>OX336388.2:1134437145-1135687145 GCA_946902985.2 Meconema thalassinum | reverse complement strand
TACAGCATAGGTGACACCCTCCTTCTTCTGTTTTGCAGCCTCTTCCTTCATTTCCGTCAGTTTCACCTTCCGTCGACATGCCTTTCACTTCTCCAATTATGACCGCGGACTTACATACTTCCTGCGACTGACACATCTTTCAAGTGTTTGTGCTGTGACATGAGATACTGAAGTTAGTCTTATTCCTGATTTCAACTCTGTTGTTGCACTACACCCCATGTTGAATTCTGCTACAGAATTACTAACAGCAATTTCAAGTATCTTCCGTGAAATAAAAATCTCCTTTGGTCACTTCCTCCAGATAACAGAACGCAGTGACTCATTCTGATTTTCAGTAGCACCACGGATGCATCTGGATAGTAGCTCATCTGATGCCAGCCTTTGATAAACAGGCATAATCTTGACAACTAAGGGTTCATAAAGTTCTACAGCCATTTTGTCATGACTCTGTGGTGTTTTACCAGCTGCGATACTTCGATTGTAGAAACACCAAGACTCAGAACCTTCAGGACACTTACTGTGCTGGGGCGTTTAAAGGACACACCGTGCATTTTAAAGCTACGCCAGGGCTTTAAAAATGGCGGAATTCGGATAAAAACACTGCTATATGATCCGCAGGGGATAGGGGTGTATTAATATGGAAAAAACCAAAAATCGACATTTTCCACAAATTTCACTAAAATTTCAGTCCCAGTGTCCCTTAAGCAAGTGATGTCGATGATGGAGTAAGAAACCCTATGGGAGGGTAACGCCAATGAAGCAACTACCATGAACGAGGAACGTCCAGCAGGAATGTCCAGGACAAACCACATAATGGAGAACGAGATCGACAGAACATGGAAATGGGGGCGTGTAGTGGACAGGCCGAGGTTTAAGACCACATTCTTGGAGCCTAATAATCCGTTCACAGGAGTGAAGTCGAATTACCCCTCTCATACCAGACGTCGGGAGGTGAACGACGATGTCTTAGGTAGCCATGAGTTCCCATAAATCCTCTTGTTAAGGTTTGTCCAGGCAGACGCATTAGTTGTAGTTTCTTAGCCGAATCGTTTGATAGTTGACCACTAGGCAGGGTTATGTTAGTTGTAGATATTTTCATTCTGGTAACTGGGACAATCTTTGTGAGTCACCCGGTGAGGTGCACATGTACAGATTTATGTATATCAGTGTCATATCAGCGAGGTTAATGCTGAGATTTTGCTATATCTGACAGCTGACATCTTCGAGATGAAGATTGAGCCTTCATAACTTTTCGAATACACTGTAGGGTTCAGTAATTACCCCCCCCCCCCCATTTATGATTTGAGGTAACCGTTTTATTAGCGTATCGGTTGACAGTCGAGAGTTATTGTCCAAATTTTGTACTATTTATTTGAGCATTTTTGTGAGTACAATTAATTTACTACAATAGTTCCGAGGAGGAACGAACCCAAGTCACTGAGGACTTGTTTGGTAATGAAGCCAAGACCCTTTGAGGGGAACCGTATCATTTAAAACGACACAATAGTAGTTAGGTGTTGTCAGTTTATTTTATGATTGCCAGACCATGTGCACAAAGCTACGTGTTTTAATAGCAGGAAGTAGCATATCTTTCAATGTCCAAAGAAGTTAACCATGAATTGTATAGTCTTCGATTTAGGTGTATCTGACTTTATGATACCGTTGTATAATTGGAAAGGGTAGGAAATAAACATGAACACTAGTGTGGAAATGAGAATCAATTCTAAAACATTCTGCAGAACACGGCAGGACTTTAATACTTGTAGTCTGGCAGATATTATGTGCACAGTTTTATAACGGAATTGTGGTCAGTCAAGCCACGCAGTACGAATGTTGTTATCAGACAAGCTAGGAATTTGTGCTGGAGCGCAAACAGGTTATTTCCCATGATTCAATGTGAGACAACTTTATTGATCGATTAGATAGACAGTTTGACGTCACGACCATATGGAAATATGTGAAGGTCAAGGGCTTTGAATATTATATAACCTTCGGTGACATCCTTGAGTGCTGTAAACATCTGGTATTTTTACCGCAATCTAAATGCAAGAGAGCGCTCATGAATGGAACCATCTGTTAGCTGGTGAGGGAATGCACCTAGCGAATTATATTAAAGGTTTCTATTATTGTAAATTGATCCAGTTTTTTTTCTTGTATCAGGCCAGTTAACTCATGTTGTTATTGTGTCAGTGGACTCATATAGTTGTAAGGCAGGACGGATAAAAGTCCCCTTTTTCTTTGGTGTACCGGCGAATGTTTGGAGCCATCAGGCCAGTTCGACCGAGGCAGTAGGTGTGCAAATTGTGTAAGTCACGCTGCGCTATATTGTATTTGAGTACTTTGGTAGATCAAACTGTGTTATTGATTGACCATTGGAGTCATATTATGAGTACATCTCTGAGGAGATGACTTGTAGCCTGCGACTGGCGTCCTAATTAATCATCTGATTTTTTTACATAATTCTGAACTATCAATCACTTATCTAATTATTCTAAAACAACGTGATTAATTAAGTAATTGACTTCAGCAACTTTAACTTGGAACCTTTGATTGTCTAATATCTTCGACCCCTTTTTGTCTTCATCATATCCTTTGGGAGTGAAATCAGGACAGCTGACACTTCTTTTTTTGACGACATGAATCTGTGGAGTCAATAGTCAGTACCTTGAGGCCCGCGTGATTCTAAGCCATGTAAGACGCAGTGATGATTGCGCATTGCCAACATAATTGTCACATTCTGTAGATGACGATCGGAAGCAAAGAGCTTTCCTTTCTGTGGTGGAAGGGTTGTGTGCATTGATTCTTTTCCAAGTGTATTTTCCTATGTTGTACCCTTTAGTTGTAAGAGTGTATTTTTTCGATAACATTGCTTGTTGTTTTTTTATAGTCAGTGGTCTACTATCATAGCTTTTGTTTTGGTTACGACGCATCTCGTCGTTGACATTTTTATTAATGTCAGGATTTAGCTAAGACTTAAATGTAAATGTAAATTTGGTCGTGGTGCCATCCTAACACTAGGATTTTCCTTGCTTTCATGTTAAATTTTACTTATTCCGAGTCATTTGCTTGTACCTTGGTTTCGCGTAGATTCTGCTTGTGCCACGAGCCTAGTGTTGTTGTTGCTTGTTATCTATAACTAGGACCTTCGCGAGGGTAAATAACTTAAAGTTAGGGATTTTTGTCTCATTTATTGTAACTAGGTTAGCGGATTAGCCGATTTGAAACCCTCCGAAGTAGGATAGGTGTTTCTTATTGAAATAAATCATTCATGAAATTTTACTTCAGTTTGGATCTCTGTTATTGCTAGCTTTTTGTTTTGCGGGTGTATTTCTGTGGGCGTCTATGACTTCTAACGTACAAATATGACCCAGTTCCCCTGGATCAAGCCTCTCGTGCTGTGCAAGCCCCATACAGAAATGCATCCGATCCTCTCGAGTGTGGGTTCGAAAGAAGGGGACATTCTAAGTGCCATTCTTTCGGTGATGGTACCTGGATGATCTCCTCTAACGGACTCACTATCATCTTTATCAATATCAGATCTCACAAATACATATATTTCCACAATTCAAAGACCTATTACACCGAATTATTCGCATATCACAAGTAATAAAATTGCTTTTCAATAAATATATTTGAAGACATCAAAAATTAATGTTATGTTTTAAAGCAGGAATGACGTATACATATTTATTTAATTTATTCTGACAAAATTGAACAAGACAACAACATGGTCAAATAGATATAACTGTATTGCGAGCGCAACAGTTACAACAATGGTTGCGTGTCATGGAATTGAAATTTGTTTGTAGACCAACTGTGAAATACAATATACCTAAAGTTTAAAGCTAGTACACAACAGCTACTGTAAAACGCAATCATATAATTAAACTGAATTTGAGTCCCAAAATAGTATTTAACTGTATTAAATGTTATATCCGTTCAAATATCAAATAATGAGTGGTTATAAAATACTCTATGGATGATTTAAATTAACAAAATGGGCAAGAGTGCGCTGTTTCTTCGTTAAATATGTGACATTGAAATCGTTTTCATTCTACCTTGTTGAAGATCTGCGTTGCACCACTTCCATGACAATCAACTGCTATGTGTCCCCTCCAGGGTATCCTTCTTCAAATGGTCCTCCATAATTTCCTTCTGCAGATCATCCCTGACAGTAGTATTGTCATCTGCTTTTTCATCATCATGTCGGAAGTTCGTGAGATGTTCTTTGACGTTCGCATGTTGCTTTCTTGATGTTTGAATAATGAGGCAGTAAAGCGATTCAATTGCCTTTTCTTTGGCAGTTGTTACTAGCATTCACCTTCCAAATTGGTCACATGTACTTCAACCGCTATACCATTTAGTACTGCATGACGAAGAATGCAATCATAACGCCGAAATCCTCCCTTCCATAAACATGTTGAAATAAGCTTTGAAATTGCACTCAATTATCCATAAAATTGTTTGAATTATCGCTGTCAATAACCTTATAATGCCGCAACGAATTCTGCTAGCGTATAATAGTATTATTCCACTTCCGATGAAAAATATTGCAATGCTTGTAAATGTCCAACATCACCATAAGCACCAACTTCAATAAGGCGTGCGTCTGAAAAAATAATGCTCAATTATTGGCGAAACATCGTAAATTCCTCTACATCGCGCTGGTCTAAATTCAAAGTTCACCTTTTTTTATCGCAGAATAATACTCGATGACAATGTTCATAGGACCAACTCGTAGTAGAAATGTACTCCAGTCTCTATATTGAAGTTATAGATGCCATTTTTTCAGTGTTGCCTTGTTCCAATAAAGAAAGCTTTCCAGTCAGTCACTGGAATGCTTTCTTTGTTAGAACTCTCGATATTCAATCACAAAAAGTTCTACCTTCCTGTTTTCGAAACATTTACTAGTCTAATGATGCAGCATAACTTGTGCTCTATCATAAATGCTGTGGAGATACACGATCTACTGGTGGTCAAAGAGATCACGTCTCCCGCACTCAGTAAGATATCGAAGCCTCACACTTCTATTTCTTTCGCAAAATTTATTAGACGCAGACAGCGCGAGGTTGCTCTCTCGTGCCATCAAGAACGAGTGTATCAGAGAATTTTTCTTCCAACTTTCCTTGGCGTCTTTTGACAGAGTTAGTGCCCCCAAATCTCTCGCCCTTCCTATACATTGCAATATCTCCTGACATTGTAATTACAGAAAAATAAGTAAAAGTATCAGAATGTCAGTGAAATTATTCTATTCATTTGATGTGAACATTTCCTCTTGTTAATTGCTTCTATCCATTTCAATTACTCCACAATTAGCGTTAGCAATGCAGATTCCTATTGGCTGCTGCCATTCGCGTGTCAGGTAAGATGCGTGGAACATGTCCTCTCCTTCTCTCCCTCAGCGGCTTTAATTCTTTGAGTTTATACGTGTGCAGATCTCTCTTACTATTATTTTGTATATCCTTTGACTCGCGGTACGATGATGAAATAAATAAGATTATGCGAGTCGTGCCCCTGTCAACCTTAGCTGCCTCATTCACTTCACGCCGACAAAGTCAACACTTCTTTAGTCGAACTGGCAATCATCAAACCTAATTCTGGCCGGCATTCAGATGACGGGCTCATGGTCTAAATTCGCCTAGAAGATTTATATTTTGTTGAAATATCGGCTTGAAAGATGAACTTAATTAAAATTGAAAATATAGTCTTACATAGGTGTTATAAGAATGTTTTAAAAGCTTTAGCCTAAGTGAACATATCTGATGATGTTCGCCTAATTTAATTAGGTACATTGCTGTGTTAAGCGACTGAAAAGTGATTCTTTGATTAGGTAACAAAAATGACTGATAAAATATATATTATACGATCAAGTAATTTAAATCCAGCAAACTCCTCAGACTTTTGACGTGTATGTTGTGAGGTGTCAACCATACGCAACAAATTGGGATCATCCGAAGACGTAACCAAAAGCTCACTTGAATCTTTACGATACTTTCGATGGGACGTACTGCAAGATGTTCTATAATTGGGTACTTCCATAGGTAGAGCCCTGCGCGGACAAACAAAACGTTATCCGCATCCGCACGTTTCTTATTCGAATCTTATGGCATTAAAATAATATTTTTAATGAGATAAATTATTAAAGCAACACATTTCATCCGGCCGTAAAAACCATCCGCCACAAAAAACTTACATCGCATCTCATCACCAACCCCGTCGGAGAGCGGGAATAATAAGGAGTAGACATACATTAAAGCAACACATTAGGACATTTGAGGAGGAAGTCGTTCCCTTAGGCTATGTACAGTATGTCATGTGCTATGTTTAAAATGAATGTTATACAGCTAGAATTGCAACCCTCTACATTTCGAAGTGTTAACTATGCTTATTGACATAATTTGAATGAGATAAGCTTAAATCACCATCTTATATTTTTGCCATGAAAAAAAGAAAAACTAACAGTAAACATCCGGGTCCTAGTACTGTAATGATATTCAATAAGTTCGGATCCGCAAGGCGAAAAATGTTGCAGATACCCGCGGATATCAGCATCCGCGCAGGGCTTCATCTACAGGGAGGAGATAACGCCGAGGAAGCTCTTAGGTCTTCGAATATGGGGCGCAGCGTAAGGTTCGCTATTCCAGTTAGTAACTGATGACAAGATTGATCCTGAGGGACTGAGCGGACATAATATCCAAGAAAAGTGGGAACAAATCAAGGGGCAAATAGTTGATGCAGCAGAAAAGTGTTTTGGAAAAGAAGAAAGAAGAATTTACAAGCCTTGGATTACACCACACATTTTGGAATTAATGACCGAGCACCAAATAGCCAATAGGAGAGATCACCATGACGACTACAAGAAGATAAGAAATAACATTAACCGAGAAACCAAAAAGGCTAGAGAACAATGGATTGAAGCGAAATGCAAACAGATAGATGATAACATGACTAAAGGAAATACCGAGCAAGCTTTCTCGGATATTCGTAGACAATTCCAATAGAAAACAAAGCCTTTGAGTACAATAAATGACAACAATGGAGATGTGATAATAGAAGAGGATAAGATAGCTACAATATGGAAAGAATATGTAGAAGACTTATATGAAGGTCAACTAACTTAGATGACGATGCATTAGAGAAAGACACTGATATTGAACAAGATGGTCTGGGACCCTATACACTTCGGGAGGAATTTGATAAAGCTTTGAAAGGTTTAAAACCAAGGAAAGCACCCGGGATAGACTCAATCGCAGGCGAAATCCTACAAACACTGGGTGATAAGGCAAAACCTTCTCTGTATTGTGCCCAATTGGACACGGCTGACTAGCATCGAACCGGGGTCTGTATAAAAGAAAGACCAGGCCCATGATTCTTCTGAGAATCGAACCATTGATATCTGAGGGAGAACAGCCACAGTGAACCCAAGGAGCAATGAGTTATAACTGTATATAATTATAACAGCATGATTTCACGTCCAGAACGAGAATATTATAGCATTAAAGTTGGAATATTGTAGAAAATACAAGCCAGTGTACGTATAAGCTACTAAGAGCTGAAGAAAACGGGCCAACTTGACAGTTGACTAATCGCAGCTAGCAAAGGGGCGTTACGAGTTGACGCCAGCGAACTACTTATCGGCGGCACTGGGGGAGCGAGTAGAGATTGATGGCTATGGGAAACCCAGTCTCAAAAGGAAGAGAAGCAGGGTGGGGATGGTCACCCACAGAAATTAATTAATTATGGTCAAATGGAGCAATGAATTGAGATGAAACTTACATCCAGGTGCATATATTCTAGGAAAGGTAATTTAGGAGTGTCCGCACACCTAAATTAAAGCCTGCATCTAAAAAGGAGCTTATTCACAGTCCAAATCCGCGGCAGAGCCAGGATTTGTCATGTAGCAGCAGGGGAATAACCGAAGTAGCGTCCCAACGCCATGGAAGAAAGCAATTATTTCTAATTAATTGGACGAAGCAATTGCGAGCACGCAAGTGAATTTGAAACCTCCATGAATGGACGAGTAAGAATCACACTTCACTTTGTCAGAGAACGCATTATTTAAGAAAAGAGTCGCTGCTGGAAATCCTGTGAACTACTTTTCTTCAGAAAGCTTTATATGGGAGAAGCTGTAGGAGACGGTCAGTTCTTCTTGACTCAACTCGTGGAGCGACATGCTGTTCGATCACGCAGGAAAGTGCGCGAAATTCATAAGAAGCAACGTTCAGTATATCAATAATGAACAATGAAAGGCGCATCATGCAGCATAATAAAAGTAATTCTGCATTATATAATAATTAGTCTACAGCAGACGTACAAGCATACAGTATACGCGACTAAATAAGCAGTACAGCGTATAGATATTTTAGGATGATGTTTACAGACGATGAACCTATCCACAGGGAGTGTTATAATAATTAAAATAACACATACAATTGCAATGAACACTACAGTTTTACGGAAACCTGGAAAGCATTACAAGTATTTGTGATGTATGTTTGAGCAACTTTGCAGTAGAGAAGATAGAACCTGTAGGAGACGGGAGATGAGCACACACACGCGAGATAGACTTTCGAAGGAGACAGGCGGTTGTCAGGATTTAGCTGCATCGCATCTCTGAAGTCAGGCAATAGTGGAAATCCAAGCAAGGATCCGTGTGAAAAATTGTGTATAAAGTTATGTTACAGTGATCATTAAAAGTGCTTATGTTTATATGTTAAAAGAATGTGTGTTGTTTAAAAAAGTGTAAAATGCCACTAGTGCAAGATATAATTACCATGTGCAAATCATAGCAATGTGTCGTATGGAAAGTGTAATGATGGCTTAAAGCAAGCATGATGGTGGGCGAACTGCTGTCGTGTTGGACTAACCCAGCGAGAATGAAAGTGAGTACCATTCCAATATGTTGATATGATTTATAGCTCACCATACAACAAATCATTTCCTCAAATATTAAGAATTAACAGTCATTTGTGTTCGAGTTCACATCCCTCGTATTTTTTAACAAAAATATGGCTTTGAGGATGATGACAAGCTTACGGCCATTTAGGCCTAAGATGTTGATGAAAGTAACGATAACGTTAACTAATAATAATAATAATATAATCTGGGGTCGGTAACAATAATAAATATATAAATCGGCGTATTCATGCCTATGGAACGTGCAATGTGTGTCATATCTATTGTAAAAATACTGTGTTATTGTGAAAAGTAAGAAAGATAGATAAATAACGAGATAAAGAGAGTTTTTCAGTGTCATTGAAATGATAGATAAAAGTTTTATTATGTTATATTCTACATGGTTGTATTTGAGAGCCATTAAGATAGTCAATGTAAATGACAGTAAATTAATACTTGTTTTGGAGCTACGTAAAACTTTGGCTTATAAGTAAATGTATGGAGGACATGAGTGCTTTAGGAATTGAGTCATCTGTAAGAAATGTTGTTCTTTAGCCGTGATCAGCGAGCATGTAACGTAGAATCAAGAGATTTACGTCAATAAATTGCAGGGACCATCCGAGAATAGTTCGCACGTTGACGAATCTAGTAGGCTAATCTTCAAAGCTACGATATGGTATCGCCTTAGAGCATACATATGTATTCGCAACAGAGTTGGGACAGAGTCTGTCTGTATCCACTGTTAGCAGAATCTTCGCTGCCAGGGAAAACCACTAGACAACCTAGGTAGGCCAGTATACTAATTGATCTGTCCTGAGAGGTAAGACAAAAATTCTTCGAGCAGGAAACGTGGAGTTCCTCTAGTGATATTCGTGCCCATCCAGTGAGATAACTGTTTGAAACTCAGCTGGGACGCACGCAAAGCCACTGATTACGTCCATAGAACGGCGAAGCTATTTTGTGATCCATCCCTCGCTATGAATACTAATTAGGAGCCGATATGAGCCCATTAAATACCCTAAGTGTAGGTATTAAATAATTAGATCGACTCAATTCATAATGACACAATCCAATCATGTACCCCCTAGCAGTGCTGTACCATTGAGTGAGCACATGGCCAGTGCAGGAAGTCGGTCAGGGTAGGAGGTAGAATCCACAAGCCCGGCAGCCAGCTTGCCGAGGACGGTCCGTGACGAATCTCTTGTTCACGCTAAAGGGAGTCAATAGACCGGATCCTTTTGTTTTAAGATTGTAGTGGGACACTGAAGGATCTCGATATTTCGAAAAGTAATTAAGATGTGCTTGATATGATGGTATCAATTGAATTATATGTACTGTTTCCATACATATGGAATGTTGGAATGAAGTAATTGGATAAGATTTGGCTCAGTTATTGTCCGAGGACAAATTAACTGCACCAAATAAATAGATGCATTTTTGTAAAGAATAATTACCCAGTTCATGCTAAATTATTCATACGGGTAGCGTAATTTAATGATATAACACGTTTGTAACGATAATGATATGACCAGACCCAGAAGAGTGTTGTATGGTGAAGCTATAAAATATCTATAACTATACCGGGTGAGTTAGCCGAGGTCGTTGTGGCATGACTGTTGGCAGTCGCTCACATCCGGGAGGCGAGGAGGTTCGAATCCCCCCGCCGGCAACCTTGAAGATGGTCTTCTGTGGTTTCCCATCTTCCTTCCAGGCAAATGCCGGGGTTGGTCCCTAACTATAGGCCACAGATGCTACCTTCCAACTCCTCGACCCTCCCTTCCAACTTTCCTCCCCAACGGTACTTGTAGCTCACCCATTGGGTGTCCGTCTCGAAGCAGCTACAAAAACTGGCGAGCCGAACATGTCCTCGGACACTCCCGGCACTAAAAGCCATACGCAAAAAAAATCTATAACTATGTGTATTTTGGATGGGAAGGTGTACCGCTTCAGCGTTTGAAACTTATGGGAAAAGAATACGATACGCGCGGAAAGGCAACACATGCTAAACAAGGCATAAGCTAGTGAATCAATGTCATTTAAAGTAAATGTCCCGTGTCAAAACGGATAAATATTTAATAATTGCATAGTTAATATTATTTTAAATGTAATTTGTGTTTGTTGTGTTGTGATATGCAAATTTGTGTTAAATTGTGCCACGTGACGAACACTATGGACACTCGTAAATGTCAAAGAGCATCAATGATAGAATATCTAGGATAGATATGGGTGTAGTGGAGCACCAAACTGTATGAGAAGAGACTCACATGTAATTTTGATTTTTGTTGTGGGATGTAATTGTAAAATATTTTTGTGTTTTGTGTTGTGTTTTGCCATGAATTAGTACCATTAAATATGATATTTAGGACTATGTTGTTTCTTTCAAGTAGAATAGTTACCTGATAGACTCAAATCCTGAATATGTGCTCGTATAGTGGGTTGAACGCCCCATGCCTCGAAAGACCGTGAACTAGCTGGGATACGAGCACATGTTCCACATTATAACGCAAGGGTACAGTATCAACTTGTAAATGACATGTATACTACAGGAGAAATACCAGGAGATTTTGAGAAACCTGTACTGATACATATTGTAAAAAGTAACCATGCACAGAAATTTCAAGATTTCAAGACTATAAGCCTGACAACGCATGCCTCCAAAATACTCACAAGAATTGTTTACCACCGCATTGAGAAGAGAATTGAAAAAAATCTCTCAGAAGATCAATTCGGGATCAGAAGAAATAGAGGAATGAGGGAGGCAATCCTGAGCCTGAGAACAATTATTGAAAAGGCCATAAGAATCAATTAAAACATCCTCATTGCTTTCATTGACATAGAAAAAGCTTTTCGTAATGAAAATTGGAACATTATGTTCAAAGTCCTTAAAAACTTGAACGTGGACTACAGAGATCGGAAAATCATTTACCAGTTGTACAAGAACCAGACAGCACTTATTGGAAAGGAACAAATGGCCGCGAAAATAGGAAAAGGAGTAAGACAAGGGTGCAGCCTTTAACCTCTGCTCTTCAATGTGTATGTAGAAGAAGCGATAAAATAATTTTCAGCAACATGCACACATGGAATAAAAATAAACGGTGAATTGTACCAAACAATATGTTTCGCAGATGACATTGCCATCATAGCAGATGATGAGAAATAACTAGAAATTGCATTACATGAATTAAATGATGATCTAAGGGTAAAATGTAAAATGAAGATTAACAAAACAAAAACCAAGATAATGAAATGTAGTCGAGACGGTAGTCAGAATAGTAATGTATGGTTGGAAGGATAAAGATTGGCTCAAGTAAATCTTTTCAAGTACTTGGGAAGCATTATTACTTCTGATGGGAGATGTGAAAAGGATATTCGCTCTCGAATAGCCCAGGCTACAGAAGCTTTCAACAGTAAGAGAAGTCTCCTGACATCCAAAGCCATATCCCTACAAATCAGAAAGCACTTCATTAAAAGCTACAGTTGGAGCATTGCGACCTATGGTTGCGAAACCTGGACACTGTTGAAGGCCGACAGGAAACGATTATGTGCATTTGAAATGTGGTGTTGGCGACGAATGCTACGGATACCTTGGACCCTAAGGTTAACTAATGAAGAGGTTCTAAGAAGAGCAGAAGAAACCATCAATCTGACAGAAACAATCAAAAAAAGAAGAAATAATTGGATAGGCCACCTACTCCGGCATTCACCATGGTGCA
Organism: Meconema thalassinum; assembly: GCA_946902985.2. Lineage (NCBI taxonomy): Eukaryota > Metazoa > Arthropoda > Insecta > Orthoptera > Tettigoniidae > Meconema > Meconema thalassinum. Next base: position 1,135,674,537 of record OX336388.2, on the reverse strand, counting down.
TCACACTGCTTGAAGGGAAAATGGAAGGCAAGGCAGGAAGAGGACGACCAAGAGCAGAGTTCTTTGATGACATCGGAGGAAGATGTCCGTACCACCTGATCAAACAGCGGGCTCAGGATAGAAGACCTTTGGACGAAGACATTCATGCTACCCACCAACCGCCAGGTTGAGGAGAGAAAGAAGAAGAAGGAATCGGGGTGAGCCAAGAATCTGATGATGAGCCCAATTCAGTCAAGGGTGAAATCCCGCAACATATAGGCTACGGCAATATCTTAGAAAATAAGCAAACATTATCATGTTATTCAGTTGGTCAACACAATTGTACCCAATTATTGCAATGCGTGTTTCACTAAACCTGAAAAAAAAATCGCTCTCGGCACGCCGGAAAGTGGAGGTAGATTTCATCGGGAAAAGAGAAATACTGTATTTTGAATTCACTGAATTTCCCAATTGTTGTATACCAACCTAAAGACGTTCTACGTGTTTAGCACACGAGAAGCCCCATCTTATTAATTCCGAAAACATTTTGCTCTTGGCGTAAAGGTGGGTCATATCAAAGATTCTTACAAACAAAAGTTTCAGGTAATTCTTAGAGGAGTATTGAGCATTTTAAATGGTTTTCATATTGTGCCTATTTAGAAAGGTATGATTCTTTGGTCTCAAAAATCTACAGTATTTTACCAACCCCTTGGGTCAATGGTTGGAGGTATCAACACCCTTCACTAGGATAATTTTTTGGCTCTTATCCAAAGAATTTTGAATGGTTTCGAGTTTTCACATACCACGTAAGGTTTAGCAATATTGACATTTTCAAAAAAGCCCCTTTATTTCCACCCCACGGGTGCAATTTTACCCTTTACCGACCGAGATTTTGAATGGTTATATTTTAAACTAGCAACCCTACCCGGTTTCGCCCGGGAGAATGCATTACGTGATAATCTCTTTTTTTTTCTTCAGTGTCAATGAACAACGACCAATATCCGTTTTACGTCTCGGCATGATGGGTTAAAATCACTGACTGGACTATTAGTTATATTATCATGGAGATGCATGTGCAACAAATTCTAGTCAGACGTAATTTAAGAATGGCGACGTGCATGAAACACAAATCTCCCTTCCGTCCAATCTTAACTTGACTGTGAATTTTGCGGAACGAAAAGTTCACAAGCGAAATGAAGAAAACCCGAGTTGCATTTCCAGGGAAACTCCAAACACAAGCACCCTTCTCAGAAGTCATAACTCAACACGACTCTTCCCGTGGCTCATGATCGCGAGATTAACAGTCACGTTAAACCACAAGCTTCGAGCTTTTGCTTCAACACGACTCAACGGTTTGCTGCTGGCTGTATCTGGGGCAATAGGTTCGCCCGCTAGCTAGGCTGTAAGAGGGATGATAGATTCGCCCTTAGATAATTCGTAAACTGTTGCCTCAGTGTTTTAATGGACAAAGTTGGAAGAAATTAAAACGTAAAAACACTCATAGTGGGCGAGGTATTGAAGATAGACATATGCTCTCCCGGACTTTTTTGTAGAACTTTTCATGCTGAACAATTCTTACACTCATAGTATTTAGATATTTTTAACAGTTTGCCCAGCGTAAGCTTACAAAGCGCTCGGACGGCAGGTTTTTTTTTTTTACTTTTCCACCGAAATCGTTACTGCTCGGCTTCCTTTGATCATAAATAAATTATTTTCTACAGAAATTATCCTCGAGATATACTTGACAGAATGGTGAAAACCGCATGAAAATCCATCCAGTGGTTCTCGAGTTTACCCGTAACATCCAAGAATCGGGGACTTTGTTTTATACTAACTAGAAATTATACGCCAATCAGTATCATTTAATATAATATAATCCTCCTTCCGTCCAATCTAAATTGACTGTGAATTTTGCGGAACGAAAAGTTCACAGGCGAAATGAGAGTTGCACTTCCAGGCAATGGCGAGTTGAATGAAACTCAAATCCCCCTTCCGTCCAATCGTAACTTGACTGTGTTTCACAGGCGAAATGAAGAAAACCCGAGTTACACTTCCAGGGAAACTCCTAACACATCCACCCTTCTCAGGAGTATTAACTCAACACGACTGGACGGTTTGCTGCTGGCTTCTATCTGGGGCAATAGATTCGCCCGCTAGCTAGGCTGTAACAGAGATGATAGACTCGCCCTTAGCTAGCTCGTACTCTGTCGCCTCATTAGTTGAATGGACATGTTTGGAAGAAATTAAAACGTAAAAACACTTATAGTGGGCGATGTATTGAAGATAGACATATGCTCCAGCGGACTTTTTTGTAGAACTTTTCATGCTGAACAATTCTTACACTCATAGTATTGAGATATTTTGAACAGTTTACCCAGCGTAAGCTTACAAAGCGCTCGGACGCCAGTTTTTTTCGACTTTTCCACTGAAATCGTTACTGCTCGGCTTCCTTTCATCATAAATAAATTATTTTCTACAGAAATAATTCTCGAGATATCCTTTACAGAATGGTGGAAACCGCATCTAAATCCATCCAGTTGTTCTCGTGTTTACCCGTAACAAACACAAATCGGGGACTTTGTTTTATACTAAGTAGAGATTCTAACGTGATTGCTGCAAAATGACGGTAGTTATCGTGGCCACAAGAAAGTGATATATATACGGTTTACTGTATATAAACTTTTGAACCGACGGTGGTTAGGGAAACGCGAAGATGTGTCAAAATATTCCGGAAGTCGCAACTTGGTACCCAATGCAATAGGTAGCTAATGAAATTACCTAATTTACATGAGAATAATAAACTAATTTAATAAAATTATGTAAATTGTTTACGGAATTTGTTTTTCAGGTTTAGGGGAAACACCTATTGCAATTGAATGTAATCATGTTGACCGACTGAAAATAATTAATTTCGAAAATCAAAAGTTAAAGGCCTATTTCGTTATAAACCCTTAAACTTGTCAATCTAAAGATCTACCTTAAATTTGTATCAGTTGTTGAATTTACGTGTACCACAATTTATGGACATCTGATTTTGTGAAAAACAATTCGACTAATATTAACGGTTTTTTTTTTTCAGGCCAATTCGTCGAATCCAGCATTTGTGAGCTATTGGAGCAAAGCAGCAATTGTTTATACTCTGAATGAGACCATAGGTAAGAAATATTAATTTTCTCTTCACTCATTAATGTAACAATAATGCTTGAGTAACTGAAGTTAAGATTTTGATGGAAGTGACGAACTTTGGATACTTTTGGCCCATGTATCCCGTGCCTAAACGCCTGGCACAATCTATGGGCGTGTGTGTATGTGTTTGATTCTTCAGTCTTTTGACTGGTTTGATGCACCTCTCCACGCCTCCCTGTCCTTAGCTATTCGTTGCATCTCTACATAGCTCCACACCCTATAACCGAGGCAATCTGTTTAGCACATTCTAACCTTGGTCTACCCCTACAGTTCTTGTCCTCGACCCTTCCTTCCATGACTAAGCTTGCTATTCCTGGGTGTCTTAGTATGTGTCCTACCAACCTATCTCTTCTCTTCAATAGCAGTCGCCGGAAACATCTCTTCTCTCCCACTCGTCTTAATACATCATCATTTGTAACCCTATCTACCCATCTGATCTTCATCATTCTCTTGTAGCACCACATTTCAAACGTTTCAATTCTCCTCTTTTCTGCTGCACCAATAGTCCAAGTTTCACTTCCATAGAGCACCACGCTCCAGACAAAGGCTTTCAAAAATTACTTCCTAATACTTAAATCTATATTCGATGTCAACAGATTCCTTCTCTGTTAAAATGCTTTCCTTGCTTGAGCCAACCTACTTTCTATACCCACTTTGCTTCGTTCATCACTGGTTATTTTGCTTCATAAGTAACAGAAGTCTCCTACTTCCTTTAGCTTTTCACCTGCCAATTTGACGTCCATAGGGGTTTCTTATTTATTTCGGCTGCAATCCAATATTTTTGATTTACATTTATTAATTTTCATCATGAATTCTTTCTTCAAGACGGAGTACATAACATTCTAAAACTCATTCAAATCCTCTGGCGTGTCGGCCAAGATGACGATGTCATAAGGAAATCTCAGAGTTGAAATTATTTCCCCTTGAATCTTTACTTCCACTTTAAATTTTCCTCCATTGTTCATTGTTTGTTCAATGTAAAGTTTGAAAGGTATGAGTGATAATCTATTTCCCAAACTGTTATTTGTTTTTATCTCTGGCTATACATTTGTTGAATAATTAAAGTACTAAATATATGTTTATTGAATGTGGATATTAGACAACTACTACTATATTACTGTATCGGTTAGCGTAACGGAACTATAGACTCTGTGCGTTTAAGAGAGAAATGAAGTTCTGCGCTACGAGTTGCCAAACTTATAAGATCTTGAGTAATACCATTGTTGAGGTGGAGAGATGTGTGTACTGTAAATATGTAGGCAAATTCTGAAATTCAACATGGATTGATGAGGCATTTCCAGACATCTTAGAAACATGAATCTGGGTATTAGTGAAGCTAATACTTAAATGATGTTTAGAGAAGTCTAAGATACCCGAGGAGGCCCATTTGGACGAGGCAGGGGTTTGAAATGGCGTATTAGGAGAATAACGGTGTAAGTACGCAAGCATAAGCATTTATTTAACCATAGATTAACTTTTTTTTCCCAAAGCGATGACCTATAGTTTTTGTGGGCTCAAACGATACCTGAATGTCCAAACTAACTTTTAAAATCAAATCCCGAGAATGTGTTGCGGAAAATGTCCAAGATATTAAGGTAGTAATGCGGTGTAATAATGTATAATAAGGACAAAAATAAAAAGACATGAATGAGTGGTACACTTCCATGTATCATAGAAACTTTACATTATGTACCATGGAAACTGATGTCCCCAAGATCTCTAGAAATATCCATATATCTTAATGTATTGCAAGGGGTTCGAGCTGATGAGCTTTGAAATTGAGGTTCAGAAGAAGTTGGGCGAAAATACGCAAGCATATTTTCACCCATAGGTTAACTCCTTTTCCACAGCGATGACCTATAATGTTTGTTAGTTGAAACGTTTCCTGAAAGTCTAAATTAACTTTTAATATGAACAGACCTAGTTAAAGGAAAGCTAATTAAATCCCATATACACAATGAAAACTTACTGTTTGTGATTCACCGTCAATATCCACCTTCTTTTCGAATCCATTTCGTATGTTCGTGAGGGAAAACTATGTAGACCATTTCATTCTAGTGGTGTTACAATATCTTAATACAACCAACAACGCTACACAACTTTTTACATCTTTTCTATATAAAATAATGAATAAATCAAAAATCAAATCAATCACTCAGCTGATCGCGTCATCCCGCAACAGCTTCTCGAAACGCCCGCTTACAGCAGCAAATCAGTGCACGCACGGAGTCTATAGCGTTGACGTTTACATCGTTATTTGTATAGTAGTATTTTTCGTTTGTGTGAAATTATTTCTCTCTGCGCTTCTATGATAGCCTTCCGAAAGTAGACTTCTAGCTGTCCCAATATTCAAACAATCCCTTAAAACAGAATGTACTAGCAACAATGCAATACGAATTTATTTTGTATTGTAGGGCTTTGGGCAATGTGTTATTTGGATCAGATCAATACGCGACGCTTATTTCCATGGGAAATTGGGTCAGGTCAGGATGAGGACAGCTTAGGTTGTTGTTGCTCATTTTGACGGCTGAGATGTCGTCGTCATATGGACCCATGTATTTAGGAGTGTGTGTGTGTGGAATTTGTGTGATAACCTATGCTATTGTGATAGCTGAAAAAGTGTATTTGTAATTCGAGGGTAGGTTGGGGAAGGGGGTGGCTGTGGCCTTAAGTTAGAAACCATCCCAGAATTTGCCTGGATTAGAAGTGGGGAAACCACGGTAAACCACTTCCAGGATGGCTGAGGTGGGAATCGACCCCACCTCTTCTTAGTTTTTCCTTACGAGGCTGATTGTACCCCTTTTCAGCCCTCAGACCAGAATTAAATTTCTTGGCAGAACCGGGATTCTACCCCGGGCCAGGGGATGACAGCCAAGATTGCTAGCTACTACACAACGAGGCGTAATGACATACTGTAATAGTCTAGCTCTAATCGTGATTTGTTTAAATTATCAAATTTATTATTGTTGTAAATATGTTATATCATTTCATTTTCATCAATCATTCGTATCATAGATGGAAGTTACATCTAGAGAGAGATTTAGGCGGGATATTGTATGTATATTGGTCTTACGTATGTGTGTCGTTTTGTAGATAAATATGACCGTTTTCTTCATGAAGGAGATGATACTTGGCACTTTGATAAGTGTCTAGCGCTTCACAAATACTGTATACAAGATGACTGATCCGATAGATGGCACTACTGGTTTGAAGAGGATGGTGTACATTGATACTGTCGCAAGAAATAATGATCCATGGAATATATAAAAACAGGATTAGCAGACAGTGGACTGTAGAAGAGGTTATTGGAGGTTGGCACATTGTCATGATTAAAAAAAGAAATAATTGAGAAAAGAAACGAAGTTTTCAGTAACCCGTATCAAAGCAAATTGTCTGCGATTGGCGTAATATATATGTATGGATAATAGATTGAAAGAACGTCAAAAGGAGATTATTACAGTCTATCTGTAGATGGAAGATAATTTGTACAATTAATGAGATGAAGGAAGATTGTCAATACAGAAGGAGGATCCATTTTCTAGGTTATCCACATGACGAATGATATTGGATTAATAAAGGTTCCCACTATGATTTATCATTATGCCTATAATACAACCGTCAATATGGTAAGCTCCAATATATTTATTAGGTCATTAATTTTTCATAGAAATGAGAATTTCAAAGAAATATCTGTAGTGACTTCCATTTACGATCAACTCATTCTCATATCACTTTAAATAAAAGAAACTCCATGTTAGCATTGCTTGTTTTTTATATATATAATAATTCATGTCTGGTCAGAAATCGTTAGCTATCAGTTGTGTTCCGTCACATTGCAGCCCGTGATAAAAGATTCTCTGTGCTCGTAAAAAATATATTGTTTCCAAAATTATATGGTAACTGGCGCCCTCGTCGGCCAAACAAGACAAAATTAAAGAACGTAAAAAGAAAGATATTTAATTTGTATACAGTAATGTGGGGGCTTGTTGTGTTGTTAGTTCCCTATCTTAGAAACATATTAAAATAACTCGAGGTGTAGATTATAGTAGGAGTACAACTATACAATATTTCACTGTGATCGGATCGTTCAGTGACGAATTCAAGTTTAAGGATAGATCATGCGCAATGTCTGTGTCGAAGACTCAAATTACGATATCCGGTAAGTGAGGAAGTGAGTTAGTATTCTTAGCAGAATGATTTAGCGATAGTAAACATATGGTTGTCTTACGCTGTTTTATCTTATGGCATTACTTGCTGTGCGAACATCGGCTTCCACTCTCCTTGCATTGTAAATCACGTGTTTATAGTTCACAGGAAGCACACAGCTCGAAACTTCCTGGGTTTTGTTTTTCATCAACGGAAGGTTAATTAAATTGACTACAGAGAGAGTTGTTGATTGATGATTTATTGTTGTGGTTTTAAGGGGCGGAATAGCGAGGTCATCTGCCCCTTTTAACGCAGATAAGTTGATACAAATTTAGATAATTTAAAATATTTTTCAAATTAAAAACAAATAGAGGTGGATGTCTGAATATTTAAGAAAAGAAACAATAATAATAATAATAATATCGTATGGCCTCGGGTGCCGGGTGCAAGCTTTGTAATTTGACACCGAGAGGGTAGCTTGCATGTCGAATTTCGTTGTTCCTTGAATCACTATGAAAGTCAAGGAGGTTAGATGTCTAATCTCCTTGAACACTAGGATATAGCGCTTTCTAGTAGAGAAATGAGGAACTTTGTGTTGGCGGAAACTCCCGAGATTATTTTTTTCATTATGAACACAGCCTACTGAATTCAAATGGATTCTTTGACATACCAACATCGTAACGCATGCGTGTCGTATTTTTTCCGCCTTTCAAAAAAAAAATGAAACACTAAAATTCAAAATTCAATCAAGGACAAAATGTTTAAGTAAACGTACACTTGAAATCGAATATTGCTGGCCCTAACTCACTCTCATTTATAAAATGGATGACGATATCAGTAGCCAGCACGTCATCGGCTAATATAAGTTCGACTGTCATCAGAAAACCAAGGTTTCTTCGTAAATAGCTGCAAATTACTATGTCTTCCTTTCTCATTGAGAGGGGCAGATGACATCGTAGTTCCGCCCCTTAAAACAACAATAACTAACTAACTTTCTCATTAAGTACGAATGGGTGGATCTTGCATGACTTGGTCTACACAAAATGACAGAGTGTACTGTATACGTTATGGATAGAAACAATTGGAATAACCTTACTTTACTAAACAAACATTCCAAACACAACATTGGAAGACTCGTTCAAGGGGTAACGTACAGCTTAAGGAGCCTAAACAATAACGATATTAATATTATAACTGTGTCTGTGATAAATCTTGTACAATAATTATATACATTACCAAGGAAACGCACACATTTTGCTATTAGAAGCAAAGTATTATTTTTCAACACTCATTTATCAAATGTTGGTCCTTGCATTATGCTGACCTTCATCGTTTCCCTAATAGCCTATCTCCCATGTTTATAGGAATGTTTGGATTTCTCTTTTTCTATGTGCGTGTTTAACCATCGGCTACAAAATGAAACTCACTGAAACCTTTGTGGATTTAATTAGTCTTTATAGAAAACGTTGCTTGCTCAGAATGAAAATAGAATGAGATTTCTTAATTAATTAATAATGTGGAAATATGTGAGATTCATTTCGTAGCTAAAGATTTCACACCTACTGTACTTTAGAAAATGAAATGTCCACGAATTCCTACAAACATGAGAGATATAAGGGGAACGATGAAGATCAGCACAAAGCAAGGAACACATTTTGAACAAGTAGTACCGTGAAGAACTATACAGCCTATTTTCATATATCCTACTTATGTTAATTGCCTCTATCTATATACAAAATTTCAGTTTGATTGCTGTAATAGATTCGTAGATATTGAGAACCGACTAAATATTTCGGATGGTCACCATGTTGGATTTTATATATGTAGGTCCTAGAGTTATGTACTGTTACATGAAGATTATTGTGTACGTGTAGCATTCAAACTTCAATCGCATGATTAGGACACAAGAAGTAACAACGGTATTTTAAAATTTCGCACAGCTGCCATCTTGTGGTTATGGAAACAATTGAAATAAATTAGATGCCTGTGGATTAACATTTGTATAAGAATTTACTGTACCAAATGTCACTTCACTCGGATGGTTAAATTGCGAGAAACGACCATGTGAATCTTTATACTACGCGTCGCCGCCATGTTGGATTTGAGGTCACCAGGTTATTGAAAGTCCTATAGTTGAACTTATGTTCATAGCCCATATGAACATTTAAAAAAACAGTTTGATTGCTGTAATAGATTCGTAAATATTGAGATCCATCTAAATATTTCGGATGGTCGCCATGTTGGATTTTTATATGTATAGGCCATAGAGTCATGTACCATTTAAGGAAAATTATTCCGTAGGTTCATTATTCAAACTTTCACATCGATCGCATGATTACGACACAAGTAATATAAACTTAATTTTAAAATTTGCAAACCCGCCATCTTGAGGTCAAGTAAACAATTGAACTAAATTAGACACCAGTGTATTACAATGTGTATAAACATTTCTTTTACCAGATTTCATTGCGTTTGGAACATTAAATCGCGAGAAAGGTCTATTTAAAAATTTCAAATTCGCTTGGCCGCCATGTTCGTTTTGTAGTTAACCGGCTTTTGAAAGTCTTATAGCTGAACTTCCATTAGTGCCCTTTATCTCCGTACAAAATTTCAGGGTGATACCGCTAATAGTTTCAGAGATATAGAATGCCGGTGAAATATTTCGCACATCCGCCATCTTGTGGTTATGTAAACAATTGAACCAAGTTAGATGTCGGTGCATTACAATGTGTATAAACATATACTGTACCAAGTTTTATTGCGTTTGGTTGGTTAAATCGCGAGAAACGTCTATTTAAAAGTCGCAAATTCGCGTGGCCGCCATGTTGGTTTTCTAGTTACCAATTTTCCAAAAGGCACATAGGTGAAATTCTAGTAGTTCCCTTTATCACCGTATAAAATTCCAGGGTGATATCGGGAATGTTTCGGAGATATTGAATGCTGGTGAAATATTTCGCACAGCCGCCATGTTGGATTGGTGAGACGTAACAAAATTTGAAGGGCACGTTCGGGGTCGCCCGGAATAGTGCTATGAACTTACCGAGTTTCATTGAAATCGCTCCAGCCGTTTAGAAGTTATTAGGGGGACACACTCATACACACACTCCTCACACACACACACGCACACACACACACGGACAAAAGGTGATCTCATAAGCCTATTTTTTCAAAATTGAAAATAGGCTAAAATGGATAAAAATGGTTACGATTCGAATTTTGAAAAATGTGTTTCCTTAGAAACGTATAGGCCTATATTGTTGTACAAAATCTATGACAGGCAGTCATAATATTAACATCGTAATTGTTTTGGCTCCTTAAGCTGTATGTTGCTCCCTTAAATCGTACAAAACCTAATTTAACTTTATTTTAAATCCTAAATCAGCACCTGCCATAGGCTACACCTGACGTGACCATGGAGGTGCAGGATTACAAGACAAGGATTAGATTCCGGCTACACAGATCATATAAAATAACACGCTGAGAAAATCCACATGCTTTTATACAGAATGTTATTCAAAATATGATAGGAATCGTTCAGTATTGCCAGTAGCATCTCTGTCGACTGATAGGCTCCCAAACCATGATGTTGCAGATATTTCTTGAAGAAACGATGTTCTACGTGCACCGAAGAGGAGACCTTCTACCTCCCATGTACAGTATAATCAGTTGCATTATAACTCTCAGTATACTGAGGGATTCACGGGAGGTAGATAACCCTCTACTCGTCTATTTGTTTTGATGCGAAAAATACACAATTCCTGCCCTTCAGGCAAGCAACTCAATGTTATAGTTAGTTAGTTATTGTTGTTTTAAGGGGCGGACTCTAACTCATGTCCTTAATGTCATAGAATAGACCTTCCATGAACATTACTCATTTAGAGCAGGACTGCCCAAACTACGGCCTGCGAGACTATTTTGACCGGCCCACGCCGTGTCGCCAAAACTTTGAAACAACTTCCGGTCGTCGCACTGAACTACATTATCATGAAATGTATCTCATAATTGGATTATTTCAGTACAACCCCTTTAATCCGTCATCTTTGGGACTGAGGGTATGGTCGGAACGCAAAAAAGGTCGGATTATCAGAAAGTACAGAAAGATATGGATTTATAGTAAAATAAACAATCTCTGAACTCAAGATATCGGGGATCCTTTCCTTCTTTCTTGGTAGAACCGTATCCACAATGCGTTGTCAGGCAGTTCAAGTTTAGGCTTTTTCAATTTTTTGCGATTCTTAAGGGCAGTTTCACCATCTATCATCACGGTACATGATTCAATGCCTTTCCGATTTCTTCTCCAATCTTGTATTGTCGTAACGCGTACATTGAGTTCCTTGGCAATTTTTTGGGGGTAATTCCCCTGTGTCCAGTCTTCGTAGCACTGCTAATATTTCATTTAATGAAAGAGTAACATGTTTAGGTTTCACTCCTGTCATGTTGAAAACACACACAACTGTACAGCACTCACAATGTACAGTTCTGTAACAAACTCAGAAGAACAATGTCGTAAAACCAACGAACTGTAAGCACTAAAAATTTGACAGTCAGTACGTACTGTACAAAACACGGACGACATAAATGAGACGAGAGATGACGGATCACTAAAACGCACAAGCGATAACAACAAGTACCTGTAAACAGCAACGGCGCGACGGGCAGTGAGTTACCGCTACGAGTCGAGGCAAGTTCGACTCGGGCACGGTCGGATCAACCGGAGTGACGGACCAGCCGAGGGCGGACGAGAGGGGTTCTACTGTAATTGTGTCAAATGAACATAAATACTCGCTATTTGTCATTCATGCTGTATGAATTGAATATCATCGAACTTCTATTTTAAAGGGATTTATTAAAAATATCTAAATTTATTTTTATTTTTTTATCCACTACAAATAAATATAGAAAATGGCAGCAATACTAAGATAACTAAGCTCAGACAGCCACAAAACTGACCATATTGCACCGATATTTAAAAACATATTCCATAGCCCCCAAACCCCCCGGAGTGTCATTGGCCCGCAAGGTCCCCCAACCATTTACAATGTGGCCCTTAGATTAAAAAAAGGTTGGGTACCCCTGCTTTAGAGGATATGGACTTGGGAATCTACGTACATTGTACCTTTAGGAGATATAGACTTGGTAATATACGTTATCTGGTGTTGGGGTAGCGCGCCTGCCTCTCACTCGGAGGCCCCGGGTTCTATCCCTGGCTCCGTCAGGGATTTTAAAACTGACGTGAGGGTTGGAACGGGGTGCACTCAGCCTCGTGAGGACAAATGATCACGAATACCATGATTAACGGCCGAGGGGTCCCGACGTCACCCCAATATCTGCAGGCCAAATGGCTGGGCAGCGGTCGCTTGGTTGGCCTTAGCCCGTCATGGGCTGTATAGTGCCAGGGGTTGACTTGAATATACGTTATCGTTTCTTGGGAGGTCCCTCTTCGTTCGCTGCACTATCTTCTCGTCTGTCGATCACTATTACATTTCTGTCCGATTGCCGCCTCGAACCCAGTTCATGACTGAATCTTATTGTTGGTTCATATGTAATTAATTTTCATTCTATCCTCCACTTTTCCGAACGTAAAGGACACACTAAATATTTCTTACGAGGTGCCGACATGATGACACGTGGTAGACTGATGATCGTTCACCAGAAACTCAACCATATCCGGTCCAATAGAATAGCAGTTTGTCCTTTTCTACCACTACGAGCGCTAGTGTGAGCCAATGAAACTCAACCGTATCCGGTCGATTGGATTAGCAGTTTGCCTTTCCTACCATTACAAGTGCTAGTGTGAGCCAATACAGAGTTTCACTTAAGCCCTTATAACTAGTTCCGGTGTGAAGATTTTTCAACAAGTAGTTCCGTGAAGAACTAAATAGCCTATTTTCATATGTCCTACCCGTGTTTTTTTCCCCTATCAACATACAATATTTCAGTTTGAAGGTTGTGATAGATTCGTAGATATTGAGAACCGCCTAAATATTTCAGATGGTTCGCAGGTTGGATTTTTATTTATGTGCTATTACATGAAGATTATTGTGTACGTGTGGTATTCAAAGTTCAATCGCATGATTAGAACACAAGAAGTAAAAACGAGATTTTAAAATTTCGCACTGCTGCCATCTTGTGGTTATGAAAACAATTGAAATAAATTAGAAGCCAGTGGATTAATATATGTATAAGTATTTAACGTGCAATGTTTTACTGCACTCGGATAGTTAAATCGCAAGAAACGTTCATTTAAATATGTATAGTTCGCGTCGCCGCCATGTTGGATTTCTGCTCACCAGGTTACTGAAAGTCCTATAGGTGAACTTATGGTCATAGCCTCTATCAACATAAAAGAATTCAGTTTGATTGCTGTAAAAGATTCGTAGATATTAAGAACCGTCTAAATATTTCGGATGCTCGCCATTTTGGATTGTTATATGTATAGGCCATAGAGTTATGTACCATTAAAGGAAAATTATTGCGTAGGTTCATTATTCAAACTTTCACTTCGATCGCATGATTACGACACAAGAAATAAAAACTTAATTTTAAAATTTCGCACAGCCGCCATCTTGAGGTTATGCAAACAATTTAACTGAATTAGACGCCAGTGCGTTACAATATATATAATCATTTACTGTACCACATTTCATTGCGCTCAGAGAGTTAAATCACGAGAAAAGTCTATTAAAAGTTTCAACTTCGCTTGGCCGCCATGTTCGTTTTGTACTTTACAGATTTATCAACGTTACATAGATAAACATATAGCAATGCCCTTTATCACTGTACTAAATTTCAGGGTGATATCTGTAATAGTTTAGGAGATATAGAATGCCGGTGAAATATTTCTCACAGCCGCCATTTTGAGATTATGTAAACAATTGAACTAAATTAGATGCCAGTGCATTACAATGTGTATAAACATTTGCTGTACCAAGTTTTATTACGTTTGGATGGTTAAATCGCGAGGAAAGTCTATTTAAAAGTCTCAATTTCACTTGGCCGCCATGTTGGTTTTATAGTTACCAGGTTTTTGAAAGTCTCAAAGGTGAACTTCTAGTAGTACCCTTTATCTCCGTACACAATTTCAGGGTGATATCGGTAATAGTTTCGGAGATACTGAATGCTGGTGAAATATTTCGCACAGCCGCCATGTTGGATTGGTGAGACACAATAAAATTTGAAGGGCACGGTCGCGGTTGGCCAGAATGGTGCTATGATCTTACCGAGTTTCACTGAAATCGCTCCAGCCGTTCTAAAGTTATTAGGGGACACACACACACACCTCTCTCTCACACACACACACCTACACACGCACACACACACGGACAAAAGGTGATCTCATAAGCCTATTTTTTCAAAATTGAAAATAGGCTAAAAATCAAATAACGCCTTAGAGTATTAAACCATGGAATACATTAAAGAAAGAATTACGGTATATTAAAACAAGATGTTCAGTAAAGAACATATAGCCTACTTTCTCCTAAATGTATGAGTATAGTTATAACTCGTTGTTATTATCAAAGAGTATAATAGAACTATTCTTTGTTGAAGACCTTAGAAACGATTTACCTCTACCAAACGCCACAACCTAGATAAAAACTGCTACCATCATTGAAGAAAGAAAGAAAGAAAGAAAGAAAGAAAGAAAGAAGTATCTAAAGAATGTTATGGTGCTGGAGACATAATCGACCGGACTGGCGGCGTGGCTCAGCGGTAACGTTCTCGCTTGCTGGACCGTATGTTTCAGGTTCGTATCCTGGTGCAGTCAGCTGGCATTTGAGGGTGCACAAATGCGAGGGAGCCGTGTTAGTAGATTTACTGGCACGTTAAAGATCCCCTTCGGGACAAAATTCTGGCACCCCGGCGTCTCTAAAAGCAACAGGAGTTAAAAGGGACGTAAAACCAATAACATTATTATTATTATTATTATTATTATTATTATTATTATTATTATTATTACATAATCGGCCTGACGCGGGCAACATCCAACTTTGAGTTGAGGCATGTCTTTACACGTCTGGCTGCGTATGACTTTCACAACCCTAATTGAATTAACAAATCTTTCCATGACCCTACAGAGACGTGTGTATACCAACTATGTGGATATTTTCGATTGCTATTTGGCTGAAATAAAAGTATTAATTAATATCCTGAACTAGCACCAACGGTAGAGTTCAGATACTATGTGAAATCGTTTTGTTCTTTACTTCAATTAACATTTTCAAATAACGCACAATAGGCTGTTGCAAACCCTTTAAAATAAAAAGTAAAAATGTATCGTAGTATCATCTTGTCATTCTTCAAATTCGATGCGCATAGAATGCCAATGGTATAGTAATCAATGGAGCCCCACGTAGACTAGTCGTGACATCTAGTGGTGAAATATCGAACAATATAATCCTAACAGAGCGAGTGCATTCTAGCGGCCAGAAGAAGAAACTATTCAATAAAATCTGGAAGTTAATAAGTAGGTCAGCGTGCAGTTACCTTTTTGGCAGCTAGATGTCTCGAGTAAATCTGCTGGCGAATTATGTTTTAATTAAATATATATTTTACACCATAATATGCACAATATAACGCTTAATTTTAAAACATCTGAGTCATTACAAAACAATAAACATATAACATTTCAAGCAAAAAACCTAGCTCTGATCGGGTTTGAACCATAGGCATTTGAGCGATAGGCTAACGCTCTACCACTGAGCTAATTGTGTCAACGAATATCGTTCTATATAAAATGACTTACATAGAACTTGTTAGCAAATAATGATTTATACTAAACGATTTCATCACTGGAGTATATTATTTATATATAAAGCATTTCATACAACGTTTATTTATTTTGTATCAGTGCGCTATATTGCATGCAATACTCAAATTAGTGAAATATAAGTCAGGCACAAGATATCCGCTGCCATCTTGTCTTATTACTGAATCGGCTCAGCTTTTTAAAATCACGTCTGCACTATAGTATTACAAAATAAACTTTTAATTTCGAACGTGCCTCTTCCTTTAGAACAGTTAAAACGATTCTCGGCTCGATAATCGGAACTGGTGGGTCCCATGATATGGATTATAAAGTTTGCATAATTCGCACGGCCGCCATCCTGAAATGGTATGGCGGACGACCTTGTAGTTGGCGACTGCTAATGAAGAGAAGAGATAGGTTGGTAGGACACATACTAAGACACCCAGGAATAGCAAGCTTAGTTATGGAAGAAAGGGTCGAGGACAAGAACTGTAGGGGTAGACCAAGGTTAGAATATGCTAAACAGATTGCCTCGGATGTGGGGTGTGGTAGCTATGTAAAATGGAACGATTAGCTCAGGACAGAGATGCATGGAGTGCTTCATCAAACCAGTCAAAAGACTGAAGTCTCAAACAACAACAAAATTGGGTGGTAAATACATGTTTCCACCTGATAAAAGAGGTACATGTGATAAACTATTACTCGTATTGAACCCTTGCAAAGAAGCATATGAGACTCAGTTTCGGGGGGTGTAACAGTCCATTTCGTAAAGTTGTTGTTAAGCGCTTCTTATAACATGCAGGGTAACATATAACAAAATAACATGCAGGAAAAAGTGAATACCAGGATTAAAACATATGAATTTAATAACAGATCAACAAATTTACACTATTTACAATAAAAACAACAAAAACAAGGTCTCCCAAATGACTCCCACTTGAATTAATAAAAATTGCCAAAATAGGCCTGATCTCAGGAGAGATCGTAAACATCTGGTCCAAATGTCCCAAATTACTTCAATGACATGTGCGTGTGCAGCTTTTCTACATGCGACACGATGTGTACAAATTAATGCGAGATTCGTTACCATCCAGTAAACCTTCAGGGAACGAATGTGCATTGTCTTAGAGCTAGACAGACACGAGGAACCAACTAAAAACTAATTAAACTAATCCGACACTTCCTACACTAAGTAAAACAAAAATAATTTCCGCATGAAATTGGAATCAAAGAACTGCCGTAGCAAACAACAATAACGCCTAAAATTAGGACTTTTCAAATCAACACAAGTAAATTAACACGTGACCAATCAAGAAAAATGCACATATGGCCGCTTGCCATTTTTACAAGGGAAATACAAAATACACCCAACGGTGTCACAACAGACAAATCTAACAATGAAATGAGTCATAGAAATCACTAGGCTCAAAGTCAACATTTATATCATAAAACAAATATTTCATTTCATACGATATGCGGTAATTCGTAACGGACATGGCGAACTCCCAATTAAATTATGATCCAATGACCATTTAAAAGAACAGGTTTGCTACAGATAGATTACAGGGGCCAGTCGGTCAGCTGGACTGCCTAAACGATGAATCACCAGACATAGACGGGCGCTAAGTGAAAACTGCACATCTGTCAACCCACGTGTCAATAAACTCGACCTGCCGTGGCACTGGTTCGAGTCTCGAAGAAGCGTGCTCACAAAAGCACATACTATACGTGTGTGTGTCAAAATAAAATATCTTAGCATTTCCCACGGAAATCCAAGAATCAGCACTGGACAAGGTACAGTAGTCTCTAAGAGCGCTCTGCCTTTCCATAAAATACAACCACCATATTATGAGGGCGGTAGGCACATCCTACCCCTCATCACGAAGAATCAATACACACACTTTGACACAATACACACACCAGAATCACACGTATGGGTTTGACAGAAACCTGAAATAAAGGACGTACAATATTTTCAACCGACTTGCGCTCCCAATCTAGTCCGTGACTAAAGAACCTGAAAAGGACTCAAAAAAACTCAAAAAATATAGAACTAAGGTGTTCTACAGTGACATCTTAATTTGTTGCGCTCGCCAACCCTAGTATGAATAAAAACCTGTTCGCAAAACATCTAACAACTATTATCCCCCTTTTCCTACTAAAAATGAATTTGAATAAGGCACCACTTATCGACCGTGACGAGTTTCGCATTCGCACAAATAAAATCAAATACACACGCCGTGCATACTAATAATGACTCATAAGAAAAATATATACCATCAAACAAACACTTTGGCCACGTGCCATCGTACATTTAAATATAACAGTGTCGGCACACACACAAAAAAATCCAAAATACAAGAAAAACAATGAATAAAATATTTACAACGTTCCCGCGTCTAATCTAACTACATATTGAATAAATCAATGGTTTGTACATCACCGTGAAGCTTATAGAACGTAACCTCCATCCCAAGGCATTTCCCTACGGGAAATCTACTCGTCCATCGTCGACGTATTGGTAGAGGCGTAGCACTTCATTCCACCGATCGACCTTCCAGGAGACATCTTGGCGTTGCTTCTTGGAAAGAAATGATCAAAGTTATTAGTTTGCCTAGCTAGAATCGCTATGAGCTACTGACTTTCACTCACAATAAAGTCCTAGGCGATTACTCAACGTAGAACTGGCCCTATCTCAGCATTTGCTTATATCACACGCACATATACGTCACACAAAATATAACACAAAGTTTTACAGAAAATTACACTCTTCATTCGCCACGCAACTGGCTTTTAACGAGTCTCTCAAATATGTCTACCGCGTAGCGCTTATCTCGACTAGAGATCTCCCCTCCGCTAAGCTTGAACTCTGCTCCCTTGAGCACAAAATAAAATGTTTGTCCAAACAGACCTGAAGTATGCTCACTAGAGCTTGATAAATCGTGACTCAAACAGGCGTGAACGTTGCTCACCAGAGCTCGATAAAGTTGTGTCCCAAACAGCTCATCACCGATCAATTTATTAGAAACTGACAGAACGGGGTGGAGTGGGGGCAATCTGTGAAAATAATCCGTAGTTTTCAACTCACAGACATGGGACTAGTATCAATCTTCTTCTTTTCATCCAAACGTCTCATTGGACTTATGCGGAATTATATCGCATCGGCGGTTCTTCAGACACGTGTTTTAGCGCGCTTTTTTAAGGTACGCCACCCTCCGCGTGGCTTAGGCGTCCTCTCTCCTGATTTGCTGATTCAATCGTGTATCGGTTGGAACTTCACTTCTGGCACGCCCATAATGACGCCGACTCGGATGCGCATTGATACTGAATTTGTCCTTGAACTCGGCTTAACCGGTCATCGTCAGGAATAACCACCACGCTACTCCTGTTGCAGTAATTGTGACACACTATCTGTCTCCCCTTTGTCAACTTCCAACATGTACTGCCCGGGCATCAGTAATAATAATAATAAAAATCATGAAGACTTATTGATCGGCAAATCAATAAGGGTTCCGTATAGATTACTAGACCGGCTACGGTGGCCTCGCTGGCACGGAAAGAGCGTGGGTTTGAATCCTACCTTGGACATTCTGAAAATGGTTTCCATGGTTTCCCATTTCCACCACCAGGCAAATGTCGGGACGGTTCCTTGCAACCAAATCCTTTCCCTGGCCCTCCCTTAATTTCACCCAAATTAGCGGTCGCCTGGGCGATCGGTCGCCCCATGCCCATTTGTATCTGATGACAAAGTGTGTTCATCTCCCAGACACCGTCCTTGTGACGGTAGATGAATGATATCTCACAGCGTATGTGGCTGAAGCCAAGCTGGGAGGAGAAGATATAACAAGTAGTTCTGAGAAGAATTATACAGCCTATTTTCATATATCCTACTTATGTTAATTTCCTCTATCAAAATACAAAATTTCAGTTTGATTGCTGTAATAGATTCGTAGATATTCAGAACCGACTAAATATTGCAGATGGTCGCCATGTTGGATTGTTATATGTATCTGCCATAGAGTCATGTACCATTGAAGGAAAATTATTGCGTAGGTTCATTATTCAAACTTTCTCTTCGATCGCATGATTACGACACAAGAAATAAAAATTTAATTTTAAAATTCGCACAGCCGCCATCTTGAGGTTATGTAAACAATTGAACTAAATTAGATACCAGTATATTACAATTTGTATAAACATTTCATGTACCAAGTTTCATTGCGTTTGGATAATTAAATCGCGAGAAAGGTTTATTTAAAATTTTCAACTTCGCGTTGACCGCCATATTCGTTTTGTAGATAACCGGTTTCTGAATGTCCTATAGATGAACTTCCTGTAGTGCCTTTATCTCCGTACAAAATTTCAGGGTGATACCGCTATTAGTTTCAGAGATATAGAATGCCGTTTAAATATTTCGCACGTCCACTATCTTGAGGTTATGTAAACAATTGAACGAAATTATATGTCGGTGCATTACACTGTGTATAAACATATACTGTACCAAGTTTTATTGCGTTTGGTTGGTTAAATCGCGAGAAAAGTCTATTTAAAAGTCGCAAATTCGCTTGACCGCCATGTTGGTTTTGTAGTTGCCAGATTTTCAAAAGTCACATAGGTGAACTTCCAGTAGTTTCCTTTATCACTGTAAAATATTCCAGGGTGATATCGGTAATAGTTTCGAATAGTTTCGGAGATATTGAATGCTGGTGAAATATTTCGCACAGCCGCCATTTGGTGAGACGTAACAAAATTTGAAGGGCACAGTCGGGGTCTCCCGGAATAGTGCTATGAACTTACCGAGTTTCATTGAAATCGCTTCAGCCGTTTAGAAGTTATTAGGGGTGACACACACCATATCACACACACACGCACATGCACACGTACACACAGACAGACATACGGACAAAAGGTGATCTTATAAGCCTATTTTTTATAAATGAAAATAGGCTAAAAAAGTAGTTCCATGAAGAACTAAATAGCCTATTTTCATATATCCTACTCGTGTTAATTGCATCAATCAGCGTACAAAATTTCAATTTTATTCCTGTAATAGATTCGTAGATATTGAGAACCATCTAAATATTTCGTATAGTCGCCATGTTGGTTTTTTATGTAGGCCATAGAGTTATGTACTATTCCATGAAGATTATTGCGTAGGTGTATCATTCAAACTGAATCGCATGATTAGGACACAAGAAAATAACGAGATATTAAATTTTGCACAGCTGCCATCTTGTGGATATCAAAACAATTGAAATAAATTAGATGTCAGTGGAATAAAATTTGTATAAGCATTTACCGTACCAAGTTTCACTGCGCTCGGATGGTTAAATCGCGAGAAACGTCCATTAGGCCTACATTATTTAAATTTCGCGTCACCGCCATGTTGAATTTGTGCTCATCAGGTTATTGAAAATACCATAGGTGAACTTATGTTAATAACCTTTATCAACATACAACAATTCAGTTTGATTGCTGTCATAGATTAGTAGATATTGAGAACTGTCTAAATATTTCGGGTGGTTGCCATATTGAATTTTTACATATGTAAGCCAGTGCATTACAATGTGTATAAGCATTTGCTTTACCATGTTTCACTGCGCACGAATGGTTAAATCACGAGAAAAGTCTATTTGAATGTTTCAAATTCGCTTGGTCACCATGTTCGTTTTGTTTTTAACAGGTTCTTGCATGTCGCAAGGGCGAACTCCTAGTAGTGCCCTTTATCACCGTACAAAATTTCAGGATGATATATGTAATAGTTTCGGTGATATAGAACGCCGGTGACATACTTCGCACAACCGCCATGTTGGATTGGAGAGACGTGATAAGATTTGAAGGGCACTGTCGGGGTCGGACAAAATTGTAGTATGACCTTACCGAGTTTCATTTAAATCGCTCTAGCCGTTTAGATTTTATTATGGGTACACACACATACGCACACACACGTACACATACACACACACAGACGAAAGGTGATCTCATAAGTCTATTTTTCCAGAAACGAAAATAGGCTAAAAATACTAGGGAGAGGATTGACAAGTTTCGTTCATCGAGCGAATATCATCAGATCCAGGACAATCAAGTCATTGTGTTTCTTAAAGCAATTTTGTGTATTCTTTGATTTGGCCCAATTCTGAAGACTTTCGTTTGGCGATCGAAACATGTCCTTTAAGTTAGTTATTGTTTATTGTTTATTGTTTTAAGGGGCGGAACAGCGAGGTCTACCCCCCCCCCCCTCTTAACACAGATAAAAGTATAAAAGATTGTAAATGAATTTAAATTTAGAGATGGACGCCTAAATATGAAAAAGAACGAAAAATATTATTTAATTAAAAATAAAATAGAACTAATAATTATAATGATAAACAAGTGAATAAAAACTTAATCTTAAAATTTCGCACAGCCGCCGTCTTGAGGTTATGTAATCAATTGAACTAAATTAGTTGCCAGTGCCTTACAATGTGCATAAACTTTCGCTGCACAGAATTTCACTGTGCTAGGATGATTCAATCGCGAGAAAATTCTATTTAAATTTTTCAACTTCGTTTGGCCGTCATGTTCGTATTATACTTAACAGATCTATGAAAGTTACACAAATAAACTTCTATTAATACCCTTTATCACCGTACAAAACTTCATGGCGATATTTGTAACTCTTGCAGAGATATAGAATGTTAGTGAAATATTTCGCGCGGTCGCCTTGTTGGATTGGTGAAACGTATTAAAATTTGAAAGACACGTTCGAGGTCAGACGAGTAGTAGTATGCACTTACTGAGTTTCATTGAAATCGCTACAGCCGTTTAGTTTTTTTTTAGGAGGGGGACACACACAAAGACACTCACGTACGCGCACACACTCACATACACATACACGGACAAAAGGTGTTCTCAATGACTTTTATTTTTTTATTTCATAAATGGAAATAGCCTAATAATTAGGCATATATTCATGTTGACCGTCCGAAGGGCATTATTCAATTATGAATGAAGTGTGGACATTTTCCACAAATTCATTGGATAAAATATGATATTTGATACAAATCATCTCTCTGGTGATGACTATAATTTCCAGGTTGTCCAAGGTCAATGCACTGCCAGCAGCTGGTCGCGGCCATGCTGGAGCTCCAAATGAAGACCTGCGTTCGCTTCCAGCAGTGGACTGGACAGCCCCATCAACTTCACATTACGAAGTTGGGGTAAGTCATGACTCCATGTACCATGGGACACACTATTATTATTATTATCTCTTTATTTACTCAACTTACAGTCGGTACCATGACTCATATCGGTACATTACGTACAAGAAAATGAGTCAAGTAACACTTAAGCCTATTGCATACATTTTCGAATAGCATAGATGTTTGACAGTTAATTTTGTCTTCTCTTCTTATCTTCCACGTCTCTTTTTCACAAGAGAGTCCAAAGAAAAATCCTAATGTGTATTCAAAAACCCTCTAACGATGCTGCAGGTTTTCAGAATTGCAGCCTTTTGTGCAATAGTATGGGTGAATATGGGAAGATTTAGTGTAGCTAGATTTACTGAAAAGGATTTAGGTGTCAGGCCAGTGGGAGAAAGGAGGAAAGGAAGAATCGTCACATTTGTTTGTCTCCAGATTCTAGCAACCTCCATAGCTATAGGAGTATATTTTTCAATCTTTTCTCTGTATTTATGGTGGATATTATGGTCATTCGGAACAGATATGTCAATCAAGTACGTGTGATGGTTCTTCTTATCAGTTAAAGTTATGTCTGGTCTATTATGAGGAGTTGTTTTGTCTGTTTGAATAGTGCGATCCCGATACAGCTTGTAATCTTCGTTTTCCATCACACTTTCTGGAGAGTATTTGTAACAAGGCGTCCTGTCGTGTATGAGAGATCGGGTTAGGGCGAGTTCTTGATGAATGTCTTTGGCAACATCGTTATGCCTCTCAGTGTAAGATGTTGGCGCTAGAATTCTGCAGCTGCTGGTAATATGCTCTATGGTTTCTGGACCGGTATTGCACTTCCTGCATTCGTCATCTATAACAGTCTGATCTTTCAGGATGTGTTTCCTACAACTTTTTGTGGTGATAACTTTGTCTTGTATCGCCTGGTTAAATCCCTCAGTTTCTGGAAACAACTCTCCCCTTGACAACCATGTATTCGAAAGCTGTTTGTCAATATTCTTGTCATTGCACTGGTTGTAGAATCTGCCATGAAGTTCTTTACCAGCCCATCTCTGCACCTTCTCTCTGTTCAGTGTGTTCTTGTCTTTCATGACGAAATTTCCTTCATGGAGATTCAAAGGAGTGTGGTTGAAGTCAGCTTGTGCTACCGCTCGATGTAAAACACTGTTATCTTTCCGTGAATGAAAGTAATTCCTTAGATGTATAACTTGTTGATTGTTCAGAGTTATAGCATCAAGAATACCTCTGCCTCCTTCATTTCTGGGTGTTGTTACTCTCTCTATACAAGCATTGGGATGCAACATTCTGTGTTTCGTAAGCATAGTTCTTATTGTGCGGTTAATGTTCTCTAGGTCTGTTTGAGACCATTTTAAAACACCAAACGAATACATCAGCACAGATATAGCATATGAATTGATAGCTTTTGTTAGGTTATGAGCACTAAGCTTGGTTTTCAGCAGAAGTCGAAGTCTATGATTAAATTTCTGGTAGAGTTTCTCCTTCTCAGATTTACTGTCGATTCCAACTACTTGCTCAAATCCTAGATATTTATATGTTTCATCTTTCCCCATGCTGTCTATTCGCTCATCAGCTGTTATGCTTATTCCCTCTGTTCTACACCACTGTCCTTTGTTGATGCTGTTGATTTTGCATTTGCCAGTCCCAAACTCCATGCAAATGTCCTTCGAAATGTTATCTGTTATATTGATGAGTGATGTCAGTTGGTTCCTATTTGCTGCATACAATTTTATGTCATCCATATAAAAGAGGTGATTTACTTTGAGAAGATTTAGTTCATTTTCTTTTATTTGGTATCCGTAGTTGTTCATCTTTAGAATCTCTGATAAAGGGTTGAGACATAAACAAAACCACGGTGCACTTAAGGCATCACCTTGAAATATACCACGTTTGATGGGTATGACCTCTGTTTCAGTGGTAGTGATGTTAGATTTCAAGATGATTTTGGTACGCCAAAATTGCATAATGATAGCAAGGAAGTTGATGAGTGTCTTCTTTACCCGGTATATCTCAAGGGTATGGATGAGCCAGCTGTGGGGCACCGTATCGAATGCTTTTCTATAGTCGATATAAGCCAAGAAGAGGTTACGTTGTTGCTTCTGTGCTTGGTGTATAATCACACTGTCAGTGGTGAGCTGTTCCTTGCAGCCTTGGCCGCCTCTCTTACAACCCTTTTGCTCCTCTGTCAAGATGATATGCTGGTACATGTGACCATAAATTACATTTGTGATGACCGATGTGATGATCTTGTAGAGCTTCGGCAAACAGGTTATTGGTCTGTAGTTTGCTGGATTAGCTGAGTCAGCACTCTTAGGCAATATGTAGGTTTGTCCCTCTGTGAGAAAGTGTGGGTACTCTTCGGGATCATAGATTACCTGAGTTACAAGATCAGCTAATTTTCTGTGTGTGCTGGTAAATATTTTGTACCAATAGTTCTGAATTTTGTCTGGTCCCGGAGATTTCCAGCTGTGTGTTTTGCTGATGGCTATTTGGATGTCCTGTTCATTAATGACTAACTCTTGCGTTTGATTAATGCGTGAGTGCTTCTCGTTGATTTTATGGATCCATTCTGCATCTTCTTTATGCTGCACCGGGTTTGACCACACATTACGCCAAAAGTTGCTTATTTCCTCCTCATTCGGTGTTTTAGAGATTGTTGGTTCACGGCTGCCATCAAGATTCGCGTAGAAAGTTTTCTCATTAGCTCTGAAGAGATAATTTTGTGTTCTTCTCTGATAACTTTCTTTGTATCTCTTGAGTTTTGCTGCTTGTACTGCCAGTTTTTGCTTGTAGTCGTCCATGATATTCAGGATTTCTTGCTTCCCTTTGTTTTTTATGTTCGGAATTATCCTCATGATTTTTGAAGTGATCTTTCGAGTTCTATTATCTGAAGCATATTGTGTGAGCAGACCTATTACATTACGCAACGACATTATTTTATTATTGATTCGTCGTTCCCATGGAGGTATTCTTTCTGCACGAGGACTGAAGTTGTGGTTGCTGGGCACCTGGTTATGGAGTGATAACACAGTAACAGCTGCGCAGTATATGAGCAAATGGAAGTCCGTAAGATTATCTACTGTTTCTAAGAAAGCTGCCAAGCAATTGTTTACATCCTCAATTATATGTCTGCTATTATTTTTAAATCTTAGCTTGGGAATAATACTCCTTGAATTTGGATCACTATCTTCCCATTTCATTAATTCTGTCTGTAAAATATTCATCACATTTCTACGATCCTCCAGTGTGTTACTATTGCCTTCAATTTCGACTACGGAAGATTTATTACTTTTTGCAGTACCTTGACGTGGTGTGGTGTCTATGTTAACGGCAGGATGAACTTCATTATTGGTCTCCTGCATGGGTTGTAGTTCTGAGAGAACCCCATCTTTAATCTGTTGAATTTCAAATTCGCTTAGGAGACTGTTCCTTATTATGGTTCTACGCTGATCACTTACTCGCTGTTCTGTGATATTCAAATGGGAGTATTTACTTATAAACTTAGAATGCAGAGAAGTTCTATATCCAGTCAGATTTCTTTCCTTGTCTGTAGCTAGGAAGTAGAAACGCATGACGTCTGTATTCATTTCACGTGTCCATTGCATGCGTTGTCTACTGCGGCCAGCCTTGGTGGTTGCAAATGAATTCTGCAAAGCACTTTCGGCGGTGCTGATCTGTTGATGTTGGGTATCAGCAGAATTTTCGTTGGCAGCGGGGGTTTCTTCAGATGAAATGGCAGTTGTCCGCTGCATCCATAACCTGCCATTACTGGTGGCTTGTAAACTGTCACGCCCTGCGCCAGAACTAGACGTGCCCGGACGATCCTCCGGTAGCGGGCGTTTAATTAATTCAGAATTCACCATTGTCGTAAGACACTGGGTATTGCCTTTTATACCTATGGCAAGGTTTACAACATTCTTGTGAATGCCAGTGTGTTTGTTTGACTGATCGACCGAGGTTCTTTGTACATATGTGATCCAACTGATATCAATTCACTCGATCGTAACCTCCGTTTCTAATGAAATAAACGACATTACACAATGAATATCTGTTATAGGGGCTCATCATTTCCCCTTATCCAGCTCCTGCCGGGTCGGGTTATTTATGGCACTTCTCCACTTTCCTCTCTCCTTCCACCATTCTTCTTCCACGATCTTGTCCCAGTCCAGATTTCTTTTTCTTACGCTGTTCTTCACTGAATCAATCCACCTTGTTCTAGGTCTTCCTCTTGCTCTCTTACCCTTGCACTTCGCCTCCAGCATCTGTCTTGGTATTCTATTTTCCTCCATCCTCTTTACATGTCCAAACCACCTTAGTTTATTCTTCTCAATTCATGAGCATAAAGTGGATACCAAGCTGAATGACACTATGCGTTGCATAACCGGCACCATAAAATCAACCCCTCGCCACTGACTACCAGTACTCAGCCACATTCCACCACCTCACCTGAGGAGGAAGGAAGCTCTGATCAGAGAAGCAAAGAAGATCTATGCTTCTCCCTCATTACCAATACACCAGGAATTCTGCCACCCACCACCGAAGCGACTTCATTCGAGGAGACCAACCAGTTTATTGGCCGACCAACTTCTGGCAAATCGATTCAACCTAAACCAATGCTGGCAGGACGAATGGTCAAACTCAACGTCTGGAACTAGTGCACAGGAGATCAACCCAACGGTGAAAATACAAGGATTTGACCTTCCTAGAAAATTATGGTGTCGCCTCAATAGACTGAGAACCAGGCACGGCCGTTGCAATTACCTATGCCATAAGTGGGGTTGGATAGATTCCCCACTGTGTCAATGCAATGAGGAGGAACAGACCATGGACCATATCATCCAGCGCTGCCCTCTACACGCCTACTCCGGGAGCCCTGGTGATCTGTTTCATCTTCGAGAATGTACTGTGGAATGGCTCCAAAACTTGAACTTGGATTTGTGATTTGTTTTTATGTAATTCACCATACGATTAAATAAATAAATAAATAAATAAATTCTCTCATTTAGTTTTCCCATCCCAACTTCCTTCCTAACATCTTCATTCCTCATTCTGTCTTTCCTTGTCTTTCCTATCATACTTCTCTTGCCTGCTTGTCAGGGTCCAAGTCTCAGCTGCATAGGTTAATATGGGAACATAGTGCACTTTATACATTACCTCCTTGCTTTTCCTTGGTACTTCCTTATCCCAAAAATGTTTACTTACACTTTGATAGAATGCATTGCTCTGCTGTACCCTCCTGCCAATCTCCATGTCCAATCTATCAGTTAGCATCAATTCACTTCCTAGGTATTTGAACGTGCCCACAATTTCCAAACTCTGACTTCCAATTTTCACAGTGCCCTTTCCTTGTCTTTCCCCTCTTGTCATCACCATGGTCTTGCTTTTCTCTATACTGTTTTTCATGCCGTACTTCTGAATATTTTCGTTCAGTGCATCTAGTTGTTTTTGCACTTCTTCGGTGTTCCCCAGACCACAATATCATCTGCAAATAACAGTAACTTCATTTCTTTATGTCCATATGCTCCCTTTGTTTCCTTTACAATTTCATCCATCACCATTACGAACAAGAGAGGTGACAGCACACTCCCCTGTCTTAGTCCAGTCTTGTTCCTAAACCAATCTGTCTTTCCAACTGGGGTCAGTACCCTGCTAACACAGTTGTTGTACATTGCTTGCACCATTTCCAACATTTCTCTTCCCAGTCTCTTCTTAACCATAGTTTCCCATACCTTCTCTCTGGGGACACTATCGTATGCCTTTTCTAGATCTATGAAAGTCATGATCAAATCCTCTCCATATTCCCAGTTCTTTTCCATCACCTGCCTCAAGCTAAAGATTGGGTCCACTGTGGATCTTCCACTCCTGAAGCCATACTGTTCCTCTTGCAACTCTCCTTCCACCTTTCTTCTCATTCTTCTTTCTAATATCCTTTCCAGTATTTTTACTATCTGTGATAAGAGGGTGATCCCTCTATAGTTATCACACACCTTATTGTCCCCCTTCTTAAACACTGGTATTATTAGCCCTTTCTCCCAGTCTTCTGGTACACATTTCCGTTTCCACACACACTTTAGCAGTCGATACAACCATTGCATACCAACAGGTCCAGCAGCCTTTATCATTTCTACACTGATTTCATCCACCCCTGTTGCTTTTCCCATCTTCATTTTCTGTACTGCTCCACCTCCAGCATTGTTATATCATCTTCTGTTATAGAGTCGTCAGGTTGTGTCACTTCCATCTCATTAGTACAATTGCTCACATTCAATAGCTTATCGAAATACTCCTTCCATCGTCCCTTTATCTCTTCTGGGTGTGTTAACAACTCTCCATCTTCCTTTTTCACCAGCTTTGTGGTAACTCTTTCTTTCCTCTTACTTCTTAGAAGCCCATACAGCATCCTTTTACTGCCACTTACATCTGTTTCCATTCATCGTGTAAATTCTTCCCAACTTTTCTTCTTTTCTTCTCCTACCACTTTCTTGTACCTCCGTTTGCTGTCGTGATACTTCATTTTGCTTTCTTCTGTTTGATCTCGGTTCCATTCTTTCCATGCACACTTCTTTTATTTCACTGCTTTCCTCACTTCCTCATTCCACCACGGAGTCTCCTTCTCTTTCACTCTTGTTGACGTCCTACCACAAGCACTCTCTGCTGCACCAACAAATGCCTTTTTAAAGTGGGACCAATCCTCTTCTATGTTTTCCACTTCAGTAACTGGGATTTGTTGCTTCAATCTCTCCTGAAAATCTTCCTGTACAGTTTTGTCTTTCAATTTCCATACTTTTATTTTACTTTCTCTGATCTCCTTTAGGTTTTCCAATTTTTCCCATCTAAATTATGCCACCACAGCTCTATGGTCCCCATCAAATGCTTCTCTTGGTAAAGC
This sequence comes from Meconema thalassinum, assembly GCA_946902985.2. Classification (NCBI taxonomy): domain Eukaryota; kingdom Metazoa; phylum Arthropoda; class Insecta; order Orthoptera; family Tettigoniidae; genus Meconema; species Meconema thalassinum. Next base: position 1,135,644,404 of record OX336388.2, on the reverse strand, counting down.
TGTCACATCTATCAGCTTTCTGCGATTAGTCCTTTCTACCAGAAAGTAGTCAATTACTGATTTTGTTCTTCTATCGCCCCAACCATATCTCGTAATTTTCCTGCTGTTTTTCTTCCGAAACCATGAATTACCCACTATCAGTCCATTCCTTTCACAAAAGCTTACAAGTTCCTCTCCTTCCCGGTTCTTTTTCCCATATCCATATGGTTCAATGACTTCTTCCTTTCCTTGTCTCTCGTTTCCGACTTGTGCATTCATATCTCCCATGATCACCACTACAACATCTGAAATTACTCTTTCTACATCCTCCAGAAATACTTCAATATCTTCTTCTATATTTCCAGTCTGTGGTGCATACACTTGTATGAAGTCCATCCCTCATTTTTAGCCTACTTCCGATTTTTGCAAAAAATGAAAGTAGACTTATGAGATCACTACAGGGCGAAAAAAAAGTGTGTCTGTGTGTGTGTGTATGTGTGTGTGTGAGTCTGTGTGTGTGTGTGTGTGTGTGTGTGTGTGTCTGAGAGTGTGTACTCTGAATGTCTGTCCCCCCCTATCAATTCGAACACGGTGAGCGCAAATTGAACGAAATTTGGTACAAAGGTAGCACTAGCAAAGGACACCTTGTGCCCGTTTAGACCGGAGTTCGCACGACCACATATGCATTTTACCAATAATCAGTCAGCACGAGAGTCAGAATATCCCGGAGCGCCAGATGGGTTAAAGCAAATCGCAAAAACGACATCAAATTTAAAAAAAATGCTTTGCTGATTTTTGGCTCAATGCAACAATAAGGATAGAAGGAGATTTAATTGGGAGAAACACATCTGGTAAAATTATCTCAGTTTATTTTGAAGTTAAAATCTGACTGCAAAAATGCTTGAAGCAGCATCATCCACGTGTGGCGATCCACACCCTTATTTACACACAATATACAGAAATCTTCCAAACACATTTGACAATCTTTTTGGAAACACAAGTCCGATTAATAGTCCTGTGGACTGTGTTCCAAAATTATTAATATTTAATTCCAGTTCAAAATTAATTGTCTATACTGGAAATAACGTAGATCACTGTTTGACTATTTACATGATATTAACACTCGTAGAATAAATGTTTATAGAATTTCTTAAACTTTCACTTGTTTTTCCAGTTTCAAAAATATATCGTCGAAAATATTATTATCATCGTAGCAACACAAATTATTAACACATATTAATAACATCTGAAAAGTATTTGACCATTGATCATAGCATCGAAGAACTGTGCGAAGCACAACAACAATTAATTGTTCTTCTGACATTAAACATTCGAGAAGTGACTCGATTATGAACTGCAAGTTCCAAACAAAATATATGATTTCTGAATCATCAACTTGATCAATAAATGGTTGAACCATTCAACTATTAGATTATCCACTTGGAATCATTATTATAAAAAATATTTATATTCATGGCCATTTCTAGTAACTTTTACAACTTGCAATTCTTCGACAGAATGCGGAAATAAGAATTGTAGTTTTATAATGAATTCATTTAGTTCATGGCACTAGGATTGAAAATATCCTTCAAATTATTCGTGGTTAAAGAATTATTTTTAATTGGCAGTGGCCCATTCTATTATTTGTGTAAGGACACAATATTACAATAACAACAACGGCAAAGGTCTTCCTCTGAAGAAGAATAAACTACTATCATGACACATCCGGGTTCTAGCAAAATCAAAGTCTAAATGGAATTCGTAAAACAGGGTTGAAATAAGAACTGATGGTTTCAAAGAAATAACCTTCGGGTTATTCATACGACGAAATGTGTGGCTCCAATACTCCTACTATAAACCTGAGCCATCGAACCTGCTATTTGATTGATGCTCGAAAAAACCTTCATTCCTGCGACTTAACAGGCGCACCTGGGAATGGCATTTCAACTACTCCACACACATAAATTTTCTTCCCAAAATTTATACAATAAATCAAGCCTCTGCTTGTTATCAACACTGGAAGATTAATAAACTTACAAGTTTATTTTATTTTACCATTCAGTTCAACCCGTGACTTTACCATACTTATGAAAATCTTTATTTCACTTTCGAGTGTATTTACGTCATGATTTTATATAAATACAAAAATATCCTATTTGATACAAATATCAATTGCTTCCCGTTTCATGCCTCTCCGTGTTATATGAAAAATATACTTTGCTCAATGCAAATATCATCTGTTCAACCAGAACTGAAATATTGGTTGACTGCGGGCTTGCGCTAACCACTCTCCTTCGGAAAATCTCCTGTTCCAAACTAGAAATGATTAAACTACTTCATAGGCTCTTTCTCAATACATATGATTATTATAAAATATAATATCCAAGAATTATTTAGAAAAATTATGAAAATTATTGTTATTATTATTAGTGGATTATTATTATTATTATTATTATTTGTATTATTTTAAATGTGTTTAATTATCATCTCATTATGTGAGAATCCACATGTTCGAACCTTCGAATATGGAAAAAATATCCATTCCTCAACAAAAATAAATTTAACTTTTACAGTTACATCGGGGTTTTCCGTGGTTTCCTTAAAATATGAAAAATTCAAATAAATGCTCGAAATGCTCGGTCATCGATCCTAAACTGTTCTGAGTGCTGAAAATGCTCAGAATAACTCTAATAAGTCTTGCGTAAATCATTGCAAGATTTAAATACGACGAAAAAAATGTGTTGGTCATCTGCAGAAAAATAATTTGTTCCAATTAGCTAGGCATAATATAATTCAAATGTGGCTTACATTTCTTGGTGGTCTTGAAGTGTAGTAAACCTGGTCTATACCAGATTTATCCATAGACATGCCCTATCGGACAAGCACGTATAATCCTTGTATCGGCCGCCATTGTAGACCCACAATTCGTCTAGTCAGACATAGTGGTAGTATCTTTCGACGTTTGAATAAACTGTGGTTCCATTTTAATATGGGCTTCTATCAAAGCCATAACAGTTTGTTTAAATAGGGTCAGATCTAAGTGATCTCTTCTTAAATATGTCAGTTGTAACATAATTCACTGTAATCTAATCAGTACAAGAAAAACATTGACAGTCTGAGCAATTAACGGCTGTTCTGAAGATCGTTCCCTGGGCATGGTTTGTATATCACCATCTGCCATGCGCTAGACAACCTGCAGTTTCCCTTGCGTAGACTAATGAACGCCACCGTTATAGACTAGTCTTCAGTGTACTGACAGATCGAAGTGGTTAACTAGTTACAAAAATGAAAACTGACTTGAAATGGATTTAAACATCCAAGTATTAAGTTACTACTGGACTGTGACAAAATACTATTTTCTAGACAAGGTCTAGCATATGTCCTTTTAGAAATATAAATATTTCCACCAATGTCTGTAGAAAAACAATCACCTCAGTGATTCTCCTCACCAGAAACTTACTAAGTTCCAACTCGTTTGCGCAGCACTTCTCGTGACTATCACGACTTGAAAAGAACTTCTGCGTAGATACGGCAACCATGTGCCTTGGCTCAGCGTAGATGCAACTTGCTTGCCAAGTGCTTGTGTTAGAATGAGCTGACCATGCCTGCTCCAGCTGGCTTTTATTCAAAACGGTCAGGGTCACGCGTCATCGCCTGATATCTGGAAATCCTCATATCTCTTGAATCCCTGGTCCGATTTACTTGATACTAATTGCGTTCTCTTTCATTTGGCCGTGCCAGTAATCTGATCCCAGTCTCAAGTCTCTACTCCATAGATAACTATTTAATCAATAAATAGCCTCCACCTCTGCTATTACTCGCTACGTCACTTGACATCCAACTATCGGTAAAATTCTTCTAAATGCTTCTCGAAGCAATGTAGCGCGATATTCAAATATCTGAACTTTCAAAAGCGGCTACAGCCTTTCCCTTGATATCTAGGTGTCTGAAACTTGGAATACCCATTCCTAGAGTTGGGCACATCCACCCCACACCTAGCAAAAAATAAAAATTGAAAACTTTGTATTTTTCCTATCTACACATTAAATCATCTGGTTCTTGAATAATAGATCTTCAAATTCGATGCATTATAAGTTCCCACGATGTTACCAGTTCGTGTATTGGCTACTTCATAGCTTCCATTATTGTTTACTTCCACAATATTCAAAATCTTCAATTTCACCAGGCTTAATATCAAAAATATCGTGATACTCTTCCAAAATCTTCCCTAGCTCTGGGGACTCCTTCTCAGTGTAGACTTCTCTTCCTTCAGCTTCATGAAAAATCAGAGACCATTGAGCATCTCCCTCGATGTCTTCCTCTTCTTTTCCCTCGAAGTTAATCTCTTCGGTATTCTTGAATCTGATCGTCTCTGTCTTCATGTCTATCACTGCTTGATATTTCTGAATGAAATCTGCTCCCAATATCATGTCAAAAGCCATGTCCTTCATTACAACAAATACATGTCGGAAATCATGTCCTCCAATCGTAATACATAAGTATAATTGTGTTTTACACAGAGATATTTTATTGGGTATTATTCCTTGGATCTTAATTCCTGATACTGGAATCTCCTCTAAATTCTCTTTGAGCTTCCACAGAATATAAAGCTTCTCACTCACCAGACAAAGCATAGCCCCAGTATCGATCAAAGTATCGACAGGCATACCAAATACTTCGCATGATATGATTGGCATTCTAATTCTGGTACCCATTTCTTTTCGTTCGTCATTCTGTTGAATTAAGTCATCATCCTCTGCTTGCCATTTAATAATTCTGGAAGTGAAAGTATTCAAAATTCTATCTTCTACTGTGAATTCGAAGTTTTTTTTTTTTTCATTACCATTCCCCCGGGATTGTTGTGTTCCCGATGGACCTGGATCATTGGGCCTCTGCTCCAAAAATTGCAAGTTATCTTGGTGTCTTGCTTCCAAATTTTTCCTCGTGTCCTTGTTAAACTCTTCATTGGACTGACGAGTAATCTACATTCCCTCTGTTATTATAGTTGTTTCTACCATAATATCTTCTTTCCTGGTACCTTCCTTGACTATCTCGCGGTCTTCTCCATCGAGTATTGTATCGATTACCACCATCCGGTCTTGCATATGGCTTGTAACTGTATCTGTTACTGTACTGGTTCCATCCTCCTTTATTGGAATCTTCCCTCGGCGTTTTCTCTTCTCGCTCCTCTCGAATCTCTCGAGGTGTCTGAGAATAACTATCAGCCATAACAGCATACACAGCGTTGTTATTCTTTACTCCCTTCTGATGGAAGAATTGAGCGTTTGTATGATCCAGCTTCTGTAATACTTCATCAAATTGTTCCATATTATAGATATCAGCAGCGATCAAAGTCCTCTGGACGTCTGCTGGAAACTGACGTATCAATGCAGTAATCAACTCGTTATCTGGCATCGGCGGATCTAAATGTTGAAGTTTAGACAGCTGTCCAGAAAAGTACGTAGAGTATCGAGTAGGTTGTGACGTCGAGAATCTCTTCGAATATAACTCTGCTCTAACTTGCTGTTGGGTTTCCGGGACCAAAACTTCTTCAATAGCCCACGAGAAAACTCCTCAAAAGTGGTTAGAGTGGATCTAAATGCTCTGAACCACAGAAGTGCAGGACCTTCCAAGAACTTCCCTATCACTCGGATCTGTCTTTCTTTAGGGATCTTAGAATCTTTCAGGTAATCACCTGCTTCTCTCAAAAATTCCACGGGTGTTACAGAATCTCGCCCTGAAAATTTAGAAGGCTTGTCTTCTATATTCTTAAATACAGTTATGGGGTTGGATTGAAATACTGTCCTGACCTCATCCTGTCTATCAGTCTCTCTAGCTGCTCCTAGATTTATCTGTATCTGTTCCTTTCCCCTTACATTTGGCATTTTCAAAAGATGATCAGACTGTTTCTCATCTTTTATTTGAGTTTTCATAGCCTCAAGTTCCTTCTGGTTTTCTTCTGCCATTTTCTTAATTGCTTCAGTTTCTTTACAATTGTCTTTAACATCAATGGATATCTGGTTCATAACAGCCTCATGACTTTTCAATGACCCTGTCATATCTGATATGTCCTTCTGAGTTGCTTGGATATCTTTGGCAATTACTTCAATATGGGATGACAAAGATTCCCTAATCTCCTTGATTCCTTCTTGGTTCTCCAGCTTGAGTGTGTCTTTAATTTCATTGACAACTGTGGTTTTGATTTCAGTTTGCAACTCATTAATCACACCTTCTCTTATTTCTCCCATGACAAGTTCTTTGAATTGTTCCGTTAAACGTTGAACAACTAGAATTCCCATCTCGTTACTCTCCTTCTTCACTCTGACTTCCAGGTTGACCATGTCTTCACCAACTTTCCTAAGACCATGTTCTATCCTATCAGCTAAGCTTTGGGATCGAAGATCGGCATCGCGAAATTTATCGTCCATTAAACTAGCGTTAGTAGCTAATGAAGTTTCGAGCTCATGTGTTTTATCGCATAATTTATTCATTTTACTCTCAAGTGTCATTTTCAAAATTTCGGAATTCTCTTTAAATTTACTTTCCATTGAATTAAATTTACTATTTAAATTTTCTTTCAAGTTATCTTTTAACCTGCTCTCTAACAAATCGGAATTTTCTTTGAGTTTATCCTCTAAACTTTCTTTTAAGTTACCTTTTAAAGAATCAGAACTTTCTCTAAGTTTATCGTTCAAATTTTCTCTAAGTTTATTTTCTAAAGAATCAGAATTTTCTTTAAGTTTATTTTCTAAAGAATCAGAATTTTCTTTAAGTTTATTTTCTAAAGAATCAGAATTTTCTTTAAGTTTATCGTTTAAACTTTCTTTAAGTTTATCAGAATTGTCTTTAATTTTCTTTTCCAAAGCCTCAGTATTTTCTTTCATAATGGCTGCTACACGCAGTCCAGCCTCTTTTGAACTCTCCTCCAAACTCCTCATCATCCTCATCATTTCTTCCATAATTTCAATTATTATTCAAAACTTAGGGGTATACAACAGTGGCAAACACAAGCTTATAACTAGAACAAGAAATATGAATAGCTAATTGGAACACTATAATAAAATGAGATTTGTCCTAATGTCGACGTGATGGAAAAACAAAATTCTCTACTTTTACGAATTACATTTACCACAATATCACAAGAAAAATATGCAAGTTCTCAAATATCCTCCACCTGGATTCTAATAATGTGTATGTCCAGTCATCGAACGTTTACTACTGAATTTACTTGACGCCCTAATGGTTAAGCCATTATCAAAATTATCAAACCCATTCTAATTATTAACCAAGTTAAATTTTTAATTTTCCCCACTAATTGGGTTTCCTACTAATTTATTCATCCAAACCAGACATCTCTCAACTCCCAAAATATTTCTATAAAAATTATCACAATTTCAAATCGGCATGCGATTGACCATGTCTAAATCGGGCCCCACGTTCGAAGCCATTTCTCTCTCTATCTTATTTTATGTGCCCGTTTAGACCGGAGTCCGCACGACCACATATGCATTTTACCAATATTCAGTCAGCACGAGAGTCAAAATATCCCGGAGCGCCAGATGGGTTAAAGCAAATCGCAAAAACGACATCAAATTAAAAAAAAATGCTTTGCTGAATTTTGGCTCAATGCAACAATAAGGATAGAAGGAGATTTAATTGGGAGAAACACATCTGGTAAAATTATCTCAGTTTATTTTGAAGTTAAAATCTGACTGCAAAAATGCTTGAAGCAGCATCATCCACGTGTGGCGATCCACACCCTTATTTACACACAATATACAGAAATCTTCCAAACACATTTGACAATCTTTTTGGAAACACAAGTCCGATTAATAGTCCTGTGGACTGTATTCCAAAATTATTAATATTTAATTCCAGTTCAAAATTAATTGTCTATACTGGAAATAACGTAGATCACTGTTTGACTATTTACATGATATTAACACTCGTAGAATAAATGTTTATAGAATTTCTTAAACTTTCACTAGTTTTTCCAGTTTCAAAAATATATCGTCGAAAATATTATTATCATCGGAGCAACACAAATTATTAACACATATTAATAACATCTGAAAAGTATTTGACCATTGATCATAGCATCGAAGAACTGTGCGAAGCACAACAACAATTAATTGTTCTTCTGACATTAAACATTTGAGAAGTGACTCGATTATGAACTCAAGTTCCAAACAAAATATATGATTTCTGAATCATCAACTTGATCAATAAATGGTTGAACCATTCAACTATTAGATTATCCACTTGGAATCATTATTATAAAAAATATTTATATTCATGGCCATTTCTAGTAACTTTTACAACTTGCAATTCTTCGACAGAATGCGGAAATAAGAATTGTAGTTTTATAATGAATTCATTTAGTTCATGGCACTAGGATTGAAAATATCCTTCAAATTATTCGTGGTTAAAGAATTATTTTAATTGGCAGTGGCCCATTCTATTATTTGTGTAAGGACACAATATTACAATAACAACAACGGCAAAGGTCTTCCTCTGAAGAAGAATAAACTACTATCATGACACATCCGGGTTCTAGCAAAATCAAAGTCTAAATGGAATTCGTAAAACAGGGTTGAAATAAGAACTGATGGTTTCAAAGAAATAACCTTCGGGTTATTCATACGACGAAATGTGTGGCTCCAATACTCCTACTATAAACCTGAGCCATCGAACCTGCTATTTGATTGATGCTCGAAAAAACCTTCATTCCTGCGACTTAACATGCGCACCTGGGAATGGCATTTCAACTACTCCACACATATAAATTTTCTTCCCAAAATTTATACAATAAATCAAGCCTCTGCTTGTTATCAACACTGGAAGATTAATAAACTTACAAGTGTATTTTATTTTACCATTCAGTTCAACCCGTGACTTTACCATACTTATGAAAATCTTTATTTCACTTTCGAGTGTATTTACGTCATGATTTTATATAAATACAAAAATATCCTATTTGATACAAATATCAATTGCTTCCCGTTTCATGCCTCTCCGTGTTATATGAAAAATATACTTTGCTCAATGCAAATATCATCTGTTCAACCAGAACTGAAATATTGGTTGACTGCGGGCTTGCGCTAACCACTCTCCTTCGGAAAATCTCCTGTTCCAAACTAGAAATGATTAAACTACTTCATAGGCTCTTTCTCAATACATATGATTATTATAAAATATAATATCCAAGAATTATTTAGAAAAATTATGAAAATTATTGTTATTATTATTATTAGTGGATTATTATTATTATTATTATTATTATTATTATTTGTATTATTTTAAATGTGTTTAATTATCATCTCATTATGTGAGAATCCACATGTTCGAACCTTCGAATATGGAAAAAATATCCATTCCTCAACAAAAATAAATTTAACTTTTACAGTTACATCGGGGTTTTCCGTGGTTTCCTTAAAATATGAAAAATTCAAATAAATGCTCGAAATGCTCGGTCATCGATCCTAAACTGTTCTGAGTGCTGAAAATGCTCAGAATAACTCTAATAAGTCTTGCGTAAACCATTGCAAGATTTAAATACGACGAAAAAAATGTGTTGGTCATCTGCAGAAAAATAATTTGTTCCAATTAGCTAGGCATAATATAATTCAAATGTGGCTTACATTTCTTGATGGTCTTGAAGTGTAGTAAACCTGGTCTATACCAGATTTATCCATAGACATGCCCTATCGGACAAGCACGTATAATCCTTGTATCGGCCGCCATTGTAGACCCACAATTCGTCTAGTCAGACATAGTGGTAGTATCTTTCGACGTTTGAATAAACTGTGGTTCCATTTTAATATGGGCTTCTATCAAAGCCAGAACAGTTTGTTTAAATAGGGTCAGATCTAAGTGATCTCTTCTTAAATATGTCAGTTGTAACATAACTCACTGTAATCTAATCAGTACAAGAAAAACATTGACAGTCTGAGCAATTAACGGCTGTTCTGAAGATCGTTCCCTGGGCATGGTTTGTATATCACCATCTGCCATGCGCTAGACAACCTGCAGTTTCCCTTGCGTAGACTAATGAACGCCACCGTTATAGACTAGTCTTCAGTGTACTGACAGATCGAAGTGGTTAACTAGTTACAAAAATGAAAACTGACTTGAAATGGATTTAAACATCCAAGTATTAAGTTACTACTGGACTGTGACAAAATACTATTTTCTAGACAAAGTCTAGCATATGTCCTTTTAGAAATATAAATATTTCCACCAATGTCTGTAGAAAAACAATCACCTCAGTGATTCTCCTCACCAGAAACTTACTAAGTTCCAACTCGTTTGCGCAGCACTTCTCGTGACTATCACGACTTGAAAAGAACTTCTGCGTAGATACGGCAACCATGTGCCTTGGCTCAGCGTAGATGCAACTTGCTTGCCAAGTGCTTGTGTTAGAATGAGCTGACCATGCCTGCTCCAGCTGGCTTTTATTCAAAACGGTCAGGGTCACGCGTCATCGCCTGAGATCTGGAAATCCTCATATCTCTTGAATCCCTGGTCCGATTTACTTGATACTAATTGCGTTCTCTTTCATTTGGCCGTGCCAGTAATCTGATCCCAGTCTCAAGTCTCTACTCCATAGATAACTATTTAATCAATAAATAGCCTCCACCTCTGCTATTACTCGCTACGTCACTTGACATCCAACTATCGGTAAAATTCTTCTAAATGCTTCTCGAAGCAATGTAGCGCGATATTCAAATATCTGAACTTTCAAAAGCGGCTACAGCCTTTCCCTTGATATCTAGGTGTCTGAAACTTGGAATACCCATTCCTAGAGTTGGGCACAACCTCAGTGTCATGTTTTATATCGCCGCCATCTTGACGGAAACGTAATGGCGGCCACACAAATGTTCAAAGCTTAAATCAAATTACGACTAACCCAATCATCCGATCTCTACCAAATTTTGCAACAACATACCTTCATGGGGGCAGCATCCTTTGACAAAACTAATAGGTCATCAGCCTAATAGTTTGCGAGATGGCGGCCATCTTTGTGTGAAAATCGATTGCCCCTATTAATTCGAACACGGTGAAACCGAATGGAACGAAATTTGGTACAGAGGTAGTACTAGCAAAGGGCACCCCAGTGTCATCTTTTATATCGCCGCCATCTTGACGGAAACGTAATGGCGGCCACACAAATGTTCAAAGCTTAAATCTAATTACGACTAACCTAATCATCCGATCTCTACCAAATTTTGCAACAACATACCTTTATGGAGGGAGCATCCTTTGACAAATCTAATAGGTCATTAGCCTAATAGTTTGCGGATGGCGGCCATCTTTGTGTCAAAATCGATTACCCCTATCAATTTCAACACGGTGAAACCGAATTGAATGAAATTAGGTGCAGAGGTAGCAATAGCAAAGGGCACCCCAGTGTCATGTTTTATATCGCCGCCATCTTGACGGAAACGTAATGGCGGCCACCCAAATGTTCAAAGCTTAAATCACATTACGACTAACCTAATCATCCGATATCTACCAAATTTTGCAACAACATACCTTTATGAAGGGAGCATCCTTTGACAAATCTAATAGATCATTAGCCTAATAGTTTGCGGATGGCGGCCATCTTTGTGTCAAAATCGATTACCCCTATTAATTCGAACACGGTGAAACCGAATGGAATGAAATTTGGTAATGAGGTAGCACTAACAAAGGGCACCTCAGTGTCATGTTTTATATCACCGCCATCTTGAAGGAAACGTAATGGCGGCCACACAAATGTTCAAAGCTTAAATCAAATTACGACTAACCTAATCATCCTATCTCTACCAAATTTTGCAACAACATACCTTTATGGAGGAAGCATCGTTTGACAAATCTAATAGGTCATTAACCTAATAGGTTGCGGATGGCGGCCATCTTTGTGTCAAAATCGATTACCCCTATTAATTCGAACACGGTGAAACTGAATGGAATGAAATTTGGTAATGAGGTAGCACTAACAAAGGGCACCTCAGTGTCATATTTTATATCACCGCCGTCTTGAAGGAAACGTAATGGCGGCCACACAAATGTTCAAAGCTTAAATCAAATTACGACTAACCTAATCATCCTATCTCTACCAAATTTTGCAATAACACCTTTATGGAGGAAGCATCGTTTGACAAATCTAATAGGTCATTAACCTAATAGGTTGCGGATGGGGGCCATCTTTGTGTCAAAATCGATTACCCCTATTAATTCGAACACGGTGAAACCGAATGGAATGAAATTTGGTACAGAGGTAGCACTATCAAAGGGCACCTCAGTGTCATGTTTTATATCGCCGCCATCTTGACGGAAACGTAATGGCGGCCACACAAATATTCAAAGCTTAAATCAAATTACGATTAACCTAATCATCCGATCTCTACCAAATTTTGCATCAACATACCATTATGGAGGGAGCATCCTTTGACCAAACTAATAGGTTATTAGCCTAATATTTTGCGGATGGCGGCCATCTTTGTGTGAAAATCGATTCCCCCTATTAATTCGAACACGGTGAAACCGAATGGAACGAAATTTGGTACAGAGGTAGCACTAGAAAAGGCCACTTCAGTGTCATGTTTTATATCACCGCCATCTTGACGAAAACGTAATCGCGGCCACCCAAATGTTAAAGGCTAAAATGCAATTACGACCAACCTAATGATCTAGTCTCTACCAAATTTTGCAACAACAAATCTTTATGTGGGTAGCATATTCTGACCAAACTGCTAGATCACCAGCCCAATAGTTTGCAGATGGTGGCCAAGTATGTGTGCAAATCGATTCCCCCTATCAATTCAAACACGGTGAAACCGAATTGAACGAAATTTGGTACAGAGGTAGCACTAGCAAAAGGAACCTCAGTGTCATGTTTTATATCGCCGCCATCTTGACGGAAACGGAATGACGGCCACCCAAATGTTAAAAGCTTAAATCAAATTTCGACCATCCTAATAATTTGATCTCTACCGGATTTTGCAACAACATGCCTTTTTGTGGAAAGCATCTTATGACTGACTACAAGGTCATCAGCCCAATAGTTTGCAAATAGCGGCCATGTATGTGTGCAAATCCATTCCCCAGATCAATTCAAACACGGTGAAACCGAATTGAATGAATTTTTCTTACAGAGGTAGCACTAGCAAAGGGCACCTCATATTCATGTTTAATATCCCTATAGCACGTTGTATTTCAACAAGCTACTACAACCAACATTCAATTATACTCCTTGAAAAGGACAAAGAGTTATAACAATACCCATGCATTTAGGAGAAAGTAGGCTATATGTTCTTTACTGAACATCTTGTTCATTATTATTATTATATAATATTTGCAAATGGGGGTAATTCCCCGGTTGCAAATTGTACAAATTCAGAAAATTACCAACAATTACATCAAACACATTATACTGTACACAATTCGCAGTTTAGGAACTACTGTAGGCCTATAATAATTACATCGTAGTATTTACACAAAATTTCAATCTTCAATCAATATGTTTGTGGGGAAAGGCTCTAAGACTGAGGCAGGTAATGAGTTCCAATTATCAATACCACGGTTAATGAAATAATATTTCCCATATTTTTAACGCTGTGGTCGGACCTTTACTTTATGTGAATGATCTGCCCTGCTCAGGTAGGTGGGATTTCCCAGACGTTTGCTTAGTTCTCCCCATGCTGACCGATTAGTGTAAGTGTTAAACATAGCGTATAATCTGGATTTTGTCATTCTATCTTCCAGATATTCCCACCCTAGTTTTTCTATCATTTGAGTTACACTACTTCTAGGATTAAAATCGTTGAGCACAAACCTAGCAGCCTTCCGTTGTAGCCTACCATCTCCAGCTCACTGGCGAGCCCTACCTGATATGGGTCCCAAACCTCAGAGCCGTATTCCAAGATTGGCCTCACCAGCGTCAACTATCCTAATTCTTTTGCGGTAGAGCAACTGCCTTTTAACACCCGCATTACAAAATGAAGTAATTTGTACGCTTTGGAGACGACACAACACACATTGGTACTCCATTTCATATCATTCCTTACATGGATGCCCAAGTATTTGCACGAGTCTCTTTCTACAAGTATTTCGGAGCCGATATTATATTGAAAATCATGCCTTCGCCCTCTTCCTATTCTCACGAGAGAACATTTACTCGTATTTATCTTAATTTTGTTGTCAACCGCCCATTTATGAACCAGGTTGAGGTCAGTTTGTAACTGAGCGTTGTCTTGTGATGTTTGAATTTTTCACAATATTACACAATCAACCGCATACAATCGGCAGTCACTTTGAATCCCATTCGGTAGGTCGTTAATAAGTGCCAGAAATAATAAGGGCGCAATCACACTAACCTGAGGGACACCTGACGTTATCAAAATATCCTCCAAGAATACATTATTCATTTTTACCTTTTGCGAGTGACCAGTCAAGAACTCTTGAATCCATATAATTACCCTTTTATCAATCATCGTTGCCGCTAATTTACGGAGTAGTATGTCATGTGGGACTACATCAAATGCCTTCACAAAACCTATAATTACAGCGTCAATTTGCACTCTCTTGTCTAGCGAGTTATTAATATCCTGAAAGAGTGATAACATTTGACTATCACGTGAGTACTCTTGTCTAAATCCGTGTTGCCTACCATTAAGCCATGATAACTTTCCCCACTGTTCCCTTAAGTAATCATACATAAGGTGCTCCGTCAGTTTACATATTGAACCCTTGCAAAGAAGCTTATGAGACTCAGTTTCGGGGAGTGTAACAGTCCATTTCGTAAGTTGTTGTAAAAGCGCTTCATTAACATGCAGGGTAACATATAACAAAATAACATGCAGGAAAAAGTGAAGCCAGGGTTAAAACAAATGAATTTAATGACAGATCAGCTATTTACAAAATGAAATAAACAAACAAAACTCCCAAAATGACTCCCACTGAAATAAATTAACTTGCCACAAACTAGGCCTAATCTCAGGAGAGATTATTAACCGGACCAAATGTCCCAAAATCTGCAATGACAATGTATACGTGTGTGCCGTTCTACATGCTTAACGATGAGTACAAATGAATTCATGATTCGTCATCATCCGGATAAACTTTCAGAAGACGAATCTGCATTGCTTAGAGCTAGACAGACGCGGGGAACAACTATACACAACTTAAAACTAAACCGACACTTCCTACACTAAATAAACAACTAATAATTTCCGCATGAAATTGGAATCAAGAACTGCCGTAGCAAAACATTACTGTCTAAAATTAGGACTTCTCAAAAATCAACACAAGTAAGTTAACACGTGACCAACAAAGAAACACACATATGACCGCCTGTCATTTTTACAAGTAAATACTACTACACCACACGGGTGTCACACAGACAAACAATCATGAACTGAGTCATAGAAAATCACTAGGCTCAAAGCCAACATTTACATCATTAATACAATCTTCCATCCATACGACATGCAATAATTCGTAACAAACGTGGCGAACTCCCCAATTAATTATGGTCCAAATAACCATCACAAAAGAACAGGTTTGCTAATGATAGCTTAATAGGGGTCAGTCGGACAACAGGACTGCCTAACAAAATAAGTCACCAAGGCTAGACGGGCGCTAAGTGGAAATCTGCACATCTGTCAACCCACGTGTCAATAACCTCGACCTCCCAAGGCACGGGATCGAGTCTCGAAGAAGCGTGCCCCAAAGAACAATATACACGTGTGTGTGTCAGAACAAAATATATCTCAGCATTTCCCCTAGGAAATCCAAGAATCAGCATTGGACAAGGTACAGTAGCCTCCTCGGAGCGCCCTGCCTTTCCATCAAAAAACAACAACAAATATGAGGGCGGTAGCACCATCTACCCCTCTTCACGAAGAATCAAAACACACACTTGACACAAGAACACACACAGAATCACACGTATGGGTTTGACAGAAACCTGAAATAAATGACATAAATATTTTTCCATCAGCTTGCGCTTCCGTTCTAGGCTGTGACTAACGAACCTGAAAAGGACTCAAAAAAATCTAAAAAAATTAGAACTAAGGTGTTCTACAATTACATCTTAATTTGTTGCGCTCGGCATCCCTAATATGAGTAATAACCTGTTCATCAAACATCTTACAATAATTACCTCCCTTTCATATAAAAAATATGAACTTTAATAAAGCACCACTTATCGAATGTAACGTGTTTCGCATCCGCATGGATAAAATCAAATACACGCGCCGTGTACACTAAATATGACTACAAAGAAAAATATACAACAAACAACTTTGGCCACGCGCCAACGTACATTTAAAACACTAGCGTCGGTGCACAAAAAAATTCTGAACAAGAAAAAGAATAAATGAACTATTTACAACGTTCCCCCGCCTTATCTAACTACATATTGAGTAAATCAATTTTTGTACATCACCGTATCAGCTTGCAGAACATATAACCTCCGTCCCGGCTCATTTCCCTACGGGAAATTAGTCCTCCTTCGTCGACGTCGTCGATGAAGGGATGCACATCATTCCGTCTCCTGGCCAAACGTCGGACATCCTGGCGTAGTCTCTTGGACAGAAATGTTCAATGTTAATAAAAATTGCCTGGCTATAATCGCTGTGAGTTACTACTTTCACTCACGTTATGTCCTATGCGATTAATGATCGAAGACTTTCCCTAGCTTAGCATTCGCTTACACACGCACAATTATCACTTGAAAAATACAATACAAAATTTACATAAATTATACACTTTAAACACATCGTCACTGGCTTGAAAAACAAGTTTTAAACATGACTGTCTCGCAGTCCTTATCTCGCTAGATATCTCCACTGCTCTACGTGAACCTTGCTCGCTTTGAGCACTAATTGGAATGTTAGTAAAGTCTTGCCCATTAAGAGCTGAAAATCGTGACGCACACTGGCGTGAACCTTTGCTCACCCGAGCTCAATAAAGTTGTCACTAGTATGATTATTAAGAGCGGTCAATCGCGACGCAAACTGGCGTGACCCATGCTCACCAGAGCTCAAAACAGTTGTCTTCGAAACAGCTTCTCCTCGATCAATTTATTGGAATCTGACAGAATGAGGTGGAGTGGGGAGAATTAAGAAAAATATTCTAGAGTTTTCATCTCACAAACTTGGGACTAGTATCAATCTTCATCATTTTATTCAAAGTCTCAGCGCACTTATGCGGAATTATTTCGGATGGGCGGTTCTTTAGATATGCGTTTCCGCGCCTTTTTTTTACAGGGTACGCCACCCATCGCGTGGTTTTGGCGTGGTCTCATCTGATTGGGTGATTCAATCCTAGGTCGGTTGAAACTCATTCGTGACCATCCCCTAATGACTCCAATTTTGGTGCGCGTTGTTACACAATTTGTCCTTGAACTCGGCTTACCCGGTCGTCTTCAAGAATAACTACCAAGCCTGCTCCTGTGGTAATCATTGCAACACACCACCTTGCCTTCCCCTTTGTCAATTTCCACATGTACTGCCTGGGCACCAGTAATAATAATAACAAATCATGAATACTTATTCATCGCAGATTAATAAGGGTTCAATATGATGGATGTGGGGCTAACAGGCCTATAGATTTCCATTACCAATCTGTTCCCTCCCTTGAATATTGGAACTATTGTAGCCCTTTTCCAGCCTTCGGGTATTTGTGTGTTATTAATTGATACATTAAACAGCACCCGCAAGTATCGACCAAGTTTTAGCACATCTCCACAAATATTGATGGGGCCTTTCGATTTACGTATTTCTACGTAGCTTTTTAATTCTTGCTAGAATCGGGAGGCATCGCTCAGTCTTCAGGTGTTCATTCAACGATGTCGTGATGTTCATGTCGATGTTTACATGTGTTTCATCGATTATGAAAAAGCCTTTGACACTGTTCAACACGATAAACTGATGAACATTTTATGTGACCTGGGACTAGATGGACGTGACATCCGATTAATTGGAAATCTGTACTGGAATCAACGTGCTGCTGTACGTGTTGATGGTCAGCTGTCTGAAGAAGTATCGATTATGATGGGAGTTCGCCAAGGTTGCATTCATTCTCCACTCCTCTTCATCTAGTCTGAAAAGATTTTCCAAAATGCTCTTGATGGAAAGTCTCAAGGAGTAGTGGTAAATGGATCTATCATTAATAACATCTGATATGCTGATGACACTGGCATCCTTGTAACAAGTATGGATGATCTATAAACACTACTGGATTCTATTTCTGAAGAGAGTAATGCCATGGGACTACATTTAAATGTAAAGAAAAGTGGATGGTTGTTAGTAGAAACAAAGATGAAATTCAGGGCATTCTTACACTTGGTAATGAAAGAATTGGAAGGGTTTCATCATATAAATATTTAGGATGTCAAATCAATGATAACTGGGACTTAAGTCAAGAAATTCGCTGTAGAATTGAGCAGGCCAGAAGTTCTTTCATGAAAATGAGAAAAGTTTTGACCAGCCACGATTTAAGTCTGTCATTACGCACCCGACTGCTTCGATGCTATGTTTGTAGTGTCCTGCTCTATGGAGTTGAATCATGGACACTTACCGAGGTTTTAAGTAAGAAACTGATAGCATTTGAAATGAGGACGTATCGCAGGATTTTAAGGATATCATGGACAGCTAAAGTCACAAATGTCCGAGCTACTGCGGCGTATGAACAAAGACTTGGAAATTCTCAGTATTATCAAAAGGAGAAAACTAGAATACTTTGGTCATTTCAAGCGCAACAACAAATACCACCTCTTGCAATTAATTATCCAACGGAAGATTGATGGCATTAGGGGTCCAGGACGCAGACGAACATACTGGCTAAAGAACTTAAGACAGTGCTTTGAACTTACCACAGTGTCACTGTTTAGAACATCTATGGACAAACAGCAGATCATGCTACTGATCGCCAATGTTCTTGGAGGTCGAGGCAGTTGAAGAGGAGGAAGAAGAAGAAGAGGAAGAAGAAGAAGAAGAAGAAGAAGAATTTAAAAAATAATTGTGTTCTTAGTGAAAAAATTGAAACAAACTCAAGTAGTAATTACTTAACATCTAGCCTTACTACGTTTAAATATATTTACTTGATACGGAACAAGTAGTTCCGTGAAGTACTATATAGCCAATTTTCATATATCCTACTTATGTTAATTATCTCTATCAGCACACAAAATTTCAGTTTGATTGCTGTAATATATTCGTAGATATTGAGAAACGTCTAAATATTTCGAATGGTCACCATGTTGGTTCTTTATATATGTAGGCTTTAGAGTTATGTACTATTACATGAAGATTATTGTGTAGGTGTATTATTAAAAACTTCAATCCCATGATTAGGACTCAAGAAATAGTGGAGTTATGAAACTAGCCCAAACTACATATCCAAAGGAAAGGAAAATCGCAAATCTACTACAAATAATCTGAGGATAAGATAAAATCTGCCGTCTGACATAATTGTGCCAAAGATCCCTAGTCTACCCTTTCATTGGGGGAAAATGTGTTAAACTGATCTAAATAATAACATCCTACATTATAGTCCTAACAATCCACTCAAGATGTCTTGTCACACAAAAACCGTGAGAAAATAACACTAACAAGATGGTACGAATAAATCCCCTATGCAAATACAAATGTAAAGTAAAATAATTCTGAATCACACTCATCCTAGTGTCGGTAGCATATGGCTTATCCATTGACGTTCAACAACGTACAACAACATCCAATAAATAAATAATAATAATAAGCTACGTTACGGTGGTACCACGTCCAACGTTTTCGTTTAATTCTTTCGAGGTTTTGCGATATATTGGCTATGTAGCCCCGTTTACGTTGCTGTGCGTAGAAGCTGTCTGTGTCACTGTGATGTCTCTATTAGAGGGTGTATTTGAAATCGAGGTAGGATTTGGGTAGGAAGTGGCCGTGGCCTTAAGTTTGGCACCATCCTGGCATTTGCTTGAAGTAGAGCTGGGAAACCACGGAAAACTACTTCCAGGATGTCTGAGGTAGGAATCGAACCCACCTCTTCCTCGTTTTGCCTCACGAGGCTGAGTGTACCCCGTTCCAGCCCTCAGACCAGAATTACATATCTTGGCAGAGCCGAGAATCGAACCCGGGCCTCCGCGTTGACAGCCAAGAATGCGGCCGATCCCTAAATAAGAAACCAGTGTAATATAAAGAAAACAAAAGTAAAACTAATAATAATAATAACAAACAAAAATGTACAGGTTTCAAAAATTAAAGCATAGAAATGATTTTAGGACACAGCACTGCTCGGAGCGGTCTTATCTACTACTACATGCATCTCATCTAGGAGATTAAATATATTTCCTCGTCATTCCTCAAGTTACTATTTATTATTTTATTTAGCGCATGGCTTTTATGCCGGGAGTGTCCAACGACATGTTTGGCTCGCCAGAGTTTGTAGCCGCTTCTATGCGGACACCCATGGGGTGAGCTAGCTGCAAGTACCGTCGCGTGTGGATGAGATGAAATGAATGAAGATGAATGAGCAAGTGGAGTTCGATTTCAAGTAGTTTCAACTTTGGCTACCAGATGCCACTAACACCTAGGATTGAACTTTGGAACCTGATGCAGCGTTTCTAATGAAATGTAACCTACAAAATTGGCTGCATACTACCAATTAGTGGTAGATTATTTTGTGTGCCGTAAATGTATAACATAGGCCCACTGCCTTTGTTTCCCCTCCGAATGAAGGCATTCTGAAGGATATTAATGCTCTTAAAAATTCCTCAAGTTACTACTAAGCAGCCTCCCCATCAAGCCAACTAAAAGTGCCTAATCTACACAAAAAGTACACCATTATGAAATCCGTATTAATTGAAACTTCTTCACGATAAAAAGAATTACGAATAATGAAATTGGGAGACAAAAATTACATACTCATAAAAGTGACAAAACTGAAATAACTCTCGAATGTAAATCATATATACAGAAGAGGAAACGGAGCTTTTATGGGCACCTGTCTCTAAACATATTCAAATCGCAACAGCGAGTTTGACAGCCTGAGAGTACTAACTTCAAAATTCACCGTGGTCGAAGCTTGGCCATATTGATGTACAATGCCTAAACACACCTGCCCGAACAACAGGCAACTCGGATTCAAAGTTCGACGGTGGTCGCAGTTTTATGACCTAATCAGCAAATACAAAAAAAAATTAATTTCAATTCAAAATTGAACCACATAATACTTGTTAAATTAGTTGACTGGCCCTAACCCACTCTCTCCCATAAAGCGGATTACGCAATTGGCTGATGCTGATGTGAGATTGAGCGTATCATGCTGACTAAGGTTTCTTTGTAGGTCAGCAAGTTCCACACACTCGGTAAAAATGTTGGCCGTGGTGAATACGGTTTCACAGATTTAAAGTGCGATTCAGGTGCGAGGTATTAATAATAGGAACTCATTAGCTGTCTCAGTCTTAGAGCCTTTTCCCAAATATATTGATGTGTTTAAAGAGAAGAATGAAATTTTTGGGAATACTACTGAAAATGAAAATCCACAGCCTGCTTCCAGTCTCCGACCGGGTCAGGAATGGAATGAATGAATACCCCATCTAGCGGCGAGGATATGAACTGTGCCGGCTGCCGAGGCCTGACGCACTCCTCTGGGGCAATGATTAAATGAATGACAGATGAAATGAAATGATAGTGGAGAGTGTTGCTGGAATTAAATTTTGACAGGGAAAACCGGAGTTCCCGGAGAAAAACCTGTCTGCCTCCGTTCTGTCCAGCACAGATCTCATATGGAGTGACCGGGATTTGAACCACGGACCCAGTGGTGAGAGGCTGGCGTGCTGCCGCCTAAGCCACGGAGGCGTGGGAATACTACTACGTAGCCTAATTCTCAATTCGCGACTTGTGTACATTAAGTGGGTTTGATAGACCTATTATTGTATTATTTTGCTATATTATGGCATGGACAACTGCGTTTGTATAATTGGGGAATTAAATAGTTGTTTATTGGTATCCCTGCTTAGATGCTCTCTAAAGCGTTGTTGTTGTCAGACTCATATCAGTTGTGAAGCCATGACTGACGTGAGCAGGCACAGCTACACTGTTGATGAGCGATTAGTAGCCAGTGTGTGGGTGCACGAACGAGCACATATGGTATTGTTTTAATGGGTACATGAATGGAAAATCTTATTTGCATATGTTACACTCGTGGTTAATACCTCAGCTTCAAGACAAGCGAATTATGGATCATGTGCGGTTACAGCAGGATGGAACTCCAGCACATTTTGGTCTTCACGTGCGTGTGTTCCTTGATGCACAATTAATTTCAATGCCACTGGATTGGCCGTGGCTCACCAACATCTCCATCCCCATTGAAATGGCCACCACGAAGTCCGGACTTTACCACGCCAGACAACTCATTATGGGGAATAATCAAGTCGCATGTGGTTCAACGTCACTACACGACTAATCAAGAATTCCGCCAAAGTGTGGAGGAAGGCTTTCGTACCATAACTCCCGAGATGCTCTGCAATATGTCTATGAGGACTTGGAGACGGACAGAACTCTGTGTAAAGCATGTTGGTGCACATGCAGATCCCCTGGATACATAGTTTTTATATTCAAGTACTCCACTGTAGAGTATAATGTTTTGACGAAGGGGTACGGGAACATCTCGGACACCCTGTAGGTAATTTTCTGTTATTGTACTACAATTTGCCACCGAGGAATTACCTTCATTTGCAAATAAAGTAAATGAATGAGTAAATGAGTCGGTGAACCTTACATATCATGTGAGTTCAAAAAGTAACGAGCTGGAGGCTGTAATGCGCAAACCGGTGACGACATCGGCTAATCGTGGCGTGTGTAACGAGCGTGGAAGGTCACAGCCCGTCGCTAGAGGGCACGCTTGCACGTCACGTGACGATACAAAGCGAGCAGCAGCATGCATCAATCGTCCAACCAAGACCAAGACAGTAGGCCATTCGACATGCTTCCTGGTGTGGTTGAAGACTGTGGGGCACCCATTGGGCACACACTTTCCGCAAGTGCAGTCTTTCCTTCATGATGATGTGCACACTTCCGACGCTCAGTCCGTCCACGGCGGCTATGGCGTTCACTGTCACTCGGCGGTCTTGGGCAATTAGTGCATCAACCAGCTGGACGTTGTCATCGGTAATGCAGGGGGTGCCCCAGACCGGGCATCATCTGCTAACGACACCCGTCCTTCCCTGAAGCACTTGTGCCACGCCTTGACCCTTGCAAGGGACATGCAGTTTTCACCGTACTCTTGTGACATTCGGCGATGAATGTCCATTCTCCCTACTCCTTTCGCTGTCAGAAACCGAACAACACCTCTTTGCTCTTCGTTTGACGCCTCCATGTTACTGTTTTCAATGCGACTGGCAGCGTTGGACGATTGATGCATACTGCTGCTCGCTTTGTATCGTCACGTGACGTGGACGCGTGCCCTCTAGCGAAAGGCAGTGACCTTCCACGCTCTGGTCTTAACCACACCTCGTTACACATGCCACGATTAGCCGATGTCGTCCCCGGTTTGCGCATTACAGCCTCCGGCTCGTTACTTTTTGAACGCACCTTATAATTACTGTATCCTTAATCTGCATGAAATGATAGACTCCCTCAGTGCCTAGAAAGAGCTCCTCCACACGAGTAATTCCCTTTATTATTATATTTGAACTTCAGCCAATGGCCACAGGGGGTATTTTTAATTTTACGCCCGTAGGCTCCCAATCTAGTCAATTTAAAGTGGTTACGACTTTAGCTACCTGAGATGCCACTGTCACTGACCCCTAGCGGCGAACGTTGGAACATGATAGAGCGTTTCTAACAAAATAACCTACGAATTTAGCTACACACTGCCAATTGTACTTGCCATAAATCTATGACATAGCTTTACTTCCCCTCCGAAGGAAGGCACACTGAAGGATTTGAACGATCTTAAAAATCCGACGACTTCAGCCGAGTTTGAACCCACGCTCTTGGGAATAGCAGTTCAGCATGCTACCGACTAAGCCACCGAAGTCAGTTCCCTTTACTGTTTTCAGTTCACTGGGTCTTGGATCAGCTATCCACTGAATTTCCCGAAATGCCATTTCTAGATGGCGTAACTGAGAGCGAATATCTGTCCTCGGTCATGAGTGTGTATGTGGTTTTAAAGTAACTTATAATACGTTCCATATCATCGAGTATTCTTTCCCCACGTCTCATGTAAACAAATGGTACAACAATTTTTTTATTATTTTTATTTAGTCAATTTACCCTCTAGGTTGGTGGTTCCCACGGACTCAGCGAGGGAACTCACCACTACCGCCCCTATGGGCAGTGTCCTGGAGCTTGGAACATCTGGTTGGGATGGATACAACTGGGGAGGTGTGATCAGCACTTCGTCCAGGCGGCCTCACCTGCAAAGCGAACAGGGGCCTCATGAGGGATGGGAAGGGATGGAAGATTGGGATGGAAAGGCTAGGAAGAGGGAAGGAGGCGGCCGTGGCCTTACAGTAGGTACTGTCCCCGTAAATCCGGATAGTAGGCTGTCAGATATCCGCCCCCTCAATCGGATTGCCAATAATCAAACGCACCGGCACAGCTACATCAATGAAAATGGCACTGACAGATACTACCGAGATTAGAGCACAGCAGTTAACAAGAAATTATTGTGGAACACACCAAAATATACGGGGGTTCATACTTACCTTTACTTACCTCTTCAAATTAATCTCGGGTATGGGTTGCCAACTGGATCACTTAAAGTATGCCCACACAATAACCTCCACCATGATATTTAAAATGAACCAAAACGAAACAAGAAACTTTAAACCGTACAATAATTTATTTCACATAAAGGGAATGATTCTAACAAAAATAGACAACAAAATACACGTGGCAATCAGAAGCCATTGACAATATAACCATGTCCTCCTGTAGGACTTGTAGACGTTACATACAAAATGTTATCTTTCACTAGCTTATAAAGAACGTAATAATAGTAATACACTTGGAATGGATGAGGGAATTGGAACGAGACATGTAGCAATTGTTTTCCTCTTTCATAAACATCACACTTTATTTATAACTGCAAGCCTGTTATGTGGTCGACCTTGGCCTCTAACATACAGTTGTCAGGCCAGCTGCGATCCACCCTACATCATGTCGCATGCCCACGTCGTTAAATGGACCCACCTGTCCAATCAGCCTTAGCATATGCTCGTAACCTCCGAGCCTAGCTCCTTTTCAAACGCTTTAAATGTCCTCAACTCAACTCAAATATTATCACGCAAATCTTTTAAATGCTTCAATCACATGTTACTGGATTACTCTAATAATCCCAAAACTTGTTTAATGGTATAATCCACTTGTATAATTAGCGTTCTTTAGAGTATATTAACAAAACTCTTAATGTTTATAACAAATGCTCATTAATTGTTTATAATATTGTCAAACGACAATTGAAAAATCTATACAGGCCTCTCTTAATCCCTTTCATTTCCAATTATTATTAAAGATATTTTACATATTTATTTACAATATTAATATTATTTATTTTAGAAATACATTAAACCACACGTTTATCCGGTTGATAATTACTCAAATCAGGTTAATATAATCGACCAATGAAGGTTAGTTATATTTAAGCTTATATTCAGGTTTAATAAGTTTTAATAATTATTATTATTATTTGTGACGGTAACCTCCATTCAAAATCGTTATCTCAAATTATTTAACACTCTTGTTAATTTTAACAGTAATTTCACATGATTAATTTTCAAAGGACCTGGACAATAAACTCAGCGGAAAAATACTTCGCTCAAATGCACAAATTGCATAAAATAGGCCCAGAATTCATCATATATTTCAATATATATGGCATAAAAATCTTCCACAATTCATACAAAAACCTCCACTTATAATCTCATCAACTTCATTAATATTACTGTGGGAATCTCCTTCACTTATTCAAGGGCATTATTCATCAGCGACTTTTACATGTCCACTGAACTAACGATTATACATCCATAGTTCCACTTTAAAAATTCTTATATTCATTAATTGTTTCAAAACCGTTATTTTATTTAACCTTCGTGGGTTTCATTCATGAATCGATATGAAGTAAAAATTTGCCAATCACAAATAAATTTAATTGCAAATACGATTATACACGCCTCTCTGGTCTATCAAAATTGAGATTAATATCTCCTAAGTAATATAGTATAAAAATACTATCTTCAATCAAAGTTCATCTAAACTGCAAAACAGTCGAATAGAATACAATTAGATTGTGGAATGCAAACATTATTGTTCCAATCTAGTATTGAGAAAAATTCCTATCAAATGATCATTACTATAGTGTATTCAATAAATCGTAATCAAAGTTCATATTTCATAAAATTGTCTATAATGCAATGGTAATTTCAGAACTGACGATAAATGTCTATGTTGTAATCATGTTCATAAAACGACTAGTATTTCCAAGATCGTCGATACAGTAATAAATTTTAACGCTCTAAAATCTTTTAATTATTCTTCCTTCTTGAGGATGACAGAAAATTGGTCAAAGTAATTTACTGAAAAGAATTACTTTAATAAAGTGACACGCTGTCTGAATTCAAATCTGCCATAGAAAATCATTAACTTTACAGTCAAATCGTGACTACAAAAATATGTAAATTACTGAAAGAATATAGATTATCAGTCTCAACTGATCCAAAATTATTTAAATCTGCCACTGACATAACAATGTCTTAATAAATCGTAGAAAAAGGCATAACTCATCGAAGTGTACTGAGTACAGAATTATCAAGCAAGAATATGGGGCAAAATATAGGACAGAACATATGAGAAAAATGGTTGCTCAGATATCGCTAAATGACTCAAATAAAACAAGAAACGTTCACGACTACCTTATCTGTTGATTGAAGTTCTAGAGGAAAATCTTCCAAAGAAGACTGGTGATGGTTCCATTTCACCAAAAAGATGTGCTCCGTCCTCGAACCTGGAACCAGCGCCCTCGGAGAATAGAACTGCTTCCTCCTCCGGAAATTGCACTGCTCCGTGTATACGATAGACATCCTTCTGGCAAAACTCTTCTTTGTGAGCCGGGTCTACCCTGGCCTCTCTTGATAGTTCCCTGAAGTTCTGGTAGAAATTCGCCATGAAGTCTATTGCAGTTATTTCCGTAGAAATATTCATATTTGTGGAGTATGAATATGTTTCCACTGCCATTTGATATAATTCAGCGTTGGACAACGATGCATGAGTGTAGTTGGATGTTCACTACATGCTCGCTTTTGTAGAAAGACGATTAGCGAAGTTCCATGCTGTTATTTCACTCCATTGACATATGTCCCAATTGCATTAAAGTCCTTAGCCTTCCATCTCCATTTCCGTTATAATAGTTGAAAGAACTGCGATATTGTATTGTTCCATGTTAGAATGCAGCGTTATATCATCAAATGCAATATGTAGTAGCACGGTTGCAATACCAGTGTCAGCCGTAGCGTAGAATGTGATATTTTAAAAGTGCTTCTCAGGTGGCGAGAAAATCACTTTTGTCTGCCGTGTTAAAATGCCAATATCTTCTAAATTATAATCTTGAAAATGTTCAACCTTTCTACACACTTTAATATAGTACTGCACAATAGAAGTAGCTTAAAGGCATTAGTCAACTCTTGATATATGATCTTGTAGACTTGAAAATGTGTGCGTTTCAACTTCACCTAGTTTCAAACACCGTAAAATGGAACTGCGGCACGCTCGAAGCTCGTTCGATGCGGTGGGCTTTACCACACGCGCTAAAGACGACTTGTTACACTGTATCACTCGAAAACGACTATATGACATCAGAAATATATATGCGGTATGAGATATATATGCGATATGAGAGCACCTCTCTGCTGTGCAAGACCTTTTATCAACTTCTTAAGGGGCATATCCATCCCTTCCATAGCTTGTTTCTCCGTCATTGCTAGAATTTCTAACTTTGGCTATACTTGACGGATTTTCAAATTTCAAAAACTCAAAAATAATTTCTTCAAAATTCCAAATCAAAGCCATAACTGAAAATAGATTTCCACAATTCTGCATTCCAAAAGTAACTAAATAAAGTAGTTTCAGTAATCTCCGTCTCCCTCCAAACTATCGTTCATTGGTTCGAGTCTCTCCTCCAATCGCGTAACTTCTTCCTCAGCAAAATTCCATGTTTCCCTGCGACTGCGTCGTAAATCTCAGATCTTTCTCGAACAAAATCATGACGTCACCAAGAATCTCAGCTCAAGCAGCCTACTTGCGTGAAGTCTGCGTCATCCGTGCTTACGTCATGAATATCCACGTCACAACTATGACAGCCATAACTTAATTCATATTTTCCAATACAGCCATCGTGGTCTCAATATAATTCAATTTACGGGGGCAGTACTGAGACAGTATTTTGCTATTTATTGGAACCCTGATATGACAGCGAGACGTATTTGGAAGTTATTGCTTGACATTATTTTGACTGTGGACTTTGAGGCACGGTTTGTTTCATATGCTCTAAGGAGATGGTTAGACTACCCCGCCACACTCCTGATCACGTGCTCAGCACATGCTTATGGACTTGACATTGCAACTAGTGGAAGGAAATATGAAATGATAATCGATTGTGTTCGATTGTCCACCTCGATTCAGGTGTGATGCATCTTGGGAGACTACCAGCTGAGTCTTGGATCAGCAGCTTTGAGGACACAGACACTTGAGTACAGCTATCTATGCAGTGAACATGTTATCGTTCGTATAAGGAAGTTTCGTGTATCACGCGTTATACGAGTGCTTTCTACACGCACCGCGATTCGAACGAGTGAGCTTAGCCAACATATGGACTTTGTTAATACAGAATTCAATGAGGAAATCTGCTACGTATTGGTTTGAAATGCAAGAAAGCATTATTATCGACAACATTATGACTGGATATTCTTGTGAGAAACAAACTATTGGAGTAATGATGTGCTAAATATATCGTTCAGGAATGTAATGCAATAGCAGAGTTGATAATTTGGAATGACATCCTTTTGAACTCTACAATGAAGAGAAAGAAAATGTTGAGAACATTAGTTCTAATCCAGTGACTTTAAAGTAGCCAAGAATGAAGAAACTTCTCCGAGGAAAGGAAGCTACTTTACTGTTAACGTCGAGGGAGCCTTGTGCAAGCATTATGCGGGAACTCCGTTTCGTGGACAGTAGTTTTCGGGTTAGGAGGAAGTTGGTTCGGCAACTTGCGGATCCAGCCACGAGCTTCTCAGGGACGATGGTTCGATTCCTGACAGGAATGTATATTCCTATACATATTCTTCAATTTCAACTAGAACTTCGCCCAAGGTAGCTGGAAATCTTTTCTTCTCTTGTAGACAGTAGAACTTGTCACTTTTAGTTTGATACTTTTCACCAATATTTCATTAATTAGTATGAATTTCATTCAAAGGCTAGATCTGGTTCTCTTTTACCATTTCTGTCGGAGAATGTAATTTTTTGTGTAGTTAACTGTAAACGTGATGCTATTTAGAGCATTACTTTGTTGCTTTTAATTTTTCAAATTTTGGAAATAAAACCAAGCATTCAATTTTGTTGGGAAGATATTTGCAGCATAATTAGGAACAAGACGACGATATCTTTGTATAAGAATAGTAATTAGGAAGAAGATGGCAACATACTCGTGCACTTGAACTTTTCAAAAATATTTGAGTGATACTATTCGATTGAACTTTTGACATTCTAGTAGAAATTCTTTCTTTTAGAAATGATAGTGCATTCTCATCGTTATTTTCCATGCTTATGGATTTATGGAAATCGTCCGGCGAAAACAATTGTGAATTGATTGCCAAGGCATTTGCAGCCTACTTTCATATATATTTTTGATTAAAGATTTTTCTTTAAATATTTTTGTTCAGTTTTTGCTTGTATTATTTCAATTCGTTTTTGGGAAGACTCTTGGATAGATCATCGTTTGATTTAATGGTTTGCGTGTATCTATTGATTTGATAATAGACTCCTTTCCATGATGTAAGTCTCACGTGTTTTCTTCTGAGTAGTTGAGCCATTTTTCGGATTTGGATAGGCGAAACTGAAACGACTATTTTGATAGTGTCTATTTACAATTTTTCTATCACATATAAGTCATTATAAATATAAATATATATATTAATATATTGGAATTGTGAATCAAATTTAACTGTTCACATTGTTATAACAGAATTTATCGTAGACTTTAAAGACGATTATTGTGGAAATGAATAATGCAATTTATCTAACAAATTGTTGCTTCTTGTTTAATGAAGTTAGAAAAGAAGTAATATGTGGCATTTCTATATTCGTTTATGATGGAGGCATGATATTTTCAGAGCAATTTCTGAAAAGTTTCAAGTTTAATAACGTTTGGGTTTAATTTTTGACAGCTTTGAAAAGTTGTATTGAGGTACTGCAATTTTGTGCATTCGATTTATTGTGTTAGTGCAGCTAATATTTGACATCATTGGATGGTCAATATTAATGCTGGATATTGTTCTTGTAGTCTTTTGAGAAGACGTTAACGTAGTTATTGCGTTTTAGTAAGAGTGAAATTAGCTTTTGAGCTATCACCTTTTTGGATTTGATGTTGTAGTTCTCGTGATTTGGAATCACGAATGTTTTTCATATGCTTGTTTTATGCAAGTAGCCCTACGTTTTATTCTTGCCTAGTAGGATTTGCCGGAGATTAATTGTCTATATCATGACACCCATATTCAAGTAACACAGATACTTCTTAAACAACTTAACTAATTCATGCAACATAATACATGTAATATTTCAGTAATTTTTGTAAAAATATACTGCATTCTTTGAAACTTATAAATAGTTAATGAACTATTTTCACAAAATGTAACACAATTTGATTATCTTAATTGATTGTTGAATTCATCGAATTAAGGAAATGATAACCATGAAACATACTTGTAAAATTAAATGAAGATAGGCAGCGTTGAAAACAAAATCCTATTTGAGGATGAAACTTGTATATAAAGTGTAAAATTTGTATAAATCTTTAAGGGTATAACATCAGTATATAATATAACATTATATTTTTTCTTGTTATTTGTTCAGCGATTGATATGAACAATAAGATGGGGCCTTATTGTAGGCATTTATATAAAACCATATTTTCTTTACTTGATTTAAAGAAACTTTTCTTTAACTTCGTGTCTAATTGACGGACAGTCATTATTGATCAGTCAATAAATTGAATTTAATTTTAAAGAATATTAGAATGACTAGTGTTTTATATCAGAAAAGGGGAGTGCGTTAGGAGGACCAGTGGGTGGTTTTCTTTGAGTTTGCTTAAACTTAACGCCCGATATATTTTTATTTTATTTTAGAGTCTCTTGTTCGAGTTCTTTTGAGCTTTGTTTCATCGTAATTTTATACACCACTGGCATCTTCGTACCGCATTCTTTAATATCGACGTATCCTGATCCCTGGTTGATCCTAGTTGGTAGGTTTTTCAGAGGTTATTTGAGCCGGGAACTTCTAGAATCTACGATCCAGCCTTCCATCGGATTGCAACAGGTAAGACCACGTGGATTACGGGTACAGTACCATCCCGGCATTTGCCCGAAGACGAAGTGGGAAACCACGGAAAACCACTACGAGGATGGCTGAGGTGGGAATCGAAACCCCTCTACTCATTTGGACCACCCGAGGCTGAGTAGACCCCGTTCCAGTCCTCATACCACTTTTCAAATTTCGTGGCAGAGCCGAGAATCAAACCCAGGACCTCCGGGGCGGCAGCTAACCATGCTGACCGCTACGCTACGGAGGCGACGGTACAACAATACATTCTTTATAATAGAGCCGTTCCTTCTAGGCCGGTACAATAACCGTGCGTTGTGGTGCATTTTCGCGCAGAGCGATCCTTCCTGCGTTTTTGACCAGTGCAAGTGAGAGAAGGAGTGGAATGTTTTCTTGCGCAGCGCAAATGCAAATTCGTTTCGCTCTCAGTGGTCTACCTGAACTGGCAACAAATTGACCCTGCATATAAGCGAAGTAATGACGTGAGCGCCAAGAATGTTGTTCGATGTGGTGTTCGGCGGGTGTGCCGGTCAACTGTCAAGAGGATGCCACGTGATATTATATAGACTCGCTTCAAAACTCTTACGCACATACGACCGGCCACAAATGCCTGGCCCATGTATTCATAAAATTAAAATATATACCAATAAACGTGGTTCTAATACTGTATATTGTAATCTGTGGCTGGCTGTACGGTCAATTAGGTTGAAATAGAAAGTGTAGCCTATATAAAATGAACACCAGCTCCTGTGTTGCCAAAATTTGCGTGCAGCCTCCACTTACAACGAGTTATCACTTGCAAATGGCTATTTATTACAGGATGAACTGCAGCTCTGATTTTGGAATGCGGAAGGATGTATCGATTCAATATCTGGTGCTGGGAGAAGGCTGCTGGACAGGAGAGAGGCTAATGCATCATTTGGGTCGTGTTCTAGGATTACAGCACAGGCTAAGTAGGGTAAGTAGCGGGGTTTGATTGTGTAACATTAGGTTATGAGGTTACATGTTCTTAGTAGTTATATACTCATAGATTAAGTTTAGGTTAGGATCATGGTTACTCTTTGGTAATGAAGGAGGCCATGAGTAGTGAAGTTCCCCATCTGTGTATATTATTTCTATTTTGATGCTATTTTTAGCCTATTTTCAATTTTGAAAAAATAGGCTTATGAGATCACCTTTTGTCCGTGTGTGTGTGTGTGTGAGTGTGTGTGAGGTGTGTGTGTGTCCCCCCCCCCCTAATAAAATCTAAACGGCTGGAGGGATTTCAATGAAACTCGGTAAGTTCATAGCACTATTCCTGGCGACCTCGACCGTGCCCTTCAAATTTTGTTACGTTTCACCAATCCAACATGGCGGCTGTGCGAAATATTTCACCAGCATTCAATATCTCCGAAACTATTACCGATATCGCCCTGAAATTGTGTACGGTGATAAAGGGCACTACTAGAAGTTCACCTATGAGACTTTCAAAAACCTGGTGACTACAAAACCAACATGGCGGTCAAGCGAATTTGAGACTTTTAAATAGTCTTTTCTCACGATTTAACTATCCAAACGTAATGAAACTTGGTACAACAAATGTTTATACACATTGTAATGCACTGGAGTCTAATTTAGTTCAATTGTTTACATAACCTCAAAATGGCGGCTGTGCGAAATATTTCACTGATATTCTATATCTCCGAAACTATTACAGATATCACCATGCAATTTTGTACGGTGATAAAGGGTACTGATACAAGTTTACCAATGTATATTTCATAAATCTGTAAAGTACAAAACGAACATGGCGACCAAGCGAATTTGAAATATTTTTAATAGACTTTTCTCGTGATTTAACCCTCTGAGCGCAGTGAAATGTGGTACAGTAAATGATTTTGCAGATTGTAATGCACTGCCACCTAATTTAATTCAATTGTTTACATAACCTCAAGATGGCGGTTGTGCGAAATTTTAAAATTAAGCTTTTATTTCTTGTGTCGTAATCATGCGATCGAAGTGAAAGTTTGAATAATGAAGCTAGGCAATAATTGTCCTTGAATGGTACATAACTCTATGGCCTATACATATAACAATTTAAAATGGCGAGCTTCCGAAATATTTAGATGGTTCTCAATATCTATGACTCTTTGAAAGCAACCAAACTGAATTTTTTAATGTTCATAGAGACTATGAACATATGTTCACCTATAGGACTTTCAGTAACCTGGTGAGCACAAATCCAACATGGCGGCGACGCGAAGTGTAAATATTTCAATGGACGTATCTTGCGAATTAACTATCCGAGTGCCGTGAAACGTTGCTCGTTAAATGCTTATACAAATGTTGATCCACTGGCATCTAATTTATTTCAATTGTTTGCATAATCACTAGATGGCTGGTGTGCGTACTTTTAAAATCTTGTTTTTACTTCTTGTGTTCTAATCATGCGATTGGAGTTTGAATACCACACGTACACAATAATCTTAATGTAACAGTACAAAAATAAAAATCCAACCTGACGACCATCTGAAATATTTAGACGGTTCTCAATATCTACGAATCTGTTACAGCAATTAAACTGAAATTTTGTATGTTGATAGAGACAATTAACATGAGCAGGATATATGAAAATAGGCTGTATAGTTCTTCACGGAACTACTTGTTTATATATCTATGACTATTCTTGTTGATTATTCCATGTGAAAATTAATATTATGTTGGTTGCTTATAATGTTGTGTTAGAGAAGAGATGATTATTAAGATGTTTTGGATAGAAAGACAAGGAGAGAGAATAGTATTAGTAGAAAGGAATGAGATTAAAGAAAGAAGAAAGGAGTAATGATGAGTAATGATAAAGAACAAGATGTGTGGATGGGTATGCGTTATTGTAAGTAAAGAAAAATATATGTTTTTGTTTAAAACTGCTCGCCCTTCAAACTCCACCATAATCCAAATAAGTGTACAGTTACAATTGTTTAATTCAGTTTTTCATATGAAGCTCTTATGCCTAGAGAAAGAATAGCTCACAGATTTGCCTAATAATACCAGTACTTCATATTCAAACTTACGCTACCAGGTATGACATGTGCTAGAAGATTTCACACTACTTAAAACAAAATGTAGTATGAGAAGCTTTTCAGTCTGTCAACACGAGATAAATAAAA
The DNA here is from genome assembly GCA_946902985.2 of Meconema thalassinum. Classification (NCBI taxonomy): domain Eukaryota; kingdom Metazoa; phylum Arthropoda; class Insecta; order Orthoptera; family Tettigoniidae; genus Meconema; species Meconema thalassinum. Next base: position 1,135,609,705 of record OX336388.2, on the reverse strand, counting down.
CTGGGAGCTTCCAACCAGTAAACCAACTGAACAATTAGTTACCATCTGCTGACATGAAGTCGTTGGTTGCACTCGTGTCGACCGACTGAGGAGCTTTTTATAATAGATTACTTAAGCCGCATTTACACCAAATGTTGCCAACAAATTGTTGCCAACTTTCGTTGAAAACATGTTGACAACAATAGTTGGCAACAAATGCTGGCAAAAATGTTGGCGAATATCAAGAATGGTAAGATTTGTTGACAAAAAATTTACCTCTAAAAACTGCATGGCGCTAAAATAATACCACTTGCTGTTGTACTCTTCAGTCCCCGAACCACTTTTCTTCTTTAAGCTCCCTTTCGAACTGTGCGACTAAAGATCTAACTTTTGCTTGAACTTCAGAATTGGTGGTTTTCATTTCCCGCGAAATGTCATTCAACGCATAGTTCTTCAGGTTATTGTTTTTTAAAGTCTGGGTCCATCGGGTTCCAGAGAACTAGTTGCTCACGATAGAACTCGATCAAATTTCGGACATTATCCCGCGACCAATCAAAATCACTTAAATGGTTGTTCATATTGACGTGCAATTCGACAGTTCGACACCACTAACAGGAGTACTACCAGCAACGCCCGTGACTAGAGTGAAGCCACGTCGGCCAACCTCGTGCGCTGGACAGTTGAAGGGGTATTGTTGCCAACATTGTTGCGGGTCACTTAAAGTCCCGTCAACATTGCTGCCAACAAATTTTAACAACACTCTTTGATCTTTACCGACTACTGGTAGGTAATGTTGCCAACACTTGTTCGGTGTTGACAGCATTGTTGGCAGCAATGTTGACAAAAGTTTAGTACGATTTATGTAAATGTTGTCAACATTTGTTGGCAACACTGTTGTCAACTCCGGTGTAAACGCGGCTTTAGGCAACATTTTGTTATCTGTTAGTTTTTGATTCTTTGCCACAATGTATCACCATTTTGACGTACGAAATAAATAAATAAATAAATAAATAAATAAATAAACTTAGGCAACACTGAAAAATGGCTTCTAATAGTTCAACGTCCTGTTACTGTGCAGAATTAATCTTGGGACGTGGGACATAATGACTGGCATATGAAATAATCCCAGTGAAGCCTTGCCTAGAACATTAGATTATTTATGCCCATAGCTGAAATATAATGCCAAATGGATATAAATTTAACTCACTGTTTAATTCATAAGATTTACAAAGTTCGTGTTTAACATTATTATAAAAATAAGTCAAAGATACTAGTTAAGATATTATTCAATTCATTTCAGGTGAAACTTCCTGAGCAATGGACACCAAGACCGTCAAATGGCAGAGCCTTAGTGAACATTATGGTAAGTGGACTTCTCTATAAATTAAGTACCTAAGACTTCTGTCTCAATACTTTATATTTCCGACTAAAACTTCGTATTTAGTTTGTCTGCTTTTATAAATAACTTTATTAACACAATGTGTACATTAATTTGAGTTTTGATTAACAGCAGTCTTTTGTTAGCGTTTTTAATGGTAGAGTTCTGTTTTCACACTTCACGAAATGGTACTTGGGGTATGGTTTGCTGCATAGTTTACAGAGGTCCATGGTATGATATGTTCTGGCACATCTTCCCATGGAATCCCTGGGCGGCGAATCGAGTGTACAGATGTCGAAGCTCAAAGTTCGGTCCCTCCCATGTTTCTGTTTTCATCGCTTCTGTTTCCATAATTTTTCTTGGAATCACGCTGGCTTTGTTATGTCTCTCCTCGATAACGGTTTTGTATGCTTGCGTTTCCGGTAGTCCGAAGCAGTGTCTTATGTATTCGATAAAGAAGGATCTTCTTTGGTGGCTTAGTTGTTATGCCCAAGATCGTGGGTTGAAACACGGCTGAAATCGTCGGATTTTTAAGAGCGAGTTTAGCCAGTGGGCCCATGTCAAAAAGTTATGGCATGTAAAAGAACCTATCACTACAATTGGTAGTGTGTAGCTAAATTTGTAGGTTATTTGGTTAGAAACGCTCTATCAAGTTCCAACGTTCACCACAACAAGTGTCAGTGGCAGTGCCATTTATGGCAGCCAATGTAGGAACTACTTGAAATTGAACTGCTGGGTAGCCTACGGGCGTTCAATTAAATTACCCCGCTATGGCCATTGGCTGCAATTCAATTAAAGAAGGATTCCTGCATTATTAGGCTATATAGGCATAGCTGTTTCTTGTCTATATAGGCATTGTTGTTTCTTGTGATCTTTGAGATTAAGAGAGCTCTTGTCCGATTTCATAGACTGGCGTCAACTAGACCGAATGGCATTGAATATATTATTTAAGAGACTCCGGAACGCCCAAAATCTTCATTTTCAAAATTTTTTTTTTTTTTTGCACCATATTACGTACTTCATCGACTTTTAGCTTTTAAACGGTTCATCCTGAGGCTAGTTTCCTTATACGTTCCCACAGTCTTCCGACTTACTAGTAAGTTAACCCTTTCACTTTCAAGCTCTCATCTGATGGGTGTGTGAAAACTGTGAGCCATATTTACCAAGCTGTGCACACAATTCTTTTAATATGAGATGGAAGCGAGACCATTAAAGATATTAAAATAAAATATTATAAATATAGAGTGTATAAATCACACATTATTACTGAAAACAAGTGATGTATCTGAGCCATAGAATTTCGAGGTTAAGAAAATACAATGGAAACAAATTTACAAATTTCAGTTTTGAAATTTTTGAAGTAATTTTGGGAAATAGAATTCTCTTGACAAGTCTACTATTCATGTTAAACAAACGGTATATTATTTCAAAGAATGGTAAATGTCCAATTTTCTAAATTACCAACGAAAACTGAGAAAAATACACGCAAGCTTGCCACCAACCACGACGTAAACAAGACACGAAACTCTGTGAGCACATGTTTCAGACACTAAGAATTAATATAAATACAGATCGTCAGTGGTTCCTACGGAAAAAATTGCCTTCTTCATATTTCCAGAAATTTGATGTTATCAAGCGTAAAAATAACTAAATAATAATAATTATTATTAATCGTATGGCAATTACACATCACTTTTTGGAACACAAAGAAAATATAACCATAATTTACAAATTTACAGACATATTATTTACATAGTTTAACACATTTGCTGTAGAAAACAAAAAGTCAAAGTGGTTTCCAGGATATAAGTTCTGAGGGCACTCTTCAACTATATGCTTGATGGTCTGACACTGAAAGCCACACGTGCACTCTGGAGAGGTGATCGTTCCCCATTTGTATAGTAGATCACCACATCTCCCATGGTTGGTGCGTATCCTGTTCAGTGTACACCATGTCCTACGGGGCAGATCAAGTTCCCATGAATTGTAGTTACTATGGAGAAAACTATGTAGCTCTGGTGGAGTGTTTGTGTACCAATTTTCTGCCCAGGCTTCATGAAGATTGAAGTTATGGTCTGCCAGGTTGTTGGCTGTTCTGATTGCAGGGTGTCTGGAGCGGAGTCTATTGATTTGGATTGCAGGTATGTCCTCATGGATTGGCAGCTGTTGGTTGTTGCAGATTTTGTTAAATTCTCTCAGGAGGATATTCTTTCTTCTCAGCGTAGGAGGTGGAATACGGCTCAGGACAGGTAGCCAGAAAACTGGTGTGGACTTGATTGTACCAGTAATAATCCGCATAGTTTGGTTTAGTTGAACATCTACTAGCTTCGTGTGACTACTGTTTAGCCAAACAGGGCTGCAATATTCTGATGCTGAGTATTCAAGACCTAGGGCAGTTGATCGGAGGGTAGACGCAGTGGAACCCCATGTTGTACCACACAGTTTTTGTAGGATGTTATTTCTTGACCTCAGTTTGGCTGCAGTGTTTGTTAGGTGTTTAAATGACAGTGTTCTGTCAAGTGTCACTCCAAGGTACTTTGGGTATTTGTTATGAATCACACGTTTTCCATCAAAATATATGTTTAGTTCATGGTTGGCTAGGATGTTGCTCAGATGAAAGCACATGGATTCAGTTTTATTAGGGTTCGGTTGAAGTCCCCATTTACGGAAGTATTGAATCATTGCACATAAGTCCTTCGTTAATATTTCTTCAGTGGCCTCGATTTGTTTGTGTTGAGTTGCTAACACCCAATCATCAGCATAGCCGAACTTCCTGGACTGGGTGTCTGGCATATCTGCTATATAGAGACTGAATAATAGCGGAGCTAGGACTGAGCCTTGGGGTAGTCCGTTGTTAAGAGTCCTCTGGTCACTAACGGCATTCCCTGTGGTTACCTGGAAAGGTCTATCAGTCAGCATGTTGTTCAGGAGTCTTGCTGTTCTTCTGCAGGGTATGACACGGAGAAACTTATTAACAATGCCCTGTCTCCACACAGTATCATAGGCGGAGGATAAATCAATAAAAACAGCAGAGGTATTTTGCTGTTTCTGGAATCCTGCCTCTATATAAGATGTAAGTGAAAGAACTTGATCCACACAGCTTCGGTTTGGACGAAATCCAGCCTGTTCAACAGGAATCTTTTCATGTAATTCATTATGTATTCTGTTATACAGCAGCCTCTCAAGTAGTTTGTACATCATGCTCAGTAGAGAAATAGGACGATAACTTTGGGCTTCGTTATTGGGTTTACCTGGTTTCAAGATACCAATGATCTTCGTCTGTTTCATTAGTCGAGGAATGAACCCTGTTTGTAAAATATTGGTGAAAAACTGGGCTAGCCATCTTTTAGCATACTCACCACAGTGCAGAAGGAATTCTGGGTGTATGCCATCAAGACCTGGGGCTTTACCTGATTTAATGTCTTTTAGAGCTGACGATATCTCTTCAGGCCTGAAAGGTATAGAATAAGAGCTATTATCTGGGCATTCTGATAACATGGTTCGCATTTCTCGTTTTACTTGAATGGCATGAGGCCGGGAGATAGATGGCTTAGATATTGAGACAATGTGAGCAGCAACTTTGTTTGGTTTTATTAAGTTGTTATTTCGTGTTGTTCGATTTCCACCTCCCAAATTACGTAAGAGGGACCAGGCTTTCCTGCTTGAGTGTTTGAAGTCTAGATTTTCGACAGTGTCCAGCCATTTCTGTCGACGCGTGGCATCAAGGCTATGCAGCAGGTCATCTGCTATTTCTTGTTCTCCAGTAGAAAGGAAGTCCTCGTACAGTTTCTCACTGACTTCAGACCAGCCAGGAATATATTCCTTCCGGTATCCTCTGGGAATGAACTTTTTTGCTATGCTTAATACTGCTCCAACAAATCTTCCATAGTTGTTACTTAAAGGAGGAATCCACCCTAAGACTTTATCAAGATTTATAGAGAACTCAGACCAGTTAGCTTTCTGAAAGTTCCAGCGTGGACGAGGAATGGAATTCACCAGGGGGATTTGTATGCCTACTTCTTGAATAACTGGGCGGTGCTGACTATGTGGGAAATCAGGTAGAACTCTGCGTGTGGTTGCTAGTGGTTTGAGGTTCTCGTTTGAAGACACAAAACACAGGTCCGGATTGGACTCCCGCCTCCAGGCAGCTGATCTAAATGTGCATCTGTCTTTGGCATCAAATATTAGATGAAAATTGTGTACTTCTGCCCATGAAACTAAAGCTTCTCCACTAGAATCATTGGAGTTATATTTCCATTGCTCATGGTGACTGTTGAAGTCACCTGTGTAAATAACTGGATGAGGATGTAGGTGGAGGACATCAAATGGCCACTGAACTGCGGGAGGTTTGTAGATGTTTACAACGTGCAAGTCTCCAATTTTTATTACAACTTCATGGATGTCATTAATGGCATTAGATGAGATTAAGTAGGCATTCTCAATAGTGTTTCGCACATACGTGGCAATCCCATAAGCTAGATGGTAAGTTGCACCAAGGAGGTCATATCCTGGTATTTTGCCTCTTGATTTGAGTTGGTCTTCATCATTTGCATGTGTTTCTTGGATGGCAATTACATCAATATTATTCTCCAAACAGAGCTTAGATAAATATTGACTTTTAGATCTGCTAATACTCTCTATATTAATCTGTAGGATTCTAGTACTTGGTCCAACGTATCTACGTCTTTGGTTCTTAAAAGAACCGTTGTTGATGAGAGGAGTCATAGTGATGTGATTGTGCTAGGAGATCACAAGGATTGTCTAGCAGCCAGAGTTGTTGCTTTCTTAGCACCACCCAGGGGTCACGTGTAGTGTACTTACAGGTTAAACCTACGGACGTGAAGCAACGGCAACCCCCTAAATAATAATAAAGGTCGATAACGATGGATCGTTACCCTGACAGTTTTGACACGAACAGGGCGTAACGACAGAGCGTTACATTGAAAGTCAAAGGTTTAATAACACAGACTGAAAGAGGTCAGAATTGTAGCTGTTACCTTACAAAGCAACCTCCAACAAGCAAACTAAAGGGAGAGAGACAACCTTCCATCAGTAAAAATGTATTATTATTATCATTATTATTATTATTATAATTATAAATATTATTATTATTATTGAGCCTCCATGGCTTAGGCAGCAGCACGCCGGCCTCTCACCGCTGGGTCCGTGGTTCAAATCCCGGTCACTCCATGTGAGATTTGTGCTGGACAAAGTGGAGGCAGACAGGTTTTTCTCCGGGTACTCCGGTTTTCCCTGTCACAAATTTCATTAATCTCAACACTCTCCACTATCATTTCATTTCTTCTGTCATTCATTTAAGCATTGCACCAGGGGAGTGCGACTGGCTTCGGCAGCCGGCACAGTTCATATCCTCGCCGCTAGATGGGGACTTCATTCATTCCATTCCCTGACCCGGTCGGTCGATTAGAAGCAGGCTGTGGATTTTCGTATGTACAATACCCAACGTCATACAGGCAACGGCGAAAAGAACAGGTGGAAACTCCTCCATTGACGAACAAAGGAGATCAAATCATGGCCCTGTAGCCATAGAGGAAACCGTACAATTTGAAATAGTTGAAGAACTATGGAAACTAAGAGGAACTATCTTCCCAGATCTTTAATAACTGGCAGCCAAGTGTCACTTAGCTGATATCCAGTGTTTTAATTCACTGGTCGTGAAAGCCAATATAGGCTACCATCGTTTTGGAAGCCTTCATAGGGAGGTTATGGCTGCTTCATAAGAAGGTTCGCTGCTCCTGTGGGGGTCCGGGCGGGGACACCAAGAGCCCGCTGATGAGCCAGCTTGGTGTCCTAGGCGAAACAAGACACGGCACAAACCCAGAAAAATTGCTGAGTTTTAGTTCACTGGCCGTGAAAGCCAATATACCATCTTTTTGGATTTCTTATGTTTCTTGCTATTTTATGAAGGACGGGTGTGTACAACTAGTTTGTGGCAATACATTAATCGTAGTATTTCATAGTGAATAAAAACAATAAAACTCTTCTTCTTCCCCAGGACGGAAACCCCCAGACAGGTCTGGAGCAAGCGGATGCTGTCAGAATCTCGAGGCTGTACAACTGCACGTTAGGTAAGTGCTTATTATGATAAGTTTCATAATAAACTCAAGAATGGCAAAGGTCAGTGAAACAGAGGCTTAGCGAAATATTGTTGTTCGATTTAACGATTTTATGTTGTTGTTCAAACCCGGCCGAAATCGTCAGATATTTAAGAGCGTTAAAATCCTTCACTACGCCTTCCTTCGGAGGGGAAGTGAAGCCAGCTGGCCCATGCCATAGATTTATGGCATATAAACGAACCTACCACTACAATTGGTAGTGTGTAGATAAATTTGTAGGTTATTTGGTTATAAACGCTCTATCAAGTTACAACGTTCGCCGATAGGTGTCAGTGACAGTGGCATCTCTAGTAGTCAACGTTTGAACTACATGGAATTGAACTTGATGGAGAGCCCACGGGCGTTCAAGTAAAATACCCCCCTATGGCCATTGGTTGCAATTTAAATATTATTATGTTGTTGTTTCGATGAGAAGCTAGGACATCATGGTAATTTAACGCCGTGTACATTGGTGTGTGTTTACAAATAAATAAATAAATAAATAAATAAAAAATCATACTAATATATAAAAATGAGATGGTGTGCGTCTCTCTGTCAGTGTGTTACTCAATAACGCAAGAACCACTGGTCCGATTTAAATGAAATTTTGCATGCATGTAGCTGATTTACCAGGTTCTACATATAGGATACTTTTGATTTTGATATTTTTCACTATTAAAAATGGCGACCATTTTAGTGACGTCACTACACCCTTTGGTTTCAAAATTTCATATTTCCATATCAAATAAAAAGAGAACGCTAAGAAATAGCAAACTTTTGATGGCACTTATGAGCTTGAAAATTTAATATACTATCCGAAAGGTCCTTATCACCTTTCGTGTATCTCCAACGGTTAGCGAGTAAAACCCACATTTGTGACGTCACTACACCCTTTGGTTTCAAAATGTCATATTTCCATTACAAATAAAAAGAGAACGCTAAACGATAGCAAACTTTTGATGGCATACACGAGCTTTAACATTTAATTCTCTATCCAAAATGTCCTTATCACTTTTCGTGTATCTCCAACGGTTAGCGAGTAAAACCTAAATTTGTGCAATAATACACGGTCAACACCGAGCGGTGCAGTATATCTCTACATATATAACAAGCTGTTCAGTAAAGAACATATAGCCTACTTTCTCCTAAATGCATGGGTATTGTTATAACTCTTTGTCCTTTTCAAGGAGTATAATTGAATGTTGGTTGTAGTAGCTTGTTGAAATACAACGTGCTATAGGGATATTAAACATGAATATGAGGTGCCCTTTGCTAGTGCTACCTCTGTAAAAAAAATCATTCAATTCGGTTTCACCGTGTTTGAATTGATCCGGGGAATGGATTTGCACACATACATGGCCGCTATTTGCAAACTATTGGGCTGATGACCTTGTAGTCAGTCATAAGATGCTTTCCACAAAAAGGCATGTTGTTGCAAAATCCGGTAGAGATCAAATTATTAGGATGGTCGAAACTTGATTTAAGCTTTTAACATTTGGGTGGCCGTCATTCCGTTTCCGTCAAGATGGCGGCGATATAAAACATGACACTGAGGTGCCTTTTGCTAGTGCTACCTCTGTACCAAATTTCGTTCAATTCGGTTTCACCGTGTTTGAATTGATAGGGGAATCGATTTGCACACATACTTGGCCACCATCTGCAAACTATTGGGCTGATGATCTAGCAGTTTGGTCAGAATATGCTTCCCAGATAAAGATTTGTGGTTGAAAATTTGGTAGAGACTAGATTATTAGGTTGGTCGTAATTACATTTTAGCCTTTAACATTTGGGTGGCCGCGATTACGTTTCCGTCAAGATGGCGGTGATATAAAACATGACACTGAGGTGGCCTTTTCTAGTGCTACCTCTGTACCAAATTTAGTTCCATTCGGTTTCACCGTGTTCGAATTAATAGGGGGAATCGATTTTCACACAAAGATGGCCGCCATCCGCAAAATATTAGGCTAATGACCTATTAGCTTGGTCAAAGGATGCTCCCTCCATAATGGTATGTTGATTCAAAATTTGGTAGAGATCGGATGATTAGGTTAATCGTAATTTGATTTAAGCTTTGAATATTTGTGTGGCCGCCATTACGTTTCCGTCAAGATGGCGGCGATATAAAACATGACACTGAGGTGCCCTTTGCTATTGCTACCTCTGTACCAAATTTCATTCCATTCGGTTTCACCGTGTTCGAATTAATAGGGGTAATCGATTTTGACACAAAGTTTGCCGCCATCCGCAAACTATTAGGCTAATGACCTATTAGATTTGTCAAAGGATGCTTCCTCCATAAAGGTATGTTGTTGCAAAATTTGGTAGAGATCGGATGATTAGGTTAGTCGTAATTTGATTTAAGCTTTGAACATTTGTGTGGCCACCATTACGTTTCCGTCAAGATGGCGGTGATATAAAACATGACACTGAGGTGCCCTTTGCTAGTGCTACCTCTGTACCAAATTTCATTCCATTCAGTTTCACCGTGTTCGAATTAATAGGGGTAAACGATTTTGACACAAAGATGGCCGCCATCCGCAAACTATTAGGCTAATGACCTATTAGATTTGTCAAAGGATGCTCCCTCCATAAAGGTATGTTGTTGCAAAATTTGGTAGAGATCGGATGATTAGGTTAGTCGCAATTTGGTTTAAGCTTTGAACATTTGTGTGGCCGCCATTACGTTTCCGTCAAGATGGCGGCGATATAAACCATGACACTGAGGTGTCCCTTGCTAGTGCTACCTTTGTACCAAATTTCGTTCAATTTGCGCTCACCGTGTTCGAATTGATAGGGGAGGACAGACATTCCGAGTACACACACTCACACACACACACACACACACACACACACACACACAGAGAGAGACTCACACACATACACACACACAGACAGACACACTTTTTTTTCGCCCTGTAGTGATCTCATAAGTCTACTTTCATTTTTTGCAAAAATCGAAAGTAGGCTAAAAATGAAAGTTTGTCTGTTTTTTTTCTGAATTTCTACGGAAATTTGAGTTATTCACGCGTTTCAGACTGTTTTATGATGGATGCGTGCCATAATAATTTGTTGGTCTGTCTGTTTGTTTGTCTGTGGACAATTTTGTTCCCTTATAACTCGAGAACAGCTGGGTGTATCAACGTAAAATTTGGTGCAGATATCCATCAGAGGCACGACACTAATCATTGATGTAACTCTTCTCCGTACCTCTAATAAAAGGGAGCCTCCCCCCCCCCCCCTAAAATATAATCTGAAATAGGCGTAGAAGGATGAGACAATGCTCATTTTCATCCCCACAATGTGAGAGACAAAACTCGGGAAACCACATTTTAAGGCCCTAAAACCAACCGTTTTTGAGACATTCCCAGAAAACTAATTTCATTTAATAAACTAATAAACGAATGCAAACCGGTAATCATGGCAAGAGATTATCAGAGGTCCATCTATTGCTGTAAGACGCAATGCAATTCCATTAATTACATTAATGTGAAAGTTTGCAAACGGCTAGAAGATTATCAAGGAACCAAAACAAGCTGTAAAATTCATCAATACGTATAATGCGCTTAAGGGGGTCAAGGGGTACTCTAGAATTTTATCACGCGATTTACACCTGCGGGTGTGGTACGGCAGGTCTATTATATTCCTATCCATATATATTATTATTATTATTATTTGTATTATATTATGGCGTACAACGACGAGACAAAGCCCCTCGGTGCCAGAAACTGAACTCGGGGGCCCCAAATGGTCCTCGAAAACTACATTAAAATGCACTAAAACCAACAGTTTCTGAAATATTCCCAGAAAACTAATTTAATTTAATTTAACAAACTAATGAAGGAATGTAAATCGGTAACCATGACAACATTATCTCAAGGGGTGGCATCCAACTTTCCATCTATTTCTGTAACAAGCAATGTCACTCCATTTATTACATTTCTGTGAAAGTTTCCAAATGGCTATAAGGTTATGACGGAACCAACGTAGACTGTATAATTCATCAATGCAATTAAGGGGGTCAAGGGGTAACCTAGATTTTTTTCATGCAATTTTCACGTGCGACATATAGTACAGAAGGTCTATTATATCTCCAAACAGTAACATTATTTTCAAATATTCCTGAATTGAATCAGCATGTTTTGCGGCTTTTATAAATTTGGGCCATTTGAGGCTAATGAACCTGAATTTTCATGCACCACAAGCCTTTATAATTTATGAAAGAGGTCTTCCTGTGTATGGGGACCTAACACAACGTAGAGGGTTAGTTTTTATGTGATGTGTAATGCGTGTCGTCTACAAGGCTTTCAATTCCATTTCACGTCAGGAAGTACACGTTAAGTGAATTTAGTTTGAGAGCACATTTTAACTACCATAATCTTTTTTTTCTTATTTTTTGTCGACATACGGGTTCATCGTAAGGATGATTTTGTTTGATACTGTGTGGTAGATATACCCATATTTGGATATCTGGGTGGTATGTTGTAGACAATAGAATTGTCTGTCTGTCTTTCTGTGTATTTTTATGTACGCCTATAACTCGTGTTCGGATGCTTGGTGCATCGTAAAATTAGGTATGGTAGCCATGAGAGTCAATACACCAATCATTTATAAAACTCTTCACCGTACTTTTCATACATTAGAAGGGTGGATATAAGGAGAAACTTCTCAATATATGCTAAAATAGGCGAAATATAAAAACTATCCTAGAAGAACGACCAAAGCATATGTTGCTCTTCTCAATGTGAGACACAACATTCGGGAGTCTATAAACGGTCTCTGAAAATCACATTTTAAGGCCCTTAAATTAACAGTGTGTGTTATATTCCCAGAAAACTAACTTCGTTCTGATAAACTTATGAAGGAATGACAAACCGCTAACCATTGCAACAGTAGGTCAATTGATAATGTCTGGTGTTAACATCGAACACCGTTCGAAGAACGGGTACTTCTGCTAGTAATAAATAAATAAATGGTGTTAATGTGGTGATCGAAGAAGTGAGTGTATTTGTAATTGAGTTGAGGATTAGGTATGATCACATGACCACTGTGCTAACGGTATGATATATTAATTTTCTACCTTCAAGCTTAGTAATTTGGAGTAAAACCTCGTTGTTACGTCCCCGCTAATTACGCTCTTTTTGTAAGGACCCTGGACGGTTCTTGTATAATACTGCATACTTTTACCATATGATAACGCTTCTAAATCCCGCTTATATCTCTTCTTTCATGTCGAAAAACGAGAGAAAATTCCGTATAAATTGTAAATAGTAATATAGTAACAGCAAATGGAAAAATTGGAAATCAAAGAAAGAAAACTTTTGAGGAAGATCAAAGGTCCTAAATTCCAAAATAACAAACTAGTTTTATAGAGGAACGACACCCTGTATGAGAAGTCGGAGAGTCTTTCAGATACAATAAGGAAAAGAAGGACTGGTTTCTATGGACCCATCTACCGTATGAATCCTGCCAGAATAACCAAGAAAATCGTTTACTTCTTTTCCAAAAAAAGATCAACCCTTATTTGTTTACGGAAGTAGAAAAGGACCTGCAAGGTTTCCAGATTACTGAAATCATGTTGATGAATGGTACAGACAAAACCGTGACCAAAGACAACACCAAGAAGTTCCAAGCCGGAGCTGTCTCCAGAAAACCGATGCAGATATCACAAGAGGAAAGAAAGAGGAGATCAGATAAAATGATGAAGATTTGGGAGAAAAGGAGAGCACAAGCATCTAAGAAGTCATTGATCTGACGTACCCCAAAGTGGGTGATTCGAAAAGCAGAAGAAGAATATAGTAACAATAATAATAATTATTATTATTATTATAATAATTATAACAGTAAAATAAAATACTCTCCATTACAAAATTATTGTATCCATATTGATATCCCACCTCACAAACCATTTCCCGTGTATAGCGCTGCCCGCTTATTACGCTTTTATACCACAGTTCCATAAAGAACGCAATAACATGGTTTTACTGCATTTACTGTACAATACATACAGACAAGTCTACGGAACTCTTTGACCATTGTAGAATTATTTAGTGTCACCCCGGTGGTCCTGGTTCAAATCCCGGTTCTACCAAGAAATTTCATTCTGGTTTGAGGGCTGGAATGGGGTATAATCTACTGAGCCTTGTGAGACAAAACTGACAAGAGATGGGTTCGATTCGCACCTCCGTGATTTCCGATTTCTACTCCTGGCAAATTCCGGGATGGTTCCTAATTCTCTCCATCCCAATACATACAATCAATTACGAATACATACATTAATGTGGACATCTCAATAACACAGTATATCAGACAATATATATATTTACATATCCAAGTGTACGGGACGGAAATTACCACGATGTCCGGGCCCCTAAATGAAACAACAAAAAGAACAAGAACAGAACTTTTGATTAGAAAATACTGTATATATTTTTTAATCGATTATCCTCCCAGTTCGTCTTCAGTCACGGACTCTATCGACTCGATCGATTCAAGGACAGTGTCTGGGAGAAGAACACACTTTATCAGCAGATACAACTGGGGATGGTGACAGGCCGAACGCCTAGGTGACCGCTTACTTGTGTGAAGGGGAGGGAGTTGGAAGGAAGTCGGCTGTGGCCCTGTTCAAAGGAACCGTCCTGGCATTTGCTTGAGGTGAAAATGGGAAACCACGAAAAAAAACATTTTCAGACGGCTGAGGTGGGATTCGAACCCACACTCTCCCGATACCAGCGAGGCACGAGGTATTACGTTAAAAATAATTATAAGAATTAAAATGATATTTATGTTCGACGATGTCGATATGTAAATATCATATGTCAGAAAACTGTTCATAATGGGGGTCATTAAAGTACTACTTTTCATTATAACACAGTTCTTTTTCAACCAATCATTACTCAATATTTTAATTCATTGATCAATTAGTTAAGGATAGCTTCTGACATGCACACAAAATCCAACATGTCGGACATGAGTTACATGATTTGAAAGTTGACAATATAGCCTATATTAGATCAACCATTGTAGTTTCTATACATAAACAAACTGGGCAATATTGCAAAAGAAATAGCACTGTACCTTAATATGCGCAACTCCAATTTCCACGTATTAGTAAGATTTCGCCTATAGTTTTAGTGAATGCTGTTGTCATGGAGAAAGCATGCGTATGACATTAGTTCCACGGAAATTATAATCCAGCTCTCTGTTCAGTAAATGGATTTCGTATGCGAAACGTTTCCGCCTGATGTCATAACCGTTCTATTTGGGACTCAATATTGATTTACCTTCCGTTTGCATTCCATACGCATCGAATTTGAAGAATAATTCGTTGATAATACGATACATTTTCATTTTAAAGCGTTTGTAACAACTTATTTTGTGTTATTTAACCAAAATAACAAAATGACCCAACATAGTACCTGTGCGCTATCTGTTGGTACTACTTCAGGATAAACAAGGTTTCAAAGCTTTGGCGATCGTTATTGGGTAGAGATCAAATGCTGAGCCCACACAATTCCCAAGAAGAGTAATTCAACCGACAGAATCTCGACAGATATTTATGATTATTTATGTTAGAACATATAATAAAGTTATAATTATCGTCGAACATCAACAGTCGTATGCAACTTGCCTATAATGGTAATTAAGACACTCGTATGAAAATTATAAAACTCGCTTCGCTCTTTTTATAAACATACTCGTGTCTTAATTATTGCCATTGTAGGCTTGTTGCATAATGTACTATTATGTTCGACGATGTCGATATGTAATTATTATATGTCAGAAAACTGTTTCATAATGGGGGTCATTAAAGTACTACTTGTTAAAATAACACAGCTTTTCCAACCAATCAGAGCTCAATATTTTCATTCATGACCAATTAGTTAAGAATAGCTTCTGACATGTCGGACATGATTTGAAGGTTGACAACGAAGCCTATATTGGATCAACCATTGTAGTTTCAATACATAAACAAACTGGGCAATTTTGCAAAAGCAATAGCACTCTACCTAAATATCGACAACTCCGATTTCTGTACATTCGTAAGATATCGACGACACTTTTAGTGAATGCTGTTGACATTAACACACCAGAACGTCAAGGAGAAAGCAGGCGTAAGTTATAACATTAGTTCCAAGAATATTATAGTCCAGCTCTCTGTTCAGTAAATAGATTTCTTATGCGAAACTTTTTCGCGAGATGTCATAACTGTTCTATTTGGGTCTCAATTGATTTGCATTCCGTTGACATTCTAAACGCATCGAATTCGAAGAATAATTCGTTGTTAATACGATACATTATAAGTAAAAACGTTTGTAACAGCTTATTTTGTGCTATTTGAGCAACGAAACAAAATGATCTAACATAGTACATATGCGCTATCTGTTGGTGCTACTTCAGGATACACATTGTTTCAAAGCTTTGGGATTCGTCATTGGGTAGAGATCAAATGCTGAGCCCACACAATTCCCAAAAAGAAGATTCAACCGACGGAATCTCGACAGATATTTATGAATATGTATTATAGAACATATAATAAAAGTTAAAATTATCATCGAACATAAACAGTCGTATGCAACTCGCCTATAATGGTAATTAAGACACTAGTACGGAAATTATAAAACTCGCTTCGCTCGTTTTATAAACATACTCCCGTCTTAATTTTTGCCATTATAGGCTCGTTGCATAATGTACTATTATGTTCGACGATGTCGATATGTAAATGTCAGAAAACTGTTAATAATGGGGGTCATTAAAGTACTACTTTTTATTATAACACAGGTTTTCCAACCAATCACAGCTCAATATTTTCATTCATTGATCAATTAGTTAAGGATAGCTTCTGACATGCACTCAAAATCCAACATGTCGGACATGAATTACATGATTTGAAAGTTGACAATGAAGCCTATATTAGGTCAACAATTGTAGTTACAATGCATAAACAGACTGGGCAATATTGCAAAAGAAATAGCACTGTACCTTAATATCCGCAACTCCAATTTCTACACAATCGTTAGATTTCGTCGACAATTTTAGTGACTGTTGTTGTTGACATAAACACACCAGAACATCATGGAGAAAGCAGGCGTATGACATTAGTTCTACGGAAATTATAATCCAACTATCAGTTCAGTAAGTGGATTTCTTATGTGAAACTTCTCCACCAGATGGCATAATTGTTCCATTTGGGACTCAATTTATTTGCCTTCCGTTGACATTCAATACGCATCGAATTTGAAGAATAACTAGTTAATAATACGATACATTTAAATTTTAAAGCGTTTTTATCAGCCTGTTTTGTGTTATTCGACCAAAATAACAAAATGATCATACATAGCACCTGTGCTATCTCTTGAAGTTACGTCAGGATAAACAATGTTTCAAAGTTTTGGGATCCGTTATTGGGTAGAGATCAAATGCTGAGCCCACACAATTCCCAAAAAGTGGAATTCAACCGACAGAATTTCGACAGATATATATGAATATTTATGTTAGAACATATAATAAAGTTATAATTATCGTCGAACATAAGCAGTCGTATGCAACTTGCCTATAATGGTAATTAAGACACTCGTGTCTTAAATATTGTCATTATAGGCTCATTTCATCATGTACTATTGTTAATTGGAAAAAGGGAAGTAAGTTTACACCCGCATAGTGAGACTAATTTGGAATGAGGAAAATAACATTATTTTTGGATATTTCTCTTTTAGCATGACAATATTTTGCTTTGGTTCGCATTAACTCTCAAACCCTAATGTTAATGAGAACACTTCCTGCCACGAAAATACATTCCAGCTTATTGGAATTCCGGTATAGACAGGATATAATGTATGGAAGTAATCCTACGAGTAAAATGAGAAAGGATGCAAATTAAAAGGTATTTTTGTGGACATGCACGTTCTGCTCCCCAATAGTCATAGGCCAACTGTGAGAAATTAAGCTGCGTACGTTTCCATATTGTAATGTATTACTAGCTAATTAAATACTGTGGCCGGACTTGAGTAAAACAAGCTTACACATCGTGGTAATGGAGAGCAGTGCCTTCTCAGGTTCACGGCGCCTAAGTTGCCCTCCAGAGACCTCACTGTGTACCCAACGTCTCAGTCACGTCTTCGAGATGCATTATCCCGACAAGAAACTCAACACCCAACCGGCCTCCTTAAGCTAATGGGAGTATTAAATGAGGACTTACGCGCCCAACGTCGGCCATTGTAAACTCTGCTCACAGAAGAATTCATTCTCTGTGGTGTTATATGACTTAATTCTACTCTGAAATCTTCATACCACAAGATAACTCTGCTTGTATACTCCCCACGAATGTATCACTTTACTTGTTGAAATATCTTGTGTGTATTTCCCTAATGGATGTGGTTGCTAAGCTCTTTCTCTACCACTGTGTTAGAATATCATTTGACCATCTCGTTGGGTAGCAGCTACCGTCCTTGGCTATCGGGGCGAGACATTCAAAATTCAATTTTGATCCAAGTTCGATTTATTTATTTATTCATTTATTTATTGACGGTACACAACAGGGCTCAATGTGCACCCCTCCTACACAGTAAAAATGCATAGTATTAAAAATCTTAATCTAAAACTAAATCTAAATTTTATCTAATGTCAAATAATAACACAGGTTATGAAATCATTACATAGAAAACTAAAAGATAACTTAAATAACTAGAGAACAGGCCTATCCACATAATATACATTGTTGATTCTGTTTTGTGGGATCGATAATTTTATTTCTGGCATGAATTCAGTGACTTGATTATAATTTCCAAGAACGGTCTAATTGAGAAAGAGAAATCTAGTTTCCAATGTACACTAAGTGCATCGTTGTAATTACTGCAAAGCCTCCATACAGGTGAATTGTTATGTGAAGTAGTATTTGATATATCATTTTTAGCCTATTTTCAATTTTGAAAAAATAGGCTTATGAGATCACCTTTTGTCCGTGTGTGTGTGCGTGTGTGTGTGTGTGTGATTCATGTGTGTGTCCCCCCCCCCTAATAAAATCTAAACGGCTAGAGCGATTTCAATGAAACTCGGTATGTTCATAGCACTATTCCCGGCGACCTCGACCGTGCCCTTCAAATTTTGTTACGTCTCACCAATGCAAAATGGCGGCTGTGCGAAATATTTCACTAGCATTCAATATCTCCGAAACTATTACCGATATCGCCCTGAAATTGTGTACGGTGATAAAGGGTACTACTAGAAGTTCATCTATGAGACTTTCAAAAACCTGGTGACTACAAAACCAACATGGCGGTCAAGCGAATTTGAGACTTTTAAATAGGCTTTTCTCGCGATTTAACTGTCCACGCGTAATGAAACTTGGTACAGCAAATGTTTATACACATTGTAATGCACTGGAGTCTAATTTAGTTCAATTGTTTACATAACTTCAAAATGGCGGCTGTGCGAAATATTTCACTGACATTCTATATCTCCGAAACTATTACAGATATCACCCTGCAATTTAGTACGGCGATAAAGGGTACTGATACAAAATTACCTAGGTATATTTCATAAACTTGTAAAGTAGAAAACGAACATGGCGACCAAGCGAAGTTGAGACTTTTAATAGACTTTTCTCAAGATTTAACCATCCAAACGTAATGAAACTAGGTACAGCAAGTGTTTATATACATAGTAATGCACTGGAGTCTAATTTAGTTCAATTGTTTACATAACCTCAAAATGGCGGCTGTGCGAAATATTTCACTGACATTCTATATCTCCGAAACTATTACAGATATTACCCTGCAATTTTGTACGGTGATAAAGGGTACTGGTACAAGTTTATCTATGTATTCTTCATAAACTTATAAAGTAAAAAACGAACATGGCGACCAAGCGAATTTGAAATATTTTAATAGACTTTTCTCGTGATTTAACTCTCTGAGCGCAGTGAAATGTGGTACAGTAAATGATTTTGCAAATTGTAATGCACTGCCATCTAATTTAAATCAATTGTTTACATAACCTCAATATGGCGGCTGTGCGAAATTTTTAAATTAAGTTTTTATTTCTTGTGTCGTAATCATGCGATCGAAGTGAAAGTTTGAATAATGAACCTAGGCAATAATTGTCCTTGAATGGTACATAATTCTATGGCCTATACATATAACAATCCTAAATGGCGAGCTTCCGAAATATTTAGACGGTTCTCAATATCAATGAATATTTTACAGCAACCAAACTGAATTTTTTAATGTTCATAGAGACTATGAACATATGTTCACCTATAGGACTTTCATTAACCTGGTGAGCACAAATCCAACATGGCGGCGACGCGAAGTATAAATATTTAAATGGACGATTCTCCCGAATTAACTATCCGAGTGCTGTGAAACGTTGCACGTTAAATGCTTATACAAATGTTGATCCACTGGCATCTAATTTATTTCAATTGTTTGCATAATCACAAGAAGGCTGCTGTGCGTAATTTTAAAATCTCGTTTTTACTTCTTGTGTTCTAATCATGCGATTGAAGTTTGAATACCACACGTACACAATAATCTTAATGTAATAGTACAAAAATAAAAATCCAACCTGGCGACAATCTGAAATATTTAGACGGTTATCAATATCTACGAATCTGTTACAGCAATTAAACTGAAATTTTGTATGTTGTTAGAAGAAATTACCATGAGCAGGATATATGAAAATAGGCTGTATAGTTCTTTACGGAACTACTTGTTGAATGTTATTGTTGATCTTGTAGTTAAGCGAGGTATGTTGAAATTCAGGAGCGATAGGAAAAATGAGTTATCAATTTGACCGTTAATAAATTTATGAAGGAATTTCATATCATTCACTTGTCTTCGAAACTCCAAACAAGTCATGCCGAAATTCAACAAAAGTTCACCGTAGGGTACCATGTGTGGGTAATTGCCCGTTATTTTGAGGTGTAAAAATCTGAGGAATTTCTTTTGAACTTGCTCAATGGATTTAATGCAGGTTTTATGCCAGGGACTCCATACTTGGCTGGCGTACTCGAGCTTGGATCTCACCCCAGCAATTCCCAGCTCTATTCAGAAATTTTAGTTCCGGTGAGAAGGCTGAAACAGGTTACACTCAGCCTCGTGAGGCGTAACTGAGAAGATAATAACAATGTTAGTTGTTTTATGCCCCATTTAACATCTGTGGTTTTTAGAAACACCGGGGTGCCAGAATTTTGCCCCGAAGGGGATATTTAACGTGACAGTAAATCTACAGACACGGCTTCCTCGCATTTGCCCACCCTCAAATGCCAGTTAGCTGCGCCAGGAATTCCTCATGCACCTTGGAGGAAATTTTTGTACTGAACAATGAAGGTGTTTAGGACACATGAAGGACATTTGTAAGCAACATTCCTAAGAACATTCATAGTTGTACTTGTATTAGTGTCTTATTTTCTGCTCCCTGATTTGTTAGCATTGGAGTAAGGTATCATCATGGATGCGCAACAGACCTTACTACGACGTGTAAAATGGCTGTTTCGGCTTTGGTTTTGTAGTGCTGATATTATGAACTAAGAACCGGATCGTCAACAAAAGAGAGCCTACTATATTGTTTATGTTTATTCGGAGAGAAACCACAATAATGAAGTTGGATTTGTTTTGTTCTAAGTAGATCTTTGAATAAAGAAGGGACTGTTAATTTTTTCAATCTTATCTACAATTGCAACAGAAGGCGTGTATATTTGTTTAAGTTAGGAACAAACTCACTATCGAAATTATAAAGATAGATCTCACGTAATTTTTTGCTTATCTCATTTGTTTCTTCTTTTAGGTACGGAGCCTCGAAAGGGATTTCCTTCCAACATGAGCTGTCATTTCACCAGCCATATGTGTGGTTTCTACAGCAGAGGTGAACTTCAATGGGATCTTTTCCCTACAGGTAGGTGGTTCAGTCATCCTGAATATGAAAACAATTGGATTGTTCATGACTAGCAACCCGCCCCGGCTTCGCACGGTTTCTTTAAAGGTTTACCCAGAGTAAGCTTAAAAGGCACACGGACGGCAGTTCCCAGACGCAATTCAGAAAATCCGAGGAGAACAGCGAGACTCTAAGCACATATACTCTTCTCTGAAGTCTTAGAAATAAGGGAAAAAATAGGTAACAACCAAAGAATTCGGTCCCTAGTGATAAGAGTAGCTGACCATGCACTACGTCCCCTACATATCAATGTGCTACTTTGCTTATCACCTCCCTGTAAAGAGGTGATGTTTTGAATGTACAGCTGAACTTGGATATCTGTAAGTACTTTCGGAAATAAAAATTACTTCGAATTATCAAAAATTCGAGATATATAAATACACGAATAAATGGTTTTCTCTTATCATCACCATATATATTATTTCAGTAGTATAGATCCCTCCTCCTGCGGCGCTCACAAGCAACCGATCGTGACAAATGAGCATTAAAGCGAAAGGGAATAGACATTAGCAGTGTCGAATTGCACTCTAATTTCGTATATATATATATAATTTCTCTAAAAAATGATATTTAGAAAATGTACGAAGTGTGCGTTTTGCAGATACTGTTGCTGTAGGAAAATACGCTCCATAATTGCTGTCCACTTCACATTTTGGCCGCTGAGACGCCTGTTTCATGTCATTTTAACATTCTGAGGTTTTTCCTTTATCATTTTGCATAGATTTTAGAAACAGTAAATTAAAGGAATGAGTATTCAAATCGTATAATTTCATAAATATCGCATAACCGGTGAGTGTTATGATGATATAATTTACAGTGATTGCCTTCTTAAGTTAGGGAATGTAGAACTTGGAATTCTAACTGAAATGTAAATAGTGTTCTATAATCATTTGGTTGAAATTAAAACATAACAACCTTTCTCCTTAAGTTTCTCATTATAAACCTATTGGGGAAAATGTGGTTTATGAACAAGCGAGATTTCTCCAATGGGTCCGCTAGTAAATACATAAATAGTCAACTACTGGTACGCCATGCTGTTTTTGCCACTAGGTCTACTCATACAGGAACTAGGGTTAAATGTTGCAGTGCAAATATTGCAGATAAATTTCGATTCATTTCGACTGATTAATTAATTACTTAATTAATTTCGACTGATTATTTCCGTTCCTTTCAAAAACGTTACTCCTGCATTGTGCTATAAATCTTGTGTTTATTGCATAATGGTTGACAGCGTATTAGCTCGAATTCTGACCATAATAAGCTGCTGACACAGCTACACAATGGAGATACCCTACGCAACTGAATCGATATTTTAATTCCAATGTCACGCATAAGGAAAGTAATTCAACTGCATTTTTACCCCAAATTCGAGTTAAAGACACATCTTTCATGCCTGGAGAACAAAATAACATTCGATTTGTCGAAATATTTGAAAAATAGAACTTTAAATTATAGAAATAACATGACATATAAATTGTGTAGAACTTCACCAAGATATTAAAATTACTTCGAAATATCGAAAATTCAGATATAGAAGTTCGACTATATTTCCCTTAAAATTCGGTAGATATCTTAAAATCTTGAAAGGAGTATTGATCATAATTCTGAAATAAAGGAAGGACAAGGCGAGGAATTGTTCACATTTACTCCCTACTACTTCTAACTCATTCCCCAAAATACTAACATCTCTCTACCCGAAAAGAAAAATACTGTAATAAACACAGACTGGAACTCTTCTTCTTCGTTTTATATAAAACAACTTCAATGTAATTGTCTCTTTAAAACTGAACCACCAGTCTCGAATCCTAAACTGATAGAGCGTAAACCAGCCTGACGCCATAATATTACCACGGCTCGGCGCCTGAGTACTGTGTCTATTGATGTTAATTGACCTATCCAATGAGAACGATCAGCTTGGCTGCCGCCTTTGAGTCTTTAGACAGGGGCAGTATGTTACGATCATCCTTCCTGTCTTCAACAGCAATCCATATTCACATGTGCAGGTCATCGCTCGTAAGTTGGCATGCATAACTAGCTGGGGTTGGTAGGCGTAGTTCAGGGTCAGCGAATGATGCTCTGAAACTCAGTGAAGTATCCTTTGCCGGCTTGATTAGAACCTCTTCCTGAACACCCTTTATAACATTTAATGTCCTTATACTTTATCATAGAATACTTCAAATACAGTAATACAATCAAAGCACGATCCCTCTCACCAATAGTCTTTCCCACTTTTAAACCAGACAAATTTCAGTGTAGAAACTTACTGAAAGTCCACGGCCATCTCTTTCCCAATCCTATCCCCAATCACAAATATAATAAGTAAAGCCATCGCAATGACACAGGTTACAAACTAATACTACAAATTCCACCGTGGGCCGACCTTGAAATTATTTATATTTTTTTTCCATCGTTCAAATCCAGGCAATAGGCTTTCAAATAGACTACCGACACTTCCTTCTAATTCCTTGCCCAATTTAATTTATATTTATTCATTCCAATTAATAATTATTCTCATTAACTCTTATTGTGATTTTGGCGTCAGAAAAAGCAGCCGACTATAAGATCTATTCGGCATATTGAGATTCACCTCATCTCATCTCGTAGTGGCTGCATTAATTTAGTGTACAAATTCATTCATTCATTCTTGAGGTAAAACAATATACGTGTACTAAATAACTCAAGAGGTCTGGGTCCATTTCGAGCTCTGCCAATACATTTAATTCTGTTCTGAGGACCGGAGTAGGGTACACTCAACCTCATAAGGCAAAACTGAGAAAGGGTGGGTTCGATTTCCACCTGAGCCATCCTGGAAGTGGTTTTCCATGGTTTCACTCTTTTACACTTGGCAAATGCCGGAATGGTTCCTAACTTAATCCCACGACCACCTCCTTCCCAATCCGCACCCGAATTACAAACACACACACTCCTACAGATACCAGAATAAAACAGGATATCAGACAAAGTCTACACACACCTACGTGCACGGGGTTACATGACCACTACGTCGCAAAGCCCCTAAAAAGAAACAACAACAACAACATGTCACTGAATTGACTGGAGCTGTTCTGCTCTACGGTTATTTTAATGTTTACTGACTGTTTATGCCCTTTTTTGGCGGAATTATTTTACATGCATTGCGGTGTGTATAAAGTGAAATCTTCTGTTTGGAGCTCACTTGAATGTTGAGCAGAGGAATGCAGTCGCCTATAACGTGGTGCCTCGTAGTCTGATTGAGGTTGAGCGATAACTGCCTTCCAAATCCTTTTCGCCATAACCTCCTTCTCGTCCTACTGAATGCGTAGCGGGTGGATATATTCTGCCGAGTAGTGAGCAGGTTGCCATGGCAACAAAAGATAGGCCAAGTGTAGGGAGCCCCTTCCCCTCGTTCCCCGCCTCACCCAGCACTCGCAAACAAGTGAGCTTCCATCATACACATCTTTTCAAACAAATTTACAGCGTATCTGCAAATATTCCAAATATCAGCGCACATGTTCAGATCCTATTTATTTTCTTAAACATTCTGCGTCCTGGTCTATATTAGCCTACTTTCGATTTTTGCAAAAAATGAAAGCAGACTTATGAGATCTACACAGGGCCAAAAATTGTGTCTCTGTGTGTGTGTGTGTGTGTGTGTGTGTGTGAGTGTGTGTACTCTAAATGTCTGTCCACCCCTATCAATTCGAACACGGTGAAACCGAATTAAAAGAAATTTGGGACAGAGCTAGAACTAGCAAAGGGCACCTCAATGCCATGTTTTATATCGCCGCCATCTTGACGGATAAGTAATGGCGGCCACCCAAATGATCAAAGTTTAAATCAAATTACGACTCACCTAATTATCCGATCTCTACCAAATTTTGCAACAACATGGGAAGCATATTTTGACCAAACTACAAGATCATCAGTCCAATACTTTGCGGATGGCGGCCATGTATATGTGCAAATCGATCCCCCCTATCAATTCAAACACGGTGAAACCGAATTGAACGATATTAGGTACAGAGGTAGCACTAGGAGAGGATACCTCAGTGTCATGTTTTATATCGCCGCCATCTTGACGAAAACGTAATGGCGGCCACCCAAATGGTAAAATCTTAAATGAAATTACGACCAACCTAATAATCTGATCTCTACCAAATTTTGTAATGATATACCTTTATGGAGAAAACATATTTTGACCAAACTACAAGATCATCAGCCCATTAGTTTGAATATGGCTGCCATATATGTGTGCAAATCGATTCTCTCGATCCATTCAAACACGGTGAAACTGAATTGAACGAAATTTCGTACAGAAGTAGCACAAGTGAAGGGCACCTCAGTGTCATGTTTTATATCGCCGCCATCTTGACGAAATCGTAATTACGGCCACCCAA
The DNA here is from genome assembly GCA_946902985.2 of Meconema thalassinum. Taxonomy (NCBI): domain Eukaryota; kingdom Metazoa; phylum Arthropoda; class Insecta; order Orthoptera; family Tettigoniidae; genus Meconema; species Meconema thalassinum. The sequence continues at coordinate 1,135,583,927 of OX336388.2, read as the reverse complement.
ATGTCAAAAGCTTGAATCAAATTACGACCAACCTAATCATCTGATTTCTACGAAATGTTTCAACGTTATACCTTTATGTTTAAAAATAAAGTCATTTGAGCAAACTACAAGGTCATCAGCCCAATAATTTGCGGATGGCGGTCATGTATGTGTGCAAATCGATTCTCCTATCTTTTCTGACACGGTGAAACCGAATTGAACGAAATTTGGTACAGAGGTAGCACAAGCAAAGGGCACCTCAGTGTCATGTTTTATATTGCCACCATCGTGTCGGAAACGTAATGGTGCCACCCAAATGTAAGAAGCTTAAATCAAATTACGACCAACCTAATCATCTGATCTCAACCAAATATTGCAACAACATACCTGTATTTCAGAAGCGTTCTTTGACCAAGCTACAAGGTCATCTGTCCTATAGTTTGCGTATGGCGGCCATTTAAGTGTGCACATTGATTTCCCCTATCAATCTTAACACGGTAAAACCGAATTGAACGAAATTTGGTACAGAGGTAGCTCTAACAAAGGAAACCTCAGTGTCATGTTTCATGTCGCCGCCATCTTGACGGAAACGGAATGGCGGCCGCCCAAATGTTAAAAGCTTAAATCATATTACGACCAACCTAATCATTTGATCTCTACCACATTTTGCAACAACATAATTTTGTGTGGGAAGCATCTTTTGACTGACCTACAAGGTCATCAGGCCAATAGTTTGCATAGAGCGGCCATATATGTGTGCAAATCGATTTGCCATATCAATTCAAACACGGTGAAATCGAATTGAATGAAATATTTTCAGAGGTAGCACTAGCAAAGGGCACCTCATATTCATGTCTAATATCCGTATAGCACGTTGTACTTCAACAAGCTACTACAACCAACATTCAAATATACTCCTTGAAAAGGACAAAGAGTTATAACAATACCCATGCATTTAGAAGAAAGTAGGCTATTTGTTCTTTACTGAACACCTTGTTTTATTTATATATTAATCGCAGCCAATTGACATAGCCGGGTATTTTTGATGGAACGTCCGAGGCCTCCCAACAAGTTCAATTTCAAGCACAGTAGTTCCAACTATGGTTACCAGATGCTACTGTCACTAACACCTACTGACGAACGTTGGAATTTGAAACAGCGTTTCTAATTAGCCAAATATATCCTAATCATTTTCTACACTCTACCAATTGCAGTTGTAGATTCTTTTACGGGGCATAAATCTATCGCATGTGCCCGCTAGCTTTACTTTCCCTCCGAAGGAAGGCATACTGAAGGATTTGAACGCTCTTAAAGATCTGACGACTTCGGCTGGGTTTGAACCCGCGATCCTGAGCATGGCAGCTCAGCATGCTACCGGCTATGCCACCGAAGCCGTCTATATTTTAAGTTTCCTTAAGGTGAGTGGTTGTACGGTTTCGTTGGGGAAAGGAAACTCAATACCCGTTCATGGTGGCAAAGTTGATGTATCTGGTAGTGGCCTACGAGGACGCTTAGAATGGATACACCAAAGATCCTTATATTGTTGGAACAGTCACGCGTTTGGAAATGTGTTGAAATTGATATTTTGAGATGGCATTTATATGGAAGAACACAATTTCTGGCCATAAAATACCATATGGAACTATAGGGAACTCAATAGAGGGAGACCGGGTGTGTTAGCCGTGGTCGTTACGGCGTGGTTGCAGGCAGTCGCTCACATCCGGGAGGCGAGGAGGTTCGAATGCCCCCGCCGGCAACCTTGAAGATGGTCTTCTATGGTTTCCCATCTTCCTTCCAGGCCGGGGTTGGTCCCTAACTGTAGGCCACAGCCGCTAACTTCCAATTCCTTGGTCTTACATTCACACTTTCCTCCCCAGACAACACTCCACAGTCCACACGCGCCGGTACTTGTAGCTCACCCCATGGGTGTCCACATAGAAGAAGCTACAAACTCTGGCGAGCCGAACATGTCCTCGGACACTCCCGGCACTAAAAGCCATACGCTAAAAAAAGAGAGAGAGAGGGAAGATCATATCTTATTGGCAAATCACGACTGATTCTTCAACATTTGGAGAGATATATTTTCAAAAGTAGATAGTGCGTGCGGCAAAGAGATGCTGTTCATCCTCAGTGTATGGATCTATAAACGAACTCTTACTTACCGGTACAGTGATGGATTACTAATGTTATTGGGATTTCAATTTTACAAGATTGAAAGAATCCTGTTCAAGATTCTGGAGAATTCATCCCATACTTTGCACTTCCAATTGCATTCCTCGTGAAAGTCGCTTTTCTATGATTTATTATTTATTTAGCGTACCGTATAGCACATGAAAATATTAAATTATCACATGTATTATATTTGATACAAATTCCAGCTATTAAAGATCAACGATGTTCATGAACCTATATACAAATACTCAAGTTCTTTATGTAGCGTACAACGTCTTTTGTTGCTACTAAAAAGTCCTTGAAGTCTCCACAATATGCATGGTTTGGGCACTCGATCCCTAAGTGGTTAATTGTCTGTTTCTCAGCACCGCAGTCACACTTTGGAGAAGAGACTTTTCCCCACTTATGAAGCGCATCTGCACATCTTCCAGATTATTACTACTTATGTTGGATAGAGCTTAGTTCTTATCTCAGTTTTCTATTTCCTTATTTATTACATTTTTCAAAATTCTTATCTTCTTATTGCAATATTTTAATGTCAATTGGATAAGTTTTTATAACTAGTATTTCACTAATATTTAATTAGATGTACATTGCCCAACTTATTCATGTTCATATTGCATGCTTGTGGCACTTGATCATAATAAATTATCGATGGAGGCAGGTGGTTTATTTGTAATAAGATGTTGTCATTCCAATACATTTTTTGAAATTCTACTTTTTGTTGGTAACTGTGTATTGCTTTTGGTTATAATGTATAACTTAATTGGTCAATAAACAAAATTTGGAATTTCTTGAATGTCAAACTGCACTCAATAGAATGCTTGTTCTGAGACCTATAAGTTCACCCAACCTTCCATACGGAAATAAGCTGAAAAATGAATACATTGCATTCTGAAATTAATACTCATAAATTATTCCTACGTTTGTGATATCGCTCAGTGAGTTGACCTCTATAAATAAAGTACATGTACAGTACACATCCATAAAATAAATATTTTCTACGTTCTTTAAATTACCAAGCTATTGTTAGTAGTCTTATTGCAAGTACCATAAAGATAAAGGTAATTAACTCGATTTATGCTGCAAGAAGTTTTAGGTCGAATATTTGTGGGTCAAGTTCAACGGTGCCGTGACTAATGTATTAGTCTTATAAACTCTTTACACCTCGTTATTTTCCCACTTACAGTAGCTAATAGTACTAAAGCAGTCAAGCAGCAGTAGGTCCTATTACTTTGTGTGTGTTCTATGGTGTGCAGCAAAAGTAAATAAATAATCTCATAAACTTTTAATCTAGAGGAATGAAACTGAAAATTGTCCACAAATTCAATAAAAATAACTGCAGCTAAACAATGTAGGCTAGTCTACATCAACTATAAAACAATAAAAATTGTGAGCACATCCAATCGGACTTATAATCTATGGTTTACTTTCAAAACGTAAAACTAAGCTAAATGAATTAATAAGATGCTTGAATATGACTCGTAGGTTTTGTTGTGTTAAATTTATTTTTGAATCTTTCACACAAAAACTGTTATTCAGATGACTTGTATCAAAATATCTATTTAATATAGTCTTCATCATCATCATCATCATCGAGTCTCCACTCCAGCAGGTCGGATGTGGGAATGAACAAGCCCCTTCCATAGCTGTCTGTCCTGCCACCATTCTTCTTCCACCACTGTCCTTCATTCTACGCTCCACTTAGTCAAAGCTCTGTGGACTGGCTCCATCCACCCATCTCAAGGTCTAACTCTTGGTCTCTTGCCACTTATCTCCCTTTCGAAATAGGCTCTGGGTCATCTAGTAGAGGACATCCTCATCAGATGACCGAACCATTTCAATCTCGACTCCTCAAGAATATTAAGCATACATATCTTCAGACCTTGCTTTAGACGGTCTGACTCATTTCTAATTTTTAGCCTATTTTTCACATTTTGCAAAAATGAGGAAAAAGTAGACTTTTGAGATCGATCCAGGCAAATGTGTGTCTGTCTGTCTGTCCTTCTGTCTGTCTGTCTATGTGTGTGCCCCTCCCTATCAACTCCTAAACGGCTGTGGCAATCGAAACCAAATTTGATATAAGTAAAGATCTATACCTGAATATCTCAAGCCCATATTTGAAAATGATGCCAGTGCTACCAACTGCTGATAAACTGCAATTGAAATTTGAGCTCCATGTTGGATATTTTGGAAGGTATGCTTGGGAGCTATTCCAAAATTGGCACACATATAGACAATAATATTTTAGTTCAATTTCCAGGAGGCCATACATACCAATGTTGCCAAAATGATTCTAAGCCTGTTTATAGGTCTAATTTTTAATGCATATACCTTCTACACTGTCAATTGGATCTCAACCAAATTTCATATTGCAATATGTGTACTTAAACGGATATGACTGAGCATATTCTTAATAACCAACCAGGCAGCCATTTGTTAATGAATGCTCTCTCAATTTTTTTAAATCCAAATATCAATATATCAGAAGGTGTGTAAGCCGACAGCTTTAAACTATGCACACGTATAGGACCTGACATTCTATATTAATTTGGAGTAACTAATATACGTCAGTGCTACCAACATGATTCTAAGCCTGCTGATAGGGCCAATTTTTTAATGCATATAACTTCTACACTATAAATTGGATTCCAACCAAATTTCATATGTAATATGTGTACATAAACAGATATGACTAAGCGTATTCTTAAGAGCCGCTAGGGACGCCAACTGTTAATAAATGCCCTCTCTCTATTTTTTAAATCCAAATAAGAATATATCAGAAAGTATGCAAGCCGAATTATAATTTGGTGCTTTCTTGGTATCTATGTAGCTCTTTGTAGCGATCATTCAAACTATATATTACCCCATTTTGATAATCCGGTCTGAAGATATATGTTTTCCTCTCTCCTGTAAAATATATGAATGTGGAGATATTCAGTTTTGAAAACAAGCTCCTCATATACGGATTAAAGAACAAAGAAGTATTGAAGTGGACAGGGAAGAAAGATCAGGTACACATAAAAGCAAAGTTTTCAGGGAACCAAATTTTGAAGTCGAAGAAACGCATCGAATCGAATTTCAGAATTATAGAATGTAAGTCTTAATAATATCATCTTAGACTATTTACCAGAGGATTTGAATGAGTTTTTAAATGTTATGGACTCCGTCTTGAGGATGAAAATCAGTAAATGTAAAACAAAACTTATGGAATGTAGCCGAAAAAACTCAGTAACCCCTGCTGACGTCAAATTGGCAGGTGGAAAGCTAAAGGAAGTACAGGGAGTCCGGGAATATTCTCCGCAGTGGCTACGTGCGGCTGCGAGTGGTTGCGTCATCAGTTTAGTTGGCAGCACAGTGTCCTTGATAGGGTGAAGGCCACATGTGTGGGCTGTGGGCTGTCGAATTCGTCAGTGCGTATATGGGTAGTTAGATTATTGGAAGAGTGCAACAGTATGTTATGAATGGCTGTGGTGAGTTTAAGTTTACTGTTTGTTTGTTATGATAAAAGCGCCAGCCGTACTGCCAACGTAACTAGTGATGTAATCTCTCGCATCAGCTTGTAGGCACTGCGGAGAACATTCCCGGACTCCCTGTAGTAGACTTCTGCAACTAAGGAAGCAAAATTACCACTGATGTATAGATTGAATAGTATGGATGATAAGTTACAGCCTTGCCTTTCACCTTTCTGAATACCATAAAATCTTCGAAGTTCTTACTGTGTCTGTTCGACTTGTCTTGTCTGGCTCTTTATCTCATGTTCCTCCAGAAAGGAAGTGCTGAATATAATGTCTTGCTCGCAGGTGGAGTTGTGTACACATCTAAGAAGGAAGGGGCAGAGGAACTCTCGGGCTCCCTCATATCTCCTGTATTCCATAGTCGCAACATGAAGGTCCAAGCTAACGGCAATGGCTGCCTCGAGTTCTTCTACATGACTCAAGGCTATGGATTCTATACTCTCAAGGTAATATCCTTATCTATAACTTCTGAAATATAACTAGGTACATTTGTTATTTACACTTCTTTCCGCGTTGAAGCGGCTTCGGTGGCGTAGTTGGTAGCATGCTGAACTGCTGTGCCCAGGATAGCGGGTTCAAACCCGACCGAACTCGTCGGATTTTTTAAGAGCGTTAAAATCCTTCAGTATGCCTTCCTTCGGAGGGGAAGTAAAGCCGGCGGTCCCATGTCACAGATTTATGGCTTGTAAAATATCCTTCCACAGAATAAACTTGTGTTAAGCTAAATTTCTAGATCAGATTTCGTTGGAACGCTCTATCAAAGTTCCAACGTTCACCACTAGGTATCAGTGACATCTGGTAACGAAAGTTGGAACAAGTTGAAATTGAACGGAACTTGTATCTCACCCTATGGGTGTTCGCTTGAAGCAGCTACAGCCTCTGGCGAGCCGAACATGTCCTCGGACATTCCCGGCACTAAAAGCCAAACGATAAATAAATAAATTAAATCCACGTTGAAATTATTTTGTTATTGTGGATTCATTTTAGAATCTAGGAACATTTTGGTCATCCTTCCCGTATTTGTCCAGTAACCGGTGTTTCTGAGGTGGCTGGGGTATTTCGTGTAGACTACTGTAGCTGTTATTAATAGTTGATATTACATCTTTTCAGTCTGACGACACAATATCACACCAATAACTGGGACATACGAGAACATAACCTGAACAAGATGTTCAGGAAAGAACATATAGCTTACTTTCTCCTAAATGTATGGGTATAGTTATAACATTTAGTCCTTTTACCTCCTATTTTCGTCCTATTCGAAGTGCAAAATGGCACAATTGATTTGAGCAACGGCATTCAAATCATAGTTAATAATTTACCCTAGCATTTTACAATTTCGTCAGCAAACACTCCAAACAACGTAGGAATTCAGTATATTAACACCGCCTGAAACAAAACTTCGTAGGTCTAAACGTATTTCCATCTCATTAATGTTGATAATATTTCTCCAGGTTTTGCAACGTTTCCTCTCAAGTACTCTTCAGATCACGGACCTAGACAAGACTCCCATAGCTCTTGTGTGGGAATCAGGAGATCTGCGTCACCCACCACCATCCAAGGAAAATGATTATCTGTACGTGTCTACGCAGCTGCCTACAGACACTCCATTCACGGTATGTACTAGCACACAGTTTTATTATTGTTTTAAGGGGAAGAACAGCGAGATCATCTTTCCCATACTAGCACTCCCTATCTGATATTTGATAGCCAACGTCTTCAATACGGACGGTCATATTTATTTTATACTAACCTCAGAATGTTTCATCCGGCCACAAAAGTCCACACCAGAATATTTTTCATTTGGTTAATTGTCATACATTTTCCATTTGATTACAGGTGGAGATTGAATTCACAACTGCTTGGGGGATCATTGCGCTGGATGACTTGCAAATAAGTTACATTCCTTGCCCAGAGAAGACACATTATTAAGTTTAACATGCCAGATATTTAATGTGATTAGAGATTATATTTTTACTACATACCGCGCAGGTGAAAAGTTGCAATGTTCTATGACAATATAATTAATAAAATAGTACCTATATTTCCTGGAATATATCAATATTAGCCTATACGTTCTATATGTTTAACATAGTTTTAGTAATAAGTTAAAGAAAATATGAACAACTAGCTGTACCCGGCATGCGTTGCAATGCCAATCAAAGAAAGTGTTGGGGTTTTGACTTTGTTAGTTGCAGTGCTTTTGGATTCCCAATATTTTCTTCTTTTTCCGTTAACCACCTCTAAACTATTATAAAAAATAATTTACTATCTCAGAAACATCCACGGGAGCGTGATCAACAACTCACGAATGTTACATCGCAATGAAATGAATGGTATATGATCGCATACGGGACTGCTGAAACGATTAGAGCGCCGTCACCCATTTGTTGAATATACTCGTACGCTATCCATTGTAAAATGGATTCACTAACTCTAAAACCTTTCCTGGCATGTACACAACAACTCATCAAAGTTTCATCGCAATCGGACGAATGGCATATGAACGCATACGGGATTTTGTTTAAACGATTCGCGCCGTCACTCATTAGTTGAATCTTCTTGTGCGCCACCCATTGAAAAACGGACTTACTAATTCATGAACCTTCGCAGGACTGTACTCAGCTCTCCAAAGTTTTATCACACTCGGATGAATGGTATATGATCGCATACGAGACTTTATTGAAACGATTCAAGCGCTGTCGCTTATTAGTTAAATCTACCCGTTTGCTACCAATTGTAAAATGGATTCACTAAATCAGAAACCTTCCCTGGAGTGTACACAACAACTCACCAAAGTTTCATCTCTATCGGACGATTGTATATGAAGGCATACGGGTCTTCGTCGAAACACTTCACGAGTCGTCGCTCATTTGTTGAATCCATTCGTGCGCTACCTATTGTAACATGGATTTACTAAGCTAGAAATCTTCCCTGAAGTGTATACATCTCCCCACGTTTCATCGCTATCGGACAAATGGTATATGAACGCATACAGGACTTTGTCGAAACAATTCGCGCGTCGTCGCTCATTTGTTTAATCTACTCGTGGGCTACCTATTGTTAAGTGGATTTACTAAGCCAGAAACCTTCCCTGAGTGTATACAACATCTCACCCAAGTTTCATCGCATTGGGGTGAATGGTATATGAACGCATGTGGGACTTTGTTGAAACAAACGCACGCCATTTTGTTGAAGTTACTCGCGCGCCATCTATTGTTAATTGGATCTACTATGCCTATAACTTTTCTTGGCGTATGGACAACAACTCACCAAAATTTGATTGCAATCGGATGAATTGTATATGAACGCATCACCAACACTCATTTATTTAAACTACTGGTGCGCTATCTATTGTTAATTGGATTAACTATGCCTATAAACATCCCGGAAGTGTGCCAAACAACCCACCAAAATTTGGTCGCAATCGGATGAATTGTTGGCAATATGAACTCATCGCCAACACTCATTTGTTTAAAATACTCACGCGCTGTCCACTGTAAATTGGATTGACTATGCCTATAATAATTTCGGAAGTGTTCACAACAACTCAACAAAGTTTCATAGCAATCGGATGAATGGTATATGAACGCATACGGGACTTGGTTGAAACGATTCGCGTGCCGTCGCTCATTTGTTGAATCTACTTGTGCGATACCTATTGTAAAGTGGATGTACTAAGCCAGAAACCTTCCCTGATGAGTACACAACATATTACCCAAGTTTCATCGCTATCGGACGAATGGTATATGAACGCATACGGGACTTGCTTGAAACGCTTCGCGCGACTTCGCACATTTGTTTAATCTACTTGTGCGCTACCTATTGAAAAATGGATTTACTAAGCCTAAAACTTTCCCTGGAGTGTACACAACAACTCACCCAAGTTTAGTCGCTATCGGACGAATGGTATATGAACGCATACGGGACTATGTTGAAACACTTCGCGTGTCGTCGCTCATTTGTTTAATCTACTTGTGCCATACCTATTGTTAATTGGATTTACTAACCCAAAAACCTTCCCTGAAGTGTACACAACATCTCAGCCGAGTTTCATCACTATCAGACGAACAGTATATGAACGCATACGGGACTTGGTTGAAACGCTTCGCGCGTCGTCGCTCATTTGTTGAATCTACTCGTGCGCTACCCATATCACATGGATTTACTAAGTCAGAAACCTTGCCTGTAGTGTACACAACCTCTCACCCAAGTTTCATCGCTATCGGACGAATGGTATATGAACGCATACTGGTCTTTGTTGAAACGCTTCGCCCGTCGTCGCAGATTTGTTGAATCTACTTGTGCAATACCTATTGTTAAGTGGATTTACTAAGCCAGAAACCTTCCTTGTAGTGTACACAACATCTCACCCAAGTTTCATCGCTATCAGACGAATGGTATATGAACACTTACGGGACTTTGTTGAAACGCTTCGCACGTCGTCGCTCATTTGTTGAATCTACTCGTGCGCTACCTATTATAACATGGATTTACTAAGCCAGAAACCTTGCCTGTAGTGTACACATCCTCTCACCCAAGTTTCAACGCAATGGGATTAATGGTATATGAACACATGTGGGACTTTCTTGAAACAAACGCACGCCATTTTGTTGAAGCTACTCACGCGCCATGTATTGTAAATTGGATTTACTACGCCTATTACTTTTCCGGGACTGTGCACAACAACTCACCAAAATTTGATCGCAATCGGACGAATTGTATATGAACGCATCGCCATTACGCATTTGTTTAAACTACTCGCGTGCTATCTATTGTGAAATGGATTAACTATGCCTATGATCATCCCGGAAGTGCTTACAATAATTCACCAAAATTTGATCTCAATCGGATGACTGGTTTATGATCGCATAAAAGTCGAACACACATACATTCCTTTTTATATATATACAAGCTGTACCCGGCATGCCTTGCAATGCCAACCAAAGAAAGTGTTGGCGTTGTAATTTTGTTTCTTGAAAAGCTTTTGGATACACAATATTTTATTCAATTTCTGTTAACTGCCTCCAAGCTATCGTAAAATGGATTTACTAATTTAGAATCATTCGTGGGAGCGTCCACAACAACTCAACAAAGCTTCATCGCAATTAGTGTAAGAAGAACAGGGTAAAGTGAGGAAAATTAGTTTATCAAGCTAAAAATAGGTGGAGAGGTTCCTTGAATAGCCTGGATCAAAATACTAAAAGTCCCAAAAATCCCTCTTGGGGAATATGCCGCCATCTTGGAAAAATGGCCGGCATCTTGGATTTCGTATCCAGCATCGCATTGAACGTCATAACTCGGTACAAGGGTGATAGGGACATGCGGTTTGGACAGGATAACTCACCAGAATGCAGGCTATCATTTTGACACTACTTAACCTAGATAACAATCGAAATAGTTATTATAAATCACTTAAACATGCTCTCATAGGGTAGCGTTAAAATCCATCTTGATGTTCAATGTCGATTTTTCACCTTTTACTGTCATGGGATTGAAATAAGTACTGAAATAAATGTTGTTAAAAAATCAAAACGCACAAAAATATGTGATCAGCACTTTCGTAAACCAAAAATTACGGGTGTGAGAAGTTGTCAAACATGCGCATGCAACTCGTGGAGCCGCGCGCCGAGGAGGGGGGCTTCTCAAAGCCGGTGCAGCTGGTGATGTAAACATATTCTATAGGTGCAACTATGCCCCTTTTTTAATGATAAGTAAAAAAATTACACTTTTATATAGAAGGATAGCATCTTATAACCTAATAAATAATTTAAACGTAACAATAATTAATTTGTTCATACAGTAACTTAGCGCTTTAAAACTCTCTTTCTTAGCTACGCATATTATATTTATATAGAAAAGGAATGATGAACGTTACTATTAGAAAATACATTAAGCAGCTATTTGCTTATTTACTATCTTATACCACACCTTCAACACACTAACGTTTAAGCACATTACAATTTATTTTGAATAAACACGAAAAACACGGAAAAGAGGATATTCTGCTGCCACGGGACGCTGTAGTGCGGTGTGCCTGTAAAGGAATAAAGCCAACTATTAATTATATTGTACGCATTTAATATTGGTCATGTGTTGGAAAAAAAAAACAACGTGACATTTGCCTTAATCTTGACGCATTTTCTTTGGTAAGGTTGAAATTTCAGAAGAGTCTACTCTGCGGCGAAGAGGTGGCGAGGATCTGCATGGCAATTCTTCGGAGTTGTCCTCCTGTTCTCACTCACCATATCGTCAAGAGTATCTGGCTCTGGCATATTAGAACAACCATCACCAGTGCAATTGCTGCACATTGCTGAACAGGAGAGACCTTGTCTTCGGCAATCGCAATATCTGCTGCCGCATCCTCTCTTGCACTCTCAGCTGATGAGGTTTAGGAGGAAGTCTGGTGCGGGAGGAGATTCTGTTGGAATCGGTAAAAATTTGCCGATTCTGTTCTTCTTCCATCCCCACTCTGTAGGTGGAAGAGAGATTCCGCGCCATTCCTGCTGCTGATGTTGGTGGAAGACTTTAGAGGTCGAAGTCTGCATGGAAACGTTGTTTGGCAATGGTCTTAAGGTGCTGACTATACCTTGTCTTGTTTAGGCTATCTGTAGTTCTACCTCCTTATAACGCTACGAAGAATTCTTCCCCTGCCTTCACAATCTCTTCCACTGCAGCGTCTGCGCTGTTAAAAACAGCAATTCTTTGGCGAAGACCTGGGATATTGTTTAAAGTCTTGAACGCGTGTACCCCCTTCCTGTAGGGAGCCGAAGTTGTGTCGCAACCGGACATGGAATGGAGGAAGAGAAGATTGTCGGTCATGTCCCCAAGAGCCTTCTGAAATTCCGTAGAGTCAAAGAGTTTCTTCGGATGGGCTTTTGATGGTGGGGCCAGCATATAGACGTTTCTATCGAGTTCTGCAAGGCTCAAAAGAAATACCAACAAATCGGTATCCTCTCCAACAATTGCCACATGACCTCCCTTCTCTGCTTCCTTGATCGCTGTTGTCACGATGAGACGATCAGCATCAGACTTGGCATGAATAGCTGGAATCCCCTTTTCTTCGAAACAACGCCTAAAATGGCGACGAATCTTGATTTGATAGAAGTATTGGCTAGGAACTGATTCTGCGACGAGACCACTTGCACTTCCAAATCCACCAAAACTTCAGAAGATGACGTCTTGGCACATCGTCTCATATGCTCCACGTCTTTCGTCGAACACTAAGTTACAATAGCTTTCCCTTTATAGTTCGCCTTGATGTACGAAATGTAGTTCTTACAAACATCATCGAAGGTTCCCGATTTCGGCAATACCACCCGGGGCAGGAGATCTCCACCGTCAAACACGTAGGTAAGGTCTTCGGGAAGAGAGGTCATTGGTGCACACAACTTCTCCATCACTGTCCGTAAAGTTGATTTTGTACATTTTCTGATAGTTGAAGCATCGAACAGCGCTGGCGGCAATAAAGCCAACTCGTATTCAAAGCAAGATTCAAGGTCCTCTTCATTGCGAGCGACACACGCAATTCGATGAAACAGCTAGTTCGGATTTAAAGGCACGGTCTCACCCCGGACAACAAGAGCTGCAAGAGTGACAACTTTGTCCTTTCGTTGGAGTTTAACTTTGGCGATTTCCCTTCCTGTTTCTTCAAAGTCGCGGTTCCTATTACCCAAGCTGAGTCGCAGGTCACCGTTTCGTCACCTATATCACCGGTTGATTAGGACATCAAAATATCCTGAGGTTTGTCGAAAGGAGAATGTATACGTAGCCATTCTGTGAATTCTTCGAGATGCTTGAACTCTCGCCTTTGGCAAGCATGCCCAAGTTGCACGTGTTGCATAGAATTTAATGGTAAAATCGTTTTTGATGTAGGGCATTTATAAAGTACAGGAAACGGCATTAACTTTTAAACCGGATGGAAAATATCGGCAAAATAAGCATAAAGGCACAGTTCAAACTGAAACACACATTTTTCGCTTTTATGATTATTTTCTGTGGCTTACCGTTTAAGATAAATGTTATGATAAACGTTACCGTAAAGACGTTCATTTCGGCCGGCCGGCCGGCGCCGCTGCTAAGCAACACAGGGAAGGTGGAGTGGGGGAACGAGAGCGCTCTGACAGCGCAGCGGCAGGGATGTCGCTCGGCAACGCGTGGACGGACAGTCCATTCTTAGTTTAATTACATACGAGCGTAGATCAAAAATTACTTAATTATTAAAATTAAAAGGAAATGTTCCTTTCTCTTTATACATACAATATAAGTAGCTAAGAAAGAGAGTTTTAGAACGAAAAGTTACTGTATTAACAAATTAATTATTGTTTTTTTTAAATTATTTATTAGGTAATAAGATGCTATCCTTCTATATAAAAGTGTCACATTTTTACTTATCATTAAAAAAGGGGCTTAGTTGCGCCTACAGAATATGTTTACTTCACCAGTTACACCGGCTTTGAGAAGCCCCCCTCATCGGCGCCCCGCTCATCGAGTTGCATGCGCATGTTTGACAACTTCTCACACCCGTAATATTTGGTTTACGAAAGTACTGATAACATATTTTTGTGCGTTTTGATTTTTTAACAACATTTATTTAAATACTTTTTTAATACCATGACAGTAAAAGGTGAAAAATCGACATTGAACATCAAGATGGCTTTTAACGCTAGTCTATGAGAGTTGGTTTAAGTGATTTATAATAACTATTTCGATTGTTATCTATGTTAAGTAGTGTCAAAATGATAGCCTGCATTCTGGTAAGTTATCCTGACCAAACCACATGTCCCTATCACCCTTAGGTACCGAGTTATGACGTTCAATGCGATGCTGGATACGAAATCCAAGATGCCGGCCATTTTTCCAAGATGGCGGCATGTTCCCCAAGAGGGATTTATTGGGACTTTTAGTATTTTGATCCAGGCTATTCAAGGAACATCTCTACCAATTTTTAGCCTGATAAACTAATTTTCCTCACTTTGACCATATTCTGTCTAATATTCCTGCACTAAATTGGATGAATGGTATATGAACCAAGATGGAACTTTGTTGAAACCCTTCGTGCGTCGTCACTCATTTGTTGCATCTACTCGTGTGCTACCTAATGTAAAATGGATTTACTAAGTCGAAAACCTTCCCTGGCGTGTACACAACAAAGCATCAAAGTTTCAACGCAATCGGATGAATGGCATATGAACGCATACGAGATTTTGTTTAAACGATTCGCGCACCGTCACTCATTTGTTGAATCAACTCGTGCGCTACCTATTGTACAATTGGTTTACTAAATCACAACCGTTCCCTGCAGTCTACACAGTAACTCACTCAAGTGTTATCGCAATCGGATGAATGGCAGGCCTATAGGAACGCAGATGGAACTTTGTTGAAACTATTCACGCGCCGTCACTCATTTGTTGAAACTACTCGTGCGCTACCTACCTATTATACAATGGACTTATAAAATCAAAAACGTTCCCTGCAGTGTACACAATAACTCACTCAAGTTTCATCGTAATCGGATGAATGGTATATGAACGCTTACGGGATTTTATTTAGGCCTGTACGATTCGCATGCCGACACTCATTTATTGAATCTACCCGTGCGCTACTTATTGAACAATGGATTTACTAAGTCAGAAACCTTCCCTGCAGTGTGCACAACAACTCACCCAAGTTGCATTGCAATCGGATGAGTGGTATATGAACGCAAACGGGATTTTATTTATACGATTCGCGTACCATCATTCATTTGTTGAATCTACTCGTGCGCTGCCTATTGTAAAGTGGATTTACTAAGCTAGAAACCTCCCTTGGAATATACTCAACATCTCCCCCAATTTTCATCGCGATCTGACGGATGGTATATGAACGCATACGGGTCTTTGTTGAAACACTTCGCGCGTCATCGCCCATTTGTTGAATTTACTCGTGCGCTACCTATTGTATCGTGGATTTACTAATCCAGAATCCTTCCTTGGAGTGTACTCAAAATCTCACCCAAGTTTCATCGCTATCAGACGAATGGTAGCCTACATGAACGCATACGCAGCGCATACGGGACTTCGTTGAAGCGCTTCGCGCGTCGTTACTCATTTGTTGAATTTATTCGTGTGCTACCTATTGTATGGTGGATTTACTAAGCCAGAATCCTTCCTTGGCGTGTACTCAATTTCTCACCCAAGTTCCATCGCTGTCGAACGAATGGTATATGAACGTGTACGGGACTTTGTTGAAACGCTTCGCGTGCCGTCGCTCATTTGTTGAATCTACTCATGCGCTACCTATTGTAAAATGGATTTACTAAATCAGAAACCTTCCTTGGACTGTACTCAACATTTCATCCAAGTTTCATCGTAATCGGATGAATGGTATATGAACGCATAGGAGACATACACACCCACAGACAGACAAACTATCACGTAACATTGACTTTTATATAACTTACTAGCTGTACCCGGCATGCGTTGCAATGCCAATCAAAGAAAGTGTTGGCGTTGAAATTCTGTTTCTTGAAGTGCTTTTGGATACACAACATGTTAACTGCCTCTAAGCTATCGTAAAATGGATTTTCTAATTTAGAACCATTCGTGGAAGCGTGCACAACAACTTTCAAAAGTTTCATCGCTGTCACTCATTTGTTGAATCTACTCGTACGCTACCTGTTGTGAAATGGATTTACTAAGTCGAAACCCTTCCCTGGCGTGTACACACTAACTCATCAATGATTCATCGCAATCGGATGAATTGTATATGCACGTATACGGGGTTTTGTTTAAACGATTCGTGCGCTGTCACTCATTTGATGAATCTACTCGTGCGCTTCCTATTGAGAAATGTATTACTAAGTCGAAGCCCTTCCCTGGCGTGTACATAATAACTCATCAAGGTTTCATCGCAATCGAAGAATGTTATATGAACGCAATAGGGGATTTTGTTGAAACGCTTCGCGCGTCGTCACCCATTTGTTGCATCTACTCTTGCGCTACTTATTGTGAAATGGATTTACTAAGTCCCCTTCCCTGGCGGGTACACAATAACTGATCAATGTTTCATCGCAATCGGATGAATAGTATATGAACGCATACCTGATTTTGTTTAAACGATTCGCGCTCCGTCACACATTTTTTGAATCTACTTGTGCGCTACCTACTGTAAAATGTGTTTACTAAGTTAGAAACCGTCACGTAAGTGTCCACAACATCTCACCAAAGTTTCATCGCTATCGGACTAATGGGATATGAAGACATACATTAGGGGACTGTATTGAAACGCTCCGCATGTCGTCGTTCATTTGTCGAATCTACTCGTGTGCTACCTACTGTGAAATGTATTTACTAAGCCAGAAACCTTCCTTGGAGTGTCCACCATATTTCACCCAAGTTTCACCGCTAACGGCAGAATGGTATATGACCGTATACGGGACTTTGTTGAAACGCTTCGCGCGTCGTCCCTCATTTGTTGAATCAACTTGTGCGCTGCATATTGTATAGTGGATTTACTAAGCCAGAAATTTTCCATGACGTGACACAACATCTCACCCAAGTTTCATAGCTACGGACGAATGGTACATGAATGCATACGGGACTTGGGTGAAACGCTTCGCGTGTCGTCGCTCATTTGTTGATTCTACTCTTGCGCTACATATTGTAATATGGATGTACTCAGCCAGAAACCTTCCCTGGAGTGTACACAACATCTCACCCAAGTTTCATCGCAATCGGATGAATGGTATGTGAACGTATACGGGACGTTGTCGAAACGCTTCGCGCGTAGTCACTCATTTGTTGAATATAAACGTGCGCTTCGTATTGTAAAATGGATTTACTTAGCCAGAAACCTTTCATGGAGTGTACACAACAATTCACCAAACATTTATCACTATCAGACGACTGGTATATGACTTTATACGGGACTTTGTTGAAACGCTTCGCGTGTCATCGCTCATTGGTTGAATCTACTGGTGCGATACCTATTGTAAAATGTATGTACTAAGCCAGAAACCTTCCCTGGAGTGTACACAACATCTCACCCAAGTTTCATCGCTATCGGATGAATGGTATATGAAATTATATGGGACTTTAGTGAAACGCTTCGCGCGCCGTTGCTCGTTTGTTGACTCTACTCGTGCTCTAAATATTTTTAAAGGGATTTACTAAGTTAGAAACCTTCCCTGGAGTGCACACAAAATCTCAGCCTAGTTTCATCACTATCGGACGAATGGTATATGAACGCAAACGTGACTTTGTTGAAATGCTTCGCGCGTCGTAGCTCTTTTGTTGAATCTACTCGTGCGCTGCCTATTGTAAAGTGGATGTACTAAGCCAGAAAATTTCCCTGCAGTGTACACAACATTTTACGCAAGTTTCATAGCTATCGGACGAATGGTATATGAATGCATACGGGACTTTGTTGAAAAGCATTGCGTGTCGTCGCTCATTTGTTGAATCTACTTGTGCGCTATCTACTGTGAAATGTATTCACTAATTTTGAAACCTTCACGTAAGTGTACACAACATCTCACCCAAGTTTCATCGCTATCGGACGAATGGTATATGAACACATACGGGACTTTGTTGAAATGCTTCGCGCATCGTCGCTCATTTGTTGAATCTATGCGTGCGCTACCTGTTGTAAAATGGATTTACTAAGTCAGAAACCTTCCTTGGAGTGTACTCAACATCTCACCCAAGTTTCATCGCAATCGGACGAATGGTATACGAACGCATAGGAGACATACCCACAGACATACCCACAGACAAACTATCACGTTACATTGATTTTTATATATATAGACAAGCTATACCCGGCATGCGTTGCAATGCCAATCAAAAAATGTTGGCATTGTAATTTTGTTTCTTGAAGTGCTTTTGGATACACAATATTTTCTTCAATTTCCGTTAACTGCCTCTAAGCTATCGTTAAATGGATTTACTAATTTAGAAACATTCGTGGGAGCGAGAGCAACAATTCACCAAAGTTTCATCGCAATCGGATGAATGATATATGAATACAAATGAAACATTGTTGAAAGGCTTCGCGCATCGTCACTCATTTGTTGCACCTACTCGTGCGCTACCTATTGTAGAATGGATTTACTAGGTCTAAAACCTTCCCTGGCGTATACACAACAACTTATCAACGTTTCATCGCAATCGGATGAATGACATATGAACGCATACGGGATTTTATTTAAACGATTCGCGCGCCGTCACTCATTTGTTGAATCAACTCGTGCGCTACCTATTGTACAATGGATTTACTAAGTCAGATACCTTCCCTGCAGTGTGCACAACAACTTGCCCTAGTTTCATCACAATCGGATGAATGGTATATGAACGCAGATGGAACTTTGTTGAAACGATTCACGCGCCGTCACTCATTTGTTGAAACTACTCGTGCGCTACCTATTATACAAAGGACTTACTAAATTAGAAACGTTCCCTGCAGTGTACACAATAACTCACTCAAGTTTCATCGCAATCGGATGAATGATATATGAATACAAATGAAACATTGTTGAAAGGCTTCGCGCATCGTCACTCATTTGTTGCACCTACTCGTGCGCTACCTATTGTAGAATGGATTTACTAGGTCTAAAACCTTCCCTGGCGTATACACAACAACTTATCAACGTTTCATCGCAATCGGATGAATGACATATGAACGCATACGGGATTTTATTTAAACGATTCGCGCGCCGTCACTCATTTGTTGAATCAACTCGTGCGCTACCTATTGTACAATGGATTTACTAAGTCAGATACCTTCCCTGCAGTGTGCACAACAACTTGCCCTAGTTTCATCACAATCGGATGAATGGTATATGAACGCAGATGGAACTTTGTTGAAACGATTCACGCGCCGTCACTCATTTGTTGAAACTACTCGTGCGCTACCTATTATACAAAGGACTTACTAAATTAGAAACGTTCCCTGCAGTGTACACAATAACTCACTCAAGTTTCATCGCAATCGGATGAATGGTATATGATCGCATAAGGGATTTTATTTATACGCATCGCGCGTCGTCGCTCATTTGTTGAATCTACTCGTGCACTACCAATTTAAAATGGATTTACTAAGCCAGAAACCTTCCCTGGAGTGTACACAACATCTCACCCAAGTTTCATAGCTATCGGACGAATGGTATATGAAAGCATACGGGACTTTCGTGAAACGCTTTGCGTGTCATCCCTCATTTGTTGAATCTTCTGTACCCGGCATGCGTTGCAATGCCAATCAAAGAATGTGTTGGCGTTGAAATTCTGTCTTTTGAAGTGCTGTTGGCTACACAATATGTTTTCCAATTTCCGTTAACTGCCTCTAAGTTATCGTAAAATGGATTTACTAATATAGAATCATTCGTGGGAGCGTGCACAACAACTTTCCAATGTTTCATCACAATCAGATGAATGGCATATGAACGTATACGGGATTTTGTGTAAACGATTCGTGCACTGTCACTCATTTGTTGAATCTACTCGTGCGCTACCTATTGTGAACTGGATTTACTAAGTCGAAACCCTTCCCTGGCGTGTACACAATATCTCATCAATGTTTCATCGCAATCGGATGAATGGTATATGAACGCATACCGGATTTTGTTTAAACTATTCGCGCCCCGTCACTCATTTTTTGAATCTAATCCTGCGCTACCTATTGAAAAATGGATTTACTAAGCCTGAAACCTTTCCTGGAGTGTACTCAACGATTCACCCAAGTTTCATCGCAATCGGATGAATGGTATATGAACGCATACGGGACTTTGTTGATACAATTCACGTGCCATCGCTCATTTGTTAAATCTACTCGTGCGCTACTTATTGTAAACTGGATTTACTAAGCCAGAAAGCTTTCCTGGAAAGCACACAACAATTCACCAAAGTTTCATCTCCATCGGACGAATGGTATATGAACGCATACGGGACTTCGTTGAAACGCTTCGCGCGTCGTCGATCATTTGTTGAATCTACTCATGCGCAAACTACTGTAAAATGTATTTACTATGTTAGACACCGTCACGTAAGTGTCCACAACATATCACCCAAGCTTCATCGCTATCGGACTAATGGTATATGAAGACATAGGGGACTATGTTGAAACGCTCCGCGTGTCATCGTTAATTTGTCGCATCTACTCGTGTGCTACCTACTGTGAAATGTATTTACTAAGCCAGAAACCTTCCTTGGAGTGTCCACCATATTTCACCCAAGTTTCACCTCTAACGGCCGAATGGTATATGACCTTATACGGGACTTTGTTGAAACGCTTCGCGCGTCGTCCCTCATTTTTTGAATCTACTGTGCGCTGCCTATTGTAAAGTGGATTTACTAAGTCAAAAACCTTCCATGAAGTGTACACAATATCTCACCCAAATTTCACAGCAATCGGACGAATGGTATATGATTGCATAAGGGACTTGGTTGAAAAGCTTCGCGTGTCGTCGCTCATTTGTTGAATCTACTGGTGCGCAATCTACTGTGAAAAGTATTTACTAAGTTAGAAACCTTCACGTAAGTGTCCACAACATCTCACCCAAGTTTCATCGCTATCGGACTAATGGTATATGAAGACATAGGAGACTTTGTTGAAACGCTCCGCTCGTCGTCGCTCATTTGTTGAATCTACTCGTGCGCTACCTATTGCAAAATGGATTTACTAAGACAGAAACCTTCCCTGGAGTGCACACAACATCTCACCCAAGTTTCATAGCTATAGGACGAATGGTATATGAACGCATACCCGACTTTGTTGAAGACTTCGCGCGTCTTTGCACATTTGTTGAATCTACTCGTGCGCTGCCCATTGTAATGTGGATTTACTCAGCCAGAATCCTTCCCTGAAGTGTGCACAACATCTTACGCAAGTTTCAAAGCTATCGGACTAATGGTATATGAATGAATACGGGACTTTGATGAAACGATTCGCGCGTCGTCGCTCATTTGTTGATTCAACTCGTGCGCAATCTACTGTGAAATGTATGCACTATTTTTGAAACCTTCACGTAGGCCCTAAGTGTACACAACATCTCAACCAAGTTGCATCGCTATCGGACGAATGGTATATTAACAAATACGGGACTTTGTTAAAACGCTTCGCGCATCGTAGCTCATTTGTTGAGTCTACTCGTGCGCTACCTATTCTAAAATGGATTTACTAAGTCAGAAACCTTCCTTGGAGTGTACTCAACATCTCACCCAAGTTTTATCTCAATCGGATGAATGGTATATCAACGCATAGGAGACATACACACCCACAGACAGACAGACAAACTATCACGTAACATTGATTTTTATATATATAGACAAGCTGACCCGGCAGACGTTGTCCTGCCAATCAATGAAAGTGTTGTAACTTCGTTTCTTGAAGTGCTTTTGGATACAAAATATTTTTTTCAATTTCTGTTAACTGCCTCTAAACTATCGTGAATTGAACTAACTAATTTAGAAACATTCGTTGGAGCGTGCACAACAACTCTCCAAAGTTTCATCGCAAACGGATAAATGGCATTTAACGCATACGCGATTTGGTTTAAATGATTCGTGCGCTGTCAATCATTTGTTGAATCTCCTCGTGCTCTACCAACTGTGAAATGGATTTACTAAGTTAGAAAGCTTCACGTAAGTGTACACAACATCTCATCAAAGTTTCATCGCAATCGATGAATAGTATATGAACGCATACAGGATTTTGTTGGAATGCTTCGCGCGTCGTCACTCATTTGTTACATCTACTCGTGCGCTACCAATATTGTAAATTGGATTTACCATGTTGAACACCTTCCCTGGCGTGTACACAACAACTCATCAAAGATTCATCGGAATCGGATGAATGACATAAGAACGCATAAGTGATTTTCTTTAAAAGATTCGCTTGCTGTCACTCATTTGTTGAATCTACTCATGCGCTACCTATTGTAAAATAGATTTACAAATCCTGAAACCTTCTCTGGCGTGTACTCAATGATTCACCAAGGTTTGATCGCATTCGGATGAATGAAATATGACCGAATACGGGACATTGTGGAAACGATTCGCGCGCCGTCGCTCATTTGTTGAATCTACTCGTGCGCTACTTATAAAAACTGGATTTACTAAGACAGAAACATTTCCTGGAGTGTACACAACAATTCACCAAAGTTTCATCGCAATCTGATAAATGGTATATGGCCGCATACGGTACTTTGTTGAAATGGTTCGCGTGCCGTCACACATTTGTTGAATCTACTCGTGCACTACCTATTGTAAAATGGATGTATTAAGCCAGAAACCTTCCGTAGGGTGTACACAACATCTCACCCAAATTTCATCGTAATCGGACGAATGGTATTTTAACGCATACGGGACCTTATTGAAACGCTTCGTGCGTCGTCGCTCATTTGTTGAATCTACTCGTGCGAAACCTCCTGAGAAATGCATTTACTAAGTTAGAAACCCACACGTAAGTGTACACAACCTCTCACCCAAGTTTCATTGCAATCGGATGAATGGTATATGAACGCATACGGAACTTTGATTAAAAGTTCGCACGTCGTTGCTCATTTGTTGAATCTACTCGTGAGCTACCTATTGTCAAATGGATTTACTGAGTT
Source organism: Meconema thalassinum (assembly GCA_946902985.2). Lineage (NCBI taxonomy): Eukaryota > Metazoa > Arthropoda > Insecta > Orthoptera > Tettigoniidae > Meconema > Meconema thalassinum. The sequence continues at coordinate 1,135,560,671 of OX336388.2, read as the reverse complement.
AGAAACTCCCACGTTAGTGTACACAACATCTCACCCAAGTTTCATCGCTATCGGACGAATGGTATTTGAACGCATACGTGACCTTATTGAAACGCTTCGCACGTCGCCGCTCATTTGTTGAATCTACTCGTGCGCAACCTCCTGTGAAATGGATTACTAATTTAGAAGCCTTCACTTAAGTGTACACAACAACTCATGAGAGTTTCATCTCAATCTATGAATGGAATATAAACTTATACGGAATTTTGTTGAAACCCTTCGCGCGTCGTCACTCATTTGTTGAATCTAGTCGTGCGCTACCTAATGTGAAATTGATTTACTAAGCCAGAAGCCTTCCCTGGAGTGTACACAACATCTCAATCAAGTTTCATCGCTATCGGACGAATGGTATTTGAACGCATACGGGACCTTTTTGAAACGCTTCGCGCGTCGTCGCTCATTTGTTGAATCTATTCGTGCGCTATCTATTGTAAATTGGATTTACTAAGCCAAACACCTTCCCTGAAGCTCACTCAACATATCACCCGAGTTTCATGGCAATCGGATGAATGGTATATGAACGCATACGGGACTTTGAAACGCTCTAACGTGCAGAGACAAACAGTAGAATTCGACATCACTGCCACCTTTGGTATAAAACACAACTTTTCGCCACGGGCGGAGTGTATGTAATGGCGGTAGTTGCACAGGTTGCGACCAGGTGGCTCTAACGTGCAGAGACAAACCGTCCAAAGACATCAGCTTTCACGAAGGCCAAGGCTAGTGGTTTCCATGACGATTGTTTTTGACTGTATATTGTGGTTCCAAAATTGTGTGTAAATTGTGGTTCTCAAATTGTGTTCATTCCACCTACTGGGTCAGATTGTGAATCTAAACCATACATGGACCCACCCTAATATACATACCAAATTCCATCAAAATCGGTTCAGTCGTTTAGGAGGAGTTCAGTATAAAGGTAAGATTATTGTAAATTATGCAAAATGTAACAATGTGCGATTAAAAATATATTTTGATATTCTACCAAGTCATCAAAATCCTTTTAATTGTGTATGGAAATATTATGGTGTTTGAAGCCATTTTTCAGTGAATTCAGTAATCGAAATATAATGTTTTTTCAGTCGGTCAACATGATTATACGCAATTCAGATTAATATCATATATTTTTTGCAGGATTAGGCAACCATCCACTACACTTGGGTACATTCGTATTAAATTTCGATTTTGAATGGAATTAACTAGCTGACACCTGTTACCTATGGTGCGTCGCACCGTCTTTGGGTGATGGCCTCCCCAGTTGCTCCCCTACAACCTTGTTGATCTTGGGCTGCAACTCTACAATTCCAGATCTTGAGGATATGAGCAGCATCCTGCTGAACTCTCTGCTCCTATCTATTACGTAGCCTTCCTCCTCCAAAATCTCCCGTGAAAATCTTCCTTGGAACTCGGTGTTCTTCCATCCTAATTAAATGACCTGACCAGTCAAGTCTCTTAACACGAATGACATGTGACAAAGATGCTTCTTCAAATAAATAATATAATTATTTGTTATATCTTATATCCAACGTGAGGAAACTTCAAAATATAATGCCGTGTCAGTAGATTTACACGTTAAAGATCCCCTTTGGGGCAAAATTTCGACACCCGGCGTCTCTAAAAGCCGCATTAGTTAACAGGGACGTAAAATCGATAACTTTATTATTATATTATTGAAAATATAATCACCAGATACCTGAAATGCATCCTCAAGATCTCCAAATTTACCGAAAATACAATAGCATACATAATAGTCAACGAATCGTTCTTCCTGGATGACATCAAATGCACCTCAAGATTAACGGTCACGTTAAACTACAAGCTTCCTTTCCTTTCCTTTTCACCTTCAATCTACAGGACATACCTGCCTCCATCTTCGTCCTCGAGGAGAGAAGAGGAAAAGCACGGCAGATTCCAGCGGATATCCACTCTACGGAAGCACTACAGACAGACACAGGGAAAGGTTCACACTTCGAGTTCAGACATGTCTACACAAGATTCGTCACTCACGGCAATCACCGGAAGATCTGCACGACTGACGGCCACCACACACCGGGTGGCACCTGCAAATACCGACTATGTGGAATAAAATGTAGGCAGCATCTGAAGAACTGCTCTGAAAGGACTGTTACACTCGCCAAATACGCCGAAGACCTGCAAATCCATGTCAACACCCCTTATGTGCAGATTGTGATTTGTATATAATATAATATCTTATTATCCATTCGCATTGTACACATATAGGTTCATAAATTCCCCGCGGGATTTTCCTTTCAAAAGAGTCGATCTTTTCCACGGCTTTCTTGGATAGGGTCTACGTTACACTTCCATACACCACGATACTACACAGGAGAGTTTTGTAGAGCATTATCTTTAATCTATGATTAATGTCTCTGCTAGGGAAGCGTAAAGTGAGTTACTTTTCAAAAGCAACTAAGTTACATACACCGTTATTAAAACAAAAGGCCAACACAAGTATCCCATAAACCGTAATTCACAATGTATGAAAACAAACATCCACCTTAATCATATAACTAGCACGTTTCAACTAACCTTGTAGTCTTCTTCAGCTAGATTAAAATAAATGTTGAAATTTCAATTAAATTGCGATCATATTACAAATTTGGACTTAATAATTTATTATTCTAGTATATTCGTATTATAAAATTCATGGGAAACAATATAAATTTGCATATTCATCTCTTCCAATCAAAAGTTTTAATGATGTATGTGTTAATATTCTGAAGATAAACTTGCCCAACTAACGAAATAATGTATGTGTTTAAAATTCAAATTGGATAAAGATTTAAACGATAATACGTTTCTACTTGTGTTCTTAAAATACTTGAAGATCACATATTTATCTACATAACATTAATCAACAGTACACATATATCTTAAGTGCATGAGTCATGCAAGCAGTTGCAGGATGCCTGGTGAGCGGTGAATCCCTATCTATGGCAGCACTTCTGAGGGACAGAGAGATAGTAAGTGGAAAGTGAGATGCATACTTGTTTGCATTATTATTATTATTATTATTATTATTATTATTATTATCGCCGTTATTCTCAGATCATTGCCTGGTAAAGCAAAAAGCAAGTATGCAGATTATATTGAATCAAAGCATAGTCTACTCAATTCTCATCACCTTAATTTAGATCACTGCCGATGAATTTACGTACTATCCTAGTTGTAGCCAATAACACTGCATTCTGTATTAATTTATACAAGTTAGTGTTCATATCAAGCTCTTTTAGCCCTTGCAGAAGATGTTTATGAACCAAACAGTGCTTGGGATGACTATTGGTGTAATTCGAACTCTATTGACCTGCCATTGCTTCCTGATAGGCTCCACCAGCTACAAATATTTGGACACATTTTCAGCATGTTTAGCCTGCAGGTTGTGCGTATTTGTAATGGCAACATCAATCAGTGTGACTTCCTTCAACTTTTGTTGATCTTGTTGAATATTATTATCATTATTATTATTATTATTATTATTATTATTATCATTGTTATTATATGCAATGTAATGGTTCTTGGGTACCTGGTAGGGCACGAGAGAGGTGTTCAGTATCAAAATGGTTGAGAATGCCTGTCCTAGGTGCGTTAAAAAGGCTGAGAGAAAAAACGTATTGATTTGACAGAATAGCGGAATAACCGTATCTTAAAAAAAAAGCGGGCCGAGCAAATTATTGTTGTTTCATTCACGGCATCTTCCATTCCTCGGTTGGTTGGTTGGTTGGTTGGTTGGTTGGTTGGTTCCTCAGTTTAGGGGCTGCGACAACGCGGTCATGTAGCCCCGTGTACGTTGGGTGTGTGTAGAATCTGTGTGATAACCGGTGTTAATTGTGATGGCTGTATTAGTGTGTGTATCTGTTTTAATTCAAGTAAGGACTGCTGACGATTAATTTTCAAGTAGTTCCTACTTTCGTCGCCAAACGCCACCGTCAACGACCAACTAGTTCAGAAATTAGTTACCAGATGCCACCGCAGTCGGCTCCTGACGACGAACGTTGGAACCTAAGAACGGTAGTCAAATGTTTAACCTAGGCTGTATTAATTTAGCTTCACACAGGTGTAATTAGTGGCAGGTTCTTTAACATGGCATAAATCTATGACATGGGACCGCCGGCTTTACTTCCCCTCCAAAGGAAGGCATACTGAGGGATTTTTAACGTTCTTAAAAAATCCGATGACTTCGGCCGGGTTTGAACCCGCGATCTTGGGCATAGAAGCTCAGCATGCTACCAACTACGCCACCGAAGCCGCTTTTCATTCCTCCATCTTAAAAGAGTAACGAGCATTTTCTTGAGTGCTGAGACGGGTGAGTGTTGGTTTCGTTTTTAATTGCCGTGGCCATAATTTAGGTACCATCTTGGCATTTACCTGGAGTGGAAGTAAGAAATCACGGAAAACCACTACTATGATGGATGATGTGGGAATCGAACCCACCTCTCTTCCTTTTTGCCTCACGAGGCTGAGTGAGCCCCGTTTCAGCCTTCAAAACAGATATACATTTCTTGTTAGAGCCTGGAATCGAACCTGAACTTCTGAGGTGACAGCCAGAATGCTGACACTGCGCCACGAGGTGCTTGAGAGCAGATGACCACCCCTGGTATAGATAATATCATTTATCTATCAATGACATGGAAAGTAAGATATCTGAATGAACTAAATGCATGAAGCCAATGCATAGCTGAGCGTATCATGTGAACTAATGCTTTTCATCATTGACATAGTCTTAATAAATATGTCACCTGTGAGAAGGTAATCGTGTGTGATCATTTTCCCATGTCGTGATGATTAAGTGTTTGACGGAGCAGTCACGTTCAGTTCAATAGAATTAACCAAGCGTTGGTGTGAGGGTCACGTCCTGTGATTGATTATCTGCGCTCAAGATGTCACGATCCTAGTGCCACATATAGTCTACCTGAACTAAAGTCAATCATACTCTCAGGTCACTCCCAGCATGTACAGTCCGACATATCCACATGTTAATGACGTGTTGGCTCACTGGCTAATCAAACGATATAGTCTTAACACATTTACGAATTTCGTCTCAAAGGCGTTTAAAGTACGTTATGATCATAATATCTATAAACAATGTAAGCTTCCTTTCTCAACATTTTGAATTCTGCAAATACTTTGAATTTATCCCGAATGAGATGGTTTTGCTTGTTTGTAAGTAAGTTAGTTTGATTGATTGTGTGTCTGTCTGTTAGTTAGTCGTTAAGTAAGTTTGTTAGTTACTTTGTTGGTGAATTTGTTAGTTAGTTACTTTGTATTTAGTTAGTTCGTTGGTAGTCAAATAGGTTATTTGCTTGTTAGTTAGTTTGTTAATTAGTTCGTTACATTGTTTGTTAATTAGTTAGTTAGTATTTTGTTCCGTAACATTTTAGCTACTGTTCGCCCCCTTCCCCACAAATAGGCTATATGTTTCTGGGAAAGACATTTATGTTGTTGTTTTGTTGTTGAATTTTAAGGGTTAAGGACATCTGAATCAGCAGCCCCATCTACATATTTAGAAAAATTTCCTTATTTCAACCTTTTGTATCCAAGAATCAGTCCACCACTCCTTCTGCAAGCTTGCCAGCGCAATTTTGATTGGTTTAGCTTTCGTGTGTGACCGCGATGTTGATTGGTTCAGTTATCACGCGCGATGATACGCCGCACACGTTGCTCAGAAGTTCTCCCGTCGAAATATATTAGTTCAAAGTGGAGTGATTCCTGTGTGTATACATTCTGAGGATGCTTCTAAGCTAATATATCGGTACAGACTTGGAATTGAATGCAAAGAGTAAGTCATGGAGTGGCCAACTGAATTTCTAACGATTAGTGGAACGCAATGGTTAGGAGATAAAACTTTCCCAAACGCAAAGTTTATCTTATGATAACTTCTGTATATTCTGCGTGTTGAATTATCTCAGCAGCAATGTGCTTTAAACCACTATGTGTGATCCTCTTACGTCGTGCTGTCAGCACCATGCTAGTGCGTCCACTAAGCACGGAGCAATCAGAATTGATAAAGGAAAGAGGAGATGTGGGTGGACTGATCGAACCGGTCCCCTGGATTCAACACGGCAAGGGTTTCTAAATACGTGCCCCGTCTACTTCGGTAACCTGTGTTTCGTTGGTGACCGTATTAATGTGTGTAACAGGAATTATTGAGACAAAGGATAGGGCTACGTGTTGGGGGACTTAAAAATAGGGTACCTTCCTGCCATTTTCCTGGAAGGATGTAGAGAAATTCCGCGTAAAACAACACTCAGGATGGCCACTTGAGCCCCAGGAATTAAACTACCGATCCCTGGAATTGCCGCAGCACTCATCAAAGTCGTTGTGCCCACAGCTACAGCCCAAGGTGGTTATTTTATTTTTTGAAATTTGGACCCCATGTTCGACCTTTCCCACCTGAGATGACCACAGATGCACTTCACTGGAAGTAGGCCTATTGTATCCTAAGCACATCCATACAACCTCGCCGTGTAGCCGTGCTCGTTTAAACGTGCACCAAGACCGCGAGGGCAGCTGCAGCAAGTCCGGAGATCGGAGGTTCAAATTTTGCCGTTGACAGTGACTACCCTCAGTTCGGCTTTCCCCGGATTTTGTACACGCCCTCCAGGCAAGTGCGGGATAGAGTCCTACCTCATGTCCCAGCGCATCCATAATAGAGTTACATACACTAATACAGTCATCACAGGAATACAGGTTATCAGACAAGTTCAACACACACCTAACTACACGAAGGCTGATGACCGATATGACTCAAGTCCCTCAAATGAATTAACAACATCCGTACAGCAGAGTCATTCGAGCATCGTAAATGTCCAGAGACTTGCCAGGGTTTTATATGATCGGTTACCTCGCACTTTCTACTCCACGTGGCTGCAACGACCTGCGATTCGTCGTCACCGATCATATTATGACATTAGTCACGCGCGCCACTGTATTCTCGACGTAAAACAATACATAAATCACAGTATGTGAGACCGTAAACTTTATTTGAATTGCAAGAGCTTCGACTTCTCGTTCCCGCTCTCAGTTCCACTTTAATCAACCTTGGCAGAGGTACAGCACTGATAAAGAAATCCTGAACACATCTAGGCTAAGACAAGGAGAGCTGAACAATGAAACAATTGAATCATAAAACTGACTTTAGGGAATGACTTCCCTTGGACCGAGCATGACCGAGCAGAGGAGGATCGTATTAAACGGTGCCCTTCAAACGGATTGCAGGTAATGATACAGAATTTATTTTCAATGTTTCTAGTAGCACACAGATTCATTTTAACATAGGTTAGAAAATGTACTAAACACAGTGGCTGTCAAAACGTAGGCTTGGCTCGATTCCCAGCTTTGTCAAGAAATGTATTTCTAATAATATTCATGTTATTGGCTTCTAGGCGATTGAAGCTCTACGACCACATTCTCAAAATGAACAATGACAGGCTCACCAGAAGTATTCTCAACCTTGTTCTCTAGAGGAAAGTCGAGAACAACTGAAATAGAACAGAAAGAGACCTTCAAGAAACTGGCATTACAGAGGATATTATACAAGATCGACTCTAGTTGAGAACATTAATCAACAACCATCTTTCTCTGAGAAAATATTTACCAGGTTCAAGAAACCATGGACTGAAGAACGGAGGAAGATTTTCTGTGGCCATATGAAGACAGATTACACACAAACATCCAAGTACACGGGGCTCCATGAACGCTATGTCGCAAAGTTCCTAAAAGAATCAACAATACCAACTTTCATACCATAACATTTACACTAGATGGACTATGATGTCATAAATCACACGATACAAATTTCTATTATTATTATTATTATTATTATTATTATTATTATTATTAAAATATCGTTATAGTAGACAATACACAGTTTACAATATCCAAAAAGACTGTGTACATTTAATGAATTTCCTTTCAATTCTTCAATTCTTTGTTTAACTTGTAAATTGACAATAATTGAATGATATTATTACAGTATGATAAAGATAAGTGGTAGGGGCTGATGACCTTGCTGTTCCTCTCCTTAAAACCCCAATAACTAACTAACTAAAGCCAAGTGGAAATAGGATATCAAATTCATACAGAGGAGGAAGAGCAATCGCATGTGCCAATAAAAGGTGCAACCTTGTGTGATGATTACGATTTCTTTAAAATTATAAAATAACACGCAACTAAGAGCTTGCGTTTTTATAGCGACGCATAGATTACGCTACTGACCTAATATGCGTGGATGAACACTGGTTGTCATGGCTATCATGGTGTTGGGAAATTGATGATCCTAATTGCAGATGGAGCTCGAGCCCGAAAACATTTCCGTGTTTATATTCTCAGAAAGAATGAATATTGACTGAAGGTGATGTATGTTCTCCCCTTTAGAGCTACTTTTGGGAATTTTGGTGGAAATTCATGGCAAGCTGACCACTGCTTGGCAACTATGAGCAGTTGTGTGACCCGGCTTGGAAGCTGACCTCGTCGAGTAAGCAGACCGTTTCACGGGGGCGTTTATAGTATTTTGCATGGTGGCGTGACGCCAGTTACGGCTAGAGCGTGAAATTGGTTTACGAAGATTTATTGTTGGTCGGACGGTAATCGTCACCACCCCCACCACGTGCACAACATATGTCAACAGAGCGTATGAAAATGGGCTCCCAATTCTTGCAGCATGAAATAATCCCAACACATTCCTGTTTGCAACTCTTCCGTAGCTCAGTTTATTCCACCTGACTGGCGCCAAGGAATATTGTGGATAGTGTTGTGTCGTTGCCAACCGAAAACTTGTTATGTGGCGAAGTTGCTTTACTCATACATTTTTAATTCTAGCAGGCCATCATCATCCAGCCGTATAAGGGTACAATTTCAGTAATGATAATATTATAATATTCTAATAATAATGAGAAGAAAGAAAGATCTTACGGAAAATCTTGGGCCCAGTCAAGGAAAACGGTAATTAAAGACGGAGGCACAACCAAGAACTCTACATGCACTTTAACAAAATCACTAACGTGATGAGAAAGAGGAGGATTGTGTTCAATGGTCATTTAACAAGACTGAGCCCAATGCGATTGTCAAACAAAATCTTTACTTACTTTCTGGGTAAGAAAACCAACGGAGCGTGGTTCTCAGTGATAGAAAAGGATTTAAAAGAAGTGTGAATTACATAAAACGATATTTAGATGCGTACGATCCTTAAGATGAAACTAAAAGAACACCTGAGTTTCCAGGAAAAGTCTAAACTAACCAGAGGCAAGACGTGGACTGAGGCCAGGGAACAGCAGCATCGAGAACACATGAGGCGTTACTGGGCGAATGTTAAAGCTCGAGGAAGGAAGAACGTGGTCCATAGCTGGCCGAATCGCCATTAATAATAATAATAATCTACTACAGACCCATACTAACATATGCAGCTGGAGCGTGGACTACTACAAAAAGAGAGGAGAGTAGAATACAAGCCACGGAGATGAAATTCCTAAGAGGTATAGAGGGCAAGACCAGAAGAGATAGAGTTAGAAACGAAGAGATTAGAAAAGGGACAGGAATCTTGAAGCTGCAGGACAGGATAGAAACAACAAAGTTAAAGTGGTATGGACATATGATGAGAATGGGAGAGGAGAGAGTACCCACAGTGTGGGAGTGTGTAGAGAAGAGAGGAGGAAAACCTGAAGAAGTACTAAAAACAGGAGAGGAGTGGTGGAGAGACAGGAAACGTTGGAGGTCCTTAATTCACAACCCGACCCAGGAAGCTGGAAACGGGAAATGAAGATGAATAATAATAATAATAATAATTCTGTTAAACACCTACCATATTGTGAGGAAGTTCCTTGGTGATACTCAGCAAGGCTCGATGATCCAGATGGAAATTTAGCTTATCCCATAAATGAAGGAGACTCGTGAAGACTGCGGGCACGACATGGATGTGCAGTAATGTGAAGTCTCTGAACAGTGTATACGAAATTATCTCAATACAGATGGTTCCTTGCTAAAGTCGATCCAGGCTGTAACATAAAATGTAGCTGGTATTTGCCGTGATAATGTTGTCAAACAATAAAAGATATTAGTAATAATAATAATTATAATTTGTTTTTACTCGGGGAATCTGGATGAAAAGGAAATCCCAGGAGCTTTATCAGTATTCGGAGAAAATCTCGAACACATTCAGGAAAAGACGTTTGAAATTCTAGGGGCATATTCTCACAATGAGTGATCACAGGCTGACTCAAAGAATTCTAAATCTTACTCGCCCAATGAAAGCTAAGAACAACTGGCTGCTTGAAGTTGAAAAAGACCAAAGAGGACCGAAGAAAGGAATAGGGCATTTAGTGCACGAATGAAAGAGTTCTGAAAAGACAGGAAGAACAAAAACGCATGATTGCTTCGCGTGGTCTAATAGACCTGTAATAGACCTGTAACGAGTGAAATATACATATTGAACCCTTATTGATCTCTGATAAATAAGTATTCATATTTATTATTATTATTACTGCAGCCCAGGCAGTACTTGAGGAAGTGGACATGGATAAAAGGAAGGCTAGCGTTTCGTAATGATTGCAACAGGAGCAGAGCTGGTAGCTATTCTTGGGGGACGGCCAGATTTAGCCGGGTTCAAGGCCAAATTGAGCAACTACTTGCACCAAAATTGGAAGCATAAAGGAATGATCACGAGTCACTTGCAACGAACATACGATTGAATCAGCCAATCACGAGAGACCAAGCCATGATCACGCGATGGACAGCGTCAGTAGTAAAAATCCCGCGGAATTGATTATCTAAAGAACCACCGAACGGACTGATCTCCGCACGAGTGCATTGAGACGTTTGATTTATTTGAAAAAGAATGACACTAGTCCCATATTTGTGAGATAAAAACTCTGGAAATTTTTATCCAATTCCACCCCACTCCTCCGTCCCCTGTCAGTTTCTAATAAATAGTTTGGCATGACGCTACTCTAAGTCATTCGGTTTGGAGCCTTGAGAGGCTAACTTCACGCCCGTTTGTACAACGATTTTAACGCTCTAAATTAGTTGAAGTTATTTTATTTGTGAGCTCTGAGGAGCTAAATTCAAATCAGCCGTAATAACGAACTTTAAAGCTCTAGTACATTTTATCTGAAGTCAACTTTATTTTTGCGAGCTAACATTTCACGCAGTGTGCGTGGTGACTTGTAACATTTTTCTTAAAGACGACCCTTTCAGCTCTGAGGGGCAAGTCTTGTAACATCCTAATTAGCGCTCACCAGAGCGAAGGTCAACAGTACAGTACGGAAATACCGAGCAAGATAGCGACTGCCTGTGCAGTCAAGATTTTAAACTTATTATCGAGCCAGTGACGTGGTCTCGAGGTGTATATTTTATGTACAAATTTCAGTGTATTTTTCATGTGTTTATTGTGCGTGTGTGCGAGATATCTAGGGCAAGTCTTCGCAATTAATCGCATTAGGACAATTTGTGGGTGAATTGAGTAACCTGCAAGCGATTATAGCTAGGTCATAATAATTAACATTGAACTTTTCTGCCAAGGAGTCGATACCAAGATGCTCAACACGTGGTTTGGAGTTGGGATGATCTTCAACGATTCAACGCAGACGACCACGATGGAGTGTTAATCTGTCCATAGGGAAATGGGCTGAGAAGGATGTCTTAAGTTCTACAAGCTGATCGGTGATGTACAACAATTGGATTATTTCAATTATGTAGTTAGATTTGGCCGGGGAACTTTTGTAAATAGTCATGTTTCTTTTCTTGTTGTTTAGAGTTTTCTTGCACCGACACTAAATGTTTTAAATGTCCGTTGGCGCGTGGCGAAAGTGTTTGTTGTATATTTGTTTTTCTTTCAGTCATATTTAATGTGCGCGGCGTGCGTACGTGATTTTTATCCATGCAAATGCGAAACCCGTTACATTCGATAAGTGGTGCTTTATTAACGTTAATATTTGAAATAGGAATGGGAGGTAATTACTGTAAGTTATTTGCTGAACAGGTTATTATTCATATTAGGGTTGCCAAGCGCACCAACTTAAAATGTAATTTGTAGAACACCTTCGTTCTAATTTTGATAGATTTTTTGAGTCCTTTTCAGGTTAACTAGTCACGGCATAGAACGGTGGCGCCAGCATGTGGAATATATTTATGTCTTTTTATTTCAGGGTCTGTCAAAACCCATACGTGTGACTGTGTGTGTTACTGTGTCAAGTGTGTGTTGATTCTACGTGAGGAGGGGGTAGAGGTCCTACCGCCCTCATATTTTTGCTGCTGTTGTATTTTTGATGGAAAGACAGGGTGCTCTAGGGAGACCGCTGTTTCTTGTCCATATTATTTCTGACACACACACACGTATTATTGTGCTTTGGGGCATACTTCTTCGAGATTCGACCCCATGTCCTGGGAGGTCGAGGTTATTGACACGTGGGTTGACAGATATGCAGAGTTTCACAAACCGTCCGTTTAGCCTGGTGACTTATTTTGATAGGCAGTCCTGATTGTCCAACTGGCCCATGTAAGCTTTCATGTAGCAAAACCTGTTCATTGTGATGGTTATTTTTCAGCCATAATTAATTGGGGAGTTCGCCATGTGTGTAACGGCTTATTGTACGTTGTATGGGTAAAATATTGTATTAATAACGTAAATGTTGGCTGTGAGCCTATTGTTGTGTTTATTACTCGATTCATGTAATTTTGTGTGACACCTGTGTGGTGTAGTGGTAGAGAACTTGTAAATTTTGACGGCGGTCATTTGTGTATTTCTTTATTTGGTCACGTGTTAATGTACTTGTGTTGATTTGTGTGAGAAGTCCTAAGTTTTTAGGCAGAAAATTTTGCTACGGCAATTTGATTCCAATTTCACACGGAAATTTTTGTGTTGTTTATATTAGGTCTAGGAAGTGTCGGTTTAGTTTTTAAGTATTGTAGTTGTGTTCCCCCGTGTCGGTCTAGCTCTAAGAAATGCGGATTCGTTGTCTGAATGATTATTCTGGATGATGACGAATCATGCATTCGTTTGTACACATCGTGATGCATGTAGAACGACATACGCGCATACATAGTCACTTTTGTTATTTTTATCTTTGGGACACTTGGTCCATGTAATTAATCTCTCCAGAGATTTTGGCCTAGTTTTTGGCATATTTTTATTAAGTGGGAGTCATGATGGGAGTTTTATTTTGTTAATTGCTGAGTGTAAATATGGTGATTTGTTTATTAAATTCATTTGTTTTAACCCTGGCTTCACTCTTTCCTGCATGTTATTTTGTTATATGTTACCCTGCAAGTTAATGTTGCGCCTTGACAACAACTTACGATATGAACTGACACACCCCCCGAAACTGAGTCTCATATGCTTCTTTGCAAGGGTTCAATATATACATTTATTTTTTATTTTATTTTTTTATTTTTTAGAGGGAAACCGTGGGGAAATCTTCAAAAGACAGATTGCAAGCTTCCGGACTTACAATTGTGCAGGATTCTTACCTACTAAAGCCCCACAAACCCTATACTTGGCTTAAGACCACCCCGGAACTGCCTGTTCAGACTTACTTCAGGGTGGAGCCACTGTTACGACCAGAGGTCTCAGTCAATTTCATTTAACGTGATGATAATGAAATTACTCATCATCATCTTCACTGTCTTCAGCAACCAATTTTTTCGGTTCCTCCTCTTACGTCTGAAATAATAATAATAATAATAATAATAATAATAATAATAATAATAATAAGGCCTATAGAATCACCTGGAACAGATATAACAAAATATCAATTTCGAAGAACGCAAAATTAAGACATTACACCACAGTAATCAAACCTGAAGTTCTATATGCCTCGGAAACCTTGATCATTGGAGGCAAATACCATGATGGTTGAGGGACAGATGACCTCACTTTCCATCCCTTAAAACAACAACTATCATCAACATCATGCAGGGATGGTACCTAACGTATGTCCACGGCCATCTCCTTCCCAATCCTACTCCCAATTTATAACTACACACACTATTACAGCCATCGCAATAACACAGGTTATCACTCAAATTACACACACACACACACACACACACACACCCAAACACACGGGACTATATGGCTATATAAGACGATATGCAGGAAATAGGAACATTTAATATGTTTGTCCTTTTTGCGGCAAACATTGCCTACTGTACAAATTAGCTCTGTCCACAACTATGGAAATCGGAAACAGCGCGGCAGAACTGTTTCGTTACAGTAAGAGTAGGTTAAGACATCGCATTGTTGACGCCCGTCGTGGAGCATTTCATATCGTTACTGCTGTTAATGATCCATGAAATACTGCTTCAGGCAAGGGGAAGCTTTTTATCGTCATCTCGGTGCGTAGTGAATACTATGAGACACTCTTCTTGTCGCATAGTTGTTCCTGTTTCATTCTAAGTCTGTAATTGAGTGTTAATGGTATCCTTCACTTCAAAGGGCCGTGCCACCTACAGTAGATAAAATCCCCGTTACCGAAGTACCCCATGTACTTTTGGTGTGTGTAACCTGTCTGACAAACGGGGTTAATTGTGATGGCTGTTAGTATGACTGTGTGTTATTTGTAATTCAGGTAAGGACTGCAGACGATTTATTTCAAGTAGTTCCTACTTTCGCTACCAAATGCTACCGTCAACGACACCTAGCCGTGAACTTGGCTACTAGATGCCACTACAACCATCACCTAACGGTGATCATAGGAGCTTAATAGAGCATTACACATTTAGCTTCGCACAATTGTAGTTACTGGAAGGTTCATTTACATGCCATAAATCTATGATATGGGACCGCCGGCTTTACTTCCCCGCCGAAGGAAGGCATACTGATAGATTTTTAATGCTCTTAAAGAACCCGACGACTTCGGCTGGGTTTGAACCCGCGATCTTGGACATAGAAGCTCAGCATGCTACTAACTACGCCACCGAAGTCGCTTTCATGTAAGGGGTTGATACATCGAGTCCTGTGTACTTGGGTGTGTGCAGAAAATGTATGCTGTTGTTGCTTATTTTAGGGGCTGTGACATCGTGGTCATATAGCCCCGTGTATTTCGGTGTGTTACTGTGAGGCTGTATTTGTGTGTGTATTTGCAGATTGAGAATAGGATTAGGAAGAAGGTGGCTGTGGCCTAAGTTAAGAACCATAACAGCATGTGTCTGGAGTAGAAGTGGGAAAACCTCGGAAACCAACTTCCAGGATGACTGAGGTGGGAATCGAACCCTCCACTTCTCAGTTTTGCTTCATGAGGCTGAGTGTACCCGTTCCAGCCTTCGCATCAGAATCAAAATTTATTGGCAGAGCCTCGAATCGAACCCGGATTATCGGGGCGACAGCCAAGAACGTTAACCACTACACCCCAAGTTATATAGTCACATAAGCCCCGTGTGTTTTGGTGTGTGTGTGTGGAATTTATGTGATAACTTGTGTTAATGTGATGGCTGTGTATTTGTAAATTGGGGATAGAATTGGAAAGTATATGTCCGTGGCCTTACGTAAGGAATCATCCCAGCATTTGCCTGGGTTAGAAATGGAGAAACCACGAAAATCCACTTCCAGGATGGCTGAGGTGGGAATCAAACCCTTCTCTTCCCAGGTAGAGTGTATCCCGTTCCAGCCCTCAAACCAGAATTAAATTTCTTGGCAGAGCCAGGAATCGAACCCAGGCCTCTGTAGTGCCACTGCGCAACAAGGCGGACCCACAAACATGTGTAGCCAGTTAGTCGTAGTCGAAATATTGCGGAGTATCTCGTGGAATGGCCGCGTCTGATTCAAACTAATGTATCAGCCTTTGTTCCAACAAAGAACTGTTCTATCTTGGGTCATGTAAGGGTTAATCCGCGTTATTTTACTACTAAGCATAATGATAAAAAAATCTAATAATATTACCTACCATAGTTCGGTGGACCACATCCATATGGTCCGAAGTCAATTCAGAACAGCTTCGCTAGAGTTAAGATACAAATTAGATTATCAAGACGTGTCGTCGTTTGACATACTGTATAAGCGGGGAAACAAATGACGCAACAGCAGCGGTGGGCTTTTTTTTTTTTATCACGGTGAACAGCATTTGAAATCATTACCGGGGTTAACGACCCATGTAATATGGCGCTGCTGGTCGTCTATACGGCCGACACGTCTAGTTAAAGTAATATTATATGATACTGTGTGTACTTGTAATAATGTGTGTGTTTGAGGCGAGCCAGTTGCCTTACTTCTGGTCTGAGGGCTGGAACGAGGTACAGTTAAACTCGTGAGGTAAATTTGAGGAGGGGTCGATTCCCATAACAGTCATTTTGAGAGTGATTTTCTGTGGTTTCCTACTTCCACTCCAGCCAAATACCAGGATGTTTCTTAACTTACGGGACTCCCAAATGATGAAAATCATCAACATTTTCAAAATTGCCATTTTTTGGCTTTGTAACGGCAAATTTATTTTCTTCAGGGCTCATTTTCAAGACTACTTCCCTTGTACTTTCTCATAACCATAGGCCCTACGTCCTATTAGTAAGCCCAGAACTATTATTTCTCTCGTTATTAGCCTACTTTTCTCATTTTGCAAACATGAGGATAAAGTAGACTTATGAGATCGATCCGGGAAAATGTCTGTCTGTCCTTCTGTCTGTCTGTCTGTCTGTCTGTCTGTATGTCTGTCTGTGCGTGTCAACCCCCCCCCCCCATCAACTCCTAAATGGCTGCAGCTAATTTAGTAAGGGTAAAGGATCTATACCTGAATATCTCACGGCCATATTTGAAATTCACGTCAGTGCTACCAACTGTTGAAAAATCGCAATTGAAATTTGAGCTCTATGTTGGATATCTCAGAAGTTATGCATGTGAGCTATTCTAAAATTGTCACACATATAGATACCAACATTCCAGATTAATTTTCAGAAGTCCATACATGCCAGTGTTGCCAACATGATTCTAAGCTTGCCGATAAGTCAAATTTCTAAGTGCATGTAACTTTTATACGATCGATTGGATTTCAACCAACTTTCGTATGTGCTATGTGTACTACAACATATATGACTGTGCATATTCTAAAGAGCCACCACCGCTGACAACTGTTAATAAATGATATCTCTATGTTTTAACCCTAATATCAATATATCAGAAAGTATGCAAGCCAATAGCTGTAAACTTTGTACACGTATAGTATCTGACATTCTTCCTCAGTTTGGTGTAACTTATATACATCAGTGCTGCCAACACAATTTTAAGCCTGCTGGAAGGTCCAGTTTTTAAATGCATATAACTTATATACTGAACCCTTAATAAGCTACGCATATTAATGATTCTAATTATTCATTTCATTATATTCTGATTTTACTGCCAGAATCATACAGGAAGGCCAGACTGGATTGCGAAATGTCAAGCTTATATGGAGACAGTACGTTTGAACGTGCCCAGTCCTGAAACAAAGGAGTGACGAGATCGGAATGTTTGACAGATACTTTATCAGACAAAGGTGTGTTGGGGTCCTGACTCATTTCAGACCGTAATTTCTTTGTCGCCCTAGCGTTACGAGTAAGATAGTTGCTGGATGAGAGAGATGAGAGGAACTTTCAACCAATCATAGGACAGAGGCTTCTGTTCTAAACTGCGATATTGACGTCACGAACTACCAATCAGAGAGGGTCACCAATTTTAGCGCCAAGGGAGCGTCTGACGCCGGCTTGAAGATGAAAGCGGGAAAGATTGGATTAACAAAATCTATGATCGATTCCAGAGCACGATAGCCCCATTGTGACCTGTATAATATTTCAAACTGTTTGATACCTGTTGCATGCCAATAATCGCATTATTATAGAAGTTAGTGATAGATTTCCCTCTCCCTCCGTCCTTTTGCTAAATTCACATAAATACTGTCGTCTGAGTGACGACGAGGTTGATTCTTGGTGACACCGTGAGGTGATCACTTATTCTTTTCCATACCGTGAAGATATACTGTGTTAAATGTATCAGAGATAGGGTCATTATTGAAAACATTATAATAAAGTTGTGTGCGCACAGCTGAGTGTGAAATTTGTGTATCTGTAAGATTTTAGTAGTCCCCCACGACTACAACTATTAGGGTAAGTCTACGATTAATTTTGCACTAGACAGATGGTGAATGAAGTAGCTATTGGCAAAATTTAGATAGAAAATTACGTGTGACTATAAATAACATTTTATTTTTATTTTTATTCAACGTCAAGATGGAACTCCAGACCCAGAGAAAGACATCGAACCAACGTTTCTACGGCTCCATGTGGTCTGAGATGAGCTAAACACTTTGGAGAGAGAATGTCAGGCGATGTTCGATGAGACGCAGAAAGAGGTATGAGTACTGAAATAATTTATTTATTTGACAAACTGGTTATGGTTTTGTGGGAACATATTATTTTGTGTAAATATTATATTTTATTTTTTTATCTTCGTGTTTTATTGTAGATGCTTTTGGTACTGACACACTTTAGTTTAGTTCATGAGCAACGTGGCATGTATTCCATTTGTGTGAAGTTTTTTTTTGCTGATGTCAAGTACACGGGGCAAGCGTACTCGAGTGCGTGTCACTACCGTAAAATGCGCGGCTAAGCGACGCAAATTGGGAACCGATATCATAACAGAAGCGAAACTGAATTAACTAGAGTAGATAATAGAATTGGTGGGAAATCTTTTTATTGTATAGATTTTTATTGTTACACAGGCTTGTGTGTTAATTGCCGTTTGTTGCATTTTTTTTGTATTAAGTGAGGGGTCATCTGCCCAATTACTTTATTTGTTTGTGAAGTTACTCTTTTAATGTCTTGGGACACAAAATCTATGGATATTTGATTGGAGTGTCGGCCCGTGGTAGATTTGTGTTTTGTTCTGCCCAAAATGCTTTGTTGAGTCTGCAAATATGTGTTTTATGGGATAGGAGTTTTCGGGAACCCTGGTTCTGTCTGAAGCTATGTCCAGGATAAGCATTTAATCCTTGCGAGGAAAATGTTGGAATCCCCTTCTACGATGTTCTTGCAATTCTTTGGAATATTAATCAGACAAGTGGAATTTTGATCCACAATTTTATTTCTTTGGAGTGGACCTTTCTAGGCCACTCAGATCTGTGTAAATTCTTGTACTGTGGGAGTAAAGTTCAGGGTGGACTTTGTTTATGTTATATTTTTTTATGTTTTGTGGTTTTTATTCAGTTATTAAATGGTGGTAATTTTATTTGTTTTTCACTCATTTCTTAGTTTGTAGTTTTGCATATGGTCCTTGTATTTGTAAGCAGCCGTCTGGTATTTGAGCTCTAGTGAAAGCATACCCGGACTGAACGCGCCCCGAAGTTGATTCTCGTATATACGACGCTGTTATATACAAGGGCACAATACTAACAAATGGATTTCTACCAGATTTCGTATGTGCATTGTGTACAAAAACAGTTATGAGTATGCGTATTCGTAAGAACAAGCAGAGCTGCCAACTGTTAATAAATGCTCTCACTATTTGTTTAACCCTAATATCAATATATCAGAAAGTATGCAAGCCATCAGTTCGAAACTTTGCACACGTATAATACCTGACATTCTAGATTAATTTGAAGAAACTGATGTACCTCAGTACTGCCAACATGATTCTAAGCTTTCAGATAGTTTCGATTTTTAATTTCATGTATTTTCTATATTAAAATAAGGATTTTATCCAAAATTGGCACTATAATAGATCGTAATATTTCAGATTAATTCTGAGCATCACTTACACGACATTGTTCCCAACATGATTTTACGCGCATTGATAAATCCAATGTCAAACAGCATGTAACCTCCATACTGTCCATTAGACTTAAACCAAATTTTGTATGTGCATTCTATAGGCTACCTTAAGAGATGGAACTGAGAATATATTCAAAGTCACCAGAACTGCCAACTGTAGTAAGTTACTCTATTAGACTACACTATTTCAGGTGTATTTCAAACTGCAGTACTTAGAACTATTAGTATTGCCAACTTGATTTCGTCATTAGGTCAATATAGATTGGCATGAATCTGACATTTTAAGAAAAGTAGGCTCGTTAGTTCGTCACGGAACTAATTGTTTTTCACTAGATCTCTCTCTTGATTAATAGTTTTCTCTCTATTAGACGACAATCATAAATCATTTTTTAAGAAAGCAAAACGTTTGTTGTGGTGTCAGAGCACACCTCGTCCTAAAACCAAAACCGTCGCCTTTTCCTCAGGTAAAGGAAATATCTTCGTCTCCAGTTTCTTGTTAAAATAAATTTGCTAATACAAAAATTCCCTTATTTCCGTAACATTCTAACATGTAAATCTTAAATTTTAAGAAGTAATTCCTCCGTATGTGTGTTAAACTTTAGGGGAGCGTTATGGCGCATTGGCTGCTCGTCTTTCACCCGGACGGCCAGAGTTCGAATCCCGGTGACAGCGGGGTGGAATTTCCCCCTGAAAAATTACGTGGCGTCAGGAAGGGCATCCAACCTTAAATCCCCGGTCAAAACCAAAATACCCCCAGGGGCTCACTACTATTGGGACGTAGGTGGGTGACCACGGGACCCCAGCTGAGTTCGGCATTATTTCCACTTACTTGTGCCGGGCTCTTCTCTGCCATCTTTCCTGTCGACTTCCCTTGGTCAAATCTTGTTCTTTTTCGACCCCTACGGTATTAGGATATCCGAGGCCTAGGGAGTCTTTTACTTTCCCGCTTTAATTGGCTTTTGTCTCATCCTTCCTGATCCCACATTCTTTCGGGGGTGAAACCTCTTGTTTTCATTTCACCGAATCTCCTGCCTTCTGCTCAAGGCCCTCGAGGAGGCAGGGTGTGTGTAGCCCCAACTCTTATGGTGCACCTGGATTGTGCTACACCCTCAAGGGCTCACGTCTGGTGAGTTCGGGAGTTGGTGACCCAGAGGACTTCCTGAGCTGGGTCGGATTTTTCTCCTTCTTCCATTGCCTTTGGGGCGGTCCCTCTCCTTGTTACCTTTCCCATCTGCCTTTCCTGGCTCTCCTTTCTTCCAAGTCCCTTAGGTGGAAGTCGATTCCTTTCCTCCCGTCTTAGTTTCCCATATTCTTATTTTTGTTTTCCATTGCCTCTTCTAGTATGAATGTATGTAGTTAGGATTAGTTTCATTTCATTTACATGTTCACTATCACCCAAACCATTAAGGGCCGATAACCTAGATGTTAGGCCCCTCAAAACAACAATTATCATCATCAAAACCAAAATGAACCTGGTTGGCTCTGGCGACCCCAAATAATTGGAATAAGCCGTAGAAAGTTTAAGTAGGTATTATTATTATTTAGCGTATGGCTTCTAGTGCCGGAATTGTCCGAGGACATATTCGGCTCGCCAGTGGCTGTCGCTGCTTCAAGCGGACACCCATGGTTTGAGCTACAAGTTCCGTTCAATTTCAAGTAGTTTCAACTTTCGCTACCGGATGTCACTGAAACCTAGTGGTGAACGTTGGAACTTTGATAGAACGTTTGAACGTAATCTAACCTAGAAATAAAGCTTCACACAAGTTTAGTTGGTGGAAGGTTCTTTTACTTGCCATAAGTCTATGTCATGGGACCACCGGCTTTATTTCCCTTCGGAAGGAAGGCATACCAAAGGATTCTAACGCTCTCAAAAAATCTGACGACTTCGGCCGGGTTTGAACCCGCGATCTTGGGCACAGCAGGTCAGCATGCTACCAACTACGCCACCGAAGCCGCTTTAAGTATGTGTTATTTTATTAATCAACCATATTTCAAAATTTATATTTGGTTTAATTTTGGCTGATGAAAATGTTCTTGAAAATGCTGTTAAATTAAGCCATGTTTAAAAAAGATCCACGAAAAATCAAAAACATGTCAATTTTCAAAAAGCCTGTGCGAAGTAAGCCTACAGCATCAAGGAACCTCCGTGGAAAACATGCAATTTGTTCTTGTTAATAGCTTCTGAGAAAATGATTCATTAAACTTGAAAATTAACATGGACAGCATAGGGCATTTTGCCTCCCCATAAGATCACGGCTACCTCCTTCCTAATCCTCTCCTGAATTACAAATTCACACTCTGCTACGGATACCAAAATAACTATGGGCACAAATACCGAATGAATCCTGCCCGAATAACCAAGGAAATCTTTGACTTCTTTACCAAAAGGAAGATTAAACCTAATTGGTTTACGGAAGTGGAAACGGACCTGCGAGAACTCAAAGTTACTGAACTCATGTTAATGAATGGTACAGCCAAAACCGTGACCAAAGACAACACTAATAAGTTCCAAGCCAGAATCGACACCAGAAAATCGATATCAGATATCAGAAGTGGAAAGGAAGAGGAGATCAGACAGAATAAAGAAATATAGGGAGAACAGGAGAGCACAAGCATCTAAGAAGTGATTGAAGTGGGTGATTCGAAAAGAAGAAGAAGAAGAAGTATGTACACCCAAGTACATGGGGCTAAATGACCGCGATGTCCAAGTCCCTCAAATGAAACGACAACCATTTTCGTTACGCCCGGTAAACGCTCGACCACTTGGCTTGGTTTATGGATGTCATCAGGGTCATGGAGTATCGCGTAACTTATAACTGGTAACCGTTATATTTACGGTAACCCAATTCTTTGGGTTATCATGAATATGAAAATGAAATGGACACTATAACTAAAACTAACTACTGCCTTACATACTAGAAGAGTAAATGGAAAAGCAAAAGAAGAATAACGCAAATAAAATACAAAAGAAAAGGAAATGCCCTCAAGCCTGGAAGAATTTGAATTAAGGGACTTGGAAGAATGGAGTGCCATGGGAGAAAGTTAGGGAAGGGAAAGAGGAGAGAGTCCACCCCAATGACAATGGAGAAAGGGGAAGAACCGGACCCAGCTCAGGAATCCCTCCGGGTCGCCAACTCCCGAACTCACAAGCCATGAACCCTTGAGGATGTAGCACTAACACGGGTACGCCATAAGTAGTGCGGCTACACACACCCCCGCCTCCTTTAGGTCCTTGAACAAAAGGCAGGAGATAGCCTGAAAAGAAAACGAAGAGGTCTGACCCCTCGATTAATGGAGGAATCAGGAAATACGTATGATACAAAGGCCAATTAAGGCGCGAAATTGAAGAACTCCATAGGCTCGGATACCCTAAACCGTCAGGGTCGGAAGAGAACAAGAGTTGACAAGGAAGGTCGATAGGAATGGTGACAGAGGAGCCCATTACACGTAATTGGAAGCAATGGTGGAGTCAGCTGGGGTTCCGTGGTCGCTTACCCCACGTCCCACTAGTCGAGAGACCCTGGGTAATATGTTAAAAAGGCACAGTGTGGAAGATGGAGGCCAATCTTGGCACCCCTCCACGTCTACGACTGAAATAAACGTTGATTGGAGCGGTTTTAAGGGGAAGAACCGCTAGGTCATCTGCCACACTACAGGAGATGGTGTTAGCCGACAGTTGTGTTACTGTGACTGATGTCGCATCCACATTGGGTATTGAACGTGCTCAAGCCCAACAAGTGAAGAACTTCCTGGGCATTAAATTCTATCACAACAGAATTTTCAAATGTATCAGTGTCAGTGGCGACTTTGTAGATAAAACACCCAAAGCTTTGTCCTCTGTTATAACAAAGTATTTGTAGCTTCGTTGTGAATTAAAGTGACGAAACATCTGTCGTGAAATGAAATCAATTCTGCTATACAGTGAGTTCCCTCTCTATAGAACGGAACCTCGCCGGGGCCGTGTGGAGGGTGGATCACTACGAGTTATGGTCAGATAACTACCATGTACCGATTACAAAACTGTGGGTCGGGAAGCACCGGATGCTGTCATAGCATTGATTACATACGCAGCCGGCAAGATACCTTAGTTTAGATAATTAGGACTCGTTGTGAAGTACCATACTGTAGCCTATCTCGTATCCCGTGAACATGCTTAGGTGTAGAACAAAACAACGAAATTTCCTAGTATTGTAGAAACTTATCTTTTCAAGAAGAAATCTTGCAGTAAATGTGTTCGTAAGTTACAGCACCATGTGATTTTTACTTGTGGGGGAATCTCAAACAAATATATACAGGAACAATCCGCGTACTCTGGAGGCTCTCGAGAGCGAAATAACTGCACTGATACCAAATATCAGTGAGGATGAATTACAGCGAATGTATAAAAACTTCCTACGTCGGTACAACTTGTATCTAGAACATGAAGGGCAGCAACTATTGTGGTATTCATGTAAGTAGGCCTATACCCCCTGTGATTATTAAATACGCTAAAAAGTGTAAATGTTTTAAACTAGTTGGGCGCTACGCTGCTGCTAGCGCCAGTGCCTTCATCACGCTGCGATGCAACACGCTCATCACGCAGCCTCTGCGGGGTTCCGTTCTATAGAGAAAGACCTCACTGCAGTACGAGAGTTTTGAAAATAAATAATGCTGCATAACATGGAAAATAAAATGATTCAACATATTGTGGATTTCTGTTTTAACCGTCTTTTACTCTATATCCCGGCAGTTAGTTCAGTTCAGTACTGTCAGCCTTATTTCTTTGTATTGAAGTTTCTATATATTGAACCCTTATCATTGTGTCCAATAATAATGTTTCATATTATTAAAAAAAAGATGTAAATACTAAATACATGATATGCTGGATATTTGAGTAAAATTGATGTAGCAAGAAATCTGGACTTGGTAAGACGGGCTACGTGCTGGCTGGAAACTACCGACAGTTTCACAACCAATGCTATTCTTATATTTCTGAGAAAATCAGATATGACGCTGTGGCGTACGTGACCATCGACAGGCCAAAATGCTGGGTACAAGGCAAGGAGTGAGAGAGAGGACAAGTATCGTGACGTCAATATAAGGGCGGGATTTGTAAGGTCAGAACTCCGACGCCAACTTATCTGACCAATAAGAAAACATGACGCCAGAATATAGCGTCAGTGTGTTTTGCGCGCCAATCGGTTATAAAAAGATCTAGCGATCGGTTTGCGTGTTCGAAGGCAGATTCGCGACCTGTGAGAAAATACAAGATTTTTGAGAGGTCATACATAATTATAGGCCCATTATTTAAAATATTGAGGAGCTATTTTCTCCCACCATTGAAACTTTAGGCTTTCTGTATATATACAAATGTCTGAGATGAACCGGGGCACTCCTAATTATTCTTCGACAGTCATTTTAAGACGTCCTTAAGACGGTATGGTTTTAAAATTCTAGTTGTGTGTCGACAACGAAGTTATAAATTTCATAAATTGTGAGATGGCAATTAGCCATAGAATAGGGAAAGTCTACGATTCTGCATAGGACTATATGAGGAAATAAAATACTCATAACGCAGATAGAACAGTTTTAAAACTTTAATTTAATTGTGTTTTAACAGCAGCAAGATGACGACCATGGAGAGAAGACAACAAGTTTCATCCTCCATTACCATGAGTTTTATGGGCTAAAAGGCCTAATGATGGGAGATGACGAGGCGGAAGGCCTCTGGAAAGCAGTTTAAGTGATGAGTATTAAAAAATTGATTTATTGATTTTGGACGAGGGGAATCGCGAGAGATGTGTGGAACTTTGTACAGATTTTTTTTGTGGTTTAATTTAATTTTTAGGGTTTGATTTCTTAACTGACATGCGTGTAGTAAATTTTGGCATTGCGTGACATTTATGTTGTACAGTAAATTTTGTAACTTAAATGTTGTCCTTATGTATACGTAATTCGTATAGCGAAATGGCCCATATGATTAACGTATCAATAAAAAGTGTAGCCATGAATGAGAACCTAGGAACGACAATGATAAATGGACTGAATTAATGATATGTTAAACTAATTACTACGTGGGGGAAGAAATCAGCCACTCACTCGGAGATGCGATAACAGGCCCGGCTGTCCCCAGCTCGGTTATGACACGTTATGTTTGCTTTAAAGCCTAATGAGTTAAGGTTATTTTATTTGGTTTAATTTGGGGAGTTGCCATGTTGTCGATCCAAGTTTCTTTTATCATGACTACGACTTATTTGTTCATTGTTTTAAAACGCCAAATTTTCTGGCGTGAGAATTAAAATTTGTATTTTGTTGTTGTTGGCTTTTATTTTCAAGGCCATTGTATTCATTATAAATATAAATTGGCAACCGGCCAAACTTGTTCATGTCATGTTATGCTTTCCTAGTGTTTAAGGTATAAGACGGTAATTCCGCATCCCTTATTTTAAATAATACACACGTGTATTTGGTTGTGGTAATCTAAGGTTAGAGCATGTCAGTAGTGTAATTAAATATGTAATTGTTGTTCCCACATTTCCGTAATTCGTCCTTCGCAGTACGGAGTTCGTTCCCGAACCGACTGTTTTGGTCGGAAACGAGCGCCCGTCAAAGTGCTCATTACTTAAACTAGTCTTAAAACGCGTGTCGCTCATACATATTGAATTCTTGTACTATTTTATTTGTTTGTTATATTTGGATCTTGTGATCCGTTTTCTTTTGTTACTTTGAATTAAGTGACATTGCAGTCACAATGCTTGTTTGACAGCTGTCACGCCGTGTTATCATGGTACGTCAGGCTGGTCAGTGTCAGATCTGTTCACGTGCGAGTGAACAAAATAAGGGTGGTTTATTGTTACGTGTTTTATGTTTGATTCAGTTATTAAATTTCATTTGTTAGTAGATCCTGTAGTTTTCTTGGCTTTGTAATAATAAGTTAACCTTATGAACCCTGGAAGTTATGTTGATAGCAAAACCTCTAAATCACATTCACAAGAATCCATTACGACCCCGAAATTTTGAATCTTGTCTACATGCTATTTTCCAAGGGTATATAAGAGTTACTTTGGCTTCCGAACGTGTGGCATTTGTGTTTTAGAGTAAAAAAATAGATCACCGGCATGTGATAAGTTTATTAACGTAAGTTAGGCGAAGATAGTACCGCCAAATGTTTGAAAATATAAAGTCATGGAGTTTGCAATAAAGTAAATGTGGAACAAGTTAAGTTTTTGAACTTTGATTAAAATTAGAACAAACTGTTCCAGGCGCCCAATAAAATTAAATTAGCTTTGTGTAGAAAAGCCAAACTCAGAGAATTATTTGACAGGAAGGTTAGACCTTAAAAACTAATTAATACTCTATTAATTGGTTAAAATTTGTAATTGAAGTAAGGTCAGGAAGATTATAACTGAATCAAAGGGTTTAAAATTAAATGGAATAATAAGTAAATTATACTCAGTGATGCTATAGTTTGTGGGAGTAATTTAAAGTAAATGAACTGAGTATGTTTAGGGTTAATGTGTGTATATTTAATATATGTGAGCGCGCGTATCCAGGGCTCCGCCCTTATGTCATTTCCCTATGTCTCAAATATATTATTGTTGTGATGGCAACTCTTGGAGAAATCCGCGAAGTGATTGAATTAGCATCCGCTCGTACGCGAGAACAGCTTAGTGAGATGAGAAAGGACATAATCAATGAAATACAGACACAGTTAGCGGCAAATAGTGAAGAAACGCAGACACAGTTAACGGCTATAAATAAGCAATCGGCAGAAACGCAGACACAGTTGGCGGCAAATAGTGTAGAAATGCAGACACAGTTAACGGCAAATAATGTAGAAATGCAGACACAGTTAAACACAAAACTATCTGAAGTTAACGAGAATATAAATCAGAAAATCGCTACACAAAACATTCTGGTTAGTGAGCAATTACATAGGCAGTCCGAGAAAAACAATGAAATGTTAAACGCACAAGACGAAAGGAACACTCAAAATCTAGCTGCGCTAACGGTAGAAATCAAAGAGCACACAAAAGAACAGCTAATCCAATTAGCAAAGGACGTTAGCACTAACAATACCAAACAATTAGGAATAATAAAAGGTATCGAAGATTCGTTTAAAAAGGAAATAAAAGGAATGGATGAGACTGTTATGGCAAAACTAGCACAAATCGAGCAAGCGTGTTTGACCAACTCATCTGAGATTAAAGAAGCACACACAAACTTAGAAAAAAGGTTTGAGAAGATCGAACGAGGGACACAGGGTATGCAAGATCAGATAATTACAGTAGATAACAATATCACGGGCTTAGTGACGGAACTCAACAAATTAGAAATACAATCAATTGGGAAATGGAAAAAGTTAGAAATTGACCAGGAAGAAATTAAACAAACATTAGAACAGAACAACATTTCTCTGGGAGAAAGGATAGATAAACTCGAAGATAATCAGGAAGCTAATCAACAGGAAGTCGAAAAACACATTGTTAAATTGAAGGATACTATTAGAAAAGATTGGACCAAGATGAGCGCTGATTCGAAAGATGAACGGCTCGCAGTAAGCAAGAAGCTAGGGGAAAATAACGCGAAAATACAGGCGTTAGAAGAAAATATGAAGTTAAGATTTCAAATTCAAGAGGACCGCATGATAAAATCGGAGTTGCAGTCACTTGGACATAATACGATGTTTGCGACACTAATGGAAAAGGGGAAAGGGGAGAATGCGGAAAGAGAGCACACAGTAGACAGCCACGAGCTTGGGCAAAGTCCAAGAACGATAGACACGCAAGCATTCCAGAATTATGAGGGTCGTAGCTCGACACCTCAAAACACACAACTTCCCACGCAAGTTATACAAGTCATCCGTGGAAACGAATTTAAACCGAATAAGTTTTTACCAGAGAGCGGAGGGACACCTAAAGCTTTCTTAAGAGAACTGACAGAATATTTTTCGGACCAAAATGTTAGCTCAACGGGACAATTAAGAATGGTTGAAAAATTTTTGGCGGGCTCAGCACTTACCTGGTATATTGGATTTAAGAACACATTTAAATCAATGGAAGGGTTCCACAAGGCCTTCCTAAGCAAATACTGGAGTGGGTCATATCAACAAAGCTTGCGAATGGACTTATACTCGCGCAAATACCATTCCACGCATCATACGAAATATGCAGATTTTTTCGCCATGCAACTTGTCAAATCGCAAGATCTTGATAATCCCCCGAGCGAAATGGAGCTAATAACTACTATAGGAAAACAGATGCCTATTAGCGTTCAGCAATTCTTGGTGGCGGCAAATATTACGACCGTGGTCCAGGCAGAAGAGGTATTAAGGAGGATAGATGAAACCACTAATTACATCAACCCGAGAGAGAAGAGACAGATAGAGTTAGTTAATGCAGTCGAAGTAGTCAAGACACCGAACAAAAACACGAGGTCGCAAGCTACAAACACTGGGGATAATCAAAGACGGCAGAGCACCGAAGAATATGAGCCGAGATCTCAACCGAGATACGAAAATAGGGACAGAAACCATAACAATCAGGAAGAAACTAACCGCTACCGGAACACAAACAATCAGCAGTGGCGAGATAATAGGAGATACCAAACGTCATACAATAGGAATAATAATAATAACGCACCTTATAATCGGGGATGGCGAGGAGGACACTATAATCAACAATATAGGCCCAGGGACAATAGGCGTTACAACCAACAACATAACGCACAGGATAACCAGCGGTTTAACGAGCAATCGGATCCAAGGGATGGTCAGAGAAATTGGAACGAGAGACACGCTGAGTCACAACAGTACCTAGAAGAACTACATAACATACAGGGAAACAATAAGAATAAATGGGAACGAGCGATGGAACACAGAGCAAATCCGGACACCCACACTAACGGGGCGGAAGGTATGCTAATGCAGCAGGAAAGACAGGACGGGTGGCACCAAGACCAGGGTGAGAGTCAAGGCGCGAAAAAAAAGTTTAATTGAAGGAAAAGGAGACAGCCTCAGAAGCGAATGGTGTGATGATCATGATGGTTGGGTGACAGCGCACATTACAGAGTGGATTGCGATGCCTGAAGATTGCTTGGAAGAAATCGTGAGGCCACAAAACGAACAATTAAAGCAATTACCAATAATATATGCTAGGATTGATGGATTGAAGGTCAAATGCTTAGTCGATACAGGAAGTCAGGTCAGCCTGGTATCTGAGGCCTTGATCAAAGAAATAGGGCGGAATCATAAAGTTCCAATGATACCGGTCCCGCAAATTAAAGTACGGGGTATAATTCCTGAACGATCCGTTACTTGTAAACAGCAGGCATATCTCGAATTAGAAATTCTGGAACACACCTTCGCTCAAACTTTCATAGTTATGACGAAAATGAACTTCAATATCATTCTAGGGGCAAACTTCATCTGCGAATATCAGGCCGTCATAGATCTACACAAAAACACCATAAGCTTCAAAAACATCGAGGGGATGACGAACATAGGACTGCATATGGACGAGATAAAATCTGGCAAGGAGGCGCATACCTGGATGTTACAGGCAATTAGTGAAGAGGGGGCCGAGATCACGCAGCAGGCTATTTTAAACAAGACGGACAAGGAAGTAATTGAGGCATATAGCAGTGACACCACTACAGCTGTAATTGAACTTAATGAAGAGGAAGAAACGCGAGATATCTGGGCATTGTTGGCTGAAGAGGACGACAGCAATAATGAATTTGAAGAGCTACTACAGGAGCGGCTTAAGGAAGTCAGACTAGGGGTTACGGAAAAGAAGCAACTTAAAGATATTTTAAGAAAACATCAACAGGTTTTTGATACAGTACCGGGCAAGATCCTCAACTTTAAATATTCCATGCAGGTGGATGATTGGTCACCATTCAGAAGTAGGTTGTACCCGATTCCGGAAAAACATCATTCACAGGTTAAAGAAATAATTGACGGAATGTTACATGCAGGCGTAATAAAAAAGATGCCCACACCCTTTTTAAATGCAATTTTGGCCGTTATCAAACCAAATGGATCTATACGGCTATGTCTCGACGCAAGAATGCTCAACCTTCGATTGTTGCCGGAATACGATAAGGCACCCATAATTAGAGACGTCCTCAAGGGATTTAAAGGAAAAAGCATCTATTCAAGTGTGGACTTAACGAGTTCCTTTCACCATATCGAATTGGACGAGAAGTCGCAATTGTTAACAGGCTTCTTGTTCGACAATCAGACGTACACATTTGGAAGAATGCCGTTCGGCGTGAAAACAGCTGGCTGTGCCCTAATTCGAGCATTAGACCGAAACCTTACTGAGGAGGTTAAGGAGATGACCACTAGGTACATAGATGATATTTTATTGGCTTCCGACAACATCAATGAACACATGGAAAACTTAGATAAACTGTTAGAAAATTTACGCACCACAAATTTCAAAATAAACCTAAAGAAATCCCACTTCTTTAGGGATGAAATTTTATATCTAGGCCACATTATCGATCAGGACGGTGTCAGACCAAACCCTGCCAAAATTGATGCAATCAAACATTTCCCCACTCCTACAAGAATAAATCATGTCCGTGCCTTCCTTGGTGTAACGGGGTTTTTCAAAGAAAACTGTCCCGGGTACACGGAAACTGTAGCCCCTCTGCAAGAACTGCTAAAGAAAAATAATAAATGGTCTTGGAATGACGAATGCAACCAATCTTTCCAAGCTACTAAATTGTTGTTACAAAATTGTATCAAACTGGGATACCCAGATTTCGGCCTAAAGTTTGTAATTCAGGCAGACGCTTCGATTATTGGGGTCGGATCAATGTTGTATCAGGAAGATCCAAGCAACCTACAGAAAAGATCTTATCTTGCCTTTGTAAGCCGTAAGTTACGGAAACACGAACGGAATTACACTGTTACAGAGTTGGAGCTCCTAGCTATTCTCCACGCCCTCCAAAAATGGAGAAAACTAATGTTTGGGTATCAAATTATTATCAGGACAGATCATAAGGCCCTCACATTTCTTTTTAAAACTAACATGGTTAGTGAACGTATCACCAGATGGTCGATCTACATTCAACAGTTCGATATAGAAATTGAACACTGCCCAGGAAAACTAAACATCGTCCCAGACGCTCTCAGCAAAAACCCGGAAGAAGACGTGGAAGAAGAGGCATTGGTACAACACATAGAATTGACACCTAAGGATCACGAGTTCCTGAATGAATTAAAGGAATTAAAGAAAGAGCAAGAAGGTGAGCCCTGGATGTGGCAAATGATCATGTATTTTAAGGGAGAACTTCAGCCTGGATCTGCAGCTCATCGTGAGGCCCGGAGCAAAGAAGGAAAATATCAATATGTGAACAACCTGTTACACAAATTCATTAATGAGGAGCATACCAAAATGCGCATCATGTTACCTGCTTCATTACAACGTGGTTTGACCTGGCATGTCCATGAAAGCCTCGGCCATATCGGAATAGACAAGGCTGAATCGACCATAGCCGAAACTTTCACATGGCCACGCATGCGAACTACCATATGCGAAGTGGTTAAGACTTGTGACGCTTGCCAACGCACTAAGCCTAACGACTATTTAATGAAGCAATACCCAAAACCCATATTACCCCAGAAACCATTGGAAATAGTGGCGATCGACACATTTGGTCCAATTCCGAAGGGAAGGAGAGGGTGCAGGCATCTACTTGTGTGTCTGGACGAATTTTCCAAATTCGTGGTTCTATGCCCTATTCAGAAAACCACCACTAAACAGATTCTAAGTAGAATAATACACAAGGTGATACCGACTCTTGGTAAGCCTGAGTTTATATTATCAGATCATGGCGCATATTTCACTAGTGCCCAGTTTAAGAAAGGAATGGCAGATTTGGATATAAAACACGTTCTCTCATCAATAAGACATCCTCAAGGAAATTCTAGCGAACGCGTAATCCGTGATATTTCTAAGTTCTTCCGGGTATTTATTCCCAAGGAACATTACAAATGGGTAGACCGAGTGAGTGACATTGAGATATGTATGAATTCCACTCGTCATGAAACTACAGGGCAAATTCCCATGGTTTTACACCACAACCAGTTTCCAGTGAGATCTTGCAACACTATTGTAACGTGTCCTAACGACCCAGTACCAACACACGATCTACGGATCCAGAACACCATTGTGCATATGAGAAGGCAGGCGGACCGTAGATTAAGAAGAGTACGTGGATAGAAGTTTCATCGGGAGTTGATCGAAGGGGAATTGGTCTTGATTAAGAAGCCACCGATATCTGATCCAGCGAACAAGATAATAAACAAATTTTGTGAAAGATATGTGGGACCATTCAGCATCGTGAGGAATTTAGGTAACAACGCCTACAGAGTCCGGGAGGTGAGCACAGGAAACATGGCAGTGTATAATATTTCAAATTTAAAATTGTATCATCAGAGAGAGCCATACGAACCGAGAAATAATGTTACTGCAGCAAATTAAACATTCGCGTGATAACATACAACAAAAGATACGGGGGTACTCTAGTGGTGAATGCGCTCGAAAGACGGCTCTGACGTGTTTACAAGTCCAGGCGGAAGTTGTAAATCAGCAATGTTGATGTTTTGAAAGAGTGAGAGGGGAGACGAGTAGCGAGGAAAGACGCAGGAGGGCATAAGCGTACAGGAATTTCCTAATGAGTTTGGAGCGAGACGGCTACTGAAACAGACAGAGGCGGACAGTCATTATATTTTGAGGGTGACCAGCAACTTCAAATTTGAGCCAGAAAAGTAGGGGATGTGAAATTCGACTTCATTTGAGTTCGAATTTCATCAACTAGGGGTCAGATGAACCCTTATCATTGTGTCCAATAATAATGTTTCATATTATTAAAAAAAGATGGAAATACTAAATACATGATATGCTGGATATTTGAGTAAAATTGATGTAGCAAGAAATCTGGACTTGGTAAGACGGGCTACGTGCTGGCTGGAAACTACCGACAGTTTCACAACCAATGCTATTCTTATATTTCTGAGAAAATCAGATATGACGCTGTGGCGTACGTGACCATCGACAGGCCAAAATGCTGGGTACAAGGCAAGGAGTGAGAGAGAGGACAAGTATCGTGACGTCAATATAAGGGCGGGATTTGTAAGGTCAGAACTCCGACGCCAACTTATCTGACCAATAAGAAAACATGACGCCAGAACATAGCGTCAGTGTGTTTTGCGCGCCAATCGGTTATAAAAAGATCTAGCGATCGGTTTGCGTGTTCGAAGGCAGATTCGCGACCTGTGAGAAAATACAAGATTTTTGAGAGGTCATACATAATTATAGGCCCATTATTTAAAATATTGAGGAGCTATTTTCTCCCACCATTGAAACTTTAGGCTTTCTGTATATATACAAATGTCTGAGATGAACCGGGGCACTCCTAATTATTCTTCGACAGTCATTTTAAGACGTCCTTAAGACGGTATGGTTTTAAAATTCTAGTTGTGTGTCGACAACGAAGTTATAAATTTCATAAATTGTGAGATGGCAATTAGCCATAGAATAGGGAAAGTCTACGATTCTGCATAGGACTATATGAGGAAATAAAATACTCATAACGCAGATAGAACAGTTTTAAAACTTTAATTTAATTGTGTTTTAACAGCAGCAAGATGACGACCATGGAGAGAAGACAACAAGTTTCATCCTCCATTACCATGAGTTTTATGGGCTAAAAGGCCTAATGATGGGAGATGACGAGGCGGAAGGCCTCTGGAAAGCAGTTTAAGTGATGAGTATTAAAAAATTGATTTATTGATTTTGGACGAGGGGAATCGCGAGAGATGTGTGGAACTTTGTACAGATTTTTTTGTGGTTTAATTTAATTTTTAGGGTTTGATTTCTTAACTGACATGCGTGTAGTAAATTTTGGCATTGCGTGACAATTATGTTGTACAGTAAATTTTGTAACTTAAATGTTGTCCTTATGTATACGTAATTCTTATAGCGAAATGGCCGCATATGATTAACGTATCAATAAAAAGTGTAGCCATGAATGAGAACCTAGGAACGACAATGATAAATGGACTGAATTAATGATATGTTAAACTAATTACTACGTGGGGGAAGAAATCAGCCACTCACTCGGAGATGCGATAACAGGCCCGGCTGTCCCCAGCTCGGTTATGACACGTTATGTTTGCTTCAAAGCCTAATGAGTCAAGGTTATTTTATTTGGTTTAATTTGGGGAGTTGCCATGTTGTCGATCCAAGTTTCTTTTATCATGACTACGACTTATTTGTTCATTGTTTTAAAACGCCAAATTTTCTGGCGTGAGAATTAAAATTTGTATTTTGTTGTTGTTGGCTATTATTTTCAAGGCCATTGTATTCATTATAAATATAAATTGGCAACCGGCCAAACTTGTTCATGTCATGTTATGCTTTCCTAGTGTTTAAGGTATAAGACGGTAATTCCGCATCCCTTATTTTAAATAATACACACGTGTATTTGGTTGTGGTAATCTAAGGTTAGAGCATGTCAGTAGTGTAATTAAATATGTAATTGTTGTTCCCACATTTCCGTAATTCGTCCTTCGCAGTACGGAGTTCGTTCCCGAACCGACTGTTTTGGTCGGAAACGAGCGCCCGTCAAAGTGCTCATTACTTAAACTAGTCTTAAAACCCGTGTCGCTCATAAATATTGAATTCTTGTACTATTTTATTTGTTTGTTATATTTGGATCTTGTGATCCGTTTTCTTTTGTTACTTTGAATTAAGTGACATTGCAGTCACAATGCTTGTTTGACAGCTGTCATGCCGTGTTATCATGGTACGTCAGGCTGGTCAGTGTCAGATCTGTTCACGTGCGAGTGAACAATATAAGGGTGGTTTATTGTTAAGTGTTTTTATGTTTGATTCAGTTATTAAATTTCATTTGTTAGTAGATCCTGTTGTTTTCTTGGCTTTGTAATAATAAGTTAATATTATGAACCCTGGAAGTTATGTTGATAGCAAAACCTCTAAATCACATTCACAAGAATCCATTACGACCCCGAAATTTTGAATCTTGTCTACATGCTATTTTCCAAGGGTATAATATATATTAGATACTGTTTTATTTAGAAGATAGTAAATGCACAAATCCTTTTATCTTTAAGTTAGACCATATTCGTTTGAATCAACGTGTAAGCTGGTTTATATTTGATGATCATTTATGAGATATGGTGAAAAGTTATATAAATGATTGGTGCTTTATCTGTGATGGATACTTATTCCGATTTTTACGTTGAACCACCCAGCCGTTCTTGAGCTATAAGCATGCAGACACACAGACATACAAAAGAAAATAGTATTTTTGAGCGTATCCGTCATAAACAAGCTAAAAAGCGTAATACACGGAAAATTCCGTGGAAGTTCAGAAAAGTAAGAGAAACTTTCATATTTATTTATTTATTTATTTATTTATTTATTTATTTATTTATTTATTGACCGACGGCAGTAGCTACGCTCACTAAAGCGCAGTGCTAGGCTATGGGGCCAAGCTCTCTCGGACTTGGTAGACGTGTGTTCAAGCCCCACCGTTGGCCGTCCTTTAAATGGTTTTCCGTTGTTTCCCTTTTTCAACTCTAGGCGAATGCTGGGACGGTAACTTCAGCCAGGCCACGGCTGCTTCCTTCCACATCCTTGCCAAGTTTTATTCAATTCATCTTTCATTAGTTCCTCTCATGAGGTTGGTGTCAGGAAGGGCATTCTGCCGTAAAATCATCATCCACATAAAATTTCATCGCATTATTGATTAAATTATTTATTTATTTATTTATTTATTTATTTGTCGGTCCCGTGGTGTTGAGGTAGCGCGCCTGCCTCTCACCCGGAGAGCCCGGGTTCGATTTTCGGCTCCATCAGGGATTTTAGAAACTGACCTGATAGCTGGAACGGGGTTCAGTCAGCCACGAAAGGACAATTGAGTAGCTGTCTGATAGTGAGGCAGCGCCCCCGACACGAACACCAAGATTCGCAGTCGAGGGGACCCGATGCGCTGACCACGTGTCACCCCAATATCTGCAGGCCAAATGGCTCGGCAGCGGTCGCTTGGTAGGCTTAGGACCTTCATGGGCTGTAGTGCCAGGGGTTATTTTTTAATTATTATTTATTTATTCATTCATTTATTTATTTATCTGCGGTTAAGGAGCGACCCCAGTTTCACAACATAGCATTGTAATACTCTGCTGTTGCTCTCTGGCACAGTTAATTCCATCCCCCATCCCGCTTCAGTGATACTCATTATCTCTAACAACCAGCTCATTCTCCCGGCAGAAACAGACCTGTTCTAGTTACAGATATTTAAACACATTGTTACAACTAAAATGTCTACATTCTCCACTGTGGCAGTTCCATACACCAGCACGCGTACACGTGTTGCTTGCAACGAACAACGGTAGGATACAAATGACCGACCGTAGCAGCTACACGCATCGAGCAGGCTATCTTTGGACTCGGAAGGCATGTGGGCTCAAACCATACCGTAGGCCTCCTTGAAATGGGATTCTGTGTTCCAATTTTCAACTCTAGGTAAATGACGTGTAATACTGTAAGTAATGGGTGAATTATATATTTATTATGTTTTTTTATAATCGTTTCGGTCGTCTATGGACCACGTTATTTCAACTGCATTTTCCCTCTTTCTTAAACATTGGCCCAGTATTCGCGCATTCTTCATCGGTGAGCTTCCTTCCGTTCTTCGGTCCACTTCTTGCCGGTTTTCAATATAGGTTTTGGCTGAAAACTCTGTATCTCCCCAAGTTTCTTCTTCAAAGAGTCACGTTCCGAGATGTCCTCATGTGATATGCCCAGTACTTGTAGATCTTTTTCCACCTCTGTAAACCAGATCCCTTTGGTTTTCTTTCCCACAAAGTAGGCACAGATTCGATTGGACAATCTTCCAGAGTTCATTCGTGTTAAATGGCCATAAAAGGAGAGTCTTCTTTTGCGAATGGTGTCCGTTATTTTCTCCACAGGTAGATAAAATATATTTATAATTATTATTATTATTAATAATAATAATATATCATTTTTGCCCTTATGGACAGTGTTTGAACTTAAATATCTCATGTTGACACAATTTTCAATTATCTCCCTTCTTCCTCTTCTCTTCCCAAAATCTCTTCATCATTTGACTGTGCTCCGTTTCGGTTGTTATGTCCACATGTCCTTGTCTTCATCTTATCATTTGCTTTATATTTTGTATTTTTAATTTTGTTTGTGAATTCTCCCCTGTCTTCAATCATTTGCCTGTCGATCCCCACCTGCCTTAAGTCTTCCTCTATTAAATGATACCAATTCGTTTTCCTGCTTGAGTTGTTTACTACATCAAAGATTTTCTTTGTTAGTCTGTTGTGATTTATATATATTTATTTATTTATTTATTTATTTAAATATTGATTTATTTATTTATTTATTTCATCTCCATCCATTTTCTTTCTGACTGACTGCGTAGCGCATCGGTAACGTTCTCGCCTGCTTTGCCCAAAGTTGCGTCTTGGAAGTGATTTTTCGTGGTTTCCCACTTCTATTCCAGGAAAACGCCAGGGAGGTTCCTATCGTAAGGTCACAGCCACCTCCTTCCCAATCCTCATCTTAATTACAACTACACACATAACTACAGACATCACAATAACACAGGTGATCAGATCCATTATATTATTATTATTATTATTATTATTATTATTATTATTATTATTATTATTATTATTATAATGATATAGTTTTATGCAGCCGTACTAATGCGTGTTGTCAGGAAGGTCGATATTTCTCAGCTTGCATCTCGTATGGTAAGCCTACAATGTAAGCATGATTATTAGCCTACTTTTCACATTTTGCAAAAATGAGGAAAAAGTAAACTTATGAGATCGGGAAAATGTGTGTTTGTCTGTCTGTCCTTCTGTCTGTCTGTCTGTCTGTCTGCCTGTCCTTCTGTCTGTCTGGCTGGCTGGCTGTGTGTGTGTCCCCCCCCCCCTATCAACTCCTAAACGGCTGGAGCAATCGAAACAAAATTTGGTAGGAGTAAAGAACTATACCTGAATATCTCACGGCCATATTTGAAAATGATGTCAGTGCTACCAACTGCTAAAAAAATCGCAATTGAAATTTGAGCTCGATGTTGGATATCTTGGAAGGTATGAACGGGAGATATTTCAAAATTGGCACACGTTTAGATAATAATATTGCAGTTTAATTTCCAGGAGGCCATACATGGCAGTGTTGCCAAAATGATTATAAGCCTGCTGATAGGTCCAGTTTTTAAATGCATATAACTTCTACACTATCAATTGGAATTCAACCAAATTTCATATGTTGTATGGGTACGTAACCAGATATGACTGAGCGTATTCTTAAGACCCACCAGGCCTGCCAACTGTTAATAAATGCTCTTAATTTATTTTATCCAAATACCAATATATCAGAAAGTATGCAAGCCGACAGCTTTAAACTCTGCACACGTATAGTACCTGACATTCTATATTAATTTGGAGTAACTTATATACGTCAGTGCAACCAACATGATCCTAAACCTGATGAGAGGTCCAACTTTAAATACATGTAACTTCCATACTATCATTTGGATTTCAACCAAATTTCGTATGTGCTATGTGTACCATAACAGATATGACTATGCGTATTCTTAAGAGCAACCAGGGCTGCCAACTGATAATATGTGCTGTCTCTATTTTTGTTACCCTAATAGCAATATATCAGAAATTATGCAAGCCAATAGCTCTAAACATTGCACATGTATAGTACCTGGCATTCTAGATGAATTTGGAGTAACTAATATACGTCAGTGCTGCCAACATGAATCTAAGCCTGCTGATAGGTCCAATTTTAAAATGCATGTAACTTCTATACTAACTAATGGATTTCATTCAAAATTGGCACAACATTAGGTCATATAATTTCAGATTATTTCTGACCAATACATGCATGACATTGTTGCCAACATGATTTTACGCGCGCTGATAGATCCATGCTATTCATTGGACTTCAACCAAATTTTGTATTCTGTACCTTAAGAGATAGAACTAAGAATATATTCAGTCACCAGGGCTGCCAACTGTAGTGCTCTATTAGGCTACATTATGCCAGGTATACAGTATTTCGAACTAATTAGAGATTTCGATATTAGCAACTTAATTTCGTCATTATTCTAGATAGATCCATATAGATTAATCATTGGCATGAATCTTAAATTTTAAGAAAAGTAGGCTCTTTAGTTCTTCATGGAACTTCTTGTTTTTCCCTCGTATTTGTCTGTAGTCACATCGAGGGAAAATTAATAGGGTTTAGTATAGTTTGCAGGATATACTTGCAGTGCATTAGTACCATATGGTTTGCAAGCAGAGAAATATCGACCTTCCTGATAACTACGCTAGTTGGGCTGCATAAAACTATAGGCAGTATTATTGGGGGCAGATTATGCATCTGGTATACAAGTACATGGGGCTAAATGGCCAAATGAAGCAAGAACTGTCTGATGGTCTGCGCCATAGGTGATGGCTGTACTAGTATGTGTATTTGAAATCAAATCTTATATTTGGTTAGGAGGCGGCCGTGGCTTTCATTTAGGTATTATCCCGCCATTTGTTTGGAGGAGAAGTTGTAAACCATAGAAAACACTTCTAGGAAAACTGAGATGGAATTCGAACAGATCTCTTCTCAGTTTTTCCTCACGAGTCTGAGTATTGACCCCGTTCTGGCCCTCAAACCTGAAATAACTTTGACTGACTGCGTGGCGCAACGGTAACGTTATCCCCTACTGGTCCCAAGGTTGCAGGATCAAATCCTGGTGCAGTCAGGTGGCATGTGAGTGTGCTTAAATACGAGGGAGCCGTGTCAGTAGATTTACTGGCACGTTAAAGATCCCCTTCGGAGAAAAAATCCGGCATCCCGGCACGCGGCGGTGCCTCTAAAAGCCACAGTAGTTACAAGGGATGTAAAACAATTATTATTATTATTATTATTATTGTTATTATTATTATACCGAAAACAGTGGCTACGCTGGCTAAAGTGCAATGTTAGGTCATGGGGCCAAGCTCTCTGCTGACTCGGTAGACGCGTGGGTTTGAGCCCCACCGTCAGCCGTCCTTGAAATGGTTTTTCGTGTTTTCCCCAGTTTCAACACCAGGCAAATGCTGGGACGGTACCTTCTGACAGGCCGCGGCCGCTTCCTTCCACATCCTTGCCCAGTTTAATTCGCCTCCATCCATTGAATCTCTCATCCCAACGCGAAGGTCGCCTACGGGCGTCGACTAGAAAGACCTGCACTTGGCCTCTCTAGAGGTCACACGAAAAAAAAAAATATTATTGTTATTATTATTATTATTACTATTATTATTACATTTTCTTACTCAGTAACTCTCCTCATGAGGTTGATGTTAGGAAGGGTATCCAGCTGTAAACACCATTGCCATATAGAAACTCATCACCTCATTCTGAACCCCAGGAATAATAATGGGTGGAATTGCACACATGCTGCATGATGCGATGAAATTATACATGGCAATTACCTGGAAAATCCACAGATTCTCTTGAAGCTTTCATTAGCTAATTCGATAGGTTATACAACAGTTACCAGGGTGATAGGAGTGTTAAGTTGGTATCATCTATTATTTAAACGTTGCAGAAATGGCACCATTCAAAGGGAAGATTAATAATGTTTTGCTAATGAGGCAAAACGTTGTGGGAAAACGATTGCACAAAAAAAACATTAGCTTAATAGGAACCGCGTAGGAGGAATCGAAACTGCACTAAGTTAAAAGTAAGGAAACGGAAAAAAACTGTTATTAGACAAACAGAGCACTAACACTTTTATCATCTCACTTTATTGATTCATAATACATATTAAATCAATATTTATCAAAATCAAACAAAAAATATACATTTTCTTATTAATATTGAAAAACGAATATCATTAATGTACTTTAATTTAAGTTGTTCCACACGAAATTTCACGAAATGACTTCCTGCTGTTAACTAACGGAGAAATATGTCAAACAACACAGTCTCCTTAGAGAAGCAAAGTGAGCTCATTTCTTGTTAGCTATTTCTCCCAGAATATCATTCGAGAACAGAGCAATTCTCCAGAAGCTTGCTAGTGAATGAATACATTTTGTTCGTAGCCAATGTGAGTGGAGTGTTACAGCAGTGAGAAATTACTTTTCTGTTAGAACCAGCTCGAGTGATGGCAGAACAAACGACAGGTGTTAATTTTCGCTGGTCCTACTGGTAACACCTCGTTAAGAAGTGCAATTTGATCTTGTATAACAATGAACACCTTCACAGCTGTGACACATTGAAAGGAACTCCAACTTAGGTTTACTACTTGTTATTTCCTTTCAGCTTCAGTTTACTTTCGAAAAAAGGAAGCACTAAAATACAAGGCCCTGTGAATGCGACAGCAGCAGTGACTTGTCGTAAGAGAAGTTTCTTTCTGCGTTGCCAACCGTAGCTAAATCACTCTAAATATAGTTTGATTTAAGGTTCCGTTGCTTGTAACAGGATGACTGTTACTGCCGTGCTAAACAAGAAGACAGGAAGTACAATAAATGAACAACTAAGAAACCCAAGTTCTAAGTGGAAGGTGATTACGGTTATCGTCAGTGGTCCTTTGACTCCCTCCACTGATGGTACTCTTCACTTAATTATGGGGGAATGAACAAAGACCAAGAAATTATACGATTTTCAGATTTGTAGATCAGATATAAATTGAAGCGTATGCGGGAACAAACGTCTATGTTACATTTCTTGTTGATGTTTGAGTCTTCAGTCTTTTGACTGGTTTGACGCAGCTATCCTTGCCCCCTTGTCCTGAGTTAATCGTTTCATCTCTACATAGCTGCCACACCCTATATCCGAGGCAATCTGTTTAACATATTCTAACCTTGGACTAGCCCCTACAGTTCTTATCCTTGACCCTTCCTTCCATAACTAAGCATGCTATTCCAGGGTGTCTTAATACGTGTTCTTCCAACGTATCTCTTCTCTTCATTAGCAGTAGCCAGAAACATCTCTCCTCTCCCATTCGTCTTAATACCTCTTCAT
Source organism: Meconema thalassinum (assembly GCA_946902985.2). Taxonomy (NCBI): domain Eukaryota; kingdom Metazoa; phylum Arthropoda; class Insecta; order Orthoptera; family Tettigoniidae; genus Meconema; species Meconema thalassinum. The sequence goes on along the minus strand of OX336388.2, from coordinate 1,135,517,826 downwards.
TTGTTACGCTATCTACTCATATGATCTTCATCATTCTCCTGTAACACCACATTTCAAACGCTTCAATTCTCCTCTTTTCTTCTGCACCAATAGTCCAAGTTTCACTTCCATATAGTGCCACGCTCCATACAAAGGCTTTCAAAAATGACTTCCTAATATCTAAATCTATATTCGATGTCAACAGATTCCCTTTTTGTAGAAATGCTTTCCTTGCCTGATCCAACCTACTTTGCTTCGTCCGTCACTGGTTATTTTGCTTCCTAAGTAACAGAAGTCTCCTACTTCCTTTAGCTTTTCACCTGCCACACTTCTTACTTATTAAGAAAAACAGCAATAAAGGTGACTGTTGTCCGTGGACAGGGCTACTTCTGTTCCTTAAACCAACACACGACAGTTCGAGTGGCAAGTGATTTAACGTTTGTTCGTTATTTTTGAAGCGCATTTCGCTTCACAATTTCGTGAGAACTAAAGCCATCTTTTGAGATATGCTCGAACTACTTGCAAATACGTAATCAGAAAACATCGTACATGTTTGTTCCGTGAATAGGCTATTGGCAACTTCAGCTATCTGATATGACATCTAGCGGTAAAAATGAGAAACTTACCAAGTAGGGTACATTTGTCACGTGGTGACTGTATATGGTTTCTTGTATTGGTAAACAGATCGTGGTAAATTGTTCGTGTCTTTATACATAAGTAATAAGTTTTACTCGTTGATAGAGTGAAAAATGAGTAAAAGCAAAGTGTATTGCTCAGTTTACGGCTGTAAGTCGATGTATAAGAGGGCTGCGGATATACCTTTTCATCACTTTCCAAAAGATGCAAATAGCAATAGCCGAAATGTGATGATACCTAATACCTAATAATAATACCTTTCCACCCCGAGAAGGATCTAACACTAGTCGAGGTAGACAGACAGAAGACCTGCGACGTAAAGCCAGCGAAGGTTATTCAGTTTAAAAACAGCTGTTACGATGGGCGCGCTGGTAAGATTGAAGTTACTTGAATAATTAATTAAATAATTAATTATTGGCTGCTTGGTAGGGAGAAGGGATGAGTTTAACTTGTATTAAAACTCGTGGGGCGACAGGAATTGCTTGATTTGGATGGTTAAAAGGTGGGTTTGGTGTTGAATATTTGAATGGTAGCGGAATCACTCATTCTACAATGCCCACGGGGAGGCAAATTAGGCCTATATGACTGATAGTGGAATAGCTCGAATATCGAAGAACTTAGCGATTACGAGGTGTAGACTTGGCGGAAAGGCTGGCGGATCATCAGTTTGACATTAATTCACGATATAAGTCGGAGCTTGGAACAGTGGCGTCTGGTTTGCGTGGATGCTAGTCTCGGAATGATAAAAGTAGCACAGCTTCGGTGTGTTATTTATTTGTTTATGTACCGTATTTCTCTATTTGAATGTCCTCGGCGTTGACTCAGGATCGACATTTACATTATATTGCGCATAATAATACCGAAATAATGTCCGAAGTGTAACCCTGTGTAAATTTGAATCAGCTGATCTACATCAACCATAAAAACTGATGCTTGATAATATGCAAATGACACCAAAGAACCCAGTGGAACACACAAATTAGATCACGTGTATCGCACAGTTATACATATATACAATTAAAAATAACACTGTCATTACTTTAGAGACCACATTTACTGATTATAACCGAAAAATAAAAAGTGTTCCATATCAAACGCGTGTTATTGAGTATTTTAAACCCTACTTATCCAGACCGACCGCAGCGCCCCAAGTGTTAGTTTGAGTTGCCAATATCAAATTACACAAAATGTAACATAGTGGTTTGTTCCCTCATACGCTTCAATTAACTTGGTGGCCCCAAGATCCCTTACTTGCAGTTAATATCCGGGCATCACTCTCTATGCCTACTCCAACTTCCCGTTCCCTCAACAACTAAAAATGGGTTTCCCATGCCGTTATTCTGGTCTGTAATATGTGTCAATCTTTGTCCACACGTGGCTTGTCAATTTGTATCTTCTCATATTTTTATAAAAGTTTACACTCAGATCGACGGCTCCCTGGCCTTCCTCAAAGTTACTCTTCAAAATAACAACAAAAACTTTCCTGCACCTACTGCATAATATAATTTCCAAAGTCAGCCACTGCCATCTAGATTCTCCTCACATTAGTAAGCTTCTGATAGATGTGCTTGTGCCAAGTTATAGACTATTCACAATAACATTGTCTTAATTACATGCCTGTCATAACGAAATGTACAACTACTATTATACAACGTTTTGGCTTGTTCACTCGACAAAATAAATAGCGAAATAAATATGCATTTCATCAAGATTGCAATAAGGTGAAGTTGTTCACACCTGTATCTACAGATATTCATCGTCTCCGATCCTGGAAGTTAGCCCTTCGATCTTCGATTAGACTGATCCACCCTTGCTAATATTGAGTCGCCATCGTGATCAGGAAAACACATTCTCCCCCAGCGTGTTAGGTTTTAGTTGACCATGGCATAATTTGAAACCAAGGATGTCGCGTACATTTCAATTGATTAATGCTCATCAGAAATATATTTGAACCCGTATCCTTGCCATCCCAACAAATTAAGAATCTTAAATTTGCCAAATTAAAAATATTGCTGATCTTGTCAAACTGTCTTACAAAATACGCTACCTACGTAATCCATATTCATTTTATGAAATATAGAATTATTGTATCGACTATTCGTCATGTGTATGTACATTACATATTTTATTAGAATTGAGGGCCTTGGAGTATTAACGAACAATCCTCTAACTCCATTATTTAAACTAAAGAGAAGCCTTACTTTATGGTTGTGTGGGCGTAACAATACAATGGAATTGGCTGCGTAGCACAGCGGTAGCGTTCTCGCCTACTGTTCCCAAGGTTGCAGGATCGAATCCTGGCGCAGTCAGTTGGCATTTGTGAGTGCGCAAATGTAAGGGAACCGTGTCAGTAGATTTACTGGCCCGTTAAATATCCCATTCGGGGCAAAGCTGCAGTAGTTAAAAGGAACGTAAAAGCATTAACATGATTATTAAGAATACAATGGATCGAGTATTTAATTCACTATTTGCATTTTAAACTCTTAGTAATACATGGGCAAGAACATTTTTTTCTTCGCCTTCTTAGTAGGGACTACCACTGCTACAAATTTGATCAATATTAATAAAATTTGCGTTTTCAAACTGTTCTTGGTGGAGAACAATACAATTATATGCTTGAATAACATGTGAAATATTGCATGTACTCGTTAAAGAATCTGTTTCCGAGGTTACAGCAGCCTACCTAAGAACTACACCTGCAGCAAGTCATTCACACACGTCTATCACTTCCAAATATTGGACGAGTGGTTGGATCAGTACTTCATGGGAATAAGGTTGTTTCCATGACCCCCAAGATTACCAAATATCAATCGTATTAAAGCACATCTGGGGTGCTGTTAAGAGAGACGTGCGCTCCATGGACCTTTTTCCGACCAAATATTTGTGCATTACGGGATGCCATGAAACGGTCATTATATACTTGCAGGCGTAATAGTGCAGTGGCCAAGCTGCTTGTCTCTCCCTAGGTGGGCTGGGTTCGATTCCCGGTCAATGCATGTGAGATTTTCGAAGTAAAATATCACGTGCTGTGGTTCGGATTCCACGTAAAAATGGCAGACCCTACGCTCATAATCGCGAGATTAACGGTTACGTAGAACTACGAGTTGAAATATAAGCACAGAATATCAAGAAGGATAGACTATCTGAGAATGTAGTGCACGTCAAACTCATCTTTCTTACAAGTTCATGGATGGAACATTTTTATATTCTACTGTATTTTCATTAGTTGAATTGACGATTAGCGGCTTCGGTGGCGTAGTCGGTAGCATGCTGAGCTTCTTTGCCCAAGATAGCGGGTTCAAACCCGCCCGAAGCAGACGAATTTTTAAGAGCGTTAAAAATCCCTCAGTATGCCTTCCTTCGGAGGGGAAGTAAAGCCGGCGGTCCCATGTCATAGATCTATGGCATGTTAAAGAACCTTCCACTAATTACACCTGTGTGAAGCTAAATTGGATAGGTTAAGAATGTAAACAACGCTTGTAGGTTTCTACGTTCGTAGCCAAGAGCCGACTGTGGTGACGTCTAGTAGCTAAGTTCTGAACTTGTCCTAGTAGTCGTTGACTATTTGAAAAATTCTAAGTTGCAGTCTGTAGTTAAATTAAAAAACAGATAACACACACTAATACAGTCATCACAATTAACACCGGTTGTCAGACAGATTCTACACCCACCCAAAGTACACGGGGCTACATGACCGCGTTGTCGCAGCCCCTAAACTTAAGAACCAACCAACCAACCAATTAACGATTGAAATGACCTCGATACGTAATGCAAAATAAATTGATTGAAAAATATCCTAATAACCTCAATGTTTTACAAGTACTGTAACCACTGGAACCTTGAAGATAATATGCCTCATAGTCTTTGATTGTAATATACCTCCTTTTATTTCTGTTGCCTACTATACACTTCCGTTCTAACACAAAGTTGATGTTAAATTCAATTTGAAGTTTAGGGTTACCAAATAAGTTGTTTCAGGATTCCTGTGCAGTTTACTAACTTGGCACTGATCCATTGCTTTAACAAGTTTGGAATGCTTTTACCCCCAAAGTTTCAGAGCAACAATTATGCAGTCAAGGAAGTTCTGAAACAATCGTTGATCCATAAAGTTACCGTCCTTTAAAACCTCAAAGGGCCTACTCAAGGGCCACGCTCGACTAAAAAGATTTTCATTAAATTACAGAAAGGAAGTAGACTATATTTTATTCCGATCATAAACTAATTGAAATTATTAATATTATTGATATTTATGGCATTAGGCCGTGAGAAAATAGAAGATAACAAATCCTATACGTTTCGTGAGCGACTTTGCTTCCTTTTTCAATAGAATTAAAACAATGTGGCCAACGAATGTGTGCCAATGAGCTTACAAAAAAAGAAACTAGACAAGTTCCTTTGTTCGTCACCAGATAGCAGACAGAAGCTACTGTATGGACCTGGTAGAAAAACGCGCCGTATTAAAGAGAACGGCGGAAAGAATAGTAAGGAATGAGAAGGAAGAAGCTTTTTGAACGTTTGAGTGGCCGCCATTCAGTTTTGGTCAAGATGGTGGCGCTATAAACATGACACTGAGGTGCGCTCTGCAGTTGCTACCTCTGTACATAATTTCGATCAATTCGGTTTCACCGTGTTTGAATTGATAGTGGGGGGGGGGACAGAATACACACACAGTTTTTGGCTCTGTGTCGGTCTCATAAGTAATTGTGCAAGTTAAGTTCTAACAGTGTTTCCAACTTTAGAATAACGTGCTTGAATATTCTATAATGAACTGATTACTGCACTAACGTTAACTATGAACACTTTCTGCAACTTACAAAGGAACTTTGATAAATACTAAAAGTGTACTCGGGTGAGTATCTTCATTGATACATACTGTAGCTTCAGGTGGAACCAGTAATGAGCACAAAGCAAAAATTACTTCTCCACATAATACACAAGCATGTCTATATAGGCAATAATTGCTTCAGTTGCACATCAAGGCAACGATCCTGTCATAGAAACTAAGCATCGAGCGCCTACAACCACAAGTTTACGACATGTACAGTATATCGCCTTCCTTCAACGTAACTCTTCAGCTATGAAAGATATAATAGACACGGCTGAGACAGATCGTGCGTTATTAACCGGAACGATGAACACAGGACGGAAGTGTATTACGAGAGTGAAGAGGAACTACTTTGCTGGCTAACAATATTTCCCAATATCTTTCTCTCTATTGATGTTGCTTGGCGTTTAAGCCATAAATCCAGTCATATTACTGAAATCAATACACCCAAACTAGGAAATTTAGATTACTCTCATTCTACTAATGTCTATTCTTTAAAATAATAAAGATTCCGTTGTTTCGAATACCTGTAAAAGAAAGAAATCAAACACAGTCATACAAGAATTATAAGCCCCTAAATACTGAACTAAATGAAGAAACTTATATTTCAAGTTCAGTGAATTTCAGATACTCTTAAATCGTTAGATACAGATGAAATGAGCAGGCATTGAAGTTTCCTAATGAACCTGCGTAACACGTTAATTGGGAAGCTTCCCGGTCAATGCATGTGAGATTTTCAAAGTGAAATGCCATGTCCCGTGGTTCGGATTCCACGTAAAAAGGAGGTCCCGTGGCTCATAATCTACAGATTGACGGTCACGTTAAACAACAAGCTTCCTTTTTTTAATTGGGAAGCACTAATAATTATTAAAATAAGTAGGTCATGAGGTAAATTGCCATGACTGAATCTCATTCTAATAACGGATTTAACCCTGGGATACTTACTCCCTTCATTTTCCCATATCATTTTGGAATGTTACTGTCCACGTGACTCAAATATTTGAACGCTTATTGAAATATTCCGTGTTGTATAGATTGTTTTAAAAATGAGCTTAGTCATGGTGACATAGGTTGGGCAGTAATTACAGTAATGGAAATTAATGCAAAAAAGCATACATTGTCAATTTTAAATTCGTGTTAGCAAGCAAAGAAGTCGTATAGTTCAAGCTGACCCTGCAGCGTTCATTAACAGCCTCCGTAAAAATAACAGCATTTCTTTAACATTTATTTTGGAGAGTTGTGGAAATAATATCTGGTCTTCAATGATGACATCGCTATCCTACCCAACAGCTCCGCACCGCTCATTGCTGTCCAATTCTACCCAAGACAGCGGTGAGGATAGGACTGCAGACATACAAAATGTTTCTAAATTCCTATTACAGACTTTGAGGGCTTGTAGTGGGGAACAAGACGGTTGAGTTTAGCATAGGAACGTGTGTCCGGAAACGTATCATCTTCCCACACGTTCATAGCTCCCGCAATTTCGGCGCTCTGTCCGACTCCTTCTGCTTGTCGTCTAGGTCCAACTACAGGTTGGGCTCGATGTGACGACCACCTACGTCAACACAAGCAGGGTACCTCCGTACCATGTCAGGGCACACACGATCACCAATCCCTGGTTCTCCAAAAACCGCCGCAGCCATAACCCACGCCAGTAGGTCTTATTCGTATTCCACAGGGATCTCGTAAATCAAGGTTTTCATGTAGGGGAATAGGTATGGAATGTCAACACATCTGTAGGGGATATGGGACATTAGGTAATCGTTCAATGACGTACGTTCTCTAGTCAGTGGTGCCGAAAATGCAGGAGATTTGAACGTGTGCTGTGCTGATTCTTTTGCAGGTAGCGGGAAGACGGTACGATTCCGGACACAAGTTCCTATGCTAAACTTAACTGTCTTGGTCCCCACTATTAGCACTTAAGGTCACCACATACTCTTACACGATGAAAAAGTCTACTTTTGTGGCATCACTTTACAAAATATTTTCTGGGTTTATGCTAAAGGCACTGCTATGATTCTTGTCACATATAAGAAGCGGTATACTCTGAGCTGTTTTTGACCATGTAGTGCTACTTTGCTTTTATAGGATGTGTGAAATGAATACAAATTTGGACAGATACATTTTCAAAAAAATGTTGTATAAGTTGCTTCAGGTACACATTTCTCAGTTGTTTTTCAATCAAATATTCTCAAATTTTGTTCACATACTTGGAATGGATCATGGCAGATGAGTAACCACTTTGTTTCATCATTATTGGGACAGAATGCAAGAAAAAAATCCGAACTCTTTCTTTTTAAATTTATTCAAAAATATGTATCAATTTTTCTCTTCCCAATCCATGCCTACTATGTTTTGGACGTGAAAATAGGTTAACATTCAAGTAGCCTACTCCATTAGGCAAGTTAATGTAAAAAATTAGCCCTCTATCTTAAATGGTTTCCTAGTTATTGGTACCTAAACATGAAAAATGAGTATTAACGAAAACAGCTTGCAAAGTTAAAAGTGTATTATTCAGAGCCTGGGACGCTAATTTAAAAAAACGAATTTAAGGTAGTTGTAGACATCAAAACCCCAACAAACTATATATATTTGGATTCAGAAAAGAATGAAGAATTTTATGGCGCCAAAATCAAAAAATTGATTTTTTTCATCATGCAAGAGTACGTGGTGTCCTTAAAGCCTGTAATGGGAATTTAGAAACACCCTGTAGTTTAGCAAGACAAATATATCGACAACTTGCATACCAAAGGAGCAGCTCCTTTCGCAACCTCTTGTGGAATAATTGGGAGAATCGATCGCTTCCGATGCCTTGTTGAATGTCTTCACCCCAAGGTTGAAAACAACACTTCCATCCAATTAAGGAAGACCTAACTCAACAGTACATCAGAATCATAAATGGTACTATGGACGGCATGGAACAAAAAATCAAAAGTTGTATCCTCCAGAAAATTCATAGATCCAGAATACAACCAGACAGAACCTACTGACTGAAAGCGAACTCAGTACTGCTTCAACAGCTGGAAACGGTCAACACCGGCATGTGACGCAGTAAGACATCAGACTTCAGCCACTACGTCACATGCCGGTGTTGAAAGTGTCCGTTGATCGCCAGTGATTATACTGGAAGCCTTTGGCTCAGCAAATTCCGAAAAGACCCGGGTTGAGCTGGCAGTTTTGACACACACAAGCACATGGGTCATAAGGTCCGCACGATGTTGCAGCCCCTCGATGAAACAAGTATCAAAATTATGTTTGTTGTTTAGTTGTTGATTCATTGAGGGGCTAAGCGACATCGTGGTCATATAGCCCTGTATACTTGGGTGTGAGTAGAATTTGTCTGATATAATAATGTTCTTAGTTTTTGTCCCGTTTAACTACTGCGGTTTTTAGAAACGTCGGGGTGACGGAATTTTGCCCCAAAGGCGATGTTTAACATGCCAGTAAATTTACTGACACGGCTCCCTCGCATTTGCTCACCCTCATATGCCAACTGACTGCGAATTTGTCTGATAACCTTTGTCATTGTGCTGTCTGTATTAGTATGTGTGTTTGTAATTAAGGTGAGGATTTGGAAGGAGGAGGTCGTGTTCTTAATTAAGGAACCATCAGAGTATTCGCCTGGAATATAAGTAGGAAACCATAAAAAACATATTCAGGATGGCTGAGGTGGTAATCAAACCCACCTCTTCTTAGTTTAGTCTCTCGAAGCTGAGTGTACCCCATTCCAGCCCTCAGACCAGAATTAAATTTCGTGGCAGAGCCACGAATCGAACCCGGGTCTCCGCGGTGACAGCCAGGCGGCCTAGCGACTGCGCAAAGAGGCAGACTAGTTTCGCTTGAAAATGTATGTCTGTTTTCATACACATCTATTTTTCTATTCACGATTATAATTATTATTGAGGAACAAATGATAATTTCTTCCTTAGAGTCAGAATGTGATATTTAGCTTTAAGTTCATTCATAACTTTTGTGTTATGTTACTTTTTATAATTTTGATTGAATACAGGTCTGAGTACTCAGGAGTATTCTTGGTAAACAATCAATTTAATAATGCCGTCAAACAATAATATGCATGCTGATATAAATTCATGACGTGGTCTACCAATGCTGAATCAAGAGAGGCTGCAATTGAATATAATGACACTAATATCGTATACAAACAAATCTCGCTCCAGACTCGTTCGTAACTATTAGTCTGGCTATTACACACATATTGTATCATAACTCTCCTGAGAGAATCTATTAACATATCAGATCCACCCACCGTATTTGTTTCCAAGCACAGTACACAGCAATATTTCGCCTGGAACATCAATACATAAAGATATGGCACAAACAAGGTTTACCGACAAATTTGTAATATCTGTCATTACGACGACTGTTTGTAAGAGCATCCACATGTAGTGGGAGTTGAAATAAGAGCACTGCTGCTACAGAATATTATAGCTCTCTTTGCCACGTAGGCGTATTGCCCGCAAGTGAGAGACAAGGTACCGAGCGTTATGAATGTAGCTCTCTGTTATTAGTGTACCAGCTACCATCATTCACGTACAGGGATGAACGGCTTCCCAACCAGACAGTCCGGGCTAGACTCCTGGCTCAGTCTTGAATGATTTAAATCGTGGAAGAAAAACACGTGAAAAGAGAGCTCAGCACAAAAACCGTTGTTGTTGATTCATTGACGAGTTTTGTGATATCGTAGGCATTAATATCAGACTATTTTGCTGATATATTATCATTGTAATTATTATTATTATTATTATTATTAGCAACCCGCCCAGCTTCACCCGAGAACAGTTATGAATGCATTACGTGCTAGCTCGTAAACTGTCGCCTCTGTTATTGAATGGAGATTGCTGGAAGAAATGAAAACGTAAAAACACTTATAGTGGGCGATGTATTGAAGATAGAGATAAGCTCTCGCAGCCTCTTTTTTTGGTCAAAATTTCCATGCTGAACAATTCTTACACTCATACTCCGTAGTATATTGATATTTTTAACGGGTTGGCCAGTGTAAGCTTAAAATCGCACGGACGCCAGTTCATTTTTCGACTTTTTCACTGAAATCGTTACTGCTTGGCTTCCTTTGATCATAAATAAATTATTTTCCACAGAACCCTTCCTCGAGATATCCTTTACAGAATGGTGAAAACCGCATCAAAATCCATTCTGTGGTTCTCGAGATTACCCGTGACATCACCGTTTATCACCGTTGTTCTTAGATCATTGTCTGGTAAAATACAAAGCAATTACCCAGATTACATTGAATCAAAGCATAATCATCACCTTAATTTAGATCACTGCCAATGCATTTACGATCTATCCTAGTTGTAACACTCAGCAACTTTTCTAGGTTTATGCCGTGTCTTGTGTGGGGTTTCGCCTAGGAATATCAAGCTGGTTTATCAGCAGGCTCTTGGTGTCCGTGCCTGGACCCCCACAGGAGTAGCGAACTGCGCACTACCTCCCTTTTTATGAAGCCTTCATAGGGAGGTTAAGCCTGCTTGAGCTTTTAGCTGTCGCAATAAAGGCGCAGGAGCGCTTGTTCATAAAAAGGGAGGTAGCGCGCAGTTCGCTACTCCTGTGGGGGTCCGGGCATGGGCATAAAGAGCCAGCTTGGAGTTCCTAGGCGAAACCCCACACACGGCACGACATAAACCTAGAAACGTTGCTGAGTTTTAATTCACTGGCCGCGAAAGCCAATATACAGTGCGCCCGGGAATGTTCTCCGCAGTGCCTACAAAGCTGCTGGGAGAGATTACGTCACTAGTTACGTTGGCAGCATGGCTGTCGCTTGTATCATAACAAACAAACAGTAAACTTTATACTCACCACAGCTATTCATAACTGATGCTGGAAGTGCTGATGACACACATGCTCGCTTATTGTAATACACACTGCCGAATTCGACAGCCCACAGCCCACACATGTGGCCTTCACCCTGTCAAGGGCACTGTGCTGCCAACTAAACTGATGACGCAACCACTCGCAGCTGTACGTAGCCACTGCGGAGAACATTCTCGGGCGCGCGTACTATCCAAGTTGTAGCCAATATCACTGCCTTCTGTATTAATTTATACATGTTAGTGTCCAGATCAAGCTCTTTTATCCCTTGCAGATAGATGTTTAAGGACCACACCAGTGCTTGAGATAACTATTCCTACGGTACAATTCGAACTCTCCTGATAGACTCCACTAACTCCAAATATTTGGACACGTTTTCAGCATGTTTAGCCTGGAGGTTGTGCATATTCAGAATGCCAACATCAATCAGGGTGACTTCCTTCAATCTTTTGATGAAGATCAGTATATCAGGCCTGTTATGTTTCACTGTCCTTTCGGTGAGCACAGTCCGATCCCAATACAGTCTGAAATATTCATTTTCAGCCACGTTCTCTGGAACATACTGGTAGTAAGAAACCTTGTTCTAATTTAAAAGTTGGAGTTTCCCAGCGAGCTCTTCGTGCAGGATTTTTGATACAGCACATCATACCACCTGCTCGTACTGTATATTCAGCTCCTGACAGCTGCGTGCCATCGAAGGTTGAATACCTTGAATACCTTCAGAGACTTGACACCCATTGCGTCATTTATCATCACAAATTGTAAGTAACGGATCTCTGATTATGACCTTGAGATAGTTTCTAGTAGCGATAACCTGGTCTTGGATTGCCAACATAAATCCTTCCAAGGGAAGATCTGCCCCGCAGTCAATCACAAGTTCGACGCATTCCTGTCGACATGGGCTTGACTTACTCCATAAGGATGTCTTCCATGCAGATGTTTGACTGGTGGCTGAGCTTCCATGTCCAAGATCGCTGGTTCAAACCTGGTCAAAGTAGTCGGACATTTAAGAGGGTTAAAATCACTCAGTATAGCTTCCTTCGGAGGGGAAGTAAAGCAGGCGGGCCCATGTCATATATTTATGGCATGTAAAAGAACCTCACACTAACTGCAATTGTATGAAGCTAAATTGGTAGGTTAGATTTGATTAATGCTCTATTAAATTCCAACGTTCACCGCCAGGTACTGGTTGTGGAGGCATCTAGTGGCCATGTTCCTAGCTAGGTGTTGTTGACGGTAATATTTGGTACCAAAAGTAGGAACTACTTGAAATTGATCATCTGCAGTCCTTACCTGAATTACAGATAGCACACACTAATACAGCCATGACAATTAACACCGCATATCAGACAAATTCTACACACATCCAAAGTACACTGGGCTTCATGGCCGCGTTGTACCAGCCTCTAAACTGAGGAACCAACCAACCAGATGTTTGACCATCCACATTTCAAATTTCTGCAAATCATTATATTGGTTGTTTCCAACAATGTGTGCACTCAAAAGCAAAGTTGTCAGATTATTATTATTATTGTTATTATTGTTATTATTATTGTTATTATTATTATTATTATTACATGATATCCTTGGAACCATCCTCTAAGGAACGGCTGGAGCAGGCATTGTTTCGCGCTAAGATGTATTTTGTATGGACATGGAAAAGGATACACAAAGGAAGCGGCATTTCTGGATAAAAGATTAAAAAGCCGTGCTTTACGCTTGACTGATTATGCAATGGCAATGGAAAATAAAAAAGGAAATTACTGGTCATTACACCACAATGACAAACGTGAGGCTACTTCAAGAATTCTGCATTTCAGGTCAAAGGTCACGAAATGGTCTCCGTGATTCGAGAGGGAAGTCAATCTCATGAAATATTGCGACGAACTGGGGACTGATGTAACTGTCATTAAGCCCAAAGGTCGTTAGAGTGCACACAACATGAATATCAGCATCATTAAAAAAATATTGGAAGCTAACTCAGTGAGACAAAACTAAAACATTCCTCTGAGGCTCTCAACTAGTGCGGCGTGAATTGGCAACCAAGGAATCCCAGCTGACTCCAGCGTTGCATCCACTTACTTGTGCCAGGCACATCTCTTTCATCTTTCCTGGTGACTTACCTAGGTCAATTTTAATTCTCTTCTGACCCCGAAGAAATTAATTTATTATTATTATTATTATTATTATTATTATTATTATTATTATTATTATTATTATTATTATTATTATTATTATTATTATTATTATTATTATTATTATTATTGATATGAAACATCTTACCGCTCGGTTGCTGGATAGTGTAGTGGGAGTGATTTTGAAAATTGGGGACGGAAGTGGATCGGAACGATCGAGCTGGAAGTGGTGGATCGAACGGAAGTATGCACTGTCGAGCGGACGGAAGTGTACTAGCTGGCATTGGTGGAAAACGAAAGTATGCACTGCCCACTCAATCAATCGAAAGGAAGTGTACTAGCTGGCAATGGTGGAAAACGGAAGTATGCACTGCTCGCTCGATCGAACGAACGGAAGAGTACTAGCTGGCAGTGGTGGAAAACGGAAGTATGCACTGCCCGCTCGATCGATCGATCCAGAGAGCAGTGGTAAGACCCAGCTGGCAGTGGTACGAGAAACAATGAGCGTGCGGTGTCGGAAATTGATACCATGACGTACTCTCGGCCATGTGGAATGTATATGACATACTGAACGGAAAACGCTCATGCGAACTCTGGTGTCAAGTGATTGAAACAAATGACATGGTACATGTTCGAAGTCTGCGTATCAGTATTTAAATGGTAAAATGCTTTAATATCAAACATGTAAGTAGTCGGCATTGCCGATATTATGTTTCTGCACATGGCTATTCAAATATTAACCCACACAACGGTAATGCAGTCATCAATATAATATAATCGTTGTGGTTATACGAGAATCGAGCAAGCCTGCATGAACTATTACTAAATACATTCTCTTTACTCACATGAGGGCCTATTCATAAGGCATTTTAAACTCAATTTCACGCAGGAACAGTATCGAAACAAGCAAAATATAAATGAAACTTAATTACGTAATGCAGTATTATTGGAAGGTGGAAATAAGTCACCATATTGTGCAAAAAATTTGCGTAGTCGAAATAGCCGTGGGGTTAGTGCTTATGACAGTGAATCTAGAGATCCCGGACGGAGTAGATATTTTTGCTGCAAGATTATAATTTTAAACGTTATTTATAATATCAATATGACTCATTTTAACAGAATCCATATGCATTTACGTGTTGGTCTGTGAATGAAGAGGGCCTGTTTATAAGGAATTTAAGGTTATGAGCGGTGTCGCGTCTATTATTCTAGCTGATCCCTATCCTATTCTTGATTTAGGATAGTGCTGGTGGAAGCTACAAATCATCTAATAAAATGAGTTCCGTATTATAAACTACAATATCTGTAAAACACTCCCTTTTACAATAGATTAATATTTGTGCCAATAATACTATAAAATACCGGTGTATCAACAATTTCACGTGAGGTTTCTTCTATGTCAGATGTTACACATCATATGCGACTACTGTAAGGCTCATAATTTTTATTATTATTATTACTATTATTATTATTATTATTATTGTTATGACATTCATTTCACCACATAAGTGGGACAACTTAACATATCGTTGGCTTGTTTGCAAGATGATAATTATGATACTTCTTTTAAGGTGGCACATTGAGAAACGAGCGAACAATCGAACAGGTCTCCGAGATGACGGCCTTCTGCATGGTGATATGTAGACCAGGATGTATTCCCAATATTTCTAGATTGCGAGCCAATGATTTAGGGATGATGCCGGTAGAAGAGATAACTATGGCAAGAATCACTACACATTCCTGTCTCCACATTTGCCGTATTTTCTCAGCCAAGAGCAGATACTTGGTGATCTTCTCACAGCAGGTTTGCTGGAGTTTGTGGGAATTGGGCACGGCCTTATCAATGAGAAAGGATCTTTTCCGCACTTTGTCCACATGAACGATAGGGCCGGTTTGCTGGTATGGTTTTATCAGTAACTAGCAGTAGTGCCCGGCTTCGCCCGGTGGATTTATTTCTGGAGCGCTTAAGGATAAGGATCGGAAAGCACCAAGGCTTATTGCAGCTGATAACCTCAGTACACTGCACCAACATCATCGCCCTTATACAGAGGCATACTATTGTCATGATGATAACTGTTTTAAGGGGCGTAAGAAATCTTTTTGCACTAATTACTCCCCGTGACTGCAATTTATAAGCAACTCGCAATTCTGCACCAGAACCCTGGTAGGGGCGATGTGATGCAGCCCGCATTGCCTGACAACAATAGACTTAGGTATTATAGAAGCAGTTCGGGAGCGCTTGTTCTTCCGACTTACTGAACAAAAATCAATCTGTAAGGTTACCTGAGAGGTATAGCATAATACTACATAGCCTAAACCATTCCTCTTCAATCTGGCTATCATATACAAAAGAATGTTTCGAATCCGACTGGTAGTTCCAGAGTTTAGCGCGTTTAAACACACAAACAAACACACACTTCAGCTTTATTATATTTGTATAGATGACTGATGTTGCCTCCGTAGCGTAGCGGTCAGCATGGTTAGCTGCCGCCCCGGAGGTCCTGGGTTCAATTCCTGACTCTGCCACGAAATTTGAAAAGTGGTACGAGGACTGGAACAGGGTCTACTCAGCCTCGGGTGGCCCAAATGAGTAGAGGGGGTTCGATTCCCCCTCAGCCATCCTCGAAGTGGTTTTCCGTGGTTTCCCACTTCGTCTTCGGGCAAATGCCGGGATGGTACCGTCTTCAAGGCCACGGCCGCCTCCTTCCCTCTTCCTTGTCTATCCATCCTAACCATCCCTTACCTTCCCTCATGATGCCCCTGTTCGCTTTGCAGGTGAGGCCGCATGGGTGAGGTGCCAATCCCACCTCACCAGTTGTATCCTTTCCGATTCGATGTGCCCAGCTCTAGGACACTGCCCGTAGAGGCGGTAGTGGCGAGTTCCCTCGCTGAGTCCGTGGGTTCCACCAACCTGGAGAGTAAACGACCAGATAAAAAAAATAGATGACTGATTATTGTTATTCTTCTTCTTTCTTCTTCTTTCTTCGATTCGGCCAACTAGGGACCACGTCAGTTCAACTGTCTCTTCTTCCGAGCTTTAACTACCGCCCAGTGTTCCCGCATTCGTCTCCGGTGTTGTTCTTTTCTCTCTTGGGACCACACCTTCCCTGTCTTCAGCTTCGGCTTTTCCTGGAAACCTTTGTGCGTACGTAGTTTTTCCTGAAGTGGAACACGCTCCTGGATATCTTCAGGGGAAATTTCCATTTCACGTAGATCTTTCTCAACTTCCGTGAACCATGCCCCTTTGGTTTTCTTATCCTGAAAGTACGTCAATATCCGTTTTGATATCCTGCCTGGGCTCATTCGTGTCACGTGGCTATAAAAGGCAATCCTTCTTTTTCGAATCGTGTCACTGATCTTCTCCACGTGCTTGTATAATTCGTGGTTGTGACGCCTTCTGTACTCGCTGTTTTCTTTGATAGGACCCAGGATTTTCCTCAAAATCTTCCTTTCTTTCGCCTCTAGTTTTTCCATTAGACCTTTCTTGTTCATTGTTAGAGTCTCTGCCGCATACAGAGACTCTGGTCGAATAACAGTGCAGTAATGTCTAATTTTGGCGTTTAAGGATATCGATCTCTTATTGTAGATGTCTTTAGTCAGGTTGTATGCCATTTCCATTTTATTAATGCGTGACACGAAGGCTTCTTTCTCTGATAGGTTAGGCTCTATCCATTCACCGAGGTATTTAAACTTTTCTGCCTTCTGAACTTTTCCTAGTCCGACCTCCAGTTCCTTATTATTGTTATTATTATTATTATTATTATTTATTTTTATTTTATTTTACACGTTACAGGCCTATTAGACCACGCGAAGCAATCATGACTTTTTGTTCTTCCTGTCTTTCCAGTACTCTTTCATTCGTGCACTAAAGGCCCTCTTCCTTTCTTCGGTCCACTTTGGTCTTTGGGCTGTAGGTGCAGCTCTCCCTGACAACACTTACCACTTGTATACTTCGTGTCTAAATACGCTTTTGTCTATGACGTCTTCTGGGTCGACCTGTGCTTTTACTAGATCAATTTTGACTTGCATCATCCAGGGCGTAGTAATCTTGAGCCGCTGTATGTATCTAAGAATTTTGTTGGTGAGTCTGGTTTGTGGAAGTCTGCTGATGTGGCCGTAAAATTTTAGTCGCCTCTTTCTGATGTCTGCTGCGAGATTGGACAATTTCTCTGTGGTGTCTCTGGAGTGAAGCCTGTATCCTTCATCTGTGTGCTTTGGTCCAATTATTTTCCTTATTATTTTTCTTTCCTCTGTGAGGACTTTTTCCAAGTCGCCCTTAGTGTGTAACGTCAACGTCTCACTAGCATAAAGCACCTCAGGTTTAATAACCGTGTTGTAATGACGAAGTTTAGTGAATGTGGACAGACATTTTTTGTTGTAGACACCCTGTGTCTTGTATAAGGCTCTCTTCATTTTCATTAACCTAGTGTTCTGCGCGATTTTCTCTTTTCCCGTCGGTTCAAGCACTTCACGTAGGTATTTAAAGTGGGCGACTCTATTGATCTTGCCATATTTCGTGTTTAAATTCTGTATGTCGAATTTCGTACAGAAAAACTCTGTCTTTTGGAACGAGATCTGTAGTCCTACTTTTTCGGCGCACTCTTGGAGTACTTCTATCTGTCTGATTGATGTGGTTCGTTATCTGAGAGTAGTGCCAGATCATCCGCGAAGGCTAGACATCCAACCTCCAGTTCGTCCTTTGGTCGTCCTAGTCGCACTGGCCTCCAGTAACCTTGAAGTCTCAGCTCTTTCTCCCATTCCTTGATAACTTTGTTCAGCACTAGGTTGAAGAGGAGCGGAGAGAGCCCGTCACCTTGGCGAACACCTGTATTGATCTGAAATGGTTCTGAGATTTCCCCCATGAATTTCACTTTTGATGTCGTGTCTGTCAGTGTCTGTTTGATCAATCGCAAGGTCTTGCTATCCAAACCTTGCTCGTGTAAGATGTTGAACAATGACTGACGGTCAATGGAGTCATATGCCTTCTTGAAGTCAACGAAGGTACATATAACTGGAGTATTCCTGAGGGCTTTGATTTTCAATATACTTTTTAGGTTGAAGATTTGTTCCGCGCAGGAGCGACCAGGATGAAATCCCGCCTGGTACTCGCCAATCTTGTGTTCCAGCTGGTCCCGAGTCCTTTGGAGTAGGCACGCTGAGAGGATCTTGTACGTAACTTGTAATAGTGAAATGCCCCTGTAATTGTTTACGTCAGAGCGGTCGCCTTTTTTGTGTAATGGGTGGATCAATGCACTTTTCCACTCATCTGGTAGCTTTTCTGATGTCCAGATGTCAGTGATAATCTGTGTGAGTTCCCTAAGTGAGTGTGGCCCTAGGTTTTTCAGTAGTTCGGCCACTATGCCGTCTTCACCAGATGTCCTTGAGTTTGAGGATGTGCCTGCGAACCTCCTCTTGTGTCGGAGGTAATGAGTCCGCGTTCTTGACTGTAGGTTCTTCCTCTGAGAATCTCTCTATTGGTTCTGGAAAGTTGAGAAGTTCCGAGAAGTATTGTGCCATCACCTTGCAATTCTCCTTATTCGTTAGTGCTAATTTTCCATCACATTTTCTGAAGCAAAGGTTTGGTGGTGTGTACCCTCTGATGTGTCCTGCAAACGTTCTGTAGAAGTCCCTTACGTTGTAGTTACGGAAGTTGTCCTCAATGGAGTCCAACTGTTCCTTCAAGTATCTCCTCGTGGATTGTCTGATAATTTTTGCAGTTGTTTTTCGTGTTTCATGGAAAGTCTGTAAATTTTCTGTTTTTTTTACTGTTGTATTTCTGATATGCCAATTTCCTGGTAATGAGTGCATTCTCACAATCAACATCCCACCAAGGATGTTTGGAATTCTTCTTCAAAGGAATGAGAGCTTGTGCTGTTTCTATGATTTTTCGGTGGATATTTTGCCAGTCATTGATATGTTCTTTTTCCCCGGCTTCCCTCACTCCAGAGTCTGCGATCTTTTTTGTGTCAAATTTTGGTAGGGGGGTTTTCTTACAGAAAGTTCTCTTTGGGGTGAACTTGACCTTGACGCGTGTTAGGTAATGGTCAGAGTCAATGATGACTCCTCTACGCACCTGTCCATCATGAATCTCCTTCTGTACTGGATATGAGATTGCCACATGGTCGATTTGGAACTCACCTAACTGCTGGACTGGAGAACGCCAGGTTTTCTGTTTTCTAGGGTGTTTTCTAAGAGATGTTGACATGAGCTTGAAGTTATTCTGCTGGCAGAGTTCTATGAGTCGTGTGCCATTTTTATTTGTGAATTTATGTGCAAGATAGTTTCCGACTGTTTTCCTGTACATCTTTTTTCTACCGATCTGTGCATTGAAGTCGCCCATGAGGAGTTTGACGTCATCCCTGGGGACTTTGGACTTCACTGTATCAAGGGTCGACCAGAATTTGTCTGCGGACTGTGGATCGCTCTTGTTACTTTGGTTAGTAGGGACATGTGCGTTGATCAGTGTGTATTTTTTGTTGGCGCACCGGAAGCGCATGCTCATCAATCTGCTGTTTACTGGAGTAACTTCTTCTAAGGATTCTACTATGGTCTTGTGGACCATGAAGGCCATCCCCAGAAGTGGAGCGCCTTTGGCAACGCGCCTGTCAGTCTTGCTCTTGAACAAGCGGTAATTGCCGTAGTCCATGGTGTCTTCATCTGTGATACGTGTCTCCTGCAGCGCGAGGATTAGAAGCTTCTGTCTATCGAGTTCTGTCACTAGATTGTGCAACTTTCCAGGCTGTATGAGAGTGTTGATGTTTAGAGTGCCTACGTATGTTGGTGTCTTATGTGGAAGTTTGCCAGAGAACTCCGATTTTCTCTGTGGCCGTGGTAGCCCGGGTCCCCCAGAGTCCGAACGCCCGGGTGCCGTCAGTTGACGGGTGGATTGGTTACCACCTGGGGTAATACTGTTATTATTTGCACGCGCCATGGTTACTTGTAAGAAATGGGGTCTAGTGGTTATTCCCTAGGTTTCTTAGAACCAGGGATTGTTAGTTCCTGGAGCATGTTTACAGCCGCACCACTTGGCGAACAGACGCTGACCATAAGCCGCCCAATCTGGGAACAAACGCTTTTGGATTTAGAGTTCTTTATTGGTGGGGAAACCACCTGGCTCTTCCGCTCCATCCATCGTTGGGAATCTTAGATTCCTCTTCCACCATCAGGACCGTTGACCAATTTTCACCTAGTAACCCTAGGCAGGGGCCCTTACAGGGTGCTACCATCCGGAGCCAGATGGACCCAGGTTTTTTTAACGAGGTGTTACTCCTCCCCCTCCTCCTTCCTCATCACTTACGAGATGAGGCCCCGGGCTTGGGACCGGCAGTGGCGGAGTTATTATTATTATTATTATTATCATTATTATTATTATTATTTCTTTCTTTCTTTCTTTCTTTCTTTCTTTCTTTCTTCGTTTAGACCAGCTATGGACCACGTCATTTCAACTGCTTCCGTCTTTGGGCGTTGATCTTAGCCCCTGGCTGGCTGCGTGGCACAGGGGTAACGTTCTCGCTTGCTGTGCCAAGGGTTGCAGGTTCGTATCCTGGCGCAGTCAGCTGACATTTGAGGGTGCGCAAATGTGAGGGAGCCGTGTCCGTAGATTTACTGGCACGTTAAAGATCCCCTTCGGGGCAAAATTCCGGCACCCCGGCGTCTCTAAAAGCCAGTGTAGTTAAAAGGGACGTAAAACCAATAACATTGTTATTGATCTTAGCCCAATGTTCACGCATTCGCTGCTTGTGAGACTCCTTTCTTTCTTCAGACCACTTCTTGCCGGTATTTTATTTCGCTTTTTCTTGGAATTGCTGGTGTGCTCCAAGCTTTTCCTTCAAAAGGTCAAAGGGTGATCTCTACTTCGTGTAAATCCTTGTCTACCTCACAACACCAGGGGCCCTTTTTTTTTTTTTTTTAGAAAATAGGTAAATATCCGATTGGTGATTCTCTCTACGGGTTAAGTGGCCATAGAAAGATATTCTTCTCTTCCGAATTACTTGAGATATCCTTTCTACATGATTATTATTCTTATTATTATTGTTATTATTATTATTGTTATATTTATTATTATTATTATTATTATTATTATTATTATTATTATGCCCAACTAAGGAGTGCGATTGAACCAATTTCACAGATGCATTTAACTTAGCATTCTTCTCTCAAAATATCTCTATTCTCTCACTATGATTCTTTTTCCCTTTCTGCTGCCCGTGCAGTGGAGGTTCTCATTCAGGGGTTTGCAGTAAAATGATGTGTTCACCAACGATCTGAATCTAAGCCTGTCCCATAAAATTTCGTCCGTTAACGTTGATTTATTGAAGGTCATTTTCAAGTTATATTATAAAGTTATGGCTTTTAATGAGGAGGTTGGTTGGTTCCTTAGTTTAGGGGCTGCGACAATGCTTGTTATGTAGCTCCATGTACTTTGGGCGTGTGTAGAGTTTGTCTGATAACCGGTGTTAATTGTGATGACTATATTAGTGTGTGTTATCTGTGATTCAGTTAAGGACTGCAGGCGATCAATTTTCAAGTAGATCCAACTTTTGCTACCAAATACTACCATCCACGACACCTAGCTGTGGACTTGACTACTAGATGCCATTGCAGCCAGCACCTTGCAGCGAACGTTGGAACTAATATAGCGTTATCAATCTAACCTACACATTTTGGCTTCACACAAGTGTAGTTATTGGAAGGTTCTCTTCATGCTATAAATCTATGACATGGGACCACCAGCTTTACTTCCCCTCCCAAGGAAGGCATACTGAGTTTTTTTAACGCTCCTAAAAAAATCCGACAACTTCGGCCGGGTCTGGACCCGTGACCTTGGGCATAGAAGCTCAGAATGCTACCAACTACGCCACCGAAACCATTTTTTATGAGGTGGCATATCCATTTAGTAAGTCATTATTATTATTATTATTATTATTATTATTATTATTATTATTATTATTATTAAACGTATGGCAGTCTACACAAGTTGTGGGTGTTGGTGCTATTTTAGGGGGTTTGCGAAAATGTAGTAGTCATACAGCCCCGTGTACTTGGGTGTGTGCAGAATTTGTTTGATAAACTGTGTTATTTTGATGGCTGTACTAGTGGGAGTATTTGTAATTTGGGGATAGGATTGGGAAGGAGGCAGCCATGACCCTACTGTATGTTAAGAACCATACCGGCATTTGTCTGGAGTAGAGGTGGGAAACCACGGAAATCCACTTCCAGAATGTATGAGGTGGGAATCGATCCCTCCTCTTGTCAGTTTTGTCTCACGAGGCTAATTGTACGCCGTTCCAGCCCTCAGACCAGAATTAATTTTCTTTTTGGAAAAACCGGGAATCGATCCCCAACCTCCGGGACGACAGCCAAGAATGCTAGCCACTACACCACGCGGTGGTCAGTCTACTGTAAGCAAGTAACGACATTGAATGCAAATCTTTATCATCTTAAGTCTAGCTTTGTAATGTAGCCCACTGATTCAGAAGTCACGTCTCCTCTAGAAACTTGGACCATCTCGTGGTGTAGCGGTTAGCATACTTGACCGTCACGGAGGTTCGTTTCTCGGCTCTGTCAAACAATTTAATTCTGGTCTGAGGGCTGGAACAGGGTACACTCAGTCTTATGAGGCAAAACGAAGAAGAGGAGGGTTCGAGTCCCGGAGCACCTAACCCCTCCTGTCTCTAATACTGTTACACACACTACTACAGTCACCACAGGAATACAGGTTATCAGACAAGTTCAACTCACACCCAAATACACGGAGCTGATGTCCAAGATGTCCCATGCCCTTTAAATGAATTAACTACACTACATAACAACGAATTTCTCTGTGCGGTTATTCTCTTATCATTGCAATAGTTTAACATAATCCTTGCTTACAGTGATATTTCATTTCCATTCTGACATGAGTATAAACAACTGACAACTGGGTATTAATCTCTTGCAATTTATTATCTATTGACGCAAGCTCATTTGAATACTACAAACAAATGGTTGACGTGTGTGCCAGTGAGTCATATTACAGCGATTTTCAAACTGAGGTACGTGTACCTTCGGCCCCGATCATACATAACGATTCTTATTGAGAAATTGACAAACGAAAAACAGTTGCGACCAGTTTTAGAGGTATAGGCTACAATATGATATTTCTTCTTTGATTGTAGGGGCAGATGACCTCGTAGTTCCACCCCGAACGACAATAACTAACTAACATAAATAACTTCTTGGATTGTAACTGACGCAGCACTAGAGTGATTATACAGTGCGCCCGGGAATGTTCTCCGCAGAGCCTACAAGCTGCTGCGAGAGATTACGTCACTAGTTACGTTGGCAGCACGGTTGTTGCTTGTATCATAACAAACAGTATACTTTATACTCACCACAGCTATTCATAACTGATGCTAGAAGTGCTGATGACACACATGCTGGCTTATTGCAATACGCTCTGACGAATTCGACAGCCCACAGCCCACACATGTGGCCTTCACCCTATCAAGGACACTGTACTGCCAACTAAACTGATGACGCTACCACTCGAAGCCGCACGTAGCCACTGCGGAGAACATTCCCGGGCGCCCTGTACTACACACCACAGGTTTACCATCGGCCTTGCTACATGTGGAGATTTTGCATTTTTTCTTTAACACGTGACTCTGTGAATCATACTCTACAATGGAAGTTGACGATTATTTCTGATTTCAAGAAAGCAACCAAAATATGTTTATGACTGTTAATGTACCGACGGTAGTGGCTGCGCGGGCTAAAGCGCTGCGTTAGGTCAAGGGGCCAAGCTCTCTACTGACTCGGTAGACGCGTGGGTTCGAGCCCCACCGTAGGCTGTCCTTGAAATGGTTTTCCGTGGTTTCCCATTTTCAACACCAGGCAAATGCTGGGACAGTACCTTCTGACAGGCCACGGCCGCTTCCTTCCACATCCTTGCCCAGTTTCATTCATCTTCATCCATTCCATCTCGCATCCCGACGCGCAGGTCGCCCACGGGCGTCGACTAGAAAGACCTGCACTCGGCCTCTCAGGAGGCTACACGACAAAAAAAAACTGTTAATGTTACGAAATTCATTCTTGTTCAACGTATATAAATTACTCACCATTGTAATACAGTATGTGGCATTCTTTTATTTCCTCGCTCGCAAATCGAAGCAGTCTATGTATTTAATTTTGGAGATAAGAAGTGCATGTTAATATATTTTTAGCCTACTTTTCACATTTTGCAAAAATGAGGAAAAAGTAGACTAATGAGATCGGGCAAATGTGTGTCTGTCTGTCTGTCTGTCTGTCTGTCTGTCTGTCTGTCCTTCTGTCTGTCTGTCTGGCTGTGTGTGTGTCCCCCCATATCAACTCCTAAACGGCTGCAGCAATCGAAACAAAATTTGGTAGGAGTAAAGATCTATACCTGAATATCTCACGGCCATATTTGAAAATGATGTCAGTGCTACCAACTGCTAAAAAATCGCGATTGAAATTTGAGCTCCATGTTGGATATCTTGGAAAGTATGAATGGGAGCTATTTCAAAATTGGCACACGCACAGATCATAATATTTCAGTTTAATTTCCAGGAGGCCAAACACGGCAGTGTTGCCAAAATGATTATAAGCCTCCTGATAGGTCCAATTTTTAAATGCATATAACTTCTACACTATCAAGCGGAATTTAACCAAATTTCGTATGTTGTATGTGTACATAACCAGATATGACTGAGCGTATTCTTAAGACCTACCAGGGCTGCCAACTTTTATTAAATGCTCCTAATTTATTTTATCCAAATACCAATATATCAGAAAGTATGCAAGCCGACAGCTTTAAACTATGCACACGTATAGTACCTGACATTCTATATTAATTTGGAGTAACTTATATACGTCAGTGCTACCAACATGATTCTAAGCCTGCTGACAGGTCCAACTTTAAATACATGTAACTTCCATACTATCATTTGGATTTCAACCAAATTTCGTATGTGCTATGTGTACCATAACAGATATGACTATGCGTATTCTAAGGAGCAACCAGGGCTGCCAACTGTTAATATGTGCTGTCCCTATTTTTGTTACCCTAATATCAATATATCAGAAAGTATGCAAGCCAATAGCTCTAAACTTTGCACACGTATAGTACCTGGCATTCAAGACGAATTTGGAGTAACTAATATACGTCAGTGCTGCCAACATGATTCTAAGCCTGCTGATAGTTCCAATTTTAAAATGCATGTAACTTCTATACTAACTAATGGATTTCATTCAAAATTGGCACAACAATAGATCATATTATTTCAGATTATTTCTAACCAATACATGCATGACATTGTTGCCAACATGATTTTACGCGCGCTGTTAGATCCAATGTTTAACTGCATGTAACGTCCATGCTATCCAGTGGACTTCAACCAAATTTTGTATTTAGTACCGTAAGAGACGGAACTAATAATATATTCAGTCATCAGGGCTGCCAACTGTAGTGCTCTATAGGATACATTATGCCAGGTATACAGTATTTCGAACTAATTGGAAATTTCGATATTAGCAACTTAATTTCGTCATTATTCTAGATAGGTTCATATTCTGTAGAATAATCATTGGCATGAAAAGTAGGCTGTATAATTCTTCACGGAACTTCTTGTTCATTATTAAAAGGTTTGATTGAAACTGTAAGGATAAAACTTCTTTAAACTGATCTTAGCGATACTAAAACACATTATGTTAAATTACAATATTTGAATTATTTAAATATAAACACTTCACCACATTTTTAATATTAGACCTACCATTATTTGTTATGTCAGTAACCCTCAATCTTAATTTTGAAAAAAAAAAAAAAACTAGTCATGACTTAGGGGTACGGTACAATTTTCTAAGAGATTGAGAATCCCTGTCATATTACATGCACATTGAGACAGGTTTATTTCTTCCACTCTTGAAATGCATTAATAGAATGTAACAATAGAAGAAAATATATTCCATGGAGACCATATTTAGCCCCATTTCATTGAATTTTAATGCCATTAACGTATTACACATTTTGATCTCGTTGAGAAGTAAAATTCAGTAGAAATTGTTTTTAAAAATTTATTACCGTATATACTAAAAAGCCTCCGTGGCTTAGGCGGCAGCACGCCGGCCTCTCACCACTGGGTGCGTGGTTCAAATCCCGGTCACTCCATGTGAGATCTGTGCTGGACAAAACGGAGGCAGACAGGTCTTTCTCCGGGTACTCCGGTTTTCCCTGTCAAAAGGTCATTCCAGCAACACTCTCCACTATCATTTCATTTCATCTGTCATTCATTTAATCATTGCCCCAGAGGAGTGCGTCAGGCCTCGGCAGCCGGCACAGTTCATGTCCTCGCCGCTAGATGGGGGTTTCATTCATTCCATTCCTGACCCGGTCGGAGACTGGAAGCAGGCTATGGATTTTCATTCATTACCGTATATACTGTACACAGCGTTATGTGCACATAAGGCGTGTTCGGTATAACTCTTGTTTTTGGTTTCCCCACAAGTAAAAAACACACACAGACAAATCGGGGGACCGAGTAGGCCAGAATCATTGGCTTATTGTTCTGTCATCAAAGATCTTGCGAAGAGCCGTCACGTGATACGCGATTGCGTACAGTACTTTACCAAAGTCTTAACTGTCTCAACTAAGGTATCTTGTCAGCTGCGTGTGTAATAAATGCAATGCTAGCATTCGGGACTACCCATCCTGCTCTTGTGTTATCGCTAAGTGGCGGTGACTAATCATTCTCCGCCCGCCTCGAGGGCAAGCAAATCTTCATTCTTTGGGGAAGGCCCTCACCTTATATGGGGAAGATGACCTCGCTGTTCTGTTCCGCCTCTTAAAGCAACGTATACTGAGAATTATATGAACGTAAAGTATAAAAAATCCTCTCGGCACGCCGGAAGGCGGAGGTAGATTTCACCGGGCAAACTAGGGGATAAGCTATAATAGGCAAAATATGCAGGTTTTCGTAGGAGGATCAGACCTCATTTATTGCGAGAAAGTATTTTACAATTGGAGGTTAATGAACGTTTTTTTCGTCTTTCTATGCATATTTTGAACATTTTATTGTCTTATGGGGATGGCAACCTTCTTGTCATTTGGGGTTCATTTTTATACTTGTGATCACACTGTCCTTATGCAAGGTTTGGAACTGATGTGTAAGTATCTAACAGTCTGTTACTTCTTCACGCAAAATTTTATCTCCCGCAGAGACGTTGGTTGGTTCCTCAGTTTAGGGGCTGCGACAAGGTGGTCATGTAACCCCGTGTACATGGGATGTGATTAGAATCTGTCTGATAAACTGTGCTAATTGTGATGACTGCATTAGTCTGTAATTCAGGTATGGTCTGCAGACGGTCAATTTTAAGTAGTAGTACCTAATTTTGTACCAAATACTACCGTCAACGACACCTAGCTGTGAACTTGGCTGCTAGATGCCACCGCAACCAGCAACTTGCAACGAACGTTGTAACTTCCCCTCCGAAGGAAAGCATGCTGAGGGATTTTTAGCGCTCTTAGAAAATCCAGCGACTTTGGCCGGCTTTGAACCAACGACCTTGGGCATAGAAGTTCAGCATGCTACCACTTAGCCGCTTCCCTCATAGTGAGATGGAACAAGAAGTTCCGTGACGAACTAAAGAGCCTACTTTTCTTAAAATTAAGATTCATGCCAATGATTAATCTACAGTATATGAACCTATCTAGAATAATGACGAAATTAAGTTGGTAATATCGAAATGTCTTAATTAGTTCGAAATACTGTATACTAGGCATAATGTAGCCTAACAGAGCAATACAGTTGGCAGCCCTGGAGACTGAATATATTCTTAATTCCATCTCTTAAGGTACAGAATACAAAATGTGGTTGCAGTCCAAAGGACGTTACATGGAGTTAGACATTGGATCTATTAGTACACGTAAAAGCATGTTGGCAACAATGTCATGCGAGTGCTGGTCAGAAATAATCTGAAATATTATGATATATTTTTGTGCCAATTTTGGATGAAATCCATTTGTTGGTATATAAGTTACATTTGTTTTTTGAAATTGGAGTTATCATCAGGCATAGAAACATGCTGGAGGCACAGACTTATATTAATTACTCCAAATTAATCTAGAATGTCAGGTGCTATACGTGTGTAAAGTATTGAGCTGTTGGCTTGCATACTTTCTGATATATTGGTATTAGGGTAAAAAATATAGACACCATTTATTAACAGTTGGCAGTCCTGACTGCTCTTAAGAATACTTATAGTCATATCTGTTATATTACACATATCACATACGAAATTTGGTTAAAATCCAACTGACAGTATAGAAGTTACATGTATTTAAAAATTGGTCCTATCAGCAGGCTTAGAATCAAGTTGGTAGAACTGACGTATATAAGTTACTCCAAATTAATGTAAAATGTCAGGTAATATACCTGTGCATAGTTTAAAGCTGTCGGCTTGCATACTTTCTGATATATTGGTATTTGGATAAAAAAAATTAGAGAGAGCAATTATTAACAGTTGGCAGCCCTGGTGGCTCTTAAGAATACACTCTGTCATATCTGCTTATGTACACATATTACATACAAAATTTGGTTGAAATCCAATTGATAGTGTAGAAGTTATATGCATTTAAAAATTGGACCTATCAGAAGGCTTAAAATTATTTTGGCAATACTGCCATATATGGCCTCCCGGAAATTAAACTAAAATAGTATTATCTACATGTGTGCCAATTTTGGAATAGCTCCCATGTATACATTCCAAGATATCCAACATGGAGCTCAAATTTCAAGTGCGTTTTTAGCATTCTGACATCCTTTTCAAATATGGGCCTGTGATATTCCGGTATACAACTTTACTCATACTAAATTTGGATTCGATTTCTGCAGCCGTTTAGGAGTTGATAGAGGGGGACACACACACACAGCCATCCAGCCTGACAGACAGAAGGACAGACCGACAGACAGACAGACACATTTTCCCGGATCGGTCTCATAAGTCTACTTTTTCCTCATTTTTAGCCTATTTTCAATTTTGAAACAAGATGTTCAGTAAAGAACATATAGCCTAATTTCTCCTAAATGCATGGGTATTGTTATAACTCTTTGTCCTTTTCAAGGAGTATAATTGAATGTTGGTTGTAGTAGCTTGTTGAAATACAACGTGCTATAGGGATATTAAACATGAATATGAGGTGCCCTTTGCTAGTGCTACCTCTGTAAAAAAAAATCATTTAATTCGGTTTCACCGTGTTTGAATTGATCTGGGGAATGGATTTACACACATACATGGCCGCTATTTGCAAACTATCGGGCTGATGACCTTGTAGTCAGTCATAAGATGCTTTCCACAAAAAGGCTTGTGTTGCAAAATCCGGTAGAGATCAAATTATTAGGATGGTCGAAATTTGATTTAAGCTTTTAACATTTGGGTGGCCGTCATTCCATTTCCGTCAAGATGGCGGTGATATAAAACATGGCACTGAGGTGCCTTTTGCTAGTGCTACCTCTGTACCAAATTTCGTTCAATTCGGTTTCACCGTGTTTGAATTGATAGGGGGAATCGATTTGCACACATACTTGGCCACCATCTGCAAACTATTGGGCTGATGATCTAGCAGTTTGGTCAGAATATGCTTCCCACATAAAGATTTGTTGTTGCAAAATTTGGTAGAGACTAGATTATTAGGTTTGCCGTAATTACATTTTAGCCTTTAACATTTGGGTGGCCGTCATTCCGTTTCCGTCAAGATGGCGGCGATATAAAACATGACACTGAGGTGCATTTTGCTAGTGCTACCTCTGTACCAAATTTCGTTCCATTCGGTTTCACCGTGTTCGAATTAATAGGGGGAAACGATTTTCACACAAAGATGGCCGCCATCCGCAAAATATTAGGCTAATGACCTATTAGTTTGGTCAAAGGATGCTCCCTCCACAATGGTATGTTGATGCAAAATTTGGTAGAGATCGGATGATTAGGTTAATCGTAATTTGATTTAAGCTTTGAATATTTGTGTGGCCGCTATTACGTTTCCGTCAAGATGGCTGCGATATAAAACACGACACTGAGGTGCCCTTTGCTAGTGCTACCTCTGTACCAAATTTTATTCCATTCGGTTTCACCGTGTTCGAATTAATAGGGGTAATCGATTTTGACACAAAGATGGCCGCCATCCGCAATTTATTAGGCTAATGACCTATTAGATTTGTCAAAGGATGCTCCCTTCATAAAGGTATGTTGTTGCAAAATTTGGTAGAGATCGGATGATTAGGTTAGTCGTAATTTGATTTAATCTTTGAACATTTGTGTGGCCGCCATTACGTTTCCGTCAAGATGGCGGTGATATAAAACATGACACTGGGGTGCCCTTTGCTAGTACTACCTCTGTACCAAATTTCGTTCCATTCGGTTTCACCGTGTTCGAATTAATAGGGGCAATCGATTTTCACGCAAAGATGGCCGCCATCCGCAAACTATTAGGCTGATGACCTATTAGATTTGTCAAAGGATGCTGCCCCATAAAGGTATGTTGTTGCAAAATTTGGTAGAGATCGGATGATTAGGTTAGTCGTAATTTGATTTAAGCTTTGAACATTGGTGTGGCCGCCATTACGTTTCCGTCAAGATGGCGGCGATATAAAACATGACATTGAGGTGTCCTTTGCTAGTGCTACCTTTGTACCAAATTTCGTTCAATTTGCGCTCACCGTGTTCGAATTGATAGGGGGGACAGACATTCAGAGTACACACACTCACACACACACACACACACAGACTCACACACACACACACATACACACACACACAGTCAGACACACTTTTTTTTCGCCCTGTAGTGATCTCATAAGTCTACTTTCATTTTTTGCAAAAATCGAAAGTAGGCTAAAAATATGCTTATTAGATCACCTTTTGTCCGTGTGTGTGTGTGCGTGCGCGCGCGTGTGTGTGTGTGTGTGTGTGTGTGTGTGTGAGGTGTGTGTGTGTCTCCCCCTAATAAATTCTAAACGGTTGGAGCGATTTCAATGAAACTCGGTAAGTTCTTAGCACTATTCCGGGCGACCTCGGCCGTGCCCTTCAAATTTTGTAACGTCTCACCAATCCAACATGGTGGCTGTGCGAAATATTTCACCAGCATTCAATATCTCCGAAACTATTACCGATATCGCCCTGAAGTTGTGTACGGTGATAAAGGGCACTACTAGAAGTTCATCTATGAGACTTTCAAAAACCTGGTTACTACAAAAATATCATGGTTGCCAAGCGAAGTTCAGACTTTTGAATAGACTTTTCTCGCGATTTAACTATCCAAACGTAATGAAACTTGGTACAGAAAATGTTTATACACATTGTAATGCACTGGAGTCTACGTTAGTTCAATTGATTACATAACCTCAAAATGTCGGCTGTGCGAAATATTTCACTGACATTCTATATCTCCGAAACTATTACAGATATCACCCTGACATTTTGTACGGTGATGAAGGGTAGTGATACAAGTTTAACTATGTAACATTTATAAACCTGTAAAGTACAAAACGAACATGGCGGCCAAGCGAATTTGAAATATTTTAATATACTTTTCTCGTGATTTAACTTTCTGAGCGCAGTAAAATGTGGTACAGGAAATGTCTATACACATTGTAATGCACTGGTATCTAATTTAGTTCAATTGTTTACATAACCTCAAGATGGCGGCTGTGCGAATTTTAAAATTAAGTTTCTATTTCTTGTATCGTAATCATGCGATTGAAGTGAAAGTGTGAATAATGAAGCTACGCAATAATTTTCCTTTAATGACACAGGACTCTATGACCTATACATTTAACAATCCAAGGTGGCGACCATCCGAAATATTTAGACTGCTCTGAATATCTACGAATCTATTACAGCAATCAAACTGAATTTTTTAATGTTCTTAGGGGCTATGAACTTAAGTTCTCCTATAGGACTTTAAATAACCTGGTGATCACAAATCCAACATGGCGGCGACGCGAATTATAAATATTCGCTTGGATGTTTCTCGCAATTTAACCACCCGAGTCCAGTGAAACTTGGTACAGTAAATCTTTATACGAATGTTAATCCACTGGCATCTAATTTATTTCAATTGTTTCCATAACCACAAGATGGCAGCTGTGCGAATTTTTAAAATCTTCTTGTTACTTCTTGTGTCCTAATCATGCGATTGAAATTTGAATGCTACACGTACACAATAATCTTCGTGTAACAGTACATAACTCTAAGACCCACATATTTAAAATCCATCATGGCGACCATCCGAAATATTTAGCCGGTTCTCAATATCTACGAATCTATTACAGCAATCAAACTGAAATTTTGTATGTTGATAGTGGCAGTTAACATAAGTAGGATATATGAAAATAGGCTGTATAGTTCTTCACGGATCTACTTGTTGCAAAGTGTGAAACGTAGGCTAAAAATTAATGAGATCTCGTCAATGGCGTTGTCTTGGCAACCTCTGATAGTTCATCCCTTATCAATTTAGAAGCGTTGTCATGGTAACCTCTGATAGCACTTGGCATTTTCTTTAATTCCGAAATCATTTTTCTCATCCCTTGGCGTAATGGTGAGTCATATCAAAAATTCTTTCAGACAAAAGTTTTAGGTAATTATTAGGGGAATAGTTTCCATTTTGTACGGTTTTGATATTGTGCCTATTAAGAGAGATATTATTAATGTTTCCCGAAAAACCCACTTTTTTCCACCCCTTTGGTCAATTGCTGGTGCTATCAAAAAAACTTATTTGACATAAATTTTGGCACTTATCCGAAACATATTATGAACTCCGAATGGATTCGATATTTCACGTATTAAGAGAGTTATAGCGAAATTTCACTTTTTCGAAAAAAGTCCCCCATTTTCACCCCCTTCGACCGATTTTGCCCATTAACGAACTCGACCGAGATTTTAATGGAATACTTATTATGTAAGAAATTCAAACTGATTGAGGCAAAATTACGGCAGTTATCGTGTCCACAAGAAAGTGATATATATATATAGATACATATATACATATATACATAAATTATATATAAACTTTTGAACTGACGGTGGTTTTGGGGTCTGGGGAATGTGAAATGCGAAGATATGTCGAAATTTTCCGGAAGTCGAAACATGGTACCCATTGCAATAGTTAGCTTTCTAATGAAATCTACCTAACAAACTGTAACTTTCCTCGGTCACCTCCCGATACTTTTATATTTTTATGCATGCTTTTTTCTTCTTTACTCTTGATGTGTAATTCTTCTCTTCTTACTTTTTCTATTTTATTTTCGGCATTTCCCTTTTTAAAATTTTTATGAAGACACCACAAACACACCAAGTTTCTGAGTCAGGGTAATTAGTCATATGAGATTAAAATCACCACGCCTACCTCAGTCTCCACGTCCTCAGAGCTGGCGTGGAAGACTTACTAAGGAAAGTATAAGTTCATAAAACCATATGGAAAAGGAGCAACGCTCTTCTTTCTGATCGGCTAACCTTTGCAGACAATGTTGAATCCCGCAACAAAAACAGCTGAGTGTTCTGTCACTGAAACAGGCTCGGGAGCAACAGAACAATAACTCCCATCAACTTGTTCTGCACTTCTGCCATTGCGGTTCCTAGCAAGCGATCTCGTGAGGAGACTACACCGCGTGCAACGAGTTCTACTGCAGGCATTGAATGGATTCACATTAATAGCACGTCGTATTACCTGCACTGTGGATGAGTGGTTATCGTGTCTGTCTACCAACCCTAAGCTTGCAGGATCGCTCCTGGCCATGGTAAGTGAATTTTGCGAGGCGACAAAAATACGTTGTTGGCATGTTAAAGAACTCATTTGAATTCAGTAAGCCATGTACATATTGGCAAAATTAATCTCGGGGTATTCCACCAGCCTTCTCTACTAGAAAGCGCTATAGTGTCAAGGAGCTTAGATATAACCTCCTTGACTTTCATAGCACTCCAAGGAACAACAAAATATCGACATGCAAGCTGCCCTCTGGGTGTAAAATAACAAAGCTTGCACCCGGCCACCGAGGCCAAACGATAGTATTATTATTATTATTATTATTATTATTATTATTATTATTACTGCCTTCGGTTTTCAGAGTTCCACCTCGTGGTGTAGAGGCTAGCATTCTTGGCTAGCACCTCTGAGGTTCGGATTAGTTTTCAGATCTGCCAATATACTTAAATTATGACCTGAGGGCAGGAATGGTGTACGCTTAGCCTCGTGAGGCAAAGCTCAGAAGAGGTGGATTTGATTCCTACCTCAACTATCGTAGAGGAGGTTTTACGTATTTTACCACTTCTACTCCAGAGAAATATTTCGGGATGGTTCCTAACTTAAGGGTACGACCACCATCTTCCCAATTCTCACCTCAATCACAAATATACACAAACTAATAGAGATACGACAATAACACAGTTTATCAGTCAAAATCTACACTTCACTCTTCCGCCCCTTCAAACAATATTAACTAACGAATAATTAAAATATACACTCATCCAAGAATACGGGTTGAAATGACCACGATATCCAAGCATACAAAATGAATCAACACCAAATTTTTAACATGGATATTTTTAAGCTGGGGGTCTATCTGAAATTGGCGTGGACAGTTTCGTTTGGATACATTTACGACACCTAGTTACCATGGCAACAAGTGCAAGCGCACTTAATTCCCACTCGTTGAAGCGCGTTCAGCAGCAAATTTACGACACCTAGTTACCATGACAACAAGTGCATGTGCACTTGTCCCGCTCGATGAAGCGCGTTCCGCGACACATTCACAACACCCAGGCCTGGTTACCATGGCAAAATGTGCAAGCGCAATTATCCTACTCGTTGAAAGGTGTTCAGCGACAAATTTACGACACCTAGTTACCATGGCAACAAGTCCCGCTCGATGAAGCGCGTTCAGCGACAAATTTACGACACCTAGTTACCATGGCAACAAGTCCCGCTCGATGAAGCGCGTTCAGCGACAAATTTACGACACCTAGTTACCATGGCAAAAAGTGCAAGCGCTCTTACCCCACTCGTTGAAGCGCGTTCAGAAACAAATTACCGACACTTAGTTACCATGACAATAAGTGCAAGCGCATTTGTCCCGCTCGATGAAGCGCGTTCAGAAACAAATTACCGACACTTTGTTAGTTACCATGACAATAAGTGCAAGCGCACTTGTCCCGCTCGATGAAGCGCGTTCCGAAACACATTTCTGACACCTAGTTACCATGGCAACAAGTGCAAGCGCACTTGTCCCGCTCGATGACGTGCGTTCAGAAACAAATTTCTGACAGCTAGTTACCATGGCAACAAGTGCAAAGGTACTTATCCCACTCGATAAAGCGCGTTCAGCAACACATTTCTGACAGCTAGTTACCATGGCAGCAAGTGCAAAGGCATTTATCCCACTCGATGAAGCACGTTCAGCAACAAATTTCTGACACCTAGTTACCATGGCAACAAGTGCAAAGGCACTTATCCCACTCGATGAAGCGCGTTCAGCAACAATTTTTTTGACAACTAGTTACCATGGCAACAAGTGCAAAGGCACTTATACCACTCCATGAAGCGGTTCAGCAACAAATTTCTGACACCTAATTACCATGGCAACAAGTGCAAAGGTACTTATCCCACTCGATGAAGCGCGTTCAGCAACAATTTCTGACACCTAGTTACCATGGCAACAACGGCAAAGGCAATTATCCCACTCGGTGAAGCGCGTTCAGCAACAAATTTCTGACACATAGTTACCATGGCAGCAAGTGCAAAGGTGCTTATCCCACTCGATGAAGTGCGTTCAGCAACAAATTTCTGACACCTAGTTACCATGGCAACAAGTGCAAATACACTTGTCTCACTCGATGAAGCGCGTTCAGCAACAAATGTCAGACAGCTAGTTACCATTTCAACAAGTGCAAATGCACTTATCCCACTCGATGAAGCGCGTTCAGCAACAAATTTCTGACACCTAGTTACCATGGCAACAAGTGCAAATGCACTTGTCTCACTCGATGAAGCGCGTTCAGCAACAAATTTCAGACAGCTAGTTACCATGGCAACAAGTGCAAAGGCACTTATCCCACTCGATGAAGCGCGTTCAGCAACAATTTCTGACACCTAGTTACCATGGCAACAACGGCAAAGGCACTTATCCCACTCGATGAAGCGCGTTCAGCAACAAATCTCTGACACCTAGTTACCATGGCAACAAGTGCAAATGCACTTGTCTCACTCGATGAAGCGCGTTCAGCAACAAATTTCAGACAGCTAGTTACCATGGCAACAAGTGCAAAGGCACTTATCCCACTCGAAGAAGCGCGTTCAGCAACAGATTTCTGTCACCTAGTTACCATGGCAACAAGTGCAAAGGCACTTATCCCACTCGATGAAGCGCGTTCAGCAACAAATTTCTGTCACCTAGTTACCATGGCAACAAGTGCAGAGGCACTTGTCCCGCTCGATGAAGCGCGTTCAGAAACAAATTACCGACTCCTAGTTACCATGACAATAAGTGCAAGCGCACTTGTCCCGCTCGATGAAGCACGTTCAGAAACAAATTTCTGTCACCTAGTTACCTTGCAAACAAGTTCAAAGGCACTTGTCCCGCTCGATGAAGCGCGTTCAGCAACAAATTTCTAACACCTAGTTACCGTGGCAACAAGTGCAAAGGCACTTATCCCACTAGATGAAGCGCGTTCAGCAACAAATTTTTGTCACCTAATTACCATGGCAACAGATGCAAAGGCACTTGTCCTGCTCGATGAAGCGCGTTCAGCAACAAATTTCTGTCACCTAGTTACCATGGCAACAAGTGCAAGCGCACACTTATCCCACTCGATGAAGCG
This sequence comes from Meconema thalassinum, assembly GCA_946902985.2. NCBI lineage: Eukaryota > Metazoa > Arthropoda > Insecta > Orthoptera > Tettigoniidae > Meconema > Meconema thalassinum. The sequence goes on along the minus strand of OX336388.2, from coordinate 1,135,480,539 downwards.
CGTTCAGCAACAAATTTCTGTCACCTAGTTACCATGTCAACAAGTGCAAAGGCACTTATCCCACTCGATGAAGCGCGTTCAGCAACAAATTTTTGTCACCTAGTTACCATGGCAACAAGTGCAAGCGCACACTTATCCCACTCGATGAAGCGCGTTCAGCAACAAATTTCTGTCACCTTGTTACCTTGTCAACAAGTGCAAGCGCACTTATCTCACTCATTTAAATGAGAACAACAGTTGACTAAGGGGCGTCCAGTCCAGAGCTTTCATGACATGCAAGTGGGCACTGTGGTTGCTAATCTATGTTCCACCGGATTTTAAATAATATCAAAGGTCGAAGAATTTATGAATGTGTTGTCTTATCGTACATCTGGTTAAGATTAGTATTCCAGCTTTAAGGGTGGGTGGAATGAGTCACAGAACAAATGAGCCACATGCCTTGCAGCCAAATTTAACCACCGGATACATGAACTCAAAACATCCAATAACTTAAAAATTCCTCTCGTGATTGGAAGCAAATTTCCTCTTCTTTATTTTCCAGTGCAGTTGTCAGCAGATGTTTGGGCCATGTGCTTCCAGCGTTAATTCCTTAATTTGTTTGAGATGCGCGTGGAGGGTGGAACCTTATCTAGGCTGTCACTCCCCACACCTCCCCCACATGCTTATCTGTCGGAGGAAGGGTGGGCTGGCTTCTCGCATCTGGACTCAATTAGTCGGCTCAGTCTAAGCCGGGGCAAAGAATATTGCCCTAGTCCAACACACTTGACATACAGTAATCAACAGTCTTTGCTGAGTTAGTCTTACAAGTAAACCTCGCAAACATGTCCTCCCTCAAATCCCCTCCACCATGCTTAAACCATAACGAAGAGAAATATAAAGGGTGGCTGGCTGTGTGATGCAGCATCAATACTAACAATAACCTAACCAATCCTCCCACATCCTTGCATGAGGCTATCTCCAATCCGCCAGGTTTTACCTGTAGGCAATCTTTTCTTTCTGCCAATGGGGTTTTTCCCTGGCACTTCGCTCAAACTCAAACCACTTACTGTATATTCCAAAATCCAAACGATGATACCTGGTAGAGTACGTAGTACTGGGACAGGCAGAAAGACTCGCAGGGCTCATCCAATCCCCATCTGTTTCTCCTACTATCGTAGTTACTAACAGCATGTCGGGGGCAGCAGTAGTACAGGTCGGCTGCCACGCGGGGGGGGGGGGGGGGGGCTTACATTTTCGAAAATAAAATAAAATTAACAAAAAGAGATGCAGCAGTAAGGTTCTTACCTGCTCTGCCTGAGGTTACTGGATGGAATCCTAGTGAAGTCAGTTAGAATCTGTGGCTTAAAACGCGAGAACCGTTGGCGTAGCTACGCAGGGGGTGATAGAGGGGAAATAAAAAAATTGTTTAATTTTTCAATTTGGATGAAAACCAATCTTCGGATTGAGGACACATGATTGAATTATGTAAGTTCATACTTGCTAATTTGAAAGCATTTATTTTCATTCGTTTTTTTGTTTGTTTGTTTGTTTGTTTTTGTTATCCTGACTTAACACATATTGAATGAGCAGAATGGTCGGCTGTTCAAGATGGCTGTGGTGCGATCTTTCCTCAACCCTTTCCAAAAATAAAAAGTATCACTTGCCAGTTGCCATTCTGTTAGTATCCCAGTGTGAGTGCCATTTTTGTAAGTGAATAATATATTGTTGAGTTATAGACCTATTGCTGATTTTGTAAGTTAAACTTTAGTTGGAACTGTAGTTTACTAATATTTATAAAATGTCGGGGTTAGAAAGAAACATATGATTTCGAGGAGAAAACTGTACTTTATAATTTAGTATCAACAAAATTGTTAATTTTCGAACATTTGCACATTGATAAGTGCAGATAGGCCTGCAACGTATCAAATGCTAGTGAAATCGAACAACAGATAGGAGGTTTCGTAACTCCGGGACCATTATTCCTTTAGTTGATTATGTCTCATTAGTCTATGTCCGAACCCATACCCCGTTCCAAACCCTAGTTACACCACTTGCGAGAACCATGTCTGTATGGTTATGGCATGTTACCGGTCCCTTCTTGGACAAAATTACCGCACCAGGATGTCTCTAAAGCTGCGATTGTTAAGAGGGACGTACAATCCATGACATTCTTCAGTTTTAGATTCCAAGCATTGGTTAAAAATGATACAGATTAAGCAATTAACTGAACGCCATTATTTATATTCTTCTTTTCCAAATCATTCATCTGTCTATGGGCTGCAAGCGCACAGTCTATCAGTATTTCCTCTTTACACTCCCACCAGAGGGTTTTCAGTCTTTGGTTCTTCCTCTGTCTTTCTTCCACCGAGACGTTCCTCAGTTTAGAATAATTTTCTGGATTTTCCCTAAAATCCACAACATTCTTTCTAAAAAGGTTTCTGTTGTGAATTTCATCAGGTGTTATGCTTCCATTTTCTAGGTATTTGTGCACCTCTTTCAGCCAGTGGGGACGGGCTTACCATATTTCACCTGTAGTGCAAGATTATATGGCAATCTTGCCGGCTTCATTCTCCTCCTCCTCTGTATTGTGATGGATATACTGTATTTTCTATATTGGCACACAATTCCTTAAAGAAAACCCTTGAAACACCTACTTTGGATCTTAAATCCCCCTGAGGGAGATCCCTTCTTTTTCTCAGTTAGGGGCTCTATTTTGTACAGAATTTCGGCAGCGTATGACCTCGAAGTTCCAACCCTTAAAACCTCAATAACTAACTACTAACTAGTCTGAACTACCGTAGAGTGGCGAATCAACTTTGCCGTGAGAGAGATTTGTAGGTAGGCCTATCATGCCAGAGTTCCATCTTTCTAATTCTGAAAGTTACAAAACAAAACCCAAGAACTACCCTCAACTTTCAGTCAAGCTCCCACTTAAACAAAACATTAACCCACCCTTAAATACATGTCTGGAAACGTCAAATCGTGGATACTGGTGCTTTCATTATTTTGTAAGTATTTTCTATCTAAATTGCATTTTGTAAATATTATCAATTCAAATAACAGTACAGTAAGTATGTAGCTAGTTGGAGTTGTAAGTAGGTAGTTAGTTTGTCTATTAGATATATGTCATTGTTCTATTAGACTGTGGTGTGTGAGTGTGTTTGGTGAGGGTGCATGTGAGTGTGCCTGGTGACATACTGTTTTAGTGGTAGTATTTGTTGTTGGTGGAACTTTAGTATTTTTTCGTTAGTAGAATTTTGGTATTTAATTGTTAGTACGGTAGAAGGTTGGTATTTTTGTTAGTAGAATTGCTCTTTACTTATTCTGAAAGGGAGTAGCAGCCTTTCAGAATAAATCAATTCTTTACTAGTCTTAAAGACAGTTAAGATATTGATAATATAAGCCAAATAATGGCTACACTGCGTCCTGCTGCACGGCTGAAAGCAACGGGAAACTACAGCCGTATGCTATTCCCGAGGATATGCACCTCTCTATGCATAAATACATGTGATGATGGCCTCCTCCCTTGTAAAATTTCAATCCGGAGGTAAACTAGCCCCCGTTCGGATCTCCGGGTGGGGACTACTCGAGAGGGGGTTAACATCACAGAAGTGACAAAGAGGAAATCTGACATTCTACGGATCGGAGCGTGGAATGTTAGAAGTCTGCTAGGAAATGGAAGATTAGAAAACTTAGAAAGGGAAATGGATAGGTTGAGGTTGGATTTGGTTGGGATTAGTGAAATGCGCTGGCAGGAAGAACAGGACTTTTGGTCAGGAGACTATAGGGTCATTAGCACTAAATCAAACAATGGCCAAGCAGGGGTTGGCCTCATATTGAGTAGGAAACTTGGACAGCGGGTGTAATATTATGAGCAATATAGTGAACGGATTATTGTAGCAAAAATAAATACTAAACCTACCTGCACCACAGTGGTACAAGTCTATATGCCTACCAGTCAAGCTGATGATGAGGATGTTGAAAAGGTCTACGAAGAAATAGACGAAATTCTGAGGTATATCAAGGGTGATGAAAATGTTATAGTAATGGGAGATTGGAATGCTGTGGTAGGAAAAGGGAGAGAGGGGAAGATAGTAGGAGATTTCGGATTAGGTGAAAGGAATGATCGAGGAAGCAGGCTGGTAGAATTCTGCACTGAGCATGAGTTGGTCATAGCTAACACCTTATTCAATAACCACAATAGAAGAATATACACATGGATGAGACCAGGAGATACAGGGCGTTACCAAATCGACTTCATTATGGTCAAGCAGAGGTTTCGAAACCAGATTTTGGATTGTAAAACATATCCTGGTGCTGACATAAACTCTGACCACAATCTGGTTGTAATGAAATGCAGATTAAAGTTGAAGAAACTGAAGAAAAGTCAAAAGCCAGAAAGGTGGGCAATAGACAGACTGAAAGAGAAGGATGTAAACGAAAGATTCAAGAAGAGTATAAAGGAAGGACTAAAGAAAAACCCTAAACAAACTTCAATTGCAGACGAATGGGTACTTTTGAAGAATGAAATAACAAAATCCGCAGAAGAAAACATTGGTAGGAAAGAGAGAATAGGTAGAAAACCGTGGATCACTCAGGATATACTCGAATTGATGGATGAAAGGCGGAAGCACAAGAATGTAAGAGATGAAAAGGGGAAAGCAGAATACAGACGTCTGAGAAATGAGGTTAACAAGAAGTGCAAGGAAGCGAAAGAAGAATGGTTGAAAGAGAAATGTGCTGGTATAGAAAATTGTCTGAAATTAGGAAAAGTAGACACAGCTTATCGAAGGATTAAGAATACTTTTGGGGAAAAGAAGACTAAGTGCTGTAATATTAAGGACACAAATGGAAAGCCTCTAACAGATAGGGAAGAAAAGGTTGAGAGATGGAAAGCTTACATAGAGAGTTTGTATAAGGGAAAGGAGATTGAGAATTATGTAATGGAAAGGGAGGAGGAAATTGATGAGGATGCGAAAGGAGATTTAATATTGAAATCAGAATTTGATAGAGCTTTGGAAGACTTAAGCAGGAACAAAGCACCAGGCATAGATGATATACCGATTGAGTTGCTACGCTGCATAGGAGATGAAGGTCTGATCAGGTTATTTCACTTGGTGTGTAGGATTTATGAGACAGGTGAGGTACCCCCTGATTTCAAGAAGAATGTAATCATCCCTATACCAAAGAAAGTGGGAGCTGACAGATGTGAAGATTACCGTACAATCAGCTTGATTACTCATGCTTCAAAGATCCTGTCTAGAATAATTTACAAGAGGATTGAGAGCCAGAGAGAAACGGAGTTGGGTGAAGACCAGTTTGGTTTCAGGAGAAATGTAGGAACAAGGGAAGCTGTACTAAGTCTTAGGCTGATTTTGGAAGGTAGAATAAGGAAAGATAAGAGAACGTTCATGGCTTTTGTAGACTTAGAAAAGGCTTTTGATAACGTTGATTGGACTAAATTGTTTGACATTTTGAAATCGATTGGAATAAAGTACAGGGATAGGAGGGTGATATACAATCTATACAGAAACCAGACAGCAGTCATTCGAGTTGAAGGACATGAGAGAGAAGCTGGTATTCAGAAAGGTGTAAGGCAAGGCTGCAACTTATCACCCATACTTTTCAATCTTTACATTGAACAAGCAATGAAGGAAATTAGAGAAAAATTTAAAGTGGGAGTGAAGATTCAAGGAGAAATAATTTCAACTCTGAGATTTGCTGATGACATCGTCATCTTGGCCGACAAGCCTGAGGATTTGAATGAGTTTTTGAATGGTATGGACTCCGTCTTACGGAAAGAATTTTTGATGAAAATTAATAAATGTAAAACAAAAATACTGGAATGCAGCCGAAATAAATCAGAAACCTCTATGGAGATCAAATTGGCAGGTGAAAATCTGAAGGAAGTAGGAGACTTCTGTTACTTAGGAAGCAGAATAACCAGTGATGGACGAAGCAAAGAGGATATAAAAAGTAGGTTGGCTCAGGCAAGAAAGGCATTTCTACAAAAAAGGAATCTGCTGACATCGAATATAGATTTAGGTATTAGGAAGTCATTTTTGAAAGCCTTTGTCTGGAGCGTGGCGCTCTATGGAAGTGAAACTTGGACTATTGGTGCAGCAGAAAAGAGGAGAATTGAAGCATTTGAAATGTGGTGTTACAGGAGAATGATGAAGATCAGATGGGTAGATAGGGTTACAAACAAAGAGGTATTAAGACGAGTGGGAGAGGAGAGATGTTTCTGGCGACTGTTAATGCAGAGAAGGGATAGGTTGGTAGGACACATACTAAGACACCCAGGAATAGCAAGCTTAGTTATGGAAGGAAGGGTCGAGGACAAGAACTGTAGGGGTAGACCAAGGTTAGAATATGTTAAACAGATTGCCTCGGATGTAGGGTGTGGTAGCTATGTAGAGATGAAACGATTAGCTCAGGACAGGGAGGCATGGAGAGCTGCATCAAACCAGTCAAAAGACTGAAGACTCAAACAACAACAATTCTTTTGCCCAGTGCTTCCTTTTCATTATCATTGAAAGTAAGGATCTCATCCAGATATTTAAAATTCTCAGTTCTCCAAACAAATCAAAATGCTGTCACTATCTCGCAAGCTGGTTCCATCTTCACTTAGTTCATGTATTTGGCCTTTCCAAATCAGATCCATAGGCGGGTGTTCACAAGTATATTTTGCAGCATTTCGATCTGCTTCACTGCTGTTTCGAGGTTGTCTACAAGGAACACAACATCGTCAGCGAAGGCCATGTAATGAAAGGAAATGAGTCTTTGGGTCAATTCTCACACCATGATAGAGGTTATTATTTCTAATGTGTTCCTCCAATTTATGACGACTTTCTCCAGAATACAGGCCCGCATTAATCTCAAACATTTCTGATAGCTATCTCATGAACTTCGCTTGAGAGAGTTCATCTATGCGAGTTTGTTGGATCAATGCCATGAGAATCTGCATAGTCTAAGTGTCTGCCGATCTACGGAACCGTATGCATGTCTGATATTAACAAGGTCATAATCTATCCTTGTCTCATTGCCCTGATTACGATCAATGATTTGATGATAAAGATTCGTTCTGAGAAAGAGCGACTCTTTCTAATACCAGCCGCGTACTCCCCAGCTGAGCCTCTACCCTATTTGCCGTGCTTTCGACAATACCTTGTATGTTCTGGGGAGAAGAGAAATGCTTGTGTAATTATTGGCGTCCTTTACGTCCCCTTTCTTGTGCAAGGGGTAAATGATGGTGTTCTTACATTCCTTTGGTATACTTTCCGTTGCTCAGATATGGAAGAATATTTATTTCAACTGATTCACCAAGTCTATCCAGCGAACTTTAGCCAATCTGCAACAATGGTATCTTTCTCAGGGGCCTTGTCATTTTTTAAATCCTTAAACCTATCCATAATTTATTCTCAACTAGCAACCCACCCCGGCTTCGGCCGGTATCTTTAACGGTTTACCCAGCGTAAGCTTAAAAGGCGGATCTTTTTTCATTTCAATGAACTACCACCTATATCCGTTTTCTGTCTGGGTGTGATGGGTTAAAACCAATCACTGGACTATTAGGCTAATTATATTATCATGGAGATAGCATGTGCAACGAATTTCTATCAGACGTAATTTAAGAATGGCGAGGTGCATGAAACACAAATCCCCCTTCCGTCCAATTTAAACTTGACTGTGTATTCTGCGGAACGAAGGGTGATACTGGGGTGATAGGATTGCTCGCTAGCTAGCTCGTATACTGTCTCCGAAGCTAGTAATTGAATGAAGATTGCTAGAAGAAATGAAAACGTAAAAATACTTATAGTGGGCGAAGTATTGAAGATAGAACAAGTAGTTCCGTGAAGAACTATACAGCCTATTTTCATATATCCTACTCATATTAATTGCCACTATCAACATACAAAATTTCAGTTTAATTGCTGTAACAGATTCGTAGATATTGAGAACCGTCTAAATATTTCAGATTGTCGCCAGGTTGGATTTTTATTTTTGTACTATTAAATTAATATTATTGTGTTCGTGTGGTATTCAAACTTCAATCGCATGATTAGAACACAAGAAGTAAAAACGAGATTTTAAAATTACGCACAGCAGCCATCTTGTGAATATGCAAACAATTGAAATAAATTAGATGCCAGTGGATCAACATTTGTATAAGCATTTAACGTGCAATGTTTCACGGCACTCGGATAGTTAATTCGCGAGAAACGTCCATTTAAATATTTATACTTCGCGTCGCCGCCATGTTGGATTTGTGCTCACCAGGTTACTGAAGTCCTATAGGTGAACATATGTTCATAGTCTCTATGAACATAAAAAAAATAGTTTGGTTGCTGTAAAAGATTCATAGATATTGAGAACCGTCTAAATATTTCGGAAGCTCGCCATTTAAAATTGTTATATGTATAGGCCATAGAGTTATGTACCATTCAAGGACAATTATTGCCTAGGTTCATTATTCAAACTTTCACTTCGATCGCATGATTACGACACAAGAAATAAAAACTTAATTTTCAAATTTCGCACTGCCGCCATCTTGAGATTGTGTAAACAATTGAATTAAATTAGAGGCAGTGCATTACAATCTGCAAAATCATTTACTGTACCACATTTCACTGCGCTCAGAGAGCTAAATCACGAGAAAAGTCTATTAAAATATTTCAAATTCGCTTGGTCGCCATGTTCGTTTTGTACTTTACAGGTTTATGAAATATACATCGGTAAACTGGTATCAGTACCCTTTATCACCGTACACAATTTCAGGGTGATATCTGTAATAGTTTCGGAGATATAGAATGTCAGTGAAATATTTCGCACAGCCGCCATTTTGAGGTTATGTAAACAATTGAACTAAATTAGACTCCAGTGCATTACAATGTGTATAAACATTTGCTGCACCAAGTTTCATTACATTTGGATTGTTAAATCGCGAGAAAAGTCTATTTAAAAGTCTGAACTTCGCTTGACCGCCATGTTGGTTTTGTAGTCACCAGGTTTTTAAAAGTCCCATAGGAGAACTTCTAGTAGTGCCCTTTATCACCGTACACAATTTCAGGGCGATATCCGTAATAGTTTCGGAGATATTGAATGCTAGTGAAATATTTCGCACAGCCGCCATGTTGGATTGGTGAGATGTAACAAAATTTGAAGGGCACGGTCGAGGTCGCCGGGAATAGTGCTATGAACTTACCGAGTTTCATTGAAATCGCTCCAGCCGTTTAGATTTTATTAGGGGGGACACACACACACCTCACACACACACACACACACACACACACACACGCACACACACACGGACAAAAGGTGAACTCATAAGCCTATTTTTTCAAAATTGAAAATAGGCTAAAAATGCTGTCACGGACTTTCTTGTAGAACTTTTCATGCTGAACAATTCTTACACTCATAGTATATAGATATTTTTAACTGTTTACCCAACGTAAGCTTACAAGGTGCACGGACGGTAGGTTTTTTCGACTCGATTCACTGGAATTGTTACTGCTTGGCTTCCTTTGCTCATAAATAAATAATTTCCTACAGAAACCTTCCTCGAGAAATCGTTTAGCCTACAGATTGGTGAAAACCACATCAATATCTATCCAGTGGTTCTCGAGATTTCCCGGAACATCCAAGAATCGGGGACTTTGTTTTTACTAATTAGAGATTGTGGGATGTGAAATTCGGTTATTTCCCGTGAGAGCTTCAAAGCACACCGGTAATCCTTTCTCTGGGATCACATTATTGAAGAGCTATGGAAATATTTAGTCAGATGTTCACAGTTTTCTCTGTTGATCGTTCAGTTTATGAGATTTCCTTACTCATCATTGACACACAGATTCTCTGGGATGAGCCTATTAACAGTGTTCTTGAAAATACGATTAAAATCCCTAGTATTCCTCTTCTTCTTCTTAACGTTTTCATGACATTATTTATTTTGTAATTCTTTTGGATCGTTATGTCCAACTAAGGAGTGCGTTAGAACATATTTAGCACAATGTTTCCTCTTTCCTTCCCAATATCTCTTCATCCGTTCACTGTGCCCTCTTTTGTGTTCTTCTGTCCATCCTGTATTCTTCCGTGTAGGTTTCTTAGCAAAATTGTGTCTGTTTATTGGGGTTCTAATTGTTGGTCAATTGTGAGTGATTTCTTCAATTACACCAATTTCTTGTAGGTCTTGGGTTATTTCTACCAGTCAATTGTTGTGATTTGTCAGAGATTGTGCTAGGCTTAAAATTAATTTTCTTTTTAACATTATTATTATTAATATCATTAATAAAAGTGCATTACAATAGATAAAATTCTAACTGATTCAGCTTCCAGTAGTTTCCCGTGTTCAGTTCAAGCAAATTCCCTAGCGATACTTTCTAATAATCTGCGACCGCCTCCTTCCACCCTAGACTAATTAGGCTACATTCTTCTCCATTCATTCCAAAACTCTCATTCTTCCGATGATGTATGCCTGAGGAAAGGAATACGCCCGTAACAAGGACTCATCTAACAGAGTCGCCAGATCGTCGCTGTTGTTGATTAACTTAGGAACTTAGCGACATCGTGTTCATGTAGCCCCATGTGCTTGGCTGTGTGTGTAATTTGTCTGAAATCCTACCTCATTTTGGCGGATGTACTAATGTTTATATTTGTAATTGAGGGTAAGATTTGAAAGGAGGTGGTCGTGCGTGACCTTAAGTTACAAACCATCCTGGTATTTGCTAGGAGTAGAAGTGAGACTCCAAAGGAAACCAATTGAAGGATGGCTGAGGTGGGAATCGAACCCACATCTTCTGACTTTTACCTCACGAGGATGAGTGTACCCCGCTCCAGTCCTCAGACAACAATTACATTTTTTTGCAGAGTGGAAATCGAACCCGGACGCTCGCGGTAATAGCCAAAAGTGTCAGTCACTGCTCCACGAGATGGAAAAATATCATATGAAGTAGAGAATCAACGTCATTTTCAACTGCAGAAATACATATTCTCTTACATTTCCTCCATTAATTGTTCGCCAAGAAGGCTTTCTGCACATGAATTCATAATTTAAGCAACGTCTTCAGTAAGCTTGACGTGAAAGATCCCTGCTAAATATTAATAGAGACGACAAACTTGGCGCTAGTATGACCAACTTATATAATGAAGAGAGAGCATATTCTTGATCAAGAGCTGCTCTATTCAGCTTCCTCAGCTTGACTTTGTCCTCTTCCCTCCATCAAGAATACATACAGTCCTGAGGCAGTTCCTTGCCAACAAGACCTTGGAATATTAATGACGTTTGGTTTGCTTCAGTCCACATAGTGCAGCGATGGGATTATTCAAAATGAATTAACCTGCACTGTATTCAGAGAGGCATGTGATATTCATTGAGAACTAAGTAAGGAGCTGTTACTTCAAAAATAACTAAGTTATATTATTTCAGTGAAATCAGAGCCAATAAGCAAGTAATTGATAGCTTTTCAGTCTGTAAACACGCGCCTGTACCAAATTATATTAGCTGTGAAATATAAGTCGTACCTGAAAAGGAAAATACAGTCTTCTTCTTCTTCTTCTTCTTCTTCTTCTCCTTCCTAGCGTTGTCCCGCTGGTGCAGGGTCCGCTTGTTTTGGTCATTGACCTCCATTCTGTCCGGTTTCGTGCGTCAGCTGGATTTAGGCCGGTAATTTTTATTATGTCACCATTTTATTGTGTCTTGCCAACGCTGCTACGGTCGTCCTCTGGGGCGCAGGCCTTCAACCTCAAACTGAAGGACAGAGTTAGTAACAGTATCAAGCGCTGCACGCAGGGCATGTTCATACCATCGGAGACGTTTCTCTCTCATTTTGTCCATAATTGGGGCAACACCCATTTGCTCCCGAATTGTGTCGTTTCTGACATGGTCAATAAGGGAGATGCCCATTGTCCAACGGAGCATTCCCATTTCCGTGGCGTGTAGGTGACGTTCTGAAATTTTGTCGGATGGTCGACATTCAACTCCATACAGCGCAACTGGCAGTACCACTGTCCGATATATCTTGGATTTGAGACGAAGTGGCATTTTCTTGTCGCATTTTGTCATTTTGAGAAACGAATAATGTATTTTGAATTTAAATTAATGTGAAATTGCAATCACATTTGTACACCCGAAAAGTTGAATGGTCCACTTAATGTTCGTCTCCAAAAACATCTTCACTGTGTCTTTAACAAAAGCAATTTTCATAGTATTTGCAGATTTCACGTTATTTTGCATCATTTGGATTGTGGTCTGACACTTTACTTCACGTTTCACCTCTTCTGATTTATTGTTAAAGCATTATCTTGCACTTAAATGCCCCCGTATTGTCGAAAACGTCCTTCTTTTGCCATCAAGGCATTCATTATATAATTCACACAATAAAATTTCACTATCACATATATCAGAATTTCTGTTTATAATGTTGTCCCCGCTGAGATATTTTTGATCTCACCATTTTAGCATTTGTTGACTCGACCTACGCGAAGGGAATGAAAGCGACAGGCAAGCAACGAGTTGCATGAGGGATTACTTTTCGCATTCCATGCCAGTGGTCAAGCTGTCATTAACATTTTAAGGGTGTACAAACTCCGCACTCCGAACAAATTATGGATTTCACGTTTATATAAGGTGCGTTCAAAAAGTAACGAGCCGGAGGCTAGAAAGCGCAAACCGGTGACGACATCGGCTAATCGTGGCGTGTGTAACGAGGTGTGGTTCCGACCAGAGCGTGGAAAGTCACAGCCCGTCGCTAGGCGGCACGCGTGCACGTCACGTGACGATAATAAAGCGAGCAGCAGCATGCATCAATCGTCCAAAGCTGCCAATCGCACTGCAAACAGTGACATGGAGGCGTCAACCGAACAGCAAAGAGGTATTGTTCGGTTTCTGACAGCGGAAGGAGTAGGGGGAACGGACATTAATCGCCGAATGTCACAAGTGTACGGTGAACACTGCATGTCACTTGCAAGGGTCAAGGCGTGGCACAAGCGTTTCAGGGAAGGACGGGTGTCGTTAGCCGATGATGCCCGGTCTAGGGCACGCCCCTGCATTACCGATGACAACGTCCAGCTGGTTGATGCACTCATCACCCAGGACCGCCGAGTGACAGTGAACGCCATAGCCACCGTGGTCGCTCCACGACAATGCACGACCTCATACGGCCAACACAGTCACGGCACTCCTGCAGATATTCAAATGGGAGGTTCTCGGCCACCCTCCATACAGTCCAGACCTCTCTCCCTGTGATTACGCCATGTGTGGTCCCCTGAAAAGGGCTCTGCGGGGCCAACGATTCACCTCGGACGCAGACGTCCAGCTGTATGTGCGGAACTGGTTCACATTGCAGCCCAGGGAATTTTATGAGACAGCCATTCACCTCCTCGTGTCACAGTGGGACAAGTGCCTCAACAGCCAGAGCCAATACTTCTAACATACAGGTACTGGTTTCTGTTATTATGCCTCCAGCTCGTTACTTTTTGAACACACGTTATATAACACTTAAGTATAATTTACGCATTCCGAGTCAATTAGGCTTTGTGAACATTTCGCGCTTTATGTCACGAAAAATCGCCACCCCTAAATTTTATGCACAGATTAAAAAAGAGTGTACTGTAGTTCTAGTTGGTTGTCTTATACGTGGCACGTCCAGAAAGTAAATTCCGTTTGGTAATAAAATTTAATTGTGTACAGATACAGAAAAATTATTTATTGCACAACATTCTACACGTCTTAAACTACGTTTCCACCTAACTGCCAAACTTTTGCAGGCATTTGCCATAGCGTGGCACAAGTTTTTGGATACCTTCTTCATAGAAGTTTGCCGCGGACCCTAAACGAGAGTGAAGACTCCCCTGTAAGATATCCTACCGTTTGGCCACCACTGTTAGGCAAATTGCGTGCTTACCAGGAGAACTGCGTATGTTTAGGAGTTCTCCTGACCACATACGCAATTTGCCTAACAGTGGTGGCCAAACGGTAGGATATCTTACAGGGAAGTCTTCCCTCTCGTTGGCAAACTTCTATGAAGAAGGTATCCAAAAACTTGTGCCACGCTATGACAAATGCCTGCAAAAGTTCGGCAGTTATGTGGAAAAGTATTTTAAGAGGTGTAGAATGTTGTGCAATCAATATTTTTTCTGTATCTGTACACAATTTAATTTTATTACCAAACGGAACTTACTTCCCGGACGTGCCTCGTATACGTATATGATTGGTTAACACGTATCTGATGATGTACGCTTGACGAACGGTACACGTCATATTTGTACAGTACAGTAATTAACCACTGGTATATATTTCCTACCTTACGTAATTAGCAATAAATACGTGTCAACTGACTGAAAAGATATGATTTTGTTAACTAAACAGCACTGACCTCAAAACTTTCTATTGCTAATCAGAATTTTTATGGTTTGCGAACCTTGCATCTTAATTGCTGTTGATGTGATACCTTTGAATAATTTTAGCCAACTTTTCTTATTTAAAAATTGGTTGTTACATTTAGTGGCTTACTACACAATGGCCATCAGTCACGTAAACTTGGGTGTGTAGAATTTGTCTGATCTATGGTATTGTGGTAGGCTATATTTGCAGTTCATGTGTGCGATTGGTAACTTTCTTCACGTCGCTTTGGGTTACTTTAAATGTGCATATCTGTGTCACTCTGTGTACGTTTCACTAATGAGGAGTTACTGCAATTTATTCAAATCAGTAATGCAGGTAAAGCCGTCAAGATAGGCAGATTCTGAGAGTCACTACTAATGGTAGTAAGAACTAATGTATGTGCAGGGGCGTACCGACAGAGGGGTTTACTTTAAATCGTATATGGTCCCTCTATCTCCTGTTTAGGGGCAGATGACCTCGTAGTTCCTCCCCTTAAAACAACAATAACTAACTATCTCCTGTTTTACACTACAACTAGTGAGTCTTCTTTACTCCTGTGTATCTTTTAAATGCGATTACGTTCTTCACTTGGTGAATGCCCTACACTCTACTCGTAGAAATACTCCTTCTCCAGCATTGGAGCTAGCCATGGATCAGTTTTCTGTTAAAGTGTGCGATCGGTAACTTTTTTCACGTCGCTTCGGGTAGCTTTAAATGTGCATATCTGTGTCATTGTGTGTCCGTTTCATTACAGATACTTTAGTACATGTGGCGTTTCTGAAGTTTATTCCTATCAATGATGCAGATAAAGCCATCAAGATAGGCAGATTTTGGGAGTCAATGATAATGGCAGTAAGATCATGGAGAGCAAAACTTTATTTTTCTCACACATAAAATCAATATTATAAGCAGTTACGTATAGACCAATGCAGTGGACCAGTCCACCAGTGCCTAACGCAGTTTTCAATGAAATGTCGGGAGATAACATCCTACCTGAACTACGGCCTACAAGCCCGGACAACTTGTGAATAGTTCAGTTTGCTTGCTGACATCGTTTCACTGGTATTCAGAACAGGTGATATATTTTGCTAGACTGCCATAGCCTATATGAGTTTTATACGTAGGACATGGAGCTATATACCAGTAGATGCAAATTGCAGCAAGGTTTCACTGCAATCCCTTGATTAGAACACAAGAAATAAAAGTCTGATTGGGAATTTTCACCCAGCTGCCATATTGAAATTTTTACAACAATTGAATTACACTAGACAGCAATATATTAAGATTTAAACAAAATTTTATCGTGCCAAATTCACTGCGCTTGAATGATTAAGTCATGAGGAAAACCTATCTAATTATTTGAGCTTCGCGTAGGTGCCATGTTGGGTTTCCGCTAATCAGGTTTTGAAAGCTACATATGTGAACTTATTTTGATGATCTTTATCATCGTACAAAATTCATGGTTGGGTGCTGTGATAGTTTTGTAGTCAGATTGGCGATACTTTTTCAAATTTGAAAGGCACAGTCGCGGTTGGAGAGGATAGTGATAAGTAACCACCAATTTTCATTGAAATCGCTCTATCGTGTGTACACACGCACACACTGATGATTATCTCAGTAGCCAATTTTTATTGACAATGGCGATGGCGGAACGATCATCATCACTACAACCCCAGCACCACCTGCGCATCTGTGATTTAGCATAGTTCCTCTACTGGCCATGTGCACCACTGTCGTTGATTCAGTGAAGGAAGACGCGCAATTTGCCTGCATCTCGTAAGGTACTGTAGTCATTGCATATTCCGGCTATGAAAATGGGACCAACTTTTTACAGCCCTGAGTGTGATAGGCTGCGCTCGAATTGCTCCAGTCAGAGCGCATTATCCTCTCCTTAGGTTCCATTCCCGGATTGTAACTTCTTAACGTTCAGCACATAGCGAGACACATTCCTGGCACTCAGGAGAACTGCTCATACACTTCAGTGCCACTCAACATCACCAGCAGTCAGTAATCATGACAGTCGTCTAGATGAGCCTGTATGCGCTGTTACCTACATCTACAGTACTTACTTTCAGATGCTTATCCCAAATAATTGTTGTTCCCTGAGCCTACGTGGCTCTGTTTGGTTTTGGCTGGGGATTTAAGGCCGGTCTGCCCTTTCTGATGGCAAGTGACGATTCAGGTGAGAATTCCACCTAGCCGTCACCCCTTTATTCAAACCCAGGCTGTTCAGGTGAAAGATGAGCTCCTGTGTAACTGCGTAATCATGTTTCTTAAAAGAATTGAAAAATTGGATTATGAGGTCAATCTGGATTAATAATAATAACAATAATCATAATAATAGTGTAAAAATAAGTCCAAATGGATACATGAACTGAAGATGACCTCAAACAGCTAAACATCACGATGCACGACATGAATGGTCGGGTTAAATTTAGAAAAACCATGATGAAATATAAATTTGATAAAGAACTGCTACAAGAGATGCCAGGATAAAAGTGGACGGACGAACGGAAGAAAGAACATAGTGCACGAATGAGGAGGATCTGGGAAGTACGTCGCCGCAAGACTGGGATGTCATGAAAATTGTTCAAGTTCACACGCTCTCTTAAAAGGGAATATACGATAGTAATAATAATAATAATAATAATAATAATAATAAAAAGGTCCCAGGAATCAACCTGAGAGGAGACCATGTGTCTCTGGGCAAATGGGAGTGAAATGCGTCGTTTCTAGTCATCTGCAACATTAATATATTGGATTCAGCAAGAGAATCCAACTAGGCTCTTTCACTCCAACTCCTGCACATAACCTACAAGAGGTGCCCCTGTTAAACCGAGCAACCCAGTGGAAGGTTGGGTAAACAATTCTAGCGGGAAACTGGGTCGGTGAGCCGATCAGTGCTGGGGGCGCTAAGGCTCACAACCTTGGCAGTATCCTTGTCAGTTTGAAACATCACTGGCCTAAGTCAACAGTCTTTCAACTGTTAAAAGCATGGAGGAAAGTTCAGCAAATGCTACTACCCCAGGTGGTAACCAATCCACCGTCGCTTCGAGTGACGCATGCAAGCCTTCGGAATCTGGGGAGCTTGCACCGAAATGCTTGGAGGTATCGGAGACTCCACGAAAGATCAAGCATAAAGCCAAGAATTTCTTTGCTACCTATAACACAAATTCTCTCCGGAAGGTTGGAAAATTAAAACAACTCACGGATGCTCTAACTGAACATCAGATCCAAATTGCGGCAGTTCAGGAAACACGATTTACTGATGAGCATGCCTATGAATCAGAAGGCTACAGAATCTTCAAGGGTAAGCCAGGTAAACGTGTTATAGAAACGGTTCCCCAACTCGGTACTGGATTTATAGTCAACAAGAAGATTCTAGACTCCATCACAAATTTCACTTCTGTAAACAGTCGAGTCTCTGGGCAAGTCTCCTTTCGAAGTACAAATAAAATGTATACTATTGTGAACGTTCATGCACCGATCAACGTAGCGAACAAGAAAGACCCGGAAGGAACTGATCGATTCTGGGAAGAACTTGAAGGCATTTTATCGAAGATTCCAGACAAACATAATATAATTTTACTTGGGGATTTCAATGCCCAGGTAGGCAAAGAAAGAAAACTTCGAAACATTGTTGGAAATTACTCCGCTCATCACAGAACGAATCGTAATGGAGAACGGCTAATAGAGCTATGTAGGGCCTTCAACCTGGTAATGAAATCCACTGCTTTCAAACATCTGCCCAAGAAACACAAGACTTGGAAATCCCAAAATCCCAGTCTTGGCGAATTCCAGATTGATCACGTCGCAATTGCACGGAAAGCTCAAAGAGAAATTCAGAATGTGAAAGTTCTACGAAATGCAAAACTGGACTCGGATCATTATCTATCTAAAATTAAAATCAAACTCCTCCCGAAAAACACACGGAGGTTCCAAGCTAAAAAGACTGAAAGATATGATGTTGAAAAACTGGCGTCCAGTAATGAGTTTACACGAAAACTACAAACTGTAGATGCAGAGAACTGGGAACAACTGCGAGAGGCACTGGTTGAGACTGCAAAAGAGACCGTCCTACTGACTAAAACGAGGAAGCATGCTTGGTGGAACAGTGAATGTGACGCAGTAATAAGGAAGAGACAGCATGCCTGGCAGAAATGGAATTCGCAACAAAATCAAGTCAACTGGACAGACTTCTTGAATGAGAGAACGAATGCAGCAAAAACCATCCGCAATGCTAAACGTGCCTTTCATAAAAACCAGATGGATCAAATCGAACAGGATTTCCAGAATAATAATATGCGCAACTTCTATAGAACATTTAAAACAACTTGAGGAAATATAGCCCTCCATGTCATCAGTTCAGGGATTGCAATGGAAAACTAGTTTTTAGCGACAAAGATAATTGTCAGGTGCTTGCAAAATATTTTGAGTGCCTTCTTAACTGTGAGACTCCAAGTTCCATATTCACATTTAATGACCATGCGCAAGTCTACCCAGAATCCTCTTCACCCACGAAAGAGGAAGTCAAACAGATTATTCGATCTCTAAAGAACCATAAAGCTCCAGGTGAAGACACGATAATTGCTGAAATGTGGAAGTTTGCTAGTGACAATACAGTGGATAAATTAACGGACATCATACATGAAATTTGGGATACCGAAAGACTTCCAAGTGATTGGACTTCTGCTTTAATCCACCCCCTTCATAAGAAAGGCGATAAAACAGATGTTAACAACTATCGAGGCATCTCCCTCCTACTGATAATTTACAAAATCCTCTCAAAAACTTTTCAAACTAGGGCTGAAGAACAGTTAGATACAGAGCTGGGTGATTATCAAGGAGGTTTTAGGAAGGGACGGTCATGTGTGGAGCAAATCATGAATCTCAAATCTATCCTTTCATATCTGAAACTAAGGAGCAAGAAATTTGTAGTAACTTTCATTGATTTTAAGAAAGCTTATGACTCCATTGATCGGACTACCCTACTTAAGATTCTAAAGGAGCTCGGCCTAGACAACAAAACCAGAGCGATGATCCAACAGACTCTCACCAACACCACTTCAAAAGTTAAGTTTAGAGGCGAGATTTCCAATGCCTTCGAGATAAAGACAGGAGTTCGACAGGGAGATGGTCTCTCGCCTCTACTATTCAACTGCGTTCTTGAGAAAGTTATCCGTGAGTGGCACAAAACAATGAGTGATGAAGGAGTCCAAAATCGAATCAGACTTGGTCACAAGAATAAGAACCTATCAATTGACTGTCTAGCCTTTGCAGATGACCTTGCGGTTTTTGCAGATTCGTTGGATACGGCCAGGAAACAGATCAACCAGCTTCAAACACCAGCTGCAAAGGCGGGCCTCCTGATCTCTTTCGAGAAAACAGAATTTATTACTAACATCAAAACGGCTCCAAAACATATTGAAGTGAATCATGGGAAAATCAAGCGGGTTGTGAAATTGAAGTATCTTGGGGAATGGGTAGACCCTACAATATCCGAAAACGAGGCTATTGCGTCACACTTGAATAAAATTGAAATGGCTTACCATCTAACTAAGAATGTGTACAACAAAAGATCTATATCCCTGAATGCAAAACTGAAGCACTACTGCACGGTCATCTGGCCAGAAGCTTTGTATGCAGCGGAATGTCTCTCCATGAATAGAAAAGGCATAATGGAAAAACTGGAGACCAAGGAAAGGAAGATATTGAGGAAAATCCTGGGTCCAGTCAAAGAACACGGCGAGTTCCGAAGACGCCACAACCACGAGTTGTACACTCACGTAGAGAAAATAACGGACGTGATGAGGAAAAGGAGGATTTCTTTTTATGGACATATAACCCGAATGAAATCAACACGGCTATCCAACAGAATTTTTGCTTTTCTCCGTGAGAAAAAGACAAAGGGGGCCTGGTTCATTGAAGTAGAGAAAGATCTGTTGGAGACTGGGATTACACGTGATGATATCCAGGAGCGTGGCCCAGTTAGGGATAAACTTCAGAAACATCGGAGTTTTCAACTTAAGCCGAAGCTAAAAACCGGGAAGGCGTGGACGACGGAGAGAAAGGTGCAACATCGATTGCGAATGAAGGAGTACTGGGCTAACATTAAAATGCAGCATGAACAGTTGACATGACGTGGTCCTTAGTTGGCCGTAACGCAGGAAGAAGAAGAAGATGAATAATAATAAAAAATTACGAGCCTTACAGTAGTCACATATGATGTGTAACATCTGACATAGAAGAAACCTCACGTGAAATTGTTGATACACCGGTATTTTATAGTATTATTGGCACAAATATTAATCTATTGTAAAAGGGAGTGTTTTACAGATATTGTAGTTTATACCTAGGTAATGAAATGAAAATCCACAGCCTGCTTCCAGTCTCCGACCGGGTCAGGAATGGAATGAATGAAGCCCCCATCTAGCGGCGAGGATATGAACTATGCCGGCTGCCGAGGCCAGTTTATACCTAGGTAATACGGAACTCATTTTATTACATGCTTCGTAGCTTCCACCAGCACTAGCCTAAATAAAGAAAACGATATGGATCAACTAGATTAATAGACGCGACACCGCTCATAACCTTAAATTCCTTATAAACAGGTCCTCTTGATTCACAGACCAACACGTAATTTCATATGGATTCTGTTAAAATGAGTCATATTGATATGATAAATATCGTTTAAAATTATAATCTGGTAGCAAAAATATCTACCCCGCCCAGGATTCGAACCCAAGATCTCTAGATTCACAGACAAACTCAATAACCCCACGGCTATTTCGACTACGCAAACATTGTGCACAAGATGGTGACTTATTTCTACGTTCCAGTAATACTGTATTACGGGATTAAGTTTCATTTATATTTTGCTTGTTTCGATAATGTTCCTGAGTGACATTGAGTTTAAAATGCCTTATGCCAATGCAATGCCGACTACTTACATTGTTTGATATTAAGGCATTTTACCATTTAAATACTGATACAAAGACTTCGAACATGTACCATGTCATTTGTTTAAATCACTTGACACCAGAGTTTGCATGAGCGTTTTCCGTTCAGTATGTCATATACATTCCACATGGCCGAGAGTGCGTCATGGTATCAATTTTCGACACCGCATGCTGATTATTTCTCTTACCAGTGCCAGCTGGATCGATCGATCGAGTTGGCAGTGCGTCTTATACTTCCGTTCGATCCACCACTGCCAGCGAGGGCACACTTCCATTCGATCGATCGAGCGGGCAGTGCATACTTCCGTTGTCCACCACTGCCAGCTAGTACACTTCCGTTTGATCGATCGAGCGGGCAGTGCATACTTCCATTGTCCACCACTGCCAGCTAGTACACTTCCGTTTGATCGATCGAGCAAGCAGTGCATACTTCCGTTTGATCCACCACTGCCAGCTCGATCGTTCCGATCCACTTCCGTCCCCAATTTTCAAAATCACTTCCACAAAACTATCCAGCAACCGAGCGGAAAGATGTTACACATTAATAATAATAATAATAATAATAATAATAATAATAATACAAATAACATCTAAATAGGCCCGTGGCAATTCTTTCCAGCTGGCAGGCTAGGATGACCTACGCATCGCTATGAATGATGAAGGCATCTCAATCACCTAGTCACCGATCTAGGGGAATTACCCATATCAAATTTAAATTCCACTACTTAGCCTGGAATCGAAACTTTGGATCTAGCGTCTTATCTACATAGTCATGATCAGATCTTGGATTTATCTATATTTAAAGTGTGTCAAAATGTGTGCATGTAAATATACAATTTAAAATATAGACAATAAAACTAAAAATGTCAAAATATGCACATATA
This sequence comes from Meconema thalassinum, assembly GCA_946902985.2. Lineage (NCBI taxonomy): Eukaryota > Metazoa > Arthropoda > Insecta > Orthoptera > Tettigoniidae > Meconema > Meconema thalassinum. The sequence goes on along the minus strand of OX336388.2, from coordinate 1,135,458,340 downwards.
AAAGCGATTATATTGTATTGTATTTATTGAATTTAATAATCTCATGTAAATGTTACTCGGGATTAAGGATTAACCCATCATATTTGGGTACAATCGTGTTGACCGACTGAAGAACATCAAATTTCGATAGTGGTATTTGATAATGAAAATAGGTTTTACGGCTCTTTATGGAGATATGAGTGAATACGTATAGTGAAGCGTGCAGTAGATGCATGGCAATAGAAGTGTATGGGACTCTATTCTCAAGTTTGTGTATGAATATAATTCGCCTGAGTTGCGACAAATACTGTAGTGTTACAATAATATGTAATGTTGAATATGAAATAATAATGGAATTAGGAGCCACTAAGCAGTCATTATCCTTATACTGAACAAAAGCCCAAGCTACAAGTTGTGTCTTAAGAAGCAATGCCACAAGTCAAGTTAGATGCCAGTTTAGCTGTGCATATCCAAGCCAAGCTTATTTTATGTTAAGTTATGAATGCGAAAAATCTAATAGGCAATTAAGTATTTACCAACCTTCTGAATTTGTTGTATTTTTCTTGACTTAAAAACAGCCTAGATAAATTCACTAAATAATTGTAATTGCTGCTAGGATTTATCTCAGTTTCATTCAAGCCTGAGTAGCATATTGAGAATTTTGGTATTAAATCACATTTTTCTTCTTTGACAAATGACTAACCTACCAGGAGGGTAGGATTATTTAGGATATTTAACTTGGCCGTTAAATTTATTGTTTAGATGGCTAGTAAAGTGCATCACTGAGACATCTTTGGAAGAGAAACATATAGTCAAGTGCCAAAACAAACATTGAACTTTTGATGACTATACTAATTTTGACTGAGATGATGCCAGTACAAATTCAGATGGGCTAGGTCACCCTAGGTAGTCACCTATTCCTACCTCATGTAGGACGGCGGCAATTCTTATGTTCCATTTACTTCCATTAAATAAAATGTGAGTTAGGCCTACTGTATTTTATATCTTAACTAGCAACCCGACTCGGCTTCGCCCGGGAACAGTTATGAATGCATTACGTGATAAGCGCTTTTTTTCCAATGTCAATGAACAACGGCCAATATCCGTTTTACGTCTCGGCATGATGGGTTAAAATCACTGACTGGACTATTAATTATATTATCATGAAGATGCATGTGCAACAAATTCTGGTCAGACGTAATTTAAGAATGATGAGGTGCATGAAACACAAATCCCCCTTCCGTCCCATCTTAACTTGACTGTGAATTTTGCGGAACGAAAAGTTCACAGGCAACATGAAGAAAAGCAAAGTTGCACTTCCAGGGAAACTCCAAACACAACCACTCTTCTCTAAAGTTTTTAAATGAACATGACTCGACAGTTTGCTGCTGGCTGTATCAGGGGCAATAAGCTCGTCCGCTAGCTAAGCTGTAACTGGGGTATTAGACTCGCCCTTGGTAGCAAGCTCGTAAACTGTCGCCTCAGTAACTGAATGGAGATTGTTGGAAGAAATGAAAACGTAAAAACACTTATAGTAGGCGATGTATTGAAGATAGAGATATGCTCTCCCGGGATGTTTTGTGGAACTTTTCATGCTGGACAATTCTTACACTCATAGTATACAGATATTTTTAACGGTTTGACCAGCGTAAGCTTAAAAAGCACACGGACGCCAGTTTATTTTCGACCTTTTCACTAAAATCGTTAGTGTTGGACTTCCTTTGGTCATAAATAAATTAATTTCTACAGAAACCTTCCGCGAGATATCCTTTACAGAATGGTGAAAACCGCATCAAAATCCATTTAGTGGTTCTCGAGATTACCCGTGATATCCAAGAATCGGGGACTTTGTTTTATACTAAGTAGAGATTATACGCCAATCAGTATAATTTAATATAATATAATCCCCCTTCCGTCCAATCTTAAATTGACTGTGAATTTTGCGGAACGAAATGTTCACAGGCGAAATGAGAGTTGCACTTCCAGGGAATGGCGAGGTGAATGAAACTCAAATCCCCCTTCCGTCCAATCTTAACTTGACTGTGTTTCTCAGGCGAAATGAAGAAAACCCGAGTTGCACTTCCAGGGAAACTCCAAACACAACCACCCTTCTCAGAAGTTTTAACTCAACACGACTCAACGGTTTGTTGCTGGATGTATCTGGGGCAATAGGTTCGCCTGCTACCTAGGTTGTAACAGGTGGTTATGTGGAGAACAGCCCAGATTCATCAACATAAACGGGAGGACAGCATCAGGCTTAAGGCCTGGACAAAATAACTTCCTTGAGAGAAGATTAGACTGAAAGGATTGGGCTAAGGAAATGCGGCCTGGTTCTTTCAATACTAGACTGAACATTGAGAGTAAATACAATACTTTTATTTTTAGGGTGAAACTTGCAAACACATTAATAAAGCCTTAATTAAAAAATTAGTTATGCTGGCCCGCCTGGGGCAGTTTCAAATGTTCATTAATTTTAATTAGGTTGGCCCAGCCATGGGCTATTACTCAAAAGTTCATTCTGCTTGATGCACACACAAATTTAATATTCTTGCACTTGCTAGCAAACACTTAAAACGAAGATGATTAAGATAATAATAAAAAAGGCACAAACTTATCTTTAGTGGCGATGACTAGAAGCATGCTGACGGAGACTGCCGTGGCCAACACTAGATTTTTTGGTAGTAGAATTTGAAATGTCCAGCATCAGGAAAATAACTTCGCCAGGGCGACCAGCGCTGTACATTGGCTAACATCGTTAGGTTTTGATGCTATTTCTTGAATGCCAAATAACATGGCATTTAGAACTGCGATTTGATGCAGCTTCTTGCGGTTTGGAGTAAAAACGTAGAATGCACTTTCTCAGTGCTGAAGCTCTCTGCTGTTGCGTTTCCTGGTAGTTTCACTCATAAATGCAGATTAGGCCTGAAGTTTAGAAGGCCCCGGAGAAGGGCGGAAGGCACGAATGCCTCTCGCTAGTTGAAGAAGACCGTAGAAGGTTTGAAGAAGGAATGCTGATGGAGAGCAAAACGCCGCCACTTAAATAATAACATCATGGAAACGTCTGGAAGCCAAGCTGGCGGGCGATGATTGGCCAGGGCAAGCTGTGACGTCAGTCATACAGGAAGGCAGCAAGCAAGTCGACACCCTTTTCAGTATGCGATCGTAAGCTGGAGGCGCATGACCTATTAACACGCTGAGGTAAGAGTCTTAGATATATATATATAGAGAGATTAAACACTAGTAATAAACATTATAATGTTAACAGAAATGAATAAGTACATATGTTTTCGTTCGGTGGTCTCAAAAGCATTTAACTGACAAATGCGGCACAAAAGAAAAACGCACTATAAACATCACGAAAGTGATCATGCTCCGAGACCCCCGAAAGAAAACAATCAAAGAATCAGTTACAAAAACGTGAACAACAATAAAGAAGATGACACTAAGCCTCAACAGGCAAGATAGCAACCATAGAAATTGGTCTAGTATAGACACCCCTTACTAGTGAGAACATCTACAACTCTCACATGATTATCCCGACCCAAATGGCAGTGAGTTACCCTACCAATATTCCATACGAGAGGGGGACTTGGATCTCGCAAAAGAACCATATCTCCCACTCGCACATCAGGCTGGGAAAGCCGCCACTTCTCTCCTCTGTTAAGTGAGCCGAGATACTCCAGCTTCCAACGGCGCCAAAAGGAGTTTCGCAAAGAGTCTAACTTCCTCCAGAAAATAGGCAACCTGAGATCACAGCGTCGACTCAGCAAAGGAGGCGTAGAAGCTAAAGAACAGCCTATTAAAAAATGACCAGGTGTTAAGGGAAGAAGATCCTTAGGATCATTAGACAAAGGCGTGAGCGGCCTAGAATTTACAATACCCTCAACCTGAATAATTAAAGAATTGAATTCCTCATAGGAAAGGATGGCTGAACCAAGGGTTTTCTTCAGCTGTCTCTTCGTGAGCTTTATGCAAGATTCCCAACGACCACCATGATGGGGGGCGTATGGGGGAGTGAAATGCCATTTGAATCCCTTAGCATGCGAAAAATTAGAAAACTGTTCCTTAGCAGAAGGGGAGGTAAGCGCAGTTTTCCAAAGATCAAAAGTACTAACAAAAATTTTTGCGTTATCTGAGAAAACCTCAGAAGGAACACCCCTTCTAGCGGCAAATCTAGAAAAGGCTGCTATAAAATAAGGAGTAGAAGCACTTGTAACCAACTCAAGGTGAATGGCTCCTGTCACCATGCACACAAATAAAGAAATATAAAGTTTACCTAACAACTTTCGCTTAGATAAAGGGGAATTAACTTGATAGACATAAGGACCGGCATAATCGATACCCGTTAGGGCGAAAGGCTTACTAGGTTCGGAACGAAAATATGGCAAGTTTCCCATAATTTGCGTGATTGGCGGGGGCTTAGATTTGAAACAAGGTATACATTTCCGAATAACAGAAGAAACTTCATGAACACCGTTAATGAGCCAATATTTCGCGCGAATTAAACAAAGCAAAGTGCGGGTGCCAGCGTGCAAATTCTGATAATGAAATTTCTTTACGATAAGAGTAGTAATAGGATGTCTAGAAGGGAGAATAATGGGATGTTTTTTCTCATCTGAGTAACTAGAATATTCTAGCCTACCCCCCACTCTTATTAATCCATCTTGGTCCAAAAAAGGGGTGAGAGGTAACAGCCTACTAGACTTTGGTAAAGCTTTTTTGCTTAAAAGCGTCTGATACTCAAGAAAGAATACTTCTTGTTGCATGAGAAACAAGATTCTACGAGTAGCAAATTCCAATTCCATTTTAGTGAGAAAGGGTTGCGGTTTCACAGGCTGATCAAGAACAAGAAATTTCCATCGAAATAAATATGCTACCACACGAATTAATTTATTAAATGAAGAGTAACGCTGAAACAGACTAGTAGCAATAGAAGTTAGAAAAAGGGAAGCGGTAACAATGCGAGCATCAGGAACATCTTCTGCGAGTGGATTAGATGAACGAGGCCAACAAGAGAAATCCTGACTGAGCCACGCCGGACCATTCCAGTATAATTTAAGAGAAATTAATTTCTTGGGCAAGCAGCCACGTGAAATTATATCAGCGGGGTTTTCTTTTCCCGGAACATGATTCCATTGGTCAAAATGAGACAACTCTTGTATTTTAGAAACGCGATTAGCCACAAAAGTGGTCCAATGCGAAGAAGGTTTTGAAAGCCAAGCTAACACGATGGAAGAATCACTCCAAAACCATGTGGTCGAAAATTTCAAATTTAAACTGATTTTTAATTTGCTGGCTAATTCCACAGCCATTACAGCAGAACATAATTCCAATCTAGGCAAAGATATGGATTTGAGTGGGGCTACCTTTGATTTTGCGCAAATTAAATTGGAAAATCTGGGTAAAGTATTGGAAGAGCGGCCTACTAAATAGGCGCAGCAACCGTATGCCTTTTCAGAACTATCTGCAAATACGTGCAAATCGAAATACTGACATGAAAGGTCCGAAATTAAAGTGCGGGGAATAGAAATTTGAGAAAGATCTAACAAACTCTTGCGGTATTTCAACCACTCATCCAAAAGGGGGGAGGGTACCTCCTCATCCCAACCAATTTTCAATAACCAAAGTTTTTGCAAGAAAATTTTTGCAGTAATAACCACCGGAGCAATGTACTGCAAGGGATCAAAAACTTTTGCTATTTCTGATAATAATTGCCTTTTCGTTTGAGGGTGAAACTCAGATAAGTGTACCTGATAGCAAAAGGTATCTGAAGAAGGAGACCAAAAAACACCCAAGGTTTTAATAGCTGATTCCTCAGTAGGAAGCGCAACACATTTGTCAACAGGAGTTACTTGTGAAAAGTTAGATAAAAATTCGGTTGAGTTCGAGTTCCACTTATGAAGGGTAAACCCACCACCGGAAAGAAGAGAGTTTAAATCTTCACAAACAAGAAGTGCGTCAGAGATACTAGGAAAAGAATACAGAAAATCATCTACATAAAATGCAGTTTTCAAAACTTCAGAAGCTAGAGGATGAAAAAGATGACCATCTTGTTCGGCCAACATGTGAAGAGATCGTATTGCGAGAAAGGCAGACGGCTTAAGACCGTATGTCACTGTTCTTAAACGAAATATTTTTATAGGTTTTGCATTGTCGTCTCGCCACAAAATTCTTTGCAAATCACGTTGTTCTGAATTTACTAGAATTTGCCTATACATTTGCTTGATGTCAGCAAGGACAGCAATGGGGAATAGACGAAAGTTAAGTAAAACTGAAGTAAGATCTGTCTGAATAGCGGGTCCAGAATGCAGAGTGTCATTGAGAGAAACACCATTAGCATCTGGAGATGACCCATTAAAAACCACTCTTATCTGTTCTCGGGTGGAAGAATTTTTCCAAACCGGATGATGATTAAGATATACTATTTCTTTAGGAGGATTACTAATTTCTTCAGATTTTGCAACGACTTCCATGTGATTCGCTGATTCGTATTCTTCCATGAAGGAAGTATACTGAGTTTTTAAGAGAGCATCTTTTTTAAAGCGATTTTCAATTGTGAATAAAGCTTTGAGAGCTCTGGAATGTGATTCTGTAATAACAGGGGGGTTAAAAATGCGAGGAAGAGTAACCACGAATCTGCCTTCAGTAGTGCGAACAGTGGTTTCTACGTAGTGTGTTTCACAGATCTCATTATTGAGAGAATGAGGTGAGGTGACTTGAATATCCTCAATGTCCCAGAACTTAATTAATTCTTGATTTAAATCAGCACCAACAAAATAACAATGAGATTTTTGTTGAACGGGGTTGCGGTATATTTGCCCAGTGGCAATCCAACCAAAATCAGTTCTACGAAAGAAAACATCACGGGCAACTTTAACCTTTTCCGGATGTAAACATTGCCAAAAAATGCTGGCACTTAAAAGAATTTCTACAGATGAAGCTCTGTTGAAATTCGGATCTGCAAGTTGCAAATGATGCGGAATATTCCAACCCTGGACTTGAAAAGAAGTAATGGGGGTGTCATTACCTATGGAATTTATAATTAAAAAATCTAAATTTAAATGAATGCCAAGATTATTGGAATCTTTTACATCCACTTTAGCATAACTCAGAGATTGCGATTTGGAACCATTAATTCCTGTAACTTCTATAGAAGTAGGGCATATTTGTAGACCTAACTTGCGAACTAGCGATTCACTGATAAAATTGTTAGTTGCAGCATTATCTAACAATCCCCTTACAGAAACCCATTTTCCGTGAACATTCTTCACTAGAATTTGGACAGTGGACAATAAAACTTGAGTTTTACTGAACGAAACAGAGCTTTGAGTAAAAGACTGAGCGTTATTCGGCAAAGTCTCAGAATGAGATTTAGCGGATGAACTATTGGTTGCTGATGACCGCGATCTTTCATGCCTATGCAGGAGAGTATGATGCTTTGCTTTACAGTGAAAACATAACCGTTCAGAACGACAATTGCTTATCATATGTGTCGCTGATAGGCAATTAAAGCAGTGCTTGTGGGTGGTAATTAATTTGCGTCTTTCATCCACAGATAAAGATTTGAATTGAGCGCATTGGTACAAGTTATGTGGTTGTTGACACAAAACACAAGCTTGTGCTTGATTGGAAGACCGAATATTGGTAGAAAAGACATGTGACCTTAGTACTCTCTGAGTGGGGCTGATGTCCTTACTATTAGAGGGAGGTTTGAAGGTAGCGCTACTCTTTTGACTGGCTACAGCAGAGAGAATTTGGCATTTCGCCTTTAAGAATTTAATAATAGCTTCATAGGTACACAATGAATGTTGCGACAGAGCTGCTTCCCAATCTTTTAAAGTTTTAGTGTCTAATTTAACAGAAATAAGATGAATCAAAAATAGATCCCAATGGTCAACTGGTTGGTCCAAATTTGCAAGCGCACGAATATGAAGTTCCGCAGCATCGATCAGATTACGAAGCGAGGCAAGATTATCAGCTTGAACAATAGGTAAATTGAATAAACCCTGTATGTGACGTTGAGTTTTTAAACGAGTGTTCCCAAACCGATCTCTGAGAAGTGCCAAAGCTACTTCATAATTTTCATTTGTCAACGTAAGCTCTTGGATGAGTTTAAGTGCGTTGCCTTGCAAGGACAAACGCAAATAATGAAACTTCTGTATTGAAGGAAGAGAATCGTTTTCGTGAATCAATGAATTGAATAATTCAAAAAATGGTTCCCATGTAGCTTCATCTCCGGTAAATTTAGGTAATTCTATTTTCCGTAATATAACACGGGAAGGAAAAGAAGAAGATTCTGAAGGAATTTTCTCCTGCTTTTCCTGCAATGTTAAACTTCTTAAAAGCTGCTTCGCGTCTGCGAACCCCTTATAATATAGATTTTCAACCTCACAACGGTCACTTTGCTGATCGGGATCCTTGGTCTCAATATTACTTTGGATCTCATCATATTTTTCAAAGGCCTGTTCATAACCTTTCAGTCTTTGAGAAATTATGTCACTATTACGTTCTTTTTCCGGGAGCTCATCTAGAAAAGTGCGAAAACGCGTTAACTTGCCTTTGACAGAAGATCTGGCATTAATGAGTTTCTCGTCAATCGGCATTATGAAAGTTTGTTGTGTACTCACGACTATACTGTGAGCTGGTACACCTTGCTTCGGAAGAAGTTGACAGTCTGCCAGAAAAGAGAGTGCGGCTTCCCCTGCGGTGAAATACGGGCCTGCTGTTTGTCTCCCGTCTCAGTGCCAACCATATACACTCGAGCTGAAACTTTCGAAGTAGATTAGAAAACACAATTTTTAAAATATTAACACACTCAATGTTCAGTATGGCATTTAAATTTTGAATTAGTTCCAACATTAAGAAATTTGAAGATTTGGTTAAACAGAATGTTTACAAGCATCCCGGTTATAGGCACCAAAATGGTTATGTGGAGAACAGCCCAGATTCATCAACATAAACGGGAGGACAGCATCAGGCTTAAGGCCTGGACAAAATAACTTCCTTGAGAGAAGATTAGACTGAAAGGATTGGGCTAAGGAAATGCGGCCTGGTTCTTTCAATACTAGACTGAACATTGAGAGTAAATACAATACTTTTATTTTTAGGGTGAAACTTGCAAACACATTAATAAAGCCTTAATTAAAAAATTAGTTATGCTGGCCCGCCTGGGGCAGTTTCAAATGTTCATTAATTTTAATTAGGTTGGCCCAGCCATGGGCTATTACTCAAAAGTTCATTCTGCTTGATGCACACACAAATTTAATATTCTTGCACTTGCTAGCAAACACTTAAAACGAAGATGATTAAGATAATAATAAAAAAGGCACAAACTTATCTTTAGTGGCGATGACTAGAAGCATGCTGACGGAGACTGCCGTGGCCAACACTAGATTTTTTGGTAGTAGAATTTGAAATGTCCAGCATCAGGAAAATAACTTTGCCAGGGCGACCAGCGCTGTACATTGGCTAACATCGTTAGGTTTTGATGCTATTTCTTGAATGCCAAATAACATGGCATTTAGAACTGCGATTTGATGCAGCTTCTTGCGGTTTGGAGTAAAAACGTAGAATGCACTTTCTCAGTGCTGAAGCTCTCTGCTGTTGCGTTTCCTGGTAGTTTCACTCATAAATGCAGATTAGGCCTGAAGTTTAGAAGGCCCCGGAGAAGGGCGGAAGGCACGAATGCCTCTCGCTAGTTGAAGAAGACCGTAGAAGGTTTGAAGAAGGAATGCTGATGGAGAGCAAAACGCCGCCACTTAAATAATAACATCATGGAAACGTCTGGAAGCCAAGCTGGCGGGCGATGATTGGCCAGGGCAAGCTGTGACGTCAGTCATACAGGAAGGCAGCAAGCAAGTCGACACCCTTTTCAGTATGCGATCGTAAGCTGGAGGCGCATGACCTATTAACACGCTGAGGTAAGAGTCTTAGATATATATATAGAGAGAGATTAAACACTAGTAATAAACATTATAATGTTAACAGAAATGAATAAGTACATATGTTTTCGTTCGGTGGTCTCAAAAGCATTTAACTGACAAATGCGGCACAAAAGAAAAACGCACTATAAACATCACGAAAGTGATCAACAGGGATGGATGATAGACTCGCCCTTAGCTACTTCGTAAACTGTCACCTCAGTAGTTGAATGGACATGTTTGGAAGAAATTTAAACGTGAAAACATTTATAGTGGGCGATGTACTGAAGATAGACATATGCTCTCGCGGACTTTTTTGTGTAATTTTTCATGCTGAACAATTCTTACACTCATAGTATATATAATAAATCCAGCAACAAACCGTTGAGTCGTGTTGAGTTAAAACTTATATATATATTGTACCCATGTGAGTAATCTAGATGGAAAATATGCTTCTGCCTCCAGCTAGCATCAGGGCTCGGGCGTGTACCGTTGTCCCATGTAGCAGTTGCATATTTTGGATTTGAGGCTAAAAGGTATCAACTCTACAATGATAAGGCACAACTCTATTCTAAAACTTTAATTCAGTAAAAAAACTTCATGGCTTCACACAAACAAAACAAATCCCACAACCACAAAAACAAAACAAACCAAAAATTATTTCCACAATCCACAAATATGAACATAATATTATCATAATAAAATCATATCATAACACAAACCTTTACCCTTATGTGAACTTTACAAAGTACTCTAGTGCGCTGATGCACATACAATTTCAGAAACAAACTGTACTTTAATTCTTCTGTCATCCACTGTGACTTCGTTAATTCTACACAATTAATTATTCCTTGAACCTTGTCTTAAATTGACAATAATGTGTATCGTGTGTGTGTTTTGATCTTTCTCTTCCCACCAAATGCTTTACATGCATTAGCCTATTGTGGTGTCGCACAGCAGTCTACGTACAACTCCATAATTATGTAAGCTACCCCTACACTTCCTCTATTTATATAGTTCCACTGCATGCCGTGTGTGTGATTTCCTTTTAAAAACATTAGTTAACGCTGTGTCGGACGGTACTATTAAACTACCTTTTCGCGCGTAGCCTGTGGCATCTGGTAACCTACTTCAGAAACAGATGTCAGTGACAGTACAAATGCAACGTCTAACCATTCGTTAGATAGCTAAAATCATGAACCATCAGGGTGATCTATAATTATCAATGTGTTCTTAAACCACATAGCTCCATTACTCAACATAACAACATTTCATTTCATGTCATTAACAGGGTCTAAAATATGTTCCTTTCAAACTTGCTTTCACGGTTCGCATGACCGTCCAGACCCTCTACCCGAGCGGCCTGTATACAATAGAAGTGGAATGGGGTTCCAACATTAGCTCGACCCTCGCTTCGTCTGAAGGCTTTCTCCCCAAGCAGTAAAATATTTTAACAGACAAACACTGTGGTCCCAGTGACACACATATCTCAATGGATTTAAACTGAATATTATGCAAATAGGTTCTGGATGAGCTTTCACATTTACTCCTGCACTGAGGATAATAATAATTGGCTCCAAATTAGCCCATTTCAACATGACGGCACGAGATTCATAACACATTAGTCCATTAGGTGACCGGTATCTTTAATAAATATTGCGGCCAGCCCATGCTGCCGTCTGGGATTCGCTTCAACGAGCCGAATCACTCAACAAATAGTTCTCGGGGAATCAGATAGCGTGCAGAGGTGTCCATTGTTTTCCTCCCACCTATCACGGGATTCGAACCCGGAACATTCCATATCCATCATCAGAGCTAGGGTCCATTTTCACTATATACGCTCTGGCATAAAGTACATCTCTCATTACGCCCGCGGCATACGAGATTTCATACGAAGAATAGATAACCTGGTCCCTCCTAATGCTATGATCTGCATCCTATCATTACCAAGAGAAATCTATCAATTGCTCTATAAGCTTTTCACATAAGCTGCAAATTCAATTCACTAAAAGATCTTCCATTTCCTGGCATAATTATATTCCCATTAATACAATATTTTGATATAAAACTCTTTTCTTAATCCCGTAACGTAATCTTACTGTATAATCTTACTGCTTAGATCGATAAGTCTTGCCCTTTAGCGTAAATATTTCTTGTTTACAACATTTTGCCTGATGCGTTCATTCATACCTTTATATTCATTATTATTATTATTATTTTCACTGACATAAATTTACCAAAATCCGACACAACTCATCTTACAAATCGAACAAGCATGTCCGTGACATTTACATAACTGCTTTGCCATTTTTAATTACTAGTGGTAACGATTAATACACTCACTGATGCAAAATAACATCTCAAATCTATTAAAATCAACACAATAATGAGTAAACTTGGAGAGTCTATCTCCTACTCTGATTCTTACTGGCATCTTTATAATTCTGAAATCACACTATATGCAGTGGCCTATACCTCTACTTAAACATAATTTGTGGGGTACTTACATATCTTAAGGCTCGTCACGGTGGCTCCAACCACTCATATCCTTCCTGGTCGCCTGCCATATGCAGATTTTAGTGCGACATTTGCATCTTGAATACACACATTTTCTGACACATATTTTTCGTTAACCACACGACACTTTGCATTTCTATAAAGAAGCTATTGCTTCCAAAACACATGACACTTTAGAACATTTATTAAACCATTAATTTAAAAGACATTTCACATATAATTTACATAACACACGTCACTCCGTACACTTTTCCTTGGTTGACATTCCCTAGCAAAGATATCAAAAATTGCAGGTGTCGACGGCATCTCCCGTGCTCCTACCAACTCCTGATTGAAAGTCTGGTTCGCTTGCCCTCAGAATTCACCAACAGTTTATCCATACTCCTACGGTAAGCTTCCTGATTCGCATATATATGCTAACTTCCGTCCTGAGCATTATTATTTGGTATTCAAAGACATTACCAAATGCTTCGTAAGGTTTCTTTTAGCGCATTTCATCGTAATTAGACATGTATGATCCGTCAATATTTTATACATTGCGCTTAACACTGTGCATAACTTTACATAGATTATTATTTACAATAGTTCTGCAACTTATCTCACACGTTGCTTCCTAAGTGAACACACCATTGTTCGTACTGTTTACAAAAACTGTGTAGCGACGACTGTTTGCGACTCTCGGTGACAAACTATGTCCAACTGTGTAAACTGCGTTAAGACTGGCTGCAACACTGGCGTGCGACTGGGTTAAGACTGGGCTAAAGACTGAGGTTAAGACTCTGCCAAGGGTCGACTCCCTTATATTGGATTCCCACGAAAAGTAGAGCTAAAACTTCCCGCGCTATCTCGACTCCTCTCCCAGCACGATTCTGGTCTCGAAACCATGCTCATCGGGTTCCTTTTCCTTCACTGATCCCAGAACTGTCTGCGTGCTGAAGAATCGCTCGGCCAATTAATTAATATTAATTCCTTTCTCCATAGCGTGGGGACGCTATCTTACTGGGAATCCCTGGCAACCTCGTTAAAACCAAGCCGCGAACAACCATAGTCTCTGTTCTTCCGCACTTCATTAAATATGCGTCAATTTCGCAGATTAAAGGCTCTAAAATTAGCCTCCTGGCTAAAGATTCATCTGTGTGCCACTCTCATATCATTGCGTTACTCCAATCATGAGTAATCAATGATTTTCCTTGGGATCTTCCCACCCCCTTCTTACATCCATTCTCAGTCGGGGAAAAACTGGGTCATTATCCAGACCCCCATCCTCCTCCAGACGACATAACGAGGTCAGCAAGATGGACGTGGCTCCATGCTGCACCTCCCACAATTCTGGGCCAATTAGTTAAACGTCAAACTCTGCACTTTTCGTGCTCCAAGTCCAGTATAGTCTACTTCAAGTAGTCTAATAAGGCTGTATTTCGCTCAATTTCCTGCATTATTTTAATAAATAATGTCATTATCAACTGGAATCACACCAGTGATTAAATAGACACTTTTCTCTATGGGTTTTTACCATGAAACTCCCTCAGCAGATCTCTGGTTCGTTCCCTGGTGGAACCTTTATACTGAGATCACAGTCTCTGAGATCCACGTTCGATATCAGTCAGCATAACACCCTCGGGTTCAGATTCCCCTTGCAAAACTTATAGAAATCAATTGCAAGTGATTTTCTGTAAGTAACCAGCTGACTGTCTACCACTGTCTGTGTTTATATCTGGGGTCCTTCACCTCGTCTGGCTGCGAGTAGGTTAGTCAAGTTCCCCCTTCCACACTGCGCTCTCTCTAAGCTGTTTATTCTCTTGACGGAGGGTTGCATTTATGGCCTCAACTTCCCTCGCCGCTTCAACCATTTCTTTGTAGAATTCTCGCAGACACTGGCACTCTTGTTGTCTGTCCCTTACACTGGGCAAGCTGTCTGCTTCTCGTTCCGTCTCGCTGCGTGAATTTTCCGGTCTGACTGCCTGGTTGACTTCGCTATCCACGTTCAGTTGGGTGTGCGCTGTTAATACTTCTTCTTGTTCGTCGAATTCTTCTGGCGCATAATACACTTTTAAATTGGCTGCATTCATAATGACCTCGTTTCCAGTTTCTAAATGCTTTATCCTGTATGCATTGTTTTGAAGGTCTCTAATCACCTCGAACGGGCCGTGATATGCAAAATTGAACTTCTTATACTTCCGTGCCTCTGGATCTGAACTGGCGGGTTTTCGCACTAACATTTTCTGTCCGACGAGAAGCGGTCTGTGATATCTCTTCGCACGATTTCTCCTCTGACGTCTCTCCGCCTGTGCTTTGAGATATTCGAAGGTTCGTTGGATCCTCAAATCTCGTCCTGGCTGTGCGTCTACTGGTAATGGAATGACACCAGTCCACGGTCTCTCCGGTCTCTGATCCAAATGTAGAGTCACGGGAACTTGACCTGTTGTCTCGTGAACAGTATTATTTATACAGTATTCAATTACTTCTAGGAATTCAATCCAACGCCAATTATCTTCCGAGCAGTAGATCTTCATGTATTTCTGGATCTCTCTCATTACTCTCTCAACTGGATTTGCCTCAGGATGGAGAATGGTAGATAAAATCTGCCTAATTCCTAGAATTTCCAGTGTTCGACGAAATTCTGCACTTGTGAAACAACTTCCGAGGTCTGAGAGAATGTTATCCGGCTTCCCAAGAATCGGAATAACTCTCTCTTTCAGGCGTTTCAATACCTGCTTTGAACTTGTCTTCTGTATGGGGCATAATACCACCATTTTCGAAAATACATCCATGGCTACAAAAATGTGTCTATTGCCTCTACGTGCTCTAGGCAATGGTCCATAGTTGTCTATGCTTAATAGCTGCCTTGGCTTCTCCGGTAACAACGGTATAGGTCGTTGTTTCATTAAAAAGGGGTTTGGCTTTACCCTTTGGCATAGATCACATGTCCTAATAGCATTTCTCACCGTTTCTCTCAACTTTGGCCAAGTAAATGCTTCTTTCAACAGAGCACAGATTTTGTCTATTCCGGGATGTCCAAATGCTCTGTGTGCTAGCCACACCAATCTCCTCTGCAAAGATGCAGGAATCACAATCCTTTGACGTGTATGATCTACATCATCCCACTTGTGCAGTATCTGGTTATACCATACATAATCTGTTGCCAATGCCTCTGCTTCTCTGTATATTGCAGTTCCCCTTGCTAAACGTCCCTCGAAGTAATCGATCATCATCTTTAACCACGGGTCTTCGCGTTGTAGGTTGGTAAGATTCCTCAAATCATCCAACGTCTTCTGACCTCGATTCTCAATCTGGACAGCTGGCGCTTCCTCTTCTCTAGGGTAACGGCTTAATATGTCCGGTATTACATTTTCTTTCCCTGGACAGTATTCTATTTCCACATTGAATTGCTGAATATACAGGGACCATCTTGTCAATCTCTGGCTAGACAAGTCTGTCTTTAACAAAAATGTTAAAGCTTTATGGTCTGTTTTGAGGACTATTTGAAAGCCGTACACGAGTTTATGCCATGTTTGCAACGCGTACAAAATTGCGAGCAACTCTATCTCTGTAATCGTGTAGTTTTTCTCATGGGCTTTCAGCCTCCTACTTATCAAGGCAATAAAAACTTTCTTTTCAGGCTGGTCAACATTTTCCTGGAATAGCATCGCTCCAATCCCAATGAGTGATGCATCCGTCTGTTTGATGAACTTCTGGGTATAATCCGGGTATCCCAGTTTCACATATTCCAAAAGCATTTGTTTTGACCTCACGAATGCTTCCTGACATTGCTCCGTCCAATTCCATCTGCCGCCTTTCTTCAATAGGTCCTGCAGGGGTGCTACTGTCGTAGTATAATTTGGGCAGTGGTTCGAAAAGAATCCAATTACTCCCAAATACTGTCAGACGTGCTTAACTTTCGTGGGTCGAGGGAAATTTCGAATTACCTCCAATTTATCTGGATTAGGCTTAACTCCATTAGCATCAATAACATGCCCTAGGAATTTAACTTCCCTCTGACAGAAGTGCGATTTCTTGATATTAACCTTAAAGTTAGCTTCTCGAAGGTCATCTAGCAACTTCTTCAGGTCTCTCATGTGCTCCTCCAGAGATTCTGATGTGAGTAGAATGTCGTCTACATATCTGATGGTTCTCTCTTTCACATCATCGGATAGATTGCGATCTAACGCTCTTATCAGGGCTGAACCAGCTGTTTTCAACCCAAAAGGTAGCCTTAAAAACGTATATGTGTGTTGATCAAACATGAATCCTGTCAACAGACTAGTTTTCTTCTCTAATTCAAGATGGTGGAAACTGAATGTGATGTCCAAGTTTGTGAATACAGTTTTCCCTTTGAACTTCCTGAGGATCTCTTTAATAGGTGGCACTTGGTCAAACTCCGGAATAACCTTCAAATTTAAATGTCTCAGGTCCAGACATACCCTAACAGTCCCGTCTGTCTTCGGTACGATTACCAATGGACTTATATAAGGCGTAGGTGTCTTCTCAATAACACCGGCCTCCAACATGTCCTGAATTGCCTCTTTCACTTTGGCATAATGCTTTTCAGCAATAGGGTAGGGTTTCTGCCTAAATGGTGTCCAATCACTGACTTGGAAAGCATAAGTGAAGTTCTTTGTACGACCAGGTCTCGAATCAAAGACTTCCTTCTGTTCCAGTAATAACTGCTTTAAATTTTCCTTCTCTTTTATCCCAATTTTCGCTTCTTCTAGCTTTTCCGAAATATATTCTTCCAGTTCGGGTTCCAGATCTTTTTCCAGGTCTGTGGCTAGTGTTTTCAGCTCTTCTTCTAACTGTTCAATAGCTAACACTCCTTCCTCAGCTACATCTCTGTATGTATGCCATAATTGTTCATCTGACCCTGGTTCAATCTCATTGAGTGCGACCTCCAAGCCTTCGGCTTCCTCAATCACATGGAACATAACCCTGTCCTGTGCTAGGTCTATTATCACTCTGTATTCCCTTATAAATTATGCCCCAATAAGTAGGTTATAAGGCAGTTTGTTTACTAATAGAAAACTCTGTGAGAAAATAGAGCCTCCTATCTGTAAATCTAGGAATACCTGATATTTACATATCATCGTTCTGTCTGGAATTATCCCTTTTATTTTTAGCCTACTTTTCACATTTTGCAAAAATGAGGAAAAAGTAGTCTTATGAGATCGGGCAAATGTCTGTCTGTCTGTCTGTCTGTCTGTCTGTCTGACCTTCTGTCTGTCTGTCTGGCTGTGTGTGTGTGTCCCCTATCAACTCCTAAACGGCTGCAGCAATCAAAACCAAATTTAGTATGAGTAAAGATGTGCACCGGAATATCTCACGTCCATATTTGAAAATGATGTCAGTGCTACCAACTGCTGAAAAAACGCACTAGAAATTTGAGCTCCATGTTGGATATCTTGGAAAGTATGAATGGGAGCTATTTCAAAATTGGCACACGTACAGATCATAATATTTCAGTTTAACTTCCAGGAGGCCAAACATGGCAGTGTTGCCAAAATGATTATAAGCCTCCTGATAGGTCCAATTTTTAAATGCATATAACTTCTACACTATCAAGTGGAATTCAACCAAATTTCGTATGTTGTATGTGTACATAACCAGATATGACTGAGCGTATTCTTAAGAGCCACCAGGGCTGCCAACTGTTAATAATTGCTCTCTCTATTTTTTTTATCCAAATACCAATATATCAGAAAGTATGCAAGCTGACAGCTTTAAACTATGCACACGAATAGTACCTGACATTCTATATTAATTTGGAGTAACTTATATACGTCAGTGCTACCAACATGATTCTAAGCCTGCTGACAGGTCCAAATTTAAATACATATAACTTCCATACTATCATTTGGATTTCAACCAAATTTCGTATGTGCTATGTGTACCATAACAGATATGACTATGCGTATTCTAAGG
Source organism: Meconema thalassinum (assembly GCA_946902985.2). NCBI lineage: Eukaryota > Metazoa > Arthropoda > Insecta > Orthoptera > Tettigoniidae > Meconema > Meconema thalassinum. The sequence continues at coordinate 1,135,440,008 of OX336388.2, read as the reverse complement.
AGCAACCAGGGCTGCCAACTGTTAATATGTGCTGTCCCTACTTTTGTTACCCTAATATCAATATATCAGAAAGTATGCAAGCCAATAGCTCTAAACTTTGCACACGTATAGCACCTGGCATTCTAGACGAATTTGGAGTAATTAATATACGTCAGTGCTGCCAACATGATTCTAAGCCTGCTGATAGGTCCAATTTTAAAATGCATGTAACTTCTATACTAACTAATGGATTTCATTCAAAATTGGCACAACAATAAATCATATTATTTCAGATTATTTCTGACCAATACATGCATGACATTGTTGCCAACATGATTTTACGCGCGCTGTTAGATCCAATGTTTAACTGCATGTAACGTCCATGCTATCCAGTGGACTTCAACCAAATTTTGTATTTAGTACCGTAAGAGACGGAACTAACAATATATTCAGTCATCAGGGCAGCCAACTGTAGTGCTCTATTAGGATACATTATGCCAGGTATACAGTATTTCGAACTAATTGGAAATTTCGATATTAGCAACTTAATTTCGTCATTATTCTAGATAGGTTCATATTCTGTAGAATAATCATTGGCATGAAAAGTAGGCTGTATAGTTCTTCACGGAACTTCTTGTTACACTAGAGATCGGTATTTTCAAAACATTCTCTCTCTGGGCTATTTCATTATATAGAGCTTGTGTCATAAGGCTCACTGTAGAACCGGTGTCTAACAGACTTCTTGTTTTCAATCCTGCCACTCTTACAATTATAATAGGCAATTCTCTCTTGACCATGACCTGTGATCCTCCCGTATCCTCGATTAGCTCTTCTGGTTTGGCTATCCAATTGATGATGTTAACAGACTTCCATCCGTCAGTCTTGAACTCTTCTAATTTTGGCGTTTTTTTTCTTCAGCGCCCGTCCCCTTGGAGTTTCTTCTCTCCTGTTCGCTGCGCTGTAGCTCCAAACTCTTAGCTCCATCTCCATATCTGTCTGGCGATGTCCTGTTCTGCATAGCTTCTTGCCAGCGGACTTGTTGTTTCTGGGGTTCATCTCCCCTTTCCTCGAGGTATCGCAATGAAGCGTGATATCGTTCCTCTACCTCGTCATCGAAGTTCCTTCTTCTTTCTTGGGGTCTCCAATTTCTATTGTTGCCTTCTTGGCCATTGTTACCTCCATTGTTTCGGTACGGTCTACCCCTGGTATTCTGCTTATTCCACGAATTTCGGCCTCTTCCTCCTCTACTAGCATTCCCTTTGTACTTTGACTGCCATCTTCTGGGTTCCTGTTCCCATTGACGTCCGTTGGAATCTAGTGTTTCAGTGCTCGTAGCTTTATTGTTCCTTGGAGCTTGATGTTGGTCAGTCTGCGTGTTGGTCACGTGTACCTGTTCCACGGTTCGACTCTGACGCATCGTATTTGCTGTTGTGAGGTCCAGTTGTCTAAGAACTGCCTCCATTTCTATAGCCGTTTTCGCATTAGCCGAGATTAGCAGTCTTTGGATCTCGTATGGAAGCTGCTTGGCGATAGCAATACATAATTCCAGCTCGCTCGGTTTTTGATCCAGTTCTTTGAAACGACACATCTGAGATATGAAAAACTCCGCATACTTCGTTGGGTTGCTGGTACTGTATCTTTTGGAATACAAATCCAGTCTCAAATTTTGCTGTGTGGCTGGATCCCAGAACCGTTTCAAAAATGCCTCTCGAAACTCCTCAACAGTATCGAAAGTATACCGGAAACTGCGAAACCATAATGCGCATTCTCCCTCTGTTAGTTTCTCAATGGCTCGTAGCCTGCGCTCTGGCGGTATCCGCGCATCATTCAGATATTCAGACACTTCCTTCAACCAATATTTTGGTGTCATATTACAGTTGCTACCTGAGAACTTCCTTGGTTTTTCTTCGCTTGCCCTGATTATGTTTATCACCTGGGTGTGCGTAGCATTTTCATGTGGCGTTGATGCTGCAAGTGGTGCACCTGGCGTCATATAAGGACTTTCGCCTGGGCCTGTAGCATTCCTGATTATAGGTTGGGTTTCTAAGTCTGCCCACCTTGTTTTCCTCATATCTTCCATGCTGCCTTCACTTGACTTAGGACTTTTCATAAGGGTTTCCTCCTGTGCAATTATCCTAGTCTCCATTTGATTGTGGCGCATCTCCGCTCTTTCAAGTCGAGTAATTACCTCCTTCTCGATTCTGGTAAGTCTATCTCGATTTTCCTCAGCTACTTGAAATATTTTCTTCTTGTCTTCTTTCAGACTTCGTTTGATATGGGAGATTTCATCCTCTACATCTTCCTTAATTTGAGCAAGGGTCTTGTCGCTTGCCTCTGTCTTCTGGCCTTCTCTTATTTCAAGTTCTTCTCTCAGCCCTTTAATTTCCTCTTGAATGTGTCCATTGACTTTTGACAATTCATTCCGGACCTTGATGATCTTACCTCTATTCTCCTCTTGCCTTTTGTTAACTATAACAATGTCGCTTTGAGCTTGGTCCAGTTCTTGATGAACTTTGCCCATCTGACCTTTCACGTTGCTTACTAGCTCTTTACTTTCATTAGCGATAACCTTAATCTCGCTTATTTCCTGACATTGATCTAATATGTTCTGATCCTGTTTCTTGAGGTCACCGTTAATTGTTCTAGCATAGCTTTTCAATTTCTGGTCCCATTTAGAGTCGTTCTCTTCTAACCTCTGATCTACCGTTCTCGTAAACTCTGAAAATTGTTTCGCTTGGCGTTCGAGATTCGCCTCATTTTGGATTTGAATTTCCTTAATGTCATTAGACAGCGCATCAAACCTACTGTTGGTTTCATCCTGAGCACGCTTACATGCTTGTAAGTTACTTTCGAGCTTGTCTTCTATAGCCTCGAAACGTTTATCTGTTTTAACCTGCATTTCTGATACAATGCTTACAAACGTTTCTGTTACTTCGGTCTTAATTACCTCTTGCATTTGACCTAACTTATCATTTAATTCAACCTTATTTGCATCCAATCGGTTGCTTAATTCAACCTGGTTATGATTCATTGCAAGCTGATTATCATCTAAACGAGCGTTTATTCCCTCCTGGAAAGCCTTAGCTTCCAGCTTATTTTGTTCATTAACAGCGTCCAAATGCTGTCTTAAGCCTGCAATCAACTGCACAATCTCCTCTGTACCTGACATTTCTACAATAATATACTGTGAGATGCAGGCAGGCTTCCTGGAAATATGTGTGGGTACGTTTTGAAGAGAAACATCAAACACTATACACATATTGTAAAGTCGTACAAAACCTGTCAATATTATGATAAATTGTGGATCTGGTATGTAGCGCTCGTACCCTTGGGTAATCCTCTTCTCAATAGAGAGATTCTGCGTTACATCAAAAGCCTACTGAACTCAAAAATCACTCAAACACAGTTTGAGGCAAAAAAAACAATTACTATGGTTTTCCCCATGAAATACCATAAACATCTATGGGTTTTCCCTAAATCCCATAAGCTCCACGAACTCTGGGCGCCATGATAAATAAAATGAGAAGATGCTGATGACTGCTCATGCTTTGCCCACACACGGGCGACATGATAAATAAATGCAATGACCGGTTCGTGCAATGCCAAGATCGCTCATATTGCACTAACGCAGGCGGTTCCATAGTGAGTTAATACCGCTCCACGTTGCTTGGGCCATGATAAATTAAAGAGGAATCTATCAAAATTTATATTGTTCGTATCGAAGCTTAGCTTGAGATTAGGTGCGGTCATTCCCAACTTCATGTTAATTGTTACTTTAATAGAGTTGTGTGCATTAGATCTAGACCGACTTCAGTTGTACCTATACCTCAAATCACTGTACAAGACATCAATTTCTATGTACCCATGTGAGTAATCTCGATGGAAAATATGCTTCTGCCTCCAGCTAGCATCAGGGCTCGGGCGTGTACTGTTCTCCCATGTATCAGTTGCATATTTTGGATTTGAGGCGAAAAGGTATCAACTCTACAATGATAAGGCACAACTCTATTCTAAAACTTTAATTCAGTAAAAAAAACTTCATGGCTTCACACAAACAAAACAAATCCCACAACCACAAAAACAAAACAAACCAAAAATTATTTCCACAATCCACAAATATGAACATAATATTATCATAATAAAATCATATCATAACACAAACCTTTACCCTTATGTGAACTTTACAAAGTACTCTAGTGCGCTGATGCACATACAATTTCAGAAACAAACTGTACTTTAATTCTTCTGTCATCCACTGTGACTTCGTTAATTCTACACAATTAATAATTCCTTGAACCTTGTCTTAAATTGACAATAATGTGTATCGTGTGTGTGTTTTGATCTTTCTCTTCCCACCAAATGCTTTACATGCATTAGCCTATTGTGGTGTCGCACAGCAGTCTACGTACAACTCCATAATTATGTAAGCTACCCCTACACTTCCTCTATTTATATAGTTCCACTGCATGCCGTGTGTGATTTCCTTTTAAAAACATTAGTTAACGCTGTGTCGGACGGTACTATTAAACTACCTTTTCGCGCGTAGCCTGTGGCATCTGGTAACCTACTTCAGAAACAGATGTCAGTGACAGTACAAATGCAACGTCTAACCATTCGTTAGATAGCTAAAATCATGAACCATCAGGGTGATCTATAATTATCAATGTGTTCTTAAACCACATAGCTCCATTACTCAACATAACAACATTTCATTTCATGTCATTAACAGGGTCTAAAATATGTTCCTTTCAAACTTGCTTTCACGGTTCGCATGACCGTCCAGACCCTCTACCCGAGCGGCCTGTATACAATAGAAGTGGAATGGGGTTCCAACATTTGCTCGACCCTCGCTTCGTCTGAAGGCTTTCTCCCCAAGCAGTAAAATAGTTTAACAGACAAACACTGTGGTCCCAGTGACACACATATCTCAATGGATTTAAACTGAATATTATGCAAATAGGTTCTGGATGAGCTTTCACATTTACTCCTGCACCGAGGATAATAATAATTGGCTCCAAATTAGCCCATTTCAACATGAAGGCACGAGATTCATAACACATTAGTCCATTAGGTAACCGGTATCTTTAATAAATATTGCGGCCAGCCCATGCTGCCGTCTGGGATTCGCTTCAACGAGCCGAATCACTCAACAAATAGTTCTTGGGGAATCAGATAGCGTGCAGAGGTGTCCATTGTTTTCCTCCCACCTATCACGGGATTCGAACCCGGAACATTCCATATCCATCATCAGAGCTAGGGTCCATTTTCACTATATACGCTCTGGCATAAAGTACATCTCTCATTACGCCCACGGCATACGAGATTTCATACGAAGAATAGATAACCTGGTCCCTCCTAATGCTATGATCTGCATCCTATCATTACCAAGAGAAATCTATCAATTGCTCTATAAGCTTTTCACATAAGCTGCAAATTCAATTCACTAAAAGATCTTCCATTTCCTGGCATAATTATATTCCCATTAATACAATATTTTGATATAAAACTCTTTTCTTAATCCCGTAACGTAATCTTACTGTATAATCTTACTGCTTAGATCGATAAGTCTTGCCCTTTAGCGTAAATATTTCTTGTTTACAACATTTTGCCTGATGCGTTCATTCATACCTTTATATTCATTATTATTATTATTATTATTTTCACTGACATAAATTTACCAAAATCCGACACAACTCATCTTACAAATCGAACAAGCATGTCCGTGACATTTACATAACTGCTTTGCCATTTTTAATTACTAGTGGTAACGATTAATACACTCACTGATGCAAAATAACATCTCAAATCTATTAAAATCAACACAATAATGAGTAAACTTGGAGAGTCTATCTCCTACTCTGATTCTTACTGGCATCTTTATAATTCTGAAATCACACTACATGCAGTGGCCTATACCTCTACTTAAACATAATTTGTGGGGTACTTACATATCTTAAGGCTCGTCACGGTGGCTCCAACCACTCATATCCTTCCTGGTCGCCTGCCATATGCAGATTTTAGTGCGACATTTGCATCTTGAATACACACATTTTCTGACACATATTTTTCGTTAACCACACGACACTTTGCATTTCTATAAAGAAGCTATTGCTTCCAAAACACATGACACTTTAGAACATTTATTAAACCATTAATTTAAAAGACATTTCACATATAATTTACATAACACACGTCACTCCGTACACTTTTCCTTGGTTGACATTCCCTAGCAAAGATATCAAAAATTGCAGGTGTCGACGGCATCTCCCGTGCTCCTACCAACTCCTGATTGAAAGTCTGGTTCGCTTGCCCTCGGAATTCACCAACAGTTTATCCATACTCCTACGGTAAGATTCCTGATTCGCATAAATATGCTAACTTCCGTCCTGAGCATTATTATTTGGTATTCAAAGACATTACCAAATGCTTCGTAAGGTTTCTTTTAGCGCATTCCATCGTAATTAGACATGTATGATCCGTCAATATTTTATACATTGCGCTTAACACTGTGCATAACTTTACATAGATTATTATTTACAATAGTTCTGCAACTTATCTCACACGTTGCTTCCTAAGTGAACACACCATTGTTCGTACTGTTTACAAAAACTGTGTAGCGACGACTGTTTGCGACTCTCGGTGACAAACTATGTCCAAATGTGTAAACTGCGTTAAGACTGGCTGCAACACTGGCGTGCGATTGGGTTAAGACTGGGCTAAAGACTGAGGTTAAGACTCTGCCAAGGGTCGACTCCCTTATATTGGATTCCCACGAAAAGTAGAGCTAAAACTTCCCGCGCTATCTCGACTCCTCTCCCTGCACGATTCTGGTCTCGAAACCATGCTCATCGGGTTCATTTTCCTTCACTGATCCCAGAACTGTCTGCGTGCTGAAGAATCGCTCGGCCAATTAATTAATATTAATTCCTTTCTCCATAGCGTGGGGACGCTATCTTACTGGGAATCCCTGGCAACCTCGTTAAAACCAAGCCGCGAACAACCATAGTCTCTGTTCTTCCGCACTTCATTAAATATGCGTCAATTTCGCAGATTAAAGGCTCTAAAATTAGCCTCCTGACTAAATATTCATCTGTGTGCCACTCTCATATCATTGCGTTACTCCAATCATGAGTAATCAATGATTTTCCTTGGGATCTTCCCACCCCCTTCTTACATCCATTCTCAGTCGGAGAAAAACTGGGTCATTATTCAGGCCCCCAACCTCCTCCAGACGACATAACGAGGTCAGCAAGATGGACGTGGCTCCATGCTGCACCTCCCACAATTCTGGGCCAATTAGTTAAACGTCAAACTCTGCACTTTTCGTGCTCCAAGTCCAGTGTAGCCTACTTCAAGTGGTCTAATAATGCTGTATTTCGCTCAATTTCCTGCATTATTTTAATAAATAATGTCATTATCAACTGGAATCACACCAGTGATTAAATATACACTTTTCTCAAGGGGTTTTTACCATGAAACTCCCTCAGCAGATCTCGGGTTCGTTCCCTGGTGGAACCTTTATACTGAGATCACAGTCTCTGAGATCCACGTTCGATGTCAGTCAGCATAACACCCTCGGGTTCAATATATATATATATATATTAACGGTTTGCCCAGCGTAAGCTTAAAAAGCACACGGACGCGAATTTATTTTCGACCTTTTCACTGAAATCGTTAGTGCTTGACTTCCTTTGGTCATAAATAATTATTTTCTACAGAAATCATCCTCGAGATATCCTTTACAGAATGGTGAAAACCGCATCAAAATCCATCCTGTGGTTCTCGAGTTTACCCGTAACATCCAAGAATCGGGGACTTTGTTTTATACTCAGTAGAGATAGAGATAATTTCAATCCTTCCTCATTCCTCACGTGGAACTTGAGAACAGTGCTCATTACTCGCTTGGACTAAAACCCAGGACGCTACGAGGTCCGCCTCATGCTCTCACTGTTCTCAGTTTTCACTTCGTGTGTGTGGTGGTTCATCGGTGCGAGGTTGCTTGCCACCAAGCGCTGGTGGATTAACGGGTACAGTATGCAGGCAAACAGTTCCATATTTGCAGATTCGTTTTGGGCAACCCATATGTGACAATGTTGTTAACGTAATTCTACGCGTGATAATACGTTCAATGTAACTTGTAACTTCCATAACATTTAATTGATAACTATCAAATTTTGTATATACAATGTCTGCCGTAAAGGGTGTAAATTTGCGCATTTTCAGAGGTAGCAGTTCTACCGACTTCCTTATAACTGTTTCTGAGCAATTGAGTCATATATTCCCATTACTTAGGATTCCATGGAAGGAAACTATTTGAATGCAACTGTAGTGTTCTATTGAGCTACAATATTTCAGGGACATTTGGAGCAAATTATAAATGCCAGCCTTATCGACCTCATTATCTAGTTATTCTAGGCAGCTCAGTATACGCGTTGATCAACCATTGCTATGAATCTTACATTTTAAGAAAAGTAGATTCTTTAGTTCGTCACGGAACTACTTGTTAATGTAGCAATTGGCTTTCTCAAAATCTATCTCAATACATTTTTTTGATTATCCGGTGTTTCCGGTTTTCCGTAGTTTTTATACCCCAATTTTCGTGAATAATGAAGAGTCAACTGTATTCTAGATAGTCGCTATGTGAACAAGTTTTTTTTTACAGAAATTCTTGTTACGATTAATGTTTACACTGAACAAACCTACAGTAATTTGTCCAGCACAATTTGCTGTGAATAATTGTCAGTGAATTTTTAAAATATTTGTATAAGTAAGAACATGTTGAATAAATAAGAAGGGAACAAAAATGCAGGTAAATCATTACCTCCCTTAATGAGATACTAAAGTAAATACACTTAACTTGAGTCTCAGCAAACATCTCCCTCTTGCACCACCTCTAGCCATCACATCGCTGTGTCCACAGAGGAAAAGTGTTATAACTCTCTTCCCTAAGTTCGCTAGAGATTCAGAATGTTACTGCCTCTGAGATCGGCTTTGAAATATCCTATGAAAAGAAATGAAAATCCACAGCCTGCTTCCAGTCTCCGACCGGGTCAGGAATGGAATGAATGAAGCCCCCATCTAGCGGCGAGGATATGGACTGTGCCGGCTGCCGAGGCCTGACGCACTCCTCTGGGGCAATGATTAAATGAATGACAGATGAAATGAAGTGATAGTGGAGAGTGTTGCTGGAATGAAATTTTGACAGGGAAAACCGGAGTACCCGGAGAAAAACCTGTCTGCCTCCGTTCTGTCCAGCACAGATCTCACATGGAGTGACCGGGATTTGAACCACGGACTCAGCGGTGAGAGGCCGGCGTGCTGCCGCCTAAGCCACGGAGGCTCCTCTTTGAAATATCCTATGCAAAAGTATCATTACTTACTTTTTGGCCCTTACCGACCCAAGACTATCGCAATAATCACATATTCGTAATGTAGGTAGGCATATGTAATTTCCATCCCATCATTAAATTCATAATTAACCACCGGTTCCACTACTAGTTAGCAAGAATGGTTATAAAATACGGTGAATCATAGTCCAGGATATTTAACAAAAATTACAATATAACTCAAATCACAACGACAAACACTATTCATAGAACAATGCCAACGTTAATGTACCTATATTGGCTGATTTTTGTTCCATCAACGACCTATTATGGGGCAATTTTGACGTAAATGAAACGGTTGAGATGGAAAAATGGATGAAATGCAATTGTGGATTGTTTATAAATATTTATTGTTGTTGTATTTATTGTTGTTGTTGTTGTTGCTGCTGCAACTAGGAGATTGGGGTACCATTGGTCATTAGCCCTGTTGGTGTACAGGAGTGTCTGTATTAATGTGTATATTTGTAACTGGGGCGAGGATTTGAAAGGAGGTGTCATTATTGCTTATTTTAGGGACTACGGCATCATGATCATATAGCCCTGTGTATTTGGCTGTCGGTGTGGACATTCTGTGATTACCTGTGTTATTGTGATGGCTGTGTACTTGTAAATTGGGGATAGGATAGGGAAGGACACGGCCGTGGCTTTAGGTTAGGAACCATCCCAGCATTTGCCTGGAGTAGAAGTGGGGGTATAACGGAAAGCCACTTCCAGGGTAGCTGATGTAGGAATCGAACCCACCTCTCCTCAGTTTTGCGTCACGAGGCTCAGTATACCCCGTTCCATCCCTCACACCAGAATTAAAGTTTCTTGACAGAGCCTAGATTCGAACCCGGTCCTGAGGGGTGACAACCAAAAGAGCTAGCCACAATACGTCGGAAAGAGGTGGCCATGGCGTCAAATTGGTGGGAGATGGAATCAACTCACTATCAAATTCCATTAACATCGATCCAGCTGAATAATGTCATTTGAGGTAACACACATAGGGGAAGAAGTCGATCTCGTAGGCAAATAGGATTTAAAAAAACCTTGAATATACTGAATTAATCTTCCTGCATCGTTGTTGTGAGTCTTCAGTTGGTTTGATACAGCATCCATTCCTCCCTGTTCTGAGTTAATCGTTTTATCTCTACATATCTAGCACACACTGCATCCGAACCAAAATATATTCTAACCTTGGTCCAGCCCTACAGTTCTTGTCCTCAACCCTTCCTTCCATAACTAATTTTGCTCTTCCTGAGCGGTTTAGTAAGTGACATACTAACCTATCTCTTCTCTTCATTAGCAGTCGCCAGAAACATCTCTCGTCGCCCCCTCGTCTTAATACTTCATTGGTTACTCTATCTACCTACCTAATCATCATCATTCTCCTATAATACCACATTTCAAACGCTTCAGTTTTCCTATTTTCTGCTGCGCCAGCATTAGAACAATCGAAAGAGATATATTTTATACATATACTGTAGTAAAATCTCCCCTATACGGTATCTGACAATTTGGTCTGCCGCAAGAAGGCACACAGCGGTAAAGGACCCATTAGAGAATCTCGAGTTTTTATCCCAGCGTCACGATTACAGGAGTAAGATTCTTTCCCTTTTACTTCTCTTTGTGTGAGCAACAAATGAGTCCCGTGTCGCAGTCGCTTCCAATTCAGTGCGTCGAGTCGCGTCGCAGTTGTCCAGCCCTCTACTCCTGTAGGCTAGCACGAGCACTTTCATAACGGCAAGATGGACATTTCTGACTTTCTGTTCGGCAAGGATCTCCAAACTCTCTCTTCCCCCTCCAAGGCCACAGCTAAAGCTAAAGGTGAAGTAGAAAGTACAGCTCCTACGAACATTTTAAGGACACAGGAAAATGTAATTAAATTTCCTCCTATCCTTAAACCTTCATCGTATCAAACACCGTTCTTAAAATAAATATGAACTTGTTCAAAGGTTTATTTCACAAAAATTATCACAATTGGTTAAGGGAGTCGGTATAGCTTAGCGCCTTCAAAGTTAACAAAACACAATTTTCATCTCTGATTCTACCATATACGTATAAACCAATGACATTTTTTACATGTAAACTGTCTAATGTGTGGAGAATAGATGACATTTTCCGAATCTGTAATTGGCACAGTTAAGTATAAAAAGAATATTCAAAATTGCGACTGTCAGTTGTCAGATTTTACCTTTTCCCCGATAAGAAAAACATTTATTAACCTACTAGCTGTTACCCACGGCTTCGCCCGCAATAACATTTGGAATCCCGTTATAACATTAGTTATATAAATTTTTCATGTAGTGGAAGATAATAACGGCAACATGGAGCGTTGAAATTGGAAATCGGGTGCAATATACGACGGGGAAAGACGACCATTTACCAATATCTGACAAACGGCTGACAGCTTTACTCATTGCGTCCTTCAGGTGCACATATTCCTAACTTCTCAACTTTTTCTGATTGATGCGAATACAAAGCAGTCTCTCTGTCTCAATCTCTGCATACATATAAACCTGAAACTGATTGAGAAGATTGCGAAATAAATAAAGATAAAAATTATCACCCTCAAGCTCAAATATTCCGAAGCTGTAAAAGTTAGCGGCAGACACGGTCTTCTTCAAAGGTGCTTGAGTGCTGTTGTGACGTTGAGGGATATTCTTCTAACGTAATCAAACAAATCTCTACTTAAAAATATCTGATAAATGGAATAGACCTAGCTTAACTTAACAAAATTAACGTTGGTAGAGGTAATTTTCTTTTACCAAAGCCTACTTTTCATTATAACTATGTCTTCTTCTTCTCCTTCATTTCCCCTTTTCCAGCTGACACTGGGTGGGGGCAAATATGGTACCTCTCCACTTTGTTCTGTCGTTCCACCATTCCTCTTCCGACACGGTGTTCCAGTCCAGGTTCCGTTTTCTAATGCTATTCTCCACCGAGTCCATCCAACGCATTCTTGGTCTTCCTCGTCCTCTCTTCCCCGTCATCCATCATTCCAGTGCTCGCCTTGGTAGCCTAACTTCATTCATCCGTTTGACATGTCCAAACCATCTCAATCTGTTTTGCTCCAGTTTGTCATTTAGTTTATGTAATCCCAGTTATTTCCGTATACCTTCATTTCTAACTCTGTCTCTCCTCGTTTTCTGGACCATACTTCTCAGGAATCTCATCTCAGCTGCCTATACTCTGTTCTCTAACTATGTACTACCAAGAAATTATGAAAAACGCCGTACCTAACCCAACAAACAAAGGAACTCTACAGTTACGTCAACTAAAGGCTAATATATAATGCAATATGATGATTATAAAGTGATGGTGAAAGTATAAAGTACAAACAGAAATTACATAGAAGTACTGTTTGAACAGAGTGGGTAAAGGTCGGGAGCGCAGACAACAATGACGTGCACGTTATGAAAGTAAGCTCACTGCCTGCAAAGACTGGTAGGGGCGACGTGCTGCAGCCCGCATTGCTTCATATAATCATGGTTTTCGCGGTTTGACCATGATCCCGAGTGAATTTTTTGAAAACCTTTCTTAGCGAGCACCTACGGCCCCTGAGGAAGCTGCATACCAAATTTCATTCCAATCCGTTCGGTGATTTCTGATATTTCGTGATGAATGAATGAGTGAGTGAGTGAGTGGTATTTGACAAATATATAGTACTAGCTGTTACCCGCGGCTTCGCCCGCATTAACATTGGGAATCCCGTTATAACATTAGTTATATAGATAGATAAGCATGGGTCCTAGTATAAAATAATTCTATCACCTGAAACCAAAAATGCATGGGACGAAAAAAACATCAAAATATCATGTTGGTTTCGGACCCTAAAAGACGTGAAAAATATAATAAAAGTATTAAAAAACTATTTTTTGAAATGTCATTCGAATCAATTTTTATGTCATTCCTGGCACTTTGAAAATTCCGTCCAAAAAGTACAAAATCATTAATAACTCCGTAAGTATTCGTCGTATGATGAAATAGCAAGAGACAAAAAAGATGTAATGTGTTATTGTCTACAACATAGGCCATGTATAATTTTACACTCAGATATATTACGTTTACCCCCCCCCCCTCCCCCATAATTTCACCCCTCCCCATGGGCCACTTAAATTGGTTTTATGAAAAAATGGTCAAACACCTGTTTAGTTATTTTTTATGCTGATTTTTCTCGGCTGAGTTCCGAACTCCTCGCCTATGTCGTTTAAGAGATACACGCTCCGTTAGAAATCCTTCAACCCCCACTTTTCACCCCTTTCACCTCATAATATACACCACATCGAAAAACCCTCAGACACGTGTCTTCTTTTTTTTTAATGATGAGTTTATATGCCGAGTATCACATCCCCCAATGAAACCAATCGGGAGATATAGCTATTCAATGAAATGCAGGTCTACCCCCTTAACACCCCTTTAGAACCTGAATATCCAAAAATCCTTTCTTAGTGGGCGTTTGCGGCCCTTGAGGAAGCTGTATACCAAATTTCATTCCAACCCGTTCGGTAGTTTCTGAGATTTCGTGATGAATGAATCAGTCAGTCAGTGGTATTTGAGCTTTATATAGTAGATAGAAGATAAGCATGGGTCCTAGTGGAAAATAATTCTATCACCTGAAACCAAAAATGCATGGGACGAAAAAAAAAACATCAAAATATCATGTTGGTTTCGGACCCTAAAAGACGTGAAAAATATAATAAAAGTATTAAAAAAACTATTTTTTGAAATGTCATTCGAATCAATTTTTATGTCATTCCTGGCACTTTGAAAATTCCGGCCAAAATGTACAAAATCATTAATAACACCCTAAGTATTCGTCGTATGATGAAATAGCAAGAGACAAAAAAGATGTAATGTGTTATTGTCTACAACATAGGCCATGTATAATTTTACATTTTACCTGTTTTTTTTTCAGAATTTCTCCCCTCCCCATGGGCCACTTAAATTGGACTTATGAAAAAACGGTGAAACACCTATTTATTTATGCTGATTTTTTCCGCTGAGTTTCAAACTCCTCGCCTATGTCGTTTAAGAGATACACGCTCCGTTAGGATTCCTTCAACCCCCACTTTTCACCCCTTTCACCTCATAATATACACCATATCGAAAAACCCTCAGACATGTGTCTTCTTATTTTCAATGATGAGTTTATATGCCGAGTATCACATTCCCCAATGAAACCAATCGGGAGATATTGTTATTCAATGAAATGCAGGTCTACCCCCTTATCACCCCTTTAGAACCTAAATATCCAAAAATCCTTTCTTAGTGGGCGTTTGCGGCCCTTGAGGAAGCGGCATACCAAATTTCATTCCAATCCTTTCGGTGGTTTCTGAGATTTCGTGATGAATGAATCAGTCAGTCAGTCAGTGGTATTTGAGCTTTATATAGTAGAAGAGATAGATATATATATATATATATATTTCGTATGGCATGAAGATGCAATATACAATTATTTACATTCTACAGTATTTATAGCACAAATATATACAGATTGAGACCTTGATCTGCAAGTAGCTTCAGTTTTGTTAGAGCTGGATATCTAATTTCTCTAACCATTCTAAAGCTTCATCGCTAGCTTGATGAATCTCCTTCATTGGACCATTGAACCTTCGGAGTGGGCAATCCATAGCGATGAGACTGATGGTCTGAGGCACATCTGCACAGTTGCAGAAAGGATTCTCGGCAACTTTCCATTTGTGCTTCCAGAACTGACACCTACCGTGTTGAGTTCTTATACCGTTCAGCGACGTCCAGATTTTTCTGGGAAGGTCGAAACCAGGGGGCTGCTTAACTGGATCCGAGATAAGACCTAATCTGTCAGGATTTGAAGTCAGCCACTCATTGCGCCAAGCTTCATTCACTTGAAACTGCTCTTGGACCAACTTCCTTCCTTGTCTCCAAGAAGGATTCATGGATTTCAGCCTGAGATCTTTAGGTGAGCAGTCTAGATGTATTGGCAGATGAGGGTTGTCACAACATTTAAGCCATTCTCTCTTCAGTGCAATTTGTCTTCGAAGATGAGGAGGCGGGATGTTGGAGAGTACTGGTAACCATTCCAAAGGTGTAGATTTGATGGTTCCTGATACAGTCCTCATTGTGTCGTTCAGCTGTACGTCTATCTTCTTTGCATGGGCGCTGTTAAGCCATACTGGGCAGCAATATTCTGCTACTGGATACACTAGGGCAAGTGCTGAAGTTCTGAGGGTGGATGCTGTTGGGCCCCAGCCCGTTCCTGTGAGTTTGTGCAGGATGTTGTTGCGGGTTTTGATCTTAGCAGATGTTTTGCCTAGATATAGATAGATGAAATTTTTGAAAAAAACGGTCGAACACCGAATTACTAATTTTTTAAGCTGATTTTTTTCAGCTGAAATTCAAACTCCTCGCCTATGTCGTTTATGAGATACACGCTCCGTTAGGAATCCTTCAACCCCCACTTTTCACCCCTTTCACTTCATAATGTACACCACATCGAAAAACCCTCAGGCACGTGTCTACTTATTAGCCTACTTTCGATTTTTTCAAAAAATGAAAGTAGACTTATGAGATCAACACAGGGCGAAAAAAGTGTGTCTGTCTGTGTGTGCGTATGTGTGTGTGTGAGTCTGTGTGTGTGTGTGTGTATGTGTGTGAGTCTGTGTGTGTGTGTGTGTCTGTCTGTGTGTGTGTGTGTGTGACTGTGTGTACTCTGAATGTCTGTCCCCCCCCCTATCAATTCGAACACGGTGAATGCGAATTGAACGAAATTTGGTACAAAGGTAGCACTAGCAAAGGACACCTCAGTGTCATGTTTTATATCGCCGCCATCTTGACGGAAACGTAATGGCGGCCACACAAATGTTCAAAGCTTAAATCAAATTACGACTAACCTAATCATCCGATCTCTACCAAATTTCGCATCAGCATACCTTTATGGGGGGAGCATCCTTTGACCAAACCAATAGGTCATCAGCGTAATAGTTTGCGGATGGCGGCCATCTTTGTGTGAAAATCGATTCCCCCTATTAATTCGAACACGGTGCAACCGAATGGAACGAAATTTGGCACAGAGGTAGTACTAACAAAAGGAACCTCAGTGTCATGTTTTATATCGCCGCCATCTTGACTGAAACGTAATGGCGGCTACACAAATGTTCAAAGCTTAAATCAAATTACGACTAATCTAATCATCCGATCTGTACCAAATTTTGCAACAACATACCTTGGTAGGGGGAGCATCCTTTGACCAAACAAATAGGTCATCAGCGTAATAGTTTGCGGATGGCGGCCATATTTATGTCAAAATTGATTCCCCACATTAATTCGAACACGGTGGAAACGAATGGAACGAAATTTGGTACAGAGGTAGCACTAGCAAAGGGCACCTCAGTGTCGTGTTTTATATCGCCGCCATCTAGACTGAAACGTAATGGCGGCCACACGAATGTCCAAAGCTTAAATCAAATTACGATTAGCCTAATCATCCGATCTCTACCAAATTTTGCAACTACATACCTTTATGGAGGGAGCATCCTTTGACCAATCTAATAGGTCCTCAGCGTAATAGTTTGCGGATGGCGGCCATCTTTGTGTGAAAATCGATTCCCCCTATTAATCCGAACACGGTGCAACCGAATGGAACGAAATTTGGTACAGAATTGTACTAACAGAAGGCACCTCAGTGTCATGTTTTACATCGCCGCCATCTTGACGGAAACGTAATGGCGGCCACACAAATGTTCAAAGCTTAAATCAAATTACGATTAACCTAATCATTCGATCTCTACCAAATTTTGCAACAACATACCCTTATAGAGGAAGCATCCTTTGACCAAATGAATAGGTCATTTGCCTAATAGTTTGCGGATGGCGGCCATCTTTGTGTGAAAATTGATTCCCCCTATTAATTCAAACACGGTGATACCGAATGGAACGAAATTTGGTACAAAGGTAGCACTAGCAAAGGGCAATTCAGTGTCATGTTTTATATCGCTGCCATATTGACAGAAACGTAATGGCGGCCACACAAATGTTCAAAGCTTAAGTTCAATTACGACTAACATAACCATCCGATCTCTACCAAACTTTGCAACAACATACCTTTAAGGAGGGAGCATCCTTTGACCAATGTAATAGGTTATTACCCATATAGTTTGCGGATGGCGGCCATCTTTATGTCAAAATTGATTCCCCCTATTAATTCGAACAAGTTGGAACCGCATGGAACGAAATTTGGTACAGAGGTAGCACTAGCAAAGGGCACTTCAGTGTCATGTTTTATATCGCCGCCATCTTGACTGAAACGTAATGGCGGCCACACGAATGTTCAAAGCTTAAGTTAAATTACGACTAACATAACCATCTGATCTCTACCAAACTTTGCAACAACATACCATTATGGAGGGAGCATTCTTTGACCAAACTAATAGGTTATTAGCCTAATAGTTTGCGGATGGCGGCCATCTTTATGTCAAAATTGATTCCCCCTATTAATTCGAACACGGTGGAACCGAATGAACGAAATTTGGTACAGAGGTAGCACTAGCAAGGGCACCTCAGTGTCATGTTTTATATCACCGCTATCTTGACGGAAACGTAATCGCGGCCACCCAAATGTTAAAAGCAAAAATGTAATTACGACCAACCTAATAATCTAGTCTCTACCAAATTTTGCAACACCATATCTTTATGTGGGAAACATATTCTGACCAAACTGCAAGATCATCAGCCCAATAGTTTGCAGATGGTGGCCAAGTATGTGTGCAAATCGATTCCCCCTATCAATTCAAACACGGTGAAACCGAATTGAACGAAATTTGGTACAGAGGTAGCACTAGCAAAGGACACCTCATATCCATGTTTAATATCCCTATAGCACGTTGTATTTCAACAAGCTACTACAACCAACATTCAATCATACTCCTTGAAAAGGACAAAGAGTTATAACAATACCCATGCATTTAGGAGAAAGTAGGCTATTTGTTCTTTACTGAACATCTTGTTTTTAATGATGAGTTTATATGCCGAGTATCACTTCCCCCAATGAAACCAATCGGGAGATATTGCTATTCAATGAAATGCAGGCCTATCCCCTTAACACCCCCTTTAGAACCTGAATATCCAAAAATCCTTCCTTAGTGGGCGCTTGCGGCCCTTGAGGAAGCTGCATACCAAATTTCATTCCATTTTGGCTGGGCGATGATGAGTGAGTGAGTGAGTGAGGACATTTTCTTTCAATTTTTTATTTCAGAATTTCACCCCTCCCCATGAACCCCTTAAATTTGATTCATAAAAAAACTGTCGAACAGCTATTTACTTATTTTTAAGCAGTTTCCCCCCCCCCCCTGAGTTTGATGAGTGAGTCAGTCAGTCAATAAATTAGGACACTTTCTTTCCTGTTTTCTTCCCCCCATAATTTCACCCCTCCCCATTGGCCCCTTAAATTGGATTTATGAAAAAAAAAACGGTCAAACACCTATTTACTTATTTTTTTATGCTGATTTTTTCCGCTGTGTTTCAAACTTCTCGCCTATGTCGTTTAAGAGGTACGCGCTCCGTTAGGAATCCTTCAACCCCCACTTTCTCCCCCCCCCTTTCACCTCATAATATACACCACATCGAAAAACCGTCGGACACATGTCTTCTTATTTTTAATGATGAGTTTATATGCCGAGTATCACATCCCACAATGAAACCAAACGGGAGATATTGCTATTCAGTGAAATACAGGTCTACCCCCTTAACACCCCTTTAGAACCTGAATATCCAAAAATCCATTCTTAATGGGCGTTTGCGGCCCTTGAGGAAGCGGCATACCAAATTTCATTCCAATCCGTTCGGTGGTTTCTGAGATTACGTGATGAATGAATGAGTCAGTGAGTGAGTGAGTGGTATTTGACAAATATATAGTAGATAGATGGATGAAATTTATGAAAAACGGTCGAACACCGATTTACTTATTTTTTAAGCTGATTTTTTTCCGCTGTGTTTCAAAATCCTCGCCTATGTCGTTTAAGAGATACACACTCCGTTAGGAAACCTTAAACCCCCACCTTTCACCCCTTTCACCTCATAATATACACCACATCGTAAAAACCCCAGTCAGGTGGCTTCTTATTTTTAGCCTATTTTCAATTTTGAAACAAGATGTTCAGTAAAGAACATATAGCCTACTTTCTCCTAAATGCATGGGTATTGTTATAACTCTTTGTCCTTTTCAAGGAGTATAATTGAATGTTGGTTGTAGTAGCTTGTTGAAATACAACGTGCTATAGGGATATTAAACATGAATATGAGTTGCCCTTTGCTAGTGCTACCTCTGTAAAAAAAATCATTCAATTCGGTTTCACCGTGTTTGAATTGATCTGGGGAATGGATTTGCACACATACATGGCCGCTATTTGCAAACTATTGGGCTGATGACCTTGTAGTCAGTCATAAAATGCTTTCCACAAAAAGGCATGTTGTTGCAAAATCCGGTAGAGATTAAATTATTAGGATGATCGAAATTTGATTTAAGCTTTTAACATTTGGGTGGCCGTCATTCCGTTTCCGTCAAGATGGCGGCGATATAAAACATGACACTGAGGTGCCTTTTGCTAGTGCTACCTCTGTACCAAATTTCGTTCAATTCGGTTTCACCGTGTTTGAATTGATAGGGGGAATCGATTTGCACACATACTTGGCCACCATCTGCAAACTATTGGGCTGATGATCAAGCAGTTTGGTCAGAATATGCTTCCCACATAAAGATTTGTTTTTGCAAAATTTGGTAGAGACTAGATTATTAGGTTGGTCGTAATTACATTTTAGCCTTTAACATTTGGGTGGCCGCGATTACGTTTCCGTCAAGATGGCGGTGATATAAAACATGACACTGAGGTGGCCTTTTCTAGTGCTACCTCTGTACCAAATTTCGTTCCATTCGGTTTCACCGTGTTCGAATTAATAGGGGTAATCGATTTTGACACAAAGATGGCCGCCATCCGCAAACTATTAGGCTAATGACCTATTAGATTTGTCAAAGGATGCTCCCTTCATAAAGGTATGTTGTTGCAAAATTTGGTAGAGATCGGATGATTAGGTTAGTCGTAATTTGATTTATGCTTTGAACATTTGGGTGGCCGCCATTACATTTCCGTCAAGATGGCGGCGATATAAAACATGACACTGGGTTTCCCTTTGCTAGTGCTACCTCTGTACCAAATTTCATTCCATTCGGTTTCACCGTGTTCGAATTAATAGGGGTAATCGATTTTGACACAAAGATGGCCGCCATCCGCAAACTATTAGGCTAATGACCTATTAGATTTGTCAAAGGATGCTCCCTCCATAAAGGTATGTTGTTGCAAAATTTGGTAGAGATCGGATGATTAGGTTAGTCGTAATTTGATTTAAGCTTTGAACATTTGTGTGGCTGCCATTACGTTTCCGTCAAGATGGCGGCGATATAAAACATGACACTGGGGTGCCCTTTGCTAGTACTACCTCTGCACCAAATTTCGTTCCATTCGGTTTCACCGTGTTCGAATTAATAGGGGCAATCGATTTTCACACAAAGATGGCCGCCATCCGCAAACTATTAGGCTGATGACCTATTAGTTTGGTCAAACGATGCTGCCCCACAAAGGTATGTTGTTGCAAAATTTGGTAGAGATCGGATGATTAGGTTAGTCGTAATTTGATTTAAGCTTTGAACATTTGTGTGGCCGCCATTACGTTTCCGTCAAGATGGCGGCGATATAAAACATGACACTGAGGTGTCCTTTGCTGGTGCTACCTTTGTACCAAATTTCGTTCAATTTGCGCTCACCGTGTTCGAATTGATAGGGGGGGGGGGGACAGACATTGAGAGTACACACACTCACACACACACACACACACACAGACTCACACACATACACACACACAGACAGACACATTTTTTTTCGCCCTGTAGTGATCTCATAAGTCTACTTTCATTTTTTGCAAAAATCGAATGTAGGCTAAAAATAGGCTTATGAGATCACCTTTTGTCCGTGTGTGTGTGTGTGTGTGTGTGCGAGGTGTGTGTGTGTGTCCCCCTAATAAAATCTAAACGGCTGGAGCGATTTCAATGAAACTCGGTAAGTTCATAGCACTATTCCCGGCGACCTCGACCGTGCCCTTCAAATTTTGTTACGTCTCACCAATCCAACATGGCGGCTGTGCGAAATATTTCACTAGCATTCAATATCTCCTAAGCTATCACCGATATCGCCCTGAAATTGTGTACGGTGATAAAGGGCACTACTAGAAGTTCACCTATGGGACTTTCAAAAACCTGGTGACTACAAAACCAACATGGCGGTCAAGCGAAGTTGAGACATTTAAATAGACTTTTCTCGCGATTTAACTATCCAAACGTAATGAAACTTGTTACAGCAAATGTTTATACACATTGTAATGCAATGGAGTCTAATTTAGTTCAATTGTTTACATAACCTCTAAATGGCGGTTGTGCGAATTATTTCACTGATATTCTATATCTTTGAAACTATTACTGATATCACCCTGCAATTTTGTACGGTGATAAAGGGTACTGATACAAGTTTACCTAGGTATATTTCAAAAACCTGTAAAGCACAAAACGAACATGACGACCAAGCGAATTTGAAATGTTTTAATAGACTTTTCTCGTGATTTAACTCTCTGAGCGCAGTGAAATGAGGTACAGTAAATGATTTTGCAGATTTTAATGCACTGCCATCTAATTTAATTCAATTGTTTACATAACCTCAAGATGACGGCTGTGCGAAATTTTAAAATTAAGTTTTTATTTCTTGTGTCGTAATCATGCGATCGAGGTGAAACTTTGAATAATGAACCTAGGCAATAATTGTCCTTGATTGGTACATAACTCTATGGCCTATACATATAACAATCCTAAATGGCGAGCTTCCGAAATATTTAGACAGTTCTCAATATCTATGAAACTTTTACAGCAACCTAACTGTTTTTTTTTATGTTCATAGAGACTATGAACATATGTTCACCTAAAGGACTTTCAGTAACCTGGTGAGCACAAATCCAACATGCCAGCGACGCGAAGTATAAATATTTAAATGGACGTTTCTCGCGAATTAACTATCCGAGTGCCGTGAAACATTGCGCGTTAAATGCTTATACAAATGTTGATCCACTGGCATCTAATTTATTTCAATTGTTTGCATAATCACAAGATGGCTGCTGTGCGTAATTTTAAAATCTCGTTTTTACTTCTTGTGTTCTAATCATGCAATTGAAGTTTGAATACCACACGTACACAATAATCTTAATGTAATAGTAAAAAAATAAAAATCCAACCTGGCGACCATCTGAAATTTTTAGACGGTTCTCAATATCTACGAATCTGTTACAGCAATTAAACTGAAATTTTGTATGTCGATAGAGGCAATTAACATTAGCAGGATATATGAAAATAGGCTGTATAGTTCTTCACGGAACTACTTGTTTAATGATGAGTTTATCTGCCGTGTATCACATCCCCCAATGAAACCAATCGGGGATATTGTTATTCAATGAAATGCAGGTTTAAACCCCTGAAGATCCCTTTAAACCTGAATATCCGAAAATCCTCCCTTAGTAGACGGTTTTGACATACACTGAACATATCCCCACACTGTCATATTTCAAACTTCAATAATTTTGGCTGGGCGATGAAGTGTGAGTGTGTGAGTGAGTGAGTCAGGACATTTTTTTTTCTTTTTTCAGAATTTCACCCCTCCCCATGAACCCTTTAAATTTGATTTATGAAAAAACTGTCGAACAGCTATTTACTTATTTATAAGCAGTTTTTCCCCCTGAGTTTGATGAGTGAGTCAGTCAGTCAATCAGTTAAGACTCTTTCCTGTTCCCCCCACCCCCTGAATTCACCCCTCCCCATGGGACCCTTAAATTGGATTTATGAAATAACGGTCAAACACCTATTTACTTATTTTTTAAGCTGATTTTTTCCCGCTGAGTTTTAAACTCCTCGCCTCTGTCGTTTAAGAGATACACTCTCCGTTAGGAATCCTTCAACCCCCACTTTTTACCCTTTTCACCTCATAATATACACCACATCGAAAAACCCTCAGAAACATGTCTTATTATTTTTAACGATGAGTTTATATGCCGAGTTTCACATCCCCCAATGAAACCAATCGGGAGATATTGCTATTCAATTAAATGCAGGTCTACCCCCTTAACACTCCTTTAGAACCTGAATATCCAGAAATCCTTCCTTAGTGGATGTTTGCGGCCCTTGATGAAGCTGAATACCAAATTTCATTCCATTTTGGCTGGGCGATGCTGAGTGAGTGTGTCAGGACATTTTCTTTCAATTTCCTTTTTTCAGAATTTCAACCCTCCCCATGCGCCCCTTAAATTGGATTTATGAAAAAAACGGCCAAACACCTATTTACTTATATTTTTTGCTGATTTTTTTCCGCTGAGTTTCAAACTCCTCGCCTATGTCGTCTAACATGTAAGAGATACACTCTTTAAATTTCTTTCAATCCTTCAACCCCCACTTATCCCCCCTTTCACCTCTTAATATACACCACATCGAAAAACCCTCGGACACATGACCTCTTATTTTTAATGATGAGTTTATATGCCGAGTATCACATCCCCCAATGAAAAGAATCGGGAGATATTGCTATTCAATGAAATGCTAGTCTACCCCCTTAACACCCCTTTAGAACCTGAATATCCAACAAGAAGTTCCGTTAAGAACTATACAGCCTACTTTTCATGCCAATGATTATTCTACAGAATATGAACCTATCTAGAATAATGACGAAATTAAGTTGCTAATATCGAAATTTCCAATTAGTTCGAAATACTGTATACCTGGCATAATGTATCCTAATAGAGCACTACAGTTGGCAGCCCTGATGACTGAATATATTCTTAGTTCCATCCCTTAAGGTACAAAATACAAAATTTGATTGAAGTCCAATGAATCGCATGGACGTTACATGCAGTTAAACATTGGATCTAACAGCGCGTGTAAAATCATGTTGGCAACAATGTCATGCATGTATTGGTCAGAAATAATCTGAAATAATATGATCTATTGTTGTGCCAATTTTGAATGAAATCCATTAGTTAGTATAGAAGTTACATGCATTTTAAAATTGGACCTATCAGCAGGCTTAGAATCATGTTGGCAGCACTGACGTATATTAGTTACTCCAAATTCGTCTAGAATGCCAGGTACTATACGTGTGCAAATTTTAGAGCTATTGGCTTGCATACTTTCTGATATATTGATATTAGGGTAACAAAAATAGGGACAGCACATATTAACAGTTGGCAGCCCTGGTTGCTCCTTAGAATACGCATAGTCATATCTGTTATGGTACACATAACACATACGAAATTCGGTTGAAATCCAAATGATAGTATGGAAGTTGCATGTATTTAAAGTTGGACTTGTCAGCAGGCTTAGAATCATGTTGGTAGCACTGACGTATATAAGTTACTCCAAATTAATATAGAATGTCAGGTACTATACGTGTGCATAGTTTAAAGCTGTCGGCTTGCATACTTTCTGATATATTGGTATTTGGATGAAATAAATTAGGAGCATTTATTAACAGTTGGCAGCCCTGGTAGGTCTTAAGAATACGCTCAGTCATATCTGGTTATGTACACATACAACATACGAAATTTGGTTGAATTACAATTGATAGTGTAGAAGTTATATGCATTTAAAATTGGACCTATCAGGAGGCTTATAATCATTTTGGCAACACTGCCATGTTTGGCCTCCTGGAAATTAAACTGAAATATTATGATCTGTACGTGTGCCAATTTTGAAATAGCTCCCATTCATACTTTCCAAGATATCTAACATGGAGCTCAAATTTCAATTGCGATTTTTTATCAGTTGGTAGCACTGACATCATTTTCAAATATGGCTGTGAGATATTCAGGTGTAGATCTTTACTCCTACCTAATTTTGTTTCGATTGCTGCACCCGTTTAGGAGTTGATAGGGGGGGGGGGCACACACACAGCCATACAGACAGACAGACAGAAGGACAGACAGACAGACAGACAGACAGACAGACAGACATTTGCCCGATCTCATAAGTCTACTTTTTCCTCATTTTTGCAAAATGTGAAAAGTAGGCTAAAAATCCTTCCTTAGTGGGCGCTTGCGGCCCTTGAGGAAGCTGCATACCAAATTTCATTCCATTTTGGCTGGGCGATGGTGAGTGAGTGAGTGAGTGAGTCAGGACATTTTCTTTCAATTTTCTTTTTTCAGAATTTCACCCCTTCCCATGAACCCCTAACATTTTATTTAAAAAAAAACTGTCGCAGAGCTATTTACTTATTTTTAAGCAGTTTTTTCCCCCTGAGTTTGATGAGTGAGTCAGTCAGTCAATCAGTTAGGACACTTTCTTTCCTGTTTTCTTCCCCCCAGAATTTCACCCCTCCCCATGGGCCCCTTAAATTGGATTTATGAAAAAACGGTCAGACACCTATTTACTTACTTTTTATGCTGATTTTTTCCCCGCTGAGTTCCAAACTCCTCGCCTATGTCGTTTAAGAGATACACGCTCCGTTAGGAATCCTTCAACCCCAACTTTTCACCCCTTTCACCTAATAATATACACCACATCGAAAAATCCT
This sequence comes from Meconema thalassinum, assembly GCA_946902985.2. Classification (NCBI taxonomy): domain Eukaryota; kingdom Metazoa; phylum Arthropoda; class Insecta; order Orthoptera; family Tettigoniidae; genus Meconema; species Meconema thalassinum. Next base: position 1,135,414,039 of record OX336388.2, on the reverse strand, counting down.
CAGACAGATGTCTTCTTATTAGCCTACTTTTCACATTTTGCAAAAATTAGGGAAAAGTAGTCTTATGAGATCGGGCAAATGTGTGTCTGTCTGTCTGTCTGTCTGTCCTTCTGTCTGTCTGTCTGTCTGGCTGGCTGTGTGTGTGTGTCCCCCCCCCCCTATCAACTCCTAAACGACTGCAGCAATCGAAACAAAATTTAGTAGGAGTAAAGATCTACACCTGAATATCTCACGTCCATATTTGAAAATGATGTCAGTGCTACCAACTGCTGAAAAATCGCAATTGAAATTTGAGCTCCATGTTGGATATCTTGGAAGGTATGAATTGGAGCTATTTCAAAATTGGCACACATATAGATAATAATATTGCAGTTTGATTTCCATGAGGCCATACATGTCAGTGTTGCCAAAATGATTATAAGCCTGCTGATAAGTCCAAATTTTAAATGCATATAACTTCTACACTATCAATTGGATTTCAACCAAATTTCGTATGTGCTATGTGTACATAAACGTATATAACTGAGCGTATTCTTAAGAGCCACCAGGGCTGCCAACTGTTAATAAATGCTCTCAATTTTTTTAATCCAAATACCCATATATCAGAAAGTATGCAAGCCGACAGCTTTAAACTATGCACACGTATATTTCCTGACATTCTATATTAATTTGGAGTAAGTTATATACGTCAGTGCTACCAACATGATTGTAAGAATATTGAGAGGTCCAATTTTAAAATGCATGTAACTTCTATACTAACTAATGGATTTCATTCAAAATTGACACAACAATAGATCATATTATTTCAGATTATTTCTGACCAATACATGTATGTCATTGTTGTCAACATGATTTTACGCGCGCTGTTAGATCCAATGTTTAACTGCATGTAACCTCCATGCTATCCATTGGACTTCAACCACATTTTGTATTCTGTGCCTCAAGTGTTGGAACTAAGAATATATTCAGTCACCAGGGCTGCCAACTGCAGTTCTCTATTAGGCAACGTTATGCCAGGTATACAGTATTTCGAACTAATTAGAAATTTCGATATTACCAACTTAATTTAGTCATTATTCTAGATAGATCCATAATATAGCCTAGATTAATCATTGGCATGATTCTTAAATTTTAAGAAAAGTAGGCTCTTAAGTTCGTCACGGATCTTCTTGTTAGCCTACTTTTCACATTTTGCAAAAATGAGGAAAAAGTAGTCTTATGAGATCGGGCAAATGTGTGTGTGTCTGTCTGTCTGTCTGTCTGTCTGTCTGTCTGTCTGGCTGTGTGTGTGTCCCCCCCCCTATCAACTCCTAAACGGCTGCAGCAATCAAAACCAAATTTAGTATGAGTAAAGATGTGCACCGGAATAGCTCACGTCCATATTTGAAAATGATGTCAGTGCTACCAACTGCTGAAAAAACGCACTATAAATTTGAGCTCCATGTTGGATATCCTGCAAGGTATGCATAAGAGCTATTCCAAAATTGGCACACATGTAGATAATACTATTTCAGTTTAATTTCCAGGAGACCAACCATGACAGTGTTGCCAAAATAATTTTAAGCCTTCTGATGGGTCCAATGTTTAAATGCATATAACTTCTACACTATCAACTGGATTTCAACCAAATTTTGTATGTAATATCTGTACATAAACAGATATGACTGAGCGTATTCTTAAGAGCCATCAGGGCTGCCAACTGTTAATAATTGCTCTCTCTATTTTTTTATCCAAATACCAATATATCAGAATAATTGCTCTCTCTATTTTTTTTTATCCAAATACCAATATATCAGAATGTGTGCAAGCCGACAGCTTTAAACTATGCACACGTATAGTGCCTGACATGTTTGATTAATTTTGGAGTAACTTATATACGTCAGTTCTACCAACATGATTCTAAGCCTGCTGATAGGGCCAATTTTTAAATACATGTAACTTCTATACTATCAGTAGGATTTCATCCAAATTTCGCATGTGCTATGTGTAACATATCAGATATGACTATAAGTATTCTTCAGTGCAATCAGGGCTGCCAACTGTTAATAAATGCTGTCTATATTTTTTACCCTAATATCAATATATCAGAAAGTATGCAAGCCAACAGCTCTATACTTTGCACACGTATAGCACCTGACATTCTAGATTAATTTGGAGTAATTAATACAAGGCAGTGCTGACAACATGATTCTATGCCTGCTGATATGTCCAATTTTAAAATACATGTAACTTCTATACTAACAAATGGATTTCATCCAAAATTGGCACAACAAGATATCATAATATTTCAGATTATTTCTGACCAGCACACGCATGGTATTGTTGGCAACATGCTTTTACGCGTGCTGATAGATCCAGTGTCTAACTGCAAGTAACGTCCATTGGACTTCAACCAAATTTTGTATTCTGTACCTTAAGAGATGGAACTAAGAATATATTCAGTCACCAGGGCTGCCAACTGTAGTGCTCTATTAGGCTACATTATACCAGGTATATTTTGAACTAATTAGATATTTCGATATTACCAACTTAATTTCGTCATTATTCTAGATAGGTTCATATACTGTAGAATAATCATTGGCATGAAAAGTAGGCTGTATAGTTCTTAACGGAACTTCTTGTTTTTAATGATGAGTTTATATGCCGAGTGTCAATCCCCCAATGAAACCAATCGGGAGATATTGCAATTCAATGAAATGCAGGTCTACCCCCTTAACACCCCTTTAGAACCTGAATATCCAAAAATCCTTTCTTAGTGGGCGTTTGCGGACCTTGAGGAAGCTGCATACCAAGTTTCATTCCAATCCGTTTGGTGGTTTCTGAGATTTCGTGATGAATGAATGAGTCAGTCAGTCAGTCAGTCAGTGAGTGAGTGGTATTTGAGCTTTATATAGTAGATTTCTACTCTGTTGGTGGTTACTCTGTAAGGTAACAGCTACAATACTGACATCATTCATAACTTGGTTATTAAATTAAGTATTTTTAATCATTTCATAAATTAACATTCGATAAATTTGCATATTTGTTTCGTGGAAATATTTTTTAACTAGCAACCATGCAGTCAGAGCTCACAATTTTGGTCAGATTTTTAGACCCTATTATTAATAACACGTGACAAAACAATCACTGTAATATACATTAAACTTTAGAAGTTATAGGTCTAAGGGAAACGGATTTGAAAAGCACAGATTTGAGAAAATGAATGACAAAGTTATCTTCTTAAATAGTCCGTGCACTACCTAGCTTTTAAAATTTTAACTCCTAAACTAATACAGATATTAATAAAATTCTTTCATCAAAATGAATTAGAAGAGTACGGTTATATTTTAAACTACCAGTAGTGGCCGGCTTCGCCCGGTGGAATTATTTGTTTTATGGATGATAATGAATTCTACTACAGAACTGGCACATGATACTTAAACTACCAGCAAAAAAGAAATATAACTTTTTGTGGTGGTGGTGGTGTTTGTGGTAGTGAGGGTGATAAGCAGTACAGTATAATGGACGTAACATTTAGGTCATTTTCCCCTAATGATAATAATGAATAGGGAAACGGCTTTTACTGACTACAGCACTGGCACATGTAATTTACGAACAAATTTCTAAAAATGATTAGAAAGAGGAGTAAGTGAAATAAAAGACACTGCCTAGGCATATATCTCATTGTCTGTTAGAAATGTAGAGACCAATAGTGTCGTATTTTGTCGCATAACGCCGTAGGGAAATAAACAGAACATTTTGGAAAACTTCGGCAGTCCCGAGCTCCTAAGGTAGCAATAGTATAATTTATGGCCACATAGCGCTCAACGATAAGTTTCGGAATAAATTAAGGTAAATTTGAAAGCACCAACGCTTATAGCAGCTGATAACCTCAATGCATTGCACCAACGACATTGCACTTATACAGATTCATAATATGTTCATGATGATAACTATTTTAAGGGGCAAAAGAAATCTTTCTGCATTAATTACTCCCCGTGACTGCAATTTATAAGCAGCGCAAGATTTAACTATTTCCGCAATTCTGCACCAGAACACTGGTAGGGGCGACGTGACGCAGTCCAAATTGCCAGTCAACAATGGACTTATTAAAATACTCTTACAGTTACACTACTACGGACATGAATGATTCTAGGGCCTTAATACATGGTTTCCAAGTTCAGTTTGTTTGTTATTCTAATTGTAGGGAATGGAGAGGGTTGTCCAAAATATCAAGTGGACAGTGTTACCAGCAGGGTTTCAAAGTGTATGTATAATTTGGTGCAATTAGGAGGAACGGTGTAGATTTGTGATAAAGGGCCTAAATGCAGGGAATGGAGTGGTGTCTCCGAAATTTAAAGTGGACAGTGTCACCCCCAGGTTTCCAAAGGGTAAGTGTACAAAATATGGTTTAGATTGGTGATACGGTGTAGATTTGTGCCAATGGACCTAAATGCAGGGAATGGAGTGGTCTGTCCGAAATTTCATACAGACAGTGTTCCTCGTAGGGTTCTAAAGGGTAAGTATACACATTTTGGTTCAGATCGGTGAAACGGTGTAGATTTGTGCCAAAGGGCATAAATGCAGGGAATGGAGTAGTCTGTCCAAAATTTCATGCTGACAGTGTTACTCGCAGGGTTCCAAAGGGTAAGTATACACATTTTGGTTCAGATCGGTGAAACGGTGTAGATTTGTGCCAAAGGGCATAAATGCAGGGAATGGAGTGGTCTGTCCGAAATTTCATGTAAACAGTGTTACTCGCAGGGTTCCAAAGGCTAAGTATACACATTTTGTTTCAGATCGCTGAAAAGGTGTAGATTTGTGCCAAAGGGCATAAATGCAGGGAATGGAGTGGTCTGTCCGAAATTTAACGTAGCCTAAACTATTCTTCTTGAATCTGGCTATCATAAGAAAGAATTTTTCGAATCCGACTGATAGTTCCAGAGATTAGCGCGTTTAAAGACAAAAAGACACAAACAAACACACAAACTCTTCAGCTTTATTATATTAGTATTGATATTAACTTGATAAACGGAATATTTCAAGCTGTTAAGCTATATCGATCCCCTTGAGGCGTTATCGACTATTTTCATGCTACCAGTAGTAAACAAAAAATAAAGCCTAGTTCATTATTTTGTTGATAGCCGTAAGCAACCCGATGCAATATGTGGAATATCTTCCTATGATTTTTATAGGAGAACCGTATACACAGATAGGCCTAAGTATCATTTGTACCTATCATAGAGCAACCTAGGATGGCTAGAGAAATGAACGCCACATTTATCACTTCAAACATAATTGAAATTTGAGTAACAAATCAGTCATCTTTGAGCATTCGTAAAGTGGTCAAGTTAAGGCTTGCCGCCAACTTGAATTTTTTGAAACAATTGAACAACTTTAAATGCCAATATTTATAGGTCGTTGTGGTATGTTTCACTGCGCACAGATGGTTAGATCATCATAAATTATATATTTGAAATCTGTATGGCTTCCATGTTGTTTCTGTATGTAACAGGTGTTTGTAAGTACTTATTTAATATATTCTATCATCTTACGAAATTTTAGTTTGAATGTTGTAATAGTTTTGGAGATATTGAAAACCGGTGATATACTGTATTTCGCGTGGCCACCATAATACAAAAAAAAAAAAAAAGGGTTTTATATGTTATGCACCAGAAGTTATAGGCTATATTATGATAGCGGATCTTTATATTGAGTTTTACTTCGGCAATTTGATTGGATTACAAGAAATCAAAAATCCTACAAATTTGCATATCTTTAATTTTTCAAAATATTTAAATTACATAGAATAATTAAGTGGCGAGAAGTATTTGAAGTTCTACATTTGTCAAATTTGTAGATGTCTTCAGAGCTACCATGATTGTCGGCTTTACAAAATTACTATAAACGACTTGTGATGCAAATTTTGTTGGGAATTGATGAGTTTTAGGAAAATAAAACAGTACTGTTCTTACAGTAACTATGTTTATACAGTCGGTTCACTACTATTAGGGCCATTATGAAATGTTAACAAATCACAACACAAATGTCTTCCAAATTATTAATTACATGCCAGTGTTTATCAGGGATTCTGATGCTAACAGAGGCAATGTCTAGACTTTTCCACTCACATATGAGGCAAAAACATTAACCATATTGGAGAATGCTTTATTCTACGTATTAACTTCGATAACTGATTAAATTCGCTTGAACACCTATTAATATTTAGTACAGATTATTAATTGCATTACTCTGCAGTACTACCAAGTGGTTTTTTTTCTATATCTTAAGTGTTGCGCTTAAGGCCGGTATGGTATCATCCATATCGTTTAACAGGTGTTCAAGCGAATTTAATTTGTTTTCTCACTCACTATAGCAAAATTTTGGATATTACATTCATTACATCTATGCCTTCAAAGACTTTTTCAATCTTTGACACCAATTAACCAAACACTTAGAGCATGGAACTGATGACCACCCTCTATCACTTGAAGCAATAAAATACCCAAAAGGAATAAACAACGTGTGCAAAATATTGTGCTGAAATTACAGCTGCACTCGGTATTATAATTTTGTGAGTTCATTCATTAATTATGCGCTTTTAGAAGCTAACGGAAGTTTAAATATCGTTGATTCTTTCCTAATAAGAAAGGAAGATAGTTTTACGTGACCGTGAATCTCGTGATTATGAGCCACGGGACCTCCTTTTTACGTGGAATCCGAACCACAGGACATGGCATTTCACTTTGAAAATCTCACATGCATTGACCGGGAATCGAACCCGGACCGCCTTGATGAGAGGCATACAGCTAGACCGCTGAGCCACCACGCCCCCTTTCCTAATAAGAATAAATTACATCGTTAGAAAACAAATACACTGGAAAGAAGGAGTTACAGGCTCCCGAGGAAGCGAGGGGTAGGCCTGATGATCAATTTTTGTTGTGCTTTTGTTCTTTTCTCACCGTTCCTCTTTCCGGTTTTACGTTTTATCTGTTGCTGCATTTGGGGTGAAGCAAACGTCTTGTATTTTGTATCAGGAGAACATGAACCTATAAGAGGTGTCTCACTAGTCACTTGAAACAATGGAGACAAAGCCACTCCTGCTATCTGCTGTGCAGAATTGGAACTATGTTCTGCGTAGTTGAAGCAGTTGACCACGGCACAACCCAGAGCGCTGTGTTACGGGCACACACTGCAAACTCGCCCGCGCCGCGGTCATTGTCTCAAATCTGCTGAAAGTTTGTTGTAATATTCATGATGTACTGGTACGGTGAACTCTCTTACGTACACTTAAACTAAACGGATAAAAGTTTTGGTTTTAGAATGCTAATTTTATGGTACACATGGGCATTGAGAAGTTGAAGTGTTCAATGCTATCACGCAGAGAAAAGCAACACGTTGTTAAAAAAATTCCCTCTCCTCATGCCGGAAGGGGGAGCTAAATTTCGCCAGGCAAAGAAAAATATTTCGAATACACGAAATTTGCCAATTGTTGTATTGTTCCACATGATTGTTTAACATACGAGAAGCCCCATCAACTTATAATTCCGAAAACGTTTTGCTCATCCCTTGACGTAAGGGTGGGCCCTACAAAAAATGATTTCATCTAAAAGTTTTAGGAGGTGGCTTTGATATTGTGCCTATTAAGGAAGGCATGATTTTTTCTCTAAAAACTCCATTTTTCCCACACCTTTGTTCAATGGTTGCCGGTCCCGTGGTTTTGGGGTAGCGCGCCTGCTTCTCACCCGGAGGCCCCAGGTTCGATTCCTGGCTCCATCAGGGATTTTAAAAACAGACGTGAGGGCTGGAACGGAGTGCACTCAGCCTTGTGAGGATAATTGATTAGCTGTCTGACAGTGAGGCAGCGCCCTGATCATGAAAATCAAGATTAAAGGCCGAGGGGACCCGATGCGCTGATCACGCGACACCCCAATATCTGCAGGCCATATGGCTGGTCAGCGGTCGCTTGGTAGGCCTGGCTGTAGTGCCAGGGGTTATTTCTATAAGTTACTGTATATACTGCATATTTGGTCAATGGTTGGTGCTATCAAAAAACTTTACAGTGATAAGTTTTTGGTTTTCATCCGAAAAATAGCATGAACCTTGAATGTATTCAATGTTGCACACACTAAGAAAGTCATAGCGATATTTCACGGTTTCGAAAAAGGTCCCCCAATTCCACCCCCTTGGTCCGATTTTGCGCATTAACGAAATTGACTGAGATTGTGATTGGTTATATTTTATGTATAAATATGAAAGTGATTGGTACAAAATAACGGTCCACAAGAAAGTGATATATACCTGATGAATCAGCTACCCATAATATTATTGTCTTATCCAGCGCAACTACGTTATTATAAGGAAGGTCAATATTTATCTGCTGCATTCCGTATGGCACTATGCGCTGCAAGCATATCCTGCAAACGAATCTTTAAAGTATGTAATAATCATAATGTATTACTTACTACGGGAATTTCAGAATAGGTTAGTTGCTGAAAGTGCTGTTCTTCAATTTCTAAACACACGTTGCACCGACGTAGGAAGTTTTGGTACACACGCTGTAATAATAAAACTATGTAAATGCTATTTTCTAATTGATTATGTCTGAAAAGGTAGGAAAAACATAATTTTTCATGTCAAACTTTGCACTTGTGAGCGACATTGATATTTGTGACATTAACGAATTTTCATTGATTTTGCCACTTCTTTTATTCATAACTAGCAGAGACACAAAGAAAGAGAAATATTATGTTGAATGCAATTAAAATGAATGGAATATAGTAGACTAAAATAAATACGAACCTTTATTTAGAAGTGTGTTGCTTTTCTACATGAGCAAAGCAAAGTTTATGGAACATAATGGCCATTTTCCATAATAACATTTTCAACATAAGGACAAACAAAATGTTAATTTTTTTTACATATTGTAATTAATGTTATTGTTTTACGTCCCTTTTAATTATTGGGGCCAGGGTGTCAGAATTTTGTCCCGAAGTGGATCTTTATCGTGCCGGTAAATCTACTGACACGGCTCCCTCACATTTGCGCACCCTCAAATACCAGCTCACTGCACCAGGATTCGATCCTGCAACATTGAGCACAGCAAGCGAGCACGTTACCGCTGAGCCACGCTGCCAGTCCCACACGCTGTAATTCATCCTCACTGATATTTTATATCAGTGCAGTAATTTTGTTGTCAAGAGCCTCCAGAGAACGCGGATTATTTCTGTATACCTTTTGTTTGAGTTTCCCCCACAAGTACAAATCGCACGGCGCTTAAACTTGCGAACAAATATACTACTGCAAACTTCTTCTTGAGAAGATAAGTTACCCCCATGAAAATTTCATGATTTGTTCTGTACCTAACCGTGTTCACGTGATACGAGGCAATCTACAGTATTTCACAGCAAGTCTTAATTAGCACAACTAAGGTATCTTGCCAGCTGCGTATTTAATAAATGCTATGACAGCATCCAGGGCTTCAGAGCCCGCTGTTGTAATCGATACATGCTATAAATCTGACGGTGAGTCATCACGCCCTGTCCGCGGCACGGCCTTTGCAAATCTCCGTTCTATATCCTATGGAGGACTCTCACTGTATAACAAGAGAAACATCTTGGCGGGGCGGAGTAGTTCCCATAGGCTATATCTGGACGGGGTAGCCCCAAATACTGGAATTTATAAAAGTACGCCTTGTGAGAGCTGTGACATACCTGCCATACAAAGGTATAACTGAACCTTCAGACTACCAGGTTTCCCAGAAAAGAACAAGTAGTTACGTGAAGAACTACAAAAAGGAAGATTGTAGTTTTACGTGACCGTGAATCTTGTGATTATAAGCCACGGGACCTCCTTTTTACGTGGAATCCGAACCACAGGACATGGCATTTCACTTCGAAAATCTCACATGCATTGACCGGGAATCGAACCCGGACCGCCTTGGTGAGAGGCATACAGCTAGACCGCTGAGCCACCACGCCCCCTGAAGAACTACAGTAAGCCTATTTTCATATATCCTACTTATGTTCACTGCCACTATCAACATACAAAATTTCAGTTTGATTGCTGTAATCTGTAGATTCGTAGATATTGAGAACCGACTAAATATTGCGGATGGTCGCCATGTTGGATTTTTATATATGTAGGTCTTAGAGTTATGTACTGTTACATGAAGATTATTGTGTACGTGTAGTTTTCAAACTTCAATCGCATGATTAGGACACAAGACGTTTAGTAAAAACGAGATATTAAAATTTCGTACAGCTGCCATCATGTGGTTTGCGAAACAATTAAAATAAATTTGATGCCAGTGGATTAACATTTGTATAAGGATTTACTGTACCTAGTTTCACTGCACTCGGATGGTTAAATTGCGAGAAACATCCATGTGAATATTTATAGCCTACTTCGCGTCGCCCCATGTTGTATTTGTGATCACCAGGTTATTGAATGTCCTATGTTCAAAGCCCCTATGAACATTATAAAATTCAGTTTGATTGCTCTAATAGATTCGTAGATATTGATAACCGTCTAAATATTTCGGATGGTTGCCATGTTGGATTGTTATGTGTATAGGCCATATAGTTAGGCTATGTACCATTAAAGAAAAATTATTGCGTAGGTTCATTCAAACTTTCACTTCGATCGCGTGAATACGACACAAGAAGTAAAAACTTAATTTGAAAATTCGCATAGCTGACATATTGAGGTCATGTAAACAATTGAGCCAAATTAGATACCAGTGTATTACAATGTGTAAATACATTTGCTGTACCAAGTTTCATTGCGTTTGGATCCTTAAATCGCGAGAAAAGTCTATTTAAAACTTTCAACTTCGCTTGGCCACCATGTTCGATTTGTAGTTAACAGGTTTTTGAAAGTCACATAGATGCACTTTAATTAGTGCCCTTTATCTCCGTACAAAATTTCAGTTTGATATCGGTAATAGTTTCGGAGATATAGAATGCCGGTGAAATATTTCGCACTGCCGCCATCTTGAGGTTATGTAAACAATTGAACGAAGTTAGATGTCGGTGCATTACAATGTGTATAAACATATACTGTGCCAAGTTTCATTGCGTTTGGTTGGTTGAATCGCGAGAAACGTCTATTTAAAAGTCGCAACTTTGCTTGCCGCCATGTTGGTTTTGTAGTTACCAGGTTTTCAAATGACACATAGGTGAACTTCCAGAAGTTCTCATTATCACCGTACAAAATTCCAGGGTGATATCGGTAATAGTTTTGGAGATATTGAATACTGGTGAAATATTTCGCACAGCCGCCTTGTTGAATTGATGAGACGTGACAAAATTTGAAGGGCACGGCCGGGCTCGTGCGGAATAGTGCTATGAACTTACCGAGTTTCATTGAAATCGCTCCAGCCGTTTAGATTTTATTAGGGGGAGACACACACACGAATCACACACATACGCACACACACACAGACACACGGACTAAAGGTGATCTCATAAGCCTATTTTTTTTTTTCATAAATGGAAATAGGCTAAAATGACACTTCGTAAGAGCTACAGGTCAACACTTCCTCACCAATCGAACTCAAAACGTGGTACAAGTCTTCCTCGGAACTGCGTTCCGGTCCCTAAAGAACTTATGAGTCGTGCAGCGACTATTTACATAATCTTCGCATATCTGCGATGCAATACATTTTACCTAGTATTGAAACTTCATGTTGATTATCCAGAATTACCTGTTATGGTGAGAGAAATTATATCCTGGGTTAAATAAAACATTCCTGGATTTATTCATGAGAGTTCCAAAGTCAAAATAAAGTCTCATGCTTGAGGAAGTCTCCTCGAGTTTCCGGGTGTATTCTACACATCGTTGTAGCAATTGACCAGATATCTAAGGAATATATCACCGGCATGGGCTCATTCGGGTTCAGTACAGACTTTCACTTATAAGGTGAGAGCTTATAAGTACATCCTCCTAAAGATGCATTAATTATGTGCCGCGTAAGGACAAAGGCGTTTATTGATGCTCCAAGTCCAAGTCAGAGTACGACTCGTGGACGACGCCCCGAAGGGGCGCGTCCAGGTGCTGTGCTCGGGACCAAGGGCCAATAACTGGCCCTTTGTCCCAATTCTACTGGTTGTGGGTATTTTCAATGTTCAACTTTTGGTATTTCAATATAGGTTAATTGCGACTTGTTTAAACAAACTGATTTATGGATTTGAAGTGAAGAAGAGTAGAAGTAAGGAGATGAAAACATATAAAGAGAGAGAATGGGAAACATATGTACAGCGTAAAGAGTCAAAAGAAATCACGTTGTTAATTTTATGACTGTATTTGTCATGAATCTTGGACAACAATTATAGTACACGTTAGAGAATAACAACTGATTGTATTTAATATCAGTTGCTACTCTCCAACTTATTTCAACACAAAGCATCGCATCAAACGTTTTTTGAGGATTATGAAAGTTCCTACAATTTATTTCGTGCCAGGGGCACCATCTATCGAGAAGTTGCAGAACTGTTCTAGAAGTCTGACTCGGAAAAGATAGCTCTTGCAAAAGACATAATTGCCGACTATGTGGCCATATTACAGTACCATATCTACAAGAATTTTCCAAGCAGACTCGACCAGCGGTTGGAAACTGCTCAAGATGATGATGATGATCTACAAGAATTATAACACCTGACATATCTCTTATATAAAACAAAGTGTCCTGACTGACTGACTGACTGACTGACTCATCATCGCCCAGCCAAAGCTATTAAAGTTAGAGACATGACATTTTGGGGATATGTTTGCTGTAAGTCGAAAGCGCCCACTAAGGAAGGATTTTGGAATCTTCAGGTTCTAAAGGGGTGTTAAGGGGTTTAAACCAGCATTCCATTGAATAACAATATCTCACGTGTGGTTTCATTTGGGGATGTAATACTCGGCATGTAAACTAATCATTAAAAGCAAGAAGTTCCGTGACGAACTAAAGAGCCTACTTTTCTTAAAATTTTAATTGCATGCCAATGATTAATCTATATGGATCTATCTAGAATAATGACGAAATTAAGTTGGTAATACCGACATTTCTAATTAGGTCGAAATACTGTATACCTGGCATAATGTAGAGAGCAATACAGTTGGTAGCCCTGGTGACTGAATATATTCTTAGTTCCATTTCTTAAGGTACATAATACAAAATTTTGTTCGAGTCCAATGGATAGCATTGATGTTACATGCAGTTAAACATTGGATCTAAAAGCGCGCGGAAAATCATGTTGGCAACAATGTCATGTATGTATTGATCAGAAATAATCTGAAATAATATGATCTATTGTTGTGCCACTTTTGAATGAAATCCATTAGTTAGTATAGAAGTTACATGAATTTTAAAAATTGGTGCTATCAGCAGGCTTGGAATCATGTTGGCAGCACTGACGTACATTAGTTACTCCAAATTAATCTACAATGCCAGGTACTATACGTGTGCAAAGTTTAGGGCTATTGGCTTGCATATTTTCTGATATATTGATATTCGGGCAACAAAAATAAAGACAGCACATATTAACAGTTGGCAGCCCTGGTTGCATTAATAATCGGCATAGTCATATCTGTTATGGTACATATAGCACATACGAAATTTGGTTGAAATCCAAATGATAGTATGGAAGTTATATGTATTTAAAGTTGGACCTCTCAGCAGGCTTAGAATCATGTTGGTAGCACTGACGTATATAAGGCACTCCAAATTAATATAGAATGTCAGGTACTATACGTGAGCATAGTTTCAAGCTGTCGGCTTGCATACTTTCTGATATATTGGTATTTGGATAAAATAAATGGAGAGCATTCATTAACAGTTGGCAGCCCTGGAGGCTCATAAGAATACGCTGAGTCATATCTATTTATGTACACATAGCTCATACGAAATTTGGTTGAATTCCAATTGATAGAGTAGAAGTTATATGCATTTAAAAATTGGACCTCTCAGCAGGATTATCGTTATTTTGGCAACACTGCCATGTATGGCCTCCTGGAAATTAAACTGAAATATTATTATCTATACGTGTGACAATTTTGAAATAGCTCCCATGCATACCTTCCAAGATATCCAACAAGGAGCTCAAATTTCAATTGCGAATTTTCATCAGTTGGTAGCACTGACATCATTTTCAAATACGGCAATGAGATATTCAGGTATAAATCTTTCCCCCTACCAAATTTTGTTTCGATTGCTGCAGCCGTTTAGGAGTTGATAGGGGGGCGGTGGGGACACACACATCCAGACAGAAGGAGAGACAGACAGGCAGAAGGACAGACAGACAGACACACATTTGCCCGGATCGATCTCATAAGTCTACTCTTTTCTCATTTTTGCAAAATGTGAAAAGTAGGCTAATAAGCAGACAAGTGTCTAAGGGTTTTTCGATGTGGTGTATATTATGAGGTGAAGGGGGTGAAAAGTGGGGGTTGAAGGATTCTTAACGGAGCGTGTATCTCTTATACGACAAAGGCGAGAAGTTTGAAAGTCAGCGGAAAAAAATCAGCTTAAAAATAAATGAATAGGTGTTCGACCGTTTTTCCATAAATTCAATTTAAGGGTCCAATGGGAAGGGGTGAAATTCTGGAGAAACAAGTAGTTCCGTGAAGAACTAAAGCCTATTTTCATATATCCTACTGATGTTCATTACCTCTATCAACAGACAAAATTTCAGTTTGATTGCTGTAATAGATTCGTAGATATTGAGAACCGACTAAATATTTCAGATGGTCGCCATGTTCGATTTTTATAGATGTAGGTCTTGGTTATGTACTTTTACAGGAAGATTTTTGTGTACGTGTAGTATTCAAACTACAATCACATGATTAGGACGTAAGAAGTAAAAACGAGATTTAAAAATTTCGCACAGCTGCCATCTAGTGGTTATGGAAACAATTGAAATAAGTTAGATGCCAGTGGATTAAAATTTGTATAAGGATTTACTGTACCAAGTTTCACTGCACTCGGATGGTTAAATTGCGAGAAACGTCCATATAAATATCAATAATTCGCGTCACCGCCATGTTGGATTTGCAATCATCAGGTTATTGAAAGTGCTATAGGTGAACTTATGTTCATAGTTGCTATGAACTTAAAAAAGATCAATTTGATTGCTGTAATGGATTCGTAGATATTGAGAACTGTCAAAATATTTCGTATGATTGCCATGTTGGATTGTTATAATATGTATAGGCCATATAGTTAGGCTATGTACCATTAAAGGAGAATTATTGCGTAGGTTCATTCAAACTTTCACTTCGATGGCAAGATTACGACACAAGATATTAAAACTTAATTTTAAAATTCACATAGCTGCCATCTTGAGGTTATATAAACAATTGAACTAAATTAGATACCAGTGCATTACAATGTGTATAAACATTTTCTGTACCAAGTTTCATTGCGTTTGGATCCTTAAACCGCGAGAAAAACTTTCAAATTCACTTGGACGCCATGTTCGTTTTGTAGTTAACAGGTTTTTGAAAGTCTCATAGATGAACTTTAAGTAGTGCCTTTATCTCCGTACAAAATTTCAGGGTGATATCATTAATCATTCCGGAGATATAGAATGCCGGTAAAATATTTCGCACAGCCGCCATCTTGAGGTCATGTAAACAATTGAAGGAAGTTAGATGTCGGTGCATTACAATGTGTATAAACATAAACTGTGCCAAGTTTCATTGCGTTTGGTTGGTTAAATCACGAGAAACGTCTATTTAAAGTCGCAACTTCGCTTGGCCGCCATGTTGGTTTTGTAGTTACCAGGTTTTCGAAAGTCACATAGGTAAACGTTTAGTAGTTTCCTTTATCACCGTACAAAATTTCAGGGTGATATCGGTAATAGTTTCGGATATATTGAATGCTGGTGAAATATTTCGCACAGCCGACAGGTTGGATTGGTGAGACGTAACAAAATTTGAAGGGCATGGTCGGGGTCGTCCGGAATAGTGCTATGATCTTACCGAGTTTCATTGAAATCGCTCCAGTCGTTTGGATGTTATTAGTGGGGGACACACATCACACAGACACACATTACACAGACACACACACACACACACACACTGACAAAAGGTGATCGCATAAGCCTTTTTTTTTCATAAAATGAAAATAGGCTAAAAAAAGGAAAGAAAGTGTCCTAACTGACTGACTGACTCACTCACTCATCAAGCTCAGGAAAAAAGCAGCTTAAAAAATAAGTAAATAGGTGTTCGACCGTTCTTTCATAAATCCAATTTAAGGGGCCCATGGGGAGGGGTGAAATTCTGAAGAAAAAAAATGGATATGTCCTGTCTCACTCACTATCATCGCCCAGTCAATACTATTGAAGTTAGAAACATGAAATTTTGGGGATATGTTCGTTGTATGTCGAAGACGTCCACTAAGGAAGGATTTTTGGATATTCAGGTTCTAAAGGGATGTTAAGGGAGTTCAACCTGCCGTTCATTGAATAACAATATCTCACGAGTGGTTTCAGGTGGGGATGTAATACTCGGCATATAAACTAATCATTAAAAACAAGTAGTTCCGTGAAGAATTTTACAGCCTATTTTCATATATCTTACTCATGTTAATTGCCTCTATCAACATACAAAATTTCAGTTTGATTGTTGTGATAGATTCGTAGATATTGAGAACCGTCTAAATATTTCAGATGGTCGCCAGGTTCGATTTTTATTTATGTACTATTACATGAAGATTATTGTGTACGTGAGGTATTCAAACTTCAATCGCATGATAAGGACACAAGAAGTAAAAAAGAGATTTTTAAAATTTCGCACAGCTGCCATCGTGTGGTTATGAAAACAATTGAAATAAATTTCGCACAGCCGCCATGTTGGATTGGTGAGACTATAGCTCACACTAAGCAAAAACGGGAGATGTCAGGTGCACAGGGTGGCCCATCCTACCCAATGCAAATGTGTGATACACAGCAGGGCAAAGTTCTATTCCGTATTCAAAAGAATGTATGTGCCTTACGGGTGCGTATTACTTGACTCAGTACGCCGTCTTACATTCTGTTAATATTTACCGTAATTCTACAAAATTGTCAGTGGCGGCTGGCGGATAATTGTTCTGGGTGTTGCACTATTTTCACTAAAGAGAGGTGGGGTAGGGTAAAAATCTGCTTGATACCTGAGAAAATGTGCCCGGTAAAACTGATGTAGCTTATTCGTCACGAATGCCACAGTTCTGAGAACATCATATTTATCCCGAGATTGAATTGATTATTTGATGTACTTCACGAGAACAAAACCGCGTAAGTTATAGGCTACACGAGGGTGAGAGAAAATCGCCAGTGTCGCTCTCACACTCAAATAGCATTGCGAGACATGGTATCGGCAGTAGACGGCAAATATCGGATGTGTTCGTACACCCCCTCTCCCCTTTATTGCAATCAGTGGGCAACGACCAGCCGAGTTAACTGTTGGGATAGGACTTATCCAGTGTAGCATTTCTGGCATCCCCTCCACTATTGAGATCTGGTCGGTGCTCGGACCTGGCAACGACCACACGGCGAGCGCTCCTATACTGTTAGCGCGCTTCGCTTTCTCAAACAGTTGACAGTAGTACACGTTTTTCTGAATGATCAAATAACTAAACTACGAATTTCTGTTCATGTAAGAGAAAACGCATGTGTTTTTAAATTCCTAAAAGATTATTATTATGGTATTATTATTATTATTATTTATTTAGGGTAGGGTGGGGCTACTTGAACCAATTTGACTTCAGTCTCAATTCACACCCACAGAGTTCCAATTTTGAAAATTGGATCGTCATTTTATAATGTGGTTAGGTGTTCTCTATTAATAAATAGCAATACATTTTCTCGTACAAGACCATATTTCAAGACAGACACGATCTATTCGAGGTTTGGATCAATCGTGGGGCTATTCGGATCACATATTTAGTTCCAACAGAGTATTGAAATACAATCCTATAATGTCGTAAATTATAAGAACCATTATTATAAATTCATAACATGAAGATACTTTCGATATATACGACGTAAACACATTTTCCTCACTTAAATTGTTTTCGTCCAGCTGCTTCTACACACACTTCGTGGTACTAGGTTTTGCATGACTCCCATCTTATCCAATCGCCTTTTGTAAAAGACTTCTTATCAGAGTACTTGATGCCGCAAAACCCACATGGTTCACCTTCATCTTCTTCAAGACTTTATTGTGATGATTCATCTGAACTGCTGGTGTTTACTTGTTTTCTATACACCATCTTCTTGCCTTTAGTGGTTTGGTTCCTTGGTTTCTTAAGAGTTTTGCCCTTCTCTAATTGCAACTTTCTCTTTGCTCTGGTTTCGTCAATGTTTTCCGGAGGTGCGAGATGGGAACAAGTCTGCCTTTTCTTGTTTATATTTGTCTTTGCTATTACTTTGGTATGAATGGGGTGGGGAAAGCTGAGAATGTTGTTTCATTGTTGATGAATTCGTTGGGATTTCGCTTTCAGTTTTAGAATTGTGTAAATCTTCATCCTTCCATTGTAAATAAACCTAAAATCTAAAATAACAAAGGTAAAAATTAACATACTTTTCATATGATTCAAATAGCCCCAGTAAAAATGATTCAACCAGCCCCATCCTGTGTATTAGAGTGTAGCTCACGTAGTTCTTACAGCTTCCAACAGAGTGCGCTAGTTGTAACTTAGAACAACGCAGACAGCATTACTTTACTGGGTAACATAAAGGTTTTAAGGAAAAAATACGTAATCTCATCATTAAACCTTATTTTCTTAATTTGGAAGTTACATGGCGATGAAAACAAAACAAGTGGCCCTTACCTCAATGTGTTCAATGTTATACTACAGCTCAGGAAACGTATATTGTCACTTAAAAACGCTTGAATAACACAGCCAACTAGTCTCTACAGTCTCTCTCTGGTAATGGTTACCTTCATGAGCAACGGTTTGTGCGCAGTAGACAAAATGCTTATTCTGATCCAAGTAACCCGCTGATTCAAGAAGCCCCACCCTACCCTATGTTTTTTTTATCTAATCGTTGTGCAACACTGCAACCTTATTGTCGGCCGCCCCTGGAAATTATTCTGCATAATTAGAAAGAGAGATATTTAAAAGAACTCGTCATCTCTACCGCTTCCCATAGATGGCTCTGGTGAAATATGTTTTCATCAGATAACCAAGCGATGAAAATAAACTGATAGCTAGTCCTACATTGTCGAGAATATTTTTGTGACATTTCAACGAGCAATATAAACAGGTCAGTTGAATATTCCATTAGAGCTATCACCAGCTTGTTGGATAAGAGACATGGAAACAATCCATTGGGCAGAGAGAGTGGTGTATATTTGATTTACGAAACAGGAAGTGGCCAGTCATGACGTCACGCAGTCTGATAAGCTGTAAGGGGGAACGGAAGTCGAGCACCCTAGAGGCACACGCTATGCCAGTCACTGCACAAGAAATACTGCCAGAGACCACTTGTGTGGGAAAATATTTTTTACTTACGGAGGAGCATGTTGTTATTTGAGTATTCAGTCCTTTGACAGGTTTGATGCAGCCCTCCATGATCCCTGTCCTGAGCTAATAATTGCATCTATACATAGTTACTACACCTTTCATTTGAGGGGTTTGGACATCATGGTCATTCAGCCCCGTGTACCTGGCTGCATGTGTGTGTTGAATGTTGACTGATAACCTGTGTTACTGTGAAGGCTGTAATAGTGTGTGTGCACTTGTAGTAGGCTACAGGTGAGGATTTGGAATCAATCTGGCAGTTCCCTGGAGTAAAAGTAGGAGACCACAGAAAACCACTTTCAAGATGGCTGAGGTGGGTATCGAACCCACCTCCTCTCCTTTAGTTTCACGAGGCTGAGCGTACCGCGTTCCAGCCTTCAGACCAGAAATATATGTTTTGGCAGCGCTGGGAATCCAACCCGAAACTCCGGGGTGACAGCCAAGAATGCTAGCCGCTACACTACGAGGTGGTCTAGTAATAGTAGATAGAGTAATAATAATAATACTGTAATATCTTATGGCCTCGGGTGCCGGGTGCAATCTTTGTTTTTCACGCCCAGAGGGCAGCTTGCATGTCAAAGTTGCCGTTCCTTGTAGCGCTATGAAAGTCAAAGAGGTTAGATATCTAAGATCCTTGATACTGTAGCGCTTTCTAGTAGAGAAAGGAGGAACTTTGTGTGGGCGGAAAATCCCGAGATTAATGTTGCCATTATGAACACGGTCTACTGAATTCAAATGGGTTCTTTAACATGCCAACAACGTATGACATTCGTACCGTGATTTTTGTCGCCTTTCAAAAATTACTTACCATGGCCAGGAGCGAACCTGCAAGCTTGGAGTTGGTAGTCCGACACGATAACCACTCACCCACCGTGGCAAGCAATAGATCGTGTAACAAATGGAGAGGTATTAGTACGAGTGGGAAAGGAGAAATGTTTCTGGCGAATGTTAATGAAGAGAAAAGGATATAAACCCAGGAATAGCGAACTTAGTTTTGGAAGAAAGGGTCGAGGGCAAAAGCTGTAGGGTTGGCCAAGGATTAGGTCCAGATGTACGGTGTAGTAGCTATGTAGAGATGAGACTATTAGCTCAGGACAGTGAGGCATGAAGAGCTGCATCAAACCCGTTTAAAGACTGAAGACTTCTTCTTCTTCTTCTCCTTCTTCTTCTTCTTGTTAGCGATTTTCCATTGGGATGTGGTCCGCTTTTCGGATCATGGAGCGCAATTTAACTCGGACAGCTGCATCTTCTGGTTGGAGATTTGCCGCTTTCATATCGTTGTTAATAGTGTCTTTCCACAGTTGTTTGGGCCTTCCTAAAGACTGAAGACTAAAACACACAAACTCAACATAATATCGGACATCCGATAGGGCATCAATTCCGCACATACAGAGACAGATGGAGAAACGAACAAATTCAATTCAATTTAATTACCGTCGATAATAATAATAATAATAATAATAATAATAATAATAATAATAATAATAATAATAATAACGTATGGCCTCGGGTGCCGGGTGCAGGCATTGTTATTGACACCCAAAGGGTAGCTTGCATGTCGAATTTCGTTGTTCCTTGAAGCACTATGAAAGTCAAGGAGGTTAGATATCTAAGCTCCTTGAACAATATAGCGCTTTCTAGTAGAGAAATGAGGAACTTTGTGTTGGCGGAAAATCGCGAGATTAATTTTGCCATTATGAACACGGCCTACTGAATTCAAATGGGTTCTTTGACATGCCAACATCGTATGACATGGTTTCGTAATTTTTGCCGCCTTTCAAAAATCACTTACCACGGCCAGAAGCGAACCTGCAAGCATGGGGTTAGTAGACCGACACGTTGACAACTCACCCACCGTGGCAAGCTATTACCGTTGATACACAATATACTGTATATTCTACGCAAATATTGGAGTCCATATTTTTACTAATCTTAGCCTGAGAAATTTGCATACGAATATAAGCATACTTAGCAAATACAGTATTATACTGTATGTTTAATTTTCGTCACATTGCGTCACATGAACTGTGCAATTTTCATGACTGCAGCACTTTAAAAAAAAATATCTAAACATGAGATGGCTCTGTAAGTAAAAGATTTACTCAGTGGCAAATATAGCCAGCGGTGAGTTGTTAATTTTACTGTGGACTAACTTAAATAAACTTGAAGATACTCTCTTTTCTCCCTGACTGCCATATTCAAGTCTGTAAAAGATACTGTATACATAAAGATATACTAAATTAACTGAAAAGAAATATTTGTATGCTCTGCTTCCCTGCTTTCATATTTACTAATGAAAATAGCCCCAAGTAAAAGCAGCCGTCTGACATCCCATCCAAGTTACATATTCATAGATTTACGTTGCCGTAAGACACACACCTAATGTACAGTGCCTAAAGTACAATATTTTTTTCTCTTGCGAGACATTCTAAAACATTCCTGCTGTGACAGTTAAAACAAGGTACGAAGATAGTCATTTCCTTTGTGGAGTTCTTCAGCATGTTTAAGCGATCAGATTTCAATATTCTCTTCTCCTTGAATATTATTTGTTTCTCAAGCACATCGCTATTTTATAATGAAATTACCAGACCCTAAGGCGTTCTCAGCGAAGAGAAGTAATAACGTTCTCAATATTAATTCGAATATTAGCGGCATATCATTATTTTCTTGGAAGCTAGATTATTAAAAAGCTAATAACTTTTATAACGATGAGAATAATATGCTGTAAAATTTTAATTATAGAACAATATTATATGTGATTTATAAACAAAATAAAGCAGTAAAATAAGCAAGAAAATTGATAAATATAAGCGCCAAAATCAGTAAAAACTTCTTCTTCTCTAGTGGTCAATTCGAGGATTGGTTTGCAGCAAGTCTCCACTCTTCGCGTCTTTCCACTTTTCTCTTCATTTTTCCGCAGGTCTTGCATCCCACATCTTCCTTAATTTCATCCATAAACCTCAGGCGTGGTCTTCCTCTAGATCTTCTTCCATCAACATACCCCTCTAGGATTTCTTCAAGTCTCAATAGGTGGCCTGTAAGTTGTATTCTTCTTTTAACAATTGATTTCCACAAACTTCTCTTCTCACCAACTTTTTGATGTGTAACATCTTTCCTCTCGGTTGCTGGATATTTTTTGTGGGAGTGATTTTGGATAAGGGACGGAAATGTGTAACATGAAGCAATGAGCGCGCGTGGTGGCGGAGATTGGTACCACGACGTACTGTCGGCCAGCGCGCGGTGCGGAGATTGATACCACGACGTACTGTCGTCCAGCGCGCGGTGGCGGAGATTGGTACCACGACGTACTGTCGACCAGCGCGCGGTGGTGGAGATTGGTACCACGACGTACTGTCGGCCAACGTAGTGTTGCCTCCCGGTTGCTGGATATTTTTTGTGGGAGTATTTTGGAAAAGGGACGGAAATGTGTAACAGGAAACTGGGGAAGTGCGCGCTATTTGATTTGACCAATGAGCGCGCGCGGTGGCTGAGAGATGGCTGTGAGATGATGCCAACCCATTTTGCGTGAGGTGACGTCCCCTGTTTTCCTATAGCCCCCTTAATTTAACCAAAGGACCCAAAACTAATAGGTTATCGGCGTTTTAATAGCTCGCGAACCAATAATGCTAGGGACTTGTATGAGGTGTCCTAGGAATCGGGGTGACCCCCCCCCCTGTTTTCTTAATATAACCAAAGGACCCAAAACCAATAGGTCATCGGCTTTTTAATATCTCGCGAACCAATAATGCTAGCGATTTGTATGAGGTGTCCTAGGAGTCGGGGTGACGTCCCCCGTTTTTCTATCCCCCTCTTAATTTAACTCAAGGACCCAAAACTAAAGGGTCATCGGCTTTTTAATATTTCGCGAACCAATAATGCTAGGGACTTGTATGAGGTGTTGTAGGACTAGGGCGCTCCTTTTTTTTTTCATGATTTTGTGATTTGCAGAGATGGGTAAATCCAGAAGAATATATGTGAAGTTATCGACAAAAGAAACGTGAGAAAAAAAACAAAAACTGGAGGAGTACAGCCGAAACAAATT
Organism: Meconema thalassinum; assembly: GCA_946902985.2. Lineage (NCBI taxonomy): Eukaryota > Metazoa > Arthropoda > Insecta > Orthoptera > Tettigoniidae > Meconema > Meconema thalassinum. The sequence continues at coordinate 1,135,390,526 of OX336388.2, read as the reverse complement.
GACTTCCCATATATTTCATCTCAATTTCATAGTAGGATAACATGTCAGATGTTACACATCATATGCGACTACAGTAAGACTCGTTTTAATTTTATTTTAAAGCCTCTTCATTTGTACTCTTGTCAATCCATCTTATTTTGAGCATGCACCTATAGCACCAAAGTTAAAACAAATATATAAAAATCTAATAATTAATTTGTTTCTTAGAATTCTTACTTTATTCATGGCTGTTCAGTAAACTGGTATATGGACGGTAATCCTGTAATTTTCTAGTGTGAAGTTCCTGCGTCTGCCTTCGCATGGCATCACAGGTGCATTTGAACAACACAGTTCTCCTTCGGTGAATTAATCTTCTCCTATGTCTTCACCAGGAATCTTTTTAGAAATTTGACTCAGTGTTTTGTAACCCTGATTTTTCTGCAATAACTGACTGAGATTGTCAAACGCAATTTTAGTAACGCCGTGAGTTTCCGAAGACAATGTTACTGACATTTTATTATTTTATGTTTCCCACTGTGTTATAGGGCTATCAGGTAATTTGGAGAAACGGTTATGGATGTACGCGATCTTTTGTGTGTGTGTGCGGGAGACGGCGTGTGGAATCTATATGATGATGTAGTAGTTTGTAATTGAGTTTGCGATTAGGTAGGAGGTGGCCGTGGCCTTAATTTCGGTACCAACCCGACATTTGTTTCGAGTGGAAAATCACTTCTAGGATACTTGAGGGGGAGAATAGAAACCACCTTTGTTCAGCTCCGCTTCACGAGGCTGTGTGCACCCTGTTTCAGCCCACAGACGAAAATTACGTTTCTTGACTAAGTCGGCAATCAAACCCGGACCTTAGGGGTGACGGTGAGGCTCGTATTTACGGCCCCTGACGCCCCTGAAAAATAAATTTTACCGCACCCGACTTCAAATATGTATATTAAAATGTCCTCCAGGGGCTATTTCTTCATCTGTGTGTGTATTTAACACTATAAATATGTGTTTAATTTAATTATAGCTATAAAAAGAAGTAATACAAAAACTTCGCGTTCAATTTTAACAGATATCATACACAACCAATAGCCAAAACACTTATTACTTAAATAAGAAGGTTCTTCCTCTTTACCTTGCCAATTCCAAATATGTTAAGCATTCCTCAAAAAGATGGTAAATTGGCTTTCACGGCCAGTGAATTAAAACTCAGCAATTTTTCTAGGCTTTAGCCACTGATGAGCCAGCTTGGTGATCCTAGGTGAAACCCCACACAAGACAAAGCATAAACCTAGAAATATTTCTGAGTTTTAGGATTTCTTAATTAATTTAGTAAAATGTCACTTTCAAGTCATATTCAACAGCAAGGACACCAATGTGACTAAAATGATCCTTTTTAATGTTCTCAAGCCTTTCGCATTCAAACTCTTAGCTGATGGATGTGTGAAACCATTCAGGCGTATTTACCAAGCTATGCACACTTCTTTAAAACGACATGGAAGACAGTCCAATAATGATACGGTATCAGCATGATATTTAATCGTCTCAGGGTAGGCGTCCCTCGTTGCAAGACCAACATGCAGAAATGGGGTATCCTTCCAGCTGATGGAGACACGTCCTGCGAGTGTGGAGCAACACAAGACCCAGCCCACCTGCTCATTTGTCCACTACTAGAACAACCCTGCACTACCCAGGACCTGATCGAGGCAAACAACAAGGCCATCGGAGTTGCTACATTCTGGAAATGATCGGACACGGAAATGAATGAATGAATGAATGAATGAGCATGATATTCTGTAAACATAGAGTTTACAAACTATTTATCACTAGCAATTAGTGATGTCTCTAAACTACATGTTTTGAAGTCAAAAACAACCCCTGGCACTATACAGCCCATGACGGGCTAAGGCCGACCAAGCGACCGCTGCCCAGCCATTTGGCCTGTAGATATTGGGGTGACGCGTGATCAGCGCGTCGGGTCCCCTCGGCCGTTAATCTTTGTATTCGTGATCGGGGCGCTGTATCACTATCAGACAGCTACTCAATGTCCTCACGAGGCTGAGTGCACCCCGTTCCAACCCTAACGTCAGTTTTAAAATCCCTGATGGAGCCGGGGATCGAACCCGGGGCCTCCGGGTGAGAGGCAGGCGCTGTACCCCAACACCACGGGGCCGGATCATGTTTTGAAGCAATTTAGAGAAATGGAATTCAGAGTCAAAATTATTTAAATAGAAAACTAGCAAATAAATTTAATATGTTTCCTATGATACTGCTTAATTTCATTCAAAATCACCAACGAAAACAGAGAAAAATAGACGCAAGTTTGCCACCTACCAGGATGTAAACTGTGAGCTCATGTTTCAGACTCTATAAAGAATATAAATACAAATCGTCAGTAGTTCCCGCGGAATATGAACGTCAGATACATTTTTCTTCTTATTCCCTATCAAGAAGTTCTGTGACGAACTAAAGAGCCTACTTTTCTTAAAATTTAAGATTCATGCCAATGATTAATCTAAATTGATCTATCTAGAATAATGACTAAATTAAGTTGGTAATATCGAAATTTCTAATTAGTTCGATATACAGTATACCTGGCATAATGCACCCTAATAGAGCACTACAGTTGGCAGCCCTGGTGACTGAATATATTCTTAGTTCTATCTCTTAAGGTACAGAATACAAAATTTGGTTGAAGTCCAATGGATACCTTGGACGTAACATGCAATTAGACATTGGAACTAACAGCGCGCGTAAAATCATGTTGGCAACAATGTCATGCATGTGTTGGTCAGAAATGATCTGAAATAATATGATATATTGTTGTGCCAATTTTTAATGTAATCCATTAGCTAGTATAGAAGTTACATGCATTTTTAAAATTGGACCTATCAGCAGGCTTGGAATCATGTTGGCACCACTGACGCATATTAGTTACTCCAAATTAATCTAGAATGCCAGGTACTATACGAGTGTAAAGTTTAGAGCTATTGGCTTGCATACTTTCTGATAAGTGATATTGTTATTAGGGTAACAAAAATAGAGACAGCATTTATTAACAGTTGGCAGCCCTGGTTGCTCTTAAGAAGACGCATAGTCATATCTTTTATGGTACACATAGCACATACGAAATTTGGTTGAAATCCAAATGATAGTATAGAAGTTAAATGTATTTAAAATTAGACCTATCAGCAGGCTTAGAATCATGTTGGTAGCACTGACGGATATTAGTTACTCCAAATTAATATAGAATGTCAGGTATTATACGTGTACATAGTTTAAAGCTGTCGGCTTGCATACTTTCTGATATATTGGTATTTTGATAAAAGAAATTGAGAGCATTCATTAACAGTTGGCAGCCCTGGTGGCTCTTAAAAATACGCTCAGTCATATCTGTTTATGTACACATAGTACATACGAAGTTTGGTTGAATTCTAATTGATAGTGTAGAAGTTATATTCATTTAAAAATTGGATCTATTAGCAGACTTAGAATCATTTTGGCAACGCTGTCATAATATGGCCTACTGAAAATTAAACTGAAATATTATTATCTATACGTGTGCCAATTTTGAAATAGCTCCCATGCATACCTTCCAAGATATCCAACATTCAGCTCAAATGTCAATTAGGATTTTTCAGCAGTTGGTAGCACTGACATCATTTTCAAATACGGCATTGAGATATCCAAGTATAGATCTTTACTCATGCCAAATTTTGTTTCTATAGCTGCAGCCGTTTAGGAGTTGATAGGGGGGGGGCACACACACACACAGCCAGACAGACAAAAGGACATAGGCCTACAGACAGACAGACAGACAGACAGACAGACATTTGCCCAGATCGATCTCAGAAGTCTTCTTTTTCCTCATTTTTGCAAAATGTAAAAAGTAGGCTCCGTAGCGTAGCGGTCAGCATGGTTAGCTGCCACCCCGGAGGTCCTGGGTTCGATTCCCGGCTCTGCCACGAAATTTGAAAAGTGGTACGAGGACTGCAACGGGGTCTACTCAGCCTCGGGTGGCCCAAATGAGTAGAGGGGGTTCGATTCCCCCTCAGCCATCCTCGAAGTGGTTTTCCGTGGTTTCCCACTTCGTCTTCGGGCAAATGCCGGGATGGTACCTTCCTCAAGGCCACGGCCTCCTCCTTCCCTCTTCCTTGCCTATCCATCCTCACCATCCCTTACCTTCCCTCATGAGGCCCCTGTTCGCTTTGCAGGTGAGGCCGCCTGGGCGAGGTGCCAATCCCACTTCACCAGTTGTATCCCTTCCGATTCGATGTTCCCAGCTCTAGGACACTGCCCGTAGAGGCGGTAGTGGTGAGTTCCCTCGCTGTAAAGACAGTCCGTGGGTTGCACCAACCTGGAGGGTAAACGACAAAAAAAAGTAGGCTAAAAATTGCTGCTATCTAAGGTGTAAATAACGATATAATCAAGAGTAATGGCCGGATCGAAAAAATGGATGGATCGTTACCCTGACAATTTTGTCACGAACAAGGAGTAACGATAGATCGTCCACTTGATAGTCAACTCTAAGGGTTAAATAATCAGCATTGCCAATGTGCAACAGTGAATTTTCCCTTGCGGTGGGTTTAAACTAGTAAGTAACTTGACGTTTAAAGCCCAAGCGGTTTTGCACAGTTTTCAAGAAACTTTGCCGCCCCTAAAACCTGCCGCCCTGGGCAGTTGCCCAGGTTATGCCCCCGTAAGTACGGGCCTGGTGACAGCCTAGAATGCCAGCCACTGCACCGCGAGGTCAGGCAAGACCTAGTTGATGAAAGACACCTAACTTAATACCGTCCATGATGGAAGAGAACCAAACAAGGTCAACAAGAAAGACGATTTTTGCTGTTGTTGTCAATTCGTTTTACGGGCTTTGGACATCTCGGTCATCAGCCCTGTATACTTTGGTGTGTGTTCAAATTGTCTGATAACCTGTAATTCTGTGCTGACTGTTGTAACGTGTGTAACTATAATTATAAGGATTGGGAATGGGGCAGGTGCCCCGGAACTTGAAATAAGGTACTAACCCGGCATTTTCCTGGAGGGAGAATGGAAAAATCCCGGGAAAACACATTTAGGAGAGTCGTTGTCAGTGCCACAAATCGAACTTCCGAACTTAGGGCTTGCTGCAGCTCCCCATCGTGAGGTAGAAAAGAATGACGAGAGGGTACCGGCATATATTTTTATTTATCGCATGGCTTTTAGTGCCGGGAGTGTCCGAGGACATATTCGGCTCGCCTGAGTCTGTAGTTACTTCCAGCAGACACCCTTAGGGTGAGCTACAAGTTCCGTTCTATTTCAAGTAATTCCAACGTTCGCTACCAGATATCAATGGTAGCTAGGGGTGAACGTTGGAACGTTGATAGAGCGTTCTGACGAAATCTAACCTAACAATTTAGCTTCACACATGTTTAGTCTGTGGAAGGATCTTTTACATGACATAAATATATGACATGGGACCGCCAGTTCTACTTCCCCTCCGAAGGAAGGCATACTGAAGGATTTTAACGCTCTTAAAAAATCCGACGACTTCGGCTAGGCTTGAACCCGCTATCTTGGGCACAGCAGTTCGGCATGCTACCAACTACGCCACCGAAGCCAGTACAAGAAAGTGAAAACTATGCCGAGCCCATCTGGTGTAATGTAGTCACCAATCCGGATCTTACTAGTTGTTAGGCCCTGGGAGACAGCACTAACTCGACTCAATCGATTATCCCTGCAGGTTGATTCTCATCATAAATGGTTGAAATTCTCGGAACGTATTCCTTGTATATTACGCAATAAATCTTAAGGATCGTAAAGTGGATGGTTTATAAATCATGGATGATGAGGGGTGCTCGCTAACTGTAAATCTCAGTCAGGTGGATGATGTGACCGAGGGTGGCTTACACGTGCTTGGGGATGTGAGAGAATTGGATGACTCAAGATTGGGACGGTAGCAGATACACGCCGACCGAGTCACAGACGCGGGGATGTGTTGAAGCTGGCTAATCAAGTTTCACTCCGGCCTTTTGTCAAATATTGAGACAAAAGATCAGTGACGCATTTGATTTGTTGGCCTTTAAAACGATCAGTTCGATCTTAAAATGCGACAACCGGATATTAGTAGATTTCCTAACACACAAACGTACCCCTTCTAATGAAAACATTTCCCACCGCGGTGTCTCTCAAGTCACGGAACATATACTGACCTTAAACCCAAACTTACTATTATTATTAAATATTATTATTATTATTTCTTCGAATTCTGTCACCTATTGACCACGCGAAATAATATCCACATGCTATTTTTGTTTTCCAGTATTTCAGCTTCCTGTTACTGCTTTCTTTCCTTCATTCATTCATTCATTCATTCATTCTTTCTTTCTTTCTTTCTTTCTTTCTTTCTTTCGTTCATCCAGTAGCGTAGATGTGCTCGTTAAATCATGCACCACGGCCACGTGGGCAGCTGAAGTAAGTCTGGACATCGGAGGTTTGAATCCCGGTGCTGACAGCGGCTATCCTGAGAATTCTTTAACATGGATATGTTTTTGGACTGGGAGTCAATCAAACATTTGCGTAATAAGACCTAAAAGCATGACGGTCATTGAGGTCTCCTGTATGGTTACCAAGGTAGCAAGTATTCATCATCTAAATCTGAATTGTAAAGGCCATCTAGGCCTTCTGTATGGTTACCAAGGTAGCAAGTATTCATCATCTAAATCTGAAGTGTAAAAGCCATTAGGCCTCCTGCATGGTTACCAAGGTAACAAGTATTCATCATCTAAATCTAAAGTGTAAAGGCCCTCTGGGCCTCATATATGGTTACCTAGGTAACAAGTATTCATCATTTAAATCTAAAGTGTAAAGACCATCTAGGCCTCATCTATGGTTACCTAGGTAACAAGTATCCATCATCTAAATCTAAAGTGTAATGGCCATCTGGGCCTCATCTATGGTTACCTAGGTAACAAGTATCCATCATCTAAATCTAAAGTGTAATGGCCATCTGGGCCTCCTGTATGGTTACCTAGGTAACAAGTATTCATCATCTAAATCTAATGTGTAAAGGCCATCTAGACCTCCTATATGGTTACCTAGGTAACAAGTATTCATCATCTAAATCTTAAGTGTAAAGGCCATATAGGCCTCCTGTATGGTTACCTAGGTAACACGTATTCATCATCTAAATCTGACGTGTGAAGACCATCTAGACCTCCTATATGGTTACCTAGGTAACAAGTATTCATCATCTAAATCTAAAGTGTAAAGGCCATCTAGGCCTCCTATGTGGTAACCAAGGTAACAAGTATTCATCGTCTAAATCTCAAAGACATACAGTATCCATGATTTGATGTTCTCACTGTAGTGGAGGAACTTTAATTTCCCGAACCAACTTCCTATAATTTACAAGTATATTTTAAAGAGTCTTCCTTTTTACCATCTGTTGATGAATGCAGTACATTTGCATTTGTCTGTTGGCTCAGGCTTCAGTAAAATGTGACTTTTCACCGATGTCTCAGTCTCATTCATTGCTGTGATTATATGGAAGCTACTGAGGTATGGGTGGTGGTGAGTAATGGCCTCAGGGTACTGCCAGTGCCTGTGGATGTTGTGAAAGGTTCTGCTCATAGGGTTAGTACAGCTGTACTGACTCACTGAGGAAAGCAATAGCAAACTACCTCATTCCTCACCTTGTCTAGTATGCCTCATTATAGTGCCACCTCGGCTTTGTGGGTTTCTACCACATAACCTATGTTGGCGCTTTTTGAGGATCCAACCAGCCTTCAGGCTGACTACCAATCAGGCAGATTTTAAAGAGAGAGACCTGTTGTTGTTGATTCTTTATGGACTTTGTGACACCAAGGCTATACAGCCCCCTTGTACTTGGGTGTGTGTATAATTTGTCTGACAACAAGTGTCACTGTTATGTCTTTAGCCTACTAGTATTTGTAATTAAGGCAGTATTTGGGTAGGAAGCGGCCGTGGCCTAAAATAAGGTAACATGCCAGCATTTGTCTGGATTAGAAATGGGAAACCACGGAAAACAACTTTTACTGTAGGTTGAGATGGGAATCGAACACATCTAATTTCAGTTTTTCCTCACTCCTTTGTAACCCATAGAGCAGTAAACCCCGCTCCTGGCTTCAGACCAGAATGAAACTTCATAGCCAAACCTGGATATCGGGTAACCATTACAACACGAGGTGGTCCAGCAAATAGTTACACATTCACAAATCAAAATCTGACAGCGAATTCTGGAATCGTAAGGTGCGAAACGGCAACACAAGGGTAACTGTGACGCCGCTACTTTTAACAGTAACGATGCAAAAACAAAAATGCTTGTAACCTGTGACATTTTGATAGCTGTAGTAGTGTCTGTATTTGTAATGGAGATAATAATTTATGAAGGAGACGGCTATGGTGTTAAGTTAGGAACCAAACCCAGCACTTGTCTGGAGTACACATTTTATCAGATGGAGCATTCAATGTCATAGATATTTCACATTTTACTTTTAAGATTATTCACAATTAGTTTGAAACAAAATTTTGATTTTGTTCAAATGTTATTAACCTATCTCATTTAGAGGGAAACATTAACAAGTAGTTAGATACGGTTATTTCTAAAAACTGTTCTTACCCCTTAACTGACATTGTCTTGGGGGTGAACTTGTGATTCAAAATCACCGGGAGTCACCTTGACCAAAATGACCTCTTAACTGGTTCTCGTTAGGATAAGGCTAGATAAGGATTTGAGAATGAAAGGAATGTGGGTAACCGGGAAAGTCAGGATATTACAATATTGAATCTGTCCCAAGAATTTCATTTACGAGTCGTAAATCTACTGAGATGAGGCTGTCACAATAATCATTTATTAACTATTAAATGTAATTTACAAATTACCAATTCATTTCGTTTTTCCTCATCGCCCTAATCCACCATTCCGCACAAATGAAGTAAATTACAGGAGTGGGGACAGTATTAGCCATTTAAGATTTGATTGCCGCTGAGCGTGGCTGCGCCAGCGTTTGTTGATTATTGTTGCAGGAGCCCCGCGGGGTGAAGTTGAGGACATAGTGATGAGAGAATGCAGTCTGCACATAAGTCAAGCAGCATTGCGCGCGCTACCTGTCTTAGAAGCGCAGATAAGCGTCACAGGAGCTCATGTCACCATGGACAGTTAAACGATCAGTGAAGCTACTGGAGCTGAGTCATATCCTACTCGCGCAACTGTAACTGTCAACGAAACAGTGTGACGTGTGACACACTTAAACAGAGAATAGTTTCCATCTCGACCGCCGGCAATCAAATCGTGAAAGGGTAATACGTATTGTTAAGCAACTATTGTATACAAAAGTAACGGAAAAGTAACGATGTGTAAAAAAGATGGTATAATGGCTTTCACGGCCAGTGAATTACAATTCAGCAATCTTTCTAGGTTTTTGCCATGTCTTGTGTGGGGTTTCGCCTAGGACACCAAGCTGGCTCATCAGCGGGCTCTTGGTGTCCCCGCCCGGATCCCAACAGGAGTAGCGAACTGCGCACTACCTCCCTTTTTACAAAAGCGCACCTGTGCCTCTTCACTGTGAGAGCTAAGAGCTCAAGCAAGTCTCACCTCCCTAAGAAGGATTCCAAAAATATGGTATATTGGCTTTCACGGCCAGTGAATTAAAATTCAGCAATCTTTCTAGGTTTGTGCCGTGCCTTGTGTAGTGTTTCGCCTAAGACACCAAGCTGGCTCATCAGCGGGCTCTTGGTGTCCGCACCCGGAAACCTTCATAGGGCGGTGAGGACTGTTTGAAGAGATGTAGGTGCACTTCATAAAAATAGTGGTAGCGCGCAGTTCGCTACTCCTGTTGGAGTCTGGGCGTGGACACCAAGAGCCTGTTGTTGAGTCAGCTTGATGTCCTAGGTGAACCCCACACAAGACATGGCACAAATCTAGAAAGATTGCTGAATTGTAACGATGTGTAACATCCATATAAGGAATGATAGATAGTAAATGGAGTACCATGTGTGTTGTGTCGTCTCCAAAGCGTACACATCACTTCATTTTGTAATGTGGGTGTTAAAAGGCAAAGGAATTAGGATATTTTGACCCTGGTGAGGCTAATCTTGGAATACATCTCGGCAGTTTAGGACCTGTACCAGGTAAGGCTCATGAATGAGCTGGAGATGGTAAAAAGGAAGGCTGCTAGGTTTATGCTCAACGATTTTAATCCTAGAAGTAATCTGGCAGTATTGGGAGAACTAAGCAAACGTCACGGCAATCCCACCTATTTAATACCTGAGCAGGGCAGATCATCCACATTAAGTTAAGGGCCGACTGCAGCGTACAAATTATGGGAAATATTCTTTCCTTAATCGTAGTATTGATAATTGGAACTCATTACCTGACACAATCTTAGAGCCTTTCCCCAAACATATTGATGTGTTTAAGCGAAGACTGAAATGTTGTGTAAATACTACTATGTAATTACTACTAGTAATAAATAGTTCCTAAATCGCGACTTGTGTATATTGTGTTGGTAATTTTCTGTAATTGTACAATTTGCCACCGGGGGAATACCCCATTTGCAAATCATTCTTTCTTTATTCGTGTCAGAAGCATCAACTTAATATACAAATATGTAAAAAAGAATATTAACAATGATTACAGGACACCTAAATCTCCGCCATACACTTACGCAGGCCCATTATACAAACAAAATACACACCGAGCAACAAATTTGAGAGGTATATGATTTTTGCCCAGTATTGGGCGACGTCAATAGCGCTGGAGGAGGCTGTAATCAAAGCTTTCATAGTGCACTTTGAAGGACATAAGTCACACTGACATAAATGTTGAATAGTTTGCTGTTCTCCACAGTCACAGAGTGATGGGTCGATTGAGAAACCCATTTGAAAATAAAGTAATTGAATTAATGAATTGCAACAGTGATGTTGTGTTTGAGTCTTGACTTGTTCGATGCAGCTTTCCATGCGACCTGTCCTGAATTAATCGTTTCATCTCTACATAGCTACCACACCTTACATCAGTGGCAATCTGTTTAACATATTCTAACCTTGGTCTACCCCTACAGTTCTTGTCTTCGACTTTTCCTTCCATAACAAACTTTTCTATTCCTGGGTGTCTTAGTATGTGTCCTACCAACCTATATCTTCTCTTTACTTACATCAACAATTTAGATGTAAATATATAGTTTGCCTTCCTTTTCTAAACTAATTATCATCTGTGTACATATTGTATCTGTAAAGCCATACGCTAAACAAATAAATAAATAAATATCTTTTCTTCATTAGCAGTCGCCAGAATCATATCTCCTCGCCCACTTGTCCTAATACCTCTTCATATGTCACTTATCTACCCATCTGATCTTCATCAATCTCCTGTAAAACCACATGTCAAATGCATCTATTCTCCTCTTTTCTTCTGAGCCAGCAGTCCAAGTTTCACTTCCATATAGCCCCACGATCTAGACAGGGCTTTCAAAAATTACTTTCTAATTTCCTAAATCTTTATTTGATGTCAACAGATTTCTTTTCTGTAAAAATGCATTCCTTGCCTGAACCAATCTACTCTTTTTATCCTCTTTGCTTCGTTCATCACTGGTTATTTTGCTTCCTAAGTAGCAGAAGTCTCTTCCTTCCTTTAGGTTTTCAGCTGCCAATTTGACGCATATTGGGGTTTTTGTAACGCAGTTATTCTCTCATAGAGTACTATAACTTACAATTAGTTATTAGTCTACTTTCGATTTTTGCAAAAAAATGAAAGTAAGCCAATGAGATCTACAGAGGGCCAAACATTGTGAGTCTGTCTGTGTGTGTGAGTGTGTGTACTCTGTATGTCTCCCCACCCCCACCCCCTTCCCCCGCCTATTAATTCAACATGGTGAAACCGAATTGAACGAAATTTGGTACAGAGGTAGCACTGGCAAACGGCACCTCTGTGTTAAGTTTTATATTGCCGCCATCTTTACCAGAACTGAATGGTGGCCACTCAAACGTTCAAAACGTAAAATCAAATTACGACTAAACTAATCCTCCGATCACTACCAAATTTAGTAACAACATATCTTCATATAGGACGCGTCTTGCGCCCAAACGACAAGGTCATCAGCCGTGCCATATTAGCACGGCGGCCGTGTGAATTTCACAAGCATTATAATTAACAGCTTAAGACCCACCACTTCCAATTATCGAGCCAATGGTGGTTTAAGCTATCCTAAAGGACGTCATTCGTTATTTATTATACTTTAGTATTATAATATTATACTGTATGAGTGAATTAAATGAGCTGAGCTGTCTCTGTCACATGCCAAATGGCAGCTGACCTCTTGTGCCTATCCTATATTTCAGTAGTTTTAGTATGCTGTATGCGATATAGCCTACTGTCAGAAATAATATAAACTTTGTATGAAATGCTTTGTATATAAAAAAATATACTCCACTGAAGAAATCGTTTAGTACAAATCAGTATTCGCTAAGACGTTGTATGTAAGTCAATAATAACGGCAAATTTTGCTTGACTTGTTTGGCTGCGTGGTAATGCGTTAGCATTTCACCCGTAGGACTAAGGTTCAAATCCTATCAGTTTTTTTTTTTTTGCTAGCATACAGTACTTTCTTTTTTTTATATATAATTTCTCAGACGTTTTTAAATTAAGCGTTATATTGTGGATATTACAATGGAAAATATATATCAAATTAAAACATAATTCGCCAGCGGATCTGCACGAGACATCTAACAGCAACCAGGTAAACTATCATGGCCAACTGGTTGAGAGCTGCACTCCAGCCTGCACGTTGGGACAGCTTTACTTCAGGACCTTCTGTAGTTATAGAAGGCCCTGCTTTAATTGAAAAGTTTCCTTTTATGGCCACTAGAATGCACTCACTTAATTAGGATTATCTTATGTGAAACCTCTCCCGACAGATGCCATGGTATATATGGGACTCCAATGGTTAGCCTACCGTTGGCATTCTATACGCATCGAAGTTGAAGCATGACAAGTTGATAATACGATAGCCTAATTCTTTATTTTGAAGCGTTTGTAACAGCCTATTGTGTGTAATTTAAAAATGTTATTTGAACTAAAGAACAAAACGATCTCACATAGTACCTGTACTCTATCCGTTGGTGGTAGTTCAGGATATTAATTAATACTTTTATTGCAGCCAAATAACAATAGAAAATAAAGAATGAACATGTACACTAAAATTGCACTCTGGGGATTTGAATTGCATGGTCTTTGATTGGTAGTTTTCTTTTACTACAGAGCTCTAAGTGGTAGCGTTCACATGCTTGTCCACATAGTTAGCATACACACTTTACTGTAGGGTAGTGGAAAGATTTGTTAATTCAATTAAGGTGGTTTTTTATAGTTTTTTTAAGTTTTTTTAGCGTATGGCTTTTAGTGCCGGGAGTGTCCGAGGACATGTTCGGCTCGCCAGTTTTGTAGCTGCTTCGAGACGGACACCCAATGGGTGAGCTACAGGTACCGTTGGGAAGGAAAGTTGGAAGGTAAGGACGAGGAGTTGGAAGGTAGCGGCTGTGGCTTATAGTAAGGGACCAACCCCGGCATTTGCCTGGAAGGAAGATGGGAAACCACAGAAGACCATCTTCAAGGTTGCCGGCGGGGGGATTCGAACCTCCTCGCCTCCCGGATGTGAGCGACTGCCATCAGTCATGCCGTAACGACCACGGCTAACTCACCCGGTAATTAAGGTGGTGAAAACCATTGACTGTCAGACGTGTAAACACATGCCTCAACTCAAAGTTGTATGTTGTCCACGTCCGGTCGATCATGTCTCCAGTTCCATCAAATTCTTGTGATATGTCTTCTCTTTCTTTCTCCAATGATTGTAGTAGTCTTTCCGAGGTTCTGGTGTTTGGTAGAGGTAAATATAAGGTGCGTTCAAAAAGTAACGAGCCGGAGGTTGGAATGCGCAAACCGGTGACGACATCGGCTAACCGTGGCGTGTGTAACGAGGTGTGGTTCCGACCAGAGCGTGGAAAATCACAGCCCGTCGCTAGAGGGCACGCGTGCACGTCACGTGACGATACAAAGCGAGCAGCAGCATGCATCAATCGTCCAACGCTGACAGTTGCATTGCAAACAGTGACATGGAGGCGTCAAACGAAGAGCAAAGAGGTGTTGTTCGGTTTCTGACAGCGGAAGGACTGGGGGGAACGGACATTCATCGCCGAATGTCACAAGTGTACGGCGAACACTGCATGTCCCTTGTAAGGGTCAAGGCACGGCACAAGCTCTTCAGGGAAGGACGGGTGTCGTTAGCCGATAATGCCGGGTCTGGGGCACCCCCCTGCATTACCGATGAAAACGTCCAGCTGGTTGATGCACTCATTACCCAGGACCGCCGAGTGATAATGAACGCCATAGTCGCAGTGGTCGGATTGAGCGTCGGAAGTGTGCACACCATCGTGAAGGAACGACTGCACTTGCGCAAGTGTGTCCCCAATGGGTGCCTCTCAGTCTTCAACCACACCAGGAAGCATGTCGAATGGCCCTCTGTCTTGGTCATCTGCTGCGCTATGCGAGGGAAGAGAATGGGTTCCTGGCACGAATGGTGGCAGGAGATGAGTCATGGTGTCATCACGTCGAACCAGAATCCAAACGACAAAGCCTCCAGTGGAAGCATCCAGGGTCACCACCACCCAAAAAAGCAAGGCCATCCACACGAGTGCAGGAAAGGTAATGCTGACGTTCTTCTTAAACAAGATGGCCCCATTCTGATACACTTCATGCCGCACGGAACAACAGTGAATACCCAGCGTTAATCGCAAACCTTGACCACCCTTCGCCAAGCGATCAAAACAAAACGACCAGGCAATCTCACCCGTGGGGTCATTCTGCTCCACGACAATGCACGACCTCATACGGCCAACACAGTCGCGGCACTCCTGCAGAAATTCAAATGGGAGGTTCTCGGCCTGTTCTCTCCCTGTGATTACACCATGTTTGGTGCCCTGAAAAGGGCTCTGCGGAGCCAACGATTCACCTCGGACGTCGACGTCCAGCTGTACGTGCGGAACTGGTTCACATCGCAGCCCAGGGAATTTTATGAGACAGCCATTCACAGCCTCGTGTCACAGTGGGACAAGTGCCTCAACAGCCAGGGCCAATACTTCTAACATACAGGTACTGGTCTCTGTAATTATGCCTCCGGCTCGTTACTTTTTGAATGCACCTTAAAGTTTCTAAGGTCTTCAACCAAGAAATGATTCTTCACCTTGATAAAGACAAAGAGTTATAACTATACCCATGCATATAGGAGAAAGTAGGCTGTAATGTTCTTTACTGAACATCTTGTTATTGGTATGCAACAGTAACATTTAACAAGTAGGCCTAAATTTCCCATCTCTGCTGCGCCATTTGGACAATGCAGGACACGTTACGTCCCTCTTCGACATCTCGGTCTGTCCCTGGTATCAAGTACAGATATGTATTTGCTCTGCGCCTTGAGTCGTAAACATCTTCATGTTGCTAAAACGATATGGACATCGCTTCACTTGCAAATTTTTTTATATTAAGTAAATGAGTTTGGAAGAACAAAGCAGGTCTTTGTGCTGCTCTTCTTCAGTTTAGGAGCATGTCCGGCTTCTTTTAGTATCTCAGAAATACCATTTTATGATTTTATGATAGAACCATTGTGTTTCTCTTATAACATATTACAACCTAGCTTTGAATACGGTAGATCACGCAACGGAATGAAATGTATACAGATTAATGCTTAGAGTAGACTTGTTTGTTCTTAAAGAGGAAGGTGGGATATGTTCTTTAACTCAACCCCAGGGCTAGAATTTATATTAACTAACTAGCCATGCACCCATACTCAAATTGATATTGAAAATGCGTTAGATGAACTTAAGAGTAGTAAAACTCCAAATGAAAATAGGATTATTTACAAACTTCTAAAATGGGGAAGAACATATCTGGTCGAATCATTAACTTTTCTTTCTTAACAAACTTATAGACAGGTGAGATACCCCATTAATGGTTAGAAAATACGATAGGAAAGACCACATGGTGATTAATAACTTTAATCTCCAATATATACAAGGTTCACACTAAAATTTGACCAAATAATGGATGGAAGTCAACCACCGGAACAGGCAGAATTCCGGGCTCATTTTAGTAAATCGGATCATCTCCAGGCAGTAAACCCATTTATGGAAAAGTCTCTTGAATTCAACTTAATTCGATTGCTATCGTGGATTGTAAAAAGGCGTTCCACTCCCTAGAAAAAATTAGCTTAAGTGAAAAGAGTTTATTATTTTACTTCTACACTTCTGCGGTTAGCAAGTAATGGGAGAGTTATTTACTTGTGCTTGTAAAATATATTGCAATAGATCAAAAAAGGTTATTAAATCAAATTAAGGAAAATACGGCAATAAATATAATTCTCCTTCAATTGTGACCTGATAATCCAATTAAAGTTTTGAATTCATCGTATAATGTTTTAATAATAGAAAAAAAATCGTTAAAGAATTATTCAATAAATTGTAGGCAGAATTATTATTCAAAGAAAGGTTCTTAATCGATTTAAGGATACATTTTTAATATTAGTGAAAGGGCCAATAACAGAAAATACATTTCTTATCATTTACAAATTAAGAAAATTTTCAGGTAGAGAATTTACTTCTTTGAAAGAAGTAATTGATTGTAAATTCTTTTTTTTTAAATAATGACCGTTTGAGGGCTCTAAAGCGCTATCTCGTGTCTCGCTGGCATTGGGAGAGCGTGGGTTCCAAGCCAACTTCGACCGACCTGAATATGGTTTTCATGGTTTCACCTCCAAGCAAATACCTTTCAACAGATCCACAGCGGACGTCCTTCCAAAACCTCTAACCCTCACCCTTCCTTTATTAGACCCAAGTAAGCGGTCACCTGGGCGATCGGCCTGTCACCATCCCCAGTTGTATCTATTGACACAATGTTTTTTGTTTTTTTTTTAGCTCCAAGACATCGGCATTGCGACGGTAGAAGAATGAATCCTTGCAGAGTCCGTGGGTGAAGCCGAGCTTCGAGGATAAGTGATTGAAAATTAAATAAATGAACTAAAATATTAATACAATAGATTAAACAGGAAAGGACTCACGGACAAACTAGAAATCCAAGAGAGGAAAATAATGAGGAAGATATTGGGACCAATCAAGGAAGGGAGTAAATATATTAGAAGGGCCCAACCAGGAGCTCTATAGTTACTCTGAAAAAATTACAGACGTGGCCAGGAAAAGACGTCTAACAGTTTATGGACACGTCTCCAGGATGCATCCAACCTGACTGACTAACCAGCTACTATCATACTGGCAAAGAAGGAAGACCAAGTCATCATGGCTGATAGAAGTGCACAAAGATCTGCTGGAACTGGGAGTTACGGAAAAGCACATAAAAGATCGAACGGCTCTCGGGAGTAAATTAAAGCAAATAAAGTTCCAGGAAAAACCCCCAAGGAAGAAGACAGGTGCCCTCTGGACAAAGGAGAGAAAAGAACAACACAGCCAGAGGATGCGTGACTACTGGGCAAACATCAAGGCCCACTCCAAGCAAAATAGTTGAATATCGTGGTCCGTAGTTGGCCTGTACGGAACAAGAAGAAGACAATAGATAATATGTAAAATTCAAAATTCATCTTATAGGTGCTATTTGAGGAATAAAGGAATATCAACGTATTAATAATAATTGTAGTATGCCATAGGTAAACAAGGTGAGCTAACGGGTTCATTAAAGCCTACTGTAGTTCGTCAATTAACTCATGTACATTCTTAGTTCCCCTGCATCAAGTTTTCTTAGAAAAATGGTGCTGATGAAAAATTGTAGTTAGGGAGATGATAATTAACAGAAAATCGTGCAGTACACAAAATGTAAAGATAAATTTTATCTCTTAATAAGCCTAAGCATATTCCCGTTTCTTCAAGTTTAAGGATAACGTGAGATGAGTTTCTATGGGACATTTATTTTTTCGACCGAATGCTCTACCTGCCACGTAACTCGTTAGAGTAATAAATGAACTTCACCTAGTGGTGAAGCGACTAGCAATCTTGGCTGTCACCACGGAGGCCTGGGTTCGATTCCCGGTTCTGCCAAGAAATGTAATTGTGGCCTGAGGGCTGGAAAGGTGTACACTCAGCCTCGTGAGGCAGAACTGAGGAAAAGTGGGTTCGATTCCCTTGTCAGCCATCTTGGAAGTGATGTTCCCTGCTTTCCCCACATTTACTCCAGGCAAGTGCTGGGATGGTTCCTGACTTAAAGCCACGGTCACCTCCTTCTCAATATTCACATCAATTACAAGTGAACGCTGCCCAACCTGTTGGCCTACAGATTGCGGAGTGAAGTTGGTTAGCGCGGTAGATGATCCCCTCGTCCGTTAATCTTGGCTTTCTTGACCGGTGCGCTACCCCTCTAATCAGACAGCTACACAATTGTTCTCGCGAGGCTGAGTGCATTCAATTCCAGCCATCACGCCAGTTCCTAAAATCCCTGACGGAGCCGAGAATCGAACTCCGGGTCTCCAGGTGAGAGGCAGGTGCGCTACCCTAAACTAGGGGCTACCACCAACCTTCATCACTCATTTACTGGAATTAATAATAATATCGTATGGCCAGAGGGTAGCTTGCATGTCGAATTTCATTTTTCCTTGAAGCACTATGAAAGTCAAGGAGGTTAGATATCTAAGCTCCTTGAACACTATAGCGCTTTCTAGTAGAGAAATGAGGAACTTTGTGTTCGCGGAAACTCCCGAGATTAATGTTGCCATTATGAACACGGCCTACTGAATTCAAATGGGTTCTTTGACATGCCAACATCGTATGACATGGTGTCGTAATTTTTTCCGCCTTTCAAAAATCACTTGCCACGGCCAGGAGCGAACCTGCAAGCTTGGTGTTAGTAGACCGACACGTTGACCACTCCCCCACCGTGGCAAGCATTTACTGGAATTGAAAAAAGGAAACTATCTAGCTCTTGTGCCACCTGCTCATTAACTGTTTTCCCTCAAATCGTATACAGTATATTATTTCAGTACTATACATGTAGATAGCTTTTGGGGCGCTTGCAAGAAACCGATCGTAACAATTGACCATTCAAATAAAAGATAATTACCCATAGCAGTAAAAAAGCACACTTATTTCATAAATATCGATAATTTGTTTATAAACAAATAAACAAGATGTTAGCCACAGGCAGAACTGTGTCTCATCGAGCCCTACTGTTATGCGAGGCTAATGTACAACGACAATGATGTTGACAAGCGTGATTACACGCACGGGTCCTCTAGGGCAGCGTTTCCCAAACTGTGGTACACGTACCACTGGTGGCACGCTCGTACTGCTGCAGTGGTACGCGGTGATGTTACAGAAAATATTAGATACGTTACGAAAAATATAAAAATAAAAAAAATCATATTTTGCCGGACCACTTTAAGGTCAAAGACAAGGAGAAGTTTTATGAATTGAATTGTGATTCAGAACTAAGGCAAATGTTTTCAAAAATGACTCTTGTGTACCTTTGGATTAAGAGGCGTGCAGACTATGCAGACATAGCTGACAAAGCAGTAGATTTTTACTGCCTTTCACTACTTCGTACTTGTGTGAGACTGCATTTCCTTCACTTGTTTATCTCTAGAATAAATACCGGAATAGGCTCCTTACAGTGGAAAATGATCTTAAACCAGACATTCCTAAGTTGGCTTCTAATCTACAAGCTCTTAGGCGGCTTCGGTGGCGTAGTTGGTAGCATGCTGAGCTTCTATGCCCAAGATAGCGGGTTCAAACCCGGCCGAAGCCGTCGGATTTTTAAGAGCGTTAAAAATCCCTCAGTATGCCTTCCTTCGGAGGGGAAGTAAAGCCGGCGGTCCCATGTCATAGATTTATGGCATGTTAAAGATCTTTCCACTAATTACACCTGTGTGAAACTAAATTGGATAGGTTAAGAATGTAAACAACGCTCTTAGGTTGCTACGTTCGTTGCCAAGAGCCGACTGCGGTGGCGTCTAGTAGCTAGTTCTGAACTAGGCCTAGTAGTCGTTGACGGTGGCGTTTGGCGGCAAAAGTAGGAACTATTTGAAAATTCAAAGTTGCAGTCCCTACTTGAATTAAAAAACAGATACACACACTAATACAGTCATCACAATTAACACCGGTTATCAGACAGATTCTACACACACCCAAAGTACACGGGGCTACATGACCGCGTTGTCGCAGCCCCTAAACTAAGGAACCAACCAACCACCAATCTACAAGCTCACCCTTCACATTTAAGTTGTTAGTTGAACTTTGTTTTGTATGTTTAATTATTGCGAGTTCTTTCATTAATATTATTTGCACAGTGTCATTTCTGAATGCTTGAATTGAATATTTATTGAAATAAATAATAAATCAACTGGACACACTTTTAATTATTTGATCTTTAACTCCAACAGTCTAACTCTAACAAACACAATTTACAATCCGTATTTCGGTCTACTACGTAATGCTTGTGGTGGTGGTGGTGGTGTGGGGTTATAGTTACTATATCTCCCAACCATTAGGTGGTACGCGATAAATTCTCATCCCTTAAAGTGGTACACACACAAAAGAGTTTGGGAAACACTGCTCTAGTGCATCTATATTCCTTATTAATGCATACATTTTCGAGACGCCAAAAACTGAAGATTTAGACTTGGGTATCTTTTACAAATAACCCACATTTCTGAGTCACTGTAACTCTCTGCTCGATATGTTTGTTAGGGAAGTTGTGCGAGACCACTAAACTTCATCACTCAGGCAGATTAGATATGGGCGGTGTGATACGCTAGTTAGTGTGTTTGCCTGCAGAGCGCGTGCCTATGAGTGTACTGTTTGCATGCGGTCTGTAAAAAAGCATACAAGTCTTATTTCTTAGAAAGAAAAAATTAGTATTTATTTTATGAAATAAATCTTGCAGTGCACGAAATGATTTGGGATTTTAATACAGTTAACATGCACAGGGAAATATTTTGCAACTCTGTAGGCTGTCTTCACTTTAATTAACAATAGGCCTACGTAATGAATAATAGGAGCATTTTAAAACTCCGCATCAGTTAGCAGATTCAACACTAAATTGTAGTAGATTATTCCTAACTCACAGTCTTTAATACTCTTCTGGGGTAGAATAAGGTGGTACATTACATTCATTTTTTGTTGTTGTTGTAATATTCAGAATCGAGGAAGTTCTTTTACCAAATGAATGGTTTCTGCCAATACTTTCGCACTGCCATGTTTGCCTCTGAAGTGATTTTCTGCCTCATTTCTCTTGGCAGTTAGAAGATGGTAACATGAGATATCTTCTGCAGATCTGTAGACAAATCGTCATCCTTACTCTGCAAAGCCTCGGACAAGTTGTGAGTTATAGACAACATTTTACATGATACAAAAGTAGCTACAACAAACTGAAACTAACGTGCACCACTAAGGGGCTCCCATTGCTTACGGGCCCCTATGTATTTGCCCCCCTTGCCCCTCCCTCTCGGTGGCCCTGGTCATATTCATTTGTAGAAGCAGTGGCGTAACTACGGGGGCGTAATCAGGGGTATCAATCCCCCCCAGAGCCAAATAGTGAAAATATGGAATTTGGTGAAGCTTTTAATTTTGAATAAAAGCAATATTTTTTATTGATGGCAAATGATCGATTGTGTTTGATAGCATTTCTTTTCACGCGAGTAAAATGTATAGTGTTACTCGAACGTAACACTTACTGAATGAGCAAACTGATCAGCTGTTCAGTTAGCCAGAGGGCTGACAGTGAGATGGGTGTGGCACTAGATCACCTAATCCCTTTCCAAAAATACTCCACTTGGCACTGGCCATTCTGTTAATATCAAAGTGTGAGTGCAATTGTGGAAAGTAATAATAGTAATGTTATCCGTCCCTTTTAACTACTCTGGCTTTTAGAGACGATGGGGTGCCGGAACTTTGTCCCGAAGAGGATCTTTAACGAGCCAGTAAATCTACTGACACGGCTCCCTCGAATTTGTGCACCCTTAAATGCCAACTAACTGCGCCAGGATACGAACCTGCAACCTTGGGCCCAGCAAGCGAGAACGTTACCGCTGAGCCACGCAGTCAGTAAATTGTGGAAAGTGAATAATATTGTGTTTATTGGTTTTGCTAGTTAAATTTAACTATAGTTGTAAACTGTAGTTTACTAATATTTATGCAATGTCGGGGAATAGAGAGGGCTAGATGATTTCGCGAAGAGAACTGGACCTCACATCCCCAACCCCCCCTAGCAAATGTGATTTTGACTCAGCTCATTCCTCTCTAGAAGCAAACTCTGGTTGAAGGGAGCGCGTTCGTTGATACCAGAACTGTGGCCCATACAGAGAGAAGAATCATTTGTCTGGTCACCACCACCTTTGATAATTTTCATGATTGAAGATCATTAGTTCACTTTTCACATTTAAATACATAGCCCACGTACTTATTTAGTAGATTAATTATGTTTGATCTTCCGTCAGTCAACACAAGAGTATCCAAATAGATTGGACAGAAAGTGACATTTATTTTATCACTCTATTATCTGAAAGAATTGTTATCACACTTCTCCAACAAATGGTGGGGTTTTAATTGCATGACATGTTTCACTCCTCAGGCGAACATCATCTGATCCAAATAAAATAGCTCTACAAAAGGCCTATCAAAACACACATTACCACCCTTTACGTTCTCTAATAGGCTACAAAGCTCAACATTCACAACATTTTTGGTGATTGCTGAATTACACCCGTATTTAATCGATTTCAATGTATTAATTACAGTATACCCGCGACCGCCATCTTGAATGTATGAAGTCTACCCGTATGCTCTTGTGCCTATAAAACATTAGCTTTCACAGAGCTTCGAAATTCTACGAATGAGCATTTTTAGTACCGTGTTTCGCATATTGATGGTGGTGGATATTCGTAATATTCAATATGATTTAGTTTTAGCACATATTTCATATGCAAATTTTGGAGAGCATTGATCATTTAGAAAGTAACTTACAGTGAGTTATTCATTATAAATACTTAAAATTACTAAAAATAGATACACACCCACACACACATACGGATATCATTAGCCTATTTCATTTAAAAGAAAACATGCTTAAATAACTATGGACACCATTAATTACTAGTACTGTACTGCCTTTCTTTTATTATTATTTTTTTATTAGGGGAAGATATGCATTTACGCACATAGTATCGGGCTCTTGAGTAGCAGACTACCGACTAAAACTCCCCCCATCACTTCTGAACACTAGCCTGGAACCGTGTATCACATTACTTCAGGCTAGAGCCATTTTATCTTTGGCAGTAGGGCACTCTGCCGTAGTGAATTATCTTCAAAGACGATCCAGATCTGTCTTCTCTGTTCGGAGGATATTTTCCAGCTTCCAATTTCCTTCATTTTGTAGCATCAGAGCAACAATATTGTCCGGAGGTAACTCTACCTCAATGTGCTCTTGAAGAGACTGCCTATTTTGGACCTACCGTCCACAAGAGAAGAAGGAGTGATTAGCATTATCTACAGTAGTTCATTAATACAATAGACGCAATCTGGAGAATCCACCTTCCCGATCTTCTTAAGATTAGAACAGATGTACCCATGTCCAGTCAAGAACTGAGTGAGATAATAACCAATCTCACCATGCTTCCTCTCTGTCCAAATTAGCACCTGAAGTATCATTATCTTAGTCCACTACTACAACTAATAATAATAATATTAAAAACAATTACTCCTGGGAGCATTTACAGCTTGTAGCCTATTACCAACTGTGCATTTACATTATATCATCGGTCTGCAAAGTGAAACACACAAATTCGGAGAACAAGCTATGAGAAAATGAATCGTGTATATCTGTCGTAGCACATTTCCTCGTAGCGAGTTCTACGACTTGGGGTGTTTCGCTCGTAAGGTGACGATTTTTGCTGTCGAATTTTACATCTATTTGTCAGATATACGATATGTTTAAAGCTAGCTATTTTCACTCATCCTATATATCTTGTATTTCTGAGTTTCGGCGGTTGATTATTGTTAAGATTTCTGTTAACTTGTGTCAGACATCGTCAGATACAAAGCAGAGCAACTGGGGTGTGGTTGTGAGGTTCTCTCGGTTTACAGGTTCATTAAACTACTCCAGAAGACAAGTTGCTGACACCACGGGCCCGCCCCTACCAGAACTGGGTTAAACAAACACTGCACGGG
The DNA here is from genome assembly GCA_946902985.2 of Meconema thalassinum. NCBI lineage: Eukaryota > Metazoa > Arthropoda > Insecta > Orthoptera > Tettigoniidae > Meconema > Meconema thalassinum. The sequence continues at coordinate 1,135,366,346 of OX336388.2, read as the reverse complement.
GAGCACGCGACGCCTGGCCGACCTGTCAATCAAAATAACGTGACGTGGCGTGCTGTGGTACATCACCCCTACCCCGATATTAATGATTCAACGATCATCCATTGCGTGGATAACTCCACAGTGCAGCCTGTTGGTAAGGGAATCAGAATATTTTTAAAGAGTCTATATTACATCAAGAACTGACAGGTAATCTCACTGACATTAAACGCAAGGCCATGGAACCTTGCTATGTCCAGTCTCGGGAGACCAACAAACCTTGGATTGGCACAGTAGCTAGCATTTTCGTAAATTCTAGAGGAGACCAAATCCTGGCTTTTACACTTCTACATGGCTAATTAGTGATAATATAATTATGGTTTTCATACCTTTCTGGGAATCACTAGCAATTGAAATTACTGTCAATTATCACTACTGCACGGGAAATATTCACTAAATCCTCGTCTAAACAAAACTACATTAAAAATATTTTGTCAAAATGTTCGGAAATATCACTAGATCTAGTTAAAAAGTCGCTGAATTGGCAAGACTGACTTTCATATCATAAATATTATTTCATTAGTATCCAGTAGCGACCGATCTTGACAAATGAGCATTCAAATGAAAGAGAATAGACATTAGACATTAGCAGTGACGAATTGCACTCTAATTTCATAAATATCTATAATTTCTTTAAAAAAACTTTTAAAAAGATGTACGTAGTGTGCGATTTGCAGATATTGTTGCTGTAGGAAAATACGCACCATAATTGCTGTCCACTTCACATTTTGGCCGCTGTGACGCCTGTTTCATGTCATTTTAACATTCTGACGCCTTCCCTTTATCATTTTGCATGGATTTCAGAAACAGTAAATCAAAGGAATGAGTACTCAAATCATATAATTTCATAAATATCGAATAACTGGTGAGTGTTATGATGATCCAATTTTCAATGAACTTGGAATTCCAACTGAAATGTAAATAGTGTTCTATAATCATTTGGTTGAAACAAAAACATAACAACCTTTTTCCTTAAGTGTCTCATTATAAACCTATTGGGGAAAGTGTGGTTTATGAACATGCGAGATTTCTCGCACGGGTCCGCTAGTTAAATATATTTTCAATTTTCTGGAGCAGAAAGAATTTTCCTAGAAAGGTTGAGCCATAATAAACCATTTATCTATATTGTCTGTAAATATAATTTCGGTTGGCATACACGTTGAACGTCCGCTTTAACTTTCGTGATGAATTATTTTGAAATAAATATTAGAATATAATACCATACAATCTCGCACTTTTGAAATAATTGAGTCGTTCTTTCTTTCCCCCCACACAGGTGTATATTACGTTTCCGGAGGTATTAATTTCATCACAGTGCCTGGCTTTGTGCAATGAACTCCTCTATAAAGTAACACGCAACTAAAACCCTCCGGCCACAGCTAGGATTTAGCACTGTACGTCACGTGATCAGAATGGATCACCCTCCGTGCTGGGACCAGCCGACATGTGACGTGACAATACATAATAACTGGTGGCCCGTTGATACCCATTCATATAACTAACTTGTTGGGCTAGAGTGTGAGGCTAATTTCCACGCCAGGAGGTCTGTTAGACACTGCAGGGGTCACATGTAAACAACAAGACCTGCATATTAATACTGTCTCATGGTGTTAAGCATCTTCTCAAATCAACTCTGCACGCTATTTCCCAGGCCAATTACATGAATACTTACGTCTTCATATTAAATCCCCCACATAAAACTTGGATACAAGTACTGTATGTCATTATATTATTCTCAGTTGGCAATACTGTAGTGTTACAACACACTAGGCAGGTGTTCTCAACTTTTTTGATATGTTTAGAACCACCCTCATGCCATACCAAGTATCCGAGCATCATTACATTGAATATAATAATATAATATATATAATATTGTATGGCATCGGTTGCCGGGTGCAAGCTTCGTTATTTGCACCCAGAGGGCAGCTTGCATGTCGTATTTTGTTGTTCCTTGTCAAGGAGGTTAGATTTCTAAGCTCCTTGACACTATAGCGCTTTCTAGTAGAAAATGGAGGAACTTTTGTATAGGCGGAAAATCCCGAGATTAATTTTGCCATTATGAACACGGCTTACTGAATTCAAATGGGTTATTTGACATGCCAACAAAGTAAGAATGCGTGTCGTGATTTTTGTCGCCTTTCAAAAATCACTTACCACGGCTAGAAGCGAACCTGCAAGCTTGGGGTTGGTAGACCGACACGATAACCACTCACCCACCGTGGCAAGCAATTTAATAATAATATTATTAATAATAATAAGCTAAGGGCGACTTGGAAAAAATCCTCACAGAGGAAAGAAAAACAAGATGTTCAGTAAAGAACATATAGCCTACTTTCTCCTAAATGCGTGGTGCTATACTGATATTAAACATGAATATGAGGTGCCCTTTGATAGTGCTACCTCTGTAAAAAAAAAAAAAACATACAATTTGATTTCACAGTGTTTGAATTGATATGGGGAATCGATTTGCACACATTCATGGCCGCTAGCTGCGAACTATTGGGCTGATGACCTTGTAGCTTGGTCAAGAGATTCTTCATACATAAAGGTATAATATTGCAAAATTTGGTACAGATCAGATTGATCGTAATTTGATTTAAGCTTTTAACATTTGGGTGGCCGCCATTACGTTTTCGTCAAGATGGTGGCGATATAAAACATGACACTGAGGTGTCCTTTGCTAGTGCTACCTCTGTACCAAATTTCGTTCAATTCTGCTTCATCGTGTTTGCAAATATATGGGGAATCGATTTGCACACATACATGGCCGGTATCCAAAAAATACTAGGCAGATGGCCTTGTAGTTTGGTCAAAATGTTCTTTATACACAAGGGTATAATGTTGCATTATTTGGTAGAGATCTGATGATTAGGTTGGTCGTAATTTGATTCAAGCTTTTAACATTTGGATGGCCGCCATTACGTTCTCGTCAAGATGGCGGCGATATAAAACATGACATTGGAGTGCCCTTTGCTAGTGCTACCTCTGTACCAAATTTTGTTCAATTCGGTTTCACCGTGTTTGAATAGATAGGCGGAATCGATTTGCACACATACATGGCTGCCATCCGCAAACTATTGGACTGATGACCTGGTACTTTGGTCAAAGAACGCTTCTCACATAAAGGTATGTTGTTGCAACATTTGGTAGAGATCAGATGATTAGGTTGGTCGTAATTTGATTTAAGCTTTTAACATTTGGGTGGCCGCCATTAGGTTTTCGTCAAGACAACGGCGATATAAAACATGACACTGAGGTGTGCTTTGCTAGTGCTACCTCTGTACAATATTTCGTTCAATTCGGTTTCACCCTGTTTGTATTGATAGGGGGAATCGATTTGCACACATACATGGCCGCCATCTGCAAACTATTGAGCTGATGATCTTATAGTTTAGTCAAAAGACGCTCACCATATGAATATATGTTGCTGCAAAGTTTGGTAGAGACCGGATGAGTAGGTTAGTCGTAATTTGATTTAAGCTTTGAACATTTGGGTGGCCGCCATTTCGTTTCCGTCAAGATGGCGGCGATATAAAACATGACACTGAGGTACCCTTTGCTAGTTCTACCTCTGTACCAAATTTCGTTCAATTCGGTTTCACGGTGTTTGAATTGATAGGGGGGGGGGGGGGGACGGACATTCAGAGTACACACACTCACACACACACACACTCACACACAGACACACAGACAGACACACAATTTTTGGCCCTGTGTAGATCTCATAAGTCTACTTTCATTTTTTTTTGCAAAAATCGATAGTAGGCTAATAATAAAGATAAAAATTCCTCTCGGCACGCCGGAAGGCGGAGGTAGATTTCACCGGGCAAACTAGGGGATAGGCTATAATAGGCAAAATATGCAGGTTTTCGTAGGAGGATCAGACCTCATTTATTGCGAGAAAGTATTTTACAATTGGAGGTTAGATAAAAAATTTTCGTCTTTCTATGCATATTTTTAACATTTTACTGTCTTATGGGGATGGTAACCTTCTTGTCATTTGGGGTTAATTTTTATACTTGTGATCACACTGTCCTTATGCAAGGTATGGAACTAATGTGTAACTATCTAACAGTCTGTTACTTCTTCACGCAAAATTTTATCTCCCGCAGAGATGTTGGTTGGTTCCTCAGTTTAGGGGCTGCGACAAGGTGGTCATGTAACCCCGTGTACATTGGGTGTGTGTAGAATCTGTCTGATAAACGGTGTTATTTGTGATGACTGCATTAGTCTGTAATTCAGGTAAGGTCTGCAGACGGTCAATTTTAAGTAGTAGTACCTAATTTTGTACCAAATACTAACGTCAACGACACCTAACTGTGAACTTGGCTGCTAGATGCCACCGCAACCAGCAACTTGCAACGAACGTTGTACCTTCCCCTCCGAAGGAAAGCATGCTGACGGATTTTTAGCGCTCTTAGAAAATCCGGCGACTTTGTCCGGCTTTGAACCAGCACCTTGGGCATAGAAGTTCAGCATGCTACCAGTTAGCCGCTTCCCTCATAGTCAGATGGAACAAGAAGTTCCGTGACGAACTAAAGATCCTACTTTTCTTAAAATTAAGATTCATGCCATAGATTAATTTACAGTATATGAACCTATCTAGAATAATGACGAAATTAAGTGGGTAATATCGAAATGTCTTAATTAGTTCGAAATAAGGTATACTAGGCATAATGTAGCCTAATAGAGCAATACAGTTGGCAGCTCTGGTGACTGAATATATTCTTACTTCCATCTCCTAAGGTACAGAATACAAAATGTGGTTGAAGTCCAAAGGACGTTACATTGATTTAGACATTGGATCTATTAGTACACGTAAAAGCATGTTGGCAACAATATCATGCGAGTGCTGGTCAGAAATAATCTGAAATATTATATATTTTTGTGCCAATTTTGGATGAAATCCATTTGTTGGTATAGAAGTTACATGTATTTAAAAATTGGTCCTATCAGCAGGCTTAGAATCATGTTGGTAGAACTGACGTATATAAGTTACTCCAAATTAATGTAAAATGTCGGGTAATTTACGTGTGCATAGTTTAAAGCTATCGGCTTGCATACTTTCTGATATATTTGGATACAAAATAGAGAGCAATTATTAACAGTTGGCAGCCCTGGTGGCTCTTAAGAATACACTCAGTCATATATGTTTATGTACACATATTACATACAAAATTTGGTTGAAATCCAATTGATAGTGTAGAAGTTATATGCATTTAAAAATTGGACTTATCAGAAGGCTTAAAATTATTTTGGCAACGCTGTCATGTATGGCCACCTGGAAATTTAACTGAAATAGTATTATCTACATGTGGGCCAATTTTAGAATAGCTCCCATGTATACCTTCCAAGATATCCAACATGGAGCTCAAATTTCTATTGAGTTTTTTTAGCAGTTGGTAGCACTGGCATCTTTTTCAAATATGGGCCTGAGATATTCCGGTATACATCTTTACTCATACTAAATTTGGTTTCGATTGCTGCAGCCGTTTAGGAGTTGATAGGGGACACACACACACACACACACACAGCCAGACAGACAGGACAGACAGACAGACAGACATACAGACTGATAGACAGAAGGACAGACACATTTTCCCGGATATATCTTATAAGTCTACTTTTTCCTCATTTTTGAAAAGTGTGAAAAGTAGGCTAAAAATGAATGTGATCTCGTCAATGGCGTTGTCTTGGCAACCTCTGATAGATCATCCCTTATCAATTTAAAAGCGTTGTTATGGTAACCTCTGATGGCACTTAGCATTTTTAAAAATTCCGAAATCATTTTTCTCATCCCTTGGCGTAATGGTGGGCCATATCAATAATTCTTTCAGACAAAAGTTTTAGGTAATTATTAGGGGAATATTTTCCATTTTGTACGGTTTTGATAATGTGCCTATTAAGAGAGATATGATTAATGTTTCCCGAAAAAATCACTTTTTTCCACCCCTTTGGTCAATGGTTGGTGCTATCAAAAAACTTATTTGACATAAATTTTTGGCACTTATCCGACACATATTATGAACTTAAAATGGATACGATATTTCACGTATTAAGAGAGTTATAGCGAAATTTCACTTTTTCGAAAAAAAGCCCCCCATTTTCACCCCCTTCGACCGAGTTTGCCCATTAACGAACTCGACCGAGATTTTATAGGGATACATATTATGTAAAAAATTCAAAGTGATTGGTGCAAAATTACGGCAGTTATCGTGTCCACAAGAAACTGATATATATATATATATATATACAGGGTGTATTTGATATGATGGAAGTCCTTTACACTGGTGATAGAAGATGGTATTCTAAGCAAATATCTTCATGAAATTAAGTCGGATCTTAATTAGTGTAGGTGGAATTAAATCACAAAAATCGTCGGTCAATATCTTGGAAACGGGCTTTCACTTCGTTCCCCTCAGCAGCAGAGCTGACTTCTCCCCGTCTCCCTCCCCTCCTACGCTGAGGAATGTTGACCAGAGTCTGCAGTTGAGTGACCTCCTCGCCTTGTCTGCCAATGACATTGAAATACACAAACCGAGCCTATGAACAGCTGATTCACACCTTCATGGGGAGTGGCTACATGACTAGTGATGGTGGATCTGTCTAGGATTTTTCCAGCTTCATGAACTATGCATAGAAAATAGAAATCCTAAAGATTTAGTAAATTAATTTAAGGAACTGTTGGTCTATCTTTGTGTGAAGATAGTGCAACAACTGTAATAAACTTATTAATAATACTAATAATAGTAATAGTAGGCTTTTAGACACACTAACTTCTTTTATGTTTCTTTTTGGTATGTCGAGTTGCCAGACTTTAATGTACGTAGGATTTCTTGTATGTGCCATGAAATCCATGGAGATGATCTTATTAGATCCCATTCATTTACTACATGACTGAACGTAGATCGCACCCTCGGGAAGGTTAGCACTCTACCACCAGAACTACACATGCTGACTCTTATTATTATTATTATTAGACTATTATTATTATTATTATTATTATAACACTGTATTATAACAATGTATTTGTATTTTATTTTCATTTTCGTGTATTTTCATATGTATTTACATTGTTGATGGACCAATAAATCAATCCTCCCCCCCCCCTCTCCAGTTAATGGCCACCCGAGGGCTGGAGATGGGATGGGACAATTCACAATATGAACATGTGGTACCATACTAGTATTAAATCTTGGAAGTAGGTTTCCATGGGTTCCCACTTCTACCCCAGGCAAATGTCGGGATTGTTCCTAACTTAAGGCCACGGCCGCCTTCTTCTCAATAATCATAACCGCTGGCAGTGCAGCCCATGAAGGGCCTAGGCCTACCAAGCGACCGCTGTCCAGCCATTTGGCCTGCAGATATTAGGGTGACGCGTGGTCAGTGCATCGGGTCCCCTCGGCCATTAATCTTGATTTTCCTGACTCGGGCACTGCCTCACTGTTAGACAGCTAATTAATTGCCCTCACGAGGCTTAGTGCACTGCGTTACAGCCCTCACGTCAGTTTCTAATATCCCTGATGGAGCCAGGAATCGAACCCAGGGCCTCCAGGTGAGAGGCAGTTGCACTGCCCCAACACCACAGGGCCGGCGCCTTCTTCCGAATCCTCACCTGAATTACAAATACCCACATTACTACAGAAACCACAAAACACAGGTTATCACACAAATTCTACCCACACCCAGCTACATGGGGCTAAATGACCAAAATCGCCAAGCCTCTCAAACAAAACATCAAGTTTTTTACTTCCGTCCTAAATGCCTAGTTCTGAACAGACTGCGGGATGTCGGAATTTTGTCACACTGCATTTCATTAAGAGAATGTTTTTAGTATTTTCAGAAACTAGTCAACAGAAGGTCCGACACGGACGCCAATGATACATCAGGGCTGAGTATCGAAATTATTTTATACATGAACATCAATCAATGAATTCCACACTTACAAAGTAGGCTACACAATACTACCGGTCCTGACGTCCCAAGCCATTGCGTGCGTTGTCAACAACAACAACAAGAACAACGGCAATGCACATTTTCTTACGAGACGGTAGAGCTCAAACAGCTGATAGCCTACCACCCCTCAAGTCAACCGGTAAGGTCAATGCTCCGATTACGTAACAACTTCCCCTTCGCGCGTCGTCACATCGGGCTCCGCCTCGTTTCCCCAGCCTGCCGCACGACTTTCTGCCTGATTAGATTCTGAAATAACTAAAAACATTGACTTTTTAATGATTAATTATCAATTTCAAGATAGGTGACAATTTTTTTTACCTAGGAAGCTTAGAATAGTCTCTTCTATCACCAGTGTAACGGACTTCCATCATATCAAATACACCCTGTATATATAGATAGATAGATAGATAGATAGATACATATATACATAAATTATATATAAACTTTTGAACTGACGGTGGTTTTGGGGTCTGGGGGATGTGAAACGCGAAGATATGTCGAAATTTTCCGGAAGTCGAAACATGGTACCCATTGCAATAGTTAGCTTTCTAATGAAATCTACCTAACAAGTAGCTCCGTGAAGAATTATACAGCCTATATTAGGTAGATTTCATTAGAAAGCTAACTATTGGAATGGGTACCATGTTTCGACTGCCGGAAAATTTCGACATATCTTCGCGTTTCACTTCCCCCAGACCCCAAAACCACCGTCAGTTCAAAAGTTTATATATAATTTATGTATATATGTATATATATATATATCAGTTTCTTGTGGACACGATAACTGCCGTAATTTTGCACCAATCACTTTGAATTTTTTACATAATATGTATCCCTATAAAATCTCGGTCGAGTTCGTTAATGGGCAAACTCGGTTGAAGGGGTTGAAAATGGGGGGCTTTTTTCGAAAAAGTGAAATTTCGCTATAACTCTCTTAATACGTGAAATATCGAATCCATTCAAAGTTCATAATATGTGTCGGATAAGTGCCAAAGATTTATGTCCAATAAGTTTTTTGATAGCACCAACCATTGACCAAAGGGGTGGAAAAAAGTGGGTTTTTCGGGAAACATTAATCATATCTCTCTTAATAGGCACAATATCAAAACCGTACAAAATGGTAAATATTCCCCTAATAATTACCTAAAACTTTCGTCTGAAAGAATTTTTGATATGACCCACCATTACGCCAAGGGATGAGAAAAATGATTTCGGAATTTTAAAAAATGTCAAGTGCCATCAGAGGATACCATAACAACGCTTTTAAATTGATGAGGGATGGTCTATCAGAGGTTGCCAAGACAACGCCATTGACGAGATCACATTCATTTTTAGCCTACTTTTCACACTTTTCAAAAATGAGGAAAAAGTAGACTTACGAGATATATCCTGGAAAATGTGTCTGTCCTTCTGTCTGTCTGTCTGTCTGTCTGTCAGTCTGTCTGTCCTTCTGTCTGTCTAGCTGTGTGTGTGTGTCCCCCCATATCAACTCCTAAACGGTTGCAGCAATCGAAACCAAATGTAGTAAGAGTAAAGAGGTATACCGGCTCCAGGAATTAACCTGGGGGGAGTCCTTGTGTCTCCGGGCAAATGGGAGTGAAATGCGTCGTTGCCAGACATCTGCAACATAACATATTGGATTCAGCAAGAGAATCCAACTAGCCTCTTTCACTCCAACTCCAGCACATAACCTACAAGAGGTGTCCCTGTTAAGCTGAGCAACCCAGTGGAAGGTTGGGTAATCAATCCCAGCGGGAAGCTGGGTCAGTGAGCCGATCAGTGCTGGGGGCTTCAAGGCTTACAACCTTGATAGTTAACAATTCGTTACCTGCGGGTAACCACCCTAAACACTTTTTCTTATCTCTTGCAACATGAAGGAAACGAATAACGGTAAAACTACCCCAGGTGGTACAACATTTAGAAAATCCACCCCTGCCTTTGGTGGGGCAAGCAAGCCTTCGGAGTCTGGGGAGCTTGCACTTTCATGTGAAACTAAGAAACGTTTTAATTATTTGGCAACCATCAACATCAACTCCCTCCTTAAGACAGGAAAACTAAAACATACATTAGATGTTTTAAATGACCACAATATCCTGATAACTGCCCTACAAGAGACCAGATTCTTGGATGACGAGCCAATCGAATCACAGGGATACAGGATCTACAAAGGGCAGCCAGGTGAAAGAGTGATGAAAAATGTGCCTCACTTGGGTACAGGCTTCATAGTCAACAACAAAATGATCAACTCCATCATCTCCTTTTCATCTCCAAATGGCAGAATGTCCACTATAGCCTTCAGAACTCTCAACAAAGCATACACAATTGTTAATTTTCATGCACCTACTAATGACACCAATAGGAAAGATATTGAGAGTGTGGAAAACTTCTGGAGGGTACTCGAAGAGACAATGGACCGGATTCCAAAGCACCATGTAACTATTTTAATGGGGGACTTTAACGCTCAGATTGGTAGAGAACGGAAATTTCAGGCCATAGTTGGAGAATATCCAGCACACAAGAGGACCAACAGGAATGGAGAAAGGCTGATTGATCTGTGCAGAAATTATAACTTAGTCCTCAAATCTACAGCTTTCAAACGCCTTCCTAGAAAAGCTATGACGTGGAGATGTCCTAATCCCATGCTTGGGGAATTCCAACTAGATCATGTAGCCATTAGTAGAAGGAACAACCAGGAAATATTAAATGTCAAAGTATTGAGAAGTGCGAACATTGACTCGGATCATTATCTTTCTTTGATCAAAACCAATTTCATCCCTCTTAAAACAAGCAGAGGAATCCATTGCATCAAGTCGCGAATTCCAAGGTTCAATCCATCTAAGCTGAGAGACAGTGATGACTTCACCAAGACCCTAGCTAAGAACAAGGAAAAGAAGGACTGGCCCCAACTACAGAAGGCACTAGTAGATGCGGCGACAATAACTATCCCAGCAGTCAGAAAGAATAAACATCCGTGGTGGACAGCTACATGTGACAAGGCAATAGAAGAGAGAAAACAAGCATGGCTGAAATGGAACCGTAATAAAAGTGTGGACAATCATGATAATTTCTTAGAAATTCGGAAAACTACTGCCAAAATTATCAGAACAAGCAAGAGGCAGCATAATAAGGATATCATTGACCAGGCAGAGAGGGATTTCCAGCGGAACAACACTAGAGACTTCTACCAGGCTTTTAAATCACAAATAACACCCTATTCAGCTCCTACACGTCACCTTCGGGGAGCTGACGGAGATCTGAAACTGAACAATGAGGAGTGCACCACAGCCTTAGCAGAGTATTTCAGCGACCTTCTTAACTCAGAGGAACCCATGGAAAAGCTACCTTTTGAACCCAAGAACGTTGCTAAGCCACACTCTTTCCCTCCAACAAAGGAAGAGATCCAGAAAGTCATTTCCGAATTAAAGTCCAATAAAGCAGCAGGCGAAGATGGGATCATTGCAGAGCTCTGGAAGTATGCTGACGAGGAGTCGATACAGAGTATCCATGACATCATATCTAACGTCTGGTTGACAGAACAATTACCTAGTGACTGGACCTCAGCTATCATTCACCCACTACATAAAAAAGGTGACAAATCAGATCTCAACAACTACAGAGGGATTTCCCTGGTATCAGTGACATACAAGATACTCTCCAAAGTATTGCTCACAAGAGTAGAGGTTCAACTGGATTCCTGCATTGGAGAGTACCAAGCTGGGTTTCGAAAGTCAAGGTCATGCACCGAACAGATTCTGAATCTCAAAACCATTCTCACGTACAAAAATCTAAGTGCCTCACCTTATGTTGCAATTTTCGTTGACTTCCAAAACGCATACGACTCAGTAGATAGAGAGTCACTCTTTGAGACACTGGCTGAATTGGGGCTAGATAAAAAGACCCTGAATCTAGTGAAAGCGACTCTCACTAACACCACAGTCAAAGTCAAATTCAGAGGGGAACTGTCCAAGAGCTTCGAGGTCAGAACTGGTGTTAGACAAGGGGATGGCTTGTCTCCGATCCTCTTCAATTGCCTACTAGAAAAAGTAATTCGTGAGTGGACGAAAACTCTGAAGGATGATTCTGGATTAAGAATAGGCTACAAGAAAGACAAGTTAACAGTCCCCTGTTTAGCCTTTGCAGACGACCTTGCACTCCTAGCGTCCAGTGTGGAGGAAGCTAACCATCAACTATCCTCTCTGAACTATATAGCAGCTAAAGTAGGCTTAAAGATCGCCATCAACAAAACACAGTTTATCAGCAACATCAGAGATGCGCCCGAGTCAATCCCACTGGGGGACAAAGTAGTACAAAGGACTAACTCCTTCAAATACCTAGGAGAATGGATAACCCCAAACATCAATGAAGACCTGGCCATGAACGACAGATGCATCAAACTGGAGAGAGCCTACCACCTATGCAAGAATATGTACAAATCAAAATCCCTCTCAATGAATTTCAAACTCAGACACTACAGTACTGTAGTGAGACCATCAGTACTATATGCCTCAGAATGCCTAAATATGGTCAGAAAAGGACAACTCCGGAAATTGGAGCTGAAGGACCGGAAGATTCTACGAAAAATCATGGGCCCTATTAAAGAGGAAGGCAAGTATAGAATCAGGCACAACAATGAACTCTATGAACAAGTGGAGAGCATTACAACAGCTATGAGGAAGAGGAGGCTGATCTTCTATGGTCATATTGTGAGAATGGATAATCAGAGGCTCACCTCCAGAATTTTCAACATTGTCTCTAGAGGGAAAGCAACTAACGCCAAGTGGTCGAAACTAGTCAGAAAAGACCTTGAACAATTGGATATTGACCCCAGTAACATCTATGACAGGAATAAATACAGGACTTTAGTCAGAACATCAGACTCTCTCCAGTCACTAACAGCAAAAGCAGTGCGTCCAGGAGTAGGTGTGAAATGGACTCAGGAGCGGAAGGACATTCACAGTGCCAGAATGAAGGAATACTGGGCTAGGAGGAAAGCTGCCAGAGATAAGAACCACGTGGTCCACAGCCGGCCAAAACGGAACTAAAAAAAAGAGGTATACCGGAATATCTCAGGCCCATATTTGAAAAAGATGCCAGTGCTACCAACTGCTAAAAAACGCACTAGAAATTTGAGCTCCATGTTGGATATCTTGGAAGGTATACATGGGAGCTATTCTAAAATTGGCACACATGTAGATAATACTATTTCAGTTTAATTTCCAGGTGGTCATACATGACAGCGTTGCCAAAATAATTTTAAGCCTTCTGATAAGTCCAATTTTTAAATGCATATAACTTCTACACTATCAATATGGATTTCAACCAAATTTTGTATGTAATATGTGTACATAAACAGATATGACTGAGTGTATTCTTAAGAGCCACCAGGGCTGCCAACTGTTAATAATTGCTCTCTATTTTGTATCCAAATATATCAGAAAGAATGCAAGCCGACAGCTTTAAACTATGCACACGTAAATTACCTGACATTTTACATTAATTTGGAGTAACTTATATACGTCAGTTCTACCAACATGATTCTAAGCCTGCTGATAGGACCAATTTTTAAATACATGTAACTTCTATACCAACAAATGGATTTCATCCAAAATTGGCACAAAAGGATATAATATTTCAGATTATTTCTGACCAGCACTCGCATGACATTGTTGCCAACATGCTTTTACGTGTACTAATAGATCTAATGTCTAAATCCATGTAACGTCCTTTGGACTTCAACCACATTTTGTATTCTGTACCTTAGGAGATGGAAGTAAGAATATATTCAGTCACCAGAGCTGCCAACTGTATTGCTCTATTAGGCTACATTATGCCTAGTATACCTTATTTCGAACTAATTAAGACATTTCGATGTTACCCACTTAATTTCGTCATTATTCTAGATAGGTTCATATACTGTAGATTAATCTATGGCATGAATCTTAATTTTAAGAAAAGTAGGCTCTTTAGTTCGTCACGGAACTTCTTGTTCCATCTGACTATGAGGGAAGCGGCTAACTGGTAGCATGCTGAACTTCTATGCCCAAGGTCGCTGTTTCAAAGCCGGCCAAAGTCGACGGATTTTCTAAGAGCGCTAAAAATCCGTCAGCATGCTTTCCTTCGGAGGGGAAGTTACAACGTTCATTGCAAGTTGCTGGTTGCGGTGGCATCTAGCAGCCAAGTTCACAGCTAGGTGTCGTTGACGTTAGTATTTGGTACAAAATTAGGTACTACTACTTAAAATTGACCTTCTGCAGACCTTACCTGAATTACAGACTAATACAGTCATCACAAATAACACCGTTTATCAGACAGATTCTACACACACCCAATGTACACGGGGTTACATGACCACCTTGTCGCAGCCCCTAAACTGAGGAACCAACCAACATCTCTGCGGGAGATAAAATTTTGCGTGAAGAAGTAACAGACTGTTAGATAGTTACACATTAGTTCCAAACCTTGAATAAGGACAGTGTGATCAAAAGTATAAAGTGAACCCCAAATGTCAAGAAGGTTACCATCCCCATAAGACAGTAAAATGTTAAAAATATGCATAGAAAGACGAAAAAATGTTAACTAACCTCCAATTGTAAAATACTTTCTCGCAATAAATGAGGTCTGATCCTCCTACGAAAACCTGCATATTTTGCCTATTATAGCCTATCCCCTAGTTTGCCCGGTGAAATCTACCTCCGCCTTCCGGCCTGCCGAGAGGAATTTTTCATATATCGTAATTATGTTAATTGCCTCTATCAGCATACAAAATTTCAGTTTTAATTGCTGTAATAGATTCGTAGAAATTAAAAATGAAAATCCACAGCCTGCTTCCAGTCTCCGACCGGGTCAGGAATGGAATGAATGAAGCCCCCATCTAGCGGCGAGGATATGAACTGTGCCGGCTGCCGAGGCCTGACGCACTCCTCTCGGGCAATGATTAATGAATGACAGCTGAAATGAAATGACAGTGGCGAGTGTTGTTGGAATGAAATTTTGACAGGGAAAACCGGAGTACCCGGAGAAAAACCTGTCTGCCTCCGTTTTGTCCAGCACAGATATCACATGGAGTGACCGGGATTTGAACCATGGACCCAGCGGTGCGAGGCCGGCGTGCAGCCGCCTAAGCCACGGAGACCTATCGTAGATATTGAGAACCGACTAAATATTGCGGACGGTCGCCATGTTGGGTGTTTATATATTGTACCCTTCAATGTTTTCTAGGATGCCGACTCTAGCTCGGGGTAATGGTCTGTCCGGTGGTGGCTCTAACTTATTCTAAACACCCTAGGAATATCGTCAAGGATCACAGGAGGCTTAACTTAAAATCAGTATGTCTGAGAACTCCTAATATAAAATAATTTATTCACAAAACATAATCTCCCCTTTGCTCCCATCCATAGACAATAAAACAACAAAATATACTCCCTTAAATTATTCTAATCAACAACATCAAAAATGCAAAAGGTAAATTAATCACACTGGCTGAAACCAGGAAACGAAAAATAATCTATTTCACTGCAGTCCACTGCTTCAAGTTCAAAATAAAACGTCAACAGACTTAAGTCATCAAAACTATGGCCTGAATAACCCAGCCATTCTATCAAAACAATATGCGCACTCATGTTTATAACTTGCAAAAATTGGATTCTGGGGTTCGGACATGTTCTCTCGTACAATCATCATCCTTCCTCACAAGAGTCAGACAATGAAGGCAATAGACTTATTCTAGGCCACAGGCATGTGTGCACGTTCTAGCTTATAAAAATTAATTCACTCAGAGCCATGACTCTGCTAATTACGGTAAAACAAACAAGTCAAATACATGAAGCATCAAATAAACACACTTCGGTGGCCGATGCCCCGTTACTCTTGATAAACAAACAACTATAATGAATGCACTCAAAATGATATTACAAGACGTCGCTTCCTGAAGCGGTACAAAAAGAAACAAACCCTGGGAAGCTAGACTACCTTCCCTCAATAGAAAACAATACCATCCAACGTGATCCCTCGACCTTGTGACAGACATTCTCACACCATAAAATAACCAGCTGGGCGGGCAACAACCTTCACTGCTACCTTCAGAATTCAGACGGCTGGCCACAGTTTTATACCTGCTTCTTATGACTCCCTTTGGTTTGAGCTGTACAGTTACCTTTCCGACGGAGCTATAGCGCACTCTCATCAGACAATGAATTCAATCATTTCATTTACCAATTATATCATCGTAGACTTGTGGGAATTTCGCCTCCGCCTTAATTCACTTACCATTTATATCATCGTAGAACACGGGAATACCACCTCCGTTATTAATTTCAGCTCAACTCAGGGTCAACTCTCAACCTTTTCTGAATATTATATTATCATCCAGCCATTTTGTCTTACCTTTCTTTACCTTGGTGTGATTATCAATTACCATACTTACTGTTCACATAATTTCAGTGTCACTACTGGTCTTTGTCACAATATCGAGCTGTCTCCCCCATATTAGCTTTTACGTTAATATCGTGCGTAAGCACTATCAATCCAATTATTCCCTTAATTGTGCATTCAGCAAAGTTACTGACACCCTCAAACAAAACACATTTAAACAAGATTTGATGCTCATATACTAATTTTACATTATAAAACACACAAAAAAATCATGAATGACAAATATACACAAATCTACACAAAACATGCCCGCTGCGCCCAAAATATCCATTTTATCATTATTGCTTATGATGGAGATAAACTTATCCGATTCCCATGATGGGATACGCTATGGCAAACATGCCCCATGCAATATCTTCTTATCTCGTATACATCCTGATGGTTATGGTCTGGTCCTTGATATCAGTCTTCTGGATCAATTGGTTCATCTTGCAAGGAGGGTAATTTACACACGGTTTCCAAAATTCACCAAAGCAAAGGTCCATTGTGAATTATTATTATTATTATCACAATGCACGGTTCTCGCGTATGTAGCTCCTACCTCCTACAGCTACCATCAACCTACTCAATTCAGCTGATAGTTCAATAGCGTCCTAGATCACTGACAGCTACTAATAGCTCGTATGGCTATCTCTATCATATAACTGTGTCGTACTGTCACGGTATGCACACTCACGATACTTTTCCAATTCGCTCTCGCGAATACTTAGCGATACTCAAATGTCCAAAGATAGAACTGCTTCTCCTTATAAAACTTGTAAAAATTGTTACTTTTCTTAATGCTACGGGCGTGGGCTTACGCCTCGTGCAGCGCCCGGATACGAACTGTTTTCGCTGCGTCTCCAGCTATTATTTATATGATTTCTCGTAGAGGTACTTGGAGTGGGGAGCTTTTAGAATTCATTTCCATAATAACACTCGCATGAATATGCAAATTAGCTCCTTTGAACGTCCTCATTTCTAATGTCTCAATGGCTTCTTTTTTTAAATCAAAAATCCGATCGTTGGATCCTTATATAATGAGCTCCGTAATTCCCTTCATTGTTCCTTAATTTCGGCGGGATTTGGTCGCGTCTCGCGTCCCTCGCTGCTATTGGTAGTTTCAAATCCACCCCCTGATTTCATTTTAATTCAGGAAAAAATCACAGAATGATCCAATTAAAATTTTGACGATACTTCTGAGAGTCTGGGATTGTCCCCTATAAGATGGTGTAATTCCTGTTTCTGCATTTTAATTACTGCTCCAATTTCTCTCAAATGGGCGGGGTTTATCTAGTGAGTGATCGTTGAAATTTTCGTATTTACCCGCTTGGTTGAAATACCGTTTCGCGTTGTCCGAGAGCATGTGGCTACCAGATGTTGGCTTTCTCTTCCTATCTTCATTGTCCGCGCTAGGTGAAAGTTACAGAAAAGCACGTACGGGCCTCCCTTTGTTGTGCTCTGGTCTACAGGCAACGTCTTTTCTCACATCAGCTTTGAAACATGAATAAAATCTTGTTGAAATAAATATGTAGAATTTATGCAATCACAGATGCATAAACGTTACAATATGTAGGTCTTAGAGTTATGTACTGTTACATGAAGATTATTGTGTACGTGTAGTATTCAAACTTCAATCGCATGATTGGGATACAAGAAGTAAAATAGAGATTTTAAAATTTCGCACAGCTGCCATCTTGTGGTTATGGAAACAATTGAAAAAATTAGATGCCAGTGGAATAACATTTGTATAAGGGTTTACTGTACCTAGTGTCACTGCACTCGGATGGTTAAATTGCGAGAAAGGACCATGTGAATATTTATAATTCGCGTCGCCGCCATGTTGGATTTGTGATCACCAGGTTATTTAAAGTCCTATAGGTGAACCTAAGTTCATAGCCCCTATGAACATTAAAAAAATCAGTTTGATTGCTATAATAGATTCTTAGATATTTTGAGCCGTCTAAATATTTCGGATGGTCGCCATGTTGGATTGTTATATGTATAGGCCATAGAGTCATGTAACATTAAAGGAAACTTATTGCGTGTGTTCATTATTCAAACTTTCACTTCTATCGCATGATTACGACACAAGAAATAGAAACTTAATTTAAAATTCGCACAACCGGCATCTGGAGGTTCTGAAAACAATTGAACTAAATTAGATACCAGTGCATTACAATGTGTATAAACTTTTCCTGTACCAAGTTTCTTTGCGTTTAGATCATTAAATCGCGAGAAAGGTCTATTTAAAATTTTCAACTTCGCTTGGCCGCCATGTTGGTTTTGTAGTTACCAGGTTTTCAAAAGTCACATAGGTGAACTTCAAGTAGTTCCCTTTATCACCGTAAAATATTCCAGGTTGATATCGGTAATAGTTTCGGATATATTGAATGCTGGTGAAACATTTCGCACAGCCGCCATGTTGGATTTGTGAGACGTAAAAAAAATTGAAGGGCACGGTCGGAGTCGTCCGGAATAGTGCTATGAACTTACCGAGTTTCATTGAAATTGCTTTAGCCGTTTGGAAGTTATTAGGAGGGGGAGGGAGAGGGGGGGGGGCATAAACACCATCACACACACACGCACACACAGACAGACACACGGACAAAAGGTGATCTCATAAGCCTATTTTTTCATAAATGAAAATGGGCTGGAAATTGGACCAAAGCACACAGATGAAGGATACAGGCTTCACTCCAGAGACACCACAGAGGAATTGTCCAACCTCGCAGCAGACATCAGAAAGAGGCGACTAAAATTTTACGGCCACATCAGCAGACTCCCACAAACCAGACTCACTAACAAAATTCTTAGACACATACAGCGTCTCAAGATTACTACACCCTGGATGATGCAAGTCAAAATTGATCTAGTGAAAGCACATGTCGAACCAGAAGACGTCATAGACAAAAGCGTCTTTCGACACAAGGTATACAGGTGGGAAGTGATGTCAGAGAGAGCAGCACCTACAGCTCAAAGACCAGAGTGGACCGAAGAAAGTAAGAGGGCATTCAGTGCCCGAATGAAAGAGTTCTGGAAAGACAGGAAGAACAAAATGTCATGATTGCTTCGCGTGGTCTAATAGGCCTGTAACGTGTGAAATAAATAATAATAATAATAATAATAATAATTAGAGTCTAATAATATTTAACCAACCGCAAAACCACGATGCCCTGGTTTAGAAACACCAAAGAAGGCCTCCATATGCTCCAAATAAATCAAAACGACGCATTGGACAGGGAATTCTTCCATCATAAAGTAGTGACGAAGGGGCTTAGCTGAGTCTTGCCTACTAAAAGAAAATATGCTGCCCTTTGGACAGAGGAACACAAGCAGGCTCATTCCCACAGGATGAAGGAATTCTGGACGCAAAAGAAGGTTGGTTGGTTCCTCAGTTTAGGGGCTGCGACAACGCGGTCATGTTGCCCCGTGTATTTAGGGTGTGTGTAGAATATGTCTGATAACCGGTGTTAATTGTGATGGCTGTATTATTGTATGTTATCTGTTTCAATTCAAGTAAGGACTGCAGACATTGAACTTTTCCAAGTAGTTCCTACTTTTGCCGCCAAACGCAACCCTCAACGACTACTAGTTGCGTTACCAACTGGTTACCAGAACTGGTTACCAGATGCCATCGCAGTCGGCTCCTGGCGACGAACGTCGGAACCTAAGAGCGTTTGTCAAATATTCTACCTAACCTACAATTTAGTTTTACACAGGTGAAATTAGTGGAAGGTTCTATAAATCTATGATATGGGACAGCCGACTTTACTTCTCCTCCGAAGGAAGGCATACTGAGGGATCTTCAACGCTCTAAAAAATTCCGACGACTTCAGCCCGGTTTGAACCCGCGATCTTGTGCATAGAAGCTCAGCATGCTACCAACTACGCCACCGAAGCCGCCTAGAAAATGCCAAATTTACAAGACATAACGAGGTCCTAGATGGCCCTTGTGAATTATAAAACCGTAGTGATAATCGATATATCCGTACCACTGAGCCACAACCTTCCAAGAGCCTATGCCCAAAAGATCAATACACCGAACTGGCCAAATATAGAAGCTAAAGCAGGTGTACATTCTGTCTGGAACTGGAATTGTACCTTCAAGACTGGAGGACCAACTACAGGCTCTCGGAATGGCTGACATGCTGGGACAGATCCAAACCTTGGTGATCTTGGACACTTGCCATACAGTGCGGTGATTCTATGAAGAATGAACTATGAATGTGCTGGACATTAGTCCGTATTTTCACTCTATATAGTCTACCATTGCCGGCCCCGTGGTGTTGTCTCTCACCCGGAGGCCCCGGGTACAATCCCCGGCTCCGTCAGGGATTTTAAAACTGACGTGAAGTTTGTAACGGAGTGCACTCAGCCTCGTGAGGACAATTGTGTAGCTGTCTGACAGAGAGGCAGCGCCCCGATCACGAAAACCAAGATTAACGGCCGAGGGAACCTGACGCGCTGATCACGCGTCACCCCAATATCTGCAGGCCGAATGGCTGGGCAGCGGTCGCTTGGTCGGCATTAGCCCGTCATGGGCTGTATAGTGCCAGGGGTTGACTTTTTTTTTACTATAGTCTACCATTGTAAAATGAGGAATTTTTCAATCTGTCGGCCATAACAATATATATGTATGTAGGCCTATATCTTATTGTTCCGGTTTTTAGCCTATTTTCAATTTTGAAAATATAGGCTTATGAGATCACCTTTTGTCCGTGTGTGTGTGCGTGCGTGTGTGTGTGTGTGTGTGTGTGAGGTGTGTGTGTGTGTGTGTGTGTCCCCCTAATGAAATCTAAACGGCTGAAGCGATTTCAGTGATACTCGGTAAGTTCATAGCACTATTCCCGGCGACCTCAACCGTGCCCTTCATATCTGGTTACGTCTCACCAATTTAACATGGCGGCTGTGCGAAATATTTCACTAGCATTCAATATCTCCGAAACTGTTACCGATATCGCCCTGAAATTGTGTACGGTGATAAAGGGCACTACTAGAAGTTCACCTATGAGACTTTCAAAACCCTGGTGACTACAAAACCAACATGGCGGCAAAGCGAAGTTGAGACTTTTAAATAGACTCTTCTCGCGATTTAAATATCCAAACGTAATGAAACTTGGTACAGCAAATATTTATACACATTGCAATGCACTGGAGTGTAATTTAGTTCAATTGTTTACATAACCTCAAAATGGCGGCTGTGCGAAATATTTCACTGACATTCTATTTCTCCGAAACTATAACAGATATCACCCAGCAATTTTGTACGGTGATAAAGGGTACTGATACAAGTTTACATATGTATGTTTCATAAACCTGTCAAGTACAAAACAAACATGGCGACCAAGCGAATTTGAAATATTTTAATAGACTTTTCTCGTGAGTTAACTCTCTGAGCGTAGTGAAATGTGGTACAGTAAATGATTTTGCAGATTGTAATGCACTGCCATCTAGTTTAATTCAATTGTTTACATAACCTCAAGATGGCGGCTGTGCGAAATTTTAAAATTAAGATTTTATTTCTTGTGTCGTAATCATGCGATCGAAGTGAAAGTTTGAATAATGAACCTAGGCAATAATTGTCCTTGAATTGCACATAACTCTATGGCCTATACATATAACAATCCTAATTGGCGAGATTCCGAAATATTTAGACGGTTCTCAATATCTATTAATCTTTTACAGCAACCAAACTGAAATTTTTATAGAGACTATGAACATATGTTCACCTATAGGACTTTCAGTAACCTGGTGAGCACAAATCCAACATGGCGCGACGCGAAGTATAAATATTTAAATGGACCGTTCTCGCGAATTGACTATCCGAGTGCCATGAAAAGTTGCACGTTAAATGCTTATACAAATGGTGATCCACTGGCATCTAATTTATTTCGATTGTTTGCATAATCACAAGATGGCTGCTGTGCGTATTTTTAAAATCTCGTTTTGACTTCTTGTGTTCTAATCATGCGATTGAAGTTTGAATACCACACGTTCACAATAATCTTAATGTAATAGTACAAAAATAAAAATCCAACCTGGCGACCATCTGAAATATTTAGACGGTTCTCAATATCTACGAATCTGTTACAGCAATTAAACTGAAATTTTGTATGTTGATAGAGGCAATTAACATGAGCAGGATATATGAAAATAGGCTGTATAGTTCTTCACGGAACTACTTGTTATAGTTATATTGTTAGTTATTATTGTTTTAAGGCGTGGAACCACGAGGTCATCTGCCCGGAAATATTCCGGTTTTTCAACAGGGTTGGGGATGAGATGCGATGAAAGTCTATTTGGTGAAAGGTAGACCATTATGACCGGATGCCTTTCCTGACACCAACCTCATGAGAGGAGTTTTTATTTATTTTTTATTTTTTAGTGCAGGGAATGGAGAATACCAGTGTGGATTCCGACAGGGTAGATCGACGACGGACCATATCTTCACAATAAGGCAAATAATGGAAAAGTGTTACGAATATAATGTGGATGTGCACCAACTATATGTGGATTTCAAACAGGCTTATGATAGTGTAAAAAGGAAAACTCTGTATCAGACCTTGATGGACATGGGATTCCCACCCAAACTAATCAGATTGGTGTAAATGACTCTTACTGGCACAAAATGTCGAGTTAAAGTTGAAGGAAGACTCTCAAAAGGTTTTTAGGTAAACCAAGGCTTATGACAGGGAGACGTACTGTCCACGCTGCTGTTCAATATAGTACAAGAAATAGTAATGAGGAAGATAGATATCAGCAATCCAGGAGGGACGCTGTTAAACCGTATGCGCCAAAATCTAGCGTATGCTGATGATGTAGGTATGCTGTCACGAAGCCTGAAAGATCTTGAAGAAGGGTTTGGACGGCTAGAAAAAGAATCAGAAGAAGCAGGATTACGAGTGAACTACAACAAAACTCAATATTTATTATTATCTAGGAGAAATACTGTGTAGAAAGATAAATATATAAATTTATTTATAAACCTAAATGGGGTGAATTTTGAGAGGTGTGAAAGTTTCGAGTATTTGGGAGTACTGGTTACTGAAGATAATAGCACAAGAGAAGAAATAAAAGCAAGAATTTCAGCCGGTAATAGAGCTTATTGGGCACTGATAAAAATCCTCAAAGCGCGCATCCTCAGTAGAAGATCAAAGGTGACAGTGTACCGAACAGTTATAAGACCAGTGGTAATGTACGGCTCGGAAACATGGACTATGACTGTGGCAGAAGAGGAGCTTTTGAAAAGATGGGAAAGGAAAATACTGAGGAAGGTTTATGGAGCAGTGAATGAGGCAGGAAGATGGAGAATACGGGAAAACAAAGAATTGGAGGAATTATATGGGCATCCTGATATAGTTTCGGAAGTAAAGAGTAATAGGCTAAGATGGCTGGGACATTTCGAGAGAATGGCAGGTGATAGAGTGGTTAAAAAGACCTATAGAGGAAATCCAGGTGGAAGAAGATGCAAAGGAAGACCTAGGAAGCGATGGTTGGATGACGTGGAGGACGACTTACGCAAGGTGGGAGTAAGAAGATGGAGGAAACGTACAGAAGATCGTCAGGATTGGGCAACGATTGTTGGAGAGGCCAAGGTCCTACATGGACTGTAGCGCCGAGTAGTAGTAGTAGTAGTAGTAGTAGTGTCCGAGGACATGTTCGGCTCGCCATAGTTTGTATGCGGTTACCCATGGGGTGAGCTACAAGTACCGTCGCGTGTGGAGTGTTGTCTGGGGAGGAACGTGTGAATAATAACGAGGAATTGGAAAGTAGCGGCTGTGGCCTATAGTTAGGGACCAACCCCGACGTATGCCTAGAAGAAAGATGGGAAACCACAGAAGACCATCCTCAAGATTGCCGGCGGGGTTTCGAACATCCTCGCCTCCCGGATGTGAGCGACTGTCTGCAGCCACGCTGTAACGACCACGGTTAACTCACCCGGTTAGGAGTTAATGAGAGATGACATTAATGAGGATGAATGAAACTGGGCAAGATGTAAAGGAAGCGGCCGTGGCCTGTCAGAAGGTACTGTACCCGAAAAAATCAAGGAGATGCTCACTGGTCATCCGAAACAAAGTTGGATTTTTGAAAAGTGAACATCCCGGCTTAAGATTGTGTCACAGTTCCGCCAGAGAGTTCTCCAAGGTTATACACAGCAAGCTGGAAACATGTTATGGATATAACTGACTATATTTTATACGCAAGTGTGCAAACCTACCTGCATTTCTCTCGGGGCTATGTCAGATGAAAAATAAAACATCCTATCTATAATTACGCTGTTCCATAACATGTCTCATCATAGAAATAAGTGAACATCGAACACACGTGTAGAAAAATATAAATTTATTAATAAAGACTAAATAACACTACTAAAACACCGGGTGAGTTAGCCGTGGTCGTTGCGGCATGACTAATGGCAGTCTTTCACATCCGGGAGGCGAGGAGGTTCGAATCCCCCCGCCGGCAACCTTGAAGATGGTCTTCTGTGGTTTCCCATCTTCCTTCGAGGCAAATGCCGGGGATGGTCCCTAACTATAGGCCACAGCCGCTACCTTCCAACTCCTCGCCCTTCCCTTCCAAACTTTCCTCCCCAACGGTACTTGTAGCTCACCCATTGGGTGTACGTCTCGAAGCAGCTACAAAAAAAAACTGGCGAGCCGAACATGTCCTCGGACACTCCCGGCACTAAAAGACATACGCTAAAAAAAAACTACTAAAACTACATAATACCCTAAATCTAAATCTACATACACGCCACTGCCACACACACACACAAAACTTCCCTACATTTATACAGGTTAAACTGTTGAATCTACGAGACGCTTCTGCCGTCTCTTAGTGTTAAAAATACAATCAAAACAATTTATACTACTGCACCTTGAAAGCGTGCATTCCATTTAAATACAAAACATATTTCAGGTCGCGTGCCTGCAAATAAGCTGGACTGTTATGTCAGCGCCTTCTATACTGGCCTCTGTAACACAGGTGTTTGATTGCCATTCATTTGTTTACCGCGCGCTCCTCGCACAGTAGCGGGATCACTTGCCCTCAGCTGTCATAGCCTACACTGGCACACACACACAATGCTCGCAAATGAACGGTAAATGCAACTCTAGCGTTTCACAAAATAACGTCTTACAAAAGCTGTAATAAGTTGACTAATTCCATTCTAAACTAATGCATACTTTAAACAATCATTCTTACAGTCGCGATCGATGTTCATGACCACCGACGCTATCATTCACTCTACATTAACAATTAAAAATCAAACACACGATCCAAAACATTCGCTTCCTTCAACTACAACCTATACTAAAAATATTTAACTATTATAATAATTATATATCAAAATAAACAAAATAAAATATTTACACAATATATACAGACGTCTATCGCTCCCAAGATTAATGCTTGAGCAATATGACAGCGTTAGCTTCATTAGCAACGCTTCTCCTTATAGTATAATTACTATATTATTTTTTGAAATGCTTGGCCCCAATGGTCGTATCATGTTTAAAAGTCAATATCGGTAACACAATGTCCGATCAGTTAAGATAAGTACATCGTTGCTTCTAATTCAGTTTAATAAAAATTTAATATTCATAATGTTGAATTTTGGGCTTATGCCGTGTTTTATTATATTGCAATTCGACGCGTTTCGAAAGAAACCATGTCTTTCATCGTCAGGAATAATCTGGAATACGACAATGTTGCTAAGAGAAAGCAACGAAGAACATATAGAAGGTGCCCAAAGGTGGACGCCACTATAGCCCCATGTTAGGGACAACGGAAAGCAGCAGTGAATTACTTTCTCAGGGTTCTGATAATAGGTAGCCAGGATTCACTGAGATTGTAGCCGGTGTCGCGGTTGAAATTATCTGGGTGTTTACGTATTTCAACCGCCTCCCTGATGATTCTGGGACGATATTGCTTTATACGGGCAAGAACATCCACCCCTTGGAACATGACATCATGGCCAGGTGTTAAAGCATGATCGGCAACAGCTGATTTATCAGGTTGAATGAGCCTGATACATCTATTATGTTCCTTAATGCGAGTGCATATTGTTCTCGAAGTCTGCCCGATGTAAACCTTGCCACAAGTACAGGGAACTCTGTAGATACCCGGTTGTTGCAATTTAGGCAAACTGTCCTTAGTTGGTCGCAGGATTTGCCTAATCTTAACAGAAGTTCCAAATACAGTCCGTATGTTGTATCGACGTAGGATTTTAGCAATACGATCCGTTGTGTTATGTATGAACGGAAGGTAAGCAGTTCCTCTTACATCTCTTTTCTCAACTGACGTCCTATTATTATTTGTTGGTTTCAGAACCGTAGAATCAAAGCCTTGCTATAACCGTTGCTCTCAAAGGTGGTTCGCAGGGTGTTAATTTCTTCTTGTAAAGAAGACACTTCACAAATCCTCCTAGCTCTGGTAGTTAGAGTTGTAAGGATACCATGTTTCTGGGCAGGGTGATGGTGAGAACTTGCGTGGAGATATCTATTGGTGTGTGTTGGCTTACGAAAAACGCTGTGTCCTAAAGATCCATCCTCTTTCTTGGTGACGAGAACATCTAAAAAAGGAATTTTGCCGTCAGATTCCTTTTCCATGGTGAAACAAATAGAAGGGTGCTGGAGATTAAGGTGATCCAGGAAATGGCTAAGATTTTCCTCACCTTCCGTCCAAACAACGAACGTGTCATCCACATAACGCCACCAGATCTTCGGTTTGAAAGGAGCCGACGACAAAGCTTTCTCTTCAAAGTTCTCCATGAAGAAATTAGCCACAACAGGAGAGAGAGGACTACCCATGGCCACACCATCAGTCTGCTCATAAAAAATCCCATTCCATAGAAAGTAGGAGGAGGCCATGCAGTGATAAAAAGTCTTGTGATGTCTTCAGGAAAAAAGCCATTAATGAGAGACATAACACCATCAATAGGTACTCTCGTAAACAGAGACACCACGTCGAGACTCACTAGAATATCACCCGGCTGAAGTGTTATAGCTTTTAACTTTTCCACGAAGTGTGTGGAATCCTTAATGTACGAAGGCGTGTTACCCAGAAGCGGCTGAAGTAGTCTACCTAAGTATTTGGAAAGGGCATATGTAGGAGAACCAATCGTACTAACAATAGGTCTAAGAGGAACATCTTCCTTATGTATTTTAGGAAGACCATAGAGTCTCGGAGGAATAGCATCCCCTGGAAGGAGAGTCTTCGCTGCATCCGCTGGAATAGATGATTGCTTGATCAATTTGACGGTGACATTTGAGTAGCGAGTAGTAGGATCACGACTATTAATCCTATATACAGGATCTGATAACAAAGACGAGATCTTGGAATCATAATCAACCTTATCCAATACCACTGTCGCGTTACCCTTGTCAGCGGGGAGAACGATAATATCAGAATTGTCCCTTAGATCTTTAAGTGCCCGGCTTTCGCCTTGTTTTAAGTTGGTGTTAGGTGGCTTAGCTGTCTTGAGAACTCGGGAACATTCTTGCCTGGCTTCCTCGGCCTCTTCAGGTGTGAGGTGATGTACTGAGGATTCTACGGATGTAATAAGTTCTTCAATAGGAATTCTTCTAGGCGCTACAGCAAAATTGAGACCTTTAGCGAGAACTGCCTGTTGGGTATCACTTAGGGGCTTGCTGGACAAATTTACGACAACCTTGTTAGCATCAAGTCTAATGGCTTGATATTTCTGCAACTGACATAACCTATCATATTTGGAAATATGTCTGTCCCTCACCTGATCTAGAACGCTGTTAGCTTGCACTGAAGAAATACGATCAAAGATAATCCATAATTCCTCACTTACGAAGTTTGAGAGGCGTAGATGTAGCTGTAGTAACTCCCTCGAAATAAAATCCAACTGCTTACGAGTATGCTGTAACCTCTCTATCAATAACGCCTTGCTTGCACGACGATAGATTCTCGTTGATTTAGGTGTTCTGAAGGAATGCTTCAACATAACAAAATTCGGTAGAATATCATGATCCCGGCATCTTAGGAGAAAAGCGAGTGAAGAGATTAGACACACCTTCTTGCGTCGTAACCTACCGAATCTAGACATCAGTCGGAAAATATCCTCCCCATAGAGGTTTCTAATATTGTCATTTAGACTTTCACGGCCCGTGTTATTATTCATAATGTTGAATTTTGGGCTTATGCCGTGTTTTATTATATTGCAATTCGACGCGTTTCGAAAGAAACCATGTCTTTCATCGTCAGGAATAATCTGGAATACGACAATGTTGCTAAGAGAAAGCAACCGAGAACATATAGAAGGTGCCCAAAGGTGGACGCCATTATACCCCCATGTTAGGGACAACGGAAAGCAGCAGTGAATTACTTTCTCAGGGTTCTGATAATAGGTAGCCAGGATTCACTGAGATTGTAGCCGGTGTCGCGGTTGAAATTATCTGGGTGTTTACGTATTTCAACCGCCTCCCTGATGATTCTGGGACGATATTGCTTTATACGGGCAAGAACATCCACCCCTTGGAACATGACATCATGGCCAGGTGTTAAAGCATGATCGGCAACAGTTGATTTATCAGGTTGAATGAGCCTGATACATCTATTATGTTCCTTAATGCGAGTGCATATTGTTCTCGAAGTCTGCCCAATGTAAACCTTGCCACAAGTACAGGGAACTCTGTAGATACCCGGTTGTTGCAATTTAGGCAAACTGTCCTTAGTTGGTCGCAGGAGTTGCCTAATCTTAACAGAAGTTCCAAATACAGTCCGTATGTTGTATCGACGTAGGATTTTAGCAATACGATCCGTTGTGTTATGTATGTACGGAAGGTAAGCAGTTCCTCTTACATCTCTTTTCTCAACTGACGTCCTATTATTATTTGTTGGTTTCAGAACCGTAGAAATCAAAGCCTTGCTATAACCGTTGCTCTCAAAGGTGGTTCGCAGGGTGTTAATTTCTTCTTGTAAAGAAGACACTTCACAAATCCTCCTAGCCCTGGTAGTTAGAGTTGTAAGGATACCATGTTTCTGGGCAGGGTGATGGTGAGAACTTGCGTGGAGATATCTATTGGTGTGTGTTGGCTTACGAAAAACGCTGTGTCCTAAAGATCCATCCTCTTTCTTGGTGACGAGAACATCTAAAAAAGGTATTTTGCCGTCAGATTCCTTTTCCATGGTGAAACAAATAGAAGGGTGCTGGAGATTAAGGTGATCCAGGAAATGGCTAAGATTTTCCTCACCTTCCGTCCAAACAACGAACGTGTCATCCACATAACGCCACCAGATCTTCGGTTTGAAAGGAGCCGACGACAAAGCTTTCTCTTCAAAGTTCTCCATGAAGAAATTAGCCACAACAGGAGAGAGAGGACTACCCATGGCCACACCATCAGTCTGCTCATAAAAAATCCCATTCCATAGAAAGTAGGAGGATGTCATGCAGTGATAAAAAAGTCTGGTGATGTCTTCAGGAAAAAAGCCATAAATGAGAGACATAACACCATCAATAAGTACTCTCGTAAACAGAGACACCACGTCGAGACTCACTAAAATATCACCCGGCTGAAGTGTTATAGCTTTTAACTTTTCCACGAAGTGTGTGGAATCCTTAATGTACGAAGGCGTGTTACCCAGAAGCGGCTGAAGTAGTCTACCTAAGTATTTGGAAAGGGCATATGTAGGAGAACCAATCGTACTAACAATAGGTCTAAGAGGAACATCTTCCTTATGTATTTTAGGGAGACCATAGAGTCTCGGAGGAATAGCATCCCCTGGAAGGAGAGTCTTCGCTGCATCCGCTGGAATAGATGATTGCTTGATCAATTTGACGGTGACATTTGAGTAGCGAGTAGTAGGATCACGACTATTAATCCTATATACAGGATCTGATAACAAAGACGAGATCTTGGAATCATAATCAACCTTATCCAATACCACTGTCGCGTTACCCTTGTCAGCGGGGAGAACGATAATATCAGAATTGTCCCTTAGATCTTTAAGTGCCCGGCTTTCGCCTTGTTTTAAGTTGGTGTTAGGTGGCTTAGCTGTCTTGAGAACTCGGGAACATTCTTGCCTGGCTTCCTCGGCCTCTTCAGGTGTGAGGTGATGTACTGAGGATTCTACGGATGTAATAAGTTCTTCAATAGGAATTCTTCTAGGCGCTACAGCAAAATTGAGACCTTTAGCGAGAACTGCCTGTTGGGTATCACTTAGGGGCTTACTGGACAAATTTACGACAACCTTGTTAGCATCAAGTCTAATGGCTTGAGATTTCTGCAACTGACATAACCTATCATATTTGGAAATATGTCTGTCCCTCACCTGATCTAGAACGCTGTTAGCTTGCACTGAAGAAATACGATCAAAGATATTCCATAATTCCTCACTTACGAAGTTTGAGAGGCGTAGATGTAGCTGTAGTAACTCCCTCGAAATAAAATTCAACTGCCTACGAGTATGCTGTAACCTCTCTATCAATAACGCCTTGCTTGCACGACGATAGATTCTCGTTGCCTTAGCTGTTCTGAAGGAATGCTTCAACATAACAAAATTCGGTAGAATATCATGATCCAGGCATCTTAGGAGAAAAGCGAGTGAAGAGATTAGACACACCTTCTTGCGTCGTAACCTACTGAATCTAGACATCAGTCGGAAAATATCCTCCCCATAGAGGTTTCTAATATTGTCATTTAGACTTCCACGGCCCGTGTTATTATTCATAATGTTGAATTTTGGGCTTATGCCGTGTTTTATTATATTGCAATTCGACGCGTTTCGAAAGAAACCATGTCTTTCATCGTCAGGAATAATCTGGAATACGACAATGTTGCAAAGAGAAAGCAACGAAGAACATATAGAAGGTGCCCATCTACATCCGTAGAATCCTCAGTACATCACCTCACACCTGAAGAGGCCGAGGAAGCCAGGCAAGAATGTTCCCGAGTTCTCAAGACAGCTAAGCCACCTAACACCAACTTAAAACAAGGCGAAATCCGGGCACTTAAAGATCTAAGGGACAATTCTGATATTATCGTTCTCCCCGCTGACAAGGGTAACGCGACAGTGGTATTGGATAAGGTTGATTATGATTCCAAGATCTCGTCTTTGTTATCAGATCCTGTATATAGGATTAATAGTCGTGATCCTACTACTCGCTACTCAAATGTCACCGTCAAATTGATCAAGCAATCATCTATTCCAGCGGATGCAGCGAAGACTCTCCTTCCAGGGGATGCTATTCCTCCGAGACTCTATGGTCTTCCTAAAATACATAAGGAAGATGTTCCTCTTAGACCTATTGTTAGTACGATTGGTTCTCCTACATATGCCCTTTCCAAATACTTAGGTAGACTACTTCAGCCGCTTCTGGGTAACACGCCTTCGTACATTAAGGATTCCACACACTTCGTGGAAAAGTTAAAAGCTATAACACTTCAGCCGGGTGATATTCTAGTGAGTCTCGACGTGGTGTCTCTGTTTACGAGAGTACCTATTGATGGTGTTATGTCTCTCATTAATGGCTTTTTTCCTGAAGACATCACAAGACTTTTTTATCACTGCATGACCTCCTCCTACTTTCTATGGAATGGGATTTTTTATGAGCAGACTGATGGTGTGGCCATGGGTAGTCCTCTCTCTCCTGTTGTGGCTAATTTCTTCATGGAGAACTTTGAAGAGAAAGCTTTGTCGTCGGCTCCTTTCAAACCGAAGATCTGGTGGCGTTATGTGGATGACACGTTCGTTGTTTGGACGGAAGGTGAGGAAAATCTTAGCCATTTCCTGGATCACCTTAATCTCCAGCACCCTTCTATTTGTTTCACCATGGAAAAGGAATCTGACGGCAAAATACCTTTTTTAGATGTTCTCGTCACCAAGAAAGAGGATGGATCTTTAGGACACAGCGTTTTTCGTAAGCCAACACACACCAATAGATATCTCCACGCAAGTTCTCACCATCACCCTGCCCAGAAACATGGTATCCTTACAACTCTAACTACCAGGGCTAGGAGGATTTGTGAAGTGTCTTCTTTACAAGAAGAAATTAACACCCTGCGAACCACCTTTGAGAGCAACGGTTATAGCAAGGCTTTGATTTCTACGGTTCTGAAACCAACAAATAATAATAGGACGTCAGTTGAAAAAAGAGATGTAAGAGGAACTGCTTACCTTCCGTACATACATAACACAACGGATCGTATTGCAAAAATCCTACGTCGATACAACATACGGACTGTATTTGGAACTTCTGTTAAGATTAGGCAACTACTGCGACCAACTAAGGACAGTTTGCCTAAATTGCAACAACCGGGTATCTACAGAGTTCCCTGTACTTGTGGCAAGGTTTACATCGGGCAGACTTCGAGAACAATATGCACTCGCATTAAGGAACATAATAGATGTATCAGGCTCATTCAACCTGATAAATCAGCTGTTGCCGATCATGCTTTAACACCTGGCCATGATGTCATGTTCCAAGGGGTGGATGTTCTTGCCCGTATAAAGCAATATCGTCCCAGAATCATCAGGGAGGCGGTTGAAATACGTAAACACACAGATAATTTCAACCGCGACACCGGCTACAATCTCAGTGAATCCTGGCTACCTATTATCAGAACCCTGAGAAAGTAATTCACTGCTGCTTTCCGTTGTCCCTAACATGGGGCTATAATGGCGTCCACCTTTGGGCACCTTCTATATGTTCTTCGTTGCTTTCTCTTAGCAACATTGTCGTATTCCAGATTATTCCTGACGATGAAAGACATGGTTTCTTTCGAAACGCGTCGAATTGCAATATAATAAAACACGGCATAAGCCAAAAATTCAACATTATGAATAATAACACGGGCCGTGAAAGTCTAAATGACAATATTAGAAACCTCTATGGGGAGGATATTTTCCGACTGATGTCTAGATTCAGTAGGTTACGACGCAAGAAGGTGTGTCTAATCTCTTCACTCGCTTTTCTCCTAAGATGCCGGGATCATGATATTCTACCGAATTTTGTTATGTTGAAGCATTCCTTAAGAACACCTAAGGCAACGAGAATCTATCGTCGTGCAAGCAAGGCGTTATTGATAGAGAGGTTACAGCATACTCGTAAGCAGTTGGATTTTATTTCGAGGGAGTTACTACAGCTACATCTACGCCTCTCAAACTTCGTAAGTGAGGAATTATGGAATATCTTTGATCGTATTTCTTCAGTGCAAGCTAACAGCGTTCTAGATCAGGTGAGGGACAGACATATTTCCAAATATGATAGGTTATGTCAGTTGCAGAAATCTCAAGCCATTAGACTTTATGCTAACAAGGTTGTCGTAAATTTGTCCAGCAAGCCCCTAAGTGATACCCAACAGGCAGTTCTCGCTAAAGGTCTCAATTTTGCTGTAGCGCCTAGAAGAATTCCTATTGAAGAACTTATACACATCCGTAGAATCCTCAGTACATCACCTCACACCTGAAGAGGCCGAGGAAGCCAGGCAAGAATGTTCCCGAGTTCTCAAGACAGCTAAGCCACCTAACACCAACTTAAAACAAGGCGAAATCCGGGCACTTAAAGATCTAAGGGACAATTCTGATATTATCGTTCTCCCCGCTGACAAGGGTAACGCGACAGTGGTATTGGATAAGGTTGATTATGATTCCAAGATCTCGTCTTTGTTATCAGATCCTGTATATAGGATTAATAGTCGTGATCCTACTACTCGCTACTCAAATGTCACCGTCAAATTGATCAAGCAATCATCTATTCCAGCGGATGCAGCGAAGACTCTCCTTCCAGGGGATGCTATTCCTCCGAGACTCTATGGTCTTCCTAAAATACATAAGGAAGATGTTCCTCTTAGACCTATTGTTAGTACGATTGG
Organism: Meconema thalassinum; assembly: GCA_946902985.2. Taxonomy (NCBI): domain Eukaryota; kingdom Metazoa; phylum Arthropoda; class Insecta; order Orthoptera; family Tettigoniidae; genus Meconema; species Meconema thalassinum. The sequence continues at coordinate 1,135,332,099 of OX336388.2, read as the reverse complement.
TTCTCCTACATATGCCCTTTCCAAATACTTAGGTAGACTACTTCAGCCGCTTCTGGGTAACACGCCTTCGTACATTAAGGATTCCACACACTTCGTGGAAAAGTTAAAAGCTATAACACTTCAGCCGGGTGATATTCTAGTGAGTCTCGACGTGGTGTCTCTGTTTACGAGAGTACCTATTGATGGTGTTATGTCTCTCATTAATGGCTTTTTTCCTGAAGACATCACAAGACTTTTTTATCACTGCATGACCTCCTCCTACTTTCTATGGAATGGGATTTTTTATGAGCAGACTGATGGTGTGGCCATGGGTAGTCCTCTCTCTCCTGTTGTGGCTAATTTCTTCATGGAGAACTTTGAAGAGAAAGCTTTGTCGTCGGCTCCTTTCAAACCGAAGATCTGGTGGCGTTATGTGGATGACACGTTCGTTGTTTGGACGGAAGGTGAGGAAAATCTTAGCCATTTCCTGGATCACCTTAATCTCCAGCACCCTTCTATTTGTTTCACCATGGAAAAGGAATCTGACGGCAAAATACCTTTTTTAGATGTTCTCGTCACCAAGAAAGAGGATGGATCTTTAGGACACAGCGTTTTTCGTAAGCCAACACACACCAATAGATATCTCCACGCAAGTTCTCACCATCACCCTGCCCAGAAACATGGTATCCTTACAACTCTAACTACCAGGGCTAGGAGGATTTGTGAAGTGTCTTCTTTACAAGAAGAAATTAACACCCTGCGAACCACCTTTGAGAGCAACGGTTATAGCAAGGCTTTGATTTCTACGGTTCTGAAACCAACAAATAATAATAGGACGTCAGTTGAAAAAAGAGATGTAAGAGGAACTGCTTACCTTCCGTACATACATAACACAACGGATCGTATTGCTAAAATCCTACGTCGATACAACATACGGACTGTATTTGGAACTTCTGTTAAGATTAGGCAACTACTGCGACCAACTAAGGACAGTTTGCCTAAATTGCAACAACCGGGTATCTACAGAGTTCCCTGTACTTGTGGCAAGGTTTACATCGGGCAGACTTCGAGAACAATATGCACTCGCATTAAGGAACATAATAGATGTATCAGGCTCATTCAACCTGATAAATCAGCTGTTGCCGATCATGCTTTAACACCTGGCCATGATGTCATGTTCCAAGGGGTGGATGTTCTTGCCCGTATAAAGCAATATCGTCCCAGAATCATCAGGGAGGCGGTTGAAATACGTAAACACACAGATAATTTCAACCGCGACACCGGCTACAATCTCAGTGAATCCTGGCTACCTATTATCAGAACCCTGAGAAAGTAATTCACTGCTGCTTTCCGTTGTCCCTAACATGGGGCTATAATGGCGTCCACCTTTGGGCACCTTCTATATGTTCTTCGTTGCTTTCTCTTAGCAACATTGTCGTATTCCAGATTATTCCTGACGATGAAAGACATGGTTTCTTTCGAAACGCGTCGAATTGCAATATAATAAAACACGGCATAAGCCAAAAATTCAACATTATGAATAATAACACGGGCCGTGAAAGTCTAAATGACAATATTAGAAACCTCTATGGGGAGGATATTTTCCGACTGATGTCTAGATTCAGTAGGTTACGACGCAAGAAGGTGTGTCTAATCTCTTCACTCGCTTTTCTCCTAAGATGCCGGGATCATGATATTCTACCGAATTTTGTTATGTTGAAGCATTCCTTAAGAACACCTAAGGCAACGAGAATCTATCGTCGTGCAAGCAAGGCGTTATTGATAGAGAGGTTACAGCATACTCGTAAGCAGTTGGATTTTATTTCGAGGGAGTTACTACAGCTACATCTACGCCTCTCAAACTTCGTAAGTGAGGAATTATGGAATATCTTTGATCGTATTTCTTCAGTGCAAGCTAACAGCGTTCTAGATCAGGTGAGGGACAGACATATTTCCAAATATGATAGGTTATGTCAGTTGCAGAAATCTCAAGCCATTAGACTTTATGCTAACAAGGTTGTCGTAAATTTGTCCAGCAAGCCCCTAAGTGATACCCAACAGGCAGTTCTCGCTAAAGGTCTCAATTTTGCTGTAGCGCCTAGAAGAATTCCTATTGAAGAACTTATACACATCCGTAGAATCCTCAGTACATCACCTCACACCTGAAGAGGCCGAGGAAGCCAGGCAAGAATGTTCCCGAGTTCTCAAGACAGCTAAGCCACCTAACACCAACTTAAAACAAGGCGAAATCCGGGCACTTAAAGATCTAAGGGACAATTCTGATATTATCGTTCTCCCCGCTGACAAGGGTAACGCGACAGTGGTATTGGATAAGGTTGATTATGATTCCAAGATCTCGTCTTTGTTATCAGATCCTGTATATAGGATTAATAGTCGTGATCCTACTACTCGCTACTCAAATGTCACCGTCAAATTGATCAAGCAATCATCTATTCCAGCGGATGCAGCGAAGACTCTCCTTCCAGGGGATGCTATTCCTCCGAGACTCTATGGTCTTCCTAAAATACATAAGGAAGATGTTCCTCTTAGACCTATTGTTAGTACGATTGGTTCTCCTACATATGCCCTTTCCAAATACTTAGGTAGACTACTTCAGCCGCTTCTGGGTAACACGCCTTCGTACATTAAGGATTCCACACACTTCGTGGAAAAGTTAAAAGCTATAACACTTCAGCCGGGTGATATTCTAGTGAGTCTCGACGTGGTGTCTCTGTTTACGAGAGTACCTATTGATGGTGTTATGTCTCTCATTAATGGCTTTTTTCCTGAAGACATCACAAGACTTTTTTATCACTGCATGACCTCCTCCTACTTTCTATAGAATGGGATTTTTTGTGAGCAGACTGATGGTGTGGCCATGGGTAGTCCTCTCTCTCCTGTTGTGGCTAATTTCTTCATGGAGAACTTTGAAGAGAAAGCTTTGTCGTCGGCTCCTTTCAAACCGAAGATCTGGTGGCGTTATGTGGATGACACGTTCGTTGTTTGGACGGAAGGTGAGGAAAATCTTAGCCATTTCCTGGATCACCTTAATCTCCAGCACCCTTCTATTTGTTTCACCATGGAAAAGGAATCTGACGGCAAAATACCTTTTTTAGATGTTCTCGTCACCAAGAAAGAGGATGGATCTTTAGGACACAGCGTTTTTCGTAAGCCAACACACACCAATAGATATCTCCACGCAAGTTCTCACCATCATCCTGCCCAGAAACATTGTATCTTTACAACTCCAACTACCAGGGCTAGGAGGATTTGTGAAGTGTCTTCTTTACAAGAAGAAATTAACACCCTGCGAACCACCTTTGAGAGCAACGGTTATAGCAAGGCTTTGATTTCTACGGTTCTGAAACCAACAAATAATAATAGGACGTCAGTTGAGAAAAGAGATGTAAGAGGAACTGCTTACCTTCCGTACATACATAACACAACGGATCGTATTGCTAAAATCCTACGTCGATACAACATACGGACTGTATTTGGAACTTCTGTTAAGATTAGGCAACTCCTGCGGCCAACTAAGGACAGTTTGCCTAAATTGCAACAACCGGGTATCTACAGAGTTCCCTGTACTTGTGGCAAGGTTTACATCGGGCAGACTTCGAGAACAATATGCACTCGCATTAAGGAACATAATAGATGTATCAGGCTCATTCAACCTGATAAATCAGCTGTTGCCGATCATGCTTTAACACCTGGCCATGATGTCATGTTCCAAGGGGTGGATGTTCTTGCCCGTATAAAGCAATATCGTCCCAGAATCATCAGGGAGGCGGTTGAAATACGTAAACACACAGATAATTTCAACCGCGACACCGGCTACAATCTCAGTGAATCCTGGCTACCTATTATCAGAACCCTGAGAAAGTAATTCACTGCTGCTTTCCGTTGTCCCTAACATGGGGCTATAATGGCGTCCACCTTTGGGCACCTTCTATATGTTCTTCGTTGCTTTCTCTTAGCAACATTGTCGTATTCCAGATTATTCCTGACGATGAAAGACATGGTTTCTTTCGAAACGCGTCGAATTGCAATATAATAAAACACGGCATAAGCCCAAAATTCAACATTATGAATAATAACACGGGCCGTGAAAGTCTAAATGACAATATTAGAAACCTCTATGGGGAGGATATTTTCCGACTGATGTCTAGATTCAGTAGGTTACGACGCAAGAAGGTGTGTCTAATCTCTTCACTCGCTTTTCTCCTAAGATGCCGGGATCATGATATTCTACCGAATTTTGTTATGTTGAAGCATTCCTTCAGAACACCTAAGGCAACGAGAATCTATCGTCGTGCAAGCAAGGCGTTATTGATAGAGAGGTTACAGCATACTCGTAAGCAGTTGGATTTTATTTCGAGGGAGTTACTACAGCTACATCTACGCCTCTCAAACTTCGTAAGTGAGGAATTATGGAATATCTTTGATCGTATTTCTTCAGTGCAAGCTAACAGCGTTCTAGATCAGGTGAGGGACAGACATATTTCCAAATATGATAGGTTATGTCAGTTGCAGAAATCTCAAGCCATTAGACTTGATGCTAACAAGGTTGTCGTAAATTTGTCCAGCAAGCCCCTAAGTGATACCCAACAGGCAGTTCTCGCTAAAGGTCTCAATTTTGCTGTAGCGCCTAGAAGAATTCCTATTGAAGAACTTATTACATCCGTAGAATCCTCAGTACATCACCTCACACCTGAAGAGGCCGAGGAAGCCAGGCAAGAATGTTCCCGAGTTCTCAAGACATCTAAGCCACCTAACACCAACTTAAAACAAGGCGAAAGCCGGGCACTTAAAGATCTAAGGGACAATTCTGATATTATCGTTCTCCCCGCTGACAAGGGTAACGCGACAGTGGTATTGGATAAGGTTGATTATGATTCCAAGATCTCGTCTTTGTTATCAGATCCTGTATATAGGATTAATAGTCGTGATCCTACTACTCGCTACTCAAATGTCACCGTCAAATTGATCAAGCAATCATCTATTCCAGCGGATGCAGCGAAGACTCTCCTTCCAGGGAATGCTATTCCTCCGAGACTCTATGGTCTCCCTAAAATACATAAGGAAGATGTTCCTCTTAGACCTATTGTTAGTACGATTGGTTCTCCTACATATGCCCTTTCCAAATACTTAGGTAGACTACTTCAGCCGCTTCTGGGTAACACGCCTTCGTACATTAAGGATTCCACACACTTCGTGGAAAAGTTAAAAGCTATAACACTTCAGCCGGGTGATATTCTAGTGAGTCTCGACGTGGTGTCTCTGTTTACGAGAGTACCTATTGATGGTGTTATGTCTCTCATTAATGGCTTTTTTCCTGAAGACATCACAAGACTTTTTTATCACTGCATGACCTCCTCCTACTTTCTATGGAATGGGATTTTTTATGAGCAGACTGATGGTGTGGCCATGGGTAGTCCTCTCTCTCCTGTTGTGGCTAATTTCTTCATGGAGAACTTTGAAGAGAAAGCTTTGTCGTCGGCTCCTTTCAAACCGAAGATCTGGTGGCGTTATGTGGATGACACGTTCGTTGTTTGGACGGAAGGTGAGGAAAATCTTAGCCATTTCCTGGATCACCTTAATCTCCAGCACCCTTCTATTTGTTTCACCATGGAAAAGGAATCTGACGGCAAAATACCTGTATTAGATGTTCTCGTCACCAAGAAAGAGGATGGATCTTTAGGACACAGCGTTTTTCGTAAGCCAACACACACCAATAGATATCTCCACGCAAGTTCTCACCATCACCCTGCCCAGAAACATGGTATCCTTACAACTCTAACTACCAGGGCTAGGAGGATTTGTGAAGTGTCTTCTTTACAAGAAGAAATTAACACCCTGCGAACCACCTTTGAGAGCAACGGTTATAGCAAGGCTTTGATTTCTACGGTTCTGAAACCAACAAATAATAATAGGACGTCAGTTGAGAAAAGAGATGTAAGAGGAACTGCTTACCTTCCGTACATACATAACACAACGGATCGTATTGCTAAAATCCTACGTCGATACAACATACGGACTGTATTGGGAACTTCTGTTAAGATTAGGCAACTCCTGCGACCAGCTAAGGACAGTTTGCCTAAATTGCAACAACCGGGTATCTACAGAGTTCCCTGTACTTGTGGCAAGGTTTACATCGGGCAGACTTCGAGAACAATATGCACTCGCATTAAGGAACATAATAGATGTATCAGGCTCATTCAACCTGATAAATCAGCTGTTGCCGATCATGCTTTAACACCTGGCCATGATGTCATGTTCCAAGGGGTGGATGTTCTTGCCCGTATAAAGCAATATCGTCCCAGAATCATCAGGGAGGCGGTTGAAATACGTAAACACACAGATAATTTCAACCGCGACACCGGCTACAATCTCAGTGAATCCTGGCTACCTATTATCAGAACCCTGAGAAAGTAATTCACTGCTGCTTTCCGTTGTCCCTAACATGGGGCTATAATGGCGTCCACCTTTGGGCACCTTCTATATGTTCTTCGTTGCTTTCTCTTAGCAACATTGTCGTATTCCAGATTATTCCTGACGATGAAAGACATGGTTTCTTTCGAAACGCGTCGAATTGCAATATAATAAAACACGGCATAAGCCCAAAATTCAACATTATGAATAATAACACGGGCCGTGAAAGTCTAAATGACAATATTAGAAACCTCTATGGGGAGGATATTTTCCGACTGATGTCTAGATTCAGTAGGTTACGACGCAAGAAGGTGTGTCTAATCTCTTCACTCGCTTTTCTCCTAAGATGCCGGGATCATGATATTCTACCGAATTTTGTTATGTTGAAGCATTCCTTCAGAACACCTAAGGCAACGAGAATCTATCGTCGTGCAAGCAAGGCGTTATTGATAGAGAGGTTACAGCATACTCGTAAGCAGTTGGATTTTATTTCGAGGGTGTTACTACAGCTACATCTACGCCTCTCAAACTTCGTAAGTGAGGAATTATGGAATATCTTTGATCGTATTTCTTCAGTGCAAGCTAACAGCGTTCTAGATCAGGTGAGGGACAGACATATTTCCAAATATGATAGGTTATGTCAGTTGCAGAAATCTCAAGCCATTAGACTTGATGCTAACAAGGTTGTCGTAAATTTGTCCAGCAAGCCCCTAAGTGATACCCAACAGGCAGTTCTCGCTAAAGGTCTCAATTTTGCTGTAGCGCCTAGAAGAATTCCTATTGAAGAACTTATTACATCCGTAGAATCCTCAGTACATCACCTCACACCTGAAGAGGCCGAGGAAGCCAGGCAAGAATGTTCCCGAGTTCTCAAGACAGCTAAGCCACCTAACACCAACTTAAAACAAGGCGAAAGCCGGGCACTTAAAGATCTAAGGGACAATTCTGATATTATCGTTCTCCCCGCTGACAAGGGTAACGCGACAGTGGTATTGGATAAGGTTGATTATGATTCCAAGATCTCGTCTTTGTTATCAGATCCTGTATATAGGATTAATAGTCGTGATCCTACTACTCGCTACTCAAATGTCACCGTCAAATTGATCAAGCAATCATCTATTCCAGCGGATGCAGCGAAGACTCTCCTTCCAGGGGATGCTATTCCTCCGAGACTCTATGGTCTTCCTAAAATACATAAGGAAGATGTTCCTCTTAGACCTATTGTTAGTACGATTGGTTCTCCTACATCTGCCCTTTCCAAATACTTAGGTAGACTACTTCAGCCGCTTCTGGGTAACACGCCTTCGTACATTAAGGATTCCACACACTTCGTGGAAAAGTTAAAAGCTATAACACTTCAGCCGGGTGATATTCTAGTGAGTCTCGACGTGGTGTCTCTGTTTACGAGAGTACCTATTGATGGTGTTATGTCTCTCATTAATGGCTTTTTTCCTGAAGACATCACAAGACGTTTTTATCACTGCATGACCTCCTCCTACTTTCTATGGAATGGTTTTTTTTATGAGCAGACTGATGGTGTGGCCATGGGTAGTCCTCTCTCTCCTGTTGTGGCTAATTTCTTCATGGAGAACTTTGAAGAGAAAGCTTTGTCGTCGGCTCCTTTCAAACCGAAGATCTGGTGGCGTTATGTGGATGACACGTTCGTTGTTTGGACGGAAGGTGAGGAAAATCTTAGCCATTTCCTGGATCACCTTAATCTCCAGCACCCTTCTATTTGTTTCACCATGGAAAAGGAATCTGACGGCAAAATACCTTTATTAGATGTTCTCGTCACCAAGAAAGGGGATGGATCTTTAGGACACAGCGTTTTTCGTAAGCCAACACACACCAATAGATATCTCCACGCAAGTTCTCACCATCACCCTGCCCAGAAACATGGTATCCTTACAACTCTAACTACCAGGGCTAGGAGGATTTGTGAAGTGTCTTCTTTACAAGAAGAAATTAACACCCTGCGAACCACCTTTGAGAGCAACGGTTATAGCAAGGCTTTGATTTCTACGGTTCTGAAACCAACAAATAATAATAGGACGTCAGTTGAGAAAAGAGATGTAAGAGGAACTGCTTACCTTCCGTACATACATAACACAACGGATCGTATTGCTAAAATCCTACGTCGATACAACATACGGACTGTATTTGGAACTTCTGTTAAGATTAGGCAACTCCTGCGACCAACTAAGGACAGTTTGCCTAAATTGCAACAACCGGGTATCTACAGAGTTCCCTGTACTTGTGGCAAGGTTTACATCGGGCAGACTTCGAGAACAATATGCACTCGCATTAAGGAACATAATAGATGTATCAGGCTCATTCAACCTGATAAATCAGCTGTTGCCGATCATGCTTTAACACCTGGCCATGATGTCATGTTCCAAGGGGTGGATGTTCTTGCCCGTATAAAGCAATATCGTCCCAGAATCATCAGGGAGGCGGTTGAAATACGTAAACACACAGATAATTTCAACCGCGACACCGGCTACAATCTCAGTGAATCCTGGCTACCTATTATCAGAACCCTGAGAAAGTAATTCACTGCTGCTTTCCGTTGTCCCTAACATGGGGCTATAATGGCGTCCACCTTTGGGCACCTTCTATATGTTCTTCGTTGCTTTCTCTTAGCAACATTGTCGTATTCCAGATTATTCCTGACGATGAAAGACATGGTTTCTTTCGAAACGCGTCGAATTGCAATATAATAAAACACGGCATAAGCCCAAAATTCAACATTATGAATAATAACACGGGCCGTGAAAGTCTAAATGACAATATTAGAAACCTCTATGGGGAGGATATTTTCCGACTGATGTCTAGATTCAGTAGGTTACGACGCAAGAAGGTGTGTCTAATCTCTTCACTCGCTTTTCTCCTAAGATGCCGGGATCATGATATTCTACCGAATTTTGTTATGTTGAAGCATTCCTTCAGAACACCTAAGGCAACGAGAATCTATCGTCGTGCAAGCAAGGCGTTATTGATAGAGAGGTTACAGCATACTCGTAAGCAGTTGGATTTTAATTCGAGGGAGTTACTACAGCTACATCTACGCCTCTCAAACTTCGTAAGTGAGGAATTATGGAATATCTTTGATCGTATTTTTTCAGTGCAAGCTAACAGCGTTCTAGATCAGGTGAGGGACAGACATATTTCCAAATATGATAGGTTATGTCAGTTGCAGAAATCTCAAGCCATTAGACTTGATGCTAACAAGGTTGTCGTAAATTTGTCCAGCAAGCCCCTAAGTGATACCCAACAGGCAGTTCTCGCTAAAGGTCTCAATTTTGCTGTAGCGCCTAGAAGAATTCCTATTGAAGAACTTATTACATCCGTAGAATCCTCAGTACATCACCTCACACCTGAAGAGGCCGAGGAAGCCAGGCAAGAATGTTCCCGAGTTCTCAAGACAGCTAAGCCACCTAACACCAACTTAAAACAAGGCGAAAGCCGGGCACTTAAAGATCTAAGGGACAATTCTGATATTATCGTTCTCCCCGCTGACAAGGGTAACGCGACAGTGGTATTGGATAAGGTTGATTATGATTCCAAGATCTCGTCTTTGTTATCAGATCCTGTATATAGAATTAATAGTCGTGATCCTACTACTCGCTACTCAAATGTCACCGTCAAATTGATCAAGCAATCATCTATTCCAGCGGATTCAGCGAAGACTCTCCTTCCAGGGGATGCTATTCCTCCGAGACTCTATGGTCTTCCTAAAATACATAAGGAAGATGTTCCTCTTAGACCTATTGTTAGTACGATTGGTTCTCCTACATATGCCCTTTCCAAATACTTAGGTAGACTACTTCAGCCGCTTCTGGGTAACACGCCTTCGTACATTAAGGATTCCACACACTTCGTGGAAAAGTTAAAAGCTATAACACTTCAGCCGGGTGATATTCTAGTGAGTCTCGACGTGGTGTCTCTGTTCACGAGAGTACCTATTGATGGTGTTATGTCTCTCATTAATGGCTTTTTTCCTGAAAACATCACAAGACTTTTTTATCACTGCCTGACCTCCTCCTACTTTCTATGGAATGGGATTTTTTATGAGCAGACTGATGGTGTGGCCATGGGTAGTCCTCTCTCTCCTGTTGTGGCTAATTTCTTCATGGAGAACTTTGAAGAGAAAGCTTTGTCGTCGGCTCCTTTCAAACCGAAGATCTGGTGGCGTTATGTGGATGACACGTTCGTTGTTTGGACGGAAGGTGAGGAAAATCTTAGCCATTTCCTGGATCACCTTAATCTCCAGCACCCTTCTATTTGTTTCACCATGGAAAAGGAATCTGACGGCAAAATACCTTTATTAGATGTTCTCGTCACCAAGAAAGAGGATGGATCTTTAGGACACAGCGTTTTTCGTAAGCCAACACACACCAATAGATATCTCCACGCACGTTCGCACCATCACCCTGCCCAGAAACATGGTATCCTTACAACTCTAACTACCAGGGCTAGGAGGATTTGTGAAGTGTCTTCTTTACAAGAAGAAATTAACACCCTGCGAACCACCTTTGAGAGCAACGGTTATAGCAAAGCTTTGATTTCTACGGTTCTGAAACCAACAAATAATAATAGGACGTCAGTTGAGAAAAGAGATGTAAGAGGAACTGCTTACCTTCCGTACATACATAACACAACGGATCGTATTGCTAAAATCCTACGTCGATACAACATACGGACTTTATTTGGAACTTCTGTTAAGATTAGGCAACTCCTGCGACCAACTAAGGACAGTTTGCCTAAATTGCAACAACCGGGTATCTACAGAGTTCCCTGTACTTGTGGCAAGGTTTACATCGGGCAGACTTCGAGAACAATATGCACTCGCATTAAGGAACATAATAGATGTATCAGGCTCATTCAACCTGATAAATCAGCTGTTGCCGATCACGCTTTAACACCTGGCCATGATGTCATGTTCCAAGGGGTGGATGTTCTTGCCCGTATAAAGCAATATCGTCCCAGAATCATCAGGGAGGCGGTTGAAATACGTAAACACCCAGATAATTTCAACCGCGACACCGGCTACAATCTCAGTGAATCCTGGCTACCTATTATCAGAACCCTGAGAAAGTAATTCACTGCTGCTTTCCGTTGTCCCTAACATGGGGCTATAATGGCGTCCACCTTTGGGCACCTTCTATATGTTCTTCGTTGCTTTCTCTTAGCAACATTGTCGTATTCCAGATTATTCCTGACGATGAAAGACATGGTTTCTTTCGAAACGCGTCGAATTGCAATATAATAAAACACGGCATAAGCCCAAAATTCAACATTATGAATAATAACACGGGCCGTGAAAGTCTAAATGACAATATTAGAAACCTCTATGGGGAGGATATTTTCCGACTGATGTCTAGATTCAGTAGGTTACGACGCAAGAAGGTGTGTCTAATCTCTTCACTCGCTTTTCTCCTAAGATGCCGGGATCATGATATTCTACCGAATTTTGTTATGTTGAAGCATTCCTTCAGAACACCTAAGGCAACGAGAATCTATCGTCGTGCAAGCAAGGCGTTATTGATAGAGAGGTTACAGCATACTCGTAAGCAGTTGGATTTTATTTCGAGGGAGTTACTACAGCTACATCTACGCCTCTCAAACTTCGTAAGTGAGGAATTATGGAATATCTTTGATCGTATTTCTTCAGTGCAAGCTAACAGCGTTCTAGATCAGGTGAGGGACAGACATATTTCCAAATATGATAGGTTATGTCAGTTGCAGAAATCTCAAGCCATTAGACTTTATGCTAACAAGGTTGTCGTAAATATGTCCAGCAAGCCCCTAAGTGATACCCAACAGGCAGTTCTCGCTAAAGGTCTCAATTTTGCTGTAGCGCCTAGAAGAATTCCTATTGAAGAACTTATTACATCCGTAGAATCCTCAGTACATCACCTCACACCTGAAGAGGCCGAGGAAGCCAGGCAAGAATGTTCCCGAGTTCTCAAGACAGCTAAGCCACCTAACACCAACTTAAAACAAGGCGAAAGCCGGGCACTTAAAGATCTAAGGGACAATTCTGATATTATCGTTCTCCCCGCTGACAAGGGTAACGCGACAGTGGTATTGGATAAGGTTGATTATGATTCCAAGATCTCGTCTTTGTTATCAGATCCTGTATATAGGATTAATAGTCGTGATCCTACCACTCGCTACTCAAATGTCACCGTCAAATTGATCAAGCAATCATCTATTCCAGCGGATGCAGGGATGACTCTCCTTCCAGGGGATGCTATTCCTCCGAGACTCTATGGTCTTCCTAAAATACATAAGGTAGATGTTCCTCTTAGACCTATTGTTAGTACGATTGGTTCTCCTACATATGACCTTTCCAAATACTTAGGTAGACTACTTCAGCCGCTTCTGGGTAACACGCCTTCGTACATTAAGGATTCCACTCACTTCGTGGAAAAATTAAAAGCTATAACACTTCAGCCGGGTGATATTCTAGTGAGTCTCGACGTGGTGTCTCTGTTTACGAGAGTACCTATTGATGGTGTTATGTCTCTCATTAATGGCTTTTTTCCTGAAGACATCACAAGACTTTTTTATCACTGCATGACCTCCTCCTACTTTCTATGGAATGGGATTTTTTATGAGCAGACTGATGGTGTGGCCATGGGTAGTCCTCTCTCTCCTGTTGTGGCTAATTTCTTCATGGAGAACTTTGAAGAGAAAGCTTTGTCGTCGGCTCCTTTCAAACCGAAGATCTGGTGGCGTTATGTGGATGACACGTTCGTTGTTTGGACGGAAGGTGAGGAAAATCTTAGCCATTTCCTGGATCACCTTAATCTCCAGCACCCTTCTATTTGTTTCACCATGGAAAAGGAATCTGACGGCAAAATACCTTTTTTAGATGTTCTCGTCACCAAGAAAGAGGATGGATCTTTAGGACACAGCTTTTTTCGTAAGCCAACACACACCAATATATATCTCCACGCAAGTTCTCACCATCACCCTGCCCAGAAACATGGTATCCTTACAACTCTAACTACCAGGGCTAGGAGGATTTGTGAAGTGTCTTCTTTACAAGAAGAAATTAACACCCTGCGAACCACCTTTGAGAGCAACGGTTATAGCAAGGCTTTGATTTCTACGGTTCTGAAACCAACAAATAATAATAGGACGTCAGTTGAGAAAAGAGATGTAAGAGGAACTGCTTACCTTCCGTACATACATAACACAACGGATCGTATTGCTAAAATCCTACGTCGATACAACATACGGACTGTATTTGGAACTTCTGTTAAGATTAGGCAACTCCTGCGACCAACTAAGGACAGTTTGCCTAAATTGCAACAACCGGGTATCTACAGAGTTCCCTGTACTTGTGGCAAGGTTTACATCGGGCAGACTTCGAGAACAATATGCACTCGCATTAAGGAACATAATAGATGTATCAGGCTCATTCAACCTGATAAATCAGCTGTTGCCGATCATGCTTTAACACCTGGCCATGTTGTCATGTTCCAAGGGGTGGATGTTCTTGCCCGTATAAAGCAATATCGTCCCAGAATCATCAGGGAGGCGGTTGAAATACGTAAACACCCAGATAATTTCAACCGCGACACCGGCTACAATCTCAGTGAATCCTGGCTACCTATTATCAGAACCCTGAGAAAGTAATTCACTGCTGCTTTCCGTTGTCCCTAACATGGGGCTATAATGGCGTCCACCTTTGGGCACCTTCTATATGTTCTTCGTTGCTTTCTCTTAGCAACATTGTCGTATTCCAGATTATTCCTGACGATGAAAGACATGGTTTCTTTCGAAACGCGTCGAATTGCAATATAATAAAACACGGCATAAGCCCAAAATTAAACATTATGAATAATAACACGGGCCGTGAAAGTCTAAATGACAATATTAGAAACCTCTATGGGGAGGATATTTTCCGACTGATGTCTAGATTCAGTAGGTTACGACGCAAGAAGGTGTGTCTAATCTCTTCACTCGCTTTTCTCCTAAGATGCCGGGATCATGATATTCTACCGAATTTTGTTATGTTGAAGCATTCCTTCAGAACACCTAAGGCAACGAGAATCTATCGTCGTGCAAGCAAGGCGTTATTGATAGAGAGGTTACAGCATACTCGTAAGCAGTTGGATTTTATTTCGAGGGAGTTACTACAGCTACATCTACGCCTCTCAAACTTCGTAAGTGAGGAATTATGGAATATCTTTGATCGTATTTCTTCAGTGCAAGCTAACAGCGTTCTAGATCAGGTGAGGGACAGACATATTTCCAAATATGATAGGTTATGTCAGTTGCAGAAATCTTAAGCCATTAGACTTGATGCTAACAAGGTTGTCGTAAATTTGTCCAGCAAGCCCCTAAGTGATACCCAACAGGCAGTTCTCGCTAAAGGTCTCAATTTTGCTGTAGCGCCTAGAAGAATTCCTATTGAAGAACTTATTACATCCGTAGAATCCTCAGTACATCACCTCACACCTGAAGAGGCCGAGGAAGCCAGGCAAGAATGTTCCCGAGTTCTCAAGACAGCTAAGCCACCTAACACCAACTTAAAACAAGGCGAAAGCCGGGCACTTAAAGATCTAAGGGACAATTCTGATATTATCGTTCTCCCCGCTGACAAGGGTAACGCGACAGTGGTATTGGATAAGGTTGATTATGATTCCAAGATCTCGTCTTGGTTATCAGATCCTGTATATAGGATTAATAGTCGTGATCCTACTACTCGCTACTCAAATGTCACCGTCAAATTGATCAAGCAATCATCTATTCCAGCGGATGCAGCGAAGACTCTCCTTCCAGGGGATGCTATTCCTCCGAGACTCTATGGTCTTCCTAAAATACATAAGGAAGATGTTCCTCTTAGACCTATTGTTAGTACGATTGGTTCTCCTACATATGCCCTTTCCAAATACTTAGGTAGACTACTTCAGCCGCTTCTGGGTAACACGCCTTCGTACATTAAGGATTCCACACACATCGTGGAAAAGTTAAAAGCTATAACACTTCAGCCGGGTGATATTCTAGTGAGTCTCGACGTGGTGTCTCTGTTTACGAGAGTACCTATTGATGGTGTTATGTCTCTCATTAATGGCTTTTTTCCTGAAGACATCACAAGACTTTTTTATCACTGCATGACCTCCTCCTACTTTCTATGGAATGGGATTTTTTATGAGCAGACTGATGGTGTGGCCATGGGTAGTCCTCTCTCTCCTGTTGTGGCTAATTTCTTCATGGAGAACTTTGAAGAGAAAGCTTTGTCGTCGGCTCCTTTCAAACCGAAGATCTGGTGGCGTTATGTGGATGACACGTTCGTTGTTTGGACGGAAGGTGAGGAAAATCTTAGCCATTTCCTGGATCACCTTAATCTCCAGCACCCTTCTATTTGTTTCACCATGGAAAAGGAATCTGACGGCAAAATACCTCTTTTAGATGTTCTCGTCACCAAGAAAGAGGATGGATCTTTAGGACACAGCTTTTTTCGTAAGCCAACACACACCAATAGATATCTCCACGCAAGTTCTCACCATCACCCTGCCCAGAAACATGGTATCCTTACAACTCTAACTACCAGGGCTAGGAGGATTTGTGAAGTGTCTTCTTTACAAGAAGAAATTAACACCCTGCGAACCACCTTTGAGAGCAACGGTTATAGCAAGGCTTTGATTTCTACGGTTCTGAAACCAACAAATAATAATAGGACGTCAGTTTAGAAAAGAGATGTAAGAGGAACTGCTTACCTTCCGTACATACATAACACAACGGATCGTATTGCTAAAATCCTACGTCGATACAACATACGGACTGTATTTGGAACTTCTGTTAAGATTAGGCAACTCCTGCGACCAACTAAGGACAGTTTGCCTAAATTGCAACAACCGGGTATCTACAGAGTTCCCTGTACTTGTGGCAAGGTTTACATCGGGCAGACTTCGAGAACAATATGCACTCGCATTAAGGAACATAATAGATGTATCAGGCTCATTCAACCTGATAAATCAGCTGTTGCCGATCATGCTTTAACACCTGGCCATGTTGTCATGTTCCAAGGGGTGGATGTTCTTGCCCGTATAAAGCAATATCGTCCCAGAATCATCAGGGAGGCGGTTGAAATACGTAAACACCCAGATAATTTCAACCGCGACACCGGCTACAATCTCAGTGAATCCTGGCTACCTATTATCAGAACCCTGAGAAAGTAATTCACTGCTGCTTTCCGTTGTCCCTAACATGGGGCTATAATGGCGTCCACCTTTGGGCACCTTCTATATGTTCTTCGTTGCTTTCTCTTAGTAACATTGTCGTATTCCAGATTATTCCTGACGATGAAAGACATGGTTTCTTTCGAAACGCGTCGAATTGCAATATAATAAAACACGGCATAAGCCCAAAATTCAACATTATGAATAATAACACGGGCCGTGAAAGTCTAAATGACAATATTAGAAACCTCTATGGGGAGGATATTTTCCGACTGATGTCTAGATTCAGTAGGTTACGACGCAAGAAGGTGTGTCTAATCTCTTCACTCGCTTTTCTCCTAAGATGCCGGGATCATGATATTCTACCGAATTTTGTTATGTTGAAGCATTCCTTCAGAACACCTAAGGCAACGAGAATCTATCGTCGTGCAAGCAAGGCGTAATTGATAGAGAGGTTACAGCATACTCGTAAGCAGTTGGATTTTATTTCGAGGGAGTTACTACAGCTACATCTACGCCTCTCAAACTTCGTAAGTGAGGAATTATGGAATATCTTTGATCGTATTTCTTCAGTGCAAGCTAACAGCGTTCTAGATCAGGTGAGGGACAGACATATTTCCAAATATGATAGGTTATGTCAGTTGCAGAAATCTCAAGCCATTAGACTTGATGCTAACAAGGTTGTCGTAAATTTGTCCAGCAAGCCCCTAAGTGATACCCAACAGGCAGTTCTCGCTAAAGGTCTCAATTTTGCTGTAGCGCCTAGAAGAATTCCTATTGAAGAACTTATTACATCCGTAGAATCCTCAGTACATCACCTCACACCTGAAGAGGCCGAGGAAGCCAGGCAAGAATGTTCCCGAGTTCTCAAGACAGCTAAGCCACCTAACACCAACTTAAAACAAGGCGAAAGCCGGGCACTTAAAGATCTAAGGGACAATTCTGATATTATCGTTCTCCCCGCTGACAAGGGTAACGCGACAGTGGTATTGGATAAGGTTGATTATGATTCCAAGATCTCGTCTTTGTTATCAGATCCTGTATATAGGATTAATAGTCGTGATCCTACTACTCGCTACTCAAATGTCACCGTCAAATTGATCAAGCAATCATCAATTCCAGCGGATGCAGCGAAGACTCTCCTTCCAGGGGATGCTATTCCTCCGAGACTCTATGGTCTTCCTAAAATACATAAGGAAGATGTTCCTCTTAGACCTATTGTTAGTACGATTGGTTCTCCTACATCTGCCCTTTCCAAATACTTAGGTAGACTACTTCAGCCGCTTCTGGGTAACACGCCTTCGTACATTAAGGATTCCACTCACTTCGTGGAAAAGTTAAAAGCTATAACACTTCAGCCGGGTGATATTCTAGTGAGTCTCGACGTGGTGTCTCTGTTTACGAGAGTACCTATTGATGGTGTTATGTCTCTCATTAATGGCTTTTTTCCTGAAGACATCACAAGACTTTTTTTATCACTGCATGACCTCCTCCTACTTTCTATGGAATGGGATTTTTTATGAGCAGACTGATGGTGTGGCCATGGGTAGTCCTCTCTCTCCTGTTGTGGCTAATTTCTTCATGGAGAACTTTGAAGAGAAAGCTTTGTCGTCGGCTCCTTTCAAACCGAAGATCTGGTGGCGTTATGTGGATGACACGTTCGTTGTTTGGACGGAAGGTGAGGAAAATCTTAGCCATTTCCTGGATCACCTTAATCTCCAGCACCCTTCTATTTGTTTCACCATGGAAAAGGAATCTGACGGCAAAATACCTTTTTTAGATGTTCTCGTCACCAAGAAAGAGGATGGATCTTTAGGACACAGCTTTTTTCGTAAGCCAACACACACCAATAGATATCTCCACGCAAGTTCTCACCATCACCCTGCCCAGAAACATGGTATCCTTACAACTTTAACTACCAGGGCTAGGAGGATTTGTGAAGTGTCTTCTTTACAAGAAGAAATTAACACCCTGCGAACCACCTTTGAGAGCAACGGTTATAGCAAGGCTTTGATTTCTACGGTTCTGAAACCAACAAATAATAATAGGACGTCAGTTGAGAAAAGAGATGTAAGAGGAACTGCTTACCTTCCGTACATACATAACACAACGGATCGTATTGCTAAAATCCTACGTCGATACAACATACGGACTGTATTTGGAACTTCTGTTAAGATTAGGCAACTCCTGCGACCAACTAAGGACAGTTTGCCTAAATTGCAACAACCGGGTATCTACAGAGTTCCCTGTACTTGTGGCAAGGTTTACATCGGGCAGACTTCGAGAACAATATGCACTCGCATTAAGGAACATAATAGATGTATCAGGCTCATTCAACCTGATAAATCAGCTGTTGCCGATCATGCATTAACACCTGGCCATGTTGTCATGTTCCAAGGGGTGGATGTTCTTGCCCGTATAAAGCAATATCGTCCCAGAATCATCAGGGAGGCGGTTGAAATACGTAAACACCCAGATAATTTCAACCACGACACCGGCTACAATCTCAGTGAATCCTGGCTACCTATTATCAGAACCCTGAGAAAGTAATTCACTGCTGCTTTCCGTTGTCCCTAACATGGGGCTATAATGGCGTCCACCTTTGGGCACCTTCTATATGTTCTTCGTTGCTTTCTCTTAGCAACATTGTCGTATTCCAGATTATTCCTGACGATGAAAGACATGGTTTCTTTCGAAACGCGTCGAATTGCAATATAATAAAACACGGCATAAGCCCAAAATTCAACATTATGAATAATAACACGGGCCGTGAAAGTCTAAATGACAATATTAGAAACCTCTATGGGGAGGATATTTTCCGACTGATGTCTAGATTCAGTAGGTTACGACGCAAGAAGGTGTGTCTAATCTCTTCACTCGCTTTTCTCCTAAGATGCCGGGATCATGATATTCAACCGAATTTTGTTATGTTGAAGCATTCCTTCAGAACACCTAAGGCAACGAGAATCTATCGTCGTGCAAGCAAGGCGTTATTGATAGAGAGGTTACAGCATACTCGTAAGCAGTTGGATTTTATTTCGAGGGAGTTACTACAGCTACATCTACGCCTCTCAAACTTCGTAAGTGAGGAATAATGGAATATCTTTGATCGTATTTCTTCAGTGCAAGCTAACAGCGTTCTAGATCAGGTGAGGGACAGACATATTTCCAAATATGATAGGTTATGTCAGTTGCAGAAATCTCAAGCCATTAGACTTGATGCTAACAAGGATGTCGTAAATTTGTCCAGCAAGCCCCTAAGTGATACCCAACAGGCAGTTCTCGCTAAAGGTCTCAATTTTGCTGTAGCGCCTAGAAGAATTCCTATTGAAGAACTTATTACATCCGTAGAATCCTCAGTACATCACCTCACACCTGAAGAGGCCGAGGAAGCCAGGCAAGAATGTTCCCGAGTTCTCAAGACAGCTAAGCCACCTAACACCAACTTAAAACAAGGCGAAAGCCGGGCACTTAAAGATCTAAGGGACAATTCTGATATTATCGTTCTCCCCGCTGACAAGGGTAACGCGACAGTGGTATTGGATATGGTTGATTATGATTCCAAGATCTCGTCTTTGTTATCAGATCCTGTATATAGGATTAATAGTCGTGATCCTACTACTCGCTACTCAAATGTCACCGTCAAATTGATCAAGCAATCATCTATTCCAGCGGATTCAGCGAAGACTCTCCTTCCAGGGGATGCTATTCCTCCGAGACTCTATGGTCTTCCTAAAATACATAAGGAAGATGTTCCTCTTAGACCTATTGTTAGTACGATTGGTTCTCCTACATATGCCCTTTCCAAATACTTAGGTAGACTACTTCAGCCGCTTCTGGGTAACACGCCTTCGTACATTAAGGATTCCACACACTTCGTGGAAAAGTTAAAAGCTATAACACTTCAGCCGGGTGATATTCTAGTGAGTCTAGACGTGGTGTCTCTGTTTATGAGAGTACCTATTGATGGTGTTATGTCTCTCATTAATGGCTTTTTTCCTGAAGACATCACAAGACTTTTTTATCACTGCATGACCTCCTCCTACTTTCTATGGAATGGGATTTTTTATGAGCAGACTGATGGTGTGGCCATGGGTAGTCCTCTCTCTCCTGTTGTGGCTAATTTCTTCATGGAGAACTTTGAAGAGAAAGCTTTGTCGTCGGCTCCTTTCAAACCGAAGATCTGGTGGCGTTATGTGGATGACACGTTCGTTGTTTGGACGGAAGGTGAGGAAAATCTTAGCCATTTCCTGGATCACCTTAATCTCCAGCACCCTTCTATTTGTTTCACCATGGAAAAGGAATCTGACGGCAAAATACCTCTTTTAGATGTTCTCGTCACCAAGAAAGAGGATGGATCTTTAGGACACAGCTTTTTTCGTAAGCCAACACACACCAATAGATATCTCCACGCAAGTTCTCACCATCACCCTGCCCAGAAACATGGTATCCTTACAACTCTAACTACCAGGGCTAGGAGGATTTGTGAAGTGTCTTCTTTACAAGAAGAAATTAACACCCTGCGAACCACCTTTGAGAGCAACGGTTATAGCAAGGCTTTGATTTCTACGGTTCTGAAACAAACAAATAATAATAGGACGTCAGTTGAGAAAAGAGATGTAAGAGGAACTGCTTACCTTCCGTACATACATAACACAACGGATCGTATTGCTAAAATCCTACGTCGATACAACATACGGACTGTATTTGGAACTTCTGTTAAGATTAGGCAACTCCTGCGACCAACTAAGGACAGTTTGCCTAAATTGCAACAACCGGGTATCTACAGAGTTCCCTGTACTTGTGGCAAGGTTTACATCGGGCAGACTTCGAGAACAATATGCACTCGCATTAAGGAACATAATAGATGTATCAGGCTCATTCAACCTGATAAATCAGCTGTTGCCGATCATGCTTTAACACCTGGCCATGATGTCATGTTCCAAGGGGTGGATGTTCTTGCCCGTATAAAGCAATATCGTCCCAGAATCATCAGGGAGGCGGTTGAAATACGTAAACACCCAGATAATTTCAACCGCGACACCGGCTACAATCTCAGTGAATCCTGGCTACCTATTATCAGAACCCTGAGAAAGTAATTCACTGCTGCTTTCCGTTGTCCCTAACATGGGGCTATAATGGCGTCCACCTTTGGGCACCTTCTATATGTTCTTCGTTGCTTTCTCTTAGCAACATTGTCGTATTCCAGATTATTCCTGACGATGAAAGACATGGTTTCTTTCGAAACGCGTCGAATTGCAATATAATAAAACACGGCATAAGCCCAAAATTCAACATTATGAATAATAACACGGGCCGTGAAAGTCTAAATGACAATATTAGAAACCTCTATGGGGAGGATATTTTCCGACTGATGTCTAGATTCAGTAGGTTACGACGCAAGAAGGTGTGTCTAATCTCTTCACTCGCTTTTCTCCTAAGATGCCGGGATCATGATATTCTACCGAATTTTGTTATGTTGAAGCATTCCTTCAGAACACCTAAGGCAACGAGAATCTATCGTCGTGCAAGCAAGGTGTTATTGATAGAGAGGTTACAGCATACTCGTAAGCAGTTGGATTTTATTTCGAGGGAGTTACTACAGCTACATCTACGCCTCTCAAACTTCGTAAGTGAGGAATTATGGAATATCTTTGATCGTATTTCTTCAGTGCAAGCTAACAGCGTTCTAGATCAGGTGAGGGACAGACATATTTCCAAATATGATAGGTTATGTCAGTTGCAGAAATCTCAAGCCATTAGACTTGATGCTAACAAGGATGTCGTAAATTTGTCCAGCAAGCCCCTAAGTGATACCCAACAGGCAGTTCTCGCTAAAGGTCTCAATTTTGCTGTAGCGCCTAGAAGAATTCCTATTGAAGAACTTATTACATCCGTAGAATCCTCAGTACATCACCTCACACCTGAAGAGGCCGAGGAAGCCAGGCAAGAATGTTCCCGAGTTCTCAAGACAGCTAAGCCACCTAACACCAACTTAAAACAAGGCGAAAGCCGGGCACTTAAAGATCTAAGGGACAATTCTGATATTATCGTTCTCCCCGCTGACAAGGGTAACGCGACAGTGGTATTGGATAAGGTTGATTATAATTCCAAGATCTCGTCTTTGTTATCAGATCCTGTATATAGGAATAATAGTCGTGATCCTACTACTCGCTACTCAAATGTCACCGTCAAATTGATCAAGCAATCATCTATTCCAGCGGATTCAGCGAAGACTCTCCTTCCAGGGGATGCTATTCCTCCGAGACTCTATGGTCTTCCTAAAATACATAAGGAAGATGTTCCTCTTAGACCTATTGTTAGTACGATTGGTTCTCCTACATATGCCCTTTCCAAATACTTAGGTAGACTACTTCAGCCGCTTCTGGGTAACACGCCTTCGTACATTAAGGATTCCACACACTTCGTGGAAAAGTTAAAAGCTATAACACTTCAGCCGGGTGATATTCTAGTGAGTCTCGACGTGGTGTCTCTGTTTACGAGAGTACCTATTGATGGTGTTATGTCTCTCATTAATGGCTTTTTTCCTGAAGACATCACAAGACTTTTTTTTATCACTGCATGACCTCCTCCTACTTTCTATGGAATGGGATTTTTTATGAGCAGACTGATGGTGTGGCCATGGGTAGTCCTCTCTCTCCTGTTGTGGCTAATTTCTTCATGGAGAACTTTGAAGAGAAAGCTTTGTCGTCGGCTCCTTTCAAACCGAAGATCTGGTGGCGTTATGTGGATGACACGTTCGTTGTTTGGACGGAAGGTGAGGAAAATCTTAGCCATTTCCTGGATCACCTTAATCTCCAGCACCCTTCTATTTGTTTCACCATGGAAAAGGAATCTGACGGCAAAATACCTTTATTAGATGTTCTCGTCACCAAGAAAGAGGATGGATCTTTAGGACACAGCGTTTTTTGTAAGCCAACACACACCAATAGATATCTCCACGCAAGTTCTCACCATCACCCTGCCCAGAAACATGGTATCCTTACAACTCTAACTACCAGGGCTAGGAGGATTTGTGAAGTGTCTTCTTTACAAGAAGAAATTAACACCCTGCGAACCACCTTTGAGAGCAACGGTTATAGCAAGGCTTTGATTTCTACGGTTCTGAAACCAACAAATAATAATAGGACGTCAGTTGAGAAAAGAGATGTAAGAGGAACTGCTTACCTTCCGTACATACATAACACAACGGATCGTATTGCTAAAATCCTACGTCGATACAACATACGGACTGTATTTGGAACTTCTGTTAAGATTAGGCAACTCCTGCGACCAACTAAGGACAGTTTGCCTAAATTGCAACAACCGGGTATCTACAGAGTTCCCTGTACTTGTGGCAAGGTTTACATCGGGCAGACTTCGAGAACAATATGCACTCGCATTAAGGAACATAATAGATGTATCAGGCTCATTCAACCTGATAAATCA
Source organism: Meconema thalassinum (assembly GCA_946902985.2). Classification (NCBI taxonomy): domain Eukaryota; kingdom Metazoa; phylum Arthropoda; class Insecta; order Orthoptera; family Tettigoniidae; genus Meconema; species Meconema thalassinum. The sequence continues at coordinate 1,135,308,040 of OX336388.2, read as the reverse complement.
GCTGTTGCCGATCACGCTTTAACACCTGGCCATGATGTCATGTTCCAAGGGGTGGATGTTCTTGCCCGTATAAAGCAATATCGTCCCAGAATCATCAGGGAGGCGGTTGAAATACGTAAACACCCAGATAATTTCAACCGCGACACCGGCTACAATCTCAGTGAATCCTGGCTACCTATTATCAGAACCCTGAGAAAGTAATTCACTGCTGCTTTCCGTTGTCCCTAACATGGGGCTATAATGGCGTCCACCTTTGGGCACCTTCTATATGTTCTTCGTTGCTTTCTCTTAGCAACATTGTCGTATTCCAGATTATTTCTGACGATGAAAGACATGGTTTCTTTCGAAACGCGTCGAATTGCAATATAATAAAACACGGCATAAGCCCAAAATTCAACATTATGAATAATAACACGGGCCGTGAAAGCCTAAATGACAATATTAGAAACCTCTATGGGGAGGATATTTTCCGACTGATGTCTAGATTCAGTAGGTTACGACGCAAGAAGGTGTGTCTAATCTCTTCACTCGCTTTTCTCCTAAGATGCCGGGATCATGATATTCTACCGAATTTTGTTATGTTGAAGCATTCCTTCAGAACACCTAAGGCAACGAGAATCTATCGTCGTGCAAGCAAGGCGTTATTGATAGAGAGGTTACAGCATACTCGTAAGCAGTTGGATTTTATTTCGAGGGAGTTACTACAGCTACATCTACGCCTCTCAAACTTCGTATGTGAGGAATTATGGAATATCTTTGATCGTATTTCTTCAGTGCAAGCTAACAGCGTTCTAGATCAGGTGAGGGACAGACATATTTCCAAATATGATAGGTTATGTCAGTTGCAGAAATCTCAAGCCATTAGACTTTATGCTAACAAGGTTGTCGTAAATATGTCCAGCAAGCCCCTAAGTGATACCCAACAGGCAGTTCTCGCTAAAGGTCTCAATTTTGCTGTAGCGCCTAGAAGAATTCCTATTGAAGAACTTATTACATCCGTAGAATCCTCAGTACATCACCTCACACCTGAAGAGGCCGAGGAAGCCAGGCAAGAATGTTCCCGAGTTCTCAAGACAGCTAAGCCACCTAACACCAACTTAAAACAAGGCGAAAGCCGGGCACTTAAAGATCTAAGGGACAATTCTGATATTATCGTTCTCCCCGCTGACAAGGGTAACGCGACAGTGGTATTGGATAAGGTTGATTATGATTCCAAGATCTCGTCTTTGTTATCAGATCCTGTATATAGGATTAATAGTCGTGATCCTACCACTCGCTACTCAAATGTCACCGTCAAATTGATCAAGCAATCATCTATTCCAGCGGATGCAGGGAAGACTCTCCTTCCAGGGGATGCTATTCCTCCGAGACTCTATGGTCTTCCTAAAATACATAAGGTAGATGTTCCTCTTAGACCTATTGTTAGTACGATTGGTTCTCCTACATATGCCCTTTCCAAATACTTAGGTAGACTACTTCAGCCGCTTCTGGGTAACACGCCTTCGTACATTAAGGATTCCACTCACTTCGTGGAAAAATTAAAAGCTATAACACTTCAGCCGGGTGATATTCTAGTGAGTCTCGACGTGGTGTCTCTGTTTACGAGAGTACCTATTGATGGTGTTATGTCTCTCATTAATGGCTTTTTTCCTGAAGACATCACAAGACTTTTTTATCACTGCATGACCTCCTCCTACTTTCTATGGAATGGGATTTTTTATGAGCAGACTGATGGTGTGGCCATGGGTAGTCCTCTCTCTCCTGTTGTGGCTAATTTCTTCATGGAGAACTTTGAAGAGAAAGCTTTGTCGTCGGCTCCTTTCAAACCGAAGATCTGGTGGCGTTATGTGGATGACACGTTCGTTGTTTGGACGGAAGGTGAGGAAAATCTTAGCCATTTCCTGGATCACCTTAATCTCCAGCACCCTTCTATTTGTTTCACCATGGAAAAGGAATCTGACGGCAAAATACCTTTTTTAGATGTTCTCGTCACCAAGAAAGAGGATGGATCTTTAGGACACAGCTTTTTTCGTAAGCCAACACACACCAATAGATATCTCCACGCAAGTTCTCACCATCACCCTGCCCAGAAACATGGTATCCTTACAACTCTAACTACCAGGGCTAGGAGGATTTGTGAAGTGTCTTCTTTACAAGAAGAAATTAACACCCTGCGAACCACCTTTGAGAGCAACGGTTATAGCAAGGCTTTGATTTCTACGGTTCTGAAACCAACAAATAATAATAGGACGTCAGTTGAGAAAAGAGATGTAAGAGGAACTGCTTACCTTCCGTACATACATAACACAACGGATCGTATTGCTAAAATCCTACGTCGATACAACATACGGACTGTATTTGGAACTTCTGTTAAGATTAGGCAACTCCTGCGACCAACTAAGGACAGTTTGCCTAAATTGCAACAACCGGGTATCTACAGAGTTCCCTGTACTTGTGGCAAGGTTTACATCGGGCAGACTTCGAGAACAATATGCACTCGCATTAAGGAACATAATAGATGTATCAGGCTCATTCAACCTGATAAATCAGCTGTTGCCGATCATGCTTTAACACCTGGCCATGTTGTCATGTTCCAAGGGGTGGATGTTCTTGCCCGTATAAAGCAATATCGTCCCAGAATCATCAGGGAGGCGGTTGAAATACGTAAACACCCAGATAATTTCAACCGCGACACCGGCTACAATCTCAGTGAATCCTGGCTACCTATTATCAGAACCCTGAGAAAGTAATTCACTGCTGCTTTCCGTTGTCCCTAACATGGGGCTATAATGGCGTCCACCTTTGGGCACCTTCTATATGTTCTTCGTTGCTTTCTCTTAGTAACATTGTCGTATTCCAGATTATTCCTGACGATGAAAGACATGGTTTCTTTCGAAACGCGTCGAATTGCAATATAATAAAACACGGCATAAGCCCAAAATTCAACATTATGAATAATAACACGGGCCGTGAAAGTCTAAATGACAATATTAGAAACCTCTATGGGGAGGATATTTTCCGACTGATGTCTAGATTCAGTAGGTTACGACGCAAGAAGGTGTGTCTAATCTCTTCACTCGCTTTTCTCCTAAGATGCCGGGATCATGATATTCTACCGAATTTTGTTATGTTGAAGCATTCCTTCTGAACACCTAAGGCAACGAGAATCTATCGTCGTGCAAGCAAGGCGTTATTGATAGAGAGGTTACAGCATACTCGTAAGCAGTTGGATTTTATTTCGAGGGAGTTACTACAGCTACATCTACGCCTCTCAAACTTCGTAAGTGAGGAATTATGGAATATCTTTGATCGTATTTCTTCAGTGCAAGCTAACAGCGTTCTAGATCAGGTGAGGGACAGACATATTTCCAAATATGATAGGTTATGTCAGTTGCAGAAATCTCAAGCCATTAGACTTTATGCTAACAAGGTTGTCGTAAATTTGTCCAGCAAGCCCCTAAGTGATACCCAACAGGCAGTTCTCGCTAAAGGTCTCAATTTTGCTGTAGCGCCTAGAAGAATTCCTATTGAAGAACTTATTACATCCGTAGAATCCTCAGTACATCACCTCACACCTGAAAAGGCCGAGGAAGCCAGGCAAGAATGTTCCCGAGTTCTCAAGACAGCTAAGCCACCTAACACCAACTTAAAACAAGGCGAATGCCGGGCACTTAAAGATCTAAGGGACAATTCTGATATTATCGTTCTCCCCGCTGACAAGGGTAACGCGACAGTGGTATTGGATAAGGTTGATTATGATTCCAAGATCTCGTCTTTGTTATCAGATCCTGTATATAGGATTAATAGTCGTGATCCTACTACTCGCTACTCAAATGTCACCGTCAAATTGATCAAGCAATCATCTATTCCAGCGGATGCAGCGAAGACTCTCCTTCCAGGGGATGCTATTCCTCCGAGACTCTATGGTCTTCCCAAAATACATAAGGAAGATGTTCCTCTTAGACCTATTGTTAGTACGATTGGTTCTCCTACATATGCCCTTTCCAAATACTTAGGTAGACTACTTCAGCCGCTTCTGGGTAACACGCCTTCGTACATTAAGGATTCCACTCACTTCGTGGAAAAGTTAAAAGCTATAACACTTCAGCCGGGTGATATTCTAGTGAGTCTCGACGTGGTGTCTCTGTTTACGAGAGTACCTATTGATGGTGTTATGTCTCTCATTAATGGCTTTTTTCCTGAAGACATCACAAGACTTTTTTATCACTGCATGACCTCCTCCTACTTTCTATGGAATGGGATTTTTTATGAGCAGACTGATGGTGTGGCCATGGGTAGTCCTCTCTCTCCTGTTGTGGCTAATTTCTTCATGGAGAACTTTGAAGAGAAAGCTTTGTCGTCGGCTCCTTTCAAACCGAAGATCTGGTGGCGTTATGTGGATGACACGTTCGTTGTTTGGACGGAAGGTGAGGATAATCTTAGCCATTTCCTGGATCACCTTAATCTCCAGCACCCTTCTATTTGTTTCACCATGGACAAGGAATCTGACGGCAAAATACCTTTATTAGATGTTCTCGTCACCAAGAAAGAGGATGGATCTTTAGGACACAGCGTTTTTCGTAAGCCAACACACACCAATAGATATCTCCACGCAAGTTCTCACCATCACCCTGCCCAGAAACATGGTATCCTTACAACTCTAACTACCAGGGCTAGGAGGATTTGTGAAGTGTCTTCTTTACAAGAAGAAATTAACACCCTGCGAACCACCTTTGAGAGCAACGGTTATAGCAAGGCTTTGATTTCTACGGTTCTGAAACCAACAAATAATAATAGGACGTCAGTTGAGAAAAGAGATGTAAGAGGAACTGCTTACCTTCCGTACATACATAACACAACGGATCGTATTGCTAAAATCCTACGTCGATACAACATACGGACTGTATTTGGAACTTCTGTTAAGATTAGGCAACTCCTGCGACCAACTAAGGACAGTTTGCCTAAATTGCAACAACCGGGTATCTACAGAGTTCCCTGTACTTGTGGCAAGGTTTACATCGGGCAGACTTCGAGAACAATATGCACTCGCATTAAGGAACATAATAGATGTATCAGGCTCATTCAACCTGATAAATCAGCTGTTGCCGATCATGCTCTAACACCTGGCCATGATGTCATGTTCCAAGGGGTGGATGTTCTTGCCCGTATAAAGCAATATCGTCCCAGAATCATCAGGGAGGCGGTTGAAATACGTAAACACACAGATAATTTCAACCGCGACACCGGCTACAATCTCAGTGAATCCTGGCTACCTATTATCAGAACCCTGAGAAAGTAATTCACTGCTGCTTTCCGTTGTCCCTAACATGGGGCTATAATGGCGTCCACCTTTGGGCACCTTCTATATGTTCTTCGTTGCTTTCTCTTAGCAACATTGTCGTATTCCAGATTATTCCTGACGATGAAAGACATGGTTTCTTTCGAAACGCGTCGAATTGCAATATAATAAAACACGGCATAAGCCCAAAATTCAACATTATGAAAAATAACACGGGCCGTGAAAGTTCTAAATGACAATATTAGAAACCTCTATGGGGAGGATATTTTCCGACTGATGTCTAGATTCAATAGGTTACGACGCAAGAAGGTGTGTCTAATCTCTTCACTCGCGTTTCTCCTAAGATGCCGGGATCATGATATTCTACCGAATTTTGTTATGTTGAAGCATTCCTTCAGAACACCTAAGGCAACGAGAATCTATCGTCGTGCAAGCAAGGCGTTATTGATAGAGAGGTTACAGCATACTCGTAAGCAGTTGGATTTTATTTCGAGGGAGTTACTAAAGCTACATCTACGCCTCTCAAACTTCGTAAGTGAGGAATAATGGAATATCTTTGATCGTATTTCTTCAGTGCAAGCTAACAGCGTTCTAGATCAGGTGAGGGACAGACATATTTCCAAATATGATAGGTTATGTCAGTTGCAGAAATCTCAAGCCATTAGACTTGATGCTAACAAGGTTGTCGTAAATTTGTCCAGCAAGCCCCTAAGTGATACCCAACAGGCAGTTCTCGCTAAAGGTCTCAATTTTGCTGTAGCGCCTAGAAGAATTCCTATTGAAGAACTTATTACATCCGTAGAATCCTCAGTACATCACCTCACACCTGAAGAGGCCGAGGAAGCCAGGCAAGAATGTTCCCGAGTTCTCAAGACAGCTAAGCCACCCAACACCAACTTAAAACAAGGCGAAAGCCGGGCACTTAAAGATCTAAGGGTCAATTCTGTTATTATCGTTCTCCCCGCTGACAATGGTAACGCGACAGTGGTATTGGATAAGGTTGATTATGATTCCAAGATCTCGTGTTTGTTATCAGATCCTGTATATAGGATTAATAGTCGTGATCCTACTACTCGCTACTCAAATGTCACCGTCAAATTGATCAAGCAATCATCTATTCCAGCGGATGCAGCGAAGACTCTCCTTCCAGGGGATGCTATTCCTCCGAGACTCTATGGTCTTCCTAAAATACATAAGGAAGATGTTCCTCTTAGACCTATTGTTAGTACGATTGGTTCTCCTACATATGCCCTTTCCAAATACTTAGGTAGACTACTTCAGCCGCTTCTGGGTAACACGCCTTCGTACATTAAGGATTCCACACACTTCGTGGAAAAGTTAAAAGCTATAACACTTCAGCCGGGTGATATTCTAGTGAGTCTCGACGTGGTGTCTCTGTTTACGAGAGTACCTATTGATGGTGTTATGTCTCTCATTAATGGCTTTTTTCCTGAAGACATCACAAGACTTTTTTATCACTGCATGACCTCCTCCTACTTTCTATGGAATGGGATTTTTTATGAGCTAACTGATGGTGTGGCCATGGGTAGTCCTCTCTCTCCTGTTGTGGCTAATTTCTTCATGGAGAACTTTGAAGAGAAAGCTTTGTCGTCGGCTCCTTTCAAACCGAAGATCTGGTGGCGTTATGTGGATGACACGTTCGTTGTTTGGACGGAAGGTGAGGAAAATCTTAGCCATTTCCTGGATCACCTTAATCTCCAGCACCCTTCTATTTGTTTCACCATGGAAAAGGAATCTGACGGCAAAATACCTTTTTTAGATGTTCTCGTCACCAAGAAAGAGGATGGATCTTTAGGACACAGCGTTTTTCGTAAGCCAACACACACCAATAGATATCTCCACGCAAGTTCTCACCATCACCCTGTCCTGAAACATGGTATCCTTACAACTCTAACTACCAGGGCTAGGAGGATTTGTGAAGTGTCTTCTTTACAAGAAGAAATTAACACCCTGCGAACCACCTTTGAGAGCAACGGTTATAGCAAGGCTTTGATTTCTACGGTTCTGAAACCAACAAATAATAATAGGACGTCAGTTGAGAAAAGAGATGTAAGAGGAACTGCTTACCTTCCGTACATACATAACACAACGGATCGTATTGCTAAAATCCTACGTCAATACAACATACGGACTGTATTTGGAACTTCTGTTAAGATTAGGCAACTCCTGCGACCAACTAAGGACAGTTTGCCTAAATTGCAACAACCGGGTATCTACAGAGTTCCCTGTACTTGTGGCAAGGTTTACATCGGGCAGACTTCGAGAACAATATGCACTCGCATTAAGGAACATAATAGATGTATCAGGCTCATTCAACCTGATAAATCAGCTGTTGCCGATCATGCTTTAACACCTGGCCATGATGTCATGTTCCAAGGGGTGGATGTTCTTGCCCGTATAAAGCAATATCGTCCCAGAATCATCAGGGAGGCGGTTGAAATACGTAAACACCCAGATAATTTCAACGGCGACACCGGCTACAATCTCAGTGAATCCTGGCTACCTATTATCAGAACCCTGAGAAAGTAATTCACTGCTGCTTTCCGTTGTCCCTAACATGGGGCTATAATGGCGTCCACCTTTGGGCACCTTCTATATGTTCTTCGTTGCTTTCTCTTAGCAACATTGTCGTATTCCAGATTATTCCTGACGATGAAAGACATGGTTTCTTTCGAAACGCGTCGAATTGCAATATAATAAAACACGGCATAAGCCCAAAATTCAACATTATGAATAATAACACGGGCCGTGAAAGTCTAAATGACAAAAATTTAATAATTAATTTAGAGAACAGGGACATTATATCCTTCCTTAATGGAGTTCCGCCAACTAAACGACATCCAGTCCGCAGATCTAATTACATGCAAAGTCTTCACTGACCCTCTTCAAAATACAACAACGCTACCTTTATACATCCTCAGTACATTATGACGCTAAATACAGAAATCTCCTTCGTATAACAAGCAACTTATTTATGGCAAAAAAACTTCATAACTCCACTATAAAATTCACAAGCCATTAACACTCTTGCTTTAACAATGGTTCTACTGTACTGGTATAGCTCTCTTAGCTTTAGATTTTATTGTTGCCTCAACAATGCAACACATCAATGAACAGCGATATATGTTCTATAATTACTTTAGTTGTCTTCAAACAATGGTATTAATAGATCTATCATGGTTTACTAAACAAATTACTCAGACATAAGACACCATGTCTCCAAATATTTAATAAAAATATAAATGTTTCTCTTTCTGGTCGTTCTTAATAATGCACGGTTGTAAAACTACGTTGACACATAACGTAGCGTTACACATGTGCCTAGATAACATCCTGTGTTATCTTGTCGCTCAATAAGGATCGATCATGACTGGAGAAAGTCTTAACTATACTTTCCTAAGAACGAATAATTTATCTTTCAAAATATATGTCTCTAATCATTCATGTTTAATGAAGAGCAAAGTCTTCCTTCAATTTAATATAAGTTTCTCGTTGACTGAATATAGCATCACTCTACAAAAAGAATGTGTATCCACTTTCACATAGTATTCACGACGAATGTAACTTGCTTAGATCGTCGGATTATTTCAAATGATTGGGTTATTTCTCCTCCTAAATATATATTTCTTCTTACAATAAGAACACCCAAGTTCATTTTAAATACAATGAATTTAATGAATGTTCTAGACTAAAAGTCTGAAGTGTTGAATAAAAATTGAAATCGTAGAATAATGACTTCTTTAAACATTTTCCCAAAGGAAGTTAAGTTTCTCGAACAGCTGACTTCAGTTCACAAACTGAATCTTGTTTTGTTTATGAACATAAGGTACATTATCTGAAAAATTACTCCACCGACCTACTTGAAATTTTCACAGTATCTGTATGTGCATATGTGAATTATTCTGACCTAAGGTAATGGCTGCAGAACTGATGTAACTTCAGAAAAAATGCAATGCTTCAAAACTTTTTAAACTTATCATAGGAAAATTTACAAATAAATCGTTTGAAGCTGCAGTATTTATGCAACTTGAGAAAAATTGCAAAGCTTCAAAACTTTTTACTTATCATAGGAAAATGTACAAATAAAATGTTTGAATCGTGATTCTAATTTGGATTGCAAGCCATAAAATCTTCTTCAATTGTTGTAAGTTTCAACAATTAAGATGGTATATTGGCTTTCACGGCCAGTGAATTAAAACTCAGCAATTCTCCTAGGTTTGTGCCGTGTCTTGTGTGGGGTTTCGCCTAGGACACCAAGCTGGCTCATCAGAGGGCTCTTGGTGTCCTCGCCCTGGAGGTAGCACGCAGTTCGCTAGTTCTGGCGGGGAGGAGTCCTGGCGGGGACGCCAATAGTCCGCTGATGAGCCAGCTTGGTGTCCTAGGCGAAACCCCACACAAGACACGGGACAAACCTAGAAGATTTGCTGAGTTTTAATTCAACCATAACTACAATAGTAAGGTCATAAATGTACCGTTTGCTTGATATTTTATTTTCAAAAAATCATTGATTGTAATGTTGGTCAGTGAATGAATATGCATTTTTATCAACTTAACTATTTTTTTATGTTGGTAAATGTTGATAAATTTTCATCACATTGATTCAGTAGCTTGTGTGGTAGGATCATATTAAGAAACTTAACTGTTTTGTTCAACTATTCAATTAGAGCCATCTTAAAGTTCAATTAATTATAATTTCCTTATGATGCTTATCGTATAATTCCTGAACTGGTGTCGTGAAACCACCTAATTATAATTTCCTTATGATGCGTATCGTATAATTCCTGAACTGGTGTCTTGAAACCACCAGGTGGAACTACCAGGTCATCTATCCCTGGATTAGGATATTGTTAAACTTCCCTGTCCTAAAAGTAGCAAAAGTGAGAAATGAAGTTTTATTCTGTGAGTTACGATTTATGGAGAATTCATTTGATAACCCAGGGCTATTATTCAAATGGTGTAGGTGGTTCACAAGCCATTGCGGAATACCTTTTGAGACTTCCAGTTTATAATTCTCAACAGGGAATCAATGCTAACAAGCAAGACGCATGTGTACAGCATTTTAAAAAACAACAACTATGGCCTCCAGATGTTTCAATGGTTCAATGGACTTTCCCCTTTAGGTTAGAACATATTTGTGTTGTTTCATCTTTTGTGGAGTTGGGACATTCTATACATCAGTCACGTGCCTACATGCAGTGGCGGATCCATGCCTTGCGGGGCCCTGGGCGATATGGTAAGGTGGGGCTCACAACAATAGGAAATAAAAAATTTAAAAAAATCAAATGGAAAGTACTTTTGTGATAATAATAAAATAAAAAATAGTTAAAATATTTTGAATACACTACAGTACATTATTTTAATAATATGAAAGAAACCTTTAAGTCCCCTTGAAGAAGATTATGTAAACTATGAACTATTAAAATATTACTTTGCCACTTTTTTTTTCAGCTGAAGTCTTCTATCATTTCACTGAAATTTGAACTTGCTAAACGGTCAAGGGAGATCATAGCTGCACTGAAAACGAATTAAAAATTAGTTTGAAAAGTTTGAAAAGTATATTTAATTAATTACATTTAAAATAATCGATGGCGCGGGGCCCTGGGCGGTCGCCCTCCTCGCCCTCCCCTAGATCCGCCCCTGCCTACATGAACGCGATTTCAGAAAGCCCATTGATGAATACATATACAACCAAGATTCATTTCTAGGATTGCTGAGGTGGCACTCGAACTTAAACCCTACTGAGGTATCCTCACAAGGATGAGCGAACCCTATTCCAGCCTTCAAACCACAATTATATTTCTTGCCAGAGCCAGGAATCGAACTCGGGTATCAGGGATGCTGAGGCTGACCCACAATTCTATACTTTACACCACGATGCAATTAGAGAACTGAGACGATAAAAATGTAGTTTTTTTGTTGTTAATTAAAGAAGACAGTTAACAACTAACAACATGCTCATTCGACGTGGCAGGATTTGAACTGGCAGTCGACCAGGAAATGAATTACAGTAGTTTTCCTCACATACTTTAGTCGAAGAACAATATTTGTGGTAGAATCTACGTCACTACACTGAGCCAGTGGACAAACGAGAAGTGGAAGTGTGCTTTCTCACTCCTCTCACAAGTTTTGTAGATATGCTTCAGCGATAAAAGTGAATTACAGTTACTGATTTCCATACAGTAAATAAAATAAACTTACCATGAGATTACCTCGTAGTGTAACGGCTAGCGTTCTTGGCTGTTGCCCCGGAGGCTCTGCCAAGAAATTTTAATTCTGGTGTGGGGGCTGGAACGGGGTACACTCAGCCTCTTGACGCAAAACTGAGAAGAGAAGGGTTCGATTCCTACCTCAGCCATCCTAGAAGTGATTTTCTGTAGTTTCCCACTTCTATTCCAGGCAGACGCTCAGATGGTTCCTAACTTAAGGCCATGGCCACTCTCTTCCCAAACCTATCCCAAATTTACAATAACACAATAATACAGGTTATCCCACGAATTCCACACAATACATGGGGCTATATGACCAAGATATTAAAACCCCTAAAATAAGCAACTTCAACAAAACTTAAAGGGGTTGATTAGACATCCAGCGTCCATGGTTAAACCAATAGAAACAACAGGTTGGACAATTATCGTGGACGAAAATGTGTTGTAGATTCATGGTCATGTAGCCCCATGTGCTTGGGTGTATGGGTGTGAAATCTGCTTGATAACCTGTGTTATTGTGATGACTGTATTAGTTTGCATATATTAGCAATTGGGATCAGGATGGATAGGAGGCGGCCGTGGCCTTAAGATAGGCACTACCTTGGCATTTGCCTGGAGTAGAAGTTAGAAAAATCACTTCTAAGTGTGACTCGAATACGTCCCTACAAAGTTTGGTCTCACGTGGCCCACACACCAGAACTTTACATCCAAGCAGAGCTGGGAATCAAATTCCGACTTCAATGACCATGTACGAAAATACTAGCCACTACGCTACGAGGTAGTGAACAAAAATACGCCACATGCGCTTGTGTTATCAATAGCACTATATTGAGTCCAAGATTGCAATCTTAACTACTTAGCAAGATCAAGCATAGGCTACAGTAGGAATTCTTCAGGATCGAAATTTAATGTTTTTCTGTCGGTTCGCACGATTGTACTCAATTATAAAGGGAGTTTCTCAAATCCTGAGAAAATATTCATGTGGTTAATAAATACACTCGGATAGCATTCATCACCAGATCCTTTACATTTAGGCTAATAAATCTATGTCTAAAAGTATGGGTGATGGTGTTTACAATATAGTCTATACAACTCAGCAAATTGTCTAGGTTTGTGCCGTGTCTTGTGTTGGCTTTCGAGTAGGACACCAAGCTGGCTCATCAGCGGGCTCTTGGTGTCCCCTCGCAGTTCGCTACTCCTGTGTGTGGGGGAGGGGGGGGGAGTCCAGGCCCGCCCCAAGAGCCCGCTGATGAGCCAGCTTGGTGTCCTAGGTGAAACTCCACACAAGACACGGCACAAACCAAGAAATATTGCTGAGTTTTAATTCACTGGCCGTGAAAGTCAATATACCATCTTTTTGGAAGCCTTCATAGGGAGGTTATGGCTGCTTGAGATTCTAGTTCTCGCAGTAAATAGGTGCAGGTGCGCTTCATAAAAGGGAGGTAGCGCGCAGTTCTCTACTCCTGTGGGGGTCCAGGCGGAGACACCAAGAGCCAGCTGATGAGCCAGCTTGGTGACCTAGGTGAAACTCCACACAAGACACGGCACAAACCTAGAAAAATTGTTGAGTTTTAATTCACTGGCCGTGAAAGCTAACATACCATAGTCTATACACTTACTGTAATTAGGTAGAGTAGTTATTGAACTAGCTTAACTATTTTAGAACTTAACAGGTTCATTCTGGTTCCGTATTGATAAACTAATTAGTCTAAACAGGATGAAAGTTCCGCCTGATCAATACTTCATTAATAGAAATCACTGGGTGGTCATTAATGGGACATGTTTCGAGGCCTAAATATTATTATTGGCCCCTTCATCAGCCGCTATGATAGAACGATACAAGAATTTTTTTTTGTGTAGCACTTAAAATTCATTTAGAAATGAATCTTGTATGGTGCACCATAAAGAATGATTGAAAAATGTACGCCTAAAATGAGTTACGGTATGTCAAACGTCTTATGAACTACTGTAGGTCTATAAACATTTTCAATGGACGCCTCACGGTGGTACTTAAGATGGTATTGAAGACACAAATGTATGGTACCGGTTCGGTACGTCAGCAACAGTACAGAACACCATTGTTGGAATCAGCTGTAGGAACACTTAACACTCAATACTTCACCAGCAATATAAAGATGATAAAATCAATGAAGTCACTGCACTGAAATCATATCTTGCCTAATATAGATTTTACGAAGTGCATAACTTCAACACTTTTCATGGCAGAGATTGGCCTCTAATCCGGTGTTCTGTACTGTTGCTGACGTACCGAACCGGTACCATACATTTTTCTCTTCACCATCATCTTAAGTACCACCGTGAGGCGTCCTTTGAAAATGTTTATAGACCTACAGTAGTTCATAAGACTTTTGACATACCGTAACTCATTTTAGGCGTAAATTTTTCCATCATTCTTTATGGTGCACAATACAAGATTCATTTCTAAAGGAATTTTAAGTGCTACACAAAAAAATATTCTTGTATCGTTCTATCATAGCGGCTGATGAAGGGGCCAATAATAATGTTTAGTCCTCGAAACATGTCCCATTAATGACCACCCAGTGATTTCTATTAATAAAGTATTGATCAGGCGGAACTTTCATCCTGTTTAGACTAATTAGCTTAACTAGTCAAGATTTCAGTTCTGTTCAGTAAAGACAGTGTTGGCAGCTGCACGGGAACGGACCAAACATTGCTCCAACTATCAGCTAAGTTCACAATACAATCTAACCTGCAAAAGCTAAGCCAACTCCGTACAGGCCATGGAGGCCCTGGGAGTAGTGGAAGGTAGAGGCTTCCACATTTTGTGACATCGGCACTGGATGGGATGGAGTTGTCAGCTCCATGTCCGGCCGTCTTTGCTCCCAGGAATTAGCCTGGTACTCATTTCTGGTGTAGGCTGAGTGAACCCCTGGGCTATTTGCGTTTCCGAAAGTGGTAGTTTTGTTTCTAAAATCCACTGCCTTGGTGGATCGAACCCATTCCCATTCAGTTACAAGCTCAGCGCTTCTACCGACTGCGCCACACAGCCCCCTACACTCTAACCTGACCATTTAATAACAATTACAGATAACACACTAAGCAAGCAAACTTGACGGTCAATCACCACTAACAATATCTCAACAAAAATCACATATTACTAGCAAATGTTGGCAAGTTGCGCTAGTTTAATAACTACTGCAACTAAATAAGTGTATGTAATGTAAGGACCATCATCTGTACTTGTAGACATAGATTTAATAGCATAATAAGCCTGTAACACACAACACTCGCTAGCATGGAAGCTTCTACCAGTACGGGTATACACGCTGGTATACACGCGTCTATTACCGTGTGATTTTTACCTTCCATACTAGGTTCTTCCTTCCATGGTAGCTTCCATACAACTCACGAAATGGAACAGGTGCTATTTTTCCAGGCAGTTTGCATGGAAGTTTGAGTACAACAACCAATCGGATTGCTTTTCTCGTTCTAGGAGAGATCTTAGCAACAACATTAACACATACATTTGTTATGTAGGTAGGTCCTGGAATAAATATAGCCAATCTGAACGAAAATATATTTTCTCTGAAGTGCGTTTGTGTGAAAATCGCTTGCTATTCGCCAACTCAAGTGACGGTACTGCCGTTATCTGGAACTAGCGGAATGGTGATGGAATCATAACAAACAGATGCAATAACATGTGATTTGAGTTGATGGGTGTGCTCTTCTCTCGTTCTATCAGTTATTTTCATAAAAATTGAGGCTAAAGGATGAGTAATATAATTGCTCAGCTCCGCTGTGCTCCTCGAATACAATAATTGCCATATCAATGCATTACTTCCACAAAAAGATAGCTTTTCAGACGGAATGGAGTCGATCACTTCGCGTCGCAAAGCCGATTTCGAAGTATATGATCGCATGCGGCTGGCATTTTACAAAGGAGAATTATATATTAATAAATACTAATGAATTTCTTACAATAACCAGTACCCTACATTCTTCCCTGCACTACAAACTAGGCGACTTAGCAAGGTCGATTTGACGGCTGTTCTTCCCATGTGGCAAAAATTACTTTTAGGGTTCGCTTTATTGTAAGCCTACATGTGGTCGACTTTCTATAACTTGCCTCATTGCTGCTTCAAATCTGTGAAGCTCTCGTCTCTTAAGTTTATAATCAGGCGCCTATAATCAATTTAAAGGAATTTTATACGGTAGTCAACTTGTAAGCTAAGCTACAGTCGTTGATGTATTGACTTAGACAGTATTAGGCTACCGGTATATCTTCCAAATTTAAATGTATCTACTTACTGAAGTATGCAAAGCAATGTACAGACTACACGCTTATTAGGCCTATATATTCCTGAACAAATTATTTTTTCTTGGCAACTGGTAACTGAATTTTATTTTGAATCGGATAAGGTAGTCTACTCCTTTCAGATTACTAGTTTGCAAGCATAAAGCTTCAAGTCTCATAAAATCTTCTGTTTCTAGCACTTTCCCGCACATATTTATGTGCTCGGCATCTAAAAATGCCTGCCCTTCAACAAGAGCCCGCCTAGAATTGCCAACAACATTCAACACAATCATAGGCTATATGAAGTCTATCACCCTTGTCGCGACCGACCTGCCACCTACATTCGATTCAGTTCGCGAATATCCAGTAAATACAGAACGTGTCATATTATTATTTTTCTGGGATAAATTTTGAACTGTTTAAATTCTAAAAGTTATCACGAATAGTATCCGTCCATGGTTTTAAACAGTATTTAGGGAAAATAGAATTTTATGAGAGAAAACATGTTTACTATCGTCCTCGTAGATCATGTAGTCAATTTTTTTTTTTTGTCGTTTACCCTCCAGGTTGGTGGAACCCACGGACTCAGCGAGGGAACTCACCACTACCGCCTCTACGGGCAGTGTCCTAGAGTTGGGAACATCGAATCGGAAGGGATACAACTGGTGAGGTGGGATTGGCACCTCGCCCAGGCGGCCTCACCTGCAAAGCGAACAGGGGCCTCATGAGGGAAGGTAAGGGATGGTTAGGATGGATAGACAAGGAAGAGGGAAGCAGGCGGCCGTGGCCTTGAAAAAGGTACCACCCCGGCATTTGCCCGAAGACGAAGTGGGAAACCACGGAAATTCACTTCGAGGATGGCTGAGGGGGAATCGAACCCCCTCCACTCATGTGGGCCACCCGAGGCTGAGTACACCCCGTTCCAGTCCTCGTACCACTTTTCAAATTTCGTGGCAGAGCCGGGAATCGAACCCATGACCTCCGGGGCGGCAGCTAACCATGCTGACCGCTAAGCTACGGAGGCGACGTAGTCAAAACTAAGTTGCAATATTGTTGTAGGATGTGAGGAGGATATAATAAAATACTTAAAAAGAGGTAAAAATTTTCACCGTTGGATAGACTTGAACCCGGGATCTTCAAAACAGCAAGCAGACGCAATACCACTAGCACACTTTTCCAACGGACTATACCGCATTTTGTTACGCTTCTTATTAGCGCGTATGGTTATATACCAATTATTACAGTTGGATATTAAATATTGATTCGAATGCATTCATTCAGTTCCAGGCATGTTTTAAAATGTAATTAAAGCAAGTTTTATGACCGCTTTGCGTTAATAATGTGAATCGACTGTAAATTTTACCCCCAAACGACAACTGTCCTCCATGTTTTATTTCTTACAACTTGGCGCACGAAATGCTAGCGTGTGATACACTTCGGTCATAAAAGTAGGTGTACAGACGAGGATGAACAGAATCATACAGGATTTTATACCAGCGATCACAACAGCTTCCTTGCCAGCAAGTGTCGTGTGATCTTTCTTTCTTTCTTTCTTTCTTTCTTAGTCGTTTACCCTCCAGGTTGGTGGAACCCACGGACTCAGCGAGGGAACTCACCACTACCGCCTCTACGGGCAGTGTCCCAGAGCTGGGAACATCTAATCGGAGTGGATACAACTGGTGAGGTGGGATTGGCACCTCGCCAAGGCGGCCTCACCTGCAAAGCGAACAGGGGCCTCATGAGGGAAGGTATTGGATGGTTAGGATGGATAGGCAAAGAAGAGGGAAGGAGGCGGCCGTGGCCTTGAAGAAGGTACCATCCCGGCATTTGCCCGAAGACGAAGTGGGAAACCACGGAAAACCACTTCGAGGATGGCTGAGGTGGGAATCGAACCCCCTCTACTCATTTGGAACACCCGAGGCTGAGTAGACCCCGTTCCAGTCCTCATACCACTTTTCAAATATCGTGGCAGAGCCGAGAATCGAACCCAGGACCTCCGGGGCGGCAGCTAACCATGCTGTCCGCTACGCTACGGAGGCGACAAGTGTAAATGATCTCATGACGATCGCTTAATGGTCGAAACTGGTCATCCAAGGGAATTTATGTTCGACGATGTCGAAATGTAAATATTATATGTCAGGAAACTGCGTCATAATGAGGGTCATTATAACACTATTTTTCATTATGAAACAGTTTCTCCCACCAATCAGAGCTTAAGAAACATTTGTGTGACCAATTAGGTAAGGATAGCATCGCACCTGCGCTGACTTCCACGGCCTTCTATTTTAAATTTCGCTGCGTGGCTTCTAGTGTCATAGTGGGGTATTCCCGGAGACCATGGCATTCTCTGCGTCCCATGCGCTCTGCCAGTACATAAAACTGGCGAAATCACAACAGATATTTATGAATATTTATGTTCGAACATAAAATAGTTATAATTATAGTCGAGCATAAACTGTCGTATGCAACTCACCTATAATGGTAATTAAGACTCAAAACTCGGTTCGCTCGTTTTATAAACATACTCGTGTCTTAATTATTGCTATTAGAGGCTCGTTGCATAATGTACTATTATCAACCTCATGTAAATTATTTTCAGGATTAGGGAAACATCCATTTCAATTGGGTACAATTATGTTGACCGACTGAAACACATTAAATTTCGGTTAATAAGGCAAAACTAAAAAAAATATTGCTTCTAACACGACGACATTCTTCAGGAAATATACCGAAAGTATCATTACCTTTTATTAATCAATCAGTTATTAAATTCCACGCATCTTTAAGGCAAACTAACTCGTGTGATGTAACTATACAACAGGCCAATGACATTTGCATGCTGAATATTTATGAAACATTTAAAATTACAAACAACACGCACCTCATATTTTTTATTTCATAAATATGAAAAAAAAACTACAATTAACCTGGGGCGGAGATGAAATATGAATGTTTCTCATCAACGTCATGCAAAAATTAAGTCAGATGTCTGGTCATTAGTGATAATTTCTGGGCCCAAGTCACATATGATGGTCATAAATCTCAATCTAGTTCATCTACTCTATGAGAAGGAGGGGCATGAATAACATTGTCTTTATGTGATTCTCAGAATAAAAACATAAATAAATAGAATTTTTATCTTCCAACGTAGAAAAAAATGAAAGTGAAAGTTAATTAGCGCCCCAAATGCATTGTTTAAACTTTAGGAAATTACGTTAACCTACGTGTGTTAGTCACACGCTTTTTGTCTTGACTGACCTACTGTCTACATTCGATTGAGAGTACGAATCTTAGTCGCTTTGATAACGGCACAAACACCGCAGGACAATTTAACTATTATAAATTCCTTCGACTCTAGAAGATGTAACACTACAGGTTAAGAATCTACAACAACAATGGTAGATTGTTGTTCGTTCGTAGCAACAAACGTTTTGTTTTCAAGGAATGAACCACAGTACTAATGCACACGTTAAAAATAAATATGTACAACATTTCGCAGCATGAATAACGAGCGCGGTAAGGCAAAACGGCGTAAATTAGGCGAGATCATAATGTAGTCAGGCCCGTATTTAGGACTCCTGACGCCCCTGAGCAAACTAATAATAATCCTTGCTGTCCCCAACTTGGAATATGTAGATTTATTAATGTTTCCTTGCAGATGGGACAGATGACCTCGCTGTTCCGTCCCTAAAAACAATAACAATAATTAACAGCAATTCCTTAACATACGGAGCTGTTTCTTCGCCTGAGTGTGTATTTAACTATGAGTGTCAAACACTATAAACATGCGTTCACTAAAATTACAAAAAAAAAAGAATTTACATTAAACTTTAACAGATATCATACACAACTAAAGGCCTAAACACCAATTATTTAAATAACAAGGAATTTCCTTATTACCTTGTTATTTGCAAACAAGTTGAGGATTTCTTCATTAGATATCTTCATATCATATTCAACAGCAAGAACACCAATATGACTTAGACGATCCTCTTTTTTATGTACTTAAACAAAGAATATTGCCGTGTGCGACAATGAATTTTCTCTTGTGGGGAATTAAACTTTAATAACTTGGCGTTTATTTTAATGCCCAAGCGGTTTTGAACTGTTTCCTTGTTTTAGGGGTTGAGGTCCGCTAGCGGTGTTGCAATGCTTAAAAATATCTCCAGAACGTGCTTTCATATCGTCACTGCCGAAGTGAGGTGGAAAACTTAGTAGCCACTCGTGATAATGTTCGGGAATCATACGGTATTTAACACTAAATTTAGGCATACTCATATTGAAAATTGGAGCTATGTTTCAATTGGTGCTCTAGAAGTCTAGAGTATAACATCATTAAAACCATAGGCCATATTTCCGAACGTTAGCAATATTAAAGAAATTTTCTGTTGTAACAGTTGGCTATCAGTAACTTCAATTTATGAAATAAACTGGTGTGTCAATGAACAATCCATTTCGACATTCTCGGCTCCTCTTGCCCTCATTCTGCGAGCGCTCATGGTCAGGTGGGATTGGAACCCATGCTCTCCCGATTGTAGCGAGGCAAGAACGAGCGCTCTCAACCACCGTGGCCAAACCTTTATTTATTTTTCTGTTAGAAATACACCAGAGACGTGAGCATTTACACAAAATGAACGTAGCTTGCGTCTTCGGTTTACAAAACAAGCGACGGCCCCCACGTGTTGTTATTTCATAGAAAGTTATTTACCCGCCAGCAATTCGCCAAGCGTTTGTTAACAAAGAGGTTATCATTTTGTGTGTGTGTTTGTGCGCACTACACGGTACTCTTGTAATTTTGTTATGCTTGGCTGGTTCATCTGCTGCATATGACATTAGGGGAACATTACATTTGTCTTGGTCGTGTTATACAGTGTGTTATGACAACATGTATGCCTTTCATAGAAGTTTGACAGCATTCGGCAGCATGCATTCAAATCGATTACACTGCCTAGTCTCCTCTCACCAAGCTGTTTGCGATGTTGTGTATGGAACATTATGCAACACTAAGAATAATATGGGTGTTGTCCGTTGTTTGAGTCCTCAGTCTTTTGAATTATTTGACGCAGCTTTCCATTCCTCCTTGTCCTGAGCTAATCGTTTCATCTCTACATCGCTACCACACCCTACGGCCGAGGCATTCTGTTTAATATATTCTTACCTTGGTCTACCCCTACAGTTCTTGTCCTCGACCCTTCCTTCCATAACTAAGCTTGCTGTTCCTGGGTGTCTTAGTATGTGTCCTACCAACGTATCGCTTCTCTTCATTAGCAGTCGTCAGAAACATCTCTCCTCTCGCACTCGTCTTGATACCTCTTCGTTTGTAACCTTATCTACCCATCTGATTTTCATCATTCTCCTGTAACACCACATTTCCAACGCTTCAATTCTCCTCTTTTCTGCTGCACCAATAGTCCAAGTTTCACTTCTATAGAGCGACACGCTACAGACAAAGGCTTTCAAAAATTACTTCCTCATACCTAAATCTATATTCGATGTCAACAGATTCCTTTTTTGTAGAAATGCTTTCCTTGCCTGAACGAACCTACTTCTTATATCCTCCTTGCTTCATCCATCCCTGGTTATTTTGCTTCCTAAGTAACAGAAGTCTCCTACTTCCTTTAGCTTTTCACCTGCCAATTTGATGTCCATAGAGGTTTCTGATTTATTTCTGCAGCATTCCAATATTTTTGTTTTACATTTATTAATTTTCATCATGAATTCTTTCCTAAAGACGCAGTCAATGCCATTCAAAAACTCATTCAAATCCTCAGACGTGTCGGCCAAGATGACGATGTCATCAGCAAATCTCAGAGTTGAAATTATATCTCTTTGAATCTTCACTCCCACTTTAAATTTCTCTCCAATTTCCTCCATTGCTTGTTCAATGTAAAGATTGAAAAGTATGGGTGATAAGTTGGAGCCTTGCCTTACACTTTTCTGAATACCAGCTTCTCTCTCATATCCTTCAGCTCGAATGACTGCTGTCAGGTTTCTGGTGTTGTCTACAAAATAATAAATAACACGACACTTCACTGTTCGGGATCCAGCCGAGTAAACCAACGCTATTAGTAATATTCCACGATTGCAAGAGGGCGTGATAGGGCTGTTGTTATTATTGTTACGTGCCACCCCCTAGTGGCACCTTTGTTAACTGGATTACGGTGGGGGTACAAAGCACAACACCAATTACTGCTTAAAGAAATAATTAACTTTATTGTGGCCAGAAAATTACACTTATCAGCAAATACAAGCAATTAGGAGCCTTATTCCAGTTTCCTCAAGTCTCTTCCTTGAGCGCTCTTGGCCCTTCCACTTGTCAACAGATCACAGAAGTTAATCCGTCCTAATGAGTACGGTGGCCTTGACAGAAACTACCTGCTCCTCTCCATTATGTTCACCGACCACAATTACTTACGATCACTTGCTGCAGGCTATTTCGCTGTCCACAAGCTGGAGAAACAATGTCACTGGATTTCGTAACTCGCACAGCACTTCGTCACCACACTTCTGTCGCACAAGATAATCGCTCGCACTAGCTCGTAAAACACAACAACAACAACAACTGCTAGACAGGTCGCACTTATATAGCAGGCCGGTGACTCAATAAATGCTTCTAGATCCATCCAGGGTTCACGGCTTCTCGAGGTTTCCATCGCTGGTCCAGTCACGAATATTCTGGACTATCCCTTTATCTTAGTAGCCCTGTTGCATATGGCGCGCGCAATACAGGAGGAAGGACACAGCCCAGCCCTGGGGCAGTTGTGACTCATGCGGCGAGTGATGACACAAACTCACAGCCGTAACACCACCCCCTTCCTAAAAAGGCTGATCGTCCCGATCAATCATTGGTCCGTCTGTGTCCCTCCGTAGGCTGCCAGGCGATCTCGATGCACGATCTTCATCTTCGCCCTCGGGCTCCACTGGATCCTGTAGACGACATCGTTGATCCGTTTCACGGCTCGGTACGGGCCCTCCCAGGACTTCTGCAGTTTGGGTGACAGGCCTTTCTTCCGTAATGGGTTGAAGAGCCAGACCAGTTCGTCCTCGTGGAATCCGCCGGCATCCGTCTGCTGGTCGTATCGGGTCTTCATTCGGTCGGTCTCGATCCGTAGTTTCCTCCTCGTGAACGCGTGTACGTCCTCCAGTTGGTCGACCAGTTCTTGACAATACTGGCTTACCGTGATCGGATCATTCCAAGGTCGGCCGAAGGCAAGATCGACAGGTAGACGGAGCTCCCTCCCAAACATGGCCCGGGCTGGTCTGCACCCGGTGGCTTCATGCACGGCGGCGCGGTAGGCCAGGAGAAATAGTGGAAGATGTTTGTCCCAATCCCTCTGGTGCTCGCTGACGACAATTCGGAGATGGTTCTCGATGGTGCGATTGAATCGCTCTACCATCCCGTCGGACTGAGGGTGTAGCGGCGTTGTCCTTGTCTTCCGGATTCCCAGCAGCTGGCATAGGTTCTGGAACACCTGCGACTCGAAGTTCCTCCTTTGGTCGGAGTGCAGCTCCAGGGGTACTCCGTACCGGCTGACGAATTCCTTCACCAGGGTCTCTGCAATCGTCGCGGCTTCTTGGTTAGGGAGCGCATACGCCTCCGGCCATTTGGTAAAGTAGTCGCTGACGACTAATATGTAGCGGTTCCCTGCCTCGCTTAACGGGAATGGCCCAGCAACATCGATGGCCACTCTCTCCATGGGGCTGCCCACGTTGTAGGTATTCAGTGGACCCCGTCGTCTTCGTCCTGGGCCCTTGCTGGCTGCGCAATCGTGGCACCTCGCGCAGTGGTTCTCCACGTCTGTTCGGCATCCGATCCAGTAGAACCGCTCTCTCAGCTTCTCCAGGGTCTTCTTTATCCCTAGGTGTCCACCAGATGATCCTCCATGAACTTCCTCAGGACTTCCTCCGTCATAGCCTTTGGAACGACGACTTGTTCCCGAGATGTCTTCCCGTCGGTGCTCTCCCAGGCGCGGCAGATGAGGCCATCCCTTACAATCAGCGAGTCCCACTGTGCCCAGTAGGACTTAAACTTTGGGCTGCAGTCACTCACAATGTTCCATCCGGGTCTGGGGACACAGGCCCTCATCCATTCGGCTATCAGTCCCAGGTCATCATCTTCTGCTTGTGCCCGCGTGAAAGATTCGCGGCTCCAGTTCCCCTGAAGTTCCACAGTAGTCCGTCGGCACTGTATCCCGGTGTTATCCTCCCTTCGGGCACAGAAGGTGCAGTCTTCGGGGCACGGTCTTCGTGACAGGGCGTCGGCGTTAGAAAGCAGTTGGCCTTTCCTGTGCTGAATCTCAAAGTTGTACTGTTGAAGCCTCTCTAACCACCGCGCGAGTTGACCCTCGGGCTGCTTGAAGTTCAGGAGCCACCGCAGGGATGCATGGTCGGTCCTGATGAGAAATTCTTGCCCGTACAGGTACTTGTGGAAGTGTTCAATGGTCTTCACGATGGCGAGCAGCTCCTTCCTGGTGACGCAGTAGTTCCTTTCTGGCTTTGACAGGGCCTTGCTGAAGTAGGCCACTACTCTCTCCTCGCCGTCCACTACTTGCGACAGGATTCCCCCTATGCCAAAGTCGCTGGCATCGGTATCGACGATGAACCTTGTTCCAGGTCTGGGGTAGGCCAGAATAGGTGCGGTGCACAGAGCCTGCTTGAGTTGTTCGAAGGCACTATGGCATTCTGCTGTCCACGTGAAGAGTTGGTCCTTCTCAGTCAGTCGATGTAAAGGTTTGGCGATGTCGGCGAATCCTCTCACGAAGCGACGGTAATAAGTGCAGAGTCCCAGGAAGCTTCGTAGTTGGGACGTGTCCTTCGGAACTGGCCACTCCCTCACAGCTGCGGTCTTCTCTGGGTCGGTGCGCACCCCTTCCTCGGAGAAGATATGCCCAAGGTACTGGACCCGCTTCTGGAAGAGCTGACACTTCTTGGGGCTCAACTTCAGCTGGGCAGCCCGTAGCTTCAAAAAGATCTCCTTCGGGTTGCTGTAGTGCTCCTCGAAGCTCCTCCCCAGAACGATGACGTCGTCTAGGTAGACCAGGCAGGTCTTCCAGTGTAGTCCCCTCAGAATGGACTCCATTAGCATTTCGAAGGTCGCAGGGGCGTTGCACAGACCGAATGGCATGACGGTGAACTGCCAGAGCCCGCTGCCCACAGAGAACGCCGTATTCTCGCGGTCCTTACGGTGGACCTCCACCTGCCAGTAGCCACTCTTCAAATCCAAGGTGGAGAACCATCTTGACCCTGATATGGTGTCCAGCGTGTCGTCGATTCGGGGTAGAGGGTAGCTGTCCTTCTTCGTGACGTCGTTCACCCGCCTGTAGTCCATGCAGAACCTGGTGGAACCGTCCTTCTTCTTCACAAGCACGACCGGAGAACTCCAAGGACTATGTGATGGCTCGATCACCCCTTGCTTCTTCATCTCTTCTACCATCCGGTCGACTTCGGCTTGCTTGGCGATCGGGACACGTCGGAATGGGGCCTTAATCGGTGCGCTGTCCCCAACGTCGATTATGTGCTGGACCAAGCTTGTCCTGCCGAAGTCTTTGCTCCCCACGGAGAAGACATCCTGGAATTCGCGTAGCAGGTCCTGAAGTTGGCGCGATTGCTCTTCGTCTAAATGGTCCTGGGATCCTTGGTACAGCTTCTGTAGTTCTTCTGGCAGGGCGCGTCTTCTTCGGTTGTCCGTCTGCAGGTGTCCGTCCGTCGTATCTGTGATGCGGCCAATCCAGGTAACGGGCTCGCAGACTCCTAGGTTGGTGTCCCGGTGAACCGTAATGTCGTAGTCGTTCAGGTTGGACAGGCGGACGTACGGCCGAGACGTCGTGTTGATGAGAGTCTTGGCAACTAGCAATCCTTTTGTCTGGATGTCCTCATATTTTGGCTCGATGACAGCCGCCACTCCCTCAGCAGTTCCGTCGACAATTACGGCAGCGCTGACCTCCGTCCTGGCGGGAACGATGACGTCTTCTCTCAGCCTTACTCGTCGTGCGGTGATGGACTCGTGCGCAGGTTGCAAAGCAAGTTCCTCACCTCCGAAGTGCAGAGTGTTGGTACTCAGATCCAAGATGATGTTGTTCTGGTCCAGGAAGTCCAGTCCAATGATCACTTCATTTGATACGTCGGCCACAAGCACTGGATGCTTTATCGCCCGTCAACCAATGACGAACTCCAGTGATGCTTCGCCATGTACCGGTGCGGTCTCTCCGGTCGCGGTTATTAGCTGGAGGTTCCTTTGTGTGGGTTGAACTCTCCACTTCGGGATCACGGTGGGGCTGACGATGGTCCTCGATGCTCCCGTGTCGATTAGCATGGGCCAGCTCTCTCCGTTGACGACTCCGTCGACCATCAGGCTGCTATTATCCTTCCGTAACTGCGTCACACGAACTTGGACTGCCGGGACTTGACGACTGCCACAAGCCAACCTTGCCCCCCTAGGCTGGCTGATACTTGCTTTCCTGGGCCGCGCGGTTTCCCTACGACTGACTGTCCCGACGGAAACCCTTGGCGGCGGCGATCACCGCAGTCCTTGCTCAGGTGGCCTCTCTTACGGCAGGTCCAGCAGGTCGGTAGTCCTCTTCCGGGCCGCCTCTCCGGATGTCCTTCGGCTACGTTTTTGCTGGTGGTACCGCGACTATCGAAGAAACGGCTTAGCGCCTCCATTAATTCGTCGGCCAGGGGCTTGGTCTCGTTGGTTTTTACTGGTTCGTCGACGTCCACTTGACGCACACGCGCGTGCATTCTGGATGCCTGTTTTGCCGTCTCGAACTCAAGTGCGTGGCTCAGCGCATCTGTCAGGGTCTTATTGCGCGCGAGTCGCAGCGCCTGTTGAGTGTCCGAGTCCCGTAGCCCGTCGGTGAAAGTCTGCGTCGCTATCTGCTCCAGAAAGTCGGCCGGCGCTGTTGGGTAGGCGAGCCTTACGAGGCGTGCGATGTCCATCTCGAACTCCTGCAGGGTTTCCGCGTTCTTTTGTACCCGGGTCCGGAGCTGCATCTGGTAGGCCTGCTGAAGATGGCTATCTCCATATCGGGACTCCATATGGGCGATCAGTGAAGCGTAGTCCTGGGATCCAGTCGGGATGGCCTGAAGGACGTTAAGGGCGTCACCTCTCAGCGCTACAATGAGAGCTGTAGCCTTTTCAGTGTTGTTCCAGTTATTTATGGAACAGGCTGCCTCGAACTGACGTAAGTAGGTGCTCCACGGGACCTTTCCGTCGAAGGTTGGGGGCGTCACTCTGCTATGTCCCGTTCCTGATATTCCCGGTGTAACGGTGGGCGGGCGTTGGCGCAGCTCGGCAACTTCCTCTTGTAAAGCGTTGAATTTCTCTTCCACCCCCGTCAGTGGGCGTTGGCTCAGCTCGGCAACTTCCTTTTGTAAGGCGTTGAATTTCTCCTCCACCCCCATCAGCGGGCGTTGGCGCAGCTCGGCAACTTCCACTTGTAAGGCGTCGAACTTCTTTTCCACTGCCGTGACTTCCTCACGCAGACCCTGTTCTAATTTCCTTTGGTTTTCTTCTAATTTCGTCAGCAGACACTCTTCCAGATTTTTCTGGCCATCCAGAAATTTGGCGGTTAGGTCCTCTGCTAACTTATTCTGACCGTCTTCTAATTTAGAAGTTAGGTCCTCGGCTAAATTCTTCTGGCCGTCTTCTAGTTTGGCAGTTAGGTCCTCGGATACATTCTTCTGGCCGTCTTCTAGTTTGGCAGTTAGGTCCTTGGCTAACTTCTTCTGGCCGTCCTCCATCTTCTTCATGCCATCCTCCATCTTGGTTTCCATGCCATTTAACTTTTCTAGCAATGCTGCCAATTTCTCCTCCATTTTAGTTGTTTGTCTAGTAAAGGGCATGCACTCACAGGAAAATTAGAGAAAATGACCTGCTCGGGTTTTGAAACCAGGACCGTCAGGTGTTGTGCTTGAGTTCGTAATCCGGCTTCTGACACCAGTTGTTACGTGCCACCCCCTAGTGGCACCTTTGTTAACTGGATTACGGTGGGGGTACAAAGCACAACACCAATTACTGCTTAAAGAAATAATTAACTTTATTGTGGCCAGAAAATTACACTTATCAGCAAATACATGCAATTAGGAGCCTTATTCCAGTTTCCTCAAGTCTCTTCCTTGAGCGCTCTTGGCCATTCCACTTGTCAACAGATCACAGAAGTTAATCGGTCCTAATGAGTACGGTGGCCTTGACAGAAACTACCTGCTCCTCTCCATTATGTTCACCGACCACAATTACTTACGATCACTTGCTGCAGGCTATTTCGCTGTCCACAAGCTGGAGAAACAATGTCACTGGATTTCGTAACTCGCACAGCACTTCGTCACCACACTTCTGTCGCACAAGATAATCGCTCGCACTAGCTCGTAAAACACAACAACAACAACTGCTAGACAGGTCGCACTTATATAGCAGGCCGGTGACTCAATAAATGCTTCTAGATCCATCCAGGGTTCACGGCTTCTCGAGGTTTCCATCGCTGGTCCAGTCACGAATATTCTGGACTATCCCTTTATCTTAGTAGCCCTGTTGCATATGGCGCGCGCAATACAGGAGGAAGGACACAGCCCAGCCCTGAGGCAGTTGTGACTCATGCGGCGAGTGATGACACAAACTCACAGCCGTAACATTATTGTTATTTTATCTTCTTGGCCCAGTGTGTTTGGGTGAGTTTGGAATTTGGTCTGATAGCCTGTGTTATTGGGATGGCTGTATTAGTGTGTGTATTTGTAATTCAGGTGAGGGTTGGGAAGGAAGCATCCGTGGCCTAGGTTAAGGATCCATCCCGGCATTCGCCTGGAGTAGAAGTGGGGAGACCACGGAACACCACTTTTAGGATGACTGAGGTGGGAATCGAACCCACCTCTTCTCAGTTTTGCCTCACGAGGCTGAGTGTACCCCGTTCCAGCCCTCAGACCAGGGTTAAATTTCTTGGCAGAGCTGGGAATCGATCCTGGACCTCCGAGGTGACAGCCAAGAACGTTACCCGCCTCACCACAATAGGGCAGTGGTCATGCTCCATGCTGCTTGCTTCCCATTAAGCTGGACCGCGTTCGTTTCCCAGTTAATGGATTGAAACTTTTCGATGTGAAATGCCTCGTCCGGCGGTTTGGATGCCACGTAAGAAAGGAGATCTCGTGAATTATGATCGTAAGGGTAACGACCACGTGAAGCTTCAGGTTGCCACTACTGCAAAGGTGGTTGGCAGGTGTTTCGTTTGAGGGGCTTGGTCATCGTGGTTATTTAGCCCCGTGCACTTGTGTGAGTGTATAATTTGTCTGGCAACCTATATTCTTGTAGTGTCTGTACTATTGTGTGTTTTTGTAATTCAGGTGAGGATTTGGAAGGATGTGGCTGTAGTCTTAAGTTAGGTACCATCCCAGCATTTTCCTGGATTAGAAGTGGGGAAACCACGGAAAAACCCTTCCATGATGTTTGAAGAAGAAAGAAACAAGTAGTTCCGTGAAGAACTATACAGCCTATTTTCATATATCCTACTTATGTTAATTGCCACTATCAACATACACAATTTCAGTTTGATTGCTGTAATAGATTCGTAGATATTGAGAACCGACTAAATATTTCGGATGGTCGCCATGTTGGATTTTATATATGTAGGTCCTAGAGTTATGTACTGTTACATGCAGATTATTGTGAACGTGTAGTTTTCAAATTTCAATCGCATAATTAGGACACAAGAAAAAACAAGGAGATTTTAAAATTTATCACAGCTGCCATCTTGAGGTTATGGAAACAATTGAAATAAATTAGATGCCAGTGGATTAACATTCGTATAAGGATTTACTGTACCAAGTTTCACTGCACGCGGATGGTTCAATTGCGAGAAACGTCCATGTGAATATTTATAATTCGCGTCACCGCCATGTTGGATTTGTGATCACCAGGTTATTTAAAGTCCTATAGGTGAACTTAAGTTCATAGCCTCTATGAACATTAAGAAATGCAGTTTGATTGCTTAAATAGATTCGTAGATATTCAGTATCGTCTAAATATTTCGGATGGTCGCCATGTTGGATTGTTAAATGTATAGGCCATAGAGTCATATACCATTAAAGGAAAATTATTGCGTAGGTTCATTATTCAAACTTTCACTTCGATCGCATGACTACATCACAATAAATAAAATCTTAATTTTCAAATTCGCACTGCCGCCATCTTGAGGTTATGTAAACAATTGAACTAAATTAGACTCCAGTGCATTACAATGTGTATAAATATTTCCTGTGCCAGGTTTCAGTGCGCTTGGAACATTAAATCGCGAGAAAGGTCTATTTAAAATTTACAAATTCGCTTGGCCGCCATGTTCGTTTTGTAGTTAACCGGTTTTTGAAAGTCTTATAGATGGACTTCCAGTAGTGCCCTTAACCTCCGTACAAAATTTCAGGGTTTTACCGCTAATAGTTTCAGAGATATAGAATGCCGGTGAAATATTTCGCACATCCGCCATCTTATGATTTTGTAAACAATTGAACGAAGTTAGATGTCGGTGCATTACAATGTATATAAACATATACTGTACCAAGCTTCTTTGCGTTTGGTTGGTCAAATCGCGAGAAACGTCTATTTAAAAGTCGCAAATTCGCTTGGCCGCCATGTTGGTTTTGTAGATACCAGATTTTCAAAAGTCACATAAGTGAACTTATAGTAGTTCCCTCTATCACCATAGAAAATGTCAGGGTAATATCGGTAATAGTTTCGGAGATATTGAATGCTGGTGAAATATTTCGCACAGCCGCCATGTTGGATTGGTGAGTCGTAACAAAATTTGAAGGGCACGGTCGAGGTCACCGGGAATAGTGCTATGAACTTACCGAGTTTCATTGAAATCGCTCCAGCCGTTTAGATTTTATTAGGGGGGGGACACACACACGAATCACACACACACACGCACACACACACGGACAAAAGGTGATCTCATAAGCCTATTTTTTCAAAATTGAAAATAGGCTAAAAACACCTCTTATTTAGATAGGTCAATATTATGGATCGGTCATTGTGTATGAATCTTGAATTAGAAGAAAAGTAGGATCTTTAGTTCGTCACAGTAGCCTACTACTTATTACTTGATGCTCTAATCAATTAAGGAGTTGGGAACCATGACAAAAGCGAAAAACAAATTATTGGAATCAACCACATTAATATCAATTTTAACAGAAATTTTTAAAGCAGGACGTGATCCTATTGATAGTAATTGGCGTCATAAATTGTCACCCTTCTCTCACTGACCCAGTCCCTTCGTTCCACATCAACCAGTTGCCATACATCATCTCGTCTATTAATTGAGTTGGTATAATGCACACTGGACTACAGTAGCATAGAGTTAATCTTGAATTCCCGTCCATTCAACAAGGCAACAATACTCCGTCGCGCATTGTTGTAAGGTATTCTCGAGGTCTACCACCATCTTGGATTAACATCACCTGACAATAGTTACATTGTGTCAGCCTTCAATCATATTGCCATGTCAATATTCAATAAATTTGTCAATATGTTGTATATATACTGCTAGTTTACCTGCTTCTTGTCACACGGTCTCAGGTTCGAGCTCAGAGCCGCCTGGCAAGGAATAGCATATTAGTTATTACATAACTAACGCTTCGGGAGTCATCAAACTAGTACAAAATTACTTAAATAGGGTTACCTTATGAGACACTTTTCCGCTAGATGTCATGACTGTTCTATGTGGGACTCAATTGATTTGCCTTTCATTGGCATTTTATACGCATCGAATTTGAAGAATGACATATAGATAATAGGATACATTTTTATTCTAAAGCGTTTGTAACAGCCTATTGTGTGTTATTTGCGAATGTTATTTGAAATACAGAACAAAATGATTCCACATAGTAGCAGACTATCACTCGTTTTCGAGTAAAATTGACTTGTAAAGGTGAATTCATAGAAATCCTGGAAACACAAACTCTTCCGCCCCTTAAAACAACAATAACTAACTAAGTTAACTAACGAACTAACTAACTAACTCTTCCACAGTAGATACACACGTTGTTCAAAGCAGCCACGGGTTGATCCTCCTATAAACCACACGCCCTTTCCTCGCATTTTACTTCTCAGTCTCACATTTTCGCCAATGTTGTTCGAAACATAGGGAACCTTGGTGGACGATGCGACGCCATGCCTGACGATTTGATGCCGCAGTCTTCCATTCGTCCGTGTCGATTTGACATTTGGTTAAATTGAATTTTAGAACGTCTTTGAAGCGTTTTCGTTGTCCCCTTGCATTCCACATACTGTTGTGCCTGTGCGCTATCTGTAGTTGCTAGATATCCATTAGCCGAAATACCTTGTGAAATGATGAATAATAATTGTGAAAATGATGTGGCAGATGTATTCTCCTCCCCTGTGTATAACTCACTAGCCTTTCCCTTTTTAGCCTATTTTCATTTATGAAAAAATAGCTTATGAGATCGCCTTTTGTCCGTGTGTGTGTGTGTGTGAGTTTGTCCCCCTAATAAAATATAAACGGCTGGAGCGATTTCAATGAAACTCGGGAAGGTCATAGTACTATTTTGTCCAACCTCGACCGTGCCCCTTTTTTCACCATTTCACATTTCACCAATCCAATATGGAGGCTGTGCGAAATATTTCACCGGCATTCTATATCTTCCAAACTATTACTAATATCACCCTGACATTTTGTACGGTGATAGAGGGCACTACAAGTTCACCTATGTGACTTTCAAATATCTGTTATGTACAAAACGAACATGGCGGCCAAGCGAATTAGAAGCAATTAAATAGACTTTTCTCGCGAATTAACCATCCAAACGCAGTGAAACTTGGTACAGCAAATGCTTAGGCTATACAAACTGTATTGCACTGACATCTAATTTAGTTCAATTATTTTCATAACTTCAAGATGGCGGCTGTGCGAAATTCTAAAATTAAGTTTTTATTTATAGTGTCCTTATCATGCGATCGAAGTCAATGTTTGAATAATGAACCTACGCAATAATTGTCATCAAATAGTCCATAACTCAATGGCCTAAATGTATAAAATTCCAACATGCCGACCATCTGAAATATGTACACGGTTATCAATATCTATTAGCCTAATCTTTGACAGTTAACTGAAATTCCTTGTGTTGATAAAGGCTGTTAACATAAGTTCACCTATGGGACTTTCAATAACCTGGTGAGCACAAAACGATCATGGCGGTGACGAGAAATGTAAATATTAAATGGCCGTTTCTCGCGATTTAACCATCTGAGCACAGTGATACGTGGTACGGTAAATGCTTATACACATTTTAATCCACTGATTTCTGATTTATTTCAATTGTTTTTATAACCACGAGATGGCGGCTGTGCAAAATGTTAAAATCTCGTCTTTATTTCCTGTGTCCTAATCATGCGATTGAAGTTTCAATAATAGACCTACACAATAATCTCCATGTAATTGCACATAACTCGATGGCCTACATATATAACAATTCAACATGGCAACCATCCGAAATATTTAGACGGTTCTCAATATCTACGAATCTATTACAGCAATCAAACTGAAATTTTGTATGTTGATAGAGGCTACTAACATAAGTAGGATATATGAAAATAGGCTATTTATTTCTTCACGGAACTGCTTGTTATAACACGGATGATTTAGTGAAGTTTCAGGCTGTGTCGGCGATTGTAGGCGTAATTTAATTGGTCGCTAAATTGAACCATTATTATTATTATTTTGTATGATTTACTTAATATAATCAAAATAAATTATTGCTGGCCAGATACGAGGCTAAAGGCTCCGTCAAACAGGACGCGGGCTGCCCGCGCCAACGGAATGACCGCAGCCCGTCGTGGACTGTGGTGGTCAAACTGAATACGGACATGTCAAGGCGAACCAGTGCAAAAGCAATCGCGATCAAGTGCATGTCATAGTGTTTTCTGGTCGTGGTGTTAATTCAACATGTCCAGCAATTCATTGGACGAAGAATTGCTTCTTCTGTACCCTCTGAGTCATGCGAGACGAAATAGAAAATGGGTGCATGATATACTACTAATTAAAAATGACAGGAGTTGGGCGAGTATCACAAACTATGCTGTGAGTTGAGGTCATTTCCAGACCGTCTCTTCGTATATTTTCGAATAACTGTAGAAAGCACTCGCGCACAAGGTCAATAACTTCTCCGTTTCGTCGGCCATGTTTCCAGCCCGCGCGGTCTTTGTGGAAAATCACAATTGCTCACTTGCCAACCGCGAACTAGATTTGTCCGCCGCGGTAGACCGCCTTCTGTTTAACCAGGATAATGCAATATTACACGATACAGAGTTCGCAGCGGTCGGGCGGGCTGGTTCGCGCGGGCTGCCCGCTTCCTGTTTGACCGAGCCTTAATCCGGCACGCACCCGCGGCGCGAGCCAGACGGATGATGCTCGCGGGCTGGTGTTGGCCCACAGACCGTAGTTTGAATTCCCCTGATCTACAATATTGATCTACTGTTATGTTTTGCAGCGTGATATAACGGAAGTATTATCTAGGATGAGAAATGTTCAAATAACAGTGGTTAAAGTAATAAGATTCCAACTATATACTTGTGGGTTTGTTTAAAAGGGAGGAGACACAGTAGAATACTGTTCCTAGCACAGCGTTAAGAAAATCTTCTGAGCACGGGCGTAGCCCATTAACAAGCGCATCACAACAGAAGGGAGCCCTTGTGCTCTGTAGGGTTGAGCAGAGACCACGCCGAAACGTGACAGAACGGAGTAGGTCTATAACCGCAAACGTGCCTTTCCGCAACACAAAGACGCCTAAATTGAGGACAACCCCGCAATCTGTCTCCGACAATTGCTGTTAAAATCTTACATATACTGTCCCCAGCCGCACCCGTTAGAGTGAAAGAAACGTTCCTAAAGTTACTCCAAGACACGAACAGAAACGATGTTCAGTGGCGTAGAAGCTACGTTCAATTTATTACTCTCCGAGACTACAGATTGAAATTCCGTCTCTTTTAAGAAGGCTTTGCCAACCCTATCTCGATAATGTTAATGGAGTCATATTCTACTTTCCCCTTTTCATAATCCACAGGAGATAGAGTTCTGAGACTAAAAAAAAAAAAAACAACAACAACAACAACTTATCACACATAATCTTTCAAATGTAAAATAGGCATATTGCAGTGGCGGCACGTGTTTGTTTGTTAAGGGGATTTAGAAAGTTAACCGCAAAAAATGACGCCATCTAAAAAAAAGTGCAATAAATTAGCCTACATCCAGATACATAATTTCAATTATCCCTCTATAAAATACATAGACAACCTGAATAGAACTTTCATTCAAATATTGCTTGCCACGGTGGGTGAGTGGTTATCGTGTCGGACTGCCAATCCCAAGCTTGCAGGTTCGCTCCAGGCCGTGGTAAGTGATTTTTGAAAGGCGACGAAAACCACGATACGCATGTCATACGACGTTGGTATGTTAAAGAACCCATTTGAATTCAGTAGGCCATGTTCATAATGGCAAAATTTATCTCGAGATTTTGCGCCAACACAAAGTTCTCTACTAGAAAGCACTATAGTGTCAAGGAGCTTTTAGATATCAACCATCTTGACTTTCATAGCGCTTCAAGGAGGGGGAAAATTCGGCATGCAAGTTGCCCTCTGGACGTCAATTTTAACAAAGCTTCCACCCGGCACCCCAGGCCATACGATATTATTATTATATTCAAATATTTCCAGTTTTTGGAACATGCAATTAACAAAGGATTCGTCTTCTTCCACTTGAAACACTAGCATCTCTTTTGCTATTGTCCCATGTCCCATTGCCATGCTTCTAACGCAGTCTCTTTCTTAATAGTTTTATCTATCGTCGAATGGAAATAAAAAGAAAAATTACTTTGGTGGGTTCACTAATAGGACGTTCACAACAAGGGTAAATTTTGAAAATTGGATATATAGTAAAGTTTATGATATTCATCAAGAAGTTCCGTGACGAACTAAAGAGCCTACTTTTCTTAAAATTCACGATTCATGCCAATGATTAATCTATATGGATCTATCTAGAATAATGACGAAATTAAGTTGGTTAATTTCGAAATTTTTAATGTATTCCTGGCATAATGTAGCCTAATAGAGAACTACAGTTGGCAGTCCTGGTGACTGAATATATTCTCAGTTCCATCACTTAAGGTACAGAATACAAAATTTGGTTGATGTCCAATGGATAGCATGGACGTTACATGCAGTTAAACATTGGGTCTAACAGCGCGCGTAAAATCATGTTGGCAACAATGACATACATGTATTGGTTGTGTTAATTTTGAATGAAATCCATTAGTTAGTATGGAAGTTACATGCATTTTAAAATTGGACCTATCAGCAGGCTTAGAATCATATTGGCAGCACTGGCGTAGGCCTATATTAGTTACTCCAAATTAATCTAGAATGCCACGTGTGCAAAGTTTAGAGCTATTGGCTTGCATACTTTCTGATATATTGATATTAGGGTAACAAAAATAGAGACAGTATTTATTAACAGTTGGCAGCCCTGGTTACTCTTAAGAATCGGCATAGTCATATCTGTTATGGTACACATAGCACACACGAAATTTGGTTGAAATCTAAATCATAGTAGAGAAGTTACATGTATTTAAAGTTGGATCTCTCAGCAGGCTTAGAATCATGTTGGTAGCACTGACGTATATAAGTTACTCCAATTTAATACAGAATGTCAGGTACTAAACGTGTGCATAGTTTAAAGCTGTCGGCTTGCATACTTACTGATATATGGGTATTTGGATTTAAAAAATTGAGAGCATTTATTAACAGTTGGCAGCCCTGGTGGCTCTTAAGAATACGCTCAGTCATATATATTTATGTCACATAGCACATACGAAATTTGGTTGAAATCCAAGTGATAGTGTAGAAGTTATATGCATTTAAAATTTGGACCTATCAGCGGACTTATAATCATTTTGGCAACACTGCCATGTATGGCCTCCTGGAAATTAAACTGCAATATTATTGTCTATACGTGTGCCAATTTTGAAATCGCTCCCATTCATACCTTCCAGGATATCCAACATGGAGCTCAAATTTCAATTGCGATTTTTCATCAGTTGGTAGCACTGACATCATTTTCAAATATGGCCGTGAGATATTCAGGTATAGATCTTTACTCCTACCAAATTTTGTTTCGATTTCTGCAGCCGTTTAGGAATTGATGGGGGGGGGGGGGGGACACACACACAGCCAGACAGACAGACAGGCAGACACACATTTGCCCGATGTGATAAGTCTACTTTTTCCTCATTTTTGCAAAATGTGAAAAGTAGGCTAAAAATTTTAAGTTTGTTTCTGGTAGCAAAGATATCTTTGTTTCCTTGGAAATATGAATAATTGTTGCACATAATTGAATCGTTTATTTCATAAAGGGGTCAAGAGACAAAAATGTCATTTTGTGAAAAACAAAGAAAACTTAAAATCTCATTATTGATGGATCTTAAAAACTTGGCGGCTTTGGTGGCGCTGAAGTGCTATGCCCAAAATGGCTGGTTCAAACCCGGCTGAAATCGTCGGATCTTTTAAGAGCGTTATAATCCTTCAGTATGCCTTCCTTCGGAAGGGAAGTAAAGCCGCGGGCCCATGTCATAGATTTATGGCATGCAAAATAACTTACCACTGGAATTGGTGGTGTTTACCAAAATATGTAGGTTATTATTTGGCTGACCTGCCCGTGGTGTCCCCTGCTAAGCCGAGCAACCCAGTGGAAGGCTGGGGAACCAACCTTAGTGGGAAACTGGGTTGGTGAACAGACTGAGGGTGTCTCTCTCTGTTATTTATGTTTCCCAGACAAGTTATGGGTTGGCGTCAGGAAGGGCAACCGGCCGTAAAACTTTGTCCAAATCAAAATATGGCAAGTTCTTTAAGTTTGGCCTCGGAGACAGCTAAGGCATCCCCCACAGGCGACGCGCAAGGAGATCGCCTGTCCCTTGTGAAAAGAGTGCGAAGGCTACCGAGTCATGGGCGGACTAGAATAGGTACACTCAATGTTGGATCAATGACTGGACGAGGGCGGGAGATTGCTGTTTCGATGAGAAGAAGGAATATCTAAATTCTATGTGTACAAGAAACTACGTGGAAGGGAAATAAAGCAAAAGAGCTTGGTGATGGCTACAAATTACTGCACAGTGGAGAGAACAATCTGGGAAGGAATGGGGTTGGCATCATTCTCTCGAAAGATATGAAGGCTTGCCCGAAGGAAGTCCACAGGAGAAATGACCGGATAATGAGTATCAAACTGTGCCTCGAGGGTATATTTAACATAATTTGTGCTTATGCCCCTCAAGTTGGTTGTGATGAGGACGAAAAGGATAAATTCTGGAGTGACCTGGATGAGGAAATCAGTCGCTTACCAGCCGAAGAAATAGTTATCTCAGGTGGTGACTTGAATGGGCATGTGGGCACTACAGTATGAGGAGAACTAGCAAGGAGAGTACATGCAGGCTGGGGATTAGGAGACCGTAATGCGGAGGGTGAAAGAGTGATAAATTTTGCATTGGGAGCAGACTTAGCTATATGTAACACCTTCTTTAAGAAATGTGGACAGCAGCTGG
This sequence comes from Meconema thalassinum, assembly GCA_946902985.2. Lineage (NCBI taxonomy): Eukaryota > Metazoa > Arthropoda > Insecta > Orthoptera > Tettigoniidae > Meconema > Meconema thalassinum. The sequence continues at coordinate 1,135,269,651 of OX336388.2, read as the reverse complement.
TAACATTTAAAAGTGGAGGGAATGAAAGTCAATTCGATTGCCTTATGTGTAGAAGACCACATCTGAAGGAAGTGCAGAACTGTAAAGTCATAGCAGGTGAACACGTAGCTCCGCAACACAGAGTATTAGTTGCCGATTATCAGTATATATGGAGAAGAAAACGGTGTCGAAAATCAAATGGTGGCGGTTAGAAGACCCTATTCTGTGTAGTGAGATCAAAACTGAAGTTTTGCGGCAATATCAACACATAGAAGGAGTTGATAATTGGTGGATAGTGAACAGTGAAATAATACGCCGAGCAGGAGAAGCCATTCTTGGTAAAACCACCGGTAAAGTTGCTCATAGAGACAAAGAAACTTGGTGGTGGAATAATGCAGTAAGAGAAGCAATAAAGGCCAAGAGGTTTGCCAAAAAAGCCTGGAATCAATCTGCGACAGATGAAGGCAGAGAACTGTACAGACAGGCAAATAAAGATGCTAAGCGATCAGACCTCGAAGAAGATAGACTGACAATATCCATAAAGACCTAAAGGAGAAGCAGTTAGGGGACGACGATGTGTGGGACAGAATAACATGCAAACACTTGCAAGAAGAAGTGGGATAAGATGAGGAAGAAGAAGAAGAAGAAGAAGAAGAAGATTTGGCTGGTTAAGAAACGCTCTATCTACAACGTTCACCGCTAGTGTTAGTAACAGTAGGATCTATTAGTCAAAATTGGAAATACTTGACATTGAACTTGCTGGTAGCCCTCAGACGTTCAATCAAAAATGCCCAGCTATGGCCATTGGTTGCGATTCATATATCAAAAACATACTACAAATGTGTGTATGTATTTGAAACGTAATAACAAAAATTATGTTTCTTTTAATTTTTTGTATCGTGCAAAAATAGGTCTTAAAAATTTTGTGCTTGACACCTTTCTGCAATAAAGAATCATAACACGGATATTTTGTTATCAAAACTGAGAAATATTGTACGGTTTTGTAATGAAAATGACTTTTATGCAAAACAGTTTATTTATATGTGTGAAAAATGAAAATCCACAGCCTGCTTCCAGTCTCCGACCGGGTCAGGAATGGAATGAATGAAGCCCCCAACTAGCGGCGAGCCTGTCGCACTCCTCTGGGGAAATGATTAAATGAACGGCAGATGAAATGAAATGATAGTGGAGAGTGTTGCTGGAATGAAATTTTGACAGGGAAAACCAGAGTACCCGGAGAAAAACCTGTCTGCCTCCGGTTTGTCCAGCACAGATCTCACATGGAGTGACCGGGATTTGAACCACGGACCCAGCGGTGAGAGGCCGGCGTGCTGCCGCCTAAGTCACGGAGGCTTTATTTATATGTGTATTAGATACTATTATTAATGCAAGAAAAGCCATTATTGTAACAGACGAAACCTGTTTAAAAGTGGTACCGGTACTTTCTTTTAGCCCGATCAGTCACCAAGTTCAATGCCATACATTATCTGGTTGGTAGTAGCCTACACTGATTTATTCATCTTCTAGCTCCACAGCACATTCTGCATCCGTAGTAGGCAATTGCAATATATCTTTGTAGAACTCATCACACCCTACAAGGTAAGGTTTGAGGTTAGTGAGGTCTTTTATATTCTTTATATACTACTATTCATCAATAATCTTTATCCAGATCAGTGGATTTGCCTAGACCAATAATTACTAGGTAGCGCAGCCTTACAGGCCACGTTAGCTAATATACTGTACTAGCAGGTACCCGCTTCAAGACAATGGGGACGATGCATTATTGCTGATAATTGGTCTATTCTATTACAGCAATCGCGGCTATAGGTGGGTCCATTCTAATTCTGAATATTCTGATACATACAGTATATTGATATGAGCAGCAAAGTGGGAATTTTATGGAGTTGTGAATGTCTGCAGGGTTCGAGGTTACATTATGTTAACACATTTTAAAATTACGTTTTTGGTTTTGCCATCTTCTGCTGAGACATAACACTTTTGTTGTCCGGATGCTCGCGATCACGCCACATAGAGTTGCCCATGTGAAAAAATGGTTTTTGTCTAAATGTACACGTGCTACTGTTAAGTGTGTGTCATTGCGCTTTGTAAAAACAAACTGCGAATATTGTTTGAAGAGGGAACTGCACTCTTGCACACTGGAATGGCAAATCTATCGGAATATGGGGAATTAAAAGTATTCTTACTTAAGCTATTCTGGATGTAATTTGGCCATACTTATTGATGATTTGAACGTCAACATATCGCTATCAATAGACCTATAGTTAAATATCTCTCACCTTGGCCGCTGATGTACATTATGCAGTCTCTTCCTGTGTTTCATCCCAGGGATTGAAATCTCCAACCACCCTTTTGCCTCACATGCCTCTCTAAGTAATTAAAATTCCTGATTGTTGTTCTTTGAGTCTTCAGTTTTTTAACTGGTTTGATGCAGCCCTCCATGTCTCCCTCTCCTGAGCTAATCGTTTCATCTCTACATAGCTACCACACCCTACATCCGAGGCAATCTGTTTAACGCTGGTTTACCCCAACAGTTCTAGTCCGCGACCCTCCCATCCATAACTAAGCTTGCTATTCCTGGGTGTCTTAATACGTGTCCTACCCTCCTATCTCTTCTCTTCATTAGCAGTCGCCAGAAACATCTCTCCTCTCCCACTCGTCTTAATACCTCCTCCTTTGTTACCCTATCTACCCATCTGATCATCATTCTCCTGTATCACCACATTTCAAAAGCTTCAATTCTCCTCTTTTCTGCTGCACCATTAGTACATTAGTCCAACTCAGCAACTTTTCTAGGTTTAAGCCGTGCCTTGTGCGGGGATTCAATGGCAGTGAAAGACAAAATACCAACATTATTCCTCAGTAAGAGTAATTAAGAAAAAATAATAATTAACGTGACAGCCGGTAGAATACGACAAATTCGACTGTGAATATGGGTTGCTGATCATGCTAAAAAAACGAAAAAGAGCAGATCAAAATTGGCAAACAAAAATATTCAGTTAACAAAAAACAAATTTATAAAGAAAATGAAAGCATACCGTGCAAAATAGAAAGAATCTTAATATTGAAAATTAGAGTAAAGATCTGAAAGCTCGCTTAAAATAACCAGCCCAAAGAGTATAAATTTAGACTCAAAATCACGATCGTATTCGACCCCAAAAAGCCACCACAATAAATAAAATATATCTCATTTTACGCGTATCAATTCGAGGAGCAATGTTCGTGGTTAGAAGTGGGAACTGAACCCCGGGTTTTAAGGCCCTAAAACGACCAGTTTTCGAGATATTGCCAGAAAACTATCCCCGGTCTGGGAAATTTCAGCGGTTGCCGTAGTAACGTTTCTCAGAGGAAACACAGTTATTTGGGAATATCTCCGAAACCGTTCATTTTAGGAACTTAAAAAGTGTGTTTCGGGGTCCCTAAAGGACCTCCGAGTATTGTTTCTCGTATCTGGCGGCTTAAAGTGAGCTAAATCCGACCTTTGTACCGACTGTCCTTGCTCAGTGCCAAAGGGCCGAAAAACGTCACTTACAAATTGAATTTTCAAAGACCGTTTCTTAGTAGGCCTCTGCATACTCGGATCAACCAACATGCAAAATTTCAGCTTTCTAGGTCTGGTGGTTTGAGCCCTGCGTCGATGAGTCAATTTTGGATGGTCAATGCCAAAGGGACGAAAAAAGTCACTTACAAATTGAATTTTCAAAAACTGTTTCTTAGTGAACCTCTACATACTCGGATCAGCCAACATGCAAAATTTCAGCTTTCTAGGTCTAGTGGTTTGAGCCCTGCGGTGATGAGTCAAGATTCACGGGCCGCATCACTTTATTAAGACCAATCGTTTTGCCAATATATGATCTCTATATATATAAAAATGAATGTTTGGCTGTTTTTTCTGAATTTCCACGGAAAGTTGCGATATTTGCGCGTTTCAGACTGTTTTATGACGGATGCGCGCAAAATAATTTTTTTGTCTGTCTGTCTGTCTGTCTGTTTGTCAGTGTGTCTGTGGACAACTTCTTCGAGTCCTTATAACTTGAGAACGGCAGGGTGGATCAACGTAAAATTTGATACACATATCCATCAGAGGCACCACACTAATCATTGATGTAACTCTTCTCCGTACCTCTCATAAAAAGGACCCTACCCCCTTAAAATACATGCTGAAATAGGCGTAGAAGGGTGAAACAAAGCTCATTTTCAGCCTCTCAATGTGAGAAACGTAACTCGGGGGCCCTAAAAAACACATTTTGAGGCCCTAAAACCAACAGTTTTTGAGATATTCCCAGAAAACTAATTTCACTTAATAAATTATTGAAGGAATGCATGCCGGTAACCATGGCAACTGAATCTCAGAGGTCCATCTATTTCTGTAAGACATAATGCAATTCCATTTATTGCATTACTGTGAAGGTTTGCAAAGGCTATAAGGTTATCACGGATCCAAATTAAGCTGAAATATTCATTAATACATACAATGCGCTTAAGGGGTCAAGGGGTACTGTAGAATTTTTTCACGCGGTTTACACGTGCGGGTGTGGTACGGAAGGTCTATTATATCCCTTCTCTATTATATAAAAATGAATGTTTGTCTGATTTTTCTGCATTTCTACGGAAATTTGACATATTTGCCCGTTTCAGACTGTTTTGTGACGGATGCACGCAAAAATATATTTTTGTCTGTCTGTTTGTCTGTGGACAATTTTTTGTGTCCTTATAACTCGTGAACGGCTGGGTGGATTAACGTAAAATTTGATACAGATATTCATCAGAGGCACGACACTAATCATCGATGTAACTCTTCTCCGTACCTCTCATAACAGGGGACCTACCCCCTTAAAATACATGATGAAATAAGCATGAGACAAAGCTCATGTTTAGCCCCTCAATGTGAGAAACGAAACTCGGGGGCCCTAAAAGGATCCCGGAAACCACATTTTAAGGCCCTAAAACCAACAGATTTTGAGATATTCCCAAAAAACTAATTTCACTTAATAAATTAATGAAGGAATGCATGCCGGTAACAATGGCAACAGAATCTCAGAGGTCCATCTATTTCTGTAAGACGCAATGCAATTCCATTTATTACATTACTGTGAAGGTTTGCAAACGGCAATAAGGTTATAACGGATCCAAATTAATCTGAAATATTCATCAATACATATAATGCGCTTAAGGGGTCAAGTGGTAATCTAGAATTTTTTAACGTGATTTACACGTGCGGGTATGGTCCGGAAGGTCTATTATATCCCTATCCCTATATTGTTATATTATTATTATTATTCTTTTAATTAATATCATTATTATGACGTACAACGAAGAGATAAAGCTCATTTTCAAACTCTTGGTGTCAGAAACAAAACTCGGGGCCCCTCAAGATCCGTAAAGGGTTCCCGAAAACTATATTTTAAGGCTCTGAACCCAACAGTTTCTTAGATATTCCCAGAAAACTAATTTCATATATTAAAATAAAGAAGGAATGCAAGCCACTAACCATGACAACAGTATCTCAAGAGGTGGCATCCAACTTTCCATCTATTTCTGGAATACGTAATGCCACTCCATTTATTACATTCCTGTGAAAGGTTGCAAATGGCTATAAGGTTATCACGGAACCAACTAAAACTGTAAAATTCATCAATGCGCCTAAGGGGTTCAAGGAGTACCCTAGATTTTTTTCACACGACTTACACGTGCGGTATGTCGCACAGAAGGTCTATTATATCTCCAAACAGCAACATTATTTTCAAAAATTCCAGATTTGAAATAGTATACTTTTTTGTTGTTGCTGATTTTAGGAATTTGGACCATTGGAGGCTAAAAACATTGAATTTTCATGCACCACAAGCCTTTATAATTTATAAAAGGGGTCTTCCTGTAGTTGGGCACTTGACACAACGGTTAGGGTTAGTTCGTATGTGACGTGTATTGCGATTCTTCTACGAAGTTTTCAATTTTATTTTCACGCCAGGAAGAACACGTTAGGTAAATTTAGTTTGAGAGCAGATTTTAACTAATAATTTTTCTTTGCCAACAAACAGGTTCCAAGCCCCTAAACATTGCAACAGTAGCTCAATTGATAACATCTGGTTATTAATACCGAAGACCGTTCGAAGAATGGGTACTTCTGCTAGTTTTCATATAAATTCAAGGTGTATTTTGTATCCAACATGTTGATAATATTAATGTAACGTTAATGTGTGAGCATCGGTAACAGTTGAAGAGACCTCATGCGCCTGACAAACATGGCAATTGTCACTGAATGAGCAAGAAACTAAAACACGTATTTAAGTAATTGAGCACATATTTGCAGTGCAGTAGTGATAATGGTTTCAATTGGTAACAAATATGAAATGAGATATGAAAATCATGAAAATCTTATATTATCCAAGTGTAGAATCCAGGTTCTCCACCCCTATATTTGAAGTTCTCACTGTCTTAAGGTCCTCCCCACCCCTATGTCGGTAATTGACACAACAAATATTGTATATTGGATTTCCAGTCTTTTTCATCACTCACAGCATATTTGGCCACATTGAGAATATTTATGTAGTTTCTTTGTTTTGTAACTCATTGTAAACTGCTGCTAGGCATAATTAGCTAGATTTAAAGACCATAGATTTGCGTCTATTCCAAGAGCATCATAATGAGTAATTTGCACCTGACGATGCTGATATATTTTCCGAGCTAGCTAGCTAAACGTGTGGATTTCGCAGTGAATGTGATGATTAATTAAACTGAAATTAGAACATTGAAAATATTGGCATTTAAAATCAACAGACCAGTCAGCTATTTATTTGTAGGCAAGTATTTAAGAGGTTGACAGTTGATAAAGTGACGAAGTTAAAATAAGCTCTGTCATTGTGGAAATAGTTATTTAGTTGAATGTATGGGATGTGGTATAAGTAGTTGAATATTTTGTACAAATGCCTCAGTTAATACACTTCAGGTCACAAAGCACCCCCCTCCTCCCGGTTGATATACAACGAAATACAAGATAGGTTGGTATTCATATGGTTAGCCTAATATTGCTACTCCTTTGGTTCTTTAAGCCCTATCTCCCCTCCTCAATGGCTCGTAAATTGGCAGAGGATTCATTTTTACCAAAAATCGCTTTCTAAGCTTGATTGGAGGTTATTACACTTTCTGACATTCAGTAGTCCATATATAAATTGTACAAGCTACAATTGTTACTGTTCCTTTAGAATTTCGATGATGATGATGATGATAATTGTTGTTTTAAGGGGCCTAACATCGAGGTTATCGGCCCCTATTTAGAATTTCGAGCATGAGTATTAAACATTAAACATTTGACACAGAAGGGACTCTGATCCACCCACTATTTTATAAGAGGGACCAGGCTCCCTTTACCACCCAGATAATATGCCTGAGGCACAAAATACTTGACCAGTATGACCACCCACGTGGTTCTCTCACACACGCTCCTGTCAACACATTTATTCCACTACAATCCGAGTGTTTCTCTTCTTACCCTAAATGAATTCCGTGCAGCATGCAATCCTCACGAACTCCCCCTCCTCTTCGAAAACACATGTCCACATAGGGCAAAGAATATATAACATCCCCACTCCCTCAGTCACACTGTTTTTATCTTGCCTCCTACCCCACCATTATTGAGGGCCACACACATACATCTCCCCTCACCAATAAAACCGAGTGACCTCACCCCACATGGTTTCGCCTGATTAGCATTACTGTCTCCTCTGCCATAGTTCGACTTCCCCATTGTCACCATTCACAATGTCATAAATCCGGCATACGATCGACAACCAGCGTCTCTTCTACGCACCCCATAATAAAAGAAGTTAATCCAGCAAAGGTTCTTCACGGGGAATGTGTAGACATAGTGCCATATGGATTTGCTTTTAAAATTATTGCCTTATGTTAATATAAACCGCCTGATTTCCCCTATTCCAATTCATGTGGATAAAATCCTATTTAAGAGCTTTGCATTGCTGTCAATATAAATTCGTATATCTGTGAATTGCAGAAATATGGAGTATTTATATATAAATATAAGGTTCGGGCTTATTACGATTTATGTAGAGGTCTGTGGTAGTTTATTACAGCCCAACTGGGTGACCCTACCCTATCCTTCGATAATACAAGCGGACGCGCAAGAAGCCCGTGACTAAACGTAACGCATTTGTGAACCGTGTTGAAATCTCCCACAATGATACTTAACAAGATGGCAATATGGCTTTCTGTATGATATTGTGTTAATATGGACAGATGTGAAAATGATAATAATACTAATGCTAATACTAATACTAATACTAATACTAATAATAATAATAACAATTATAATAATAAACAATATGACGGGTGAACCCGATCGAGATCTTGGCTACCACTGGAATAGAAGGAAGGAAAATCAACACGTGTGTGTTTGAATCTTCAGTATTTCGACTGGTGTGATGGAGCTCTCTTTGCCACCCTGTCCTGAGCTACATCTCTTCATAGCTACCACACCCTAGATCCGAGGCATACACATTACACATTACAACCTTGCTCAGCCCCTGCGGGTCTTATCCTCGACCTTTCCCTACATAACGAAGTTTGCTATTCCTGGGTGTCTTGGCGCGTCTCATACCAACCTATCACTCCTCTTCAATAGTAGTTGCCAGAAACATCTCTCCTCTACAACTCGTCTTAATGCCTCTTCATTATTGATACTGTTTCTACCCATCTACTTTTCATCATTCTCCAGTAACACCACATTTCAAAAGCTTCCATTCCCCCTGTTTTCTGCTGCGCCAACAGTCCAAGTTCTACTTCTGTAGAATGCCACGAGTTACACAAAGGCTTTCAAATATGAATTTCTAATACCTACATCTATATTTGCTGTCAACAGATTTATTTTCTGTAGAGTCCCCCAGGAGCTCACATCTAGTGGGACGTGGGTTGGCAACCACGGGGCCCCATCTGAGTCCGGCATTGCTTCCACTTATTTGTGCCGGGGTCCTCTCCATCTTCCTTCCTGTCGACCTCACTTGGTCAACTCTAGTTCTCTTCCGACCCCGACGGTATTAGGGTATCTGAGCCTTAGGGAGTGTCTTCCTTTCCCGCCTTCATTGGCCCTTGTCTCATCTTTTCTGATACCCTCCTTCTGCGAGGGGTCAGCCTTCTTTTTCTTTTCCTGTTATCTCCTGCCTTCTGCTCAAGGCCCTCAAGAAGGCAGGGTGTATGTAGCACTTCTGGTGCACCCTAGATATTGCTACACCCTCAGGGGCTCACGGCTGGTGAGTTCGGGAGTTGGCGATCCCGAGGGATTCCTGAGCTGGGTCTGGTTTTCCCCATTTTATCCATTACCTGTGGGGCGGACCGTCACCTCTTTCACTTTCCTATCTGCCTTTTATGGCTCTCCTTCCTTCCAAGTCCCTCAATCCTCATTCTTCGAGGGTTGAGGGCATTTCTTTTCCTCCTGTCCTTTATTTGCCTTATTCTCCTTTTGTTTGCCATGCCTTCTTCTAGTATATAAGTTAGTAGTTAGTTTTAGTTATAGTTTACATTTTATTATCATCTTCACAATCACCCAAACCATTAGGAGCGATAACCTAGATGTTAGGCCCGATAAAACAACAATTATCATCATCATCATTTTCTGTAGAAATGCTTTCCTTGCCAAAGTCAACCTACTTTTCATATCATCTGCTTCGTTCCTCACAGCTTTTCGTCTGTCAATTTGACGTCAATAAGGGTTTCTAATTTCTTTCTGCTGCATTCCATTATTATTGTTTTACATTTATTGATTTTCTTCATGAATTATTTCCTCAAGAAGGAGTCTACACTACTTAAACACTCATTTTAAACCTCAGGTGAATTGGCTAGGATGACAATGTTATCAGCATATTTCAGAGTTGATATGATTTCTCCTTGAGTTCTTACTCCTGGAATATTTTTTTTCTCAACACATAAGTTAAATTTATTATTTATTTATTTATTTATTTATTTATTTATTTATTTATCGTATGGCTTTTAGTGCCGGGAGTGTCCCAGGACATGTTCGGCCCGCCTGAGTCTGTAGCTGCTTCCAGCGGACACCCATAGGGTGAGCTACAAGTACCGTTCAATTTCAAGTAGTTCCAACTTTCGCCACCAGATATCAATGATACCTAGTGGTGAACGTTCGAACTTTGATAGAGCGTTCTGACTTAATCTAACCTAACAATTTAGCTTCACACAAGTTTAGTCTGTGGAAGGATCTTTTACATGCCATAAATCTATGACATGGGACCGCCGGCTTTACTTCCCCTCCGTAGGAAGGCATACTGAAGGATTTTAACGCTCTTAAAAAATCTGACGACTTCGGCTGGGTTTGAACCCGCTATCTTGGGCACAGCAGCTCAGCATGCTACCAGCTACGCCACTGAAGTCGCTCATAAGTTAAATGAAGGATTAGGAAAGAAAGTCAATACGCAAGCCAAATGAAAGAATATTATTCATCTGACACATCACTGTTTACATTGTCGGAAACATACAAAATTTACAGCTAATATTATTAAATATATATATTTACGGGTAAAAACTAGGCTATAGTAAACTACATGAGACGTAATTAGTCTCTTAATATTACAAGTGACCAGTACTTTGCAAAATCCAAGGCACTCGAAGTGGCTTGTAGGAGATCATCATTTGTACAAGATGTTGGGCACTGAAGCATGTGACTCGTGCTTTCATCTTGTCCTCATTCAAAAATTCACGTCACTTGTATTAAAATTCCTTTTTTCAGGAGGTATTAGGCTGCAATAATATCCCCCTTCTTCTCGAGAAGTGTTTAAAAGTATAACTTATAATCAACTCATATCATTTTTTCCAAGTGAGTAGATAAGTGTTATTCCCCACTCATTTTAATTGGAGGCAATCACGTGTTGGCCGATTGAAACGCAATTATTTAAACTAGATCTCTCTTAGTAGTAAATGAATTGTTACAACTACGGCAGAGGTGTCCTTACAGAACGCCGGGTGCGCTGGCTATACGCCGGCGTGCTCCTGGTGCGGACGGCCTTGAAGCGATGGTGGGGGAGGACTATATACCTGTCTCTCACGCTCGCTTTCCCATCTCAGTCCCTCCCGTTCTGCCTTTGCTGTGTTGTAGTAGATCGGTCGTACGTTAAACGGTATTCAGTGTATTGTAAATGTGAAACTAAATTGAAACCAAACGAAAACAAGGAAAAATAACAATAATGTGACCGAAATTGCAAAAATATATAGCCTAATATCGTATAGCCTCGGGTGTCGGGTGCAAGCTTTGTTATTTGACGACCAGAGGACAGTTTGGATGTCGAATGTTTTGTTGTTCCCTGGAGTGCTATGAAAGTCTAGGAGGAGGTAAACAACGCTCTTAGGTTGCTACGTTCGTTGCCAAGAGCCGACTGCGGTGGCGTCTAGTAGCTAAGTTCTGAACTTGGCCTAGTAGTCGTTGACGGTGGTGTTTGGCGGCAAAAGTAGGAACTATTTGAAAAATTCAAAGTTGCAGTCCTTACTTGAATTAATAAAACAGATACACACACTAATACAGTAATCACAATTAACACCGGTTATCTGACAGATTCTACCCACACCCAAAGTACACGGGGCTATATGACCGCGTTGTTGCAGCCCCTAAACTAAGGAACCAACGGACCAACCAAAGTCTAGGAGGCTAGATATCTAAGCTCCTTGACACTATAGCGCTTTCTAGTGGAGAAAGGAGGAACTTTTGTGTCGGTGGAAAATCCCGAGATTATTTTTTCCATTATGAACACGGCCTACTGAATTCAAATGGGTTATTTAACGTGCCAACAACGTATGACATGCGTGTCGTGGTTTTTGTCGCCATTCAAAAATTACTTACCATGGCCAGGAGCGAACCTGCAAGCTTGTGGTTGGTAATCCGACACGATAACCACTCACCCACCGTGGCAAGCAACCAACATTGCAATGTCTTAAATGAGTTCCATGATACCTTATCAGTATTTCTGAATGTTTTAGTGCTAAACACGTAATCTGCAAGTACCGGTATGTGAGGAAACGCGCGATTCACAATGCAGTTGCGTCGGACAATCAATGGATTGGACAAAACGTTTGTATGTTTTTATTTTATTGAGGTTTTGAATTTGTAGCATGGCTAGCACGCCAAGCGTGCAAAGGCTCGATGCCTCTGTACAACGGAATTAAAGTTCCAAACCTCGTATTTCTAACAGAAATAGATTTCCAGTCTTTACTTCGTACTGTAAAATTCTATTAACTGATTTTGAAACCGGGTAGCTCATTAATTGTAACAGGTCAACGTTCCGCAAACTATTTTCAAAACGGAACCACTTTTATAAGTTAAGATATTAAGAGGACCATTTGCTGTTGGTTGTGCTTGATCACAATACGAGAGTAAACGTGATACAGTACTGTATTGATTTTCAGCAGAAATATATGTAAATACAACATTGAACAAGGTATGTACTCCATTCTAGTTTTTCTCAGTACGCCCATTATATGCATGTCCATGGTACAATAATTTTTGCATTCCTTTAACCGGAAATCTATCTTTAACGGGAAAATTTGTGAGTCCCGTTTGATTCCGTTGAAGGCAGGTTGTACTGTAGGCTTCGGTGGCGTAGTTGGTAGCAAGCTGAACTGCTGTGCCCAAGATAGCGGGTTTAAACCCAGCCGAAGTCGTCGGACTTTTTAAGAGCGTTAAAAATCCTTCAGTATGCCTTCCTTCGGAGGGAAAGTAAAGCCGGCGGTCCCATGTCATAGATTTATGGCATGTAAAAGATCCTTTCACAGACTAAACTTGTGTAAAGCTAAATTGTTAGGTTAGAATTCGTCGGAACGCTCTATCAAAAGTTCCAACGATCACTACTAGGTATCATTAATATCTGGTAGCGAAAGTTGGAACTACTTTAAATTGAACGGAACTTGTAGCTCACCCTAATAAGGGTGAACGCTGGAAGCAGCTACAGACTCAGGCGAGCCGAACATGTCCTCGGACACTCCCGGCACTAAAAGCCATACGATAAATAAATAAATAAATAATACTGTAGGATATATAGTCTATATTGTAGCCCCGCCAATCATATTGGGCAAATCGCGTGTTGACCGACTGAAAAATGAATTGTCAACTAGGCAACACTGAAAAAATGTCTTCAATGCTCTCTGTACGACTGAAATGTATAAATTGATGGTATAATAAGTGCTACTATTCCATTTGGTTTTTCTTACTATTGTACGTATGGGTACCAGGACCCCGACAACAGACTCTCGGAGCGTACGCATTAGATGCAAAATGGCATACTATGTCGGTACCGAAGAACTTCGAATGGATTCATTTGAACACCTCTTATACCGGGAATTCTATATTGAAGACTAGAAGTGAGGTGGACTTGTTTGAAAAAATGCTGCTATGTTTAAACAATGGCATGACTGAGCTCAGAGATCCTAGGTGATATTTGAGTACAGTACGTGGACAGGAAGGCGTTCTCTACTTCATCATGAAACAATGATATGATAGCGACAGTCATGCTCATCGAAATCACGCAATTGTGTCCAAACATGCAAGAGGGAAGGGTTATTAATTACATGAAATTGCAATTAATAAAATTAACTGAGGGTAACAAATATTAATGCAGAGTATATTTCCTGGTCTTCTAAAATATATTGCTAGATATTAGAGCACCAATGTGCCATGCCACATCTATCTTAATCCAGCTGCATCATTATCAAATACACAAATCATAGCAGTGAACACTAACATGAACACTGCAGTCACATATCAAGTATATAGGCTGTACTGATGCAATCAATTAATAGAGCCAGGGAGTATCTCAGTTATAATAATAATAATAATAATAATAATAATAATGATAATAATAGTCTAATAATTATAATTATAATATTAATATTAAACAATAATAAATGTCATGAAAGTCGCCATTCCATCTTAATAATAAATCATATTTAATCCTTTAGTGTGGAAATTTTTATTTTATATTTTGTTTTTTTGTAGGCCTACTTCGTCTACTTTTTATTTTTAGCCTATTTTCATTTTATGAAAAAAAAAAAGGCTTATGAGAACACCTTTTGTCCCTGTGTCTGTGTGTGCATGTGTGATTCGTGTGTGTGTGTCCATAATAACTTCTAAACGGCTGGAGCGATTTCAATGAAACTCAGTAAGATCATAGCAACATTCTCGTCGATCCCGACCGTGCCCTTCAAATTTCATTGTCTCTCACCAATCCAACATGGTGGTTGTGCGAAATATTTCACCAGCATTCAGTATCTCCGAAACTATTACCGATATCACCCTGAAATTTTGTACGGTGATAGAGGGTACTACTAGAAGTTCGCCTATGAGACTTTTAAAAGTGTGGTAACTACAAATCCAACATGGCGGCCATGCGAAGCTGAGACTTTTAAATAGACGTTTCTCGCGATTTAACCATCCAAACGTAATGAAACTTGGTACAGCAAATGTTAATACACATTATAATGCAATGGCGTCTAATTTAGTTCAATTGTTTACATAACCTCAAAATGGCGGCTGTGCGAAATATTTCACTGCCATTCTACATCTCCGAAACTATTACAGATATCACGGTGAAATTGTGTACAGTGATAAAGGGCATTACTGAAAGATTATCTATGCAACTTTCAAAAACCTGTAAAGTACAAAACGAACATGGCGGCCAAGCGAATTTGAAATATTTTAATAGACTTTTCCTGCGATTTTACCATCTGAGCGCAGTGTAATGTGGCACAGTAAATGATTATACATATTGCAATGCACTGGCATCTAATTTAGTTCAATTGTTTACATAACCTCAAGATGGAGGCTGTGCGAAATTTTAAAATTAAGTTTTCATTTCTTGTGTCGTAATCAAGCGATCGAAGTGAAAGTTTGAATAATGAAGCTACGCAATAATTTTCCTTTAATGGTACATAACTCTATGGCCTATACATATAACAATCCAAAATGGCGAGCATCCAAAATATTTTGACGGTTCTCAATATCTACGAATCTTTTACAGCAATCAAACTGATTTTTAGCCTATTTTCAATTTTGAAGAAATAGGCTTATGAGATCACATTTTGTCCGTGTATGTGTGTGTGAGAGAGAGAGAGAGAGAGGTGAGTCCCCCCTAATAACATCTAAACGGCTGGAGCAATTTCAATGAAACTCGGTAAGTTCATAGCACTATTCTGGACGATCCTGACCGTGAACTTCAAATTTTGTTACCTCTCACCAATCCAACATGGCGGCTGTGTGAAATATTTCACCAGCATTCAGTATCCCCGAAACTATTCCCGATATCACCCTGGAATTTTTTTTACGGTGATAAAGGGAACTTCTACAAGTTCACCTATGTCACATTTCAAAAACCGGTAACTACAAAACCAACATGGCGGCAACGCGAATTTGCGACTTTAAAATAGACGGTTCTCGCGATTTAACCAACCAAACGCAATAAAACTTGGTACAGTATATGTTTATACACATTGTAATGCACCGTCATCTAACTTGGTTCAATCGTTTACATAACCACAAGATATCGGAAGTGCGAAATATTTCACCGGCATTCTATATCTCTGAAACTATTAGCGGTATCACCCTGAAATTTTGTACGGAGATAAAGGACACTACTGGAAGTTCATCTATAGGACTTTCAAAAACCGGTTAACTACAAAACGAACATGGCGGCCAAGCGAATTTGAAAATTTTAAATAGCTCTTTCTCGCGATTTAATGTTCCAAACGCAATGAAATATGGTACAGGAAATGTTTATACACATTGTAATACACTGGTATCTAATTTAGTTCAATTGTTTTCATAACCTCAAGATGGCGGCTTTGTGAATTTTAAAATAAAGTTTTTATTTCTTGTGTCGTAATCATGCGATCGAAGTGAAAGTTTGAATAATGAACCTACGCAATAATTTTCCTTTAATGGTACATGACTCTATGGCCTATACATTTAACAATCCAAAATGGCGTCCATCGGAAATATTTACATGGCTCAAAATATCTACGAATCTATTATAGCAATCAAACTGATTTTTTTGAATGTGCATAGGGGCTATGAACTTAAGTTCACCTATAGGACTTTAAATAACCGGGTGATCACAAATCCAACATGGCGGCGACGCGAATTATAAATATTCACATGGACGTTTCTCGCAATTTAACCTTCCCAGTGCAGTGATACTTGGTACAGTAAATCCTTATACGAATGTTAATCCACTGGCATCTAATTTATTTCAATTGTTTCCATAACCACAATATGGCATCTGTGCGAAATTTTAAATTCTCCTTGTTACTTCTTGTGTCCTAAACATGCAATTGAAGTTTGAATGCTACACGTACACAATAATCTTCATGTAACAGTACATAACTCTAGGACCTACATATATAAAATCCAACATGGCGACCATCCGAAATATTTAGTCGGTTCTCAATATCTACGAATCTATTACAGCAATTAAACTGAAATTTTGTATGTAGATAGAGGCAATTAACATAAGTAGGATATATGAAAATAGGCTGTTTAGTTCTTCACGGAACTACTTGTTTTATATTCATAGAGGCTATGAACATAAATTCAATATCTACGAATCTATTACAGCAATTAAACTGAAATTTTGTATGTAGATAGAGGCAATTAACATAAGTAGGATATATGAAAATAGGCTGTTTAGTTCTTCACGGAACTACTTGTTTTATATTCATAGAGGCTATGAACATAAATTCACCTATAGGACTTTCAGTAACCTGGTGATCACAAATACAACATGGCGGCGACGCGAAGTATAAGTATTTAAATGGAAGTTTCTCGTGATTTAACCATCCGAGGGCAGTGAAACTTTGCACGTTAAATGCTTATACAAATGTTAATCCACGGGCATCTAATTTATTTCAATTGTTTTCATAACCACAAGATGGCAGCTGTGCGAAATTTTAAAATCGGGATTTTACTTCATGTGTCCTAATCATGCAATTGAAGTTTGAATACCACACGTAGCCTACACAATAATCCTCATGTAATAGTACATAGATAACAAGATGTTCAGTAAAGAACATATAGCCTACTTTCTCCTAAATGCATGGGTATTGTTATAACTCTTTATCCATTCAAGGAGTATAATTGAATGTTGGTTGTAGTAGATTGTTGAAATACAACGTGCTATAGGGATATTAAACATGAATATGAGGTGCCTTTGCTAGTGCTACCTCTGTAAAAAAATTCATTCATTTCGGTTTCACCGTGTTTGAATTGATATGGGGAATGGATTTGCACACATACATGGCCGCTATTTGCAAACTATTGGGCTGATGACCTTGTAGTCAGTCATAAGATGCTTTCCACAAAAAGGCATGTTGTTGCAAAATCTGGTAGAGATCAAATTATTAGGATGGTCGTAAATTGATTTAAGCTTTTAACATTTGGGTGGCCGTCATTCCGTTTCCGTCAAGATGGTGGCGATATAAAACATGACACTGAGGTGCCCTTTGCTAGTACTACCTCTGTACCAAATTTCGTTCAATTCGGTTTCACCGTGTTTGAATTGATAGGGGGAATCGATTTGCACAAATACTTGGCCACCATCTGCAAAGTATTGGGCTGATGATCTTGCAGTTTGGTCAGAATATGCTTCCCACATAAAGATATGTTGTTGCAAAATTTGGTAGAGATCGGATGATTAGGTTAATCGTAATTTGATTTAAGCTTTGAACATTTGTGTGGCCGCCATTACGTTTCCGGCAAGATGGCGGCGATATAAAACATGACACTGAGGTGCCCTTTGATAGTGCTAAATCTGTACCAAATTTCGTTCCATTCGGTTTCACTGTGTTCGAATTAATAAGGGGAATCGATTTTCACACAAAGATGGCCGCCATTCGCAAAATATTAGGCAAATGACCTATTAACTTGGTCAAAGGATGCTTCCTCCATACAGGTATGTTATTGCAAAATTTGGTAGAGATCAGATGATTAGGTTATTCGTAATTTGATTTAAGCTTTGGACATTTGTGTGGCCACCATTACGTTTCCGTCAAGATGGCGGCGATATAAAACATGACACTGAGGTGCCCTTTGCTAGTACTACCTCTGTACCAAATTTCGTTCCATTCGGTTTCACTGTGTTCGAATTAATAGGGGGAATCAATTTTCACACAAAGATGGCCACCATCCGCTAAGTATTAGGCTGATGACCTATTAGTTTGGTCAAAGGATGCTCCCCCCATAAAGGTATGTTGTTGCAAAATTTGGTAGAGATCGGATGATTAGGTTAGTCGTAATTTGATTTAAGCTTTGAACATTTGCGTGGCCGCCATTACGTTTCCGTCAAGATGGCGGCGATATAAAACATGACACTGAGGTGTCCTTTGCTAGTGCTACCTTTGTACCAAATTTCGTTCAATTCGCATTCACCGTGTTCGAATTGATAGGGGGGGACAGACATTCAGAGTACACACACACACACACAGAGACTCACACACACATACACACACACACACGAAGACACACTTTTTTCGCCCTGTGTTGATCTCATAAGTCTACTTTCGTTTTTTGCAAAAATCAAAAGTAGGCTAAAAATCCAACCTGGCGACCATCTGAAATAACTAGACTGTTCTCAATATCTACGAATCTATCACAGCAATCCAACTGAAATTTTGTATGATGATAGAGGCAATTAACATGAGTAGGATACATGAAAATAGGCTGTAGAGTTCTTCACGGAACTACTTGTTATAAATTCGATAATTATATTTTAAAATTGTATTTTTATAATACCGTATTTATATTAATTATAATTCATTTGACAATTTTTATCTTAATTTTTGTAATTATTTTAATGTTATTAGCCTATTTTCAATTTTGAAAAAATAGGCTTATGAGATCACCTTTTGACCGTGTGTGTGTGTGTGTGTGTGTGTGAGAGAGAGAGAGAGAGAGAGAGAGAGGTGTGTGTGTGTGTGTGTCCCTAATAAAATCTAAACGGCTGGAGCGATTTCAAAAAAACTCGGTAAGTTCATAGCACTATTTCGGGCGACCCCGACCGTGCCCTTCAAATTTTGTTACGTCTCACCAATCCAACTTGGCGGCTGGGCGAAATATTTCACCAGCATTCAATATCTCCGAAACTATTCCCGATATCACCCTGGAATTTATTACGGCGATAAAGGGATCTACGAGAAGTTCACCTGTGTATCTTTCGAAAAACTGGTAACTACATAACCAACATGGCGGCCACGCGAATTTGCGACTTTAAAATAGAAGTTTCTCGCGATTTAACCAACCAAACGCAATAAAACTTGGTACAGTATATGTTTATACACATTGTAATGCACCGACATCTAACTTCGTTCAATTGTTTACATAACCACAAGATGGCGGATGTGCGAAATATTTCACCAGCATTCTATATCTCTGAAACTATTAGCGGTATCACCCTGAAAGTTTGTACGGAGATAGATGGCACTACTGGAAGTTCATCTATAAGACTTTCAAAAACCGGTTAATTGCAAAACGAACATGGCGGCCAAGCGAATTTGAAAATTTTAAATAGACCTTCCTCGTGATTTAATGTTCCAAACGCAATGAAATCTGGTACAGGAAATGTTTATACACATTGTAATGCACTGGTATCTAATTTAGCTTAATTGTTTACATAACCTCAAGATGGCGGCTGTGCAAATTTTAAAATTAAGATTTTATTTCTTGTGTCGTAATCTTGCGATCGAAGTGAAAGTTTGAATAATAAACCTACGCCATAATTTTCCTTTAATGGTACATGACTCTATGTCCTATACATTTAACAATCCAACGTGGCGACCATCCGAAATATTTAAACGGCTCTGAATATCTACGAATCTATTATAGCAATTAAACTGAATTTTTTAATATTCATAGGGGCTATGGACTTAAGTTCGCTTATAGGACTTTAAATAACCTGGTGATCACAAATCTAACATGGCGGCGACGCGAAGTATAAATATTCACATGAACGTTTCTCGCAATTTAACCATCCGAGTGCAGTGAAACTTGGTACAGCAAATCCTTATACGAATGTTAATCCACTGGCATCTAATTTATTTCAATTGTTTCCATAACCACAAGATGGCAGATGTGCGAAGTTTTAAAATCTCTTTTTTACTTTTTGTGTCCTAATCATGCGATTGAAGTTTGAATGCTACACGTACATACTAATCTTCATGTAACAGTACATAACTTTAGGACCTTCATATATAAAATACAACATGGCGACCATCCGAAATATTTAGTCGGTTCTCAATATCTACGAATCTGTTACAGCAATCAAACTGAAAGTTAGTATGTTGATAGTGGCAATTAACATAATTAGGATATATGAAAATAGGCTGTATAGTTCTTCACGGAACTACTTGTTTTTTACTTTCTTAATGCATTTCTTGATTTTTAGATTTCTTTTTAACATTGTACTTTTCATTTTTAATAAGTGTTTTTAAATGTCTATGCTCTTTTAAAAAATGTTACCCTACATCATAAGTCAAGTCGTTTACCCCACTTCAACTCCAGGAAAATACTGGGATGGTACTTAAATTAAGGCCACCATCAACTCAAACTCCAGCCTCAATCATAACAAGAAGTTCCGTGAAGAACTATACAGCCTATTTTCATATATTTATATATATCCTACTTATGTTAACTGCCACTATCAACATACAAAATTTCAGTTTGATTGCTGTAATAGATTCGTAGATATTGAGAACCGACTAAATATTTCGGATGGTCGCCATGTTGGATTTTATGTATGTAGGTCCTAGAGATATGTACTGTTACATGAAGATTATTGTGTACGTGTAGCATTCAAACTTCAATCGCATGATTAGGACACAAGAAGTAACAAGGAGAATTTAAAATTTCGCACAGATGCCATATTGTGGTTATGGAAACAATTGAAATAAATTAGATGCCAGTGGATTAACATTCGTATAAGGATTTACTGTACCAAGTTTCACTGCACTCGGAGGGTTAAATTGCGAGAAACGTCCACGTGAATATTTATACTTTGCGTCGCCGCCATGTTGGATTTGTGCTCACCAGGTTAATCAACGTCCCATAGGTGAACTTATGCTTATAGCCTCTATACACTTACAAAATTTCAGTTTGATTATTGTACTAGATTAATAGATATTGAGATCTGACTAAATATTTCGGATGGTCGCCATGTTGGATTATGTAGGCCATAGAGTTATATTCTATTAGATGATGGTTATTGTGTACGCTCATTATGCAAATGTTGATTTCGATCGCATGATTAGAACACAAGACATAAAAGAGTAATTTTCGAAATTCGTACAGCCGCCATCTTGCGATTATATAAACAACTGAACTAAATTAGATACCAGTGCATTACAATGTCTATAAACATTTCCTGTACCAGATTTCATTGCGTTTGGAACATTAAATCGCGAGAAAGGTCTATTTAAAATTTTCAAATTCGCTTGGCCGCCATGTTCGTTTTGTAGTTAACCGGTTTCTGAAAGTCTTATAGATGAACTTCCAGCAGTGTCCTTTATCTCCGTACAAAATTTCAGGGTGATGTCGCTAATAGTTTCAGAGTTAGAGAATGCCGGTGAAATATTTCGCACATCCGCCATCTTGTGGTTATGTAAACAATTGAACGAAGTTAGATGTCGGTGCATTACAATGTGTATATACATATACTGTACCAAGTTTTATTGCGTTTGGTTGGTTAAATAGCGAGAAACGTCTATTTAAATGTCGCAATTTCGCTTGGCCTCCATGTTTGTTTTGTAGTTACCAGTTTTTCAAAAGTCACATAGGTGAACTTCTAGTAGTTCCCTTTATCACCGTAAAAAAATTCCAGGGTGATATCGGGAATAGTTTCGGAGATATTGAATGCTGGTGAAATATTTCGCACAGCCGCCATGTTGGATTGGCGGCACATAACAATATTTGAAGGGCACGGTCGGGGTAGTCCGGATTAGTGCTATGAATTTACCGAGTTTCATTGAAATCGCTCCTGCCGTTTAGAACGTATTAGGGACACACACATACCTCACACACACACCTCACACACACACACGCACACACACACGGACAAAAGGTGATCTCATAAGCCTTTTTTTTTTAATTTGAAAATAGGCTGAAAAAGCATACTCGTTCACCCATCATAATGACATAGGTCATCAGAGAGATGCCATACACACACACTCTAACCACGATGTTGCAAAGCCCCTAAATGAGGCTACAACAATGTAACGATTCGATCCCCAAGCTTTTATATTTATAATAATTAATCTTTTTCGTTATATTTATATATATATTAATTTTTTTATTAAGTAGTATTCCATGCTACAAGATTTTATCTGTCTGTAAGCAGCTCAAATCATTCTGAACAGATTTTCATTTACGAATGGTTGTAAAGTTAGTTGTCAGAGAGACGTGGGAAGTGACAGGTTCGCTTACATTTCTACAATTGATGTTATTTCCTGAAGACGGTCCTAGCGCGTGACAAAGACGATGCGGTTTCCGGTCACTATTAGTGCCGGTAGTGGTAAATCTATTCTCAACCCCAAATGAATGTAAGGAACCCTTTCTGCTGTGGAGAAATAACTTAAGAAATGACATTATTCAATAATGGAAATGTCAGTAGTTCAGATGAGTATTGTTCGTTAAGGAGCAGTGACTTATAGACTGTGTCTAATTGAAAGGGTTGGACTTTAAGAAACATTCTCAACCCCAAATGAATGTAAGAAACCCTGGCAGCTGTGTAGAAATAACTGAAGACATGGCATATTCTATAATGGAAATGTCAGTATTCCTGATGAGTATTGTTCGTGAAGGAGAAGTGACTTATAGACTGTGTCTAATTGAAAGGGTGGACTTTAATAACCATATTATCGACAAAAACTTGAAGATGATATAAATACAGGAGCTCAAGCCAGAGGAGCAACACTTATTATTATTCATTCAGTCACGCCAGTAGTCCTACGTACTGGGAGTCAGTTTAACGTGAGTTGGGAGTCGCCATCAAACCGTCGTTCCCTGAACATCAACCATCCAACATTATACATTCAGAGGAAAATATTAGCGAGGCATCATGCAGGAAGTACTACAACATGTCAACTACGGGACGGATCAACGAGGACATCAGTCATATTATCTATATATATGACAATACTTCAAGAGGTGAGCGAAGATCATGATTTATCTCACGTCTCTAAGGCCATGTAAAATCAAGCTTGTGTTCATTTTTAGTTAAATCCATTCATTGTCCTTTATCTGTTGAGCCGCAGTAAATTTTCTTTAAATTCAAATTTGTAACTATTCTTATTGTGTTTTTCTTTTTATATTTGTTACCTAGATTCATTAAATTCATTTAAGTCAATGTCAGGACCCTCATTTATAGTAGTTAGTAATATTATATAAGGCAAACCCAACTATCCTTCATAATGCTGAATCGGTTTGAGTACTACGGTTTCACTTCGACCGGGGATAAGATATCTTGTTTTCTGCCAATGAGTAGCTGTGCAATCCCCTTCTTTTGACTATCTAATTAGTCTGGCGCCCATACCAAATCATATCATTTTTAGTGTACAATTCAAGGTAAGTACAAAACAAAAGTGCATATTTTAATTGTGTCTCATTTTCATTTCATTCATCATTTTATGTTAATTTATTTCCCACATATCTCTCATATCGCCCCATTACATCAGAGAGATGCCATACACACACACTCTAACCACGATGTTGCAAAGCCCCTAAATGAGGCTACAACAACAACAACAACAACAACAACAACAACAACAACAACAACTTTGGAACAACCGCCACCACCTATTCGCCATAGCCTGTCGTACAAACAGCTTTGTCAGGTATGTGTCAACTTTGTAGTGGATACACATTACAGCCCCAGTTTATTATTCCACCTCTGTATTTTCACAAGAGAATACGATGTAATCTAAATTCAGCATTAATTAGCATAAAATCAATGACTTTACTTCTTTGTTGAGGTTAATACTCTCCTAAAACTTGGAAGGTATTGAACGTTTCCTATCTGCAGGCCCACATGCGATTATAGTATCGCCATCCGGGATACGGGCAGTTATTTGATGCTTTACATAAGATCATTTGCTCGCGAGCACGTATTACCTAAACGAAGTGGGATAGGGCGGGGGGAAATAGTATTTTCTCTTTTAGATCTTGTTCTCTTTGTCGTATAGATAACATGGCCCCTTAATTGAAATGGGATTCGCGTGTTTTTGTCGTTCCTGAAATGAGGGGCAGAGGAAAGATACTGCAATGGAGCTACGTATAATGTACTTAGACGTTCATTTTGGATTCTTCTCGTGAAAGGAAGCTGTGAAATAAAAAAGAGTAGAGAGAGAAAGATATGTCTGCAAAATGTATGCAAACGAGCGATCAATTTCTATTCAATGCAATTAATGCACACAAGCGTTTCTACAGTGCTTAAAACTACAGGAGCATTGTAGCCTACCTAATCTTTATATTATGTATCGTGAAATATAACTAGCATCCAAAGTCTCCTCGCAAGTTACATGGAAGCAGATTACCAAGGTTTCAATCCAATTAACCCATTGGCTATCTATGGTAAACACCGTGATCCATGGGTAAATTTAGTAGATCTCCACCTGATTGTCCCAGATTCTATTTCCGGGTGTTAGGAGTACATGATTGATTTAATTCCCGGTATCTAAGTGAACCTAATTAAAGGGCACACCAAGGTAGACCAGTTTCGATTCCCTGTTAATGCATGTGAGATTTTTGGAACGCAACGATACATCCAATGGTTCGAATTCCGCGTAGAAGAAAATGGTCCCGTTGCTTATGATCGAGATTTTAATGGTTACGTAAATCTACAAGCTTCTTTCCTCCCCTTAACTAAACAGGAGTGGATTTGATTCATATACTGTACGAGACCATCCAAACTCTGGGTTCCCATGGTTTCTCCACGTAAACGACAGGCAAATTGCCCGGATAGTACCTAACAAACATGTCACGACCGCTTTTCTCAAAGACCACCTCGTGGTGTCGCGACTAGTCTTCTTAGCCGTCACCCCGGAGGTCAGGGTTCGATTCCAGGCTCTGCCAAGCAATTTTAATCCTGGTTTGAGGACTGGAACGGGATAGACTCAGCCTCGTGTGGCAAAGTTGAGAATAGGAAAATTTGATTCCCATCTCAGTCATCTTGGAAGCGGTTTTCAGAGGTTTCCTCACTTATACTACAGGCAAATTCTGGGATGGTTCCTAACTTAAAGTCACGGCTGCCTTCTTCCCAATTATATCCCCAATTACAAATAGGTCTACACACACTAATACAGCCATCACAATAACACCGGTTATTACACAAATTACACACACAAAATACACGGGGCTATATGACCACGATGTCGCAACCCCTAAAATAAGCAACAACAAATCAGTACATCTTGAGAGTGTTTTAAGAATATTTATGTCGGAATACTCTGTCTGGATGCCGCTCAGGAAAAAATAAAGTTTAATCTTTGGCATGAGCAATTCACTTCCAAAATAATAAAACAGAGGAAGTAATACAGGCTCCGGATGTTTCCATTCAAACAACTTTCTGACCGAGCGATGCAAGTTTCCATTCAGAACAAGTTTCTGACCGAACGATGCAGGCGGGGAATAAAAGCAACATAAGTTATGGGCGGGAAACAGCTGCTACGTAGTCTTTAGTTTGCTCAATAGAGAGCAGCACAATGCAGAAGCTCTCTCCACGTTCAATAGCTAATTGAACTTCAGAGCGTTTTCGCGGGGCGGTATTCTGATCAAGACCTGTCATGTTGAGACACTCAGCCAAACACAGAATATAAGGATTTGTAAGAAGTTATTTCCCTGCTGATATTTTGTGGAGGTTATTAAGGCCATGATTAATGAAGGAGATTCTTTGAGCAATAATGATCATCAGATCAGTTCATGTAGTAATTTCACTTCCTACCACTAGATAGAACTGGTAGTGTTAAGAAATATAACATTTTGTTGTTGCTGATGTTTCTAGGTTATAATATACTTTGTATTTGTTGTTTCATTTGAGGGGGCTATACAGCGCGATCATTTAGCCCCGTTTTCTTAGGTGTGTGTGGAATTCTGTCTGGTAACCTGTGTCAATGTGGTTTCTCTATTAGAGTGTGCATTTGTAATTCAGGAGAGGGTTTGGAAGAAGGTGGCCGTGGCCTTAAGTTAGTAAACATCACGGCAATTAGCTTTGAGTAAAAGTGTGAATCCGCGAAAAGCCACTTTCAGGATGACTGAGGTGGGAATCGAACTCAGCTTTTCTCAGTTTCTTCGAGATGCTAAGTGTAACCCTTCCAGCCCTCAGCTTAGAATTAAAATTCTTGGTTGCGGCGAGAATCAAACCAGGACCTTGAGAAGCGGCAGCCAAGAATGCTACACCACGAGGAGGTCCCAAAATATACTTCCTCTTAACGTAATTTGAATAGAGTGTGCACGTATTTTATGTGTGTTGTGTGTTTGATGCAGCCCTTCCTGTCTCCCTGTCGTGAGCAAGTTATTTCATCTCCACATAGTTACCACACCCTACATCCAAGATAATCAGTTTAACATATTCTAACCTGCCTACCCCTATAGTTCTTGCCCTCCACCCTTCCTGCCGTAGCTACACTTGCTATTCCAAAGTGCCTTAGTACGTGGCCTACCAACCTATCTTCTTTCTTTTTCATGAGCAATCGCCAGAATGATCTCTCCTTTCCTACTTCATATTTAATACCAATTCATTTGTTACTCTATCTGCCCTTCTAACTCAGAATGAGTGATCACATGCTGACTAAAATAAGTCTAAATCTTACTTCGTCAATGAAAGCTAAGAACAACGGGCTGCTTCAAGTTGAAAAAGACGTCTTGAGTGATACGGTAGTCGACAGGACGAAATTCAGGGAACTAGTTGACAACCGTAAATTTTCAGACCTTCCAAACATTACAGAACCTGGACGGTGGAGAACAGAAAGAGGAAGATGAAGAGATTTTTAGGAGGACAAGAAAGCAAGATCAACTAGAAAGTTTCAATCACGCTCTTTCGACGGGCTCAATGATGTAAAATACACAGTAATAATAATAATAATAATAATAATAATAATAATAACAAGAAGTTCCGTGAAGAACTATACAGCCTACTTTTCATACCAATGATTATTCTACAGTATATGAACCTATCTAGAATAATGACAAAATTAAGTTGGTAATATCGAAATATCTAATTAGTTCAAAATATACCTGGTATAATGTAGCCTAATAGAGCACTACAGTTGGCAGCCCTGGTGACTGAATATATTCTTATTTCCATCTCTTAAGGTACAGAATACAAAATTTGGTTGAAGTCCAATGGACGTTACATGCAGTTGGACACTGGATCTATCAGCACGCGTAAAAGCATGTTGCCAACAATACCATGCGTGTGCTGGTCAGAAATAATCTGAATTATTATGATATCTTGTTGTGCCAATTTTGGATGAAATCCATTTGTTAGTATAGAAGTTACATGTATTTTAAAATTAGACATATCGGCAGGCATAGAATCATGTTGGCAGCACTGCCTTGTATTAATTACTCCAAATTAATCTAGAATGTCAGGTGCTATATGTGTGCAAAGTATAGAGCTGTTGGTTTGCTTACTTTCTGATATATTGATATTAGGGTAAAAATAATATAGACAGCATTTATTAACAGTTGGCAGCCCTGATTGCTCTTAACAATACTTATAGTCATATCTGTTATGGTACACATAGCACCTACGAAATTTGGTTGAAATCCAACTGATAGTATAGAAGTTACATGTATTTAAAAATTGGTACTATCAGCAGGCTTGGAATCATGTTGGTAGAACTGACGTATATAAGTTACTCCAAATTAATCTAAAATGTCAGCATATACGTGTGCATAGTTTAAAGCTGTTGGCTTGCATACTTTCTGATATATTGGTATTTGGATAAAAAAAAATGGAGAGAGCAATTATTAACAGTTGGCAGCCCTCGTGGCTCTTAAGAATACGCTCAATCATATCTGTTTATGTACAGATATTACATACAAAATTTGGTTGAAATCCAATTGATAGTGTAGAAGTTATATGCATTTAAACATTGGACCTATCAGAAGGCTTTAAATTATTTTGGCAACACTGTCGTTGTTGGCCTCCTGGAAATTAAACTGAAATAGTATTATCTGCATGTGTACCAATTTTGGAATAGCTCCCATGCATAAATTGCGAGATATCCAACATGGAGCTCAAATTTCTAGTGCGTTTTTTCAGCAGTTGGTAGCACTGACATCATTTTCAAATATGGACTTGAGATATTCCGGTGCACATCTTTACTCATACTAAATTTGGTTTTGATTGCTGCAGCCGTTTAGGAGTTGATAGGGGGGGACACACACAGCCAGACTGACAGACATACAGAAGGACAGACAGACAGACAGACACACATTTTCCCGGATCGATCTCATAAGTCTACTTTTTCCTCATTTTTGCAAAATGTGAAAAGTAGGCTAATAATAATAATAATAATAATATTAATAATAATCATAATAATAATAATGTGGAGACAGGAAAGTGTAGTGGTTCTGCCCATAGTAATTTCTTCTACCGGCATCATCCCCAAATCATTGGCTCGCAATCTACAAATATTGGGAATACATCCTGGTCTACATATCACCATGCAGAAGGCCGTCATCTTGGAGACCTGTTCCATTGTTCGCTCGTTTCTCAATGTGCCACCTTAAGAGATTTAGCCATACCGTCTTTCAAACAAGCTGACGATATGTTGATATGTCCCACTTATGTGGTGAAATGAATTTATAAACAAGAAGTTCCGTGAAGAACTATACAGCCTACTTTTCAAGCCAATGATTATTCTACAGTATATGAACCTATCTAGAATAATGACAAAATTAAGTTGGTAATATCGAAATATCAAATTAGTTCAAAATATACCTGGTATAATGTAGCCTAATAGAGCACTACAGTTGGCAGCCCTGGTGACTGAATATATTCTTATTTCCATCTCTTAAGGTACAGAATACAAAATTAGATTGATGTCCAATGGACGTTACATGCAGT
The DNA here is from genome assembly GCA_946902985.2 of Meconema thalassinum. NCBI lineage: Eukaryota > Metazoa > Arthropoda > Insecta > Orthoptera > Tettigoniidae > Meconema > Meconema thalassinum. The sequence continues at coordinate 1,135,240,540 of OX336388.2, read as the reverse complement.
TAGACACTGGATCTATCAGCACGCGTAAAAGCATGTTGCCAACAATACCATGCGTGTGCTGGTCAGAAATAATCTGAAATATTATGATATCTTGTTCTGCCAATTTTGGATGAAATCCATTTGTTAGTATAGGAGTTACATGTATTTTAAAATTGGTCATATCGGCAGGCATAGAATCATGTTGGCAGCACTGCCTTGAATTAATTATTCCAAATTAATCTACAATGTCAGGTGCTATACGTGTGCAAAGAATAGAGCTGTTTGGCTTGCATACTTTCTGATATATTGATATTAGGGTAAAAAAATATAGACAGCATTTATTAACAGTTGGCAGCCCTGATTGCTCTTAACAATACTTACAGTCATTCTGTTATGGTACACATAACAGATACGAAATTTGGTTGTAATCCAAATGATAATATAGAAGTTACATGTATTTAAAAATTGGTACTATCAGCAGGCTTGGAATCATGTTGGTAGAACTGACGTATATAAGTTACTCCAAATTAATCTAAAATGTCAGCATATACGTGTGCATAGTTTAAAGCTGTTGGCTTGCATACTTTCTGATATATTGGTATTTGGATAAAAAAAAATGGAGAGAGCAATTATTAACAGTTGGCAGCCCTCGTGGCTCTTAAGAATACGCTCAATCATATCTGTTTATGTACAGATATTACATACAAAATTTGGTTGAAATCCAATTGATAGTGTAGAAGTTATATGCATTTAAACATTGGACCTATCAGAAGGCTTTAAATTATTTTGGCAACACTGTCGTTGTTGGCCTCCTGGAAATTAAACTGAAATAGTATTATCTGCATGTGTACCAATTTTGGAATAGCTCCCATGCATAAATTGCGAGATATCCAACATGGAGCTCATATTTCTAGTGCGTTTTTTCAGCAGTTGGTAGCACTGACATCATTTTCAAATATGGACGTGAGATATTCCGGTGCACATCTTTACTCATACTAAATTTCGTTTTGATTGCTGCAGCCGTTTAGGAGTTGATAGGGGACACACACACACACACTGCCAGACAGACAGACAGACAGACAGACAGAAGGACAGACAGACAGACAGACAGATACACATTTTCCCGGATCGATCTCATAAGTCTACTTTTTCCTCATTTTTGCAAAATGTGAAAAGTAGGCTAATAATAATAATAATATTAATAATAATATTTTCAGTTAACCCTCAGAACTGGCGTGAACAAATATAACACGAGGACTGGCGCCGGGTCATTTTGAACCATAGTGTGTCACTCCATTTTTGTCGTAGACACACGGATTTTAATGAATTAAATTTACACCTAGTGTCTTGCTATGAACTATTCCCAATATAAAATAGGTTTATTTATATTTTTCCAAATTTAACATGCAGAGAAATAACAATAATTTTCGTAACAGTATAATATACCTGGCCTTGATAGAGGCAATCATCTGGATTTTTTTGAACAAAGGAGCTGATGACCACGGTGTCTGTAGACCCTAAACATGGATCAACAGGAACGTGTGCTATGTCACTGATCTTCACCAAAATTGTACCGACAGTAGTGGCTACGCTGGCTAAAGCGCAGTGTTAGGCCATGGGGCCAAGCTCTCTGCTGACTCGGTAGACGCGTGGGTTCGAAATGGTTTTCCGTGGTTTCCCATTTTCAACACCAGGAAAATGCTGGGACAGTACCTTCTGACAGGCCGCTTCCTTCCACATCCTCGCCCAGTTTCATTCAATCTCTCATCCTGACACGCAGGTCGCCCACCTGCACTCGGCCTCTCAGGAGGCCACACGACAAAAAAAAATAGTGTGATTTTCCCCTTATTTTTTACAGATTGAAAAATTGTAACGCGAGGCCTGGCGCCATGGGTAAATTTGACCCGACCGTAAATAATATATAATAGAAATAATTTGAGTGTTCAAAAAGCTTTGGACATGTTTCTCTTGCAGGGTGAAGTTCAAGGCTAGGAAGGAAGGTAAACTAAGCAACAGGAAATTAGGGCTGACTAAAACGAAAATGTAGAGCATTATTTAAGCCTCGGATCATCAATACCTAAGCGCCAGTTCTTGTGGGTTAAATACCTGATAACATCTCCAGAACTTTCCACTAAAGACACAGTAAAATATTCATGTCAAAACATTTTTGGACCACTTTAGAAAAGTTATCTATCAAATACATGGAATTATTCAATCTCCACATAGTATATCACAAAGTTACCGATTCTTGGATGTAAAGGGTAATCTTGAAAACCACTGTATGGATTTTGATGCGGTTTTCTCCATTATGCAAAGGATTTCTCGAGAAAGATTACTGCACAAAACATTCATTTATGACCAAAGGAAGCCGAGCAATAACTATTTCAGTGAATCGACTCGAAGAAAAACCTGCCGTCAGTGCGCATTTTAGGCTTATACTGGACAAACCATTAAGCATATCTATATACGTTGAGTGTCAAAATTGTTCAGCATGAAAAGTTCTACAGAAAAGTCCGCGACAGCATATCTCTATCTTTAATTCATCGCCAACTATAGGCTAAGTGATTTTACGTTTTCATTTCTTCCAACAATCTCCATTCAGTATTACTAACTTCGGACCGAGTTTACGATCTAGCGAGCCAGCCTATCAGCCCAGCTTAGGCCAGTATCAAACTGTCGAGTCGTATCGAGTTAAGACTTCAGAGACGAGTACAGTATATGTGTTTGGAGTTTCGCTATTCACCTCGCCTTTTATGAATTGCGCCTGGGATCTGTCGTTCGTGAGCCTAATGTGCTTACGCTGGGTAAACCGTTAAAGACACCGGGCGAAACCGGGGCGGGTTGCTAGTAAACAATATAAAGAGTAATTTGTTAAAAATCTCATTTAACGTATCCTATCAGCCTATCAGCTAATACCTCTAGGCTGACTTTTACTCAGTGCGATCTACATAAATATGTTTTATTTATTACACAATCATCTTGATGGACAGAAAGTCTTTGCTGATTCTTGATGCTACGGCTAATGCTGATTCTGAATGCTACGGCTTTATTCGTTTATTTATTTATCGTATGGCTTTTATTGCCGGGAGTGTCCGAGGACATGTTTGACTCGCCAGAGGCTGTAGCTGCTTCAAGCGGACACCAATAGGGTGAGCTATAAGTTCCGTTCAATTTCATGTAGTTCCAACTTTCGCTGCCAGATATCAATGATACCTAGTGGTGAACTTTGGAACTTTGATAGAACGTTACTACGAAATCTAACCTATAAATTTAGCTCCACACAACTTTAGTCTGTGCGAGGATGTTTTACATGCCATAAATCTATGACATGGGACCGCCGGCTTTACTTCCCCTCCGAAGGAAGGCATACTGAAGGATTTTAACGCTCTTAAAAATCTGACGACTTCGGCCAGGTTTAAACCCGCTATCTTGGGCACAGCAGTTCTGCATGCTACCAGCTACGCCACCGAAGCCGCTACGGCTACGGCTGATGTCAGGTTATTGTAGACACTGATTACTCAGGTAAAAGGCAAGTAAAAATACAATAGAAGAAAAGAAGAATAACTCACGAAGTTCACTTGTTCAAAATTAGTGTAAAAAGGGAAATGCAAGCATGTCAATTGCATGCGAAACTAGTTATTTTGTATAAAAATTCCACACCAAAATTTTGAGAACGTCATTCTGTATACAAAGCATGAGTTGAGTAGGCCTATTCATTTTCCTTCATCTTAAAATAATTATTAATAATTGTTGACAGAAGGTAAGATATGTTATCGACATGATTGTAGTCTTTGTTTCTAAATAGCCTACGCTTTAGCAAAGAATCTCAGAGGTGGACGCGTACCGTCATATGCCCCCACAATCTTCAGAATGACTCATAGGAAAGTACAGATCAGCTCAGAATGAAGTTTTTCCCTTTAATGCGCTTACGTTAAGCCACATGTCCTTGAATTATTAATGACACAATCAATCACGTTTTTCTCTAATCCAAGCTCTTTCGTTTGGTCCTTTACAACAAACAATACATGGCATGCATACATGAATGATGAATTTGCACAAATAATGTGTGACATAATCATATTGCGTTCGACAAATGTTGACAGAAGTCGTGCTCTGTCATAGAATGGATTCAGTATTATGAAAATCAATACTTATTTTACATCTGATATTTGAGGGTGTCGAGTTGGTACAGTCGTGATAGGATAATAATAGCAAGCAGGAGCTTAAATGATGTCACCGAATAACATGGGATACGTGCTCATTGACGAGTCTCAGCCGTTGCTTAGGCAATATAAGTGATGTTACCGGGAGTCCCTATTTAATCAGTACAGTACTTTATTTTCCTGTGCCAGGAATATATATTGGAATGATAACCTGTATTTTGGACGAAATTTTGGTGTAATCAACCGTAACCGCTGTGACTTATCATCAGTTGATGATGATAATTGTTGTTTTAAGGGGACTAACATCTAGGTTATCGACCCCTAATGGTTTGGGTGATCGTAAATATGACAATGAAATGTAAACTATAACTAAAACTAACTACTAACTTATATACTAGAAAAAGACATGGAAATAAAAGAAGAATAAGGCAAATAAAGGACAGGAGGAAAAGAAATGCCTTCAACCCTCGAAGAATGTTGATTGAGGGACTTGGAAGGAAGGAGAGCCATGAAAAGCATATAGGAAAGTGAAAGAGGAGAGGGTTCGCCCCAGAGGTAATGGATAAAAGGGGGAAAACCGGACCCAGCTCAGGAATCCCTCAGGGTCGCCAACTTCCGAACTCACCAGCCGTGAGCCCCTGATGGTGTAGCAATATCTAGGGTGCACCAGATGTGGTGGGGCTACATACACCCTGCCTTCTTGAGGGCCTTGAGCAGAAGGCAAGACATAACATGAAAAGAAAAAGAAGGCTGACCCCTCGCAGAAGGTGGGTATTAGAAACGATGGGACAAGGGCCAATTAAGGAGGGAAAGGAAGACACTCCCTAGGCCTCAGATACCCTAATACCGTCGGGGTCGGAAGAGAACAAGAGTTGACCAAATGAGGTCGACAGGAAAGAAGACGGATAGGAACCCGGCACAAGTAAGTGGAAACAATGCCGGACTCAGCTGGGGCCCCGTGGTCGCCAACCCACGTCCCACTAGATGTGAACCCTGGGGGGCTTATCATTACTGTTGGGATTTCTATGTAATTACTAGGGACCGGGCATTTATACACTAAAAACTATTAAAATATGCATGCAATTATGCACTAAAACTTTAGAAAATATGCATTCAAAATTGCAAAATATGCACTTAACAATTATAAGCCAATCTTATTCACTCTTCTTTCCTTCCCTTGCCGTTTTTGCATGTTGTTCAATTTGAAATTTCTTTTTACATTTCACTTCCTTCGATCATACTTGGCAATAGACGACAAACAGTTTCTAACAATAATTATACAACCGCCTTAATCAATACATAAACGAAAATACGTATTATTAGAGTTGCTCCTAGTACATGTTTCAGGCAATAATCATCAACATTTTTTATCCCCTTCATCAGCCTTTAGTAAAGCATAAAGAAAATTATTAACTAGTGTGGAACTTAAATATAAATGGTTATTAAACCTAATATGGTGCACCATAAAAGTAGGTTGTAGTATAGAGCAAAATGAAATACTATCACCGTCACATAGTTAGACTACTATTTCATTTTGCTCAATACTACAACCTACTTATATGGTAATCATATACAAAATGATAGGCTAAAGGAAAGACCTCAGAAACAGGACATGAAACAGGAGTCACAGCGGCCAAAATATGAAGTGGACAGCAATTATGGAGCGTAGTGTCTTACAGAAACAGTATTTGCAAATCGCACACTTCGTGCATTTTTTTAAATTCATTTTTTAAAGAAATTATAGATATTTATGTAATTATAGTGCAGCTCGTCACTGCAAATATCTATCCTCTTACATTTGTTTGCTCATTGTCACGATCGGTCGCTTCTGAGCGCCGCAGGGGGGATCTATAATACTGAAATAATATATATGATACCTAAAAATAATAATATATAAATAAATATGTAAGTAAATTAATAAATAAATATATAAATAAATAATCAAACTAGTTTTGATATACTGGCCATTATAATCTGAAAACGTTATAGTAACTAATTTATTGAGAAGCTATTATGCATATGCATAAAATTGAGGCATTAAAACTCGAATCAACACGATTATTTACTTAACCCGTTATTCCAATCCGTTGAAGATCGATATTTTGTTTTCAGCTTGAGAGATTCATTGTGAGATATGAAGCCATTTTTCAGTGTTGCCTTAGTAAACTAAAGTTTGGTGCTTTTCAGTCGGTCAACACGAAAGTATCCAAAAGAGTTGGGTTATACCCTAATCCTGAAAAATTACATGAGATTATAATCCAACTCTTTTGGGTGCATTCGTGTTGACCGACTGAAAAGCACCACACTTTAGTTGAGAGGTTCAACAAAATTCAACATTGTCAATGAATGACACAGCGGTACCAACTTTGTTATATAGAACAATACAGTACTTTTTCTTTTACTTATGAACTTGGCAGTTCTTAATTAAACAAATTCAGTGGTGAGACTAACTCGAGCACGAAACCTTCGGTACAAATACGTACTGTATTATCCTGCTGACCACTTAGCATCGGAAAGTGAGCGAGTTCATATGAAAATGTACCAGTCCCAGCTTCTAGTTGTGAATACATTCTGGTAACTAGCAATTCTATAATAGTACATTATGCAACGAGCCTAAAATGGCTATAATTAAGACACGAGTATGTTTATAAAACGAGCGTAAGCGAGTTTCATAATTTCCATACGAGTGTCTTAATTACCATTATAGGCGAGTTGCATACGACTGTTTATGTTCGACGATAATTATAAGTTTATTATATGTTTTAACATAAATATTCATAAATATATGTTAAGTCACTAGAATTTTGTGATCGGGTGCTGCGCTGGGTATGATATCTCTGTTCTCCAAGCTCTCTGGCTGACCGACGCATGCGCTCTGTGTGCTTCAATGCCATATGTGGATATTGTGCACCAGAATTCAGTAAAACTGAAAACTACGCGCTGTGTAGAAATTGGGTTTGGGGATATTAAGGTACAGTGCTATTTCTTGTCTCATATTTACCAGTGTATTTACGCGAACATATGGACGGTGCACTTTCGGTAATTTATATAGACATTTCAATTTTGAGTGCATGCGCGAAGGTATCCTTATCTAATTGGTCAAACAACTGTTTCTTGAGCTGTGGTTGGTGGGAGAAACTGTTTCATAATGAAAAAAAAATCCTCTCGGCACGCCGGAAGGCGGAGGTAGATTTCACCGGGCAAACTAGGGGATAGGATATAATAGGCAAAATATGCAGGTTTTTGTAGGAGGATCAGTCCTCATTTATTGCGAGAAAGTATTTTACAATTGGAGGTTAATTAACTTTTTTTTCGTCTTTCTATGCATTATTTAACATTTTATTGTCTTATGGGGAAGGTAACCTTCTTGTCATTTGGGGTTCATTTTTAGCCTACTTTTCACATTTTGCAAAAATGAGGAAAAAGTAGTCTTATGAGATCGATCCGGGAACATGTGTGTCTGTCTGTCTGTCTGTCTGTCCTTCAGGTGTCCCCTATCAATTCCTAAACGGCTGCAGCAATCAAAACCAAATTTAGTATGAGTAAAGATGTGCACCGGAATAGCTCACGTCCATATTTGAAAATGATGTCAGTGCTACCAACTGCTGAAAATACGCACTAGAAATTTGAGCTCCATGTTGGATAGCTTGCAAGGTATGCATGGGAGCTATTCCAAAATTGGCACACATGTAGATAATACTATTTCAGTTTAATTTCCAGGAGGCCAACCATGACAGTGTTGCCAAAATAATTTTAAGCCTTCTGATAGGTCCAATGTTTAAATGCATATAACTTCTACACTATCAACTGGATTTCAACCAAATTTTGTATGTAATATCTGTACGTAAACAGATATGACTGAGCGTATTCTTAAGAGCCATCAGGGCTGCCAACTGTTAATAATTGCTCTCTCTATTTTTTTAAATCCAAATACCAATATATCAGAAAGTGTGCAAGCCAACAGCTTTAAACTATGCACGCGTATATTCTGACATTTTAGATTAATTTGGAGTAACTTATATACGTCAGTTCTACCAACATGATTATAAGCCTGTTGATAGTACCAATTTTAAATACATGTAACTTCTATACTATCAGTTGGATTTCAACCAAATTTCGTATGTGCAATGTGTACCATAACAGATATGACTATAAGTATTGTTAAGAGCAATCAGGGCAGCCAACTGTTAAAAAATGCTGTCTATATTCGTTTTACCCTAATATCAATATATCAGAAAGTATGCAAGCCAACAGCTCGATATTTTGCACACGTATAACACCTGACATTCTAGATTAATTTGGAGTAATTAATACAAGGCGGTGCTGCCAACATGATTCTATGCCTGCTGATATGTCCAATTTTAAAATACATGTAACTTCTATACTAACAAATGGATTTCATCCAAAATTGGCACAACAAGATATCATAATAATTCTGATTATTTCTGACCAGCACACGCATAGTATTGTTGGCAACATGCTTTTACGCGTGCTGATAGATCCAGTGTCTAACTGCATGTAACGTCCATTGGACTTCAACCAAATTTTTGTATTCTGTACCTTAAGAGGTGGAACTAAGAATATATTCAGTCACCAGGGCTGCCAACTTTAGTGCTCTATTAGGCTTCATTATGCCAGGTATATTTTGAACTAATTAGATATTTCGATATTACCAACTTAATTTCGTCATTATTCTAGATAGGTTCATATACTGTAGAATAATCATTGGCATGAAAAGTAGGCTGTATAGTTCTTCACGGAACTTCTTGTTATACTTGTGATCACACTGTCCTTATGCAAGGTTTGGAACTGATGTCTAACTATCTAACAGTCTGTTACTTCTTCACGCAAAATTTTATTTCCCGCAGAGATGTTGGTTGGTTCCTCAGTTTAGGGGCTGGGACAACGTGGTCATGTAACCCCGTGTACATTGGGTGTGTGTAGAATATGTCTGATAAACGGTGTTAATTGTGATGACTGTATTAGTCTGTAATTCAGGTAAGGTCTGCAGACGGTCAATTTTAAGTGGTAGTACCTAATTTTGTACCAAATACTACCGTCGACACCTAGCTGTGAACTTGGCTGCTAGATGCCACCACAACCAGTAACTTGCAACGAACGTTGTAACTTCCCCTCCGAAGGAAAGCATGCTGAGGGTTTTTTAGCGCTCTTAGAAAATCCGGCGACTTTGGCCGGCCTTGAACCAGCGACCTTGGGCATAGAAGTTCAGCATGCTAACAGCCGCTTCCCTCATAGTCAGATGGAACAAGAAGTTCCGTGACGAACAAAAGAGCCTACTTTTCTTAAAATTAAGATTCATGCCAATGATTAATCTACAGTATATGAACCTATCTAGAATAATGCCGAAATTAAGTTGGTAATATCGAAATGGTCGCCTCCGTAGCGTAGCGGTCAGCATGGTTAGCTGCCGCCCCGGAGGTCCTGGGTTCGATTCCCGGCTCTGCCACGAAATTTGAAAAGTGGTACGAGGACTGGAACGGGGTCTACTCAGCCTCGGGTGGCCCAAATGAGTAGAGGGGGTTCGATTCCCCCTCAGCCATCCTCGAAGTGGTTTTCCGTGGTTTCCCACTTCGTCTTCGGGAAAATGCCGGAATGGTACCTTCTTTAAGGCCATGGCCGCCTCCTTCCCTCTTCCTTGCCTATCCATCCTCACCATACCTTACCTTCCCCCTTGAGGCCCCTGTTCGCTTTGCAGGTTAGGCCGCCTGGGTGAGGTGCCAATCCCACATCACCAGTTGTATCCCTTCCGATTCGATGTTCCCAGCTCTAGGACACTGCCCGTAGAGGCGGTAGTGGTGAGTTCCCTCGCTGAGTCCGTGGGTTCCACCAACCTGGAGGGTAAACTACAAAAAAAAAAACAAAAAAAAAAACGAAATGTCTTAATTAGTTCGAAATACTGTATACTAGGCATAATGTAGCCTAATAGAGCAATACAGTTGACAGCCCTGGTGACTGAATATATTCTTAATTCCATCTCTTAAGGTACAGAATACAAAATGTGGTTGAAGTCCAAAGGACGTTACATGGAGTTAGACATTGGATCTATTAGTACACGTAAAAGCATGTTGGCAACAATGTCATGCGAGTGCTGGTCAGAAATAATCTGAAATATTATATCTTTTTGTGCCAATTTTGGATGAAATCCATTTGTTGGAATAGAAGTTACATGTATTTTAAAATTGGAGCTATCATCAGGCATAGAATCATGCTGTCAGCACTGACTTATATTAATTACTCCAAATAATCTAGAATGTCAGGTGCTATACGTGTGCAAAGTATAGAGCTGTTGGCCTGCATACTTTATGATATATTGATATTAGGGTACAAAATATAGACACCATTTATTAACAGTTGGCAGCCCTGATTGCTCTTAAGAATACTTATAGTCATATCTGTTATGTTACACATAGCACACACGAAATTTGGTTGAAATCCAACTGACAGTATAGAGGTTACATGTATTTAGAAATTGGTCCAATAGCAGGCTGAGAATCATGTTGGTAGAACTGACGTATATAAGTTACTCCAAATTAATGTAAAATGTCAGGTAATATACGTATGCATAGTTTAAAGCTGTCGGCTTGCATACTTTCTGATATATTGGTATTTGGATAAAAAATAGAGAGAGCAATTATTAACAGTTGGCAGCCATGGTGGCTCTTAAGAATACACTCAGTCATATCTGTTTATGTACACATATTACATACAAAATTTGGTTGAAATCCAATTAATAGTGTAGAAGTTATATGCATTTAAAAATTGGACCTGTCAGAAGGCTTAAAATTATTTTGGCAACACTGTCATGTATGGCCTCCTGGAAATTAAACAGAAACAGTATTATCTACGTGTGTGCCATTTTTGGAATAGCTCCCATGTATACCTTCCAGGATATCCAACATGGAGCTCATATTTCTAGTGCGTTTTTTTTAGCAGTTGGTAGCACTGACATCTTTTTCAAATAATGGCCTGAGATAGTCCGGTATACATCTTTACTCATACTAAATTTGGTTTCGATTGCTGCAGCCGTTTAGGGGTTGATAGGGGACACACACACACACACACACACACACACACACACACACACACAAACAGCCAGCCAAACAGACAGAAGGTCAGACAGACTGACATATACATTTTCCCGGATGGATCTCATAAGTCTACTTTTTTCTCATTTTTAGCCTATTTTCAATTTTGAAAAAATAGGCTTATGAGATCACCTTTTGTCCGTGTGTGTGTGCGTGTGTGTGTGTGTGTGTGATTCGTGTGTGTGTCCCCCCTAATAAAATCTAAACGGCAGGAGCGATTTCAATGAAACTCGGAAAGTTCATAGCACTATTCCCGGCGACCTCGACCGTGCCCTTCAAATTTTGTTACGACTCACCAATCCAACATGGCGGCTGTGCGAAATATTTCACCAGCATTCAATATCTCCGAAACTATTACCGATATTACCCTGACATTTTCTATGGTGATAGACGGAACTACTATAAGTTCACCTATGTGACTTTTGAAAATCTGGTAACTACAAAACCAACATGGCGGCCAAGCGAATTTGCGACTTTTAATAGACGTTTCTCGCGATTTGACCAACCAAACGCAATGAAACTTGGTACAGTATATGTTTATATACATTGTAATGCACCGACATCTAACTTCGTTCAATTGATTACATAATCACAAGATGGCGGATGTGCGAAATATTTCACCGGCATTCTATATCTCTGAAACTATTAGCGGTATCTCCCTAAAATTTTGTACTGAGATAAAGGGCACTACTGGAAGTCCATCTATAAGATTTTCAAAAACCGGTTAACTACAAAACGAACATGGCGGCCAAGCGAATTTGAACATTTAAAATAGACCATTCTCGCGATTTAATGTTCCAAGCGCACTGAAACCTGGTACAGGAAATATTTATACACATTGTAATCCACTGGTATCTAATTTAGTTCAATTGTTTACATAACCTCAAGATGGCGGCAGTGCGAATTTTAAAATTAAGTTTTTATTTCTTGTGATGTAGTCATGCGATCGAAGTAAAAGTTTGAATAATGAACCTACGCAATAATTTTCCTTTAATGGTACATGACTCTATGGCCTATACATTTAACAATCCAACATGTCGACCATCCGAAATATTTAGACGATACTGAATATCTACGAATCTATTTTAGCAATCAAACTGCGTTTTTTAATGTTCATAGGGGCTATGAACCTAAGTTCACCTATAGGACTTTAAATAACCTGGTGATCACAAATCCAACATGGCGGTGACGCGAATTATAAATATTCACATGGACGTTTCTCGCAATTTAACCATCCGCGTGCAGTGAAACTTGGTACAGTAAATCTTTATCCGAATGTTAATCCACTGGCATCTAATTTATTTCAATTGTTTCCATAACCTCAAGATGGCAGCTGTGAAAAATTTTTAAATCTCCTTGTTTTTTCTTGTGTCCTAATTATGCGATTGAAGTTTGAATACTACACGTTCACAATAATCTGCATGTAACAGTACATAACTCTAGGACCTACATATATAAAATCCAACATGGCGACCATCCGAAATATTTAGTCGGTTCTCAATATCTACGAATCTATTACAGCAATCAAACTGAAATTGTGTATGTTAAATAGTGGCAATTAACATAAGTAGGGTATATGAAAATAGGCTGTATAGTTCTTCACGGAACTACTTGTTGCAAAGTGTGAAACGTTGGCTAAGAATGAATGTGATCTCGTCAATGGCGTTGTCTTGGCAACCTCTGATAGCTCATCTCTCATCAATTTAGATGCGTTGTCATGGTAACCTCTGATGGCACTTAGCATTTTCTTTAATTCCGAAATTAATTTTCTCATCCCTTGGCGTAATGGTGGGTTATATCAAAAATTCTTTCAGACAAAAGTTTTAGGTAATTATTAGGGAAATATTTTCCATTTCGTACGGTTTTGATATTGTGCCTATTAAGAGAGATATGATTAATGTTTCCCCAAAAACCCACTTTTTTCCACCCCTTTGGTCAATGGTTGGTGCTATCAAAAAACTTATTTGACATAAATTTTTGGCACTTATCCGACACATATTATGAACTTTGAATGGATTTGATATTTCACGTATTAAGGGAGTTATAGCGAAATTTAACTTTTTCGAAAAAAGCCCCCCATGTTCACACACCCTTCGACCGATTTTGCCCATTAACGAATTCTACCGAGATGTTAATGGGATACTTATTATGTAAAAATTTCAAACTGATTGGGGCAAAATTACGGCAATTATCGTGTCCACAAGAAACTGATATATATATATATATATATATAGATAGATAGATAGATAGATAGATACATATACACATATATACATAAATTATGTATAAACGTTTGAACTGGCGGTGGTTTTGGGGTCTGGGGGATGTGAAACGCGAAGATATGTCGAAATTTTCCGGAAGTCGAAACATGGTAGCCATTGCAATAGTTAGCTTTCTAATGAAATCTACCTAATAGTGTTATAATGACCATCATTATGATACAGTTTTCAGACATATAATAGTCAGGGTCGAAATAAACCTATTTATTATACTTGCAAACGGCTTCGGTGGCGTAGTCTGCAGCATGTTCAACTGCTATGCCGAAGATCGCCGGATTCAAACCCGGCCGAAGTCTTCGGATTTTTAAGAGGGTTAAAATCCTTCAGTATGCCTTCCTTCGGAGGGGAAGTAATGCCGGCTAAGATTGGTAGTGTGTAACAAAATTTGTAGGTTATATTTGGCTGGTTAGAAACGCTCTATCATGTTCCAACGTTCACCACTAGATTATAGTGACAGTAGCATCTGGTAGCCAAAGTTAGAACTACTTGAAATTGAACTTGTCGGGAGCCCTCGGGCGTTCAATTAAAATACCCAGCTATGGCCATAATATACTTATTTGCAAATTTATTGCAAATAGGCCATTGTTGGAGGGTTGCCACATTGGTGTATATTCGCGTTTAATGCCTTATCTTTTTGCAAATTTTGGGTACTAGAGAATCAATATACTCGTAGTTCAGATAAAGGAGGAATTTGTTTGCATTGACACAACTTACGTGTATGAAGTAATTTACCTGGAGTAGAATTAGTAAACCCCGGGAATATATTTCTAAGATGACTAAGGTGGGAATCAAATTCACTCCTTCTTACTTTTGATACACGAAGCTGAGTGTAACCCGTTCCAGCTTCCAGGTCTGATTTCTTCTACTTCTTTTGACAGAGCTGGAAATCGAGCCAGAACCTCAGCGATGACATCCAAGAAGCTAGCCTCTTCACCTCGAGGTAGTCATTTAAAGTGGACCAGTTTGTAATAGTTCATATAGAAGCTTCAAATTGTACGTTATCTGTATTATTTTTTATTTCTGAACTGCATTGATACTTGAAGAAGACGATGAAGAGAAGAAGTTTCTGTTGGAGAAGATTAACTCGATGTTTTACCCCTTAAAACAGCAATCATCATCGCAAGGGTTTTGTGGTTTATAGGCAGATTTGAACCTTCTTGGAGGTATCCTTGTGTTGGGGTTTACTTGCAGTAAAATGCCCACTTTCTTTCCGTTTCTTACCCCCATTAACGGCATGTGATCCCCAAGAAAAGTTCTGGTCATGCCCAGTTCTGATTAACTTCGGAGGTAATCGGGGATCCTGTGTTTCAACATAGCTTCACCATTGGGCTATAGGGCCTACTTTGGAAAATGGGAATGACGGGATAAGTTTGAAAAGTACTATTTTATGCTAATGATTAATGAGAAGTTCACTATCCTTGAAGTTAACTAATGTACGTCATAGCGTCTACGGTAGCAGCTTATTAAAGCGAGAACATCTCCTCTCAAGCTAAAGCGTGCTCAACTGCCTAGCCGAAGCGACTGTCCGTATTGACAGCTGCCGGATAAAGTATTAATCCGTACCAGCTTTTATGAAGGGGAAGAAAAATCGACAAGGGAATTAAAAGAAAGAGGAACTGGGTGAGGAAAGAGGAATATTTTAAGAGCAAGCAGACAGATTGCTTTCAGAAGTTTGTGTGACACGGGAAGTAAAGTGTGACTACCTCACCCACGCACTCAATGATATTCAGTCGCAGTTGGTTTGCAAGTGGATCGTTTTAATATCACGTAAACTTTATCTTTAACTATTATGTTTCTTGATTAATTTCGAGGCTTTGGCCACGGCCACCTCCTTCGCAAACTTCGCCAGAATTACAAATACACACACTAATACAGCCTTCACAATAACACAGGTTAATCAGACAGATTACACACACAAGTACATGGGGATACAAGACTACGTTGTTCCAAAATTCCTAAATAAATCAACAACTCATTTTGGGGCTTTCAACATCATGGTTGTTAAGCCTCGCATATTTGGGTGTGTGTAGGATGTGTCTGATAACATGTGTTGATGTGGTGTATCTAGTAGTGTGCGTGTTTGTATAGGAGACTAGGATTAGGAAGGAAACAGCTTTGGTCTTAAGGTAGGAACAATCTCAGCGTTTGCCGGGAGTAGAAATGAAAAACTATGGAAAACCACTTCTGGGATGTCTAAGGTGGAATTCAAACTCACCTCTTCTCAGTTCTGCCTTGGCAGAGCTGGGAATCGATCCTAGACGTCAAAAGTGAGAGCCAAGAATGATAGCCACTATACCACGATGTGAGCGGCATTCGCTATTATGGTCTTCAACTCAAACGTCGTGTAGAAAAGAACATTTCTTTAATTCAGGAACTTCTACGGCCTAGTGGTTATAAGCCCCGTGTATCTGGGTGTGTGGCGACTGTCTGTTAGCTTGAAATATTGTGGTGTACATCGTAGTGTGTGTTCTTGTGTTTTAAGCTAAGATGGGAAAAGAGACAGCCGTGGCTTTACGTTAAGGACCATCCCGGGATTAACAAGTAGTTCCGTGAAGAACTAAGTGGCCTATTTTCATATATCCAACGTATGATAATTGCCTCTATCAACATACAAAATTTCAGTTTGATTGCTGTAATATATTCGAAGATGTTGAGAACCGTCTAAATATTTCGGATGGTCACCATGTTGGATTTTTATATATGTGGGCCATAGCGTTATGTACTATTACATAAATATTATTGCGTAGGTATATTATTCAAACTTCAATCGCATGATCAGGACATACAAAATAAGAACGAGATTTAATATTTCGCACAGCCGCCATCATGTGGTGATGAAAACAATTGAAATAAATTAGAAGTTTGTGGATTAAAATTTGACTAGGCATTTACCGTACCAAGTTTCACTGCGCTCGGATGGTTAAATCGCGAGAAACTTTCATTGAAATATTTAAATTTCACGTCGCCACCAAGTTGGATTTGTGCACACAAGATTAATGAAAGTCCCATAGGTGAACTTATGTTCATAGCCTTTATCAACATACATTATTTCAGTTTGATGGCTGTTTTAGATTAATGGATATTGAGAATCGTCTGAATATTTGGGATGGTCGCCGTGTTGGATTTTTATATATGTAGGCTGTAGAGTTATGTACTATTGGATGTCGATTATTGCGTAGGCTCATTATTCAAACGTTGATTTCGATCGCATAATTAGGACACAAGAGGCTAAAACTTAATTTTAAAAGTTCGCACAGCCGCCATCTTGATGTTATGTAAACAATTGAAGGAAATTAGACGGCAGTGCTTTACAATGTGTATAAACATTTGCTGTACCATGTTTCGCTGCGCTCGGATAGTTAAAGTCTATTTAAATTTTTCGAATTCGCTTGGCCGCAATGTTAGTTTTATACATAAAATGGTTTTGAAAGTTACATAGATGAACTTCGAGTAGTGCCCTTTATCACCGTCCAAATGTCAGGGGATATCGGTAATAGTTTCGGAGATATCGAATGCCGGTGAAAATTTCACACAGCCGCCATATGAATTGGTGATATATAGGGTTCGGACAAAATAGTACTATAACATTACCGAGTTTCATTGAAATCGCACCAGCTGTTTAGATTTCATTAGGGGGAAACACACACACATACGCACACACACACACACACACACACATACTGTACACACGAGCAATAAATAGGTGATCTCATAAGCCTATCTTTTCATAAATGAAAATAGTCTGAAAATAGACGATGGGGAGCTACGAGAAACCACTTCTTGGATGGATGTAATGCGAATCTCTCTCAGATAGAATAGACTTTCTTGGCAGAGGCGGGAATCGAACCTGGTACTGAGGGATGGTAGCCAACATATGTGACCTAAATTTAAGTACCATCTCAGCATTTGACTGGAACAGAAGTGGAAACATCATTAAAAGCAACAGAGTAGAAAATGCACCAGCAAAGTAAGTTATATTACTCCACTTTCCGTGGCTTAAATATAGGCCTAAGAGTCGAACTCCAATCCTATTTGACTGGGTTTGATTCCCTCGTCATCTATATATCTTAGAAATTTTCCTCTTTTACTCCAGGCCACGATCATCTCTTTCCTCATTCTAGCCTCTATTTCACGTTCACACTAGTTCATCTATCACTTTAATATATAATAGAATATGGGGCTGCTTACTACGATATCGCAATCCCCTAAGTGAAATAAGATTAAGGGGGCTGATACACCTGGAACGCATGCATTTTGTAAATTACTCTATATGTATGGAACCATAATTGGGATTTGAATTAAACATGCTACACTTCTTGTACAAATCCTGGGCTTTCATTAGATTTATAAAGTTTTAAATTTCAATATATACAAGTGTAATAAAATTCACATATTAAAATATTTAAAAAATATTTCTTGAATCTTACAAAAACAAAATTTCTTGAAAACCATCAATGTGATTGGCATAAACTATTTGTTTTCCTTAAAGATAACACTAAATTACCCAGGATAGATCTCTACAAACTTAGTGGAAGAGTAAGTTACTATTCTATAGGTATTTCATTTGAATATTGAAAACTTAAGAATTTCACATGCTGTTTTAGGTGCAATGAGCATATACTTAAAAGGAATTCAAAGTTCATCCTCTATAACCTAATTCCAACAAGGGGAATTCCAAATTTCATGTAATTTGTACCATTAGTTCATGAGTCAATTTGTTTTATGTGTGAAAAAATTTAACTTTTTGGAAAATGGATCTAAACATAGCACTGTATATACATTTCCACTTACACGCCCACACAGCTGACAGTTCAGTACATGCATGAATTTAAATCGAAATATATCGGTCAAAATCAAAACTTTTGCTATAAAACGTCAGATTTAGGCAAATAAATATGTATTCATCCAATCGAGATCGTAACAAAAAATTGAAAAATGTCATATTTCCACGAGTATCAGTCCCCTTAAGATAATTCTGTTTTCAGCAGTAATATGATCATCACGATTGTTTTCTGTGAATTTTGTGAATCGTACGGAAAATTCTCTTCAATTTTTCTTAACACAAAACAAAGTGATTGGGCCCAACGGACAGCGTAAACACAAGGTTGACTGCTGCCCAGTTCATAGCCTGCGGGTTGAGGGGAATACGTGGGCAGTGTGACTACACCTTCAGCTGTATTACCTTGGTTTTAGGTAATAGTACACTATCTCGTTTATCAAGCAACTACTCAAACTACACGAGACTTAGTGCATACCGTTGTAGCTCTCAAGTCAGATCTCCAATTTCTGTCGGAGCTGAGATTCAAACGTGGGACCTCGTTGATAAGAGGGTCCCATTAAATAAGGTCTCTGTTCAGATTAAAGAAAAACGGGATGTGGGTATGGACACGAATGGAAGAAAAATAGCAGCTCAAGACGCTTCCTTAGAACTTGAAGTTAAAAATAATTCCCGCTTTCTTGGAAACAAATCTGTAAAGGTTGTGGACATGGCTGATGCAGTGCATACCACTGCAATTCCAGACTGAACAACAATCTCATTTTCCCTACGGGCACAAAAGAAACAGGGGAATCAATTACATGGCCATGACGTGCCCCTATCCAATCACTTGTCATCCTTTTCAAATATAAGACGTTACTCCCAGAATTAAGGGAATCAGTGGCAGTCTATTAGAGACGATGCTGGTGGACAAGGGAGAACAATCAATCACAATCATCAAGATGCACCGCGTGGATTAGGATGAGGGGCTGGGGACACTGCCCACGCTGATTCCCGTGATCGGAATATACATTGTGGAGATAAAACAGCTGACTCACTGCCTTGATGATTAGGGCTTCCTAAGCTTTTCCAAGATGATGTGCGATGTTTTAACATTACTTTTTATTCACTTTTTTCACACACGTACGTAAAATACTGTATTGTTATTAAAGTTCATTTCTGGATAATGGTTCTGTATATTAATTAATTAATTACATTTCAATACATATCACTCGGTCAACACGATGCGTGTTATTTCCTTGACCCGCAACATACTGTAATTTTCATGAGGTTAATAAATTGACTAACTGATGTTTTACCCTCTATGATGGGGGACATTTTTAAGGTTGAATACACGACTTAATGGTCCTACAAAATATATCTTGGCGTGACCCTGCGAACGAATGGGAAAGTTTTCACCAAACACACAAGAGAAAGTGCATCTGCAGAGATCATGGCGATGAACCAAATTAAATGTATTCGTGAGCTGTCCTTAGAGGCGGCAATAGACCTTTTCCACATCAAGATCCCTCCCATCATGACTTACGCAATATAAATTATTTGGGAGCATCTCTCAAAGAGTGATCTAGCTTTGGTAGAAAGTTTGAAAGCGACGTACCTCAAAAAGGTTCTATGTGTAGCCAAAAACACTCCATCGCGGTTAACATACGAACTCACACGACAGCCGTTCTACATAGAGGAACTACGCCTCAGAGTGTCAGGCCTTCTACACCTTAATATCAAGCCTTGCTTCACGAGCTGTACGAGATGAAAGCAAATATATGGCCAGACTTCTATCGTACTGACGCTATGATCAAACAAGAATGCATGAATTCAAGCTATGAACTGCGTCATACCATGACACGCTTCGCAGTTCATGGATAACACCACAAGCTGCGCTACAGGAAGACGTTCCATGAACCAGACGCAAACTGTATAAGTGTACTGTGAGGGAAAAAATGTGAACGCTATCACGCGGAGATATACTATACGTCAAAAGATCAATAATTCTTTTGGACCTGTGTACTCAACACTAACGTTTTTATGGATGCACATTGTGCGATATTCCGTTATTAAAATAGTTTGTCTGTCTGTTAGGTAGTCAGCCCGAAGGCTGGTTGGATCCTCAAAAAGTACCGCCGTTACATTATGTGAGTAGATACCCACAAAAACCCAAGGCAGCACTATTTTGAGGCGTTCTAGGCAAGAAGAGGAGTGAGGTAGTTTGCCATTGCTTTCCTCACTGAGTCAGAACTGTAGTCCTAACCCTATGAGTTGAACCTTTCACAGCATTCACAGGCACTGACTGTGCCTCGAATGCCATTACTAAGCCCCACCCATACCTTAGTAGCTTCCATATAATCACAGCCATGAGTGAGACTGAGACATCGGTGAAAAGCCACCTTTTACTCTAGCCTGTGCCAACTGACAAATGCAAAAGTACTGTATTCATCAAGAGATGGCGAACAGGCCAAAATAGTTTGAAAAAGTAGAAACTGACATGAGTCGATCACTAAACAAATGCTTAGTGCAACGTAACGCAATCAAATCAATTAATAAACACGTGGCAAGTATACCCAGGAATAAACGTCAATATAGATAAGTTAGTATGAATTAAAATTTGGATAGTTAGTGAGTTATTGTTGCTTTAAGGGGAGGAACAGCGAAGTCATCTGCTTCTTTGAAATTTTGTTAATTTAAATACAAATATGTTGTTATTGCCATTTTAAATTGCGTTGCTTCTTCAAATAAATTCACTTATAAATGAATACAATTAATAAAAGTAAAGTATCATTCATACTAACATATAAATCTGTAAGTTGGTCTGTTTATTTGTTTGTCTGTGTTTCATTCATCCAAAAGCTACTTAACTGATTGAGCTGAAATTTTCTATTGGAATAACTTTAATGCTCGACTAATGAAAATCCACAGCCTGCTTCCAGTCTCCGACCGGGTCAGGAATGGAATGAATGAAGCCCCCAGCTAGCGGCGAGGATATGAACTGTGCCGGCTGCCGAGGCCTGACGCACTCCTCTGGGGCAATGATTAAATGAATGACAGATGAAATGAAATGATAGTGGAGAGTGTTGCTGGAATGAAATTTTGACAGGGAAAACCGGAGTACCCGGAGAAAAACCTGTCTGCCTCAGTTTTGTCCAGCACAGATCTCACATGGAGTGACCGGGATGTGAACCACGGACCCAGCGGTGACAGGCCGGCGTGCTGCCGCCTAAGCCACGGAGACTTCAATGCTCGACTAATACATAGGCTTATTGATATTAAGATATAGTCAACCATATTTCACGAAACTTCCTCATGTCATACATACTCAATACCAAAATAGTGAGTAGGCTAAATGGTTCAACATATCATGAAATAAACAACTTTCAGTCTAACTTACTTAAACTTTAAATTTCTAGAAGAAAGTTCATATGCCTTTTCTTCGTAGCACTAGTGAATTTCCAGGCCATTAAAAGTTTTCTACGAAAGGTTTATCTGCTAAAAGCCGACACAATGAGTAAAGGTCAATAATAATAATAATAATAATAAAGTTATTTGCTTTACGTCCCTTTTAACTACTGCGGCTTTGAGAGACGCCGGGGTGCCAGAATATTTCCCCGAAGAGGATCTTTAACGTGCCAGTAATTCTACTGACACAGCTCCCTTGCATTTGCGCACTCTCAAATGCCAGTTAACTGCGCCATGATTCGATCCTGCAACCTTGGGTACATCAAGCGAGATTGTTACCGCTGAGCCAGCCAAGAGTAAAGGCCAGTTCTATCATGTGTAGGCTATGTAAAATGTGAGGAGTAGACAGACAAAAAGGTAACAACGGTTACGGCCAACGGCTCCGCTGAGATAAGTAACCATGTTACATAAGAAAACTCAAGGGAATGCTCAAATTTTATTTATTATATTGTGTTATTCTAATTTGTATACACGAACATAATATTCATACGTAATTCACGAACACGTATAAATAATACAAACTAACGACTTATAGCTGAGAATCATAATAAATCACCAATTGAACGCACTACAATGTTTTGTAGTTAGACAACATTGTATACCCATTTAAACCTCAACTCAGTAATCAAGATCTGATGATGACCGCTTGAAGTTCGAAGCACATAATCTTAAAAATTGACCCATTATGATAGTACAGTATTTTATCCAGGAGTGTTATTTACTTATTATTCATGTATATTATATACATTGTACCCCGCCCAGTCATTAGACGAATTCATGATGACCGAATGAAGAGTTCAACTGACAGATTGTAAAATTCAATTTAAAAAAAAACTTTACGAGCCTTACATTAGTCACATATGATGTGTAACATCTGACATAGAAGAAACCGCACATGAAATTGTTGATACACCGGTATTGTATGTCTACCCCTTATTATTCCCGTTTTCCTACAGGTCGGGGATGAGATGCCATGGAAGTATTTGTGGCGGATGTTTCTTTACGGCCGGATGCCCTTCCTGACGCCAACCTCACGAGAGGAGTTAATGAGAGATGAAATGAATGATGGTGAATGAAACTGGGTAAGGATGTGGAAGGAAGCGTCCGTGGCCTGTCAGAAGGTACCGTCCCAGCATTTGCCTGGAGTTGAAAATGGGGAAACCACGGAAAACCATTTCAAGGACGGCTGATTGTTGATACACCGGTATTTTAGAATATTTTTGGCACAAATATTAATCTATTGTAAAAGGGAGTGTTTTACAGATATTGTAGTTTATAATACGGAACTCATTTTATTAGAGGTTTTGTAGCTTCCACCAGTACTAGCCTAAATAAAGAATACGATATGGATCAACTAGATTTGCTAATAGACGCGACACCGCTCATAACCTTAAATTCCCTATAAATAGGCCAACTTACGAGTAAATGCAATGTGCACAGCAGTAGATCATGAAAGGCTTGCCCATTTCCCGGACCTCTTGATTCACAGAACAACACGTAATTTCATATGGATTCTGTTAAAATGAGTCAGATTCACAGTCAATGACGCTAACCCCACGGCTGTAAGTACATTTACTGGCACGTTAAAGATCCCCTTCGGGGCACAATTTCGGCACCCTGGCGTCTCTAAAAGCCAGGGTAGTTAAAAGGGACGTAAAACCAATGACATTATTATTAACCCCACGGCAATTTCGACCACATGAATATTTGGTACAAGATGGTGACTTATTTTCACGTACCAATAATACTGCATCACGGAATTAAGTTTCAATTATATTTTGTTGTTTCGATAATGTTCCTGCGTGAAATTGAGTTTAAAATGCCTTAGGAATACACCCAGTTGTGAGTAAAGAGAATGTATTCAGCAATAGTTCATGTAGGCCTGCTCAATTCTCGTATAAACACAACGATTATATTAGCGTGCCACGGTGGGTGAGTGGATAGCGTGTCGGTCTACTAACCCCAAGATTACAGGTTCGCTCCTGGCCGTGGTAAGTGATTTTTGAGAGGCGGCAAAAATCCGGCACGCATGTCATACGATGTTGGCATGTCAAAGAACCCATTTGAATTCAGTAGGCCGTGTTCATAATGGCAAAATTAATCTCGGGAGTTTCCGCCAACAGAAAGTTCCTCATTTCTCTACTAGAAAGCGCTATAGTGTTCAAGGAGCTTAGACATCTAACCTCCTTGACTTTCATAGTGATTCAAGGAACAACGAAATTCAACACGCAAGCTACCCTCTGGGTGTCAAATTACTAAGCTTGCACCCGGCACCCGAGGCCATACGATATTATTATTATTATTATTATTATAACGATTATAGACTATTATATTGATGACTGCATTATCGTTATGTGGGTTAATATTTGAATAGCCATTGTGCAGAAACATAATACCGGCAATGCCGACTACTTACAATGTTTGATATTAAAGCATTTTATCATTTAAATACTGTTATGAAGACTTCGAACATGTGCCTTGTGCATTGTTTCAATCAGTTGACACCAGGGTTCGCATGAGCGTATACCGTCAGAATGAAAGCGTTCAGCAATGCGATTCAGCTGGCAGTGCGTCTTTCACACCTCCGTTCGATCCACCACTGCCAGCTGGATCGTCCGATCCACTTCCGTCCCATTTTTCAAAATCTCTCCCACAAATATCCAGCAACCGAGTGGAAAGATGTTACATATCAAAAATGTCTTTAGCATTTTCTTTGTAACTAGAAAAGGCACCAAGGAAACTATTGTTAACCATTTTAAATCCCCGTACATTGCGCTGCACACAACTTATCACCTCGCTTAGCAGTTCCATCCCAAAGAAATCTTAACCGATTGAGTTGGAAGTTCGCATGGATATCTTTATATATATAATTCTTCGACACGTGTGTATGTGACTGAACTCCTCCTAAACGACTGAACCGATTTTGATGGAATTTGGTATGTATATTACGGTGGGTCCATGTATGGTTTAGATTCACAATCTGACCCGGTAGGTGGAATGAACACAATTTTAGAACCACAATTTACACACAATTTTAGAACCACAATATAAGTCAAAAGCAGTCGTCATGGAAACCACTAGCCTTGGCCTTCGTGAAAGCTGATGTCTTTGGACGGTTTGTCTCTGCACGTTAGAGCCACCTGGTCGCAACCTGTGCAACTACCGCCATTACATACACTCCGCCCGTGGCGAAAAGTTGTGTTTTATACCAAAGGTGGCAGTGATGTCGAATTCTACTGTTTGTCTCTGCACGTTGGAACGTTTCCAAGTCACGTATGCGTTCATATACCGTTGATCCGACTGCCATGAAACTTGGGCGATATGTTGAGTGAGCTCCAGGGAAGGTGTTTGGCTTAGTAAATCCATTTTACAATAGATAGCGCACGAATAGATTCAACAAATGAGCGACGACGCGCGAAGCGTTTCAAAAAGGTCCCGTATGCGTTCAAATACCATTCGTCCGATAGCGATGAAACTTGGATGAGATGTTGTGTACACTCCAGGGAAGGCTCCTGGCTTAGTAAATCAATTTCATATTAGGTAGCGCACGACTAGATTCAACAAATGAGTGACGATGCGCGAAGCGTTTCAACAAAATCCCGTATAAGTTTATATTCCATTCATAGATTGATGAAACTTTGATGAGTTGTTCTGTACACGCCAGGGAAGGTGTTCAACTTGGTAAATCCATTTTACAATATTGGTAGCGCACGAGTAGATGTAACAAATGATTGACGACGCGCGAAGCGTTCCAACAAAATCCTGTATGCGTTCATATACTATTCATCGATTGTGATGAAACTTTGATGAGTTGTTGTGTACACTTATGTGAAGCTTTCTAACTTAGTAAATCCATTTCACAGTTGGTAGAGCACGAGTAGATTCAACAAATGAGTGACAGCGCACGAATCATTTAAACCAAATCCCGTATGCGTTAAATGTCATTTATCCGTTTGCGATGAAACTTTGGAGAGTTGTTGTGTACGCTCCAACGAATGTTTCTAAATTAGTTAATTCAATTCACGATAGTTTAGAGGCAGTTAACAGAAATTGAAAAAATATTGTGTATCCAAAAGCACTTCAAGAAACAAAGTTACAACACTTTCTTTGATTGGCAGGACAGCGTCTGCCGGGTCAGCTTGTAGTGTATATATTTGGCAAATACATAGGCCAGTACAGATTTTTATATAGCCAACCGTTTCATGACGACGGCCATTTATATATAGATTTTATGTAGTAGTTAATCAAGTATTGTATTTTGTAGGCTACGTCAAACCGGCAGGAGAAGAACTGAGGGAAGTAGGAGACTTCTGCTACTTAGCAAGCAAAATAACTAGTGATGGACGAAGGACAGAGGATATAAAACATAGGTTGCTTCAGGCATGGAGGAACGCCTTTCTACAGAAAAGAAAACTGTTGGCATCAAATATAGATTTAGGTATTAGAAAGTCATTTCTGAAAGCTTTTGTCTGGAGCTTGGCGCTCCATGGAAGTGAAACTAAAGGTGCGTATACACTTGCGCGCCGCTCGCGCGCAGCAAATTCGCTAGATTAGTACGGGGTTTCGAAGCTGCGCGCGCGCGGCGCACGTCGATCCATCTCCTGTCGGTTTTTTCCACGCGCACTTTGAGTGTTCGCAGTTCAGATTTGGACGGGATTGTGAGAAGTTCGTTGTTTCTCGCGCGCATCTGATTGCAATATTTGTGCGTTTTGAGTGGTGATAATGGAGTGGTCAGATGAATCTGTGATAAAATTTTCGATGCTTATCGCAAAAAGCCTCTTCTGTGGGATCCTCAACATAAGGATCATTTTAAGAATCCAATCGACTAAAAGCAGATGCCTGGAAAGAAATAGGAGCTGAGATGGATATATCTGCGGACCAATGCAAGATGAAGGTGATATCTCTGCTGTCTTCCTACCGGCGTGAGAAAAGTAAAATAAATCGCAGGGCGGAAATACGTATCTTCTTTGGAAATGTGGGGTCCAATCTTATGCAGCAGATTCTCAAAGTCATAAGGTGACATTCGAGTAAAATTCTTATACTGGCCGCTTATTTCTTGTGACTTCAAGTCCATCATTAGC
This sequence comes from Meconema thalassinum, assembly GCA_946902985.2. Classification (NCBI taxonomy): domain Eukaryota; kingdom Metazoa; phylum Arthropoda; class Insecta; order Orthoptera; family Tettigoniidae; genus Meconema; species Meconema thalassinum. The sequence goes on along the minus strand of OX336388.2, from coordinate 1,135,213,708 downwards.
TCCGCACCATTCCTTTTTTTAAACATGTCAGTGTGCCACCAACGTCGTCGTCGTTTCTTTTTCTTTTTGCACAAACGTGCCATTAAAACAGCCGCACCACTCATCACCGCAATCGCGCGGTTTTCCTCGTGCGGCGGAGACATGATTATATTTATCACACTCCAAACTGACTGGTGAATGTTCGTGGGTTTCCTATGGATCGCGAGAGGTTCGTTTAAATAATAATTCTGGTCGAGCAACACACTCGCCGCGCATGCACCGCGCGCAGTGCGTGGCGCGCAAGTGTATACCCACCTTTAGACTGTTGACGCAGAAGAAAAGTGAAGAATAGAAGTGTTTGAAATGTGGTGTTACAGGAGAATGATGTAGATCAGATGTGTTGATAGAGTAACAAATGAAGAGATATTAAGACGAGTGGGAGAGGAGAGATATTTCTGGTGACTGCTAATGAAGAGACGAGATAGGTTGGTAGGACACATTCTAAGATAACCAGATATAGCAAACTTAGTTATGGAAGGAAAGGTTTGAGAACAAGAACTGTAGGGGTAGACCAAGGTAGGACTATGTTAAACAGATTGCTTTGGATGTCAAGTGTGGCAGTTAAGTAGATATGGAACGATTAGCTCAGGACAGGGAGTAATGGAGATCTCCATCAAACCAACCAAGAGCCTGAAGACTCAAACAACCACAACAACAACATGTCTATCCCTTATTATTTGCGTTTTCAACAGGGTCAGGGATGAGATGCGATGAAAGTCTACATGGTGAATGTTTTTACGGCCAGATGCCCTTCCTGACACCATGGGGGATGGTTCACCTGCGAGAAATCCCGCAACTTACACAGCAAAAGCCTAGAAGATTTTCTGGATTGTCTGGATCGTATGTACCTTATCAAGTTTCAAGAAATTATTACAATCATTATCATAAGACATTACATGCTAATTAAAATATAATATCCTCAGTTTCACTTAAGGGAAATTGTATTGAAGAGAGTTAAATTCACCCCCTATTTTATATCAACACGTCATTTGCATACAGACTGAAACAAAAAAGAATTAAGGACGAATGCTAGGGTTGATGGAATCCATTATTTACACCCTTCTTTGCAACAGAAAGAGACGATCCAAAGATTAGCCACTCTGACATTTGAAGAATTTAAAATGTACTCGACATCCCATTAAAGTAGTATGACATTGATGCTCGAAGGTTTAACTATCAGTTATAAGATTTAAACTCGGCATAAATCTTCATTCGCGACCCCTAAACGTATCCCAATGTGGACACAAATGACAAAGATTCCAGTAATTCATTGGGGCTTAAAAACCTTCAGATGAAAGGGAAAATGTGGAAGTGTCGGGTAAAGTGAGGGGGAGGAAGGATTCTTTCCCTTCTCTTCTGATCTCCGCTATTCTCTTTGAGTGGATCCAATTACCATGCCAAGGCAGGGGAGAGGGGTTTGAGTCGTAACAGGGCTAGTCGTGGCCTAGGTCAGGTCATCCCTTGTCAGATGTCTGATGACGAACATCCCCCTCTTGTAATATTCTTCAGTAAATTGCGTGACACAAGGGATGCTTAGCAAGTGCATGAGAGGGGGTGGACAAGACAGCAAGGGGAGGAGGATGACAAGACTTACATTGATGGTAACAAGGCAAGACAATAGATTTTATGGACATTTCACAAACTTCTGAGTATAATACTTTTTGAAGCTAACCATTTTATGAAACCACTTGGACAGGTACAAGTGGCAATTTATTAAGAACTATATTTATTCCTGCTTCCCTATTTAGAGGCTGACAAAACAAAGCTTACATCGTCAATGCTCTGAGAGATAAAGGGTAAGTGGTTAACAAAGAGGTACATGGAATCTCAGATACTGGAAGTACTAAGCGTATGGATATGATAGCCATCCATTCCGAGTCAAGGACTGGAACCATCATCGATCCCACTGACGGAATGGAATCATATGTTGAGGAGCCTTCCAATGTCCACACTGAGAAATATTCTATTTTTGAACCAACCATCCCATACTACAAGTTCAAATACAACTTGAAGAGCATTAAGGTTATTGGTTTGATGGCAGTGCAACGAGCACAGTCCCGAACCTTTTTCGCTAAGTTCTGCGGAGATTTTAATTTGGATAATACCTTTATTCAAGGCATCGCTGTTATAGCATTACAAGGTTCAATTATGATTCTCAAGAACGATCTTCACGGATCATGACTATATGTCAGCACCACTCCGTTCTACGCTCCTCTGCCTCTAGTTCTTAACATCATCATACTCATATACACCCTCTGTCTGAAAAGTTCGGTGAATGGGTCTATATTACGAACGGATTGTTGGCTTACCTGAAACAGCCGTTACTATCCCCGCGGATGGTTATGCACTTCTTAGAACGGCTGTACAAGTCCTGGCATAGTCTTCCTTAGGGATAACCTTCAGTTGGGTCGTAACATTACGTTGAATGTCCGAAATGTCTGAAAACCTCTGGCCCTTCAGGGCCTTTCGGCGTCCCTAGACCCCAATACTCCATACTTTGACGCTTGCCTTCGACGTCGTACCTCAGGCATCAGGTCTCGTCACCCGCGACGATGGTTTTCAGGACCATTCTATTCCACGGAACATTCACCATTCTCACTGCCACCCGTCGAACAGGTGTGCACGTTAGGTTGCAAAAATTCACCCTTCTCACTGCCGCCCGTCTATCAGGTGTGCAAGGGAGGTTGCATAAATTAACGCTTCTCTCTTGCTTTCAATTTAGAGTTTTGACAACCCATACTATAGGCTATTCTTAAAGAGGAGTATGCCAGGAGTTTCCAGGACTTATTCAGTCGTTCTCAGAAGTGCATAACTATCCACGGGGATTACTTCAAAGGACAGTAATGGCTGTTTCAGGTAAGCCAACAATCCGTTCGTAATATGGACCCATTCACCGAACTTTTCAGACAGAGGGTCTATGTTTCACATAACTGAAACTATTAAACCAGAGGAAGTTAGAAGGTGTGGTTAGTAGAAAAATCTTCCAAATTGTGTCAATAGTATAAGAAAAATCCTTTATTTATTGAAAAGTCAACGGAAGCACACAGTATTTATTTGTTTATAAAGTGCGTTTAAACAATTGAGCAAGACGACAGACTTTGCCAGAAATGCGTCGCGCTGATCCCATTTAACAGTTACGATAGGTGGGTGGTGTATACACGAGGCGCTCACAAGTAACCATTTGTAACAAATGATCATTAAGAAGAAAGAAAATTACTCGCAGCAGTGATGAATTGCACTCTGATTTCACAAAGATCGACATTTTGTCTAAAAGGTCGGTTTAAGCAAATAAATAAGACGATAGACCCTGCCAGAACTGTGTCGCGTCGATCCCGCATACCAATAAAGCCGGGTTGGTGGTTTATACACATGTTAGAGTTCTCGCATGGGCCTACTGGTATACCGGGTGATTCAGCAGCCCCTTCCCATATCGTTTGCTGCAACTCATCCAACGCGTGTCGGCAGGAAGGTCGATAATTCTCTGCTTGCATCCCGTATGATACTAATGCACTGCAAGCATACCCTGCAAACGATACTGAACCCTATTATTTTTCCATCGATGTGACTACAGACTGGAAATAGTTTTCCGTGGTCTTCCACTTCTACTCCAGGCAGATGCCGCGATTACTAGCTTAGGACCATGGCCGCCTCTTTCCCAATCCTCACTTAAATTACAAATACACACACTGATAGCCTATAGCCAAGACAATAACACAGGTTATCAGAAAGATGTCCCCCCCCCCCCACTCACACAAACCCAAGTACATTGGGCTACATGACCACGATGTCGTAAGGCCCATAAAAGAATCAACAACAAATAAATGAACAGATGCGAAAATGAAAAACCACTTGCAAGTTCTTTGAAACGGATAAAAATAGAATATTATAAGACTATGACATTTGTATACATAAAAGGGGATGTTCATGAAATCTGAGACATCATCCTTTTTTCTCCTCCATCAGGCATGGATAAGGCCAATCGAGTGTGTAAGCTCGCATGCACTGAGTCGCACATCCATCCATACATCCCCTGGCATGATTCACTCGGCTCCCCTATCTTAGCATATTAACATAATCAGTCATGGCTGAATAATGTTCCACTACACGTATCACATGTGGTGGTATGATCGGTACATACAGGCTATGCTATGTTTTATTCACAGTCCTAATGGTTTACTGATGAGCCAATATTCTGTACTTACTATTCATTGCTAGATCTTTTACTCCTTTTGACCAATAATTTGCATCACTTTGATGTGAGTTATATGATTATATTTCAGAGTAATATTTGTATGTTTCCTCTCATCCATGTATTTTAAGGGGGAACATACTGTCATCGCTGCAGGAGAATGTAGTTGAACACGCTGTGACGGGGTGCGGGTCTTGCTGTACGCACCCGCGGTCCACCTATTCCAAACTTAAATATATCGGCTACCCGCATGCCAATGGATATTATTGCAGCAGACGACACTCAGCTAGTGAAAGAAGGAATGTGCTGAGTGGGTGAAGCAAGTAGTGACAAACGGAATGTTTTTGGAATGCGCGATACGCAGTGAGCGGGAAGACCTATTCAGTTCAACCCAATTGCCATCTCCTGGCGCGATATCAGTACAGCCTGAGTCAAACAATAACGATTTTAACCCTTTTAGTGCCAGAGTCGCTCTGAGCGATTCTCATAAAATGAACGAAACTTGCCAGCGTCGCTCTGAGAGACGCTTCGTTTTTGTATTCTTAGAAGGGCTTATAGACCGAAAATGGCGTCTAAACTTGACGTGACCATTAAAGAGAGTTCTAGCTACTATTTTCTGGCAAACATCTTTTGTTTTCTGTCTATCGATATACTCGAGCGATATTTGAAATTCCTTGACTTGTTTACGCGTGACTCGTAAAAGCATTGCGTCCAAGGGAAGGAAGCATTGTTTGAGAGAGGAAGAAATTGAAGAATTAATGATTGATGAGTCAAGTGGTGAACTCTTGGACTTCGTGGACAGTGATTGCGATCTTGTGTGTGACGAATCAAGTGCCGATTCCGCTTCAGAATAATGCGATCGTACATAACCAAACAAATGATAGTGATGGTAATGATGTTGATAGTAATAGTGACTGAGAAGAAAGGATTGTTGACCAGGACAATCCTCCACAGGCTACACAACCACAAATGTGAAAGATAAAACTACAGGGTGCCCTTCTGTTTATTTATTTTCACTGTAATTATTTTTATTTTATTTATATCAACAATGCCATTGTTGGTGTACGGTATTTTATGAATATGCTAGATTTTAGAATTTCGGATTATTGACAGCCCTGCTGATATTTTTTAAACTAAAAAACTGCATATCCTGGTTCTTTTGTTATGTATGTGTGCTCTCCAGTGTTCATTTTTACCCCATTTATATGCGTGTGGTAATAGGAATAATCAAACTTTCTAATTTTATTTTACAGAAGAAATTATTTTAATTAATTAATTAATAAAGAAAGAAATAAGTTTCATAATGATCTGAAAATTTCTCTGAATTTAGATAGTTATGTTTTGCAATCCCTGACTAAATTTCGCTTTCGTATCTTTCAAAACAGAGGATGTACATATTTTTTTCTGAAAGCCTACATTTTCCATTAAAACAGCCTGGCACTTTTAGACTTCACCTTTACCATTTCGCCTGTCACTAAGAGGGTTAATATTATGACTGTGCTGTTCATATAGTAAATCTTGTTCATCAATTATATACATTTCCAAGAAAGAAAAAAAAACAAGTAGTTCCGTGACGAACTAAAGAGCCTAGCCTACTTTTCTTAAAATTATAGAGACCTCATAACAACAGTTGGCAGACCTGGCGACTCTAAATGCATTCTTAGTTCCATCTCTTATGGACCACAATGCACATGAAAAATTTGGTTGAGGTCCAATAGTATGCACGTTACATGCATTTAAATACTGAATTTATCAGCATGCATAAAATCAGGTTGGCGACCCTGCCATAAATGAGATGCTCAAACTTAAATTGAAATATTATGATCGATATATATGCCAATTTTGAAAGAACTGCATTTATTGGTATGGAAGTTACATGTGATTCAACATTAAACTTATCAGCACGCGCAGAACTATGTTGGCAGCACTGTCGTATATCGGTTACTGAAAATTAACCTTCATTTGCAGGTACTATATATATGCAAAGTTTAGAACTGTTGGCCAGCATACTTTCTGATATTGGCTACAGTATTGAGATTGGGCTAAAAATATATAGAGTGCATTTTTCAATAGTAGGAAGCCCTGTTGACAATTTAAAAAAAGCATATTTATATCTGCTCCGGTGCGCAAATCCCATACCAAATGTGGTTGAAATCCAATAGATAGTTTGCAAGTTACATGCATTTAAAGATTGGGCTTATCAGCAGACATAGAATCATTTTGGCAACACACTCATTATATGGGCTCCTGTAAATTATTCCGATGTAATATTATCTACATGTGTGTCAATTTTGGCACAATTCCCATGCATAATTTACGTTGTGGTGTTTGAAGCCATATTTTTAGTGTTGCCTTAGTAAACAAGAGAAACTGGTCATCCTAGTGTTTTATTAATCTCATGTAATTTATTTCAGGATTAGGGCATAACCCATCTCTTTTGGGTACATTCGTGTTGACCGACTGAATAGCACTAAACTCTTGTTTACTAAGGCAACACTGAAAATATGGCTTCAAACACCACAATGTTCACGGCTAGTCAGGCAAATCGTGAAGCCAAGAAATTCAAATCACTCAGGCTTAAACTCATGAATTTAGACAAGTCAATTTGGTTCAACACTCTCCACTATCATTTCATTTCATCTGTCATTCATTTAAACATTGCCCCAGAGGAGTGCGTCAGGCCTCGGCAGCCGGCACAGTCCATATCCTCGCCGCTAGATGGGGGCTTCATTCATTCCATACCTGACCTGGTCGGAGACTGGAAGCAGGCTGTGGATTTTCATTTTCAATTTGGTTCAACAAAAATGTATAGAACTAAACCTCACCCCTAAATACGTACTAATTAAAACCGTACCGAACACACCAGCCACGATCATTTCAACCAAACAAGCCAAAGCGCTTTGGATAAAAAACGAATTAAGATTGCATACATAAGAAAGCAAAAAATTAACCAACAATTATACGACATTCAATTGCAACTAAGTAATTTCTGGCACGCGGCCCAATGGGACAGCTTCACCGAGCACCTACATGACAACATCAAAATCAGAGCAACGAGGAAGCATGAAACGCTAGAAAATAAATTAAGAAAACTAGGAGAAACACAGAACCATCAATCTAACGAACCACACACGAATAACAATGAATTCAATTTCCACAGCAGAGTAAACAACAGAACGAACGTAACCTTTTCTCAAGGTGAAATGAATATGTTAGACAAAGGTTTGAAATACAACTGCACAGACGCACACACGAACCACAATATAAAACAGTTAATCACAGATATTGAGATAGCCAGTCACAAGCTCCCAGCAGAAGACAGGGAATTAACCAAAAAATCTCGCCACCAACGAAGCCAAAAAAATCCTCAAACGAGAGGGCGATAGCAATAACATTCAAAACAACAAACAGCTCAAAGAAATAAAGTCGTTGAAACAAAAAATAAAAGAACATGACTTAATCATCACAAAAGCAGATAAGGGAAACACTACAGTAATTTTGAACAAAACAGAATACATTGAAAAAACAGTCGAATTCCTAAACAACAACGAAATCAAGGAATTAACAAAAGACCCCACCAACAAATTCCAAAAACAAATAAAAAGCGCGCTAAAAGAAACAGAATACATACTGACCAAAGCCGAAAAATCAAAACTAATAAACATGAACCCGAAAATACCGTCATTGAGGGGACAACCAAAAATACACAAAAAGGAATGCCCAATGAGACCAATAGTCAATTGTAGGAATGCCCCTAATTACAAAATCAGCAAAGAGTTACTAAAAATCTTAAAATGCCGTCTTTCCAACGACAAAAACAACTCTGTAAAGAACACAACAGAACTAGTAACAGCATTGAACACCCTACAAATGAAACCTAGCTTCAGGCTAGTATCCTTCGACGTAACTAACATGTACACCAATATTCCGATTATTGAAGCAATCAACACTATCGAAAACAACTTAAAATCCAACAATTCGGTAAAAGAAATTGAAGAGATTGTGAGATTACTGAGGGTCGTTCTCACCCAAAACATGTTTCAATTCGACAATAAAATATACACACAGAGAGAAGGCCTAGCAATGGGATCGCCACTAAGTGGGTTAATCGCTGACACCTTCATCAATGCACTAGAAAATTCGTTCTTAGAAAAGACTTCAACAAAGGGAATAGTAATATGGAAAAGATACGTAGATGATGTAATTTGCATCTACGATACTGAACTAACAAGCGAAGAAACAATTCTCCAATCCATTAATAGCCTTCACCACTCTATAAAATTCACTAAGGAATCCGAAATAGACCGGAAAATAAATTATCTCGATATAACTATTGAACGTAAATACAACGACATTTCATATTCCATATTCCGGAAAGCAACACAAACCTCGCATGCAATCGACAATCAGTCTAATCACCCCAGTACGCACAAACTAGCGGGTTTCAATTCAATGGTGCACAGAGCTTTAATCATACCCATGTCAAAAGACAACTATAATAAGGAAAAAAGAACTGTTATGCAAATAGCAAAGGAAAACAACTTCTCGCCAAGCAAAATAAATCAAATTATAGCCAAACATAAAAATAAAGATAAAACGATTCCCAAACCGGACAGTAATGAGAAAAAATTTGCGCGTTTCAACTATGTGAATGCGAATACAAATAAAATCACTAACCTATTCAAAAAACAAGGCATAAAGATAGCTTTCACGACGAAAAACACAACCGCTAGGCACCTCCTAAATAGTAATCTAAATAAACGTGACCCGTATTCAAGGTCAGGGGTATATTCTATAACGTGCCAAGACACCGATTGTCAAGCTAATTACATCGGGCAGAGTGGAAGGCGTGTAGACACACGTTATAATGAACATAGGAATGCGATAAGATACGGAACACATTCAGCCGTGTGCGAACATATGTGTGACGCAGGGCACAGCTTTACCAACATAGAGTCGGACCTTAAAATAATCCATCACGAATCGAAAGGCAGAGCTCTTGACATAAAGGAAGCAATCGAGATACACCTAGCCAAACGAAACAATCCCAACAATCTAAATGAACACACGTTCATGGAGAGCTCACCCCTCTTCACGCTACTAAAAAACACACCCTGTCGGAAACAAAACACAATTTAGCGACACAGCCAAGCTAGATAAAAAATGGGGGGAAATTAGGGGTTTTTTAATAGGTAAATGTTATCTGGATCAGGTGTACGATGTACTTTGCTTCTGCAATAAACCAAGGCCCATATTCGCGGCAGTATTAAAGATGCCAGGACGTCCTCATAAGACCGTCAACGCTTAGTTCGAATGGGTTATGCTCCACGCGTGGCGAGGGCCAATCCACGGTCTTTAATAGTTGTGGACCCACCTCATTCAATAACATACATCTTATCTAGGTTGGCAACACCTCACATAAACACATCGCTATCACTCCCCACAGCACGTAGGGACAGGGGGGAGGAGGCAGGGGAAAAACCAGTCGTTAAGATAACCACCGCAGTCGACCGCACAGCGAGTTCCAGTGAGCACGAAAACTGCGAGTAGCTGTAATACGGAAGACAATCAGATAAGTAGTTAGCCAAAAATTTTATAGTTTAACCATAGTTTACAACCATATAATCTCTCTAAAGTACAATCTCCGGATAGCTATCACCATTTAGCATTTCACCTAACATATATACTGCATTTAGCATACACTGACAGTTGCAGTACCAATACTGCAACTAAATAATTGTACATATTGTAAATATTTTCACCTGTATTTCAAACATAGATTTTGTAGCCTAAGTGTAATGGATCTGATGATGATCGCTTGACGATCGAAACTGGTCATTCTAGTGTTTTATTAATCTCATGTAATTTATTTCAGGATTAGGGCATAACCCATCTCTTTTGGGTACATTCGTGTTGACCGACTGAAAAGCACTAAACTCTTGTTTCATAACTTACGTGATGTCCAACATAGACCTCAATTTTTAATTGTGATTTTTCAGCAGTTGGTAGCACTGACGTCATTTTCAAATATGGCACTGAGATATTCAGGCATATGCCTTTACTCATACCAAATTTGGTATGGATAGCTGCAGCCGTTTAGGAGTTGATAGGGACACACACACACACACACACACAGACAGAGAGACAGACAGACGGACGGACAGACAAACATACACACATTTGCCCGGATCGATCACATCAGTCTACTTTTTCCTCATTTTTAGCCAATTTTCATTTTATGAAAAAATAGGCTTATGAAATCACCTTTTGTTCGTGTGTCTGTCTGTGTGTGCATGTGTTTTCGTGTGTGTTTATGTCCCCCCCCCCCCCCTAATAACATCTAAAGGGCTAGAGCGATTTCAATGAAAGTCGGTAAGGTCATAGTACTATTTCAGCCGACCCCGACCGTGCCCTTCTGATTTTATTATGTCTCCCCAATCCAACATGGCGGCTGTGCGAAATATTTCACCGGCATTCTATATCTCCAATACTGTTACTGATATCACCCTGAAATTTTGTATGGTGATAAAGAGCACTACTAGAAGTTCACCTATGAGACTTTCAAAAACCCGTTGACTAAAATACGAACATGGCGGTCAAGCGAAGTTGAAACTTTTAAATAGACTTTGCTCGCGATTTAACGATCCAAACGCAGTGAAACTTGGTACAGCAATTTTTTATGCACATTGTAATGCAGTGGGATCTAATTTAGTTCAATTGTTGATATAATCTCAAGATGGTGGCTGTGCGAAATATTTCACCGGCATTCTATATCTCCGAAACTATTACAGATATCACCCTGAAATTGTGTACGTTTATAAACGGTACTACGGAAAGGTCATCTATGAGACTTTCAAAAACCTGCTATCTACAAAACGAACATGGCTACAAAGCGGAATGTATACTTTCAAATAGACTTTTCTCGCGATGTAACCACCCAAACGCAATGAAACTTGGTAAAGCAAATGCCTAAATACATTGTAATGCAGTGGCATCTAATTTAGTTCAGGTGTCTACATAACCTCAGGATGGCTGCTGCGCGAAATATTTCACCGGCATTCTATATCTCCGAAACTATTACCGATATCAGCCTGAATTTTTGTACGGTGGAAAAGAGTACTACTAGAAATTCATCTATGAGATTTCTAAAAACCTACAAAATATTAAACGAACATGGCGGCCTAGCGAAGGTGAAACATTTTAATAGACTCGCGATTTAACCTTCTGAGCGCAGTGAAATATTGTACAGTAAATGTTAATACACATTGTAAAGCACTGGCATCTAATTTAGTTCAATCTTTCACATGTCCTCAAGATGGTGGCTGTGCGTAATTTTAAAATTAAGTTTTTATTTCTTGTGTATTAATCATGCGATCGAAGTGAACGTGTAATAATGAATCCACGCAGAAATCGTCATCTAATAGTAGCCTACATAACTCTAAGGACTACATATAGGCTATAACAAGTAGTTCCGTGAAGAACTATACAGCCTATTTTCATATATCCTACTTACGTTAATTGCCACTATCTACATACAAAATTTCAGTTTGATTGCTGTAATAGATTCGAAGATATTGAGAACCGAATAAATATTTCGGATAGTCGCCATGTTGGATTTTATATATGTAGGTCCTAGCAGTATGTACTGTTACATGAAGATTATTGAGTACGTGTAGCATTCAAACTTGAATCGCATGATTAGGACACAAGAAGTAACAAGGAGATTTTAAAATTTCGCACAGCTTCCATCTTGTGGTTATGGAAACAATTGAAATAAATTAGATGCCAGTGGATTAACACTCATATAAGGATTTACAGTACCAAGTTTCACTGCACTCGGATGGTTAAATTGCGAGAACCGTCCATGTGAATATTTATAATTCGCGTCGCCACCATGTTGGATTTGTGATCACCAGGTTATTTAAAGTCCTATTGGTGAACTTAAGCTCATAGCCCCTATGAACATAAAAAAATTCACTTTGATTGCTATAATAGATTCGTAGATATTCAGAACCGTCTAAATATTTCGGATGGTCGCCATGTTGGATTGTTAAATGTATAGGCCATAGAGTCATGTACCATTAAAGAAAAATTATTGCGTAGGTTCATTATTGAAACTTTCACATCGATCGCATGATTACGACACAAGAAATAAAAACTTAATTTCAAAATTTGCACAGCCGCCATCTTGAGGTTATGTAAACAATTGAACTAAATTAGATACCAGTGTATTATAATGTGTATAAACATTTCCTCTACCAGATTTCATTGCGGTTGGAACATTAAATCGCGAGAAAGGTCTATTTAAAATTTTCAAATTCGCTTGGCCGCCATGTTCGTTTTTTAGTGAACCTTTTTTGAAAGTCTTATAGATGAACTTCCATTAGTGCCCTTTATCTACGTACAAAATTTCAGGGTGATACCGCTAATGGTTTCAGAGATATAGAATGCCGGTGAAATAATTCGCACATCCGCCATCTTGTGGTTATGTAAACAATTGAACCAAGTTAGATGTCGGTGCAATGCAATGTGTATAAACATATACTGTACCAAGTTTTATTGCGTTTGGTTGGTTAAATCGCGAGAAACGTCTGTTTAAAAGTCGCAAATTCGCGTGGCCGCCATGTTGGTTTTGTAGATACCAGTTTTTCAAAAGTCACATAGGTGAACTTCTAGTACTTCCCTTTATCACCGTAAAAATATCCAGGGTGATATCGGGAATAGTTTCGGAGATATTGAATGCTGGTGAAATAATTCACACAGCCGCCATGTTGGATTGGTGAGACGTAACAAAATTTGAAGGGCACGGTCGGGGTCGTCCGGAATATTGCTATGAACTTACCGAGTTTCATTGAAATCGCTCTAGCCGTTTAGAATTTATTAGGGACACACACACACATTCCTCTCACACACACACACACACATACGCACACACGCACACACACACGGACAAAAGGTGATCTCATAAGCCTATTCTTTCAAAATTGAAAATAGGCTAAAAATCCAACCTGGCAACCAACCGAAATATTTAGACTTTTCTCAATATCTACTAATCTACGATAACAATCAAACTGAAATTTTGTATGTTGATAGAGGCTATTAACATAAGTTCACCTATGTGACTTTTAATTACCTGGTAAGCACAAATTCAACATGGCGGCGACGCGAAATATAAATATTTAAATGGACGTTTCTCACAATTCAACTATCCGAGTGCAGTAAAACTTGGTATGGTAAATGCTTTTACAAATTTTAAGCCAGTGGCATCTAATTTATTTCAATTGCTTTCATAACCACCAGATGGCAGCTGTGTGAAATATTAAAATCTGATCTTCATATCTTGTGTCCTAATCATGGTATCTAAGTTTGAAACGAGCTTAAAACATTACTATAGAGAGGCAGGAGCGCCGCAAGACTGAAGCTACTTGAAACTGTGTCCGCCATTTTCTCTGGAGTCAAGGGAAAGGGAGAGGAGCTATGGCATATGTTGAAGTATCAGAGCAGGGCCTGTTGGAACATTAATAAGAAACATATTTACGACAAATTATGTAGTCCAATCACTTCTTAAACATTCCGAATAGTTTCAAGTTACAACAATAGTGCTGTAGGCTATTTACACTGCACAATTGTAAATACTGTCCCTTAAATAGAATCAGCTTTGTTAAAACTTGTCTCACTTGCCGTCCTCTCATTCGAGAGGACTTTCCTCTGAGTGCATGATATACTCTGCAAGTGAAGTAATACTTCAATATATGCCTTATCAGCTTCACATAATGCGATTCTTCACATGGTTCTACTGCATTGAATAGGTGTTCAAAGGAAGAGAACAAACATCAGTTTAACCTTGTAAATACCTTGGTCTCTAGTTTGAGCAAGATATTTTAGCAGTTTTTGTCCATGATATGTGCATTACTCCTGAAAACACATTCTGCTGTCTTACACAAATATTTCAAATCATCGGATGGATATACAATGAGTTGCTCACATCTTTGCATTTTATGAAACCACACTTTGCGTCATTACTCATTGTCAGTAGAACATCTAAGCATTCCACACATTTGATTTTCTTCGACACATTTCTTACAACATTACCTGCAACATATTCTACCACTTGATCACTGAAAATGGAAAGGGTTTCAAAACACTCTACATAGTCAAGTTCACTTAGGTCTACATCAACATTAATTACAATAGGCTGCATAATGGGAGGACTTAGGCTTAGACTATTATCTGTCTTCACATTAGCTTTAGGGGAAGGATCAATTTGAGCAATTAAGCATTTCCTATATGCAGCTTTGAATTCTAAGGCATTGGGATTGTTTCTGTATTTTTCAACGAGAATCTGGAACAAAAACAATTCCTTCTGTTACGGTACCAGTACGAATATATATCGTATACCGTATAGGCCTGTATCAGACATTAATAGAAAGCAATGGAGACCAGATGTTCTGGAAAATTGATAGTAACATCCTTACTGTATCCGTGCAGTGAAATATATTAGTAGCACAATTAGGCTATACTTATGCAAAATAGGAAATATCCGTTGTTTTATTGCTTCGATTAGTACAGCCGTACGCTGAACATACAGCAGGCATCGCTGCGGAAATTAATATGCAGTAGATTTCAACCTAGTAACACAAACGACAATAGAAATCAAATTCACTGAACTCTTCCCTCGCAATCAGCTGACTGAATGTTTTGACTTTATGACTCCGGAAAACAAGGCGGACGTTCTTACCAATATCTTCCGCTAAGAGCGCTGTGAGCGGTCCCTTAGCCTCTCTATAGTATCTTTAAAGCTCGTTGGTTTGAATACTACACCTATATAATAATCTTCATGTAATCTTATATATTAAAGTGAACGTCTGTATGGATATATGTATGTGGGTGGGTTGGTGAGTGGGTCTGTTCCCTATACAAATCTACACCGTTCCACCAATCTCAGCCGAATTTTGCACACACATAGTTTAGGACCCAGAATGAACCGCTGGCTACATGAATTTTCGATAGTCTTTCTCATTCTTCTGATTTCGGCCCTTTTGCACTCAAGCACAGGCTAATCAAATCATAAAATATACTCATGAAGGAATGGCAAGGCAGATAGTTTCCATGGCAACAAAGCTCAAGTCAAGACACGGCCGACTGGATTCGAGTTGTGCTCTGCATTACCGGTATAGAAAATGAGGATCTTTACTTGAAATCCCGTTAGTTACTCAACTGCTCACAAAGCACTGTCAACCGAGTTTAGCATAATAAAGACTTAACACTATCTATCTACTACATATTTGTCTAATACCACTCAATCACTCACTCACTCACTCATTCATTCATTCATCACGAAATCTCAAAAACCACCGAACGGATTGGAATGAAATTTGGTATGCAGCTTCCTCATGGGCCGCAAATGCCCGCTCAGAGAGGATTTTTGGATATTCATGTTCTAAAGGGGTGTTAAGGGGGTAGACCTGCATTTCATTGAATAGCGATACTCGGCTTATAAACTCATCTTTAAAAATAAGAAGACATGTGTCTGAGGGTTTTTCGATGTGGTGTATATTATGAGGTGAAAGGGGGTGAAAAGTGGGGATTAAAAGAATCCTAACGGAGCGTGTATCTCTTAAACGACATAGGCGAGGAGTTTGAAACTCAGCGGGAAAAAATCGGCATAAAAACTAAGTAAATATGTATTTCACAGTTTTTTCATAAATCCAATTTAAGAAGCCCATGGGGAGGGGTGAAATTCTGGGGGGGGGGGGGACAGGAAAGAAAGTGTCCTAACTGATTGACTGACTGACTCACTCATCAAACTCAAGGGGGAAAAATTGCTTTAAAGTAAGTTAATAGCTGATCGACAATTTTTTTTTCAAAAATCAAATTTTAGGGGTTCATGGGGAGGTGTGAAATACTGAAAAAAGAAAATTGAAAAAAAAGTCCTGACTCACTCACTCACTCACTCATCATCGCCCAGCCAAAATTATTGAAGTTAGAAACATGACAGTTTGGGGATATGTTCATTGTATGTCAAAACCGTGTACTAAGGGAGGATTTTCAGATATTCAGGTTCTAAAGGGGTCTTAAGGGGGTTAAACCTGCATTTGATTGAATAACAATATCTCCCGATTGGTTTCATTGGGGGATGTGTTACACGGCATATAAACTCATCATTAAAAATTAAGAAGACACGTGTCTGAGGGTTTTTCGATGTGGTGTATATTATGAGGTGAAAGGGGTGAAAAGCGGGGATTGAAAGATTCCTAACGGAGCGTGGATCTCTTAAACGACATAGGCGAGGAGTTTGAAACTCAGCGGAAAAAAATCAGCATAAAAACTAAGTAAATATGTATTTCACAGTTTTTTCATAAATCCAATTTAAGGGGCCCATGGGGAGGGGTGAAATTCTGGGGGGGAAGGGGGAACAGGATAGAAAGTGTCCTAACTGATTGACTGACTGACTCACTCATCAAACTCAGGGGGAAAAACTGCTTTAAAGTTAGTAAATAGCTGTTCGACAGTTTTTTTAATCAATCAAATTGAAGGGGTTCATCGGGAGGGGTGAAATTCTGAAGGGAAAAAAATGAAAGAAAATGTCCTGACTCATTCACTCACTCATCATCGCCCAGCCAAAAATATTGAAGTTGGAAACATGGCATTTTGGGGATATGTTCGTTGTATGTCAAAACCGTACACTAAGGGAGGATTTTTGGATATTCAGGCTCTAAAGGAGTCTTAAGGGGGTTAAACCTGAATTTCATTGAATAACAATATCTCACGAGTGGTTTCATTTGTGGATGTGATACTCGGCATATAAACTAATCATTAAAAATAAGCAGACATGTGTCTAAGGGTTTTTCGAAGTGGTGTATTATTATGAGATGAAAGGGGTAGTAAGTAGGGGTTGAAGGATTCCTAACGGAGAGTGTAGGCCTATCTCTTAAACGACATAGGCGAGAAATTTGAAACGCAGCGAAAAAACATCAGCTAAAAAGAAAAGTAAATCGGTGTTCGACCGTTTTTTCATAAATTTATTTAAGGGGCCAATGGAGTGGGGTGAAATTCTGGGGGGAAAAGGAGAGAAAGTGTCCCAACTGACTAACTCACTCACTCACCAAACTCAGGGGAAAAAGACAGCTTTAAAAATAAGTTAATAGGTGTACAAGCGTTTTTTCATCAATCCAATTTATGGGGCCCATGGGGAGGGGTGAAATTCTGGTAAAAATAATTGAAAGATAATGTCCTGTCTGACTCACTCACTCATCACGCCCAGCGAAAACTATTAAAGTTGGAAAAATGAAATTTTGGGAATATGTTCACTGTATGTCGAAAACGTCAACTAAGGAATGATTTTTGTTTATTCGGTTTTTAAAGAGTTGTTAAGGGGGTAAACGTGCATTTCAATGAATAACGAAATGTCATGAGTTGTTTCTTAGGGGATGTGATATTCGGTATATAAACTAATCATTAAAAATAATCAGACATATGTCTAAGAGTTTATCGATGTGGTGTATATAACGAGGTGATAGGGGTGAAAATTGGGGGTTGAGGGATTCTTGACGGAGCGTGTATCTCTTAAAGGACATAGGCGAGAAGTTTGAAATTCGGCGGAAAAAGAACAGCTTAAAATACAAGTAAATAGGTGTTCGACTGTTTTTTTTTATAAATCCAATTTAAGGGGCCCTAGGAGAGAGGTGAAATTCTGGGGAAAAAAAAAACAGGAAAGAAAGTGTCCTAACTGATTGACTCACTTACCCACTCATCAAACTCAGGGGGAAAACAGCTTTAAATAAGTAAATAGGTGTTCGACCGTTTGTTTTATAAATCCAATTTAAGGGGTTCATGGGGAGGGGTTAAATTATCAAAAATAAATGAAAGGAAATGTCCTGACTGACTCACTCACTCATCATAGCCCAGCCAAAATTATGAAAGTTAGAAACATGACATTTTGGGGATATGTTCGTTGTATGTCGAAAACGTCCACTAAGGAAAGAGTTTTGAATATTCAGGTTCTAAATAGGTGTTAAGGGGGGTAAACGTGCATTTCATTGAATAACAATATCTCACGAGTGGTTTCATTTGGGGATGTGATACTTGGCATATATACTGAGCCCGAGGGGGTCATGCTGACTGGTATCGAACGTGGACCTCGGAGATAAGTTGAGCTCAGAATGAAGGTTCCACCAGGGAACGAACCCGAGATCTGTTGAGGGCGTTTCGTTGTAAAAACCCGTAGAGGAAATTATATATTTAATCACTGGTGTGATATCAGTGGATACTGACATTATTTATTGAAATAATGCAGGGAAAATGAGTGGAATATAGCATTATTGGACTACATGAAGTAGGCTATGCTGGACTTGAAACACAGAAGTGGAGAGTTTGACAGTTTACTAATGGCCCCAGAATTGTAGGAGGAGACTCATGGAGCCATGTCAATCTCGTTGACCTACTTAAGTCGTCTGCAAGAGGTCGGGGGGTTGAATAATGACCCTGTTCTTCCCCGTTTGAGAATGAAAACGAGATTGGAAGGGGAAGATCCCAAGGAAAATCATTGATTACTCGTGATTGGAGTAATGCAATGACATGAGAGTTGCACACAGGTGAATCTTTAGCCAGGAGGCTAATTTTAGAGCCATTAAACTTTGAAATCAAGGCATATTTAATGGAGTGCGCATGAACACAGGACTATTGGTGTTCGCGGCGTGACCTGACTAGGTCGCAGGGGATTTTTAAGCAACGCTGCGTCCCCACGCCATGGCAAAGGCAATTAATATTAATTAATTGGCCGATCGATCCTCGAGCACGCATGTATTTTGTGACCAGCGAAGAAAAAGGAACAATATGAATATTATTCCAAGACCAGAATCATCCTGGAACAGAAGATGACACTGCGAGGGACTCTGAGACCTACTTTTTTCGTGTGAAACGGATATAAGGGAGTAGACCCTTGGCAGATGTCAGTTGTTGGCAGCAGTTATCGGTTGGCAGTTGTGTTTGAAAGTTGTACCAGAATCTAGCGCGGAGCACCCAGACGAGCACACAAAGACTTAAACATTTTACTGGTAATCAGTATATTAGCCGTGCAGTGTAATGCACCAGTGATAATATAATCATGCATGGTCATGAAGTAAGAAGGAGTACGGTAATCAACAAACTTAATTATGCGAAATGCATATTACCGAAGTTGAGATAGGAGGCTCGGACTTCAGTTTGGGAAGCCGTGCAGTAAGACTGTTATATACTGTTTATTAAGGACAGTCGTGCCGTATGTGTAGTCGGCAGTACGATCAATTGGTAGTGTTCACAAAGGAAGTACCGTGTGATATACTGGGCAGAACTGTTGAAAGTAATAATTTGTGTCAACACAATGTACAATGTTGAGCGCAGTGAAAAATAGTGATTGGTTATACATATCCTAAGTATACCAATAATTAGCGTTCATGACGATATGTAAGCATATTAATGCAATATCAGGAAGGTTATCAAGGGATAATCGATAGACTGTTGGTGAATCCGTAGGCTGATGATCGAGATGTTCAATCAGGAGGTAGTAGGACCGAAGAAGAGGCCGTTCGCACCTGCAATTCTGATATCTTGCCAGGAAATTTCAACTATTCAGGAATATAAATTGTGACGTGTGTTTGTGCAGTGATCTTATGTAAAATATCTTTTAAATTAATAATATAACAAGTGTTATAAAGTGTCATGTGTTTTGGAAGCATTAGCTTCATCATAGAAATGGAAAAGTGTCGTGTGTTTATGAATCAAATGTCATATAAGATGTGTATTAGCAGTATGGAAATGTCTCGCTAATTATCCAAATGGCAGGCGACACTGGAAGATATGGGTGGTTGGAGCCACCTGGATAAGCCTATGTAAGTACCCCACAAATCATGTTGTTATAGAAATTATAGCCACTGCATGTAATGTGATTTCGGAATTATAAAATGTGCCAGTAAGAATCAATATTAGGAGGTATACCCTCAAGTGTTTATGGTTGTTTTGATTTCAGTAGAGTTAAGATGTTGTTATACATCAGAGAGTGGATTAATCGTTACCACTATTAATAAAATGGCAATTCAGTTATGAAAAACTTAACGTAACGAACACGGATGTTCGATCATTGAAATGGTTACGTTGTGTAGGGTTAAGGTAATTTATGTCAGTAATAATAATAATAATGTTACGTGCCACCCCTTAGTGGCACCTTTGTTAACTGGATTACGGCGGGTAGGAAGCACAATACCAATTACTGCTTAAAGAAATAATTAACTTTATTGCGGCCAGAAGGATACAGCACTCTTCAGTAAATACAAGCAATTATTACCTTACTCCAGTTTCCTTACGGCGAGAACACTTCCCCTTTCACTTGTCAACAGACCACAGTTAATCCTCTTCGCTAATGAGTCCGGTCCCGTACGCTAGCTGGAAATAGCTGCACCCAGCCTGTCACCGTACTACACACTGTTTCACAATGTAGCACAATCACTTCTGTCGCACTGGAAATAAACACACTCGCTCAAGACACAGTTCCTCTGTAGGAGTCTCACTTCCCCGCTCCACTCGGGGTTTCGCAAGTCACCACACATCTGTCGCTCAGGATAATCGCTCACACTAGCTCGTAAAACACAACAACAACCACTGCTTGACAGGTCGCACTTATATAGCAGGCCGGTGACTCAATAAATGCTTCTAGATCCATCCAGGTTTCACGGCTTCTCGAGGTTTCCATCGCTGGTCCAGTCACGAATATTCTGGACTATCCCTTTGTCCTAGTAGCCCTGTTGCATAAGGTGCACGCAATAAAGGAGGCAGGCCACAGCCCAGCCCTGGGGCAGTTGTGACTCATGCGGCGAGCGATGACACAAACTCACAGCTGTAACACCACCCCCTTCCTAAAAAGGCTGATCGTCCCGATCAATCATTGGTCCGTCTGTGTCCCTCCGTAGGCTGCCAGGCGATCTCGGTGCACGATCTTCATCTTCGCCCTCGGGCTCCGCTGGATCCTGTAGACGACATCGTTGATCCGTTTCACGACTCGGTACGGGCCCTCCCAGGACTTCTGCAGTTTTGGTGACAGGCCTTTCTTCCGTAACGGGTTGAAGAGCCAGACCAGGTCGTCCTCGTGGAATCCGCCGGCATCCGTCTGCTGGTCGTATCGGGTCTTCATTCGGTCGGTCTCGATCCGCAGTTTCCTCCTCGCGAACGCGTGTACGTCCTCCAGTTGGTCGACCAGTTCTTGACAATACTGGCTTACCGGGATCGGATCATTCCCAGGTCGGCCGAAGGCAAGATCGACAGGTAGACGGAGCTCCCTCCCAAACCTGGCCCGGGCTGGTGTGCACCCGGTGGCTTCATGCACGGCGGCGCGGTAGGCCAGGAGAAATAGTGGAAGATGCTTGTCCCAATCCCTCTGGTGCTCGCTGACGACTATTCGGAGATGGTTCTCGATGGTGCGATTGAATCGCTGTTACGAACCGCCGTGAACCGGCAGGAGACTTTCGGGTGAGCGACAGTGTGACAGACCAAAGCAGCTGTCTCGTTGGCCTTGAACCGATCCATCAGCCGGAGAGAGAAAGTTCCCACATCCTCCCGGCCCCTCCCACCGGCAGACACAATAGCGGGACATCTGTGAGTCATCGCGGGCGGGCCAGAGAATACGCGAAAATTCTGGATGTGTAACCAACCAGAACAGACTCAATGCGGCAATGGGTTGTGACATTCGAACTTTCCAGGCCAGGGACTGATCCCATATAAACCAGCGAGCCGCGGCGAGGAGGCAGTGTATTGCAGTGTGTATTGGAGTGTATTGGGGAGTGTGTATTGCAGTGTGTATTGGGCAGTATTGGTCAGTGCTAGTGTGTACTGAAGTGTTGTCGAGTGAGTGCGTACGGAGCAGTACAGCGATTATTACTGGACGTCTACGGTAACAGAGAGGAAGCCTTTCTGCCAAGGTGCAACTAGGAGTCTAGACTGTGAGTGCTTGGACGTGTCGCGGTGCTTCGTGGAATACGTGGTCGTGGGATCGACACGGGACGAGCAAGAGCGCACAAGGAGCAGCAAGAGGACTCTGGAAGTAAGTGAAGTGGCAGTGGCAAGCTGTAGAGTACCTGTGTAGACTGTACGTGTGAGTGTAAGCTGGAACACTGTAACGCCTCACGGACAGGGAGAGCATAAATAGCGAGGACAGTGGTCGATTGTAAATGTGGAAACTAATAGTGACTAGTAGTGATTTCTGAGGTTAGACTCAGTGTGTGTGTATGTGTGTGCACTGTGTATGTTTGTGGGCTGCAATAAAATTATATTTCTTTAAAGCAGTAATTGGTATTGTGCTTTCCGCCCACCGTAATCCAGTTAACGTAAGTGCCACTAGGGGGTGGCACGCAACAACTGGTGTCAGAAGCCGGATTACGAACCCAAGCAAGCACAACACCTGAAGGTCCTAGGTTCAAAATCGTGCAGGTCTTTGTATCACAGTTCATTATTCTCCTGCGAGTGCATGCCCGTCACAAGTCAGAAAAATAAAATGGATGCGCAAATACAACTCCTGCTAGAAAAGTTAACTTCCAAGATAGAGGATGTGGAAAAGAAAATGACAGAACATTTCGAAAAAGTGGGTAAGAAAATGACGGAACATTTTGAAAACATGGGAAAGAAAATGGTGATATATTCGGAAAATTTGGAAAAGAAAATTGGGGAAAGTTCCGAAAATTCTGAAAAGAAAATGGAGCAGGGAACTAGTCAGGACGAGCTGAAATATGACCTGAAATCTAGACCGGAGTATAACAAGCTTGGAGGTGATATGGAAATTGGGGCGGCCGAGGACGCTGATGGCCAAGACAAACAGTTCGTGGAGTCCGGAGTTCGGAATGCTCAGCGAGTCAAGGACGAGCCACTGGGAAGCGCCACGGGCATGGAAATCGGGCCAAGGCTTAGCAGCTCTGATGGCAGGAACAGCGACACTAGTATGAGGACGCCGCACGTCGATGAGGCTTCATCATGGCAGATCTTCGGGACCGGGTTCGATACTGTGGCGAACCATGCCAGGTGCACCCTGGAGGACGGAGCCGTTCAGCTCATCACAGGACTTCGCATGACGGAGGTGCTACACGACGTCCGGACGAGGACTGGGTACAACGGGATCGTCGCGACGCTGGAGGAGCATTGTGGGGACTACCAGCTACCTGCCATGTACCACCTACGGCTAGAAGGGAGGAACGGGCGCTCGAGTAAGTCAATTGAAGAGCTCGCACTGGCTGGCTCGCCTCCCGAGCACCTGCACCGAGAGGCGGCGTACATCTTCGTGGATGGGCATCACGACGCCATGGTACATGAGTATTCGATGCTCAGTAGAAGGCGCTACCCGCGGCAGGTAAAGACCATCGCGTTGGGAATGGCGGCGACGAGGAAGACAACATGGGTAACGCCACCGAGGAGGAGTGACGCCGCCGGAGACGAAGAGGCAGTAGAGGTTGGCTACCCTCCACCAAAGCGGTGTAAACCATCACCGAGACGCCGTTGCAGTAGGAAAGCCACCTGTTGGCTACAGTGTAAAAGGGGCCATCTAATGGGCAGCTGTCGGCAAGGAACAGCCTCACGGTTAAAAAAGCGAGTGAGGGCCAGGGCCAGCCAAAACAGGGGATTGTCAGCGCCGTCGATGCCACCCCTTTGGACCTCGGACAGCTTTTACGACGAACAACTCGAGGCGAGTTGCTTTAAAGAGGGGAGCAGTGTTACGAACCGCCGCGAACCGGCAGGAGACTTTCGGGTGAGCGACAGTGTGACAGACCAAAGCAGCTGTCTCGTTGGCCTTGAACCGAACCATCAGCCGGAGAGAGAAAGTTCCCACATCCTCCCGGCCCCTCACACCGGCAGACACAATAGCGGGACATCTGTGAGTCATCGCGGGCGGGCCAGAGAATACGCGAAAATTCTGGATGTGGAACCAACCAGAACAGACTCAATGCGGCAATGGGTTGTGACATTCGAACTTTCCAGGCCAGGGACTGATCCCATATAAACCAGCGAGCCGCGGCGATGAGGCAGTGTATTGCAGTGTGTATTGGAGTGTATTGGGGAGTGTGTATTGCAGTGTGTATTGGGCAGTATTGGTCAGTGCTAGTGTGTACTGAAGTGTTGTCGAGTGAGTGCGTACGGAGCAGTACAGCGATTATTACTGGACGTCTATGGTAACAGAGAGGAAGCCTTTCTGCCAAGGTGCAACTAGGAGTCAAGACTGTGAGTGCTTGGACGTGTCGCGGTGCTTCGTGGAATACGTGGTCGTGGGATCGACACGGGACGAGCAAGAGCGCACAAAGAGCAGCAAGAGGACTCTGGAAGTAAGTGAAGTGGCAGTGGCAAGGCTACTGGTAGGTGAGGGGAGAACTTTGGAAACAGAGTACCTGTGTAGACTGTACGTGTGAGTGTAAGCTGGAACACTGTAACGCCTCACGGACAGGGAGAGCATAAATAGCGAGGACAGTGGTAGATTGTAAATGTGGAAACTAATAGTGACTAGTAGTGTTCTCTGAGGTTAGACTCAGTGTGTGTGTATGTGTGTGCACTGTGTATGTTTGTGGGCTGCAATAAAATTATATTTCTTTAAAGCAGTAATTGGTGTTGTGCTTTCCGCCCACCGTAATCCAGTTAACGTAAGTGCCACTAGGGGGTGACACGCAACAATAATAATTATAATAATGATAAAAGGTATAATTGAATACATCAGGATAAAAGGTTGTAAGCAAGAAATATTTACGCTAATTGGAATATTTATCTAGCCAAGCAGTAGAGTACATTAAGGAATGAGAAAAGAGTTAATATTAGAATATATTGTGTTAATGGGAATGTAATTATGCAAGGAAATGGAAGAGCTTAATAGTGAATTGAATTTGTGGCTTGTGTATAAGCTTGTAGAGTAACGGATAGAGTTCTCTTAATAATTAAAGGGCGAGATCATAGCAACAGATTATGAAGCCAGGTAATCTAATCGACGTGTGAAGTCTCGTACAGCCTTGGGCGTACAGAGATATTTATTTATGCCGGAGCGTATTTAGTGTGGTACCCTATCTCCGATGATGGATATGGAATGTTCCGGGTTCGAATTCTGTGGTAGGTGAGGGGAGAACTTTGGAAACCTCTGCGCCATACCTGATCGACCGAGAACTTATTATTGAATGATTCGGCTCTTGAGAAGCGAATCTTATTGACGGCAGCTGTTGACTGACCGTAGCATTTATTATGATACCGGCTACCCACTAGACCTGTGTTTGATGAATCTCGTGCCTTCATAAAATGATACGGACCTGTTGAGGCCGTTATTAATATCCTAAGGTTAGGAATAAATATTTAAGCTCATCCAGAACCTATTGCATACTATTCAGCTTAAATCATATGGGATCACGTGGATCATTGTGACCACAATATTGTATTCAGAATCGTGATACTGCTTGGGAAGATGAAAGCCAGGAGTCAGGAAGGCGAGGGACGGTTTACAGCTGTAACCACCCCACTCCATTCCATTGTATACAGGCAGCTCCAAGGGGCTGAGTTGTCAAACGAACCGTGAAGGCTAGCGTTTTGAAAGGACAGATTTGAGACCTTGCTTGTAATGAAAGGAAGCATTGTTATATTGTGTAATGAATGTGTGTGGTTTTAAAACACATTGGTAATCATAGATCACCCTGATGATATAAAATTTTAGCAATCTTACGAATGGTCGGAAGTTGTATTTTGTACTGACACTGACACGAGTTTATGAAGTTGGGCACTTGACGCCACAGGCTACGCTCGCAAGGGTAGCTTAAAAATACCATCCGACACAGCGATAACAGAATTTATTTATTGAAATCACAATAGCATGCAGTGGAACTATAAAAAGAGGGGAGCGGTGGGGTAGACTTACGTAATTGTGGAGTTTCAAGTAGACTTGTAGTGCAACCCATGAGTTGGCTAATGCATGAAAGCATTTGGTGGGAGAGAGAGATATAACACAAACAGTACACATGATGTAAATTAAGATGTGTTGTAAGAAACAAATAATTTTGTGAATTTATATTATATTTGTTGGGATTGTGTTCTTTTTAGGTTTGAAGCCATGATTTTTATACTGAATTAAAGTCTTTAGAGTAGAGTTGTGCCTTATCATTGTAGAGTTGATACCTTTTAGTCTCAAATCAAAAATATGCAACTGCTCTGTGGGAGAACGGTAAACGCCGAGACCTGAAGCTAGCTGGAGGCAGAAGCATGTTTTCCGTGGAAATTACTTACATGGGTACAATACTAATCATTAAAAATAAGCTGACACATGTCTAATGGTTTTTCGATGTAGTGTATATTATGAGGTGAAAGGGATGAAAAGTGGGGGTTGAAAGATTCCTAAAGGACCCTGTATCTCTTAAACGACATAGGCGAGGAGTTTGAAACTCGAAGGAAATCAAACAGCTTAAAAATAAATAAATAAATAAATAAGTAAATAAATAAATAAATAAATAAAATAAATAAATATGTGTTCGACCGTTTTTTCATAAATCCAATTTAAGGGGCCTATGGGGAGGGGTGAAGTTCTGGAAGAAAAACGTCCCCTAAGGAAGGATTTTTGGATGTTCACTCTCATCGACCAACCCAAACGATTCAAGTTAGAAGAATTAT
Source organism: Meconema thalassinum (assembly GCA_946902985.2). NCBI lineage: Eukaryota > Metazoa > Arthropoda > Insecta > Orthoptera > Tettigoniidae > Meconema > Meconema thalassinum. The sequence goes on along the minus strand of OX336388.2, from coordinate 1,135,186,839 downwards.
ATTTTGGGGATATGTTTGTTGTGTGTCGATAACGTCTACCAAATGGGATTTTTGGATATTCAGGTTCTAAAGGGGTGTTAATGGGGATAAACCTGCATTTCATTGAATAACAATATGACACGACTATGACGCGAGCGAAGCGAGGCTAAAAATGAGATGATGTGCGTCTATGTATTACTCAATCACGCAAGTACCACTGGTCCGATTTACATGAATTTTACATGGAAGTAGCTGATTTACCTGGTTAACATATAGGTTACTTTTGATTTCAATACTTTGTACTATTTAAAGATGGCGACCATTTTAGTGACTTCACTACACCCTTTGGTTTAAAACTTTCATATTTCCATTTCAAATACAAAGAGAACGCTAAGAAATAGCAAACTTTTGATGGTATGTACGAGGTTAAAAATTACATTTTCTATCCGAAAGGTATCTCCAACCGTTAGCGAGTAAAACCTAAACTTGTGCTATAAAACACGGTCAACGCCGAGCGGTGTAGTTGGACAAAATGTTCCATCCTTAATCTCCCTCTGCGCAGCACCTCGCCTATCCCCTGTTTTAACTGTCACCTTCATATTTTAATTTATTTATGACGCGTAGCGAAGCACGGGTACTTCAGCTAGTTAATTATATTGATAGTGTTGTATAAAACGTATTTTATACTAATTTAACCCTACTTTTTACCTTTTGCAAAAATTATGAAAAAGTAGACTTATGAGATAGATCCGGGCAAATGTCTGTCTGTCTGTCCTTCTGTCTGTCTGTCTAGCTGGCTGGCTGGCTGGCTGTGTGTGTCACCCCCCCCCCCCCTATCAACTCCTGTGCAGCAATCGAATCCAAATTTGGTATGAGTAAAGAATATCTCAAGCCCATGTTTGAATATTATCTCAGTGCTACCAACTGCTGCAAAACCGCAATTGAAATTTGAGCTCCATGTTGGATATCTTGGAACGTGTTCATGGGAGCTATTCAAAAATTGCCACATGTATATATAATACTATTTCGGTTTAATTTCCAGGAGGCCATGCATGGCAATGTTGCCAAAATGATTCAAAGCCTGCTGATAGGTCCAATTATATCTACACTATCAATTGGATTTCAACCAAATTTCGTATGTACTAAGTGTACATAAACGAATATGATTGAGCATATTCTTAAAAGCCACCAGGGCTGCCAATTGTTAATAAATGCTCTCTCTCCATTTTCTTATCCAAAAACCAATATATCAGAAAGTATGCAAGCCGACAGCTTTAAACTATGCACACGTATAGTACACTGACATTCTAGATTAATTTTGAGTAACTAATATACGTCAGTGCTACCAACATGATTCTAAGGCTGCTCATCAGACCAATTTTTAAATAAATGTAACTTCTATACTATCAATTGGGATTCAACCAAATTTCGTATGTGCCATGTGTACCATAACAGATATGACCAAGCTTATTCTTAAGAGCAACCAGGGCTGCCAACTGTTAATAAATGCTGTCTCTCTTTTTACCCTAATATTATTATATCAGAAAGTATGTAAGCCAACAGCTTTAAAATCTGTACACGTATAGTACCTGACATTCGAGATTAATTTCTAGAAACTGATATACGTCAGTGCTGCCATCATGACTCTAAGCCTGCTGATGGGTCCAATTTTAAAATACATATAACTTCTATACTAACAAATGGATTTCATCCAAAATTGGCACAACAAGAAATCACAATATGTCAGATTATTTCTGACCAACGCATGCATGACATAGTTGCCAACATGATTTTACGCGCGCTGATAGATCCAATGTCTAACTGCATGTAACGTCCATGCAATCCATTGGACTTCAACCAAATGTTGTAATCTGTACTGTAAGAGATGGAACTAAGAATATATTCAGTCACCAGGGCATCCAACTGTAGTGCTCTATTAGGCTACATTATACCAGGTATAGTTTGTACTAATTAGACATTTCGTTATTACCAACTTAAATTCGTCATTATTCTAGGTAGGTCTATATAGATTGGCATGAATCTTAAATTTTAAGAAAAGTAGGCTGTTTATTTCGTCATGGAAATTCTTGTCAGTTTTATCATGAAGTCTGGTAGATATGGGGTGATTGTTCTATGATGTAGGTCTCGGATAGGGGTGACTCTACGGGCTTTTAAGGCCAGTCTGAACATTGTATTTTGTATCCTTTGTAGTTTGCTCATGTTGTCAATGGACATAAATCCTATTGCTCGTATGGCGTATTTGATGATGGGTCTTATGAGTGTTTTATATGTTAGTGTGACGTTTTTGGTGGAAAGTTTTGATTTTTCGTGAATCATGGGATAAAGTAGTTTGATGTTCGTTTTGGCTTTGGTGATGGTGTTGTTGTGAGTCTGAAAATGTAATCATCTGTCTAGTGTGATCCCTAAGTACTTGATTTCCGGGGCCCACTGTATGTTGAAAATACGTATATGCTGTTGAGGTTGGACATATATGTGTGTAAAATGAATCGTTTTGGCTTTATTGACGTTAATTCGAATTTTGTTTTTAGTGAGCCATGTTTGTAGTTCATTTACGTGTTCTTGTAAGTGTCGAATGGCTAGTGCTGTGTTACGTGATTTTGCTAAAAATGCTGTGTCGTCGGCGAACACATGGGTGGACATGTGATCCGATAATGGGATATCATTTACTGCCACCAGGAATAAAAGAGATCCCATTATAATACCCTGAGCCACGCCGGCTTGGATGTTCCTGTATGATGAGTTTATGTTGTTGATTGAAGAGTAGCGTAGACTAGAACATGACCACGATGTCTAAGCCCCGCAAATTAAATAACAACTGTCTACACATGAAAACTGCAAAATAGTTTTAGGAGAATGTAGGAATGTTTGCCACATGTTTCTCTGACAGGATAGCATTACATTACATTTAGCTAAAACGCTGATTAATTGTGCATACGATAGCATAGAGAATACTACAGTCCAATACAATCCTTGATTCACAATCGGTCAGTTTTCCCATGTGTCCTTGAGCAAATTGTACCGGACTATCGTGATACAGAGTAAATCGTTGTTGCCTAGTGACAACCTGTCCATCAATGGTGCGGCGTTGACTATCAAGATACAGTGTTAGTCCTTGTCGCCTAGCGATAATATACCCGTATATAATAATATAATATCGTAAGGCCTCGGATGCCGGGTGCAAGCTTTGTTATTGGACACCCAGAGGGTAGCTTGCATGTCGAATTTCATTGTTCTTTGACTATGAAAGTCAAGGAAGTTAGATGTTTGATATCTAAGCTCCTTGAACAGTATAGCGCTTTCTAGTAGAGAAATGAGGAACTTTGTGTTGGCGGAAACTCCCGAGATTAATTTTGCCATTATGAACTCGGCCTACAGAATCCAAATGGGTTCTTTCTCATGCCAACATCGTATGTTATGCGTATCGTATTTTTGCCGCCATTCAAAAATCACTTACCACGGCCAGGAGCGAACATGCAATCTTGGGGTTAGTAGACCAACACGCTTTCCACTCACCCACCGTGGCAAGCTAATATGCCCGTCAAGTTATTAGATTCTATTTTGGTGTGACCTTGAATAAATGTATATTCGCAATTATTTTAATACGATATAATCAAGTAAGGTGGGGTTCAATCGATAATGCCTGACTGACATTACATTTTAAGACAACAAACGTCGTCGTAGCGCAAATACTCCCCGATATATTTCAGTTTTAGTAAAGGGTGAAATTTCTTCAAAACTATATGAAGTATGGCGTTAAATATGTGGAGTAAAAGGGAGAGGGTGGAAGTATTAAATTGTTTTATTAATGTATTTGAAATTCAGTCTTTGTCAGGTGCCTTGTTGCTGTTTAAATGTTTGATGTGAGCTTGTAATTCGTGTTGTGATATGAGTGGTATGTCGGTGCTGGCTGGATGGAGTAGAAATTGAGTAGTTTCTGTATGTATCATTTGGTCGTGATTATCATCACGGATGTGTACGTTATGTGCAAATTGTTCCAGTAGGGAATCTGCCTTCAGTTCTGCTTTGCATTAATTGTTGGTTATTAGTCGCTTGTTGTCGTCTTCGAGATGAGGAACAGGTTTATTACATTTTGTGAATATTTTTGTGATTTACCAAAGTGATACAATGGTTATCTAAACCACTTATGAAGTTATAATTACATTTCACCGAGAAAACGGACAGTAATATTGATATTACTTCTTTTTGTACCTACTAGCTGGACCAAAATAAGACAACGGTTGTTACTTCCCTCATACTTTTATCAAATAGCTTATAAAGATAACAGCGGAAACATCACCGTAAAAGAATGCGCCTGCCTGTAGAAAGCGATTACATTGCCATCTCTTGGTGTAAGTTGACAGCATCGCTCACTCTGCCGTCCACAGCTAGGATTTCACAATGGGCACCAACCAAAATCGTTTTGTGATTTGTCATGGCATGATATTTAGGAATTAAGTAAATTAAAGAGTACCGGCCGCGGTGGCCGAGAGCGCTAACGCGCTACCTCGTGCCTCGCTGGCGTCGGGAGAGCGTGGGTTCGAATCCCACCTCGGCCGTCCTGAAAATGGTTTTCGTGGTTTCCCATTTTCACTACCAGGCATATGCCGGGACGGTTCCTTCAATAGGTCCACGGCCGATTTCCTTTCATAATCCCTTCCCTGACACGTCCTGAAAAGACAAATGCTTGGCCATTGGCTGCATTAATAAAATTATTAAATTAAAGAGTAAGGCTAATGGAGATGAATCATACTTCAGCATGAAGCATGTCCATACAGCTTGCTTAACATTCGAAACAAGAAGTTCCGTGACGAACTAAATAGCCTACTTTTCTTAAAAATTTAGATTCATGTCAATGATTAACCTATAATACACAGATCTATCTAGAATAATGACGAAATTAAGTTGCTAATATCGAAATTTCTAATTAGTTAGAAATACTGTACACCTGGCATAATGTAGCCTAATAGAGAACTACAGTTGGCAGCCCTTGTGACTTAATATATTCTTAGTTTCATCTCTTAAGGTACAGAATACAAAATTTGGTTGAAGTCCAATGGATAGCATGGAAATGACATGCAGTTAAACGTTGGATCTACCAGCACGCGTAAAAAAATGTTGGCAACAATGACATACATGTATTGGTCAGAAATAATCTGAAATAATATGATCTAGTGTTGTGTCAATTTTGAATGAAATCCATTACTAAGTAGAGAAGTTACATGCATTTTAAAATTGGACCTATCAGCAGACTTATAATCATGTTGGCAGCACTGGCGTAGGCTTATATTAGTTACTTCAAATTAATCTAGAATGCCAAGTAATATACGTGTGCAAAGTTTAGAGCTAGTGGCTTGCATACTTTCTGATATATTGATATTAGGGTAACAAAAATAGAGACATTATTTATCATCAGTTGGCAGCCCTGGTTACTCTTAAGAATCGGCATAGTCATATCTGTTATGGTACACATAGCACACACGGAATTTGGTTGAAATCCAAATGATAGTATTGAAGTTACATGTATTTAAAGTTGGACCTCTCAGCAGGCTTAGAATCATGTTGGTAGCACTGACGTATATAAGTTACTCCAAATTAATATAGAATGTCAGGTACTATATGTGTGCATAGTTTAAAGCTGTCGGCTTGCACACTTTCTGATATATGAGTATTTGGATTTTAAAAAATGAGAGCATTTATTAACAGTTGGCAGCACTGGTGGCTCTTAAGAATAAGCTCATTCATATCTGTTTATGTACACATAGCACATACGAAATTTGGTTGAAATTCAATTGATAGTGTAGATGTTATATGCATTTAAAGTTTTGACTTATCAGCAGGCTTATAATCATTTTGGCAACACTGCCATGTATGGCCTCCTGGAAATTAAACTGCAATATTATTACCTATACGTGTGCCAATTTCGAAATAGCTCCCATTCATACCTTCCAAGATATCCAACATGGAGCTCAAATTTCAATTGCGATTTTTCAGCAGTTGGTAGCACTGACATCATTTTCAAATATGGCCGTGAGATATTCAGGTATAGATCTTTAGTCCTACCAAATTTTGTTTCGATTGCAGCAGCCGTTTAGGAGTTGATAGAGGGGGGGGGGGGGACACACACAGCCAGACAGACAGAAGGACAGACAGACTGAAGGACAGACAGACATTTGCCCGATCTCATAAGTCTACTTTTTCCTCATTTTTGCAAATGTGAAAAGTGGGCTAAAAATATAGGAGATAATTCATGACATGGTGATTGTTCAGGTTTGCTTCTTGTGGGAGCGGTGTGTTGACGGGGCCGCACGTCGGTGGCGCTAGCTGGGAGACTGGACGTCAGCCGAGCCCGCCAGCGGCTGTATGGACAACTGATCAGCAGCTCTGCCCTATCTGGTGGCCAGTCTGATTTGGTGGTCCTTGTTAGCCTACTTTTCACTTTTTGCAAAAATTAGGAAAAGTAGACTTATGAGTTTGATTCGGGAAAATGTCTGTCTGTCTGTCTGTGTATGTCCCCCCACTATCAACTCCTAAACGGCTGCAACAATCGAAACCAAATTTTGTATGAGTAAAGATCTATACCTGAATATTTCAATCCCGTATTTGAAAATGATGCCAGTGCTACCAACTGCTGAAAAACCTCAATTGCAATTTGAGCTCCATGTTGGATATTTTGGAAGGTATGCACGGGAGCTATCCCTATATTGGCACCACACATATAGACAATAATATTTCAGATTAATTGCCTCGGGGCCATACATGGCAGTGTTGCCAAAATGATTCTAAGTCTGCTGATAGGTCCGATTTTTAAATGCATACAAATTCTACATTATCAATTGGATTTCAACCAAATTTCGTATGTACTATGCGTACATAAACAGATATGACTGAGCATATTTTTACGAGCCACCAGGGCTGACAATTGTTGATAATTGTTCTCTCTATTTTTTAAATCCAAATACCAATGTATCGGAAAGTATGCAAGCCGACAGCTTTAAACTATGCACACGTATAGAACCTGACATTCTAGATTAATATGGAGTAATTAATATACGTCGGTGCTACCAACATGATTCTAAGCCTGCTGATAGGGCCAATTTTTAAATGCATGTAACTTCTATACTATCAAGTGATTTCAACAAAATTTCGTATGTGCTATGTGTACCATAACAGATATGACCAAGCTTATTCTTAAGAGCAACCAGGGCTGTCAACTGTTAATAAATGCTGTCTCTATTTTTACCCTGATATTAATATATCAGAAAGTATCTAAGCCAACAGCTTTAAAATTTGCACACGTATAGTACCTGACATTCTAGATTAATTTGTAGAAACTAATATACGTCAGTGCTGCCAACATGACTCTAAGCCTGCTGATAGGTCCAATTTCAAAATACATATAATTTCCATACGAACAAATGGATTTCATCCAAAATTGGCACAACAAAAGATCATAATATTTCAGATTATTTCTGACCAACGCATGCATGACATTGTTGCCAACATGATTTTACGCACGGATGGATCCAATGCATGTAACTGCATGTAACGTCCATGCTATCCATTGAACTTCAATCAAATTTCGTTTTCTGTACCTCAATAAATGGAACTAAGAATATATTCAGTCACCAGGGCTGCCGAGTGTAGAGCTCTATTAGGCTACATTACATTAGGTATAGCCTATTTTGAACTAATTAGAAATTTCGTTATTACCAACTTAATTTCGCCATTATTCTAGATATGTCTATATAGATTGGCATGAATCTAAAATTTTTAGAATAGTAGGGCTCTTTAGTTCGTCACGGGACTTCTTGTCAGTTTTATCATGAAGTCTAGTAGATATGGGGTGTTTGTTCTATGATGTAGGTCTCGTATAGGGGTGACTCTAGAGTCTTTTAAGACCAGTCTGAGCATTGTATTTTGTATTTCTTGTAGTTAGCTCATGTTGTCAATGGACATGAAGCCTATTGCTGGTATGGCGTATGTGATGATGGGTCTTATGAGTGTTTTATATGTTAGTGTGACGTTTTTGGTGGAAAGTTTGGATTTTGCGTGAATCATGGGATAAAGTAGTTTGATGTTCGTTTTGGCTTTGGTGATGGTGTTGATGTGGGTCTGAAGATTTAATCTTTTGTCTAGTGTGACCCCTAAGTACTTGATTCCCGGGTTCCACTGTATGTCATTGTTATAAATACGTATATGTTGTAGAGGTTGGACGTATCTGTGTGTAAAATGAATCGTTTTGGTTTTATTGACGTTAATTTGAATTTTGTTTTTAGTGAGCCATGTTTGTAGTTCGTTTACCTGTTCTTGTAAGTGTCGAATGGCTAGTGCTGTGTTACGTAATTTTGCTAAAATTGCTGTGTCGTCGGCGAACACATGGGTGGACGTGTGATCCGATAATGGGATATCATTTACTGCCAACAGGAATAAAAAACAGCTCCCATTATACTACCCTGAGCCACGCCGGCTGTATGATGAGTTTAAATTGTTGATGGAAGTGTAGAATTGTCTGTTAGATAAGTATTGTTGTATTATCGTAATGTATGTGCGGTGAATGTTTAGTTTAATTAATATATGTACAATTGACGGATGTTGTACCCAGTCAAAGTCTTGTTGGATATCTAAGAACAGGGCAACCGTGTGTTGATTGTGTTAGTAGCCTTGAGATGTGTATTCCGTGACTCGTAGTAATTGCTGCGTAGTGGAATGTTGAGTACGGAAGCCGAATCGGAGAGGTATTAGTGAGTCATTAATGTGTGTTTTAATTCGTGAGAGTAGTATTTTTTCGAAAAGTTTTGAGAGGTGACTAAGTAAACTGAATGGACGGTAGCTACTGGGTTTCGTGGATTTTTCCCTTGTTTAGCAAAGCACATTATTTTTGCTATTTTCAATCAGTGGGAAAGTGTCTTAAAATTAATATGGCGTTTTAGGGAATCTGCCTTAAGTTCTGCTTTGCCTTCATTGTCAGTTATTAGTCGATTGTTGTTCTATTACATTTCGTGAATATTTTTGTGATTTTCCAAAGTGATACAATGGTTATCTAAATCACTTATGAAATTATAATTGCACTTCACCGAGAAATCGGACAGTAATATTGATATTACTTCTTTATGTACCTACTAGCTGGACCAAAATTAGTCAAAGGTTGTTATTTCCCTCATACTTTTATCAAATCTACTATATAAAGCTCAAATACCACTCACTCACTCACTGACTGATTCATTCATCACGAAATCTCAGAAACCACCGAACGGATTGGAATGAAATTTGGTATGCAGCTCCCTCAAGGGCCGCAAACGCACACTATGAAAGGATTTTTGGATATTCAGGTTCTAAAGGGGTGTTAAGGGGGTAGACCTGCATTTCATTGAATAGCAATATCTCCCGATTGGTTTCATTGGGGGATGTGATACTCGGCATATAAACTCATCATTAAAAATAAGAAGACACTTGTCTGTGGGTTTTCGATGTGGTGTATATTATGAGGTGAAAGGGGTGAAAAGTGGGGGTTGAAGGATTCTTAACGGAGCGTGTATCTCTTAAACGACATAGGCCAGGAGTTTGGAACTCAGCCGAAAAAATCAGAATAAAAAATAACTAAACTGGTGTTTGACCATTTTTTGATAAATCCAATTTAAGGGGCCCATGGGGAGGGGTGAAATTATGGGGGGGGGAACGTAATATGTCTGAGTGTAAAATTATACATGGCCTATGTTGTAGACAATGACACATTACATCTTTTTTGTCTATTGCTATTTCATCATACGACGAATACTTACGGAGTTATAAATGATTTTGTACTTTTTGGCCGGAATTTTCTAAGTCCCAGGAATGACATAAAAATTGATTCGAATGAAATTTCAAAAAATAGTATTTTTTAATACTTTTATTATATTTTTCACGTCTTTTAGGGTCCGAAACCAACATGATATTTTGATGTTTTTTTTTCGTCCCATGCATTTTTGGTTTCAGGTGATATAATTATTTTCCACTAGGACCCATGCTTATCTATCTATTTAACTAATGTTATAACGGGATTCCAAATGTTATTGGTGGCGAAGCCGCGGGTAACAGCTAGTAGCGTATAAAGATAACAGCGGAAACTTCACCGTAAAAGTATGCGCCTGCCTGCCATCTGATGTTGACATTTGTCATGGCATGATATTTAGGCATTAGGTAAATTAAAGAGTATGATTAATGGAGATCAAGCATACTACAGCATGAAGCATGTACTGCTTACTTAACATTCGAAAAAATGTAGGATATAATTCATGACCTGGTGATTGTTGAGGATTGCTTCTTGTGGGAGCGGAGTGTTGACGGGCCGCACGTTGGTGGCGCTGGATGGGAGCCTGGACGTCAGCCGAGCCCGCCAGCGTCTGTATGGACATCTGTTCAGCAGCTCTGCCCTATCTGGTGGCCAGTCTGATTTGGTGGTCCTTGTTAAGCTACTTTTCACATTTTGCAAAAATTAGGAAAAAGTAGACTTATGAGATCGATTCGGGAAAATGTCTGTCTGTCTATCTCTCTGTGTATGTCCCCCCACTATCAACTCCTAAACGGCTGCAACAATCAAAACCAAATTTTGTATTAGTAAAGATCTATATCAGAATATCTCAATCCCATTTTTGAAAATGATGCCAGTGCTACCAACTGTTGAAAAACATCAATTGAAATTTGAGCTCCATGTTGGATATCTTGGAAGGTATGCATGGGAGCTATCCCAAAATTGGCACACACAATTATAGACAATAATATTTCAGTTTAATTGCCACGGGGCCATTCACGGCAGTGTAGCCAAAATGATTCTAAGCCTGCTGATAAGTCCAATTTTTAAATGCATACAACTTCTACACTATCAATTGGATTTCGACCAAATTTCGTATGTGCTATGTGTACCATAACAGATATGGCTATGCGTATTCCTAAGAGCCACCAGGGCTGCCAACTGTTAATAAATGCTGTCTCTATTTTTTTTAATAATATCAATATAACAGAAAGCATGAAAGCCAACATCTCTAACTTTTGCACACGTATAGTACCATACATTCTAGATTAATTTGGAGTAACCAATATACGTGAGTGCTGCTAACGTGATCCTATGGCTGCTGATAGGTCCAATTTTAAAATACATGTAACATCTATACTAACAAATGGATTTCATCCAAAATTGGCATAACAAGAGATCATGATATTTCAGATTATTTCTAACCGACACATGCATGACATTGTTGTCAAATTGTTTTTACGAGCGCCGATAGATATAATGTCTATCTGCATGTAACGTCCATGATTTCCATTGGAATTTAAACCAATTTTTGTACTGCACGTTAAGAGATGGAACTAGGAATATATTCACTCACCAGGGCTGCCAGCTGTAGTGCTCTATTAGGCTGCATTATATCAGGTATATTTCGAAATAATTGGAAATTTCGATATTACCAACTTAATTTCGTCATTATTCTAGATAGGTCCATATAGATTAATCATTGACATGAATCTTAAGTTTTAACAAGTAGTTCCGTGAAGAACTATACAGCCTATTTTCATAATATATCCTACTTATGTTAATTGCCACTATCAACATACAAAATTGCAGTTTGATTGCTGTAATAGATTCGTCGATATTGAGAACCGACTAAATACTCCGGATTTTTATATATGTAGGTCCTTGAGTTATGTACTGTTACATGAAGATTATTGTGTACGTGTAGCATTGAAACTTCAATCGCATGATTAGGACACAAGAAATAAAAACGAGATTTAAAATTTCGCAAGCTGCCATCTTGTGGTTATGGAAACAATTGAAATAAATTAGATGCCAGTGGATTAACATTTGTATAAGGATTTACTGTACCAAGTTTCACTGCACTCGGATGGTTAAATTGCGAGAGACGTCCATGTGATATTTATACTTCGCGTCACCGCCATGTTGGATTTGTGATCACCAGGTTATTGAAAGTCCTATATGTGAACTTATGTTCATAGCCCCTATGAACATAAAAAATCAGTTTGATTGCTATAATAGATTCGTAGATATTCAGAGCCGTCTAAGTATTTCGGATGGTCGCCATGTTGGATTGTTAAATGTATAGGCCATAGCGCCATGTACCATTACAGGAAAATTATAGCGTAGGTTCATTATTCAAACTTTTACTTCGATCGCATGATTACGACACAAGAAATAAAAACTTATTTTTAAGATTCGCACAGCTGCCTTCTTGATGTAATGTAAACATTTGAACTAAATTAGATACCAGTGTATTGCAATGTACATAAACATTTCCTGTGCCAAGTTTCATTGCGTTTGAAACATTAAATCGCGAGAAAGGTCTATTTAACATTTTCACATTCGCTTGGTCGCCATGTTCGTTTTGTAGTTAACCGGTTTTTGAAAGTGTTATAGATGAACTTCCATTAGTGCTCTTTATATCCGTACAAAATTTCAGAGTGATACCGCTAATAGTTTCAGAGATATAGAATGCCGGTGAAATATTTCGCACAGCCGCCATCTTGTGGTTATGTAAACAATTGAGCGAAGTTAGATGTCGGTGCATTACAATGTGTACAAACATATACTGTAACAAGTTGTATTGCGTTTTGTTGGTTAAATCGCGAGAAACGTCTATTTAAATGTCGCAAATTCGCTTGGCTGCCATGTTGGTTTTGTAGTTACCAGTTTTCCAAATATCACATAGGTGAACTTGCAGTAGTTTCTTTTATCACCGTAAAAAATTCCAGGGTGATATCGGTAATAATTTCGGAGATATTGATTTCTGATGAAATATTTCTCACAGCCGCCATCTTAAATTGGTGAGATGTAACCAAATTTGAAGGGCACGGTCGGGGTCGTCCTGAATAGTGCTATGAAATTACCGAGTTTCATTGAAATCTCTCCAACCGTTTAGAAGTTATTAGGGGGGACACCCACACGCACACACAGACACACGGACAAAAGGTGATCTCATAAGCCTATTTTTTTTTAAATTGAAAATAGGCTAAAAGGTAGGCTCTTTAGTTCGTCACGGAACTTCTTGTCAGATTTAACTAGTTGCTTATGATATTAAATGCTATATGATCTTAATTTAATATAATCTACTGTGTTTTATACTTCAATTTGTTACTATGCTTATAAACCCTAGAGGGTACCTGTCTGGCATTGGAGTGTATGCCCCAGTGGAAGGTGAAGAAACCAAAAATGAAGATATCCACAACAAAACTACAACAGATTTTGAGTAAAATCAATAGGAATTATTTTCTCTTGTTGATGGATGACTTCAATTCGAGAGTTGGTAAAACGAGAGTAGGACAGTCAATTGGCGCATTTGGTGAACAAGTCTGTAACAATAGCGGAACTAGAATAATAGACTTCTCCACCTACAATCAGCTAATACTAATGAATAGTTTCTTCAATCACAAAGACAGCCATAAATATACGGGGTAAGCACGAGTCACTAGATCAATAATAGATAATGACATCTGTAATATCAATCTAGCTGAAATGGTCTTGGATACAAGAGTTTCTCAAGGCCCAGAATTAGGAACAGATCACTATTAATTTGCCCCACTTGAATAAAACCACGATGATACAGCAAGTTGAAGGAACCGATGAAATCAAATACAACCCTTCTCTATAAATTACACCTTCTTCAGGATCCTAGTATTAAATGGCTCTACCAATTGAAAATTTTGAAGAGGAGTGGAAACTCCTCACAAACATCTTAAAACAGGCAGCCAACGAGAGCCTTGGCACCAAAACGAAATGGCGCAGGAACAGAGGACTCAGAATTTGGGATGAAAACATCAAAGAAATTACTAAAGACAAACAGAAGGCCTATAGGAAATACCTGTATAACAAGACAGATGCAAATTAGAGTACCACAGAAAGCGAGCAATTGCGAAGAGGGAAGTGCGTAATTATCATGGGAGGAACTGGAACGAATTTGTACCCCATTTAGAAAATAATATAACCAGACCTCAGCATCAAAATTACAAAATTTTGAACAATTTAAACAGGAAAACTAAAGACACACTTCGAATGCAATACTTAGTCAAATCACATTCAAAATTTATGGTCACAGAATGTCTCCCATATTCCGTTATTCCACTCAGATAATTTACACATCGAACTTATTACAATGGTAGAAGTAGATGCAGTCCTGATGACACTTAAGTACAATAAAACACCTGGAGAAGATAACTTAAATTTGGAGTTTTTTAAATATTCCTGTGGGTCTTTCCAAGAAAGATCCCTCCAGCTCCTCAATAAAATTTGAGAAGGTGAAGAACCACCTGAAAATTGGAATAAAGCAATAGTTGTGCCCCTTTTCAAGCAGGTTGATAAAAGCGACTGTCAAAATTACAGAGGCATATGTTTATTAAATTCTGGTTATAAAATATATGCCAACATCATTAACAAGAAGTTCCGTGACGAACTAAAGAGCCTACTTTTCTTAAAATTTTAGATTCATGCCAATGATTAATCTATATGGATCAATCTAGAATAATGACGAAATTAAGTTGGTGATAGGTCTATCGAAATTTCTAATTAGTTCGAAATACTGTATACCTGGCATAATGTAGCCTAATTGAGCACTACAGTTGGCAGCCCTGGTGACTGAATATATTCTTAGTCCCATCTCTTAGGGTAGAGATTACAAAATTTGGTTGAGGTCCAATGGATAGCATGGACGTTACATGCAGTTAAACATTGGATCTAACAGCGCACGTAAAATCATGTTGGCAACAATGTCATGCATGTAGCCTATTGGTCAGAAATAATCTGAAATAATATGATCTATTGTTGTGCCAATTTTGAATGAAATCCATTAGTTAGTATTGAACCCTTATTGATCTTCGATAAATAAGTATTCATATTTATTATTATTATTACTACGGCCTAGGCAGCACATAAGGAAGTCGACTTGGATATTAGGGAGGCCAGCATTTCGTAATGATTGCAACAGAAGCTGAGTTGGTAGCTATTCCTGGGGGACGGCCAGAATTAGTCGAGTTCAAGGCCAAATTGTGCAACTACTGTACCAAAAATGGAGACATAAAGGAAGAATCACGAGGTCCTCTCAACGAACATACGATTGAATCAGCCAATCGCAAGAGACCAAGCTGTGACCACGAGGTGGACGGCGTCAGTAGTAAAAAGCGCGCGGAAGTGTGTATCTAAGGAACCGCCGAACGGATTAATCTCCGCTCGAGTAATTTGAGACGTTGGATTTATTTGGAGAAGAATGACACTAGCCCCATCTTTGTGAGACAAAAACTCTGGAAGTTTTTATCCGACTCTGCCCCACTCCTCCGCCCTTGTCAGTTTCTCAAAAATAGTCTGGCCTGACGCCAATCTAGGTCTTATTGTGTGGAGCCTTCAGAGGTATACTCCACGCCAGTTTGAAATGTGATTTTGACGCTCGAATTTATCGGAGTACTTATTGTGTGGAGCCTTCAGAGGCATACTCCACGCCAGTTTGAAGTGTGATTTTGACGCTCGAATTTATCGGAGTACTTAACTTGTGGAGCCTTCAGAGGCATACTCCACGCCAGTTCGAAATGTGATTTTACGCTCTAAAATCAGTGAAGCTAATTTATTTTCTGAGCTCTGGGAAGCTAAAGTCGTAGCGTTTGCAGTATCGAATTTTTAAAAGCTATAATACATTTTGTTCAAAAATCAACTAAATTGTGTGATCTAAATATTTCACGCCAGCGCGTGATAAACTGTAACATTCTTTTAAAGACGACGAGTTCAACTTTAAGGGGGAAGTATCGTATCACCCTAATTAGCGCTTACCAGAACCGAAGTCCAAGACGGGACGGAAATACCGGACGAGATAGCGACTGCGAGTGCAGCCAGGATTTTGAACTTGTTAACGAGCCAGTGGCGCGGACTCGAGATGTATATTTTATGTATAAATTGTGTGTATTGTATGTGTTTTTATAGTGCGTATGTGCGATATAATTAGGGCCAGTCTTCGCTATTAATCGCAGTAGGACAATTGTGGGTGAACTGAGTAGCCTGCAAGCGATTATAGATAGGCAAATATTTAACATTGAACTTTTCTGCCAAGGAGTCGAGACCAAGATGATCAGCACGTGGTTTGAAGTTGGGATGAGCTTCAAGAAATCAACGCAGACGACTACTATGGAGTGCTAAATTGTCCATAGGGCAATGGGTTGAGGAGGATGTCCTTAGTCCTACATGCAGAAGCGGTGATGTACTAAAATTGGATTATTTCAATTATGTAGTTAGATTTGGCCGGGGAACTTTGTAAATAGTCATGTTTTTCTTTCTTGTTTTATAGCTGTTTTTCTTGTACCGACACTATATGTTTAAATGTCCGTTGGCGCGTGGCCAATGTGTTTGTTGATATTTTTGATTTTTTTTTTGAGTCATGTGTAATGTACGCGGCGTGCGTGCGTGATTAATCCTTGCAATTGCGGAACCCGTTACATTCGATAAATGGTGCTTTATTAACGTTAATATTTGAAATAGGAATGGGAGGAAATGATTGTAAAACATTTTGCTGAACAGGTTATTATTCATGTTAGGGTAGCCGAGTGCACCAACTTAAAAGTAATTGTAGAACACCTTCGTTCTAATTTGATAGATTTTTCTTGAGTCCTTTTCAGGTGACTAGTCACGGCATAGAACGATGGCGCCAGCATGTGGATATTGTTTGTGTCTTTTATTTCAGGGTCTGTCAAAACCCATACGTGTGGTTCAGTGTGTGTTGATGTGTCTAGTGTGTGTTGATTCTACGTGAGGAGGGGGTAGTTGTCCTACCGCCCTTATATATTTTTGCTGCTGTTGTATTTTAGATGGAAAGACAGAGTGCTCTTGGGAGACTGCTGATTCTTGTCCATATGTTTTTCTGACACACACGTATTATTGTGCTTTGGGGCACATTTCTTCGAGGTTCGACCCCATGTTCTGGGAGGTCGAGGTTATTGACACGTGGGTTGACAGACATGCAGAGTTCCACAAACCGCCCGTTTTGCCTGTGACTTATTTTGATAGGCAGTCCTTTTTGTCCGACTGAACCCTGTAAGCTTTCATGCAGCAAACCTGTTCATTGTGATGGCTAATTTTAAGCCATAATTAATTGGGGAGTTCGCCATGTGTGTAACGGATTGTTGTACCTTGTATGGATAAGAATATTGTGATTAACGTAAATGTTGGCTGTTTGCCTATTGCTTTGTTGATGACTCGATTTCATGTAATTTTGTTTGTCACACCCGTTTGGTGTAGTGGTAGAGTATTTGTAAATTTTGACAGCGGTCATTGGAGTATTTTTCTATTGGTCACGTGTTAATGTACTTGTGTTGATTTGTGTGAGAAGTCCTAAGATTTTAGGCAGTAAATGTTGCTACGGCAATTCAAGTCCAATTTCACACGGAAATTTTGTGTTTGTTTATAGTAGATTTAGGAAGTGTCGGTTTAATTTAATGTATTGTAGTTGTGTTCCCTTGTGTCGGTCTAGCTCTAGGAAATGCGGATTCGTTGTCTGAAGGGTCATTCTGGATGATAACGAATCACGCATTCAAAGTACACATCGTGGTGCATGTAGAACGGCGAACGCACTTATATGGTCACTTTTTGTATCTTTTATTTAAGGACACTTGGTCCAGGTAATTAATCTCTCCAGAGATATCGCCTAAGTTTTTGGCATTTTTATTAAGCGGGAGTCAGTTGGGAGTTTTTGTTGTTAATTGTTTATGTGTAAATATGGTGATTTGTTATTAAATTCAGTTGTTTTTAACCCTGGCTTCACTCTTTCCTGCATGTTATTTTGTTATATGTTACCCTGCAAGTTAATGAAGCGCCCTGACAGCAACTTACGAATATGACCTGCTACGCCCCGAATCTGAGTCTCATATGCTTCTTTGCAAGGGTTCATAAAACAAAAATGGCTGCCCAAGTGGGGATTGTTGTTGTTGTTGCTTCGCTGATCTCATATTTATTTCGTTGAGAAATGATGCCAGGTCAAGCGGACATGTAAATTCAGTAAATGGAGGCGATGTTGTACCGCCATGTGCATTAGTAAAATCACTGAGTTCCTAAAGTTAGAAATATTGAACAAGGTTAGAATTTGATTTGGTATTTGTTATAAACTTGTTCTGGCGCCCACATTAAAATTAGAAATTTGCATTATTGATGAACTCAGTCAAAGCAGGAAGATGTTGCCTTATATCTGACATTTAATTGACTTCGGTTAATTGGTGTTTCGTAAATTTTGTTGGTTAGGAATTTAAAAGCAGATCACTAGGGGTTATTTTGTTGTTTGGGAATAAGTGTCATTGTATTCAGTAAATTTTGTTACTGAAATTTTCATTAAATTAGAGCCAGTAATATTTAAATGTGTGACATGTATGTGCGTATAGGGCTGAAACCTTAGCCCATAACCCTGTTTTTCTCTGAATATATTTGTGTGTGTGAAATGGCGATTGTTGATGAAATTAAGGCATTGTTAGAACAGATGTCGATCCAAATGTCCGCGAAAACGGAGGAACAATTAGAACAAATGTCCACGAAAACGGAAGAACAATTAGTGCAGATGTCCGTAAAGACGGAAGAACAATTAAAAGAACAATTAGAAGCTCAGCGTGAGCATAATGAAAAACAATTACTTGATATGAGCGGTAACATTTCGGTCCAGTTAGAAGTCCAGAAATTAGACACTGACAAACAATTCAATGAACTAAACCACAAATTGTCACAACAGGCGGTAACACAAACCGAACAGTTAGGAAAAATCACAAATGATATTAATCAGAGCGTTCAAAAAGTAGAGAAACTGGCAGGCGAGGTTGCGGAAAACAACATCAAACAGTTAGGCGAAATGAAGAAATTGGAGGCGAAATTTGATAACAAATTAGTACAATTTGACGAGATGGTGGCAGATAAACTCAAGCAGATAGAGGCAGCATGTGTCAGTAACACTGCGGGAGTGAAGAAAACCCAAGAGAAACTACAGCAGCAAATTAATTCGGTAGATAACAACGTGCTGGAATTAATAAAGGAAACAGATAAAGTCAAGGCTGAAACCGAGCGGATACACTTGCGGGAAAACTTAGAGGAGCAATTAGGCAGAACACAAGAGATCATAAGAAAAGAGATGGAAGGCCAGCTAATAAACACACAAGAGGTCATAAGACAAGAAGTAGGGGAGCAGCTCGTCAAAACTCAGGATAATTTGGAAGGTCAGCTAATAAAAACGCAAGAGGCTATGAGAGAAGAGGTGGGGGAACAACTAGTAAAAACGCAGGAACGGATACGTGAAGAGCTAGAGAAAAATCAGGAGAGGAACGAGGAGAAAATAAATAGCTTAAAAAGTAGGATCCGGCGAGATTGGGACCAGCAGGCTCATGCGAATAAGGAAGACAGGCTGGCAGTTTTAAAGCGAATGCAGGCACTGGAGGAAAATATGAAGTCGAAATTACAGGAACATTCAGAATTAATCATAAAAAACGAGATTAGATCGTTAGAGAATGCGACGTTATTTTCAAACGAAAATATTCCGGAAAAGCAAACAAGTATTGGAAGTCCGGCAGGTTCGAAGTTGGCTGAGGACACGAGTCGGGGTCAAAGTCCCAGACTAACGACTAATGCATTCCAGCAGTACAGGGGGGAGACTTCAACTCCGCAACTGAACTTGGCACCAGCACAAGTCATCCAAGTCATTCGGGGTAATGATTTTAAGCCCGATAAGTTTAAAGAACATTCAGGAACCACTCCCAAAGCATTTCTACGGCAATTAACTGACTACTTTAATGACCAACACATCGGCCCGGAGAAACAATTAAGAATGGTGGAGAAATTTTTAGAAGGACCTAGCCTGACCTGGTTTTTAAGTTTCAAGTACACGTTTACAGACATGGCTCAATTCCGCGAGGCGTTTTTGAAGAAGTTTTGGAGTCCTTCGTTACAGCAGGGGTTAAGAATGGACCTGTACACGCGCAAATACCACAGTACACATCCAACCCGTTTTTCAGAATTCTTCAGTCAGCAATTGGTAAAATTCAGGGATTTTGATGACCCGCCTAGCGAGCCGAATATGGTTCTAACCATCGGAAAACAACTCCCAATGCATATCCAACAATTATTAGTCACAGGAAATATTCAGACCGCAGTCCAAGCCGAAGAATTACTTAGACACTTAGATGAGACGAGTATGGTAAGCCCACAGACAGGAAGAAGGAATTTGGAATGTGTCAACACGGCAGAGGTAGTTCAGGGACTCCAAAATAACCACGGCCAGGGGAACCAAAGTAAGACACAGTCCACAGGGACACAGTTCACGCCAAGAAGACAAGATTTTGACGGCCGAAACCAGTACCATAACAACAATCAGAATTATCAGAATAACCGCGGGAGATATTATCAGAATAACCAAAATCAAAATAATCAGTGGACGTACCAGCGGGAATACACGAATTGGAGGGGAAACCAGAGACAAGGCAGACCTTACCAAAGAAATGGAGATGGTAGATGGAGTTACGGCATGGACTATCGCCAAGAAAACAGAGGAGATTATAGGAATAACTGGGACGAACGATATATTGAATCCCGTAAATACTTGGATCAATTAAGTAATGAAGAAGCGGAGAAGGAGAAGTGGGGGCGTGCCATGGCGAACAGACAGAGCCCAGACAACCATCAAGGAGAGGGGGCAGAGAGTTTACTGAGGCAACAGGAGCGACAGAATGATAACCGGCGAAACACATCTAATGGGGCCCGGGATAAAAAAAAAACCCAAATGAACTGAAAGGAGACAGGCTAAAAACGGAGATCGCCAGGGAGCAAGAAGAGATGATAGTGGCCAATATAGAAGAGTGGGTAGCGTTCCCAGACGACTGCCTGGAGGAAGTGGTGAAGAACCGTGAAAATGTTATCAGACAGCTACCAATTATTTACGCGCATATTGGAGGTATGAGGGTGAGATGTTTGATTGATACAGGTAGCCAGGTGAGCTTAGTCACTGAAATTTTGATTAAAGAAATAGCAAGAAAACAGACTGTTCCTATTATGCCGGTACCGCTAATGAAAGTCAGAGGTGTCATTCCTGACAAAACTATGAATTGTAAACAGCAAGCATTTCTAGATCTGGAAATATTGAACCATACTTTTTCACAAACATTCATTGTTATTCCAAAGATGAACTACAATATAATTTTAGGAGCCAACTTCATCTGCGATTTTCATGCTGTAATTGATTTACATAACAACACTGTAAGCTTCAAACAAGTAGAAGGATTGGATCATGTGGGTTTAAATATGGAAGAGAATCCGCTGGAGAGAGAGGCCAATACTTGGGTTGTTGAGGAATGCACTAATGAGGCCGGAGATAAGATCTTGAGGGGAGAGCAAGTCAACCAGACAGCAGTGCTAGAAATGGACAGCCGAGATATTTCGCAGGAACTTTGGGTGCATTTGGCGGAAGAAGAAATGGGCGGAACCAAATTCGAAATTCTACTTCAGGAGCGAATTAAGGAAGCCATCGTAGGGGAATCTGATAGAAGGAGATTGGAAGAAATTTTAAGATTACATAAAGGAGCTTTTGACACCGTACCTGGGAAAGTTTTAAATTTTCAATATGCGATGCAGGTAACAGATTGGACCCCATTTAAAAGTAAATTGTACCCGATCCCAGAGAAGCATTTTTCTCAGGTGAAGGACATTATTACTAACTTATTAGATTCTGGCATGATAAGGAAAGCTGCAACTCCTTATCTGAACGCAATATTGGCTGTGACCAAGCCAAACGGATCAATTAGGCTATGCCTAGACGCGCGAGTTTTAAATAGCAAACTGCTAGTTGAGCACGACCAAGCACCGAGGATCAAAGATGTTTTGAAAGGCATCCGCGGGAAGAAGATATACTCAAGTGTTGATTTGACGAATAGTTTCCACCATCTTGAACTTGAAGAAAAATCCCAACTGTTGACGGGATTTTTATTCGATAATCAAAGTTATATCTGGTGTCGAATGCCCTTTGGCGTGAAAACTGCGGGATGTGCACTCATTAGAGCACTCGATAGAAATCTGACTGAGGAGGTCAAGAACTTCACCACGAGATATGTTGATGACATATTAATCGCTTCTGAGACAATGGAAGAACACTTGATAAATTTAAATAAACTGCTGGACAACCTGAGAACCATGAACTTCAAGATCAACTTAAAAAAGTCACATTTTTGCCAGAGCGAAATTTTATATTTGGGACATATAATTGATGTCGAGGGCGTGCGGCCTAATCCAGCCAAGATTGATGCTATTAAGAAATTTCCCACACCTACCAAAGTCAAACATGTTAGAGCATTTTTGGGAGTGACAGGTTTCTTCAAAGAAAATTGCCCTGGTTACACAGAAACAGTAGCGCCTATGCAGGAGATGTTGAAGAAAGCGAATCGATGGTCGTGGAACGAGGAGTGCGACAGGTCTTTTAAAGCAACGAAGGATTTATTGGAAAACTGTGTGAAACTTGGATATCCGGATTTTGAGAAACAATTTATCATTCAAGCAGATGCTTCGTTAATTGGGATTGGTGCTATGCTGTACCAAGAGGACGCTGAAGAACCCAAGAAGAAATCCTATTTGGCATTTACGAGTCGTAAATTACGGAAACATGAGAGGAACTACACAGTTACGGAACTTGAGCTACTAGCAATTCTATATTCTCTCCAACAGTGGCGCAAGATGATCTATGGTTATTCCATCATTGTTAGAACCGACCACCATGCACTGACATTTTTATTTAAGACAACAATAGCAAGTGAGAGAGTTACGCGCTGGTCCATCTACATACAGCAGTTTGACATCACAATAGAGCATTGTCCTGGGAAATTGAACGTCATACCAGATGCCTTGAGTAGAAACCCTGAGGACGGAAACGAAGTAACAGCGGAAGTTCACAATATTACCTTGACACCTAAGGCTCGTGAGTTTTTGGCGAGATTGAAGGATATTCGGAAGGAGCAAGAAGCTGACCCATGGATGATGATGATGATAAAATTCTATAGGAAGGAGTTACAACCAAATTCACCGGAGTACCGGGAAGCCAGTGCTAAACAAGCGAGATTTCACTACTTGAATAACTTGTTACATAAGTACGTGGATGAGCATCATACTAAACTGCGGATCTTAGTTCCAGCATCACTACAGAGGGGATTAACTTGGCATGTTCACGAGAGCCTAGCACATATCGGCACGGATAAGACTGAAGCTACGATAGGGGAGACCTTTACTTGGCCCAAGATGAGATTCACCATTGTTGAAGTAATTAGAACGTGTGACGCTTGTCAGCGCACAAAGCCGAACAACTTTATTCTGAAACAACCTCCAAGACCACTATTACCGCAGAAACCATGCGAGATGCTCGCGATTGATTGCTTTGGTCCTTTAGTAAAAGGAAAGCGTGGATGCCGACACCTCTTGGTATGTGTCGATGTATTTTCGAAGATGGTCGTGCTATGTCCTATTCAGAAGACGACATCAGGACAAGTCCTTAGTCGAATTAAGAACAAAGTCATTCCGATGCTTGGGAAGCCGGAATCCATTCTATCAGATCACGGTACCTATTTCACAAGCAATGTTTTTAGGCAAGGTTTGGAGAGCCTAGGAATAAAACACATATTTTCAAGTATTCGTCATCCTTGTGGAAATCCGAGCGAAAGAACAATTCGCTGTGTCGCTAAATACTACAGAGTAATGATTCCTAACGAACACAATAAATGGGTAGACAAAGTAGGGGAAATTGAGATGTGCATGAACACTACTAAGCACGAGTCGACGGGTCAAGTCCCACTGATTGTACACCACAACAGGTTGCCGGAAAGAACTTGGGACAAGATCATTCCTTGCCCAAGGGATCCATTATTAGCGCATGATTTGCGAATCCAGCGAACGAGAGAGCACATGAGGAACCAAGCGGACCGAAGGCTGAGACGGTACCGAGGAAAGAAGTTTCACCGAGAGTTACAAGAACAAGAATTAGTGCTGGTTCGTAGACCACCAATCTCCGACCCTAAGAACAAAGTCTTCGCCAAGTTCTGTCCAAAATTCATTGGCCCGTTCCGGGTAATTAAGAATCTGGGTAACAATGCCTACAGATTAGAAGAAGTGAGCACTGGTGCAAAATCTGTTTTTAATAGCGCCAATTTGAAACCGTACTACAGAAGGGAACCATTTGATGATTAGGAAAGATGATATGTGCAGAATCTGTATTGCAAAAATTTTTTTTTTTGAAAGCAAACACTCAAATCCACGGGGAGCGCGTGAGTACGCACTTTGTTTGTAAACAACGAGCAGCTGAGACGACGGGAGTGGCAACTACGTGGGGAGAAGGGGGAGACCTAGAGAAAATATGAATGACATTCCAGCGAGAAGGGAGCACACTAATTGAGTCAGAGGGGCATACGCTCGAGCAGCTGAGTGAGATTTAAAGAGATGTGTTGTTACTACAGTGGATTTTGTTTTTGAAATCCAAACCAATAAATTGTTTCGAATTTCAAAACCTTGCTGAAGATAAATGAACCCTTATTGATCTTCGATAAATAAGTATTCATATTTATTATTATTATTACTACGGCCTAGGCAGCACATAAGGAAGTCGACTTGGATATTATGGAGGCCAGCATTTCGTAATGATTGCAACAGAAGCTGAGTTGGTAGCTATTCCTGGGGGACGGCCAGAATTAGTCGAGTTCAAGGCCAAATTGTGCAACTACTGTACCAAAAATGGAGACATAAAGGAAGAATCACGAGGTCCTCTCAACGAACATACGATTGAATCAGCCAATCGCAAGAGACCAAGCTGTGACCACGAGGTGGACGGCGTCAGTAGTAAAAAGCGCGCGGAAGTGTGTATCTAAGGAACCGCCGAACGGATTAATCTCCGCTCGAGTAATTTGAGACGTTGGATTTATTTGGAGAAGAATGACACTAGCCCCATCTTTGTGAGACAAAAACTCTGGAAGTTTTTATCCGACTCTGCCCCACTCCTCCGCCCTTGTCAGTTTCTCATAAATAGTCTGGCCTGACGCCAATCTAGGTCTTATTGTGTGGAGCCTTCAGAGGTATACTCCACGCCAGTTTGAAATGTGATTTTGACGCTCGAATTTATCGGAGTACTTATTGTGTGGAGCCTTCAGAGGCATACTCCACGCCAGTTTGAAGTGTGATTTTGACGCTCGAATTTATCGGAGTACTTAACTTGTGGAGCCTTCAGAGGCATACTCCACGCCAGTTCGAAATGTGATTTTACGCTCTAAAATCAGTGAAGCTAATTTATTTTCTGAGCTCTGGGAAGCTAAAGTCGTAGCGTTTGCAGTATCGAATTTTTAAAAGCTATAATACATTTTGTTCAAAAATCAACTAAATTGTGTGATCTAAATATTTCACGCCAGCGCGTGATAAACTGTAACATTCTTTTAAAGACGACGAGTTCAACTTTAAGGGGGAAGTATCGTATCACCCTAATTAGCGCTTACCAGAACCGAAGTCCAAGACGGGACGGAAATACCGGACGAGATAGCGACTGCGAGTGCAGCCAGGATTTTGAACTTGTTAACGAGCCAGTGGCGCGGACTCGAGATGTATATTTTATGTATAAATTGTGTGTATTGTATGTGTTTTTATAGTGCGTATGTGCGATATAATTAGGGCCAGTCTTCGCTATTAATCGCAGTAGGACAATTGTGGGTGAACTGAGTAGCCTGCAAGCGATTATAGATAGGCAAATATTTAACATTGAACTTTTCTGCCAAGGAGTCGAGACCAAGATGATCAGCACGTGGTTTGAAGTTGGGATGAACTTCAAGAAATCAACGCAGACGACTACTATGGAGTGCTAAATTGTCCATAGGGCAATGGGTTGAGGAGGATGTCCTTAGTCCTACATGCAGAAGCGGTGATGTACTAAAATTGGATTATTTCAATTATGTAGTTAGATTTGGCCGGGGAACTTTGTAAATAGTCATGTTTTTCTTTCTTGTTTTATAGCTGTTTTTCTTGTACCGACACTATATGTTTAAATGTCCGTTGGCGCGTGGCCAATGTGTTTGTTGATATTTTTGATTTTTTTTTGAGTCATGTGTAATGTACGCGGCGTGCGTGCGTGATTAATCCTTGCAATTGCGGAACCCGTTACATTCGATAAATGGTGCTTTATTAACGTTAATATTTGAAATAGGAATGGGAGGAAATGATTGTAAAACATTTTGCTGAACAGGTTATTATTCATGTTAGGGTAGCCGAGTGCACCAACTTAAAAGTAATTGTAGAACACCTTCGTTCTAATTTGATAGATTTTTCTTGAGTCCTTTTCAGGTGACTAGTCACGGCATAGAACGATGGCGCCAGCATGTGGATATTGTTTGTGTCTTTTATTTCAGGGTCTGTCAAAACCCATACGTGTGGTTCAGTGTGTGTTGATGTGTCTAGTGTGTGTTGATTCTACGTGAGGAGGGGGTAGTTGTCCTACCGCCCTTATATATTTTTGCTGCTGTTGTATTTTAGATGGAAAGACAGAGTGCTCTTGGGAGACTGCTGATTCTTGTCCATATGTTTTTCTGACACACACGTATTATTGTGCTTTGGGGCACATTTCTTCGAGGTTCGACCCCATGTTCTGGGAGGTCGAGGTTATTGACACGTGGGTTGACAGACATGCAGAGTTCCACAAACCGCCCGTTTTGCCTGTGACTTATTTTGATAGGCAGTCCTTTTTGTCCGACTGAACCCTGTAAGCTTTCATGCAGCAAACCTGTTCATTGTGATGGCTAATTTTAAGCCATAATTAATTGGGGAGTTCGCCATGTGTGTAACGGATTGTTGTACCTTGTATGGATAAGAATATTGTGATTAACGTAAATGTTGGCTGTTTGCCTATTGCTTTGTTGATGACTCGATTTCATGTAATTTTGTTTGTCACACCCGTTTGGTGTAGTGGTAGAGTATTTGTAAATTTTGACAGCGGTCATTGGAGTATTTTTCTATTGGTCACGTGTTAATGTACTTGTGTTGATTTGTGTGAGAAGTCCTAAGATTTTAGGCAGTAAATGTTGCTACGGCAATTCAAGTCCAATTTCACACGGAAATTTTGTGTTTGTTTATAGTAGATTTAGGAAGTGTCGGTTTAATTTAATGTATTGTAGTTGTGTTCCCTTGTGTCGGTCTAGCTCTAGGAAATGCGGATTCGTTGTCTGAAGGGTCATTCTGGATGATAACGAATCACGCATTCAAAGTACACATCGTGGTGCATGTAGAACGGCGAACGCACTTATATGGTCACTTTTTGTATCTTTTATTTAAGGACACTTGGTCCAGGTAATTAATCTCTCCAGAGATATCGCCTAAGTTTTTGGCATTTTTATTAAGCGGGAGTCAGTTGGGAGTTTTTGTTGTTAATTGTTTATGTGTAAATATGGTGATTTGTTATTAAATTCAGTTGTTTTTAACCCTGGCTTCACTCTTTCCTGCATGTTATTTTGTTATATGTTACCCTGCAAGTTAATGAAGCGCCCTGACAGCAACTTACGAATATGACCTGCTACGCCCCGAATCTGAGTCTCATATGCTTCTTTGCAAGGGTTCAGTATATAAGTTACATGCATTTTAAAATTGGACCTATCAGCAGGCTTAGAATAAAGTTGGCAGCACTGACGTATATTAGTTACTCCAAATTTATCTAGAAAGCCAGGTACTATACGTGTGCAAAGTTTAGAGCTATTGGCTTGCGTATTTTCTGATACATTGATATTAGGGTAACAAAAATAGAGACAGTATATATTAATAGTTGGCAGCCATGGTTACTCTTAAGAATCGGCATAGTCATATCTGTTATGGTGCATATAGCACACACGAAATTTGGTTGAAATCCAAATGATAGTATATAAGATACATGTATTTAAAGTTAGACCTCTCAGCAGGCTTATAATCGTGATGGTAGCACTGACGTATATAAGTTACTCCAAATTAATATAGAATGTCAGGTACTTTACGTGTGCATAGTTTAAACTGTCGGCTTCCATACTTTCTGATATATAGGTATTTGGATAAAATAAATTGAGAGCATTTATTAACAGTTGGCAGCCCTGGTGGCTCTTAAGAATATGCTCAGTTATATATATTTATATACACATAGCACATATGAACATTTGTTTGAATTCTAATTGATAGTGTAGAAGTTATATGTATTTGAAAATTTGACCTATCAGCAGGCTTAGAATCATTTTGGCAACACTGCCATGTATGGCCAGCTGGAAATTAAACTGAAATATTATTATCTATACGTGTGCCAATTTTGAAATAGCTCCCATTCATACCTTCCAAGATATCCAACATGGAGCTCAAATATCAATTGCAATTTTTCAGCAGTTGGTAGCACCGACATCATTTTCAAATACGGCATTGAGATATTCATGTATAGATCTTTACTCTTACCAAATTTTGTTTCCATTGCTGCTGCCGTTTAGGAGTGATAGGGGGAGGCGGACACACACACACAGCCAGCCAGCCAGCCAGACAGAAGGACAGACAGACAGACAAGGACAGACACATAATTTGCCCGGATCGATCTCGTAAGTCTACTTTTTCCTCATTTTTGCAAAATGTGAAAAGTAGGCTAAAAATTAACTACTGTATATAAACACTATGAAAGCATTCTAGGAGAGTAACAATTATTCGGCTACAGGGAGGGAAGATATTGCTGTGATGGTTATTTCACAATGAAAATCCTTCTTGAAAAACACTGCGAATTTAATATTGTAACACACATTGCCTTTGTAGATTTCGAAAAAGCTTTTGACGAAGTAAACCGCAATACCTTACTTAATATTTTAATATCTGATCACACCCCACAACAGTTGGAATAAAACATAAATACGGTAATCTTTACAAACATAGGCTAACTTGATTTATGCAAAGGTTAATAATAAACTATCACAATGGAAATCAATAAACACAGGAGTAAGACAAGGTTGCGGTCTTTCCCCTCTCCTGTTCATAATCTATATGGATGCTCTTAACGAGAATTTAGAGAAACAAGTTATGGCTCCATCTGCATTAACAGAAATCTACAGCTGGACACAATATTATTTGCAGGCGACTTAGTGCTGGTTGCCACCTCGGAAGATTATTTACAGCGTTCAATTTATAACCTGAAACTAGTCTCAGAAAGCTACTCAATGGAAATACCTCTTGAGAAAACTAAGATAATGGCCTTCTGTGGCACGAAACCAGTAACAAGTAAGATCTGCTTGGATAATAACATTTTGGAAAGAGTATTCGATTTTAAATACCTCGGTTACAAACTATCTTTTCTTCAAGAAAAGGGCATACCCGAGAAAAATGTTTAGGAATAATCAAAAGTTTTTAGACCATCATTTGTTGAGAAACACACCCAAACAAGAATCTACAAAACCTTAGCAAGACCAGTACTTAGCTATGGAAGTGAAGCGTGGACCATGAGGAAATGCGATGAGAATCACAAACGAAACACAGAAGTGCTGAATGGTCTTAACAGCAGACCTGTATTGGAATACATACATGAATACCAGAGAAATTGGCTAGGACACATCAACAGGATGAACAGAAGAAGGATCCTAAAGGGACTCATACACCGCCAGGGGGAATTTTCGCATACAGTAACGAATCATATCAGAGCTTCACTAATATATAACATAGAGTTATGAAAACTGACATATGTATAGTAATTAGATAGGGCTTTCATATAATTTAGAGAGAGGAGCAGTATATAAAGTATTTCGTGATATATTGAAAGTATAATATTCGTGATATTTTAAACTCCGTGAATCACAAAAAAACACGATTTAACAAGAAATACCAGTCTGAATAGAATGGTATTTTTTTCATGTAAAGTAAACGCATAAATAGCGAGGATGAACCACCATGAATGTTATATTGTAAATAGTATATTTAAAAAAAATATTAAATTTGTCTTTCAAAAAATGAACAGTTGTTTAATTTTCCAAGTATATCTCAATTATTTTTAAAGATAATTTCATAAATGAGGTTCATCCTCTAGGAATCATATGTTGGAATGTATCTGCCAAGTTTCATCCAGTTTCATCACATAGTTCACGAGATATTGTGTTTTTCCTACCAAAAAGCAACCTTTCGGGTAAACAGCTTTGAATATTAAACACTCCATTGACAGATAGGCGCTTGGTCTCACGTAAAGTGTTATATCTCTGCCAAAACGCTGAATTTACTTATAAAACTTAACAGATATATTGAGAAAGGTATTGTCTTTCATTTAAACGTAAAAGAAAAAAACTTAAATTTTGACAACCGGCGGTGTATGAGCCCCCTAGCAGTCGTCAACTACTGTCCAAGTGGGAAGATCTATAGGTCTACCCAGAAAAGATGGTGTGAAAATGCAAATCTTTTGTATAGGCCGTAATAGTTCTACTAGGAATAATACATGAAAGGATGATGATGATAAGCCGTAATCCTATTCCATGTAGGGCGCAACTGTAAAGGAGCTCTTAAGCTCTAAGCGTCTGTCTTTTAGGTAGTCAGCCCGAAGGCTAGTTGGATCCTCAAAAAGTACCACCGTACCGTTAGGTTATGTGGGTAGATGCCCTCTAAAAGCCAAGGCAGACCTATATTGAGGCGTACTAGGCAAGATGAGGAGTGAGGTAGTTTGCCATTGCTTTCCTCACTGAGTCAGAATGAGTAGAACTTTTCACAGAAATCACAGGCACTGACTGTGCCCCGAATGTCATTACTAAGCACCACCCATACCTCAGTAGCTTCCATATAATCACAGCCATGAGTGAGACTGAGACATCGGTGAAGAGCCACACTTTACTCTAGCCTGTGCCAACAGACAAATGCAAATGTACTGCATTCATCAAGAGATGGCAATCAGGCCAGGCTCTAAGTGTAGCCAAGAAAATAAAATAAATCACATCTGCCACTTGTTTGGCTCATTCTCAACTCGGCTGCTCGGAGCTGGCCAGCAGGCAGCTGAGATGGAGAGACCTCTTCTTAGGGTACTTTCATTTTCTAGCGGATGCAAACGACCGACCCTCGTTCATATGGTCTACATTGAACACACAATTATTCCATCATTGCTAATCATATCGCATGGTGTTTACTTTTGTGACCGTCTGTCTTTTGAGCGATGTCATGTAGCCTATATCTGTGTGTTTCACATCACAAGTTGCGGAGTCAGACACAGGCAGGAGAACTGGCAAGCTGGTTCCGTCCATCCAAGCGGAAGATTACACCCCACCTCCCCCAAGCGGGCTTCATCAAAGTTAAAGAGAAGGCGGGGGAGTGAGGCGGCTCACAAATTGGTCCATACACTTATCTCGACCGCGCACACTCCCTGGAGATGGCTTGTGCCAAAATACAGATCAAATAATTAATTAATTCCCCCGTTCTTCTTAACTGCTTTTATCTCCTACCGTCTGACAAAGCAACATATTCCCCTCCCCTCTCCCTCCTACAACTTCGAGATCTCCTACTGCTACACTCATATTAAAAGTAAGAATTGTACCAGAAAAGCGTAATTTGTATTTAGTTTCTTAAAGGAGAATAGTTACAGTTCAATATGTAAGTAAGAATCACTTTCATTATAAGTCATTAATGAACTCATTGCAAAAAGGAAGGTAGTTCAAGACGTCAATTACTACTGTACGTCATATCCCTGTCACCAAAGAAAAGGAAAGAAAATTCTTATGAGAGACAAATGGAGGACAGCCATTTGGAGGATGGCCTTCTGGAGCAGAGATCCTCCGTGGGGGGGAACGCCCCCTGAGGGGGGTGCAGTGTGTTATAAACGGGGGGGGGGGGGGGGGGGGGCGCCGGCACTGATTGAAATATATATTTCATATTCTGTATTAAATAGCCTATTGTTATCCTCGTATCAATGAACCTATCATAGACAGGAAGCTCCCACGACCTTTCAAGACAAATACACCCATACAAGAACTGACCAGTAGAACCTGCCAGCAGGAATTCTGGGAAAAGGTGTAGAGTAACATTTTACACACAGCACCCTTTCAGCCGCCACCCCCAAACAACCACTAATGGCAAAAAGCTGCTTGACAATGTAACCGCCAGTTCCTTAAAATAATAGATTCTTCCATTTCTGCCATTGTTGACTCGAATTCAGCCAGGCCTTTGCAGTCAGTTCAAGGACAGTGAGTGAACATGTGAATTCTAGTGCGTGTTCAGTGGAAGTGGTTAGCCCGATTTACAATAAACTGATACAAGTGACGCCGTTAGCCATGGATAAGTGGCTTATTAGCAGTGGTAAAGGAGAGACCCCATGAAAGTGATAGTGCTTGCCCTCCTTGGGAACAAGAATAAGAGGGGGGCATTAGATATTTCATGTTTCAGAAGGGGGGCACGACAGAAAAAGTTTGAGAACCGCTGTTCTGGAGGACGGCCTTTTAGAGTATGGCGTTTTGGAGGACAGCCTTTTTAAGCACAGCCCTTTGGAAGCCTTTAGAAGACAGTCTTATAGAGGATAGCCTTTTGGAGGACGGCCTTTTACAGGATAGCCTTTTGGAGGACGACCTTTTAGAATATGGCCATTAGAGGATAGCCTTTTGGAGGACAGCCTTTTTGAGTATGGCGTTTAGAGGATGCCCTTTTAAAGTATAGCCATTTGGAGGATCACCTTTAGAGGAGACACTTTTAGAGGATAGCCCTTTGGAGGACAGCCTTATGGTGTATGGCCTTCTGAAAGATAGCCTTTTAAAGAAAGACCTTAGGGAGGATGGCTTTTAGAGAACAGCCTTTTAGTGGTTAGCCTTTTGGAGGATGTCCTTTTAGAGGATAGCCCTTTGGAGGACATGGCCTTTTGAAGGATAGCCTTTAAAGTATGGCCTTTTGGAGGATAGCCTTTAGAGAACAGCCTATTAGAGGTTAGCCTTTTGGAGGATGACCTTTTAGAGGATAGCCTTTTCGAGGACGGCCTTATGGAGGATAGCCATTTGGAGGACAGCCTTTTGGATAATGGCTTTTGAAGGATGATGTTTTGGAGTATTTTAGAGGATGGCCTTTTGGAGGACAACCTTTTAGAGGATAGCCCTTCGTAGGATAGCCTTTTGAGGGATGTACTTTTGGAGGACGGCCTTTTATAGGATAGCCTTTTGAAGGACAGCTTTATGGATGATAGTCTTTTAGGGGGCAGTCTTTCGGAGGGTAGCCTTTTAGAGGAATGCCTTTCGGAGGACGGCCTTTTGGAGAACAGCCTTATGGAAGATAGCCATCTGGAGGACAGCATTTGGGTGGATAGCATTTTGGAGGATGGCTTTTGAACGATGGCCTTTTTGAGGACACCCGTTTAGAGTATAGCCTTTTGGAGGATAGCCTTTTGAATGATGTAATTTTGGAGAACGGCCTTTTAGAGAATAGCCTTTTGGAGGACAGCCTTATGTAGGATAGTCTTTTAGTTGGCAGACTTTTGGAGGAATTTTGTAGGGTGGCTTTTGAAGGTTGCTATTATATACCATGCCTCCTTACTACATTCTCCGTGCTGTGCACAGTGCCACAGTGCCACAATGGTCATAAGTGTAGGCTATAACTGTAATTACTATCAGGTCTAGTCTTAGTCTTTAGTTACTCCGCCACATGAAACTAAGTAGGCTACCATTCCAGCAATATTCTTTGAGAGTGTGGAAGGAGCGGGATAAATAAAAAGAAAGTGATTTATTTATTTATCGTATGGCTTTTACTGCCGGGAGTGTCCGAGGACATGTTCGGCTCGCCTGAGTCTGTAGCTGCTTCCAGCGGATACCCTAAAGGGTGAGCTACAAGTTCCGTTCAATTTCAAGTAGTTCCAACTTTTGCCACCAGATATCAATGATACCTAGTGGTGAACGTTGGAACTTTGATAGAGCGTTCTGACGAAATCTAACCTAACAAATTTTGCTTTACACAAGTTTAGTCTGTGAAAGGATTTTTTACATGCCATAAATCTATGACATGGGACCGCCGGCTTTACTTCCCCTCCGAACGAAGGCATACTGAAGGATTTTCAACGCTCTTATAAAATCCGACGACTTCGGCCGGGTTTGAACCCGCTATCTTGGGCACAGCAGTTCAGCATGCTACCGACTACGCCACCGAAGCCGCTAAAAGAAAGTGATGATGTTGCAGAATCAATGATATGCTTTTATTCGTCAATCATCTGTACCTGGGTCAGTGCGTCATTAAGTGGCCCTTGGATATTCTATATTGCCCATACTAATTTTCAACATTTCATTTATTGTCAATTGTAGCTCTGCAGTAGGTCAACACGATTGTGCCCAGTGAATGGGCGAGGTACAAGATATAATGTTTAAACGCACTCCTGGAAATAATTACATGTATTAATTAAATTATCAATATGAAATGGGTCAATTTTAATTACATTTTTTCAAAACTTATTTACAGGACCATATCGATTTTTTTCAGGGATGTATTTCAAGACTCCCTCCTTACTTTGACACAGGTATTTAAAAATAAATAGTGTTTTACATTTTTCACAAATCTTTTTAAATGGCATAATTTTAAGTGCATTTTCATGAAGATTTCCATCTAATAAAATTAAACTAAAGTACATTTTGATAAACGAATGTGTTAAAATATATAGCACATATAAGAGGAATTACAACTAAAATTTACAACTTTGTATGGGGAAAAGTTCTGGAAGAAAGGACATTTTTGTATTAAGAAATATATTTTAGCGAGAAATTGGAATCAATACTTGTTCTCCTTTATAGAACATCGGATTCCTCTTCTTCCATTTGAAGCACTAGCATCCATTTTGTTGTTGTTGCTCAATGTCCCTTTGTTTTTGCTTCTAACGCAGATGTATTCTCAAAGTTTGTTTGCCTATTTTCTAATAGAAATGTGTGTATGTCTACCCCTTCTATTTCCCGTTTTCAACAGAGTTGGGAATGAGGTGCGGTGAAAGTCTATGTGACGAATGTTATTTTTACGGCTGGATGCCCTTCCTGACTCCAACCTCAGCAGAGGAGTTTATGAGAGATGAAATGAATGATGATGAATGAAAGTTGGCAAGGATGTGGAAGGAAGTGGCAGTGGCCTGTTAGAAGGTACCGTCCTAGCATTTGCCTGGAATTGAAAATGGGGAAACCACGGAAAATCATTTCAAGGACGGCAGTCGGTGGGGATCGATCCCATGTCCACCGAGTCCGTAGAGAACTTGATCACATGGCCTAGCGCTGCGCTTTAGCGAGGGTAGCTACCACTGTCGGTTTATTCTCAAACAGAAATAAAAATAAAAATGTATGTTTGTGGGGTTTATTAATAAGACGCGCGATTGTGGGAAAGTATCACGAAAGTAGCAACGGGAAAGAGGTATGAAAAGATGAATACAGTGTATCGTTAGAAAGCTAAATGGTGCAAGAAACAAAATTTGAAAATTCTAAAGATTTTCGGTAATCCGGCCAAAAGGGCCCTGCCCACCCTGGGCCGTTAGGCCGCATTGCACAAAATTTGTTTAGTTAATGACAAATACTTTAAGTTGCAGATATTCAAATTAAAATAAGTGTTTTCCTTCTTGAATCTCTAAAAGAATTTTATCATCCCTAGCTTAAGTTCCTGACACTCCCTTACGGTGTATTTTAATAGCGAGGACGGCTCTACAGAACCTTCCATGTAAGGTATATGGAGTGAAGGGCCAGCTGAGGTAAAGTTTCTGATGAGTAGTGCCGTATGTGCGGGGTAGGAAATATTGTATTTGTCTCATAATTCACGCGTATTATGGCGGACATAACTTTAATATTACTACATAAGTCGTGATCTTAAAAGGGGATGGTGAGAGTGTTATAAACAGTGGAGGAGGAAACATCTATTACTACAGAATTTCCACAATTTTTATTCATCCTTAAAAAAGGTATTATTTAAGTACAGTCGAACATGCCCTAACGAACACCCTTATTCAGCGGACACCTGCCTATACGGACATTTATCCTTGGAACCGATTTTATTTTACATAAGACAAGTGTTAAATTAGCCTCTTTTCAGCAGACACCTTGAAGTCTGGACAGCCGACATCGCCATCTGTCCCGACCACTTGACTTATTAAGCTTGACTTCACACGCTGCAGGACATGTTTTACACCGGACCATGTTATCCTTTCTTTTAAAACCATTCTGCAGACATACGGAAATACCTCTTGAATGTCTGTACTACACCTATTTCGAGTCAAAGCAGAGAGAGAGAGAGAGAGTGAAATGCAGGCTACATGGCTACGCTGTAGTAGCCATAAAGTTAATTCTTCTATACATTCCTCTTTCCAAACCTTTTGTTATGGTGTTCTACCTACTGGTTTAAATTTCGAGAATTCTAATTGTCCAGGATTGCTGCCAGTGACTGTTTACTCACGAGTTACCTGGGGATTTTCTTCCCTGCTTGCATCATTCTATTCATAACTCAGATTGCCACCGATAAGGTCGAGCTCAGGTAGTCAACTTGAGAAGGAAAAGACTTGCAGTACATGCGCTAATTAGTGAGACAGAAACACCGTAGCATTTCAGTCATCGAGTAAACGTGAGTAACAAGGGACGAACGTGTTTAGACCTCGAAACAAGAAGAAATGTGATTGTAGAAAGTGACAAGGGACGTTCAGTGAGAAAGCTTGCCGAAAAATTCAAATGTGGGAAAACTCAGATAAACAAATAATCAAAATAAAGATGTTTATGCTTAAGGTGGATGTACTTTGCCGTTAAAATGTTCGATTATTTTTACAAACTTGTTCCAGCGGACACCTCTCATAACGGACATTTTCCCTCGGAACCGACGGTGTCCGCAGAAGGGAGGTTCGACTGTA
Source organism: Meconema thalassinum (assembly GCA_946902985.2). Classification (NCBI taxonomy): domain Eukaryota; kingdom Metazoa; phylum Arthropoda; class Insecta; order Orthoptera; family Tettigoniidae; genus Meconema; species Meconema thalassinum. The sequence goes on along the minus strand of OX336388.2, from coordinate 1,135,150,012 downwards.
GTTCTGTAGAATGTTCACCTCACCTGAACTGTTGCCTTAATTTTTCACCACGCGTACTCTTTACGTAAACTTTTCTAGAAGGTAGCAGAGAGCAACTAAACTGCCCACATATGTTGTATAGTCTTAGATTTACACAGTAGTTGAAAGATTTTATTCATTATACAGGATCTTTCACTCCAAGTGGGGCCCGGCCGCGTGGCGCGTGGAAGGTCGGACGAGCAGCAAATGCAACTTGCTGTGATTCGGGTCGAGAGAAAACCCATACGAATCGCATATAAATAACAAGCGCACATAATAACACATAATCAAAGTAAGGTTGAAGGTTGAAAATGTCCTCCACCTGCATCTGCACATTTCAGACATCGTCTAAGGAAATTTTCATTCACACGCATTAGTTCATCTACCGAGATAGCCTTAATTTCTGTCATGATATTTTGTATGACTTAATCTAGAGTGGGAGGGTTTGAGGCATATACCTTATTTTTCAATTTTCCCCATCAATAAAAGTTGAAGCAATAGGCTTTAACACTTAGATATGTTATAACATTTTGAAACATAGCAATTAAACAATAACCACGTAAACAAGTCATAAACTTATGATACTTGTAACTTAAAATAGGCAAATCATGCGTCGCAACTGTCTCAGCTCCGTGCTGCCATGTGCTCGTCTTTCCTTCAGCTTGATCTTCTACCTGCGGCGCTGCGCAGGCCGTGTGGTCTTTGATTGAAAGACCCTGTTTATATGGCCAATAATGACATATATATTTGATGTAACAAATTTTGGTAATTTGTTTGTAATATTTAATATTTTGCAGGGCTTGTTATCAGTGTATATCCAGATATATTTCAGCTAATGTGTTTATAATGACGCCATGCATGCCCATGAAAATTGCATGACAATAAGTTCATTAGTTTCTGAGAAAAGAATGCAAACACATTTGCCATTGAGAAAACAAATGTTTTTAATATCCGTATTGATAGTAGAAGTAATGTTTCAAATTATACGCCAAATCAATACTCAAGACATATAGGCCTATGTATTTTAAATATAGGACATGTTTCGACCTTCAATGAGGTATTATATTTTATTTTATTTAATACTGAATTGTAAGGATATCCCTTTTAGTATTTTATTTCATTTTATTACAATTTTATCATTAAAATTTCATTTCTTATTTAGATTTAAGTACATATATACTATTTTGGTTTAATTCTTAATTGATTTTCTGTTTTTAGCTGAAGATGACCTCATTGAAGGTCGAAACATGTCCTATATATAAAACATATATATGTGTTGAGTATTGATTTGGCGTATAATTTTAAACATTAATTCTGAGAAAAGTGTAGTCTACCTGAATGTTAAGAAAACTTAAGCTACGTTAAATGACAAAAATAAACAAAGACAAAAGTTGCTGACACCTCTCAGTTGAGCACCATAATTAAATGCCCAGTTAGAGGCATTTAGAGGAGCGAAAGTTGCAACAATCATATGTCAGCGTATAGAATAGACCTTCCCTCACACATTTATAAAAAAACTGATTGTTTCATCCCTTTACTCTACAAGGTGTCCTTAACCACGCTTATACTAACACTGTCTTTTTCATTACAACAGCGACACTTGAATTTATGTCTCAAAATTTCCAATGGTTTCACTATAACAACCCGCATAGCGCGGTTGTTGTACGCATAAATGTAAGGATTAACCATATAATTTACACCAACTATAGCTTCAGCAAATTTAATGGACAATGGCGGTACTTGTACGCCACTATTGAAACATAATAGTGCTATTGTATAAGGCAGAAAACTAATGAGGGACACAGCACAGATTATCACCACCACTCGAGCAGATCTCATCCTCAGAGCTGACACAGTGTCTATATGTCTGTTTTTGTTGCTGTACACTTTCAAAGCTTCACGATGAATCTTCCAGTGAAATATTGTGATCACTATTAGCACTATGAGAAATCGTGTAGCGGTATAAGTAATTCTGTATGATGTTGGGATTAATTTTAGAGCATAACATATTGCTGAATCTTCCTCCCAGTTATTCCAGAAGTACATTGGTAACGTGCTAAGGTTGGCAGCAGTCCATATCGCGATGATCATCGAGAACGTGCGCCTAAAATAAGTATGAAATAACAATCTTTTAATATATTTATAAAAATTCTAAAAATAATCATTGCAGCATTTAATGAAAATATGTTATGAATAGGGCTCGGATTCGAGCATATTTGCATATTTTTTTCCTGAATAGTACACATTGAAAGAAGCCTTTCGGTGGTATTCTCACCTCTCTGGGACCAACAGAATTGAAATTTATCTAGCATATAAATGCATAAAACAGCGGTTTTCAGAATAGAAGCATATAAATGCATATTCTTATGGTTTGCGTCTAAATAGTTTGTACTTCTTCGAATTCCCCCCGAATTCGGGCCCTGGCCATTCTTACGGTTCAAAAACAGAAGTAATTATTTTAAAGCCTATCTGGTGCGATTAATAGAACCGCTGGTTTTTAACCTTTAGTGAGGTCGTCCTCGTCATTGAAACATTTATTGACTGATTTAAGAAAATCATTCAAAACTGAAAACATAGAAAATATTCTTGTTGTACAGACCAATGCAGATCTACTTCACTGACTCGCCTAATTCTGAACATTTTGTAAATGAACTTTTAAACTATAACTTTTATATGAAAACTTCTCTTATATACTTGAAAAACTTGAATGCGGGTATAGTGCAGTATATCATATTAGCCCGGTCAAGTAAGACATGCAAGGTTACAAAAATTCGCATAGAGCTGAAAATTTGTACTAATGGTCGAAACACCATTATAAATGAAATGTGAAAAGTCCCCATCGATCCGACAACGGCAAAAGAAATTATTCAAGGTCAAAGTTCGCAAATATGGGTTCTTTGCGTTTTTCAGCCAAACGGTAAGTTTTATCATAAACATAGATCAGACTAAAATTGTAGACCATGTCATTATCTATAAAACTTGTCTCAACACTTTTTCCCCTAAGAGTCACTGTTTTTGAGATATAACGATTCAAATAGTTGAAAGAGTTGTATTCTTCATAATATGCACACGTTTCCACGCCACCTGTGAGGTAGTGTACTTGGCGCGTTTTTTTAACGTGGTTTCCCCGGTAGGCCTATTCCACTATCTATTGTGATCCTGTTTAATTCAATAATATTTAATAATAAAGATGGTAGGCCTACTATTGGAATTTTTGAAAGCGGTGTGAATTTTAAGAAATTGGGGGAAATTATTCGGAATCATCTAATATTTCTGCCTCCTCATGTTCTTGTTCTTCTTTTTCTTCTTGTTCCTCTTCTTCCTCTTCTTCTTGTTCCTCCTCTTCTTGCTCTTCTTCGTCTCCTTCCTGCTGGGTGCAGGTAAATTGTCCTAACAGCGATGAATCAGATGTATCCACGCTGATATCGTATAAACGCTCTTCTGATGGCAATCAACTTTGGAGCATGACTGGCCTTGACAACTGGCACATGCTAATTAACAAAATAATCCAACTTTTTTGCAGCCGCATTTCGCATTACATCCCTTTGAACAATTTCAAAACACTTTGTTGAGGAGTTTTCCGGTGCAGGTGGGAGTAAAGTCTGGATTGGTTCCAATGTATTGTCGATTAATTTCCAATATTAACTTCTAGGTCTAGTTGATTACCAAGCCACACCTGAACTTGATAATATACCCGAAATAGATGTTGATAAGCAGAAGCAGAGGTTGGAGGAAGACAAGGTAATTGCAATTGTTTTTTGTTCCAACTGATGTTGAGCTTTTCCAGGTTTTAACAAGTAGTTCCGTGAAGAACTATACAGCCTATTTTCATATATCCTGCTCATGTTAATTGTCTCTATCTACATACAAAATTTCAGTTTAATTGCTGTAACAGATTCGTAGATATTGAAAACCGTCTAAATATTTCATATGATCGCCAGGATGGATTTTTATTTTTGTAACTTACTATTACATTAAGATTATTGTGTACGTGTGGTATTCAAACTTCAATCGCATGATTAGAATACAAGAAGTAAAAACGAGATTTTAAAAGTACGCACACCAGCCATCTTGTGATTATGCAAACAATTGAAATAAATTAGATGCCAGTGGATCAACATTTGTATAAGCATTTAACGTGCAACGTTTCACGGCACTCGGATAGTTAATTCGCGAGAAACGTCCATTTAAATATTTATACTTCGCGTCGCCGCCATGTTGGATTTGTTCTCACCAGGTTACTGAAAGTCCTATAGGTGAACATATGTTCATAGTCTCTATGAACATTAAAAAAAATCAGTTTGAATGCTGTAAAAGATTCATAGATATTGAGAACCGTCTAAACATTTCGGAAGCTCGCCATTTAGGATTGTTATATGTATAGGCCATAGAGTTATTTACCATTCAAGGACAATTATTGCCTAGCTTCATTATTCAAACTTTCACTTCGATCGCATTATTACGACACAAGAATAAAAACTTAATTTTAAAATTTCGCACTGCCGCCATCTTGAGGTTATGTAAACAATTGAATTAAATTAGATGGCAGTGCATTACAATCTGCAAAATCATTTACTGTACCATATGTCACTGCGCTCAGAGAGTTAAATCACGAGAAAAGTCTATTAAAATATTTCAAATTCGCTTGGTCGCCATGTTCGTTTTGTACTTTACAGGTTTATGAAATATGCATAGGTAAACTTGTATCAGTATCCTTTATCTCCGTACAAAATTGCATGATGGTATCTGTAATAGTTTCGGAGATACAGAATGTCAGTGAAATATTTCGCACAGCCGCCATTTTGAGGTTATGTAAACAATTGAACTAAATTAGACTCCAGTGTATTACAATGTGTATGAACATTTGCTGTACCAAGTTTCATTACCTTTGGATAGTTAAATCGCGAGAAATGTCTATTTAAAAGTCTCAATTTCGCTTGACCGCCATGTTGATTTTGTAGTCACCAGGTTTTTGAAAGTCTCATAGGTGAACTTCTAGTAGTGCCCTTTATCACCGTACACAATTTCAGGGCGATATCTGTAATAGTTTCGGAGATATTGAATGCTAGTGAAATATTTCGCACAGCCGCCATGTTGGATTGGTGAGACGTAACAAAATTTGAAGGGCACGGTCGAGGTCGCCGGGAAGAGTGCTATGAACTTACCGAGTTTCACTGAAATCGCTCCAGCCGTTTAGATTTTATTAGGTGGGGGTGACACACACACACCTCACACACACTTACACACACGCACACACACACGGGCAACAGATGATCTCATAAGCCTATTTTTTTCAAAATTGAAAATAGGCTAAAAAATAAATAATTTCTTAGGTTGGAGTTTGAGCAGTAAGTAATATCAGTAAGTAAACGTCTTTACCAACAAGAATAGTTGTATTTGTCAAGTTGAACTGTTCTATTGCTCTTTCAATTATCAGGACATCAGCAATATTTTAAAAAAGTCCTCTCGGCACGCCGGAAGGCGGAGGTAGATTTCACCGGACAAACTTGGGGATAGGCGAAAATAGGCAGAATATGCAGATTATTGTAGAAGGATCAGACCTCATTTATTGCGAGAAGGTATTTGATAATTGGAGCTTAATTAACTTTGTTTTTCGTCATTTTTTGCTTATTTTAAACGTTTTAATGTCTTATGGGAACGGTAACCTTCTTGTCATTTGGGGTCCATTTTTATACTTGTGGTCACACTATCCTTATGCAAGGTTTCGACACTGATGTGGAACTATGTAACGGTCTGTTACTTCTTCACGCAAAATTATATCTCCCGCAGAGATTTTGGTTGGTTCCTCAGTTTAGGGGCTGCGACAACGCGGTCATGTAACCTCGTGTACTTTGGGATGGCTGTATTAGTCTGTAATTCAGGTAAGGACTGCAGACGGTCAATTTCAAGCAGTAGTTCCTAATGTTGCTACCAGGTACTACCGTCAACGACACCTAGCTGTGAACTTGGCTACTAGATGCCACCCCAACCAGCAACTCGCAACGAACGCTGGAACTTCCCCTCCAAAGGAAAGCATACTGAGGGATTTTTAGCGCTCTTAGAATATCCGACGACTTCGGCCGGCTTTGAACTCGCGACCTTGGGCATAGACATTCAGCATGCTACCAGTAACGTCACCGAAGCCGCTTCACACTTAGATGGAAATCTGAATCTGATCTCGTGCAAGTGCGTTATCTTGGCAACGTCTGATGGCTCATCCCTTATCAATTTAGTAGTGTTGCCATGGCAACCACTGATAGGTCTTGGCATTTTCTTATAATTCCGAAATAATTTTTCTCATCCCTTGGCATAATGGTGGGTTATATCAAAAATTCTTTCAGACAAACGTTTTAGGTAATTATTAGGGGAATATTGTCCATTTTGTACGGTTTTGATATTGTGCCTATTAAGAGAGATATGATTAATGTTTCTCGAAAAACCCACTTTTTCCCACCCCTTTGGTCAATGGTTGGTGCTATAAAAAAACTCTTCAAACATAAATTTTTGGGCTTTATCCCACACATAGTATGAACGTTGAACGGATTCGATATTTCACATATTAAGAGAGTTATAGCAATATTTCACTTTTTCGAAAAAAAGCCCCCCATTTTCACCCCCTTCGAGCGATTTAGCCCAGTAACGAACTCGACCGAGATTTTATAGGTATATATATTCGATAAAAAATTCAAAGTGATTGGTGCAAAATTACGGCAGTTATCGTGTCCACAAGAAACTGATATACATATATATATATACTGTATATATATACATACATATATATATATATACATACATAATGTATATATAAACTTTTGAACTGACGGTGGTTTTGGGGTCTGGGGAATGTGAAACGCGAAGATATGTCGAAATTTTCCGGAAGTCGAAACATGGGACCCATTGCAATAGTTAGCTTTCTAATGAAATCTACCTAAAAGGGATGTAATGCTAAATGCGGCTGCAAAAAGTTGAATTATTTTGTTCATTAGCATGTACCAGTTGTCAAGGCCAGTCATGCTCCAATGTTGATTGCCATCAGAAGAGAGTTCATACGATATCAGCGAGGAGACATCTGATTCGTCGCTGTTAGGACAATTTACCTGCATCCAGCAGGAAGAAGAGGAGGAACAAGAAGAAGAAGAAGAAGAAGAAGAAGAGGAACCAGAAGTAAAAGAAGAACAAGAACATGAGGAAGCAGAAATATTACCTGATTCGGAATAATTTCCCCCAATTTCTTAAAATTCACACCGCTTTCATCACTTCCAATAGTACCATTATTTAGCCTATTTTCAATTTTGAAAAAAAAAAAAAAAAAAAAAAAAAAAAAAAGGCTTATGAGATCACCTTTTGTCCGTGTGTGTGTGTGCGTGTGTGTGTGTGTGAGGTGTGTGTGTGTCACCCCCACCTAATAAAATCTAAACGGCTGGAGCGATTTCAGTGAAACTCGGTAAGTACATAGCACTCTTCCCGGCGACCTCGACCGTGCCCTTCAAATTTTGTTACGTCTCACCAATCCAACATGGCGGCTGTGCGAAATATTTCACTAGCATTCAATATCTCCGAAGCTATTACCGATATCGCCCTGAAATTGTGTACGGTGATAAAGGGCACTACTAGAAGTTCACCTATGAGACTTTCAAAAACCTGGTGACTACAAAACCAACATGGTGGCCAAGCGAATTTGAGACTTTTAAATAGACTTTTCTCGCGATTTAACTATCCAAACGTAATGAAACTTGGCACAGCAAATGTTTATACACATTGCAATGTACTGGAGTCTAATTTAGTTCAATTGTTTACATAACCTCAAAATGGCGGCTGTGCGAAATATTTCACTGACATTCTATATCTCCGAAACTATTACAGATATCACCCTGCAATTTTGTACGGTGATAAAGGGTACTGATACACGTTTACTTATGTATAATTCATAAACCTGTAAAGTACAAAACGAACATGGCGACCAAGCCAATTTGAAATATTTTAATAGACTTTTCTCGTGAGTTAACTCTCTGAGCGCAGTGAAATGTGGTACAGTAAATGATTTTGCAGATTGTAATGTACTGCCAACTAATTTAATTCAATTGTTTATATAACCGCAAGATGGCGGCTGTGCGAAATTTTAAAATTAAGTTTTTATTTCTTGTGTCGTAATCATGCGATCGAAGTGAAAGTTTGAATAATGAAGCTCGGCAGTAAGTGTCCTTGAATGGTACATAACTCTATGGCCTATACATATAACAATCCTAAATGGCGAGCTTCCGAAATATTTAGACGGTTCTCAATATCTATGAATCTTTTACAGCAACCAAACAGATTTTTTTTATGTTCATAGAGACTATGAACATATGTTCACCTATAGGACTTTCAGTAACCTGGTGAGCACGAATCCAACATGGCGGCGACGCGAAGTATAAATATTTAAATGGAGGTTTCTCGCGAATTAACTATCCGAGTGCCGTGAAACGTTGCACGTTAAATGCTTACACAAATGTTGATCCACTGGCATCTAATTTATTTCAATTGTTTGCATAATCACAAGATGGCTGCTGTGCGTAATTTTAAAATCTCGTTTTTACTTCTTGTGTTCTAATCATGCGATTGAAGTTTGAATACCACACGTACACAATAATCTTAAAATAATAGTACAAAAATAAAAATCCAACCTGGCGACCATCTGAAATATTTAGATGGTTCTCAATATCTACGAATCTGTTACAGCAATTAAACTGAAATATTGTTTGTTGATAGAGGCAATTAACATGAGCAGGATATATGAAAATAGGCTGTATAGTTCTTCACGAAACTATTTGTTTATTACTAGCGGACCCGTGCAAGATTTTCATAAACCATACTTTCCCCAATAGGTTTATAATGAGAGACTTAAGGAGAAAGGTTGTTATGATTTTATTTCAACCAAATGATTATAGAACACTATTTACTTTTCATTTAGAATTCCAAGTTCTCGTTCCCTAGCATAAGAAGGCAAACATTGAAAATTGGATCATGATAACACTCACCGGTTATTCAATATTTATGAAATTATTCGATTTGAGTATTCATTTCTTTGATTTACTGTTTCTAAAATCCATGAACAATGATAAGGGAAATACCTCAGATGTTTAAAAAAATCCTCTCGGCACGCCGGAAGGCGGAGGTAGATTTCACCGGGCAAACTAGGGGATAGGCTATAATAGGCAAAATATGCAGGTTTTCGTAGGAGGATTAGACCTCATTTATTGCGAGAAACTATTTTACAATTGGAGGTTAGTTAACATTTTTTTGTCTTTCTATGCATACTTTTAACATTTTACTGTCTTATGGGGATGGTAACCTTCTTGTCATTTGGGATTAATTTTTATACTTGTGATCACACTGTCCTTATGCAAGGTTTGGAACTAATGTGTAACTATCTAACAGTCTGTAACTTCTTCACGCAAAATTTTATCTCCCGCAGGGATGTTGGTTGGTTCCTCAGTTTAGGGGCTGCGACAAGGTGGTCATGTAACCCCGTGTACATGGGGTGTGTGTAGAATCTGTCTGATAAACGGTGTAATTTGTGATGACTGTATTAGTCTGTAATTCAGGTAAGGTCTGCAGACGGTCAATTTTAAGTAGTAGTACCTAATTTTGTACCAAATACTAATGTCAACGACACCTAGCTGTGAACTTGGCTGCTAGATGCCACCGCAACCAGCAACTTGCAACGAATTTTGTAACTTCCCCTCCAAAGGAAAGCATGCTGACGGATTTTTAGCGCTCTTAGAAAATCCGGCGACTTTGGCCGGCTTTGAACCAGCACCTTGGGCATAGAAGTTCAGCATGCTACCAGTTAGCCGCTTCCCTCATTGTCAGATGGAACAAGAAGTTCCGTGACGAACTAAAGAGCCTACTTTTCTTTAAATTAAGATTCATGCCATAGATTAATCTACAGTATATGAACCTATCTAGAATAATGACGAAATTAAGTGGGTAATATCGAAATGTCTTAATTAGTTCGAAATAAGGTATACTAGGCATAATGTAGCCTAATAGAGCAATACAGTTGGCAGCTCTGGTGACTGAATATATTCTTACTTCCATCTCCTAAGGTACAGAATACAAAATGTGGTTGAAGTCCAAAGGACGTTACATGGATTTAGATATTGGATCTATTAGTACACGTAAAAGCATGTTGGCAACAATGCCATGCGAGTGCTGGTCAGAAATAATCTGAAATATTATATATTTTTGTGCCAATTTTGGATGAAATCCATTTGTTGGTATAGAAGTTACATGTATTTAAAAATTGGTCCTATCAGCAGGCTTAGAATCATGTTGGTAGAACTGACGTATAAAAGTTACTCCAAATTAATGTAAAATGTCGGGTAATTTACGTGTGCATAGTTTAAGGCTGTCGGCTTGCATACTTTCTGATATATTTGGATACAAAATAGAGAGCAATTATTAACAGTTGGCACCCCTGGTGGCTCTTAAGAATACACTCAGTCATATATGTTTATGTACACATATTACATACAAAATTTGGTTGAAATCCAATTGATAGTGTAGAAGTCATATGCATTTAAAAATTGGATTTATCAGAAGGCTTAAAATTATTTTGGCAACGCTTTCATGTATGGCCACCTGGAAATTAAACTGAAATAGTATTATCTACATGTGTGCCAATTTTAGAATAGCTCCCATGTATACCTTCCAAGATATCCAACATGGAGCTGAAATTTCTAGTGCGTTTTTTTAGCAGTTGGTAGCACTGGCATCTTTTTCAAATATGGGCCTGAGATATTCCGGTATTCATCTTTACTCATACTAAATTTGGTTTCGATTGCTACAGCCATTTAGGAGTTGATAGGGGACACACACACACACACAGCCAGACAGACAGAAGGACAGACAGACAGACAGAAGGACAGACACATTTTCCCGGATGTATCTTATAAGACTACTTTTTCCTCATTTTTGAAAAGTGTGAAAAGTAGGCTAAAAACAAGATGTTCAGTAAAGAACATATAGCCTACTTTCTCCGAAATGCATGGGTATTGTTATAACTCTTTGTCCTTTTCAAGGAGTATGCTTGAATGTTGGTTGTAGTAGCTTGTTGAAATGCAACGTGCTATAGGGATATTAAACATGAATATGAGGTGCCCTTTGCTAGTGCTACCTCTGTACCAAATTTCGTTCCATTCGGTTTCACCGTGTTTGAACTGATAAGGGGAATCGATTTTCACACAAAGATGGCCGCCATCCGCAAAATATTAGGCTGATGACCTATTAGTTTGGTCAAAGGATGCTCCCTCCATAAAGGTATGTTGTTGCTAAATTTGCTAGAGATCGGATGATTAGGCTAATCGTAATTTGATTTAAGCTTTGAACATTTGTGTGGCCGCCATTACGTTTCCGTCAAGATGGCGGCGATATAAAACATGACACTGAAGTGCCCTTTGCTAGTGCTACCTCTGTACCAAATTTCGTTCATTCGGTTCCACCGTGTTCGAATTAATAGGGGGAATCAATTTTGACATAAAGATGGCCGCCATCCGCAAACTATTAGGCTAATGGCCCATTAGATTGGTCAAAGGATTCTCCCTCCACAAAGGTATGTTTTTGCAAAGTTTGGTAGAGATCGGATGGTTATGTTAGTCGTAATTTGATTTAAGCTTTAAACATTTGTGTAGCCGCCATTACGTTTCTGTCAATATGGCGGCGATATAAATCATGACACTGAGATGCCCTTTACTAGTGCTACCTCTGTACCAAATTTCGTTCCATTCGGTTTCACCGTGTTTGAATTAATAGGGGGAATCGATTTTGGCACAAAGATGGCCGCCATCCGCAATTTATTAGGCGAATGACCGATTAGATTGGTCAAAGGATTTTCCCTCTATAAAGGCATGTAGTTGCAAAACTTGGCAGAGATCGGATGATTAGGTTAATCGTAATTTGATTTAAGCTTTCAACATTTGTGTGGCCGGCATTACGTTTCAGTCAAGATGGCGGTGATATAAAACATGACACTGAGGTGCCCTTTGCTAGTGCTACATCTGTACCAAATTTCGTTCCATTCGGTTCCACCATGTTCGAATTAATAGAGGGAATAAATTTTGACATAAAGATGGCCGCCACCCGCAAACTATTAGGATAATAACCTATTAGATTGGTCAAAGGATGCTCCCTTCATAAAAGAATGTTGTGCAAAGTTTGGTAGAGTTCGGATGGTTATGTTAGTCGTAATTTAACTTAAGCTTTGAACATTTGTGTGGCCGCCATTACGTTTCTGTCAAGATGGCGGCCAAATAAAACATGACACTGAGGTGCCCTTTGCTAGTACTACCTCTGTACCAAATTTCGTTCATTCGGTCCACCGTGTTCGAATAAATAGGGGGAATCAATTTTGACATAAAGATGGCCGCCATCCGCAAACTATTAGGCTAATAACTTATTAGATTGGTCAAAGGATGCTGCCTCCATAAAGGAATGTTGTTGCAAAGTTTGGTAGAGATCGGATGGTTATGTTAGTCGTAATTTAACTTAAGCTCTGAACATTTGTGTGGCCGCCATTACGTTTCTGTCAATATGGCGGCGATATAAAACATGACACTGAGATGCCCTTTGCTAGTGCTACCTCTGTACCAAATTTTGTTCCATTCGGTTTCACCGTGTTTTAATTAATAGGGGGAATTTATTTTCACACAAAGATGGCCGCCATCCGCAAACTATTAGGCTAATGACCTAGTCATTTGGTCAAATGATGCTTCCTCTATAAAGGTATGTTTTTGCAAAATTTGGTAGAGATCGGATGATTAGGTTAATCGTAATTTGATTTAAGCTTTGAACATTTGTGTGGACGCCATTACGTTTCCATCAAGATGGCGGAGATATAAAACATGACACTGAGGTGCCTTTTGTACCAAATTTCGTTCCATTCGGTTGCACCGTGTTCGAATTAATAGGGGGAATCGATTTTCACACAAAGATGGCCGCCATTCGCAAACTATTACGCTGGTGACCTATTAGTTTGGTCAAAGGATGCTCCCCCCATAGAGGTATGTTGTTGCAAAATTTGGTAGAGATCGGATGATTAGGTTAGTCGTAATTTGATTTAAGCTTTGAACATTTGTGTGGCCGCCATTACGTTTCCGTCAAGATGGCGGCGATATAAAACATGACACTGAGGTGCCTTTTTTTAGTACTACCTCTGTACCAAATTTCGTTCCATTCGGTTGCAATGTGTTCGAATTAATAGGGGGAATCGATTTTCACACAAAGATGGCCGCCATCCGCAAACAATTACGCTAATGGCCTACTGGTTTGGTCAAAGAATGCACCCCCCATAAAGGTATGTTGTTGCAATATTTGGTAGAGATCGGATGATTAGGTTAGTCGTAATTTGATTTAAGCTTTGATCATTTGTGTGGCCGCCATTGCGTTTCCGTCAAGATGGCGGCGATATAAAACATGACACTGAGGTGTCCTTTGCTAGTGCTACCTTTGTACCAAATTTCGTTCAATTCGCATTCACCGTGTTCGAATTGATAGGGGGGGACAGACATTCAGAGCTCACACACTCACACACACACAGACTCACACACACACATACACACACACACACACAGACTCACACACACACAGACAGACACACTTTTTTCGCCCTGTGTTGATCTCATAAGTCTACTTTCATTTTTTGCAAAAATCGAAAGTAGGCTAATGAAAGTGATCTCGTCAATGGCGCTGTCTTGGCAACCTCAGATAGATCATCCCTTATCAATTTAAAAGCGTTGTTATGGTAACCTCTGATGGCACTTGGCATTTTTTAAAATTCTGAAATCATTTTTCTCATCCCTTGGCGTAATGGTGCGTCATAACAAAAATTCTTTCAGACAAAAGTTTTAGGTAATTATTAGGGGAATATTTTCCATTTTGTACGGTTTTGATATTGTGCCTATTAAGAGAGATATGATTAATGTTTCCCGAAAAACCCACTTTTTTCCACCCCTTTGGTCAATGGTTGGTGCTATCAAAAAACTTATTTGACATAAATTTTTGGCACATATCCGACACATATTATGAACTTTGAATGGATTCGATATTTCACGTATTAAGAGAGTTATAGCGAAATTTCACTTTTTAGAAAAAAAAAAGCCCCCCATTTTCACCCCCTTTGACCGATTTTGCCCATTAACGAACTCGACCGAGATTTTATAGGGATACATATTATGTAAAAAATTCAAAGTGATTGGTGCAAAATTACGGCAGTTATCGTGTCCACAAGAAACTGATATATATATATAGATAGATAGTGAACCCTTCAGAATAGCAGTGTTTTATGCAAGAATCTTGATCAAGGGGTCGCGCTCAGTTCATAGTGTGATGTTTACGTCCGCCAAACAACATGCTTTACTGAGGCAAGGGTCATAGGATTAAAACTATAATTAAGAAAGTAAGGAGACAAGACGTAAGATAATAACCTGATTTAATAACTAATTGTGCATAAAAGAAAATAAACAAACAATAATAAAAATATATCCTCCCTGAATTTTTCTCTGACAGGAATATCTAACACTTTGAGGAGTCAGACGGATCTCCCCCTTTATAATAAAATTGTGGATCCTAGTTCCACTACCTTGCATTAGAGTTTTATGTGCGCGTGATGACTAACTACGAGAAAATGAGTACTTGGATGACCGTTCGTTTACAACGGGTTAACAGCCACGGTGCTCACGAACAATCATCACGTAAATCAACGTTTATGGATATGGGCATGACATTAATAAAAACCCTTAAAAACTCTAATGCTGACACACACACTACAAATCTATTATTTACAGGAATCTGTCTGAGACCCTCATTAGCGCGATGACGCACTTAACAACATGAGCTAACAACTGGCCAATTGCTCAATACACACAAGGAAAGACAGCATTGCACATGACTCACGGGTCACAGAAATTGAAAATAAACATGGAATAAACCAACAACAACAAAAGCCTGACCGGCTAAGATTACTTTATATGAACAAAACTGCATGTTAAGGTAAAGCTTCGGAGATTATCGTGATTCGTAGGCAACTCCCATTTATTTCAACAATTTTTTACCATTGATCAGTTCTTATCTGAAATTCAAGTAATTAGGGAGCCAACGAGCACTCCTCGCTAATGACCATGCTTGCACGTTCAGACAGCCTTGTGAAACATCTCCCCCTTTCCTCAAATACTTGTCGTGTCCCACTCCAGTGTATATAAATAGCTGACCAGCTGTTCCGTTATCTCAAGGAAACAACAGCAACAAAAATCTCATCCAACTCAACATATGGTCAGACATAATCACATATCCACAATTGCCCTCGCAAGAATACAATATGGACCTGGTACCAAGCTGACAGAAATCAGTCTAAGCTGAAATTCCCGCTTGTAATACCACACAAATACACACATACACACATCTGGGACTGACATGACGCTTTTCACACAGGTCTGCTGAATAGGTGCTCGCAAACATTAAACAATATTTAAAACCTACGATAGAGCTGATTACTCTTCGTCACAAATTACATTGCTCCAACGGCAATAGTCACACTGAATCTGATCAATAATAAATCTTAAACAATTTTAATTACCCTCCAATCTACTGTATAATTACATTAATTCAGTCCTACTTCTGAAACACAACAGATCTCCGAGAGACGTTTCTAACCGCATTGCGTAACATATGCAAACACGGCCGTTCACATAGCTACGTTAGTTAACACAACACAAAAACAAGAACCTTCCACTAACAACATTCGTGCGCGCTGCTTCCATACAAAAGTGTGTCAGACCAAAACTAAATATATTACGTTAATCACACAAGCAATGTATTTACAAAAATATGTCCCATAAACCATAAGTTAATTTATCAAATAATAAAGAATATTATTTTGTACTCATCTCTCTTGTAGTCACCGTCAAAGAACGTCCGCCGCCATTTCCCAACTGAATGGTTCTTATCTCATCTCAGCCATCTGGACGGAGTGTTGAGAATTCCAAACTTCTTCTGAAGTAGTCGATGTCATCTCTGGCGCTGATTCAAAAATTATATTATTATACACTTGATATCTGACTACTAAATTCGCCGTTCAGGTACTACTTTCCCTGTAACAGTTCGCTGGCGAATTATCGACGATACTGCCCCTACAAATATAGTACTGTGACTATCTATCACTGAATTTAACACTTTACAATAATTTCTGTGTCCTTATGACACGCAAAGTAATAACTGACTACGTCCGTAGACGCGCAGAAGTAATAATCAACCTGTGTCCACGACACACAAATAGAAGTCTACGTCCGTGGACGCACAGAGTAATAAGCAATGTCTTCAGACGAACAGAATAGAAGTCAATGTCTTGGCTCTTCATGCGACTTATAAATGAACTGGCCCTAGGTCTCGATGGGGGGGGGGGAATTTATGTAAAAATTTCTCGAAATAATTGTGGTACAGGAATGAAATAAATATCACTGAACTCGTAACATTGCATAGGTCAAGAATATGCCCATTAATCCTAGAATCGATCGTAGAGATATTGTCTAGGCGATTTCCCGCGTGAATGCTTGCCGAGCGTGCCCACGCTAGACCTGCCGCGCTAAAAAGGCATTCTTCTCTCATTGGTTCTCACATTTTCTGTAATTTGGCGGTTTATATCAGATCTTGGCGTCGTAGGAGTGTCTAGCCTGCTCATCAACCACTCACGTTACTGCATCATATTTCTTCTAGGCGCGAATATTACAATGAACATACCAGCAGCATGTCTCACTTCGCGTCGCTTCTATTTGAGGCGGCCAGCACCTGTCCTTCTGACACATCGCTAGACTATTTCCTTTCACAGCTAAAGTATTTAGCCTATTGTCAATCTGCTTCAGGTATGTCCCCGCTGTCTCCAACCAATGCTTGAAATTTCCTCATCTCCGTCTGGCTACTTTCATGATGCTGGTGGAAATATTTATTAATTGGAGAAATAAAACATAGAATCATTTATCCAACAGAGGATAAAGGGTTCACAACTCTCCCACTCACAAAATTTCGAACTTAGGAATAAAGTCGATAATTTTTAAAAGACTTCCGTAGGCCAATTGTTTTATTTCGGAATCACCCCTTTTCTATTACTTGGTCTAGTCGCTCCTGTCTTGAATGGCATTTACTCGTTGTCATTTCCTGCTTGTATCTCCCCTCTCAGTCGGCCTGCATGACCCGCTGATGCCTGAGGCAACACTCTGCTCGCCTCGTTAATGTTTGTCAACACCAACTCTACTTCCTCCTTCGCGTGCCGTACTCAACTGCTCCTCGTGCACTTTGTTGATAGTAGGACGTCCATATATTCAAACTGCATCATTATTTCGGCGCTCCCATGGTTCACTTCTACGATACTTTTTTAGGTTGGCAGCGTTGTAGACTGACATTGTTCCTGTACTCAATTCTTTCACTCTGTAAGCATTGTTTCCAAGGTTTCTTACGATAGAATAGGGTCCTATGAACTTTTCGCAGAATTTACTGAAGATCTTCTTCTCTGGGTCCGATGTAGCGGGTCGTTTCACCAAAACGAGCTGGTTGATTTCAAGATCACTGTGAAACCTCTTATTTCTTACTCGCCGTAATCTGCGGTCTGCTTGTTTTCTCATGTAGGCTCTCGTCCTCTCAATTCGCAAGTCAGGTGATATCATTGGATCTTGTGGGCAGTTAATGATGCTTTTCCACGATCTCACTGGATACTCGTTTTTGTGTAGGACCATAGGGATTTGTCCTGTTGACTCGTGTCTGGTAGAATTCATGCATGTCTCTACATCCTTGATTTTATCCACCCATCTGTGATGTTCATTTGGAATGAAGATTCTCAAATATGATGTTACACACTTAATTGCTCTCTCACTTGGATTTGCTTGAGCATGTCGGATACAGCTTAAAATGTGTTTTATACCCATGTCCTCCATACCTTTCTTGAATTCGGCGCTTGTGAAATAACTGCCATGATCTGATAATATAAACTCTGGTTTTCCAAGGATTGGAATCACTCTATTTCGAATGCGACTGAGTACTTGCTTCGATGTAGTTTTCTGAATAGGGCATAGTACTACAAACTTAGAAAATACATCAATGCACACTAGTAAGTGTCGGCAACCTCGCCTTCCCTTCGGGATTGGACCGAAACAGTCGAGTGCCAGTAGCTCACATGGTTTCTGAGGTAGCAATGGTCTAGGATACTGCCTCATTAAGTAATTATTGGGCTTTGTCCTCTGACACGGATCACAAGTTGTAATGACGTCACATATAGTTGTTCTCATACGTGGCCATGTAAATGTCTCTCCTATTGTCGCTTCGCACTTATCTACGCCCACATGACCGTAACTTTCGTGCGTATGCCATGTCAATCCTCGTTGTAACGATGCAGGTACTAATATGCGTAACTTGGTGTGGTCATTATCTACCCATTTGTGCAGCAAATTGTTGACATAAACATATCTTCCTTCTTTGGCTTTCGCTTCTCGAAATGCAGGTGTTCCTGTAGGTAGTTGCTTTCTGAAGTATTGAATTAAAAGCATCATCCATGGTTCCGCTTCCTGTTCTCGCTGTATCTCACGTAACTCCTCCAAGAATTCCCGGTCCTTCGGTGTTAACTCCAAGTGTACCATCGCTGTTTCTTCATTATCAGGCTCTGGGTTCCTGCTGAGTGCATCCGGTATCACGTTCATCTTCCCTGGGCAATGTTCAATCTCAATGCTGAACTGCTGAATATATATAGACCAACGTGTCACACGTTCGCTTGCCATCGACGTCTTAAACAAGAATGTTAGTGCCTTGTGATCGGTCCTGACAACAATAATGGAGCCGTAAATTATTCGTTTCCATTGTTGTAGCGCATGAAGTATGGCCAACAGCTCTAGTTCCGGTACCGTATAATTGCGCTCGTGCTTACGCAATTTTCGGCTGACAAATGCCAAATATGTTTTATGCTGCAGGTTAGCTGGATCCTCTTGGTAAAGCATAGCACCTATACCAATTAGTGAAGCATCCGCTTGGATTATAAATTTGTGCTTGAAATCTGGATATCCTAATTTAATGCAGTTTTCCAATAGCTGCTTTGTTGCTGGGAATGCCTTCTCACACTCCGCATTCCATAACCATTTATTATTCTTCTTTAGCATTTCCTGCATGGGAGCGACAATCTCCGTGTAACCTGGACAGTTTTCCTTAAAGAATCCCGTTACGCCTAAGAAAGCCCGAATGTGCTTGACTCTCGTTGGTGTAGGGAAATTCTTTATCGCTTCGATCTTAGCGGGATTTGGCTTCACTCCCTCCTTGTCAATGATGTGACCCAGATATAAGATCTCCCTCTTGAAGAAATGCGATTTCTTCAGATTTACTTTGAAATTAGATGCATTCAGATTGCCTAATACTTTATCTAAATTTTCCATGTGAGTTTCAATGTTGTCGGATGCCAGCAAAATGTCATCAATGTAGCGTACCGTCATCTCCTTAACTTCCTCGGTTAAATTCCGGTCCAGGGCTCGGATTAAAGCACAGCCCGCTGTTTTGACTCCAAAGGGCATTCGAACGAAGCAAAACGTCTGGTTATCGAATAAGAAGCCAGTTAGAAGCTGTGACTTCTCATCCAATTCAATATGGTGGAACGAGCTCGTCAAGTCAACTGATGAATAAATGCTCTTGTTTTTAAAGCCTTTTAGTACGTCTCTGATGATTGGCGCTCTGTCATACTCAGGAAAAATGAGTCTCGTGTTGAGATTTCTGGCATCTAAAGAAAGTCTAATAGATCCATTTGGTTTTGTGACTGCCAAAATCGCATTTAGATAAGGTGTCGGTGTCTTCCTTATCACTCCAGCTTGTAACATCTCATCTATAATGACCTTAACTTGACCACGATATTTTTCAGGAATTGGGTACAATCTGCTTTTGAAAGGTGACCAATCCTCGACTTGCATTGAATATTTGAAATTTAATATTTTCCCAGGTACTGTATCAAATACTGTTTTGTGCTTCCTTAAAATCTCTTCCAATTGCTTTCTGTGTTCACCCCCAAGTTGAATGTCATTGAGCCACTCCTGTAGCAACTCTTCAAATTGTGCATCGCTGTTATCTCCTTCCGTTAATAAAGACCATATCTCCTGGGTTTCACTCTCCTCATCTAGTTCCACAACAGCTCCTTCTATGATGTTATCTTCTGCCTTTCGTACCTCCTCTTCCGTCTCTTCCGATATTGCTTCCAATGCCCAAGAATTTACATCTCTTCCGGTAGTGATTTCATCCATATGCAATCCCACATTTTTCAGCTGATCATACTCTCTAAAACTGACAGTATTCTTGTGCAAATCTATCACTGCTTGATAGTCACAAATGAAATTTGCACCAAGAATTATATTGAAATTCATCTTTGCCATGATAATGAACGTTTGCCCAAAAGTGTGTTCCAATATGTTCAGCTCTAAGTATGCCTGACGTTTACAAGTGACGGTGCGTTCAGGAATAACACACCTCACTTTGAGCTGTGGTACCGGAATTACAGGAATATTCTGACTCCGTCCGAACTCTCGAACCAAGGCCTCCGATACCAGACTGATCTGTGACCCCGTATCCAATAAACATCTTATATTAATTCCACCAATCCTTGCGTAAATAATGGGTAACTGCCCAATTTCATCGTTCCGTGGTTTCACCGTCTCCTCCAGGCAGTCTTCTGGCAAAGCAATCCATTCTTGTATGTTCGCTACTATCCATCCATCTTCAACTTCCGACTGTTGTGTTTGTAGCCTGTCTCCTTTATCCAAATTTAACATTTTTTTAAAGCTCCATTGCGACTCCCATCATCCTTCTGTCGCTCATGTCCTTGATATCCCTCTTGTCTCAGTAGACTTCCAGCTTCCTCAGTATGTGTATCAGGATTCTTCATGTTCCCAATGGCCTTTTCCATCTTCCTAGCTCTCCACCTTGACTAGCGTGTAATTCCTCTAGGTAATTTTGTGATTGAGCGTGCCTATCATCCCAGTCATTTCGATAATTTCGTGGCTCTCCTTGATTTTGGTCTCTTCTTCCTATCCATCTTTGATTAGCATTGTAATCACCGTATCTTCCATAAGGCCTGTCATTTCTTCGATTTTCACGCCATTGCTGATATCCTCTCTGTTGGTATCTATTGTTGCCTTGGTATGACCTATTGTTGTAGTGATTTTCGTTACGCTGATATGGTCTGTTTTCTCCTTCTTCCTGGTTTCGCCTACGTGTGGACGTGCGTGTATTAGTGCCCTGCGTTTTGGTGTTTGCCTGTTTTGGTTTTATGACCTCTGTAGTATTGACTAACTCCAGCTGTCTTCCTCCTCTATAATGACTATGAGATGTAGTCTCATCTATTTGCCGTAATATCTGCTCTGCATGTAGGGCCGTACTAACGTTCGCTGCGACTAGTACTTGTTGTACGTTGACTGGCATTTGTCTCGCTATAGTCATCACCAGATCTGCTTCATTTAAAGGGTAATCAAGGTCGCGAAATTTTAACATTTGCATGTTAAAGAAATCTGAGTATTTTGTTTGCTGGGTGGTTTGGTACTTCCTAGAGTAAAGCTCCATCCTTAGACTCTGTTGTGTTGCGGGCGACCAATATTTGCGCAGAAACGCTAAGTTGAAATCTGACATGTTTCCAAATGTATATTTGAAGCTTAAAAACCATGTGAGGACATTTCCTGATAAAAATCTCTCCATCATCCTCAATCTACGTGCTTCAGGTACCCCAGTGTCATTGAAATGGTCTTCCATCTCTTTGATAAAGGCTTTAGGTGTCACCCCTGAATTTTCCGTGTACTTCTGCGGTTTGTAGTCGTTTGAGCGAATTACTTGAATAAGTTGTGTGGGCTGATGACCGTCTTGTGGTGTCGAGCTCCTATCGATATTCTTACTAAACCCTTCCGTGTATGTTGTTAATGGGCTCTCCATCTGAGTCTGACTTCCTGCTGTGCTGACCTCGGGGCTATTTGAGTCATCCTGCTTGTCTTTCAATGTTCCCGTTCTAAATATAGATGATTGTTCTAATGACCGCAGTTCGGCTTTAATGATCCTGTCCGTCTGCTCTTTAAGTTTATTCTTCATTTCATGCTCCAATGCTTGAATACGAGTGTGATTTTCGCCTACTGTTTTAAGAATGGTGGATCTTTCCTCTTTAGAATCGATATTCATTTTCTTCCAATCTTTCCTTATCTGCTCTTTAATCGTGCTTACTTGCCCTTCAATCTGGTTTTTAGTGTCATCCTGATTACTTTCTATCTGGCTCAGCCTTTCGTCTAATGTACTCTTAAATTGCTCTTGCTCCGCTTTTAGGCTTTTCCATTGTTCCGCTGATTTTATCTCGAGACGGTCCATATCTTTAATTATGCCGGATATGTTTTCATCTACTGCTGATAATTGTTGTTGAATGACCCTGCCGCTTTTCTCCATCTCCTTAAATCGTCCTTCCAACTTATCCTGAGCTATTTTGACCTCGCTTGAATTCATTGTGCATGCTATTTCAATTTGCTCTAATTTAGCTAACACCGTTTCATCCAGAATGCTAAGTTTTTGATCAAAAATACCTTCCATTTTTTTAATCTGCTCTAATTGTTTCTCATTATTTTTGCTAACATCTAGGGCCAGTAATACCATCTGTTGATTTGTGTGATCTTTCATTTCTGCGGTTAGCTTCTCTAACTGTGAATTGATAGTGTCATTAATTTCACTCTTTAATAACCTAGCTTGTTCCGCCTGATATCCATTTTGTTCAATTCTACTGTTATTTAATTGTGTCCGCAATGATTCACTTTGTTCTGACAATTTGTTTATCGACTCACTTTGTTCTAACATAGTATTGTTTATTGCTTCGCTTTGTTCTGATAATTTTGTATTTAATTGTTCACTTTGTTCCGCTAATTTCGTGTTTAACAATTCCTGTGTTCTCCTAGCTGCACTCTCAATGATCTCCTGGATCTGTTCCACCGTTGCCATGTTATACACTTTATATGAGACATTAGGGAAATGGCATAAAGCAATGCCCTTTGACACACACATAAAATCCAATGCACATTTACTTTCTTTATCCAACTCAGTTCATTTATTTTTACATTTACTCCCACTAGTCAATTGCATCTCTGAGTGGTTCTAGTTTTACTCAATTTAATTTTAAACCCAAGCACATATTTAGTCATTAAATTGTTATCCTGATCTGATATTAACACTGACTAATTAACAAAGTATTAATTGTCATTTTAGGCTACAGCCTCCTAATATTTCCATGAGTTTGACTTTCAAAACAAATCTAGTTTTAATTTTAATCATTTGGGCGCCCGGTATCACATATTAATTACTTTAATTTAAAAGACAAAAAACGTGAACCGTATTTTACTTTGCAAACTCCTGATTTTAATTTATTTTTCACACATTTGGCGGTATCCTCTTCGCCTCACTTACTTTTAATAAAATATCACTTCCCGGTGATTAAATACTGTCATATCTGCCTGCACTTGCGGCATGCCAGTTTTACCCAAATGCGCCAATATTGACATGTGTAATCTCTCCGCTGTTACACCACAGTGAATGGCCCCACGCTTGACCGCGCCAGTTTTAACCTATGAACCCTTCAGAATAGCAGTGTTTTATGCAAGAATCTTGATCAAGGGTTCGCGCTCAGTTCATAGTGTGATGTTTACGTCCGCCAAACAACATGCTTTACTGAGGCAAGGGTCATAGGATTAAAACTATAATTAAGAAAGTAAGGAGACAAGACGTAAGATAATAACATGATTTAATAACTAATTGTGCATAAAAGAAAATAAACAAACAATAATAAAAATATATCCTCCCTGAATTTTTCCCTGACAGGAATATCTAACACTTTGAGGAGTCAGACGGATCTCCCCCTTTATAATAAAATTGTGGATCCTAGTTCCACTACCTTGCATTTGAGTTTTATGTGCGCGTGATGACTAACTACGAGAAAATGAGTACTTGGATGACCGTTCGTTTACAACGGGTTAACAGCCACGGTGCTCACGAACAATCATCACGTAAATCAACGTTTATGGATATGGGCATGACATTAATAAAAAACCTTAAAAACTCTAATGCTGACACACACACTACAAATCTATTATTTACAGGAATCTCTCTGAGACCCTCATTAGCGCGATGACGCACTTAACAACATGAGCTACCAACTGGCCAATTGCTCAATACACACAAGGAAAGACAGCATTGCACATGACTCACGGGTCACAGAAATTGAAAATAAACAAGGAATAAACCAACAACAACAAAAGCCTGACCGGCTAAGATTACTTTATATGAACAAAACTGCATGTTAAGGTAACGCTTCGGAGATTATCGTGATTCGTAGGCAACTCCCATTTATTTCAACAATTTTTACCATTGATCAGTTCTTATCTGAAATTCAAGTAATTAGGGAGCCAACGAGCACTCCTCGCTAATGACCATGCTTGCACGTTCAGACAGCCTTGTGAAACATCTCCCCCTTTCCTCAAATACTTGTTGTGTCCCACTCCAGTGTATATAAATAGCTGACCAGCTGTTCCGTTATCTCAAGGAAACAACAGCAACAAAAATCTCATCCAACTCAACATATGGTCAGACATAATCACATATCCACAATTGCCCTCGCAAGGATACAATATGGACCTGGTACCAAGCTGACAGAAATCAGTCTAAGCTGAAATTCCCGCTTGTAATACCACACAAATACACACATACACACATCTGGGACTGACATGACGCTTTTCACACAGGTCTGCTGAATAGGTGCTCGCAAACATTAAACAATATTTAAAACCTACGATAGAGCTGATTACTCTTCGTCACAAATTACATTGCTCCAACGGCAATAGTCACACTGAATCTGATCAATAATAAATCTTAAACAATTTTAATTACCCTCCAATCTACTGTATAATTACATTAATTCAGTCCTACTTCTGAAACACAACAGATCTCCGAGAGACGTTTCTAACCGCATTGCGTAACATATGCAAACACGGCCGTTCACATAGCTACGTTAGTTAACACAACACAAAAACAAGAACCTTCCACTAACAACATTCGTGCGCGCTGCTTCCATACAAAAGTGTGTCAGACCAAAACTAAATATATTACGTTAATCACACAAGCAATGTATTTACAAAAATATGTCCCATAAACCATAAGTTAATTTATCAAATAATAAAGAATATTATTTTGTACTCATCTCTCTTGTAGTCACCGTCAAAGAACGTCCGCCGCCATTTCCCAACTGAATGGTTCTTATCTCATCTCAGCCATCTGGACGGAGTGTTGAGAATTCCAAAATTCTTCTGAAGTAGTCGATGTCATCTCTGGCGCTGATTCAAAAATTATATTATTATACACTTGATATCTGACTACTAAATTCGCCGTTCAGGTACTACTTTCCCTGTAACAGTTCGCTGGCGAATTATCGACGATACTGCCCCTACAAATATAGTACTGTGACTATCTATCACTGAATTTAACACTTTACAATAATTTCTGTGTCCTTATGACACGCAAAGTAATAACTGACTACGTCCGTAGACGCGCAGAAGTAATAATCAACCTGTGTCCACGACACACAAATAGAAGTCTACGTCCGTGGACGCACAGAGTAATAAGCAATGTCTTCAGACGAACAGAATAGAAGTCAATGTCTTGGCTCTTCATGCCACTTATAAATGAACTGGCCCTAGGTCTCGATGGGGGGGGGGGAATTTATGTAAAAGTTTCTCGAAATAATTGTGGTACAGGAATGAAATAAATATCACTGAACTCGTAACATTGCATAGGTCAAGAATATGCCCATTAATCCTAGAATCGATCGTAGAGATTTTGTCTAGGCGATTTCCCGCGTGAATGCTAGCCGAGCGTGCCCACGCTAGACCTGCCGCGCTAAAAAGGCATTCTTCTCTCATTGGTTCTCACATTTTCTGTAATTTGGCGGTTTATATCAGATCTTGGCGTCGTAGGAGTGTCTAGCCTGCTCATCAGCCACTCACGTTACTGCATCATATTTCTTCTAGGCGCGAATATTACAATGAACATACCAGCAGCATGTCTCACTGCGCGTCGCTTCTATTTGAGGCGACCAGCACCTGTCCTTCTGACACATCGCTAGACTATTTCCTTTCACAGCTAAAGTATTTAGCCTATTGTCAATCTGCTTCAGGTATGTCCCCGCTGTCTCCAACCAATGCTTGAAATTTCCTCATCTCCGTCTGGCTACTTTCATGATGCTGGTGGAAATATTTATTAATTGGAGAAATAAAACATAGAATCATTTAT
The DNA here is from genome assembly GCA_946902985.2 of Meconema thalassinum. Lineage (NCBI taxonomy): Eukaryota > Metazoa > Arthropoda > Insecta > Orthoptera > Tettigoniidae > Meconema > Meconema thalassinum. The sequence continues at coordinate 1,135,123,651 of OX336388.2, read as the reverse complement.
CCAACAGAGGGTAAAGGGTTCAATAGATAGATAGATAGATACATATATACATAAATTATATATAAACTTTTGAACTGACGGTGGTTTTGGGGTCTGGGGGATGTGAAACGCGAAGATATGTCGAAATTTTCCGGAAGTCGAAACATGGTACCCATTGCAATAGTTAGCTTTCTAATGAAATCTACCTAAAAGACATGAAACAGGCGTCACAGCGGTTAAAATGGGAAGTGGACAGCAATAAGGAGCGTATTTTCCTACAGCAACAGTATATGCAAATCGCACACTACTTAATTTTTTAAGACACTTTTTAAAGAAAGTATAGATATTTATGAAATTAGAGTGCAATTCGTCACTGCTAATGTCTATTCTCTTTCATTAGAATGTTCATTTGTCACGATCGGTCTCTTGTAAGCGCCGGAGGAGGGATCTATACTATTGAAATAATATATATGATTAAATATTATTGAATGAAATAGGATCACAATAGATAGTGGAATAGGCCTACCGGAGAAACCACGTTAAAAAAACGCCAAGTACACTACCTCACAAGTGGCGTGGAAACGTGTGCATATTATGAAGAATACAACTTTGTCAACTTTTTGAATCGTTATATCTCAAAAACGGTGACTCTTAGGATAAAAAGTGCGAAGACAATTCTTATAGATAATGGCATGGTCTACAATATTAGTTTGATCTGTTTTTATGATAAAACTTACCGTTTGGCTGAAGAACGCAAAAAAAAAACATATTTGCGAACTTTGACCTTGATTTTTTTGCCGTTGTCGGACCGATGGGGACTTTTCACATTTCATTTATAATGGTGTTTAGACCATTAGTACAAATTTTCAGCTCTATGCGAATTTTTGTAACCTTACCCCTATTTTTTGGGCTAACTTGACCGGGCTATATACACAATTAGAAAATAAAGCTCGTATATAAAGGTATGTTATAGGTTTTTTCGTTTCACTTTCCGTTGTATAGTTTTTAACGGTGTTTTTCGAGCATATTCTGCATACTTAACCGTATATAATCGTTCTTTCGAGCATATCTCTCCAGCATATAATGGGGTTTTCGAGCATATCTATCGAGCAAAAACAAATGGTTTTCGAGCATATCTGGAGATTTTATCGAGCATATCGATCCGAGCCCTAGTTATGAAAGAAAATTTCTTAATCTTGAACCTCATTTTGCACAGATACTGAGAGTTATTAATTTATTTTCAAATGCAAGATAAGTTAGTCACTGCGATCAACATTTTATAACATTGAAATAAAATTTAAGATTTATTTTCAAATATTGTATTTCGTTGAAATATTACTTTTTGTAACTGTTTTGAAAATTTCTTTCTTTCTTTTTTAAAACTTCGTTATTCCCCAGAATTTGCATGAATCTCTTGAACTACACGTGTATAGTACAAACCTAATGGATTAATAAGATGATAGTACTTTTAGGAATACTCGTTAGTTAGTTATTGTTGTTTTAAGGGATGGAACTACGAGGTCATAGAAATACTGATTTGAACAGAGGTAGCAGTGTATTTTCAATAGTTATAATCAGTTGTTTTCAGTTTCCAGTCCACGTACCTGTAGAAGATTAGTTATTATGCATTTTGCACCAAACGGCACTGAAAAAAGTAATTAAGGCGAAACCATTGACATTTCTAACTTTTTCTTCTTCTTTTTTACATATTTGTAAATGTTCACTTCGTCGAATCTCAGTACCTGTTCCGTATTTTCCAAAATATTACATACAAACCTTGCAGGAAAATTAACGCTCTTGACAATTGGTAAATGCAACATTTTGCCTACAATGCATTGGAAGCGAGTTACGGAGAAAAATTGATAAAAGTGCTTTTTCTTGGTGGTAATTTCAATATGGCGGACAACCCACAAGGAGGGGAGGTTTGAAAATTTTGAATTTTCACGAGAGGGGCAATACATATAATATACCTGAAAATCAAAATTACTCAACCTTTTACAATCCAAAATCTACTGGGCTAATATGTAGTGAAGTACAGGAACAGACGCAAATCAGCTAAGTAAAAAAACACACTGTAAACTCAGTTACATTTAAGTGTTTAACTTAACTACCAAAGCTCACCAGGCAAATAATACTTATGAAAAGTAACCATTAATAACAAAACGGTCTCTACCAAACGCCAGGTCAATTCCTGAGTAAAATATCCCTCCGCGCATCTCCCCTCTCTGTTCCTTCTTGTGTTTCCGGCATGAATAACTCTAGATAGTCATCCCTCAATCTGCTATACACATTTAAAATCTTTTTTTTTTCACCTTTTACTCAATTTCTCTCCACTGTTATTACCTTTGAAGCATTTTATGGGTGATTCAAGTTTAACATCTGCAGTTTAAACACAGTGTACTTGAGGAAGCCATGTTTAACTTTGTAGTGTTACCAACGTTTGAGCCTCATTCGGCAAATATTGATTACTCGAGTGATCTTTTGCCGCTCAAACAAGATGTATACACAACCAAATGTAATACGGTATAATATCAAATTCGTACTGAATTACTCTGCCTATCGTTCCAAATACAACTAGCAACTATATTCATATACACAATTCATCACATGAAAAGCAAAGTTGGTAAAGCTCCCAATTATCGTGAACATGAAAAATGTTTATTCACAGATTTTTTCAAAGGGAATTCTGAAAAGTAATCTAGCCAGCTTATGGCATAGCAACATGTGCTGAAAAATCTTGTAGTCCAACATCAAGCAGAAGAAGTGGAAACTATTTCCTGGCGCATTAGCCTCTTCACTGACCAGAACATCAAAGGGACCGCTTAGGTTTTGAGGTTTCAATAGCTCGCAGCAATAGAAGTTAACGATTCAAACAGGTTTCACATTTACAGACATAACAAATAGTTCCGTGACGAACCAAAGTGCCTACTTTTATTAAAATTTAAGATCTGTGCCAGTCTATAATGACCTACAGTATCTACAGTAGAATAATGATGAAATCAAGTTGGAAATACTAATATTTCTAAGAACTGGAGTTTTAAATACACCTGAAATAGTGTAGCCTAATAGAGTAACTTACAGTACTAAAGTTGGCAGCCCTGGTGACTGTGAATATGTTCTTAGTTCCATCTCTTATGGTATAGAATGCACATACAAAATTTGGTTGAAGTCTAATGGATAGTATGGACGTTACATGCTGTTTGATATCATCAAATCATGTTGGGTACAATATCATGTATTTGATGCTCAGAATTAATCTGAAATATTACGATCAAATATAGTACCAATTTTGTATAAAATCCATTTGATAGTATAGAAGTTATATGTAATTAAAAATTGAAACTATGAGAAAAAGAATCATGTTGGCAGCGCTGAGGTATATTAGTTGCTCCAAAGTAATCTAAAATGTCAGGTCCTATATGTGTGCAAAGTTTAGAGCTGATGGCTTGCATACTTTCTGATATATTGATATTAGGATTAAACAAATAGAGAGAGCATTTATTAACAGTTGGTAGCCCTGGTGGCGTATTATAAACAGTCATATCTGTTGTATTACCCATAGTACATACGAAATTTGGTTAAAATCCATTTGTTAGTATAGAAGTTACATGCATTTAGAAATCGAACCTATCCGCAGGTTTAGAATCATGTTGGCAACACTGGCATGTATGGACTTCGAAAAATTAATCTGGAATGTCAATATCTATATGTGTGCCAATTTTGGAATTGTTCGCACTTCTGAGATATCCAACATAGAGCTCAAATTACAATTGCGATTTTTAAGCAGTTTGTGGCATTGACGCCAATTTCAAATATGGCCGTGAGATATTCAGGTATAGATCTTTACTCTTACCAAATTTGGTTTCGATATCTGCATCCGTTCAGGAGTTGATAGGGCGGACACACACACAGATAGACAGCCAGTAGGACAGACAGACGTACAGACACACATATTCCCGGATCGATATCATACTGTTAGTCTACTTTTTCCTCATTTTTAGCCTACTTTCGATTTTTGCAAAAAATGAAAGTAGACTTATGAGATCAACACAGGGCGAAAAAAGTGTGTCTGTCTGTGTGTGTGTATGTGTGTGTGTGAGTCTGTGTGTGTGTGTGATTGTGTGTGTGTGAGTCTCTGTGTGTGTGTGTGTCTGTGTGTGTGTGAGTGTGTGTACTCTGAATGTCTGTCCCCCCCTATCAATTCGAACACGGTGAATGCGAATTGAACGAAATTTGGTACAAAGGTAGCACTAGCAAAGGACACCTCAGTGTCATGGTTTATATCGCCGCCATCTTGACGGAAACGTAATGGCGGCCACACGAATGTTCAAAGCTTAAATCAAATTACGACTAACCTAATCATCCGATCTCTACCAGATTTTGCAACAACATACCTTAATTTTGGGAGCATCCTTTGACCAAACCAATAGGTCATCAGCGTAATAGTTTGCGGATGGCGGCCATCTTTGTGTGAAAATCGATTCCCCCTATTAATTCTAACACGGTGCAACCGAATAGAACGAAATTTGGTACAGAGGTAGTACTAACAAAAGGCACCTCAGTGTCATGTTTTATATCGCCACCATCTTGACGGAAACGTAATGGCGGCCACACAAATGTTCAAAGCTTAAATCAAATTACGATTAACCTAATCATCCGATCTCTACCAAATTTTGCAACAACATACCCTTATAGAGGAAGCATCCTTTGACCAAATGAATAGGTCATTAGCCTAATAGTTTGCGGATGGCGGCCATCTTTGTGTAAAAATCAATTCCCCTTATTAATTCAAGCACGGTGAAACCGAATGGAACGAAATTTGGTACAGAGGTAGCACTAGCAAAGGGCATCTCAGTGTCATGTTTTATATCGCCGCCATATTGACAAAAACGTAATGGCGGCCACACAAATGTTCAAAGCTTATGTTAAATTACGACTAACATAACCATCCGATCTCTACCAAACTTTGCAACAACATACCTTTATGGTGGGAGCATCCTTTGACCAATCTAATAGGTTATTAGCCTAATAGTTTGCGGATGGCGGCCATCTTTATGTCAAAATTGATTCCCCCTATTAATTCGAACACGGTGGAACCGAATGGAACAAAATTTGGTACAGAGGTAGCACTAGCAAAGGGCACCTCAGTGTCATGTTTTATATCGCCGCCATCTTGACTGAAACGTAATGGCGGCCACACGAATTTTCAAAGCTTAAATCAAATTACGATTAACCTAATCATCCGATCTCTACCAAATTTTGCAAATATATACCTTTATGGAGGGAGCATCCTTTGACCTATCTAATAGGTCATTCGCCTAATAGTTTGCGGATGGCGGCCATCTTTATGTCAAAATTGATTCCCCCTATTAATTCGATCACGGTGGAAACGAATGGAACGAAATTTAGTACAGAGGTAGCACTAGCAAAGGGCACCTCAGTGTCATGTTTTATATCGCCGCGATCTTGACTGAAACGTAATGGCGGCCACACGAATGTTCAAAGCTTAAATCAAATAACGATTAACCTAATCATCCGATCTCTACCAAATTTTGCAACAACATACCTTTATGGAGGGAGCATCCTTTGACCAATATAATAGGTCATTCGCCTAATAGTTTGCGGATGGCGGCCATCTTTGTGTCAGAATGGATTCCCCCTATTAATTCAAACACGGTGAAACCGAATGGAACGAAATTTGGTACAGAGATATCACAAGCAATGGGCATCTCAGTGTCATGATTAGTATCGCCACCATATTGACAGAAACGTAATGGCGGCCACACAAATGTTTAAAGCTTAAATCAAATTACTACTAACATAACCATCCGATCTCTACCAAATTTTGCAACAACATACCTTTATGGAGGGAGCATCCTTTGACCAAACTAATAGGTCATTAGCTTAATAGTTTGCGGATGGCGGCCATCTTTATGTCAAAATTGATTCCCCCTATTAATTCGAACACGGTGGAACCGAATGAACGAAATTTGGTACAGAGGTAGCACTAGCAAAGGGCACCTCAGTGTCATGTTTTATATCACCGCTATCTTGACGGAAACGTAATCGCGGCCACCCAAATGTTAAAAGCTAAAATGTAATTACGACCAACCTAATAATCTAGTCTCTACCAAATTTTGCAACACCATATCTTTATGTGGGAAACATATTCTGACCAAACTGCAAGAACATCAGCCCAATAGTTTGCAGATGGTGGCCAAGTATGTGTGCAAATCGATTCCCCCTATCAATTCAAACACGGTGAAAACGAATTGAACGAAATTTGGTACAGAGGTAGCACTAGCAAAGGGCACCTCATATTCATGTTTAATATCCCTATAGCACGTTGTATTTCATCAAGCTACTACAACCAACATTCAATCATACTCCTTGAAAAGGACAAAGAGTTATAACAATACCCATGCATTTAGGAGAAAGTAGGCTATATGTTCTTTACTGAACATCTTGTTGCAAAATGAGAAAAGTAGGCTAAAAATTACTCTGAAAAAAAAAACGCAACACTTGAGATGTGTAACAGACTAGCGGAATAAAATATATAATTGGTCAAAAAACCTGACTTGTTACAACGTTTAAATAAAAACTTCCGTAGCTTTATAATTAATTCTTACTGTACATAGGTGCATATCTACTGAAACTAGTCAAGCTTGAGTGATCATAATCTGATGATGTTCACTTGGCCATCGGAACTAGTCATCCAATTTAGCCCCACATTTAGCTGAGAAATGTTTTATTAAGTGTATAAATTATTCATGTAACTTACTTCAGGTACTAGGAAATTAATTGTAATTCTCCACCCAATCTAATTGGGACATAGGCTACTTGTTTGACCGACTGAAAAGCTTCTAATAAAATATTGTGGCGCCTGTAAAAGTAAGTGTATTTTTAGCCTACTTTCAATTTTTGCAAAAAATGATTAGCCTACTTTCGATTTTTGCAAAAAATGAAAGTAGACTTATGAGATCAACACAGGGCGAAAAAAAGTGTGTCTGTCTGTGTGTATGTGTGTGTGTGAGTCTGTGTGTGTGTGTGTCTGTGTGTCTGCGTGTGTGTGTGTGAGTGTGTGTACTCTGAATGTCTGTCCCCCCCTATCAATTCAAACACGGTGAATGCGAATTGAACGAAATTTGGTACAAAGGTAGCGCTAGCAAAGGACACCTCAGTGTCATGTTTTATATCGCCGCCATCTTTACTAAAACTGAATGGCGGCCACTCAAACGTTCAAAACGTAAAATCAAATAAAGACTAACCAAATCATCCGATCTCTACCAAATTTGGTAACAACATACCTTCGTATAGGATGCGTCTTGTGACCAAACTACAAGGTCGTCCGCCATACCATTTCAGGATGGCGGCCGTGCGAATTATGCAAACTTTATAATCCATATCATGGGACCCACCAGTTCCGATTATCGAGCCGAGAATCGTTTTAACTGTTCTAAAGGAAGAGGCACGTTCGAAATTAAAAGTTTATTTTGTAATACTATAGTGCAGACGTGATTTTAAAAAGCTGAGCTGATTTAGTAATAAGACAAGATGGCAGCGGATATCTTGTGCCTGACTTATATTTCACTAATTTGAGTATTGCATGCAATATAGCGTACTGATATAAAATAAATAAACTTTGTATGAAATGCTTTATATATAAATAATATACTCCAGTGATGAAATCGTTTAGTATAAATCACTATTTGCTAACAAGTTCTATGTAAGTCATTTTATATAGAACGATATTCGTTGACACAATTAGCTCAGTGGTAGAGAGTTAGCCTATCGCTCAAATGCCTATGGTTCAAACCCGATCAGAGCTAGTTTTTTTGCTTGAAATTTTATATGTTTATTGTTTTGTAATGACTCAGATGTTTTAAAATTAAGCGTTATATTGTGCATATTATGGTGTAAAATATATATTTAATTAAAACATAATTCGCCAGCAGATTTACTCGAGACATCTAGCTGCCAAAAAGGTAACTGCACGCCGACCAGATTTTATTGAAAAGTTTCTTCTTCTGGCCGCTAGAATGCACTCGCTCTGTTAGGATTATATTGTTCGATATTTCACCACTAGATATCACGACTAGTCTACGTGGGGCTACATTGATTACTATACCATTTGCATTCTATGCGCATCGAATTTGAAGAATGATAAGATGATACTACGATACATTTTTACTTTCTATTTTAAAGGGTTTGTAACAGCCTATTGTGCGTTATTTGAAAATGTTAATTGAAGTAAAGAACAAAACGATTTCACATAGTATCTGAACTCTACCGTTGGTGCTAGTTCAGGATATTAATTAATACTTCTATTTCAGCCAAATAGCAATCGAAAATATCCACATAGTTGGTATACACACGTCTCTGTAGGGTCATGGAAAGATTTGTTAATTCAATTAGGGTTGTGAAAGTCATACGCAGCCAGACGTGTAAAGACATGCCTCAACTCAAAGTTGGATGTTGCCCGCGTCAGGCCGATTATGTAATAATAATAATAATAATAATAATAATAATAATAATAATAATAATAATAATAATAATAATGTTATTGGTTTTACGTCCCTTTTAACTACTGTTGCTTTTAGAGACGCCGGGGTGCCAGAATTTTGTCCCGAAGGGGATCTTTAACGTGCCAGTAAATCTACTAACACGGCTCCCTCGCATTTGTGCACCCTCAAATGCCAGCTGACTGCGCCAGGATACGAAACTGAAACATACGGTCCAGCAAGCGAGAACGTTACCGCTGAGCCACGCAGCCAGTCCGGTCGATTATGTCTCCAGATCCATAACATTCTTTAGATACTTCTTATCTTTCTTTCTTCAATGATGGTAGCAGTTTTTATCTAGGTTGTGGCGTTTGGTAGAGGTAAATCGTTTCTAAGGTCTTCAACAAAGAATAGTTCTATTATACTCTTTGATAATAACAACGAGTTATAACTATACTCATACATTTAGGAGAAAGTAGGCTATATGTTCTTTACTGAACATCTTGTTTAGCCTACTTTCGATTTTTGCAAAAAATGAAAGTAGACTTATGAGATCAACACTGGGCGAAAAAAGTGTGTCTGTCTGTGTGTGGGTATGTGTGTGTGTGAGTCTGTGTGTGTGTGTATGTGTGTGTGTGAGTCTGTGTGTATGTGTGTGTGTCTGTGTGTGTGTGAGTGTGTGTACTCTGAATGTCTGTCCCCCCCCTATCAATTCGTACACGGTGAATGCGAATTGAACGAAATTTGGTACAAAGGTAGCACTAGCAAGGGACACCTCAGTGTCATGTTTTATATCGCCGCCATCTTTACTAAAACTGAATGGCGGCCACTCAAACGTTCACAACGTAAAATAAAATAACGACTAACCAAATCATCCGATCTCTAACAAATTTGGTAACAACATACCTTCGTATAGGATGCGTCTTGTGACCAAACTACATGGTCGTCCGCCATACCATTTCAGGATGGCGGCCGTGCGAATTATGCAAACTTTATAATCCATATCATGGGACCCACCAGTTCCGATTATCGAGCCGAGAATCGTTTTAACTGTTCTAAAGGAAGAGGCACGTTCGAAATTAAAAGTTTATTTTGTAATACTATAGTGCAGACGTGATTTTAAAAAGCTGTGCCGATTCAGTAATAAGACAAGATGGCAGCGGATATCTTGTGCCTGACTTATATTTCACTAATTTGAGTATTGCATGCAATGTAGCGTACTGATACAAAATAAATAAACTTTGTATGAAATGCTTTATATATAAATAATATACTCCAGTGATGAAATCGTTTAGTATAAATCATAATTTGCTAACAAGTTCTATGTAAGTCATTTTATATAGAACGATATTCGTTGACACAATTAGCTCAGTGGTAGAGCGTTAGCCTATCGCTCAAATGCCTATGGTTCAAACCCGATCAGAGCTAGGTTTTTTGCTTGAAATGTTATATGTTTATTGTTTTGTAATGACTCAGATGTTTTAAAATTAAGCGTTATATTGTGCATATTATGGTGTAAAATATATATTTAATTAAAACATAATTCGCCAGCAGATTTACTCGAGACAGCTAGCTGCCAAAAAGGTAACTGCACGCCGACGTACTTATTAACTTCCAGATTTTATTGAAAAGTTTCTTCATCTGGCCGCTAGAATGCACTCGCTCTGTTAGGATTATATTGTTCGATATTTCACCACTAGATGTCACGACTAGTCTACGTGGGGCTCCATTGTTACTATACCATTGGTATTCTAAGCGCATCGAATTTGAAGAATGACAAGATGATACTACGATACATTTTTACTTTTTATTTTAAAGGGTTTGTAACAGCCTATTTTGCGTTACTTGAAAATGTTATTTGAAGTAAAGAACAAAACGATTTCACATAGTAACTGAATTCAAGCCGTTGGTGTTAGTTAAGGTTATTAATTACTACTTTTATTTCAGGCAAATAGCAATCGAAAATATCCACATAGTTTGCATACACACGTCTCTGTAGGGTCATGGAAAGATTTGTTAATTCAATTAGGGTTGTGAAAGCCATGCACAGCCAGACGTGTAAACACATGCCTGAACTCAAAGTTGGATGTTGCCCACGTCAGGTCGGTTATGTAAAAATAATAATAATAATAATAATAATAATAATAATAATAATTGCGAAAGTACTGGGAGGACGTTAAAGCTCGATGCAACAAGAAACAGTTGAAATGACGTGGTCCTTAGATGGCCGATTCGAAAGAATAATAATAATAATAATAATAATAATAATAATGTTATTGGTTTTACATCCCTTTTAACTACTGCTGCTTTTAGAGACACCGGGGTGCCGGAAATTTGGCCCGAAGGGGATCTTTAACGTGCCAGTAAATGTACTGACACGGCTCCCTCGCATTTGTGCACCCTCAAATGCCAGCTGACTGCGCCAGGATACGAACCTCCAACCTAGGGCCCAGCAAGCGAGAACGTTACCGCTGAGCCACGCAGCCAGTCCGGTCGATTATGTCTCCAGATCCATAACATTCTTGATATATTTCTTATCTTTCTTTCTTCAATGATGGTAGCAGTTTTTATGTAGGTTGTGGCGTTTGGTAGAGGTAAATCGTTTCTAAGGTCTTCAACAAAGAATAGTTCTATTATACTCTTTGATAATAACAACGAGTTATAACTATACTCATACATTTAGGAGAAAGTAGGCTATATGTTCTTTACTGAACATCTTGTTATCTGATGAGGACTGGAAGAGGGGCCTTAAGTAAGTAATCATTCCAGCATTTGCCTGGAGTAGAGGTTGTTATCATGAAAAAAAAAAACACCCTCAGATCCAAGAATTAGATTTCTTGGCAGAACCGAAAATTGAACTAAAACCTCTAGGGTGACAGCCCATAATGCTACACCACGGGAAAACTGATTCACACTTTACCTGGTATTCATGAGCTCCGAATATCTAAGGCAGTGCACTACGCAGATGTACCGATCCACAGCTATAGACACAAGAGCCAATCCAGATGCCATGCTTCCCGTCATGACGAATGTGTATCTCAAGATACAAGGCATCATATATTGCCCCAAGTATGTTGCAAGATCACATATGTACAGAGGTAGGGCGTAATATATGTCTGCGATTCCCACAAAAAGGTCTGTGCTGCAGAGGTTGTTGGTCAGGAGAACTGCAGTCCAATTCTTACACTCTTTTCTAATCTCCTTCCAGTTACAAACCGTGACCAGAAGAATGAAACCATTGACCATGATTGTACCGGTACACGTCAGCGAGTTCAGAACGGCGAAGATTACATCCTCTTCTGAGTAGTACTTGTTTTCTTCGCAGGACATGGTGACCTAGAATGTAAATGTTTGGCATGAAATATGTTTATCAACATATATTATTGTGTACAGTTAGTTACAGCCGGCCTCTTGGCGTTGGGGTAGCGCACCTGTCTTGCACCCGGAGGCCTCGGGTTCAAATCCCAGCTCGGTCTAGGATTTTAGAAAATTGACGAGAGAACCGGAACGGGGTGCACTCACCCTTTTGAGGAAAATTCAGTAGCTGTCTGTCAGCTCGTTGGGACCCCTCGGCTTTTAATCATTGTTATCTTGACCGGGGCGCAGCCTCCTTCATCAGACAGCTACTCGATTGTCATCACGAGTCTGAGTGCAGCTCGTTCCAGCCCGCACGTCAGTTGTTTAAAATCACTGATGTAGCCAGGAATCGAGCCAGGGCCAACGGTTGAGAGGTAGGTGCGTTAGACCAGTACCACGGGTTTGGCTATATCGAATAAACAACTTAAAATATTAGCTTTGTATTCCTGGGTATCACATTAATAAACATATTGTATTGGTTTCATTTAATAATAATAATAATAATTTGTCACTACCACACTGTCATCAAACCAGTACCGCTATATGCATCTGAATGTCTTATCCTATCCGAGAAATGTTTTCTCGCGAAGTTAGAGAGAAAAGAAAGAAAGAAAGAAAGAAAGAAAGAAAGATCCTACACATCATACTTGGCCCAGACTACAAAAATGGCATCTACATCAGAAAATCCAGGCAAGAAATATACTCGAGGATAGAGAATATCACAGACACAATGCAAAAACGCAGAGTTTGCATCTACGGTCATATACGACGGATGATCGACTTCCGATTGACGATTCAGTATATTCGACTCAAAACCAAAAACTACAATGCCATGGTATGTTAACGTCCAGAAAGATCTGAGAGAAATGGGTATACGAGCAGAAGATGCACAAGACCGAAATATTTATAGAGCAGCCATCAAGACGTTTGGGACTTTCCGGGACGAAAAACGGACAACTGGTGCGAAATGGACAGAAGAACGTCGTGCTAAACACAGTGAGCTCATGAAGACAATGTGGATCAAGCGAAAAATGAACAAATGCCAGAATGTAACATGAGGCTTATCGTGGTCCCTAGTTGGCCGATTAGCGAAATTGTATGAATGAATGAATGAATAATTCAAACAGTCACTAAATTTAAATATTTGGGTTCAATAATAGAAGCTGGGGTAACAAGTTCATCTTAAATTAAGAAAAGAGTAAGTGAGGCTAGAACAATTGGAGCATTACATTCCGTTGTATGGAGCAGAAATATTTTAAACAACACTAAGAAACTTATTTACCGTCCATTGGTACAAAGTATTTTGTTACATGGAAAAGAAACGTGGACATTAAACAGACCGCAAGCAAACAAATTATTAGTAACAGAGATGGATTATTGGAGGAGGGTGGCAAGAAATTAAAGATTGGATAAAATTAGAAATACGAGAATCAGAGAACTTATTCAGGTAAAAAACATGTACTAGAAGTGGTTGAAGAAAGAAGATTACAAAGATTTGGACATGTGAAAAGGATGCAGAATAGTAGAATTCCAGATTTAATTGTTACATTGGCAAGCTGAAGGCAAACGGAAACGGGGTACACCAAGGAGCAATGTATGGATGGTGTAAAGAGAAGCATGGCTACCAGAGGATTAACCGAGGAAAATGCTGAAGACTGACATTTGTGGAGGAGTAGATTTTTTTGGGGGGTTGAAGAAAAACTACTGTATTGTAGAATATTCCTAATAAATAATAATAATAATAATAATAATAATAATAATAATAATAATACGAAGTTAATTTGACTCGATAAATGTCGAGCACTCATGATAGTCAGGGGTAAACTACCAAAAGGCTCGTATAAACTGGGAAATGGAGAGCAAGTTAAGGCGAAGCAAGCGGAAGAGGCCTACAAATATTTAGGTAATTAACAAGCAAGACGAATTGATCGATATCCTGTAAATCGTGCTGACTGTATGTACGAAAATTTCTGATTGCACTACAAGCAAGGGGGTCTGGGGCGTAAGCCCCAGGCTAGGTTTGTTTTGTATGTAGAACAGTGTTGTCACGAGGACAATTTCTAGACTGGGAGCGAATTACGCACATTTCTCAGTGGACGATTATTTCCCTGGGCGCGATTTGCATACAGCCGATTGATCATGCGGCAATCAAACAAGAGTTGACAGATAAATTTGTGCCTAGAGTTAGGCAGATTCTGAATACTAGCCTTGAGAGCAAGAATTTGGTGAAAGCTGTTAATACATTTGCAATTCATGTGCTCTGCTACTCATTTGGTATCATAAAGTGGAGCAAAGCTGACACCGAGGGTCTTGCACGAAAACTGAGAACGCTAATGACGAAAGCTCTTAGCCATCACCCCTAGTCATCGGTAGAGAGAAACTTGCCACAGTGGGTGAGTGGTTATCGTGTCGGATTACTAACCCCAATCTTGCAGGTTCAATCCTGGCCTTGATAAGTGATTTTTGAAAGGCGGCAAAAGTCACGATACGCATGTCATACGATGTTGGCAAGTTAAAGCACCCATTCGAATTCAGTTGGCCGTGTTCATAATGGCAAAATTAATCTCGTGATTTTTCGCCAACACAAAGTTCCTAATTTCTCTACTAGAAAGCGCTATAATGTCAAGGAGCTTAGATATCTAACCTCCTTGACTTTCATATTGCTTCAAGGAATAACAAAATTCGACATGCAAGCTACCCTCTGGGTGTCAAATAGCAAAGCTTGCACCTGGCACCCGAGGCCATACGATATTAATTAATTAATCGGTAGAGAGGATGACTCTACCATGATATCTAGGCGGTCGCGGATTCCTTGCTATCGGGAATCTATTGTAACGTCAAGTGAATAGTCTGAGGGAGTATTTTCGGCGAAGTAATTCTAACCTCCACAAAGCCATCTGTGATGCAGATGATTTCACGCCACTGGTCTTGAGTGAACAACAAATCGTTACTCATTTTATAACCCATGATGTTTAGAAACAGAATGCGTGGATGGTGAAGCAGCTGCACGGGAAGCATCCACACGAATTAAGTCAAGCCCATGTCGAAATAGTAGCGTCGAACTTTTGGCTGACAACAGGGAAGATTATTCCCGAAACCGAAGGGCTTATGGTGGCGATACAAGACCAGGACATAACAACATGTAATTATTTGGAGTTCATTGTTAAAGATGGAACTCTTCAAGATGATAGGTGCCTTGTGTCAGAGACTATCTACCACATTACGTCTGGATGAATAATGTTTTCGGGTACAGAATACATACGAAAATTTCACCTTCAGGGACGTCAAAAAGTTCTAAACTATCGGTACTTCCAAGAGTGCGTCACGGAAAACGAAACCTATCGTCTCTATTGGGATCGTACTATATTGACCGAGTGGACAGTCCGCCAAAACAGGCCAGATTGTGGTCATCAATATGAAAGTTAATGATTGGTTGATATAGTAGTTCCTAATACCAGCAACTTACAAGCATAGCACAACGAAAAGATCTCCAAATATAAACACCTAGTGGAGCCTGTCAGGAAGCAATGGTAGATTGGAAACGTCAAGATCATACCAATCATCATATCAAGCACTGGCGTTTTAACAAGAAGTCTACTGCAGGGGTTGAAAGAACATGATATTGACACCAATTTATATAAATCAATTCAAAAAGCAGTCATCATCGCGACAACCAAAAATGTTAGAAAATAGGCTACATGGACGTAGTTTCTTAAGGGTGGTGATTATGCTCTGTTTTCTTATAATCTGTATAGTTTCCATATAATTGCTAGATAATGTTCTGAAAGTGAATAATAATAATAATAATAATAAAATGCATATTTCGATGTGTTTCAATGTAGCAGAGGGTTTTTAAATATCCCCAGCAGAGCCAGGAATCGAATCCAAGACCTTTCGGAAGGTAGTCTCAACGTGAACCCCAAGAACACAGAAGGTAGCGTAATTCTGTTCTCAATATTATGATATAAATGTTTGCTGAACGCCATGAATATTTCACTTACCAAATGAAATACACCGGTGAGTTACCAGATATGTCTTCTAGCACTAACTAGCAAGGCTGAACGTCACAAGGCGGGGAATAACGGTGATAGGAGTGTTTATGTTGGGCGATAAGTATTCAAAGATAGCTTTGAAGCCATTCTTCAGTGTCGCCTTATTGCCAATTGAAACAGTATTGTAAGTTACAATATCAATTGACACCTACTCAGTCTTCTTGATAGTGATTAATATAACTCCTTATCTAGAACATTATGTTGAACTAAATTACTTGTCAATCAACCTTTCAAGCTCGCTTTCTTTCGCTGAGGGTATCAGCCTGTATTCCCTGGATGTAAGGTAAGCATTAAATACCCAAGCGAAAGAATGACACGTAGACTTAATTATTTACTTTGATTGCAGTGATATTCCGGTCTCTGTGACCTGTGTTATTTTAATGAACTCATTCAGTACTTCGTGTAGAGTAATCAGTGAATTCGTGGTCTTCGATGCCTACTACGAGTTTCTTCTCGAGTCGCTGGTAGCAGCACAATGACGCGACAACCCTCTTTTGGTATTTCTTTGTACTGCAGGGTGAGTGAAAGCGTAGACTAGAAAGCAATTTCTTTAAATTGCATACCTGAGGTCGAAAAGAAGACGCGGTCAGTTCAAACATAGTGTGTTGACTCGCTCGTTATACTTGAAAATACGTAGTGTTTGTGGAAAACAGAATTTTTATATGCTTTGTATATACGTGTGCCAGTTTTACTGTGGAAGGTCGTCATTTGTTTAGTTCAGCGATATAATGTTGTATATTGCAATACCAGGGAGTAAGGTATGCAGTGGACGTTTTTGTTTACCCTAGTAGGCGTGAGAAATGTGCAAATATATGGCATCGGAACTTGAGCCTGGAGATGACAGCGACAATGACTGCAAAATTTGTGATCTGTGGCACAAGTCGTAAGCCTAGGGGGAGTCGTATAGTAGTGCTATAAAGTGTTGCAGTAATATCAACTGAATTTAAGTAGTTTTACAAAAGCCCATATAAGGGGTATACACAATTTGACTGCCTGTACCACTCCCCTGATCATGACGCATTGAAAGTTCATTGGAATAAAACACTGACCATTACAGAGATGTTATATGGATTCGAAAGACGTAACAGACCGTCATACGCCCTTAACCCGCGAGGACTGACGCATGGGTATTTTTTGATCCGAAGTAGTGGTTTTTGGGGGGTTCTACAGCCTCCTCCTCCTCACTCTCGTCACAAGATGGCGGTGGCGCGATATCTCTCGAACGCATGGTCGGATTTCGACGAATGAGGTGTTGTTGAACTCCGGCTGACACTCCCTTACCATTGAACAACATACCTTCACCCCAAAATAAAACCTACCCTACTAGGGGGTGAAATTGTAATTTTTTTGAAAATCTCTCTTTCCAAGTGCGACATGTGGGATTTTGAATGTTAATATGAAATTAAACGTTGTTTCACACAAGAGAGATGTGTACGGTTGAAAGCCAATATGAATTAACTTGCTTGTTTTTTGTTTTTACGCATGCCCACTCATAGTTTTTGTAAGAGGGCAGGCTTTTTCAAGATGGCGGCTGTAGTGTAACCTAACCTAACCCAACCCACGAGGGGTGATCAAAAAGTATTCCAAGCAGCGCTTGTCGATAGGCAAACCAATAATCGAAGAGGACATGTCAGGCCTTGAGGTGAGAGCCCCTGTCATTGTTGATTTGTCCCTGTGGACGGGTCATTGTTGACAGGTCCTTGTGGACGAGTCCTTGTTGACGGGTCCTTGTTGACGAGTCCTTGTTGACGGGTCATTGTTGACGGGTCCTTGTTGACGGGTCTTTTTGACGGGTCCCTTTGACCTGGTCCCTATGGACTGGCCCATGAATTTATTCAAATTGTGCCAAAGGGCCTAACTGCATTTGTGTGTAAAGCAGTGTGTAGAATTGACGTTGTTCGCCAGCCCTCACTACTACAATGTGATAACGATATGAAAGGAAAGTGACGAAATACATGTGAACACGTGTGAGATGACATTATTACCGGGCCCCTTGTGAAAACCACATGTTAGCTAACAAGTCACATCCTGTTTTGGTTTGTTTAAGTGTAAAACATGGTAGATAGAGGACATGTCAAGGGCTAAGTGCAAAACTTGATGGATGAATATCTTCTAGTGCTAGGGTTAATGAACACACCCTAGTACACGGGGCACATGCAATTTGAGGACAGGTCGAGGGACCTAACTTGGTGGATGGATGTGTCATTTGTAGTTGATAGAGAATAATACACGATTTTAAGATGTTAAAACTGAGTAGATTGTACGTGCAGTAAGCCGACTTGTTATTTCCTGTGTCATATTGCTGACATGGCAGAGAGCGCACAGTTCTGTTGCTATGACTAACGCTGCGGTAATTTAAAACCACAGGTGTTCATCAAGACAATGGGTTATGATCATGCAAAGTCAGCAGTAATCCGATACCGCACAATTGTCGAGCAGTTCCAACTTTGGTTAACAAATATTATTGTCACTAACACCTAGCAGCGATCGTTGGAACTTAATTGAGTGTTAATCAAATTCTACCTACAAATTTAGCTTAACACATCATAGTCAAGTAGTTCCAACTTTGATTATCAAATAAACCATTGTCACTGACATCTAGCGGTGAACATTGTAAAATATCGCTCTAGCTGTTTAAAAGTTATTAGAGGGGGTACTTATCTTTAATAATTTATCAACTGCTGAACAAGGTACAGGAATCTACTAACCTACGGTACGTCAATTATCTGTAAACAAATAAATAAATAAATCAATCAATAAATACATTCCAATCAATAACTTCAACATCAATTAGTAATAAAAGACTACAATCCATTAATAATAAGTACTTACCTTGCAAAATAATTTAATGATTTTCAGCAAAAAGTCTTTTTTTTGCAACTGTTGAGCAGTAATAGAGCACTGTCCACTTGTAGCAAGTAATAAAGACAGACATGTTTTATGACACCTCTCTTATATAGGCTTTTATTGCTCGTGTCAGCAGTTTTTTTGCAGATCATTGCCACTGTACACCTGCCAGTCCAAAGTGCACTAGGAACAATTATGTGAAGCCGAATTTGTAGGTTAGATTTGATTAACGCTTTATCAAGTTCCAATGTTCACTACTAGGTGTCAGTGACATAGGGAATATTTAAGGACTTAACCTCAGCTCACCTAACATAACCTAACTTTACCTAACTTAACCTTGTCACGTGACATGTTCTACAAGTTTAGACTTGCTTTAAGACTGGATATGACGTCACACTTAGCCCACTTAACTGGAGACTGCTGGTTTCTATCACGTGGCATGTTCTACAAGTTTAGACTAGCATTAAGACTGGCTATGACGTCACACTTAACTCACTTAACTGACGGCCACTGGTTTCTATTATTTAAAAACAAGAGATCAAGTAAAAATGTGGGTTTAACGCTCTATTAAGTCCGAACGTTCACCGCTAGGTGTCAGTGACAATGGTATATTTGATAGCTAATGTTGGAACTACTTGACAATGGTGTGAAGCTAAATTTGTAGGTTAGATTTGATTAACGTTCGATTAAGTTCCAACGTTCACTACTAGATATCAGTGACAATGGTACCTTATAACTTAAGTTGGAAACACTCGACAATGGTGTGTGAAGCTAAATTTGTAGGTTAGATTTGATTAACGCTTTATCAAGTTCCAATGTTCACCGCTAGATATCAGTGACAGTGGTATATAGTAACCCCCAGTTAGAACTACATGAAATTAGACTTGCTACGAGTTCACAGATGATTGATTTAAATACCCTTCTATGACCATTGACTGGAATGTAATTAAACTATTTATATTTTACTTTGTTTTATCTTTTATTAACATTGATGATTTCTTTCTTTTATAGGTAATTTGGAAGGTAATCATCATGTTCAAGTGTGGTGACTGTAAGAAACACTTTTCAAGACCTGACAACCTTCAACGTCATGCAAATGCTAAACATAACATTATAATGTTTGCGTGCAGTCATTGTACTATGACATTTAACAGACAGGATAATCTTACACGACATGTAAATCTAATGCATGTCCGTTCATCACCATTCTCATGTTCAGTTTGTGATCTTGGTTTTTCTGCTGTAAAGCGATATCAATCCCACATGGTTGAAGTGCATGGCGAACAACAGGAATTGAAATCTGTAAAACCATCAACTAGTACAGAACCTTTAAACAAATGTGATGCTCAAAAGCGTAAAAGTTCTAAAGATTGTAAAAATAGTTATTCAGCGTAAAGAATGAAGAATTGTGAACCTTCGATAACACATTGTGAAGCATGCAATATTGATATACCCTTTTCAATGATGCAGGGCCATTTGCGCAGTATTAATCATAAAAATAATGCTTGTCATGAAAACAATTCTGGAAATATTCAACAAATTGGTTGTGCATTTAAAAGTCGAATTACTAGTTATAGACTTTATAGTAAAGAAAAAACTCAAAGTATTGAATCATTAAAAAAAAAATGTTCAACCTACTGTGTTTGGCTTGGTAGATAAAGTTATAGTTGAGCATAAAACAATTAAAATTAATTTTGAACTTTTTGGACTCTATGTAAAAACTGGGAGCGAAGGTGAAATTACGGATATCAAATCTTTTAATACAAAAAACATAATTGTTAGTGAATCAACTAATATTAGTGATATATACCAAAATATTTCAAGTGCTATCATTGGGAAGAGTGAAGAGTTCCAGGAAAGGGAGTCAGGCTGGGCGTTGGTTGAAGTACTTTATTTAGAAACCAACCTGAATAAATATAATCCCCTTCGAGCATCATCATATATTGATTTGCGAGCATGGATCAAACTTAAGCATGCTTGTGTAAACGTTATGAATAGTGATCAAGCATGTTTTGCATGGGCTGTAACTTCAGCTCTCCATCCAGCAGTGATGAATGAAAAGAGAACATCATCTTATCCTCACTATTCCTCAGTGTTAGATTTAAAAGAAATAGAATTTCCTATGTCGATAAAAGATATTAAATATTTTGAAAATCAGAACAATGTAAGTATTAATGTGTATGGAATTGAAAACAAGAGTATAGTTGGTCCTCTATATTACACTCAAGAAAAAAAGGACGCTCATGTAAATTTACTGTACATAACTAAAGGTGAAAATGCCCTCTATTGTTGGATAAAATATTTATGTAGACTTGTTGGTAGTCAGCTATCAAAACATAAAAGTAAGAAGTGGTTGGGTGATGGTTGTTTGCTATATTTTAGAATAGAGGATCAACTAACTCAACATCAACAAGTAGTTCCGTGAAGAACTATACAGCCCATTTTCATATATCCTACTTATGTTAATTGCCACTATCAACATACCAAATTTCAGTTTGATTGCTGTAATAGATTCGTATATATAAAGAACCGACTAAATATTGCGGATGGTCGCCATGTTGGATTTTATATATGTAGGTCCTAGAGTTATGTACTGTTACATGAAGAGTATTGTGTACGTGTAGCATTCAAACTTCAATCGCATGATTAGGACACAAGAAGTAAAAAGGAGATTTTAAAATTTAAAATTTCGCTCAGCTACCATATTGTGGTAATGGAAACAATTGAAATAAATTAGATGCCACTGGATTAACATTCGTATAAGGATTTACTGTACCAAATTTCACTGCACTCAGATGGTTAAATTGCGAGAAACGTCCAAGTGAATGTTTATACTTCGCGTCGCCGCCATATTGGATTTGTGATCACCAGGTTATTTAAAGTCCTATAGGCGAACTTAAGTTTATAGCCCCTATGAACATAAACAATCAGTTTGATTGCTATAATAGATTCGTAGATATTCAGAGCCGTCTAAATATTTCGGATGGTCGCCATGTTGGATTGTTAAATGTATAGGCCATAGAGTCATGTACCATTAAAGGAAAATTATTGCATAGGTTCATTATTCAAACTTTCACTTCGATCGCATGACTACGACACAAGAAATAAAAACTTAATTTTGAAATTCGCACAGCCGTCATCTTGAGGTTATGTAAACAATTGAACTAAATTACAGACCAGTGCATTACAATGTGTATAAACATTTCCTGTACCAGATTTCACTGTGTTTGGAACATTAAATCGCGAGTAAGGTCTATTTAAAATGTGTAAATTCACTTGACCGCCATGTTCGTTTTGTAGTTAACCGGTTTTTGAAAGTGTTATAGATGAACTTTCAGTAGTGCCCTTTATTTCCGTACAAAATTTCAGGGTGATACCGCTAATGGTTTCAGAGATATAGAATGCCTGAGAAATATTTCGCACAGACGCCATCTTGTGGTTATGTAAACAATTGAATGAAGTTAGATGTCGGTGCATTAGAATGTGTATAAACATATACTGTTCCTAGTTTTATTGCGTTTGGTTAGTTAAATCGCGAGAAACGTCTATTTAAAAATCGCAAATTGGCGTGGCCGCCATGTTGGATTTGTAGTTACCAGTTTTTCAAAAATCACATAAGTGAACTTCTAGTAGTTCCCTTTATCACCGTAAAAAATTCCAGGGTGATATCGGTAATAGTTTGGGAGATATTGAATGCTGGTGAAATATTTCGCACAGCCGCCATGTTGGATTGGTGAGACGTAACAAAATTTCAAGGGCACGGTCGGGGTCGCCCGGAATAGTGGTATGAACTTACCGAGTTTCATTGAAATCTCTCCAGCCGTTTAGAATTTATTAGGGGGGGGGGACACACACACACCTCACACACACACACACGCACACACACACGGACAAAAGGTGATCTCATAACCGTATTTTTTCAAAATTGAAAATAGGCTAAAAATGGGGTTGTAATCATGTGTGCACAGTATTACCTACTCCTAAAAATAACATTCTGAAATTTAAGGACTTTGAGAAGCAGCCTCAAGTACCATTTGTTATATATGCTGACTTTGAAGCTTTGCTAAAACCATTTAATACATGTTCATCGAATCCAACCCAACCTTTTAACAACACTACTCACATTCATGAACCTTTTAGCTTTGCATATTATATTAAATGTAGCTATGATAACCCTTTAAATAAGTTTGAGCTCTATAGAGGACCTGATGCACCTAAAATTTCTATGGAAAGACTTGAAAAAGATGCCATCCGTATATCCTCTATTTTAAATACTATCATTCCAATAGAGCCACTAACATCATCACAGCAAATGCGTTTGGAACTGAAACGAAATGTTTTATATGTGGTGAATGTTTATATACAGACAGGGTTCGCGATCATGACCATTTAACAGGAAAATATCGTGGTGCTGCTCACCAAGAATGTAAATTAAAGTATAGAGTAAATAAAATTCATTCCAGTTATTCTACATAACGGTAGCAAATACGATAACCACTTTATCGTTAAAGAATTTGGAGCTTCAGATGTGAAAATTGATGTGATTGCAAATAATAAGGAACAATACATATCGTTCACAAAATACATCAAAACAGACACTAAAAAAAGATAAAACTGCGATTTTTAGATTCATTCCGTTTTATGCCGAGTAGTCTTGATAAGCTTGTTAGTAATTTAAAATCAGACCAGTTTCGTGAAATTCAACGTGTCTTTCCCAAAGAAGATGATTTTAATTTGATCCGTCAAAAGGGTATATTCCCTTATGAATATATTAACTGTGTGGGACGTCTTGAGGAGTGTTCTTTACCACCAAAAGATGCATTTTACAGTTCCTTAAACACAAGTCATATCAGTGATCAGGAATATTTACATGCACAACGTGTATGGGCACAGTTTGACATTCAAACTTTAGGTGAATTTTCAGACATATATTTGAAGACAGATGTGTTGTCATTATGAGATATTTTTGAAAATTTCCGGAATGTTTGTATGAAAACTTATGACCTTGATCCTTGTCAGTATTTTACTGCTCGTGGGTTAAGTTTTAGTTGAATGTTGAAAAAGACAAAAGTAAATTTAGAATTGATGACTGATGATATGATTAATTTTATAAAATTTTCAATTCGAGGTGGATTAAGCCAGTGTAGTGGGCGATATTCTAAAGCAAACAATAAATACAAGCCCAGCTACAACCCTTGCGAAGAGTCAAAGTATATTGTCTACCTCGATGCAAATAACCAATATGGTTGGGCTATGAGTCAATATCTACCACTAAAAGATTTTCGCTGGCTAACACAACCTGAAATTGATGATTTCCATGTTAACACTTTAAATGATAACGATGAAAAAGGATATATTTTAGAGGTAAATCTCGAGTACCCTAAAGAGTTACATGATGAACATAATGATCTACCATTTTGTCCTGAGAATATGAAATCTCCATATATAACATCACGAACAAAGATGTTAATTGCTAATGTAAATGATAAATGTAAATATGTAATACATTATCAAAACTTAAAACAGTGTCTACAGCATGGATTAAAACTATCTAAAATTCATCGTGTATTACAATTTCATCAGTCAGCATGGCTCAAACCATATATTGATCTGAACAATAATTTAAGAACACTATCAACAAATGCTTTTGAAAAAGATTTTTATAAACTTATGAATAATAGTGTCTTTGGAAAGACTATGGAGAATGTTGATAAGCGAGTTGATGTAAAGCTGATAACAGAGTGGGAGAATGAAGGTAAAAGGTATGGTGCGAACATCTTAATAAGCAAGCCTAACTTCCATAGCTGTTCTATTATTCATGAGGATTTAGTTGTAATACAAATGAATCGTCTTAAAGTAACCTACAACAAACCCATATATGTGGGTTACGCCATTCTGGAATTGTCGAAAACACTTATGTATGAATTTCACTATGATTATGTTAAGAAAAACTATCATGATAATGCAAAATTACTCTATACAGATACAGATTCTTTTATTTATGAATTTAAAACTGATGATTTTTAAGAGGATATCAAAACTGAGTTAAATAGGTTTGATACAAGTGACTATCCCAAGGATAATATCTACCATTTACCTCTAGTAAACAAAAAGGTCCTAGGAAAATTTATGGATGAATGAGCTGGTGTTGTTATAGACACCTTTGTAGGCACAAAATCTAAATCGTACAGCTATATGACGTTTGATGATGTAGTAATAAAACAAGATGTTCAGTAAAGAACATATAGCCTACTTTCTCCTAAATGTATGAGTATATTTATAACTCGTTGTTATTATCAAAGAGTATAATAGAACTATTCTTTGTTGAAGGCCATAGAAACGATTTACCTCTACCAAACGCCACAATCTAGATAAAAACTGCTACCATCATTGAAGAAAGAAAGAAAGATAAGAAGTATCTCAAGAATGTTATGGATCTGGAGACATAATCGACCGGACTGGCTGCGTGGCTCGGCGGTAACGTTCTCGCTTGCTGGGCCCTAGGTTGCAGGTTCGTATCCTGGCGCAGTCAGCTGGCATTTAAGGGTGCACAAATGCGAGGGAGCCGTGTCAGTACATTTACTGGCACGTTAAAGATCCATTTCGGGCCAAAATTCCGGCACCCCGGTGTCTCTAAAAGCAGCAGTAGTTAAAAGGGATGTAAAACCAATAACATTATTATTATTATTATTATTATTGTTTTAATGTGCTAAACGGTTCCAGGCTAGTGTTCAGAAGTAAAGGGGGAGTTTTAGTCGGTAGTCTGCTACTCAGCAGCAGGAGCCCGACAGTCTGTGCGTAAATGCATTTCTTCCCCTAAAAAAAAATAAAAAAAAATATTATTATTATTATTATTATTACATATACGACCTGCCGTGGGCAACATCCAACTTTGAGTTGAGGCATGTCCTTACACGTCTGGTTGTGCAGGGCTTTCACAACCCTAATTGAAAAAAAGGAAGGAAGATTGTAGTTTTACGTGGCCGTGAATCTTGTGATTATGAGCCACGGGACCTCCTTTTTACGTGGAATCCGAACCACAGGACATGGCATTTCACTTCAAAAATCTCACATGCATTGACCGGGAATCGAAAACCCTAATTGAATTAACAAATCTTTCCATGAACCTACAGAGACGTGTGTATACAAACTATGTGGATATTTTCGATTGCTATTTGCCTGAAATAAAAGTAGTAATTAATACCTGAGCTAACACCAACGGCTTAAACTCAGTTACTGTGTGAAATCGTTTTGTTCTTTACTTCAAATAACATTTTCAAGTAACGCAAAATAGGCTGTTACAAACCCTTTAAAATAAAAGTAAAAATGTATCGTAGTATCATCTTGTCATTCTTCAAATTCGATGCGCATAGAATGCCAATGGTATATTAATCAATGGAGCCCCACGTAGACTAGTCGTGACTTCTAGTGGTGAAATATCGAACAATATAATCCTAACAGAGCGAGTGCATTCTAGCGGCCAGAAGAAGAAACTTTTCAATAAAATCTGGAAGTTAATAAGTATGTCGGCGTGCAGTTACCTTTTTGGCAGCTAGATGTCTCGAGTAAATCTGCTGGCGAATTATGTTTTAATTAAATATATATTTTACACCCTAATATGCACAATATAACGCTTAATTTTAAAACATCTGAGTCATTACAAAACAATAAACATATAACATTTCAAGCAAAAAATCTAGCTCTGATCGGGTTTGAACCATAGGCATTTGAGCGATAGGCTAACGCTCTACCACTTTTTTTTTTATTAGCTCTTTACAGAATTACAGAATTTTTAGATATGATAAATACCATACTAATACATCACAAGAAATCCAGATAGTGTCCATATTTATCGTACAATTGTCCACCTTCACTAAGCTTCCAACGCTCTTTTTGCAGGTGATACCTGAGATCCGGGAAAGAGAAATGTTGATCATTGTCCATCACGAAGTGTACATATTGGCCCATTATCCACACAATGGCAGTCTGTTTAATTTGGGGGAAGGCGGTCACCGACAAACGAACCAACTTCCTGTCATCAAGGTCATCCGAGGGCACATTTAATAGTTGACATACTTTTCCCTTACACCACAGCCACGTGGATGCAACTCGCGTGCATGATGTGAAGCGGTGTATCGCCGTATCAGTTTGACCACATATAGTACACCATGGGTAAGCTTCAA
Organism: Meconema thalassinum; assembly: GCA_946902985.2. Lineage (NCBI taxonomy): Eukaryota > Metazoa > Arthropoda > Insecta > Orthoptera > Tettigoniidae > Meconema > Meconema thalassinum. The sequence goes on along the minus strand of OX336388.2, from coordinate 1,135,096,732 downwards.
GATGGATGGTATATCGCCGTAGAGCGGTTGGGATGAGATCGTTGAGGAAGATAAAAACTTGGGAGTGTACAGCAGAAGAAATGGACATAGCCCCAAAATTTTTCCAAACAGTGGGCCAATGGACGTAGAGGGTGGTGGCCTCTATTCGCGGTTTGGAGTGTACCACTTGCCGCAACATGTTATAGATACTTTTCGTCGTTGGAACAATCCCTGATGGCATTTGGCGAACAGTTTCCAGAAGGTGCTGTTGATGGTCCCTAAATATCTTCGGCAAAGCTCTATCACAACCACGGGCTGTGTTTCGAATATCTTTGTATAGCGCTTTCGTAAAAGTGTCATGTTGGGAAAGAATGGTGATATCGTTCTTGCAGAGGAGTGCACGGCATTTCATGCCATGAGCTGTTAGCCCTAGCCCGCCTTGCCGGGATGGGAGATACAACTGTTCCCGTTGTACTCGGTACAAAAATCCTTGCCATATAAACCAACCTGTATATTTTGCCAATTGGCTCTCAAACATTTTGGGAAGTGGGAAAAGTTGTGCGACATACCATATTTTAGAGAGCGCAAACACGTTGAGGACCATGACCCGTTGCACTATATTGAGGTTTCTTTGACCAAATTGGATCAGGACTCCCCTAACTTTGGCAATGACCTTAGTCCAGTTAACTTGCACTGTGTCCAGAAGCGATTGCTTCCAGGTAATGCCAAGAATTTTCACCTCATTTACTATCCGGAACCAGGGCTGTGGGGTAATCACTGAGTTAGTATTGAGCGGAAGCAAAGCAGTTTTCTGGGGGTTCGATTGTGCTCCAGAGGCGATATGGTAGAGCTGAAGGACGCTATCGATGTGGGAGATGTCTTCTTCATTGCGGATCAATATTGATACGTCATCAGCATAGGCGCACATTCCAAAAACATGTGTGGACAGTTTGTAACCCTGTAGCTTCACCTGGGTAGTCCCAATGAACGGTTCAAGGCCAATGACAAAAAGTAGCATAGAAAGGGGACATCCTTGCCTAACTGATCGTTGTATTGGAATCAGAGGGGAAAGAAAACCGTTGACGAGCACTCTGGACGTAGCATTACAATTTATCATACGAATGTAGTCAATAAGGATTTCAGGAAATTCGAAGTGTTGCAAGACTATGTACAAGTATTCATGACTGATGCGGTCGAAAGCTTTATCAAGATCTAAGGTGAGAAAACTCATTGGCTCAGTGGGGAGCATTTCGGCTTTTAGGTGTAGGTCCCGTAGTATCGCTAAGTTTGTTAACAGAGTTCTTCCAGGAATACTGCAACATTGTTCATCACCAATGATATCAGGTAGAACAGTCTTCAATCGGCATGCAAGTACTTTGGTAAGGACTTTTTAGTCACTGCAGAGCAGAGTAACTGGTCGGAAGTCACCAACTGCCATGGGAGAGGATGTTTTTGGTATGAGGACTATGGTACCCTCGTGATGTGATTGACAAAGAGCACGACGTTGGAGAATGGTACGCAGGACATGACAAAATTCTTTGCCAATGAGAGGCCAGAAGTGTTTATACATTTCATATGGCAGTCCATCAATGCCAGGTGAGCGGTTGTTTGGGAGTTGTTTAACCACAGAGTGAATCTCTTCATCCGTAATATCCGCGCTGAGCAGAGTTTTGTTGTCCGGAGATAGTTTGGTACTGCAAGATGACAGCAATAGGGTCACCTGCTGTGGATCAATGGGAGCCTTAGCGTAGAACCGTTGATAAAATAATGATATTTCACTACGTATAGCGTCAGGGGAGGTGACGACACTTCCAGTAGTGGTGCGGAGGCGGTGGATATATTTACGTTGCCGCTCACGTTGTCCTTTGGCGATATGGTATACACTTGCGCTTTCGTCCGGGAACACTGTACGATCTTTTAAAGCCACGTTGATATGAGCGAGCGTTCGTTGCTGTAGAGACAGGAGCTTGGTTTTAACTTCCCGGATCTGGTCATATATACGCTCCCCAGCATCAGATCTTTGCTGGAGCTGGCGAAGAACTCGATAGTAAAATTCAACTGTATCCCGTCTTTCCCGACCTCGTTGGTAAGATATGTTCTTAAAGACGCGGCGGATCCCTGGTTTAACTAAAATATCCCACCAGTCTGTGCAGTCGCGAAATTTGCATTTTTGTTGGACCCATCGAATCCAGTGTTGTCTGAAAATATCTTGGCATTCCTCCTCCAGTAACAGCGAGCAATTCAGCTTCCAATAACCTCTTCCTATGTGAAATATGGGATGGGGGTAAGAGATTGTACATACGACAGCATGATGGTTAGTGAAACTGGCAGGAATCACTTCATATCGTCTAGGCTGGATAAGTTCCTGTGAAAAGTAGATGCGGTCAAGTCGTGATGAGGAGTTGTGACTTATACAGGTGTAATGGGGCAGGTGCACCCTTAAACTATCCACAACATCAATGAGGTGTAGGGAGGTAAGAAGGGTCCTGAGAGCCGGGTTGACACCTCTGTATGGACTAGTGGAATCCTCTGGGCGTTGAATACAATTGAAATCCCCTGCAAGAATAAGTTTTTCCTTAACGTCGTGCAGATGAGGCAGTATACTCTGTTGAAAGAACATTTTCCGTTCCACACGTTTATTGGACCCGGACGGGGCATATACATTTATCAGGGTGGTATTGTTTATGTGTCCAGATATTATGCGTCCTGATGGATGACATAGCACACCTTCGAGTGGGATATCATGTCTTATGAGGAATCCGGTCCCTCTATTCGTATTACCGGTATTGATGTATTGTTTGTAGAAGGCAGATATGGGTAAACGCGGTATAGCAACTTCTTGAATGAAAGCAATGTCAATGTCAGCATCTCGAAGGAATCTCTCCAACAGTTGAAATTTCAGAGGGCATTCTATTACATTGATATTCACAGTGGCCACAGTGAGAAATTGCGCCATTAAGAGAAGTATAAAAGTTGTGCTAGACATACTGGAAGGTGGACTCGAAGAAGACACAGGTGAGAAATATCCTGGTGCACTATGTCAAATTAGGTTGAGATAGTTCCTTTTGACTGCCATTCATAGGCCGGCTGTCAGCGGTTGAGAGCGTTCGTGGGTCCCTAGATGACGTAGAAAGAAGATTTTGTTTCTTTTTCACAGCTGCGGGAACTTTTGTGGAGCCAGTTTGATTCTTCGGGGCTGGTACGGCAATCGAGGCATTTGTTTTAATCTTCTTAGAGACGTTCTCGGATCCCCGATCAACATCCTTAAGTGAGTCGGTAGGGACCAGCGAAGTCGGGGGCAGTGAAGACAAAATTTCTGTGGCAGCCTGTAGTAACGGCAGAGTTGGTTCTAAGGCTGCGATACAGGTTGCCGAGAGCACAGGGGCACTCTGTGTCTCGCAGCCCTGGTCAGGGCAAGGTACCAGTTCTGCGTCAGATGTATCCGAGGTCACTCCCGGTGTTGTCTCAGCTGACTGATCAATGAGCATGTTTTCATATGACGTTTGCTGCGTCACAACTTCCGAGTATTGTACACGTCGTTGTTGTGTAGGAGTTATACCGAGGGGAATCATTTTCTTTGGGCAGTTAATACGTAGATGTGTGGTAGCATTGCAAATTAAACAGGTCTGTTTCTGTCCATTATACGTTATATAGCCAGAATGGCCACCAAAAGCCTCAGTGGAGGGGATATCTTGCTTGATTTCCATAGTTACGGCACGTATTCCATTATACACCGGGAACTGATAAGCAGAAGACCATTGTTCTTTCCTGACGTCACTCACAGTGCCATATTTCGACAGGACGGATTTGAAAATTTCAGGGGGTACTTCGAGTGGGACATTAAATATACGCACTGTGGTAAAATTGGAATCCGCCGTGGAGAGCTTAACATTGGTCATTTCGCCTGAATCATACTGAAATTTAATAGGATCTGCAAAAGTATTTAACAATTTCTGATAAATAGATATGCTGATTACCTTGATGTACATGGTTTTTTCGTGCGCATTTAACTGGATGGCTTCTACTTGGTCGACAGTCAACCGGAGGGTATCGCCAATCCAGCGGTGAATTTCTCCTGGTGAGGGGCGAGAACTCTGCCTGTCCCATTGGCAGCGTACGGTGTTTTTTTCTCTGGTATCCGGACATGATTTTCAGCGGGGTTTTCTGGGTTTCTGGTTTTGTTGTCCTATCTGGAACACTACTTAAAAAAGTATTGTCCGAATGACACACGGAAGGTCAGTACACACGTGGAACTAAGGAAGCACCGGTATTAGGAACCGTTAACTCTTCCAATGCGGTCACACAGCGCGCACACACGTACCGCACTCGGCCACGACCAGTGACCAACTGTCCACTGAGCTAATTGTGTCAACGAATATCGTTCTATATAAAATGACTTACATAGAACTTGTTAGCAAATAATGATTTATACTAAACGATTTCATCACTGGAGTATATTATTTATATATAAAGCATTTCATACAAAGTTTATTTATTTTGTATCAGTACGCTATATTGCATTCAATACTCAAATTAGTGAAATATAAGTCAGGCACAAGATATCCGCTGCCATCTTGTCTTATTACTGAATCAGCTCAGCTTTTTAAAATCGCGTCTGCACTATAGTATTACAAAATAAACTTTTAATTTCGAACGTGCCTCTTCCTTTAGAACAGTTAAAACGATTCTCGGCTCGATAATCGGAACTGGTGGGTCCCATGATATGGATTATAAAGTTTGCATAATTCGCACGGCCGCCATCCTGAAATGGTATGGCGGACGACCTTGTAGTTTGGTCACAAGACGCATCCTATACGAAGGTATGTTGTTACCAAATTTGGTAGAGATCGGATGATTTGGTTAGTCGTTATTTGATTTTACGTTTTGAACGTTTGAGTGGCCGCCATTCAGTTTTAGTAAAGATGGCGGCGATATAAAACATGACACTGAGGTGTCCTTTGCTAGTGCTTCCTTTGTACCAAATTTTGTTCAATTCGCATTCACCGTGTTCGAATTGATAGGGGGGACAGACATTCAGAGTACACACACTCACACACACACAGACACACGCAGACTCACACACACACATACACACACACACAGACTCACACACACACATACACACACACAGACAGACACACTTTTTTCGCCCTGTGTTGATCTCATAAGTCTACTTTCATTTTTTGCAAAAATCGAAAGTAGGCTAAAAATTAAAAGGAGTGAAAAAGAATTTTGTTAGTAAAGAGTTAGACATAAGTGATTATAAGAACTGTATAGTCAGTAACCCACCTATATTATATAAGAAAATGTGTGTATTTAGAAGTAAAAATCATCAGCTACATACCAATTTGCTGAACAAAGTTGCTTTAAGTAATGAAGACAACAAACGATTCATTATACCCAACACATTTGATACTCTTGCTTGGGGGAACAGTCGCATTGACGACTATTATTTTACTTAAGTATAATGTTCACCATATTGTATCATTTGTAGTGTGTTTTATATTGTGATATATTTGTAAAACTGTATGTAAAATGTATACTGTTAGGCTACTGTAGTTTAAGTTTTAATAACACACTTTACTTTAAAAATTTGCTTTTTATATTATGGTTAAACAAATGATTTAAAAATGTATAAAATGTGAAAACTGAACAAGACAATATAAAAATGTTAAGTGAAAATTGTAAATATCCATGTGTGAAAAATGGTTTTTTTTAATGTACAAAATGTAAAACTAAACAAGGGCAATGTAAAAATGTAAAGTGGAAAATGTAAATATCTATGTGTGAAAAAAATGAGAAAATAAAGAAATGGCTATCACCATTTTAAACAAATAAGACAATGTGATCTGGTGAACCTTGTTTTTTTATTTCACAACAAATAGGGCTTTACAAAATAGAGTACAAAGGAAATACCAATTCCTATATCCTTTCAATGTTCATGTCCACTCATCATTAAATTTCTTTTTATAGCACTAATCACAATGAGGGCTGCCAACCTTTCTCCCACTGAGGCATCACTGGATGTCAAACGTTGTTTAGCTTTTTCAACAATATTCTTTCCGCCACACGTCTTAATGCAGGATGCCTATGGCGATAAGAAAGGTCATGTTCTTTGCATGCTTGATCCAAAGGATTAATAGGTACATCACCACGTTGCGAACGTTGATTCAGCTTCGTTCCAGGACCACAAAAACGATAACCAGGAAGATGAATTTCAAAAGGTAAGTATTGAATGACTTTGTCAATGACGCCATGACCAGTACAAGTTTGACATATCCTTTTCCATAGGTGGAGAAAAGAATTGATTTTCCTCTTCCTCTGTAGACGATGTTGATGTTGCTTTTTTTTTTCGCCATCACACCCGTGGAATGAGGAAACAAAGTCTTTACACTGACTTTTATGACCGTGATAAAGTTTGACCAGCTGGCAAGTAGCACACTGTCGCATAGAGGGTATTTTAGCCATGGCCACTTGCTTATGGTGATCATAATCTGTACATGGTTGCAATTCACTTAACACAGGGTCTTGAGTCCATGATTTTGGTACATGTTGCCAGATTTCTTTCACTGCATTTGCTGCCGCGTAATAAATGAACGATTTTGGAAGAGCCAATAATTCTTCTTTGGTAAAACTGTCTAGTTTCTTTTTACACATAAAAAACTTTCCAATCGCTTTATCAGTAGCATCCCCTTTCTCCATGGTATCACGTTGATGTTTACACGTCGCTTGTAGAAATCTCACTGGTATCATTCACAGGTAAACCTAGAGTTTTAATTTTATTTAACAATTCCCAGCAGGCATTGGTGGTTAGCCAATGAAACAATTGCCACACCTGTGCCAAGGCTTTATGGGTAATATTGTTACAGGGGCAGCGGTCCATGAGTGTTTGCAGCGAGGGGCAGCCCAAGTCCATTAAATCGATACATTGACAGTAAGACGCCAAAAATGGTTGTAGTCATTGACGTTTTTCTCTACCTTTCACAAATACCACATGGGCCGAAGACAAGTGGGCTTTCATGACCATGTACAGGTGCTTATATGAAATGGTTCCTTGATTCCACTCTACTTGCATATGTGTTTCAATCCACTGGGTTTGTTTACGGTCTTTTTCACACAACAAATCAAATAAATAGGGTGGTTTAAACACCAAATGGGTAGCTTGCGATATCCAAAAAGTGGAACATTCGATGATGGTCACTTCAATAAATATAAATTTGTTATTTTCAATTTTAAACCCTTGACAGTCGACAATCAGTGTACGTAACATATTCATACTTGTCTGGATCAAGTCCAACTGACCACAGACTGACGATTGTCCAGTAAGGTGTACCCATGACATTAACTTACATTCCATTCTAGTGAAAAAATAAAAAATCACTGACTAGTCACTATTGAGGTTAGGGTATGACAGGGGACATAAGAAATAGTAATATAACAACAACCAATTTTTAGCCTATTTACAATTTTGAAAAAATAGGCTTATGAGATCACCTTTTGTCCGTGTGTGTGTGCGTGTGTGTGAGTGATTCGTGTGTATGTCCCCCCCCCTAATAAAATCTAAACGGCAGGAGCGATTTCAATGAAACTCGGAAAGTTCATAGCACTATTCCCGGCGACCTCGACCGTGCCCTTCAAATTTTGTTACGGCTCACCAATCCAACATGGCGGCTGTGTGAAATATTTCACCAGCATTCAATATCTCCGAAACTATTACCGATATTACCCTGACATTTTCTATGGTGATAGAGGGAACTACTGTAAGTTCATTTATGTGACTTTTGAAACCTGGTAACTACAAAACCAACATGGCGGCCAAGCGAATTTGCGACTTTTAAATAGACGTTTCTCGCGATTTGACCAACCAAACGCAATGAAACTTGGTACAGTATATGTTTATATACATTGTAATGCACCGACATCTAACTTCGTTCAATTGTTTACATAATCACAAGATGGCGGATGTGCGAAATATTTCACCGGCATTCTATATCTCTGAAACTATTAGCGGTATCTCCCTAAAATTTTGTACGGAGATAAAGGGCACTACTGGAAGTCCATCTATAAGATTTTCAAAAACCGGTTAACTACAAAACAAACATGGCGGCCAAGCGAATTTGAACATTTTAAATAGACCTTTCTCGCGATTTAATGTTCCAAGCGCACTGAAACCTGGTACTGGAAATATTTATACACATTGTAATCTACTGGTATCTAATTTAGTTCAATTGTTTACATAACCTCAAGATGGCGGCAGTGCGAATTTTAAAATTAAGTTTTTATTTCTTGTAATGTAGTCATGAGATCGAAGTGAAAGTTTGAATGCTGAACCTACGCAATAATTTTCCTTTAATGGTACATGACTCTATGGCCTATACATTTAACAATCCAACATGGCGACCATCCGAAATATTTAGACGATACTGAATATCTACGAATCTATTTTAGCAATCAAACTGCTTTTTTTAATGTTCATAGGGGCTATGAACTTAAGTTCACCTATAGGACTTAAAATAACCTGTTGATCACAAATCCAACATGGCGGTGACGCGAATTATAAATATTCACATGGACGTTTCTCGCAATTTAACCATCCGCGTGCAGTGAAACTTGGTACAGTAAATCTTTATCCGAATGTTAATCCACTGGCATCTAATTTATTTCAATTGTTTCCATAACCTCCTTGTTTTTTCTTGTGTCCTAATTATGCGATTGAAGTTTGAATACTACACGTTCACAATAATCTGCATGTAACAGTACATAACTCTAGGACCTACTTATATAAAATCCAACATGGCGACCATCCGAAATATTTAGTCGGTTCTCAATATCTACGAATCTATTACAGCAATCAAACTGAAATTGTGTATGTTGATAGTGGCAATTAATATAAGTAGGATATATGAAAATAGGCTGTATAGTTCTTCACGGAACTACTTGTTTATTACATTATTTTATTAGCATAACAAGTTTTACATTCTTTTTTCATTCTGGGATAGGGGCGGTACCAACTCATACAACAAAAAAGTATTTTTTGTTTATAGCGTCCATAACACCCATGATATCCCAATGTATCTAAACTGGTTGATTTTGACTGCGAGCTGCTCACCGAAGCATCATTGATACCATAAAGTCCACACGTATCATAACTTTTTTCATTACTCAGAGGCACCAGTGAGGGGTAACTTGAATGACAGTGTATATTACCCACCTCCATTCTGCATAGGTAGGTGCAGGTGGGTGACCAGCGCTGATGTTCTTTCAAGGGTTCATCACTTTCATCCCATTGGTCTATGATGATGGGACAAAAGGCACATTTCACTTCATCTCTTGTTCTTAAATAATAGAATCCAGCGGCAGCCAAGGCTTGAGGGTTTATGAAAGGCACCGGCCACGTCGCAAAGGTCTTGAAACGTTGTTCCTCAGAGTTTAAATTCATGGATGTGACGTCTCTTGATGCTTTAAAGCAAGACATGACTGAGCGGCTTGACGTGGGTTGACTTTTTATTTACACACTCGTCACTTGGTTGGACAGTGGATAATAGTTGACTTGTTTATGATGAATAATCAAACAGTAGGCCGTCGTATTGGCTGGAACATTATCATGCGTTTCAAAATCTAGTCGGATGTCGATATTGGATGGCTTTAGGGACTCTTCCAAGTAGGAACAGTCAAAGACAATCAGTGGCGCCCTTGTCTTAAACACTTGGGGTGACAACATGGGGCAATTCTTTTTTGATAATACGACCATCTAAATTTAGAAAACAAGTCGTACAGGGGGCCAAACTTATTTTTTGAAAAATCCAAATCCAGTCCTTCATAGGGAAACACAGCACCGTTGAGGAAAAGACGTGCATTTCTTAATTGCAGGGGATCAAATTGTGTGGCATCTTTGGTTTGTAGATACTTGCGATTTGTTTGAAAACCAACGGTCACGTAGAGAGGTCTCTCTGTATAGCGGGCTCTTTTTACAGACCAACTGTGTATGTTGGTGGTGGGCAAGAGCGGGTACTCATGGAGTGCCCAGCTTCTAAATTCCATAGGTAGAGGCATATCTCTCTTTACCATCTTGAGTATGTCCAGTTTTTTACTATCGTCGAGGGTCACATGGGGCACTTTCCATAGCATGCGTTGTAGTTGAATTTTTGAATCTATGGGGACATTGTCGGCTCCCGTGAGTGCATTATTATCACTCCTGTCTCTCACCAAATAAAGCACTTGCCTTGCATTCACCACAATGCGCTAGTGATCTTCGGCAATGCCTAAAATCAATTTAAGAGGTTAATATCCAGTAAAGGTGCCATCAGTGTGTACCACCCAGTCATTGGTTGAGTCAGGGCACCAACCCGGCATGCAAAGTGTTTTACCTTCTTCCTCACTATAAGATGGATATAGTTTCATGAGACTGGAAATACCCACATTTCGAGTGCTATCCACCACGATATCGTTAATGACATACCGCACCTCAGAAAACGGAAAGGCCAAACCATGGTTGGCTAACTTGGATGTGGTGGGTGTAGAGCCATCGGCTTTGGTAAGCCGGCCTTCAATCCGAATGACACTTTCATGCGGTAGGGTGTAAATATCTTGGTTGTTGATAACAAATTGAATTTCATCATTGTTATTGAGTCCAGGTGTTTGAGCTTGATAGGAATGGAGATCAATTCTTACCACCCCTGGTTGCTCTTCGATGTGTTTCGCTACCTCTAGGATAGAATTCATCATGGGGTTGACGTGGTAACCCAAATGCTGTAAAATCTGCTTGTGCTTAGATGTTAACGTGCATTCACGTGGTAAACAACTAACACCATTCCTAGACGGTGTTGTTGCTTTATATACAAACTTCATAGTGGCTTTAGCACCAACTTGTAAGTCACTGGTGTGGTAGAATCTAGTTGAATGAGTTGTTGCTCTCTATTGATCAGTCTTAATGTTATATTAATAATACCATCGACAGCTACAGAATGAAAAAGCACCACTGGAGGGTTTTCACGAATAATATAGCCATTAGGCGATGTTACAATAATTTATTTATTTATTTATTTATTTAAACCAAATCTACTAGTTAATTGTCACTTTAACTCAGAGAGTCATATCGTGACATACAGACAATAAACACATAGATAACATAAATTTACAGTATGGCGTTAGATAATTAAACCAAATGTCCATTCGGCATTTCATAGCTTCCTTGTTATTTCAAAACTTAATAATGCTTTGCAGTAGTTATCTTCATTCACAATATCACTGGGCAACTTTTCTGATGGAAACTGCACAAAGTTCTTTCTTAATCATAAATGTGGACACAGTGTTCTTCATTTTTTGACAGTTCTCCATGGGAGACACCACACAGAAAGAATTACTTTTATTTCCCTATGGAGCCCTTACTGACTGTAAGAGTCTGATAAGTTTTGTGGTAAGGAAAAAGAACCATCAAACTCACAGGAAAAATCTACAGACAGCAATATGTGACTGTACGGTAGTAATCGTATAGGCTACCTAGTTAATACAGATAGGCTCTCCTAGGCTTTAACAAGATTTATAGCTTAGGAAGCCATCTCCTGTACTTGAATGCTTAATTTACATGCATCTTTGTTCTGAATCTCATCCGACGCTTTCTTATTCCACATTGCCCTGATGGTATTAAAATATTTTGCTAATTGACCTGCTTTCCCCCATTCCCTTTTTAGTAATTTAATTAAAGTGTGATACTCATTTTCATTTTCTATTCTGTTTAGATCTGCTTTGTCTACAAACTTTGCTCTTATCATTTTAATTTCCTTGCATTCCCTGATCAGGTGCACCGCACCCATAACCTTCCCACAAAACAGGCAAATGTCCTCTTTTCCTACTTCTCTCAACGCTTTGTTCTTATACACCCCCATTAACCACCAAATTATCCCTATCATTTCTCTTTTCATTAGGCATTGAGGCTTTATGCTCATGAAGTTCCTTATTTCGCAGAACTCCGTTAAGGTTCTCCTACTGGTGCACTCTTCTCTTAGCACCTGCAACTCTACGTCATTAACCCTTCTGCACACTTTTTTACACACCCTAACTTCCTCTCTTTGTAAGTCCCTATCCCATAGATAACCCATTCCTAATCTTTCCAGTACACTTCTTATCCCGTCCACCCAGTAACCCTCTTGCTGATTCTTCATTTGGTGCAGGTAGGCTACCTTAAGCATTTCCCCCCCTCCACCTGCTTTTAAACGAATCCAAGACTTTATGACCCTTTTTATGATATGTTGTCTAATGCTTACATCCTCACACAACATTCTCGCTCCACAATTCGCCGTGCAACTAGGTAGCCCCAAAATTATCTTGGCAAACCTACTTACAATACTGTCCAGGGTTTTCGTTCCTTCCTCTAAACCCCATACTTCCACTCCATAGAGTGCTCTTGAAACGATGAGTGCGTTGAACACATTCTTATACACTTTGTAGTCAAGATTCGGTAACCTACGCTCTAACACTTTAACATTCGCCAATGCCGCTAGCCCTTTCGATTTTGCCCTTTTAATTTGTTCGGTCCATTTACCATTACTCGCCATTATCGTCCCTAGATACTCAAGTTTTTTCACCGTCTCTAACTGAGACCCATACATGACCCACTTTTCATTCTTAGCCAGTTTAACTCCCTTTTTGCAGACCATAACTTTGGTCTTACTCGGGTTAATTTTTAAGTTCCAGTCCTCACAGTATCTCACAATCTCGTCAATACTATATTGCATATTATAGGGTGTTAGAGCAAGCAGAAGGATGTCATCAGCGAAAGCTAGGCCCGGGATATCATAATTGTCCAAGCAAGGGTTGGACCGTTGCTCAAAGCCCTTTGACTCGAAAATATCGTTGATAAATAGCAAAAAAAAAAAGCACCGGGGATAATTTGCAGCCCTGTTTTAGTCCTATATTAGACGTTATCTCTCCTACAATTACATCATCTTTAGTTTTAATTGCACATTTCACTTCGGAATACACATTCTCAATTGCTCGCATCATTTTATGTGACACCCCGATTTTTCCCAGTTTAGCCATGACAGCTCCCCTGCTCACTGAATCAAACGCCTTCTCCAAATCAATAGCTGTGATATACAGCTTACCTCTTTTCCTTCTTATGTACTTGTCCATCACCGTTTTAACCACCATTATATTGTCACTGGTCCTCATTCCTTTTCTGAACCCTGTCTGGAGTCTCGAGAACACCGAACAGCCCTCTGCCCATGCTATTAAACGCTTGGATAAGACCCCGGTGTACATTTTGCTCAAATTATCAAGCAAAGTTATGCCTCTATAGTTGCCTGGGTCTAGTTTGTCCCCACGCTTCTTATATATTGGACAAATTATCCCCTCCTGCCACGCCCTCGGAAATCTACCTCCTTCAAAGATTTTGTTAAAGATTTTTACCAAGCTGTCCATCATGAACCTATTGTTACTCAACTCTTGCCAAAATTCATTTGTTATCCCCGAAATAGCACCTGACTTCCCTCCTTTACTTTTTGTCATTACTTCCTTAATTTCCTCTATCGATATGACTTGGTCCAGCATAGGCAGAGTGGCCTCCAGCCCCCTCGGGACGCCAAACTCATCCCTCTTCCTCCAATTATCTTCAGCATTTAACAGATTCTCATAATATGCAATCCATATTTCATCACTAATAGAGCACCCCCCATCACTTCTGCTCCCCCTACAGTAAGAATTTATCCTGCTCCACACTTTGCTACAGTCATTAGCTTTAGAATCCTTATTTAGTGCTGTTGCTTCCTTACCCTGCCATTCATCTTTCATTTTACTGAGCAGTTCCCTATATTCTTTCCTTAGACACGACAAAGTTCTACTCTCATCGTATCATCCCCTCCTCTCTTGTATAACTTCAGTGCCCTAATAACTTCGGTTTTCTTCCTTCTACAAGATTCATCGTACCATCCTTTAATTCTCCCTAATTTCCCCTAGCCTTCACGCGCATTTTCCGCCCGGCCATCATAATTGCATTCTCAATCATACGTGTTACCCCTTCAATTTCATCATTACTGATCATTAAACTTATTCCTACCTTTATCAGCTCAAAATTTTCTCCCTGGAAGTAGTTCTGGAACTCCCTGCAGTTTTCCTCCCTCCATCTGAATCTATTCACTTTTCTCTCTATAGCTTTAACTTGTGGGTTCCCTTTTGATTTTGATTTTGTCACCGCTCCCTGCATGTTGACGACAATTGGTAGGTGGTGTGATTCCCCCCATTCTTCAACAGTGAACCTCTTAATTAGGGCTAGTGCTCCTCTGGAACATATTGCTAAATCTATTACACTTCCTCCAATCTCTGTTATATACGTCAGGTTACCTTCTTCATCCCCCACACAGACACCATTTAATATATATAGCTCTTCTGCACCACATAGTTCCAAAATCTTTTCTCCGTTCTTGTTACATTCCTTGTCTTTGCTGTGCCTATCCCCACATACGGCCTCGGCAACCCCCTTGCTGTAAAGGGGCTTTCTGTCTGCAACCTTCGCATTGAAGTCCCCTAAAAGCACAAACTCTGCCTCTTCATATATATTTTGAATTCTGTTTATTTCAATAGCTAACTCATCGAAAAAGCTTTCTCTTGCATACGGGAAATTCTCCGGAGGGTTGTAGACAAAGCCGAAACATACCGTTCCTTTCCCCCTCCCCCTAATATCTGCTTTTACCCACACTACTTCTTCCAGTTCTGAACTAATAAATTCTGATAATTCCCTCACCTCTTCTTTAATTAAAACAACAATTCCCCCTGGGAACCTACCGGTGCGAGCTTTCCTAATCTTAGGTTTTGTATATATATTGAAGCCATCTATTTTAACCTCGCAACCTACAGGGAGCCAACTCTCAACAAATCCTACAATCTGCATATCTTCTATTAGGGTCAAAACTACATCGTTCCCTCTCTTATTTAAAAAACCCTCTATATTTACGCTTGCAATATTCCAGTTTAGTTATGTTTTACCCCTACCCTCTTCGCTGGCGGTAGCTTTACTTCTAGTAACTCTAGCTTTCTCTAGCTCTAGTATACTGCCACCTGGAGAAGAAATGACCTCCTTCTCCACATTAAACTGCTCTGTCAAGGTTTTCTTGCCCCAAAGTTCTTTTAGACTAGTAACTCGTTGTTTGCCAGTCTCACCTTTCTGCAAACCACGCACTTGTCCGGTGTTCCTGGCGCTGACGTTAGTCGTTCCTGCCCGAGCCACTTCCGTATTGGACTTGGAGGTCGATGCTCTCTGTTGAATCATCACCGCACTTCCCTCTGAACCGACAACTGCTTCCACCTGGTTGCTAGGTCTAACTGTCTCCTGTTGTAGTTGCTTCTCCATATCCTGGAGTTGTGCCACTGTCCAAATCAGATCCCAGTTGTTGCCGCAAACCGCCAGTCTATTGCCTTTTACATAAGCCTTGAGACCAGAGCTCCTTGCCTTCCTTAAATGAAATTGCAAGGTCCGTTGCTCGCTTGCCTCTTCTTTACTCATTTCTCTCCTTACCCATATCCTCTCCCCTTTCAGGTTCTTTGTGTTCGCCAGAATTCTGTGAGCCATCAGCGAAGAAACTAATGACACTTTCACGGGCCTCGTGCCCATTCCTCGCCCTATCCTGGTCACATTGTCAATCTCTGAGACCCCAATGTTTATCCGCATGCCTTCACTAATCACTCGGAGCACCTTGGATGTTAGATCCTCGGTGCTTTCCTTGGCATCTTCCTTTATTCCGTAAATGAAGACGTTTTTCTTTCTCTCATCCAGCTTGGTCTTCCTTAATTCATTTACCTCCACCACTAATATCTTCACCTTTTCTCTTAGGTCTTTTATCTCTCTACTATTCTCGGCCAGCCCTTCTGTCACTATTCCCATCTCTTCTCTTATACATGTCTTCATCTCCTTGAATTCCTTACATTGCTCACGAAGAATGTCCCGGATCTGGTCATTTTGTGACACTTCCTTTACAATTTCCCTTATTTTTTCCATTTCTTGCCATCCCAGCTGACCAGGCCCTGGGTTTGACTCCACTCCTCCAATTAATAGTAGCGTCGCCACAACCAGCGCTACCATCCCCATCGCCAAAACCCCCATCTGTTCAGTGACGTTGCCCACTATCACCTTCCCGACACCGAAATCGCACTTCACTCTAGCCTGCCAGCGGCCGATGACCGCCCGGTACTGCTGAATAGCGATTCCCATTCTTCCTTACACTTCACTGCACGTCTGTTCACCTTGCTTGCTTGGTTGAAACTGATGTTACAATAAAGTCATAAAGCGAATGCGATGGTTCTTGATTGGTGTACACTTGGCTAATAATATTACATGTCACCGAAACATGATGGTCCTCAAAGAATTTCACTTCATGGTCTGATTCATGTTTTTTGTTGGGCTCCAACACGCGTGGTTTAAATCCTAGTAATGGACCAATGGAATCGGGGTGTGTTTTAAAGTCAATTTTGAATGTAGAGAAAATACTACAGTGATGAGTGTTGGTATTTCCTACTAGTTCAAACTTGTGCGTTCCGTCGAGAAATGACTTTTAACCATAATCATTGATCAACACCACATAAATGTGTTCATAAATGTCATCTATCGTGTATCCACCAGAGTTCAGGGTGAGCACAGAATTATCATCGTAAAACTTGTTGTTCACATTTTCACGTATGTTGTATATTCGATTGTACGTTTCAAGTGAAACAAGTCCTAAACCATAAGGTCTTTCACTCAATTCAATAGGCGGGTAAAAGTCTAGGCTGACTTCAGGTCCACGTCCATGCAGTGTAAACGTCTTACTTTCTGCCGAAATACTGTTGACGTTTTTGCTTATGCTGCGTCTTATATAGAAAAATTAAACACAAACGTCCACACTGATGGCTGTTAAATGTTTGCTCACGTTTCACATTATAATATATCTTGATCCTGTTTCCAAAATAGGTCACTAATTCCATGGTGAAATTTCGAAATCCTTGTTGATAAAAGGTTGGCTTCAAATTGGCATTTCTAGCCCCCATAGCAATGGCTTCCATCGTTTCATTGTGTCGCTGACTTTCTTTTAAATGTTGCTTGCCCTGCTGCGCGGCTTTAATAGTTTTTGCCACAGCACTGGCACCGCACAAAAGTGAACCCAGAGCGGCCAGACCAGCGAATAATGCAGGTAAAAATCCAGCTCGTTACGGGACGGGAATAACTCGCCCTTGTTTTGAACCCTGTCGCTGACATTATGGAATAACATGTCTCTGTGCCGCTCGAAGAGCTTTCCTTATGATCAACACATTATTTTTTATTTTTTTTCCTTCCCTAGGGCTTGTGCACTATTGCCTTAAGCCCATGATTTGCCAATGAGAGGGTCTTATTTTTAGTCTTTTTATTCTTTCTTACCACATATCTATGTTTCACCATGATGATGACCAACAACCTTTCACAAGAAAGTTTAAGTCACAACTAACGTCAGCTTGTTATTTCATGGCTGTATATTCCAATTCCACATAAAGCGGGAAATCGTTTATGGTTTTTCCAGCTTGCGTTTCATTCCATGTCAACATGAGGTGAAAGGATAATTCTTCACCTGCATTGACCATTTCATGGTTATGGACCAACATCCTATGACCGTTTATCTCTACATGTAAATGGTTTTCATCAGGCATCGCGTATTTCATGTGAATGGTTCCATCATAGTGTAATCGATAGTGGTTTAAACCCGAAGCAAGCACATAGGTCAGGTGCAGGTCATGGAATAGCGGTAAATGGTTCCTGTCATTCACAGGTTTTTCATTTGTCAGATATACTAAAAATATCGATGGAATACATTTATAAAGGCTTTTCATTTGGTAGGTGAGGTAGCGTTGCAGACATCATCATCTTCTTGTGGGTCTTCCACGTGAATAATGCGGTGATGATTAGCCGTATAGCCATCCACAGTAAGCTGAGGCACTTTGTTATATAACTCATGCACCTTGTTATCCACATACTTTTTTGTAGTAACGTCTGTAGACACTTGAGGATGTTTCACATGGGTTAACCGCTTTCCCTTAAAGTCATAATCTCCCTGTTGTGTGTGTGGCACTACAGACCTATCCACATAGTGTTGATTAGCAGGATCTGTGTCTTGTTAAGGATCATGTATGGGAACAGACCTAGCTTTGGCCATCAATGCACGTCCAAAGACATCCATCGTCAACCTGTAGTACGAGTCTGCTGTTTCTATGACAAGGTTCGGTTCCATGTATATAGACAGCTTGCTAGCCTCTCTAAGCCTTATTTGAAATGAAGATTATTAAGCAGCAAGAGTCATTCCCTGTGGGGGACATGGTTTCCCATCTCTGTCCCACATCACGTGAACAACGCCATGGTTCACTGTTTCCATCTTCCATTCTCTGCATCATTGTGGGGCCTTCGGTATGTGGAAAGACTAATCTTTGGCTGACGCTTATTACAGTGTCCAATGGTCTGCGTTTTCAAAATATTTATATTTTTGCAAAATCTCTCTACCAACCCCTCTACGTGTTTCTGGATCAAGTCATGTCTGGATTAAAAAATGAGAATATGGGTTATTTCATATTTTCCATGCAAGAAAATGTTATTTCACTGGAAGAGGTAAAGCCTGATTCACTCATGATTTTCGATGATGTATCCACTGAACGACAAGGCATCATTCAAAGCTATTTCAGCATGGGTCGACACAAACATATCGATTGCTTCTATCTTGGAAAAACGTATTCTAAAATGTCCAAACAGTTGATTCGTGACAATGCCAATGTCATTGTTTTATTTCGCCAGGACGAGAGGATCAGTCGTCACATTTATAATGAACATGTGAATCCGGATATGACCTTTCAAATGTTAACTGAATTGTGTGCTAAGTGCTGGAACACTCAACGTCACGCCTGTTTAGTGATTGACAAACAAAGTGAACTCAACCAAGGGCGGTATCGTTTAGGGTTTGATCATTTTATTGCTATTTAAGGCACTGTGTCATTCCCTCTCAAGTCATTTGTCAAGACACCATGGCGTTAGCAGAGAGTCAATTGAAAAAGGATATTATTAGAGCAAAAAATACTATTCGCCAAAAGTTCGGTCAATTGAAACGATCACGTGCGGATCATGCTTTGTTTATTCAACAACATTTAGCATCTTCGCTAAAAGCCATGCTGAAACCCTCTTTCAAGCCATATGAAACGCTACCTACCGTTTCACAAGCCACTCAGACGTACCACAAGGACACTGAGGACGAGGATGAGGAAGAGGAACAGGAACAGGAAGATTTAACTAGTGTGAGCGAAGTTGAGGATGACGAGGAACAAGTGTTTACGCCTAAAAAAGAGGCCTCAGCCCTTGCAGAGTTTTTAAGAAAAATATATCCTTGGTCATGGTCGAAACACCTTGCTCTTCCAGATCGTCTCCGTTTTCACAACACTTGGCCACCCCTCAACATAAAGCTCAACTGAAAAACATTTTAATAAAATATTATGGATCAACACTGGAACCCTATTTCACCAATCTATTTATTGGAAACACAGATACCACGTATGGTGTTCGCTATGAGGTTGGTAGTTTTAAAATTGGTGATACATCGATTAAATTTGGTCGTACTAAAGCTGTCATTAAAAGATCAACTATAAATTAACACCAGGACTCTTAAAGCTGCTATTCTCTCGGACTCCCTCTTCCCAAGATTATACCCCAGAGGACCTTGGTAAATATAAATCCATTTTATTGGACACCCATGCCCACAAAAGACGGTATGATCCCACTCAACAAGTGAATGCCAATATATCTTAAAAATATAAAACCATCTTTGCAAAAATGTTCCCCACTAGTGAAAGTGGTCGTCGTAAAGTGTCCGCTTCGGGGGTGACATTTAAACCATTAAAACCCCTTGTGGATGTTACCTACTGGCACAATCCCAATAAACTCGTCCAGCGACCACAGCTGTTGCATGCTTCACGTCAAGCCGGCCATACCGGTCACGATTGGAAAATTCAAGAAATTGAAGAAGAACTTCGAAATGCCAAAATTATTGTTTAAGCCCTCACCCATTAAAATGGGTATTGATCACGAGTTGCATCGCCCAGCTAGGCGTCACTATTCACGACTTAAGGTGATTTCACGAGGTGTGGATGAACTTAGGCAAGCAGACTTGGTTGAAATGATCCCCTATGCTAGCGTTAACGACAGTGTATGCTATAAGTTGACCGTCATTGATGTGTATTCCAAAATGGCATTTGTTGTACCTGTGCGTCGCAAGTCTGGTCCACTAGTTACCAAGGCCTTTCAACATATTATTCAACAATCCAAACGTCAACCTCAGTTACTACAAACCGACCAGGGGAAATAATTTTTCAACAAGGATTTCTCCAGTTTTCTCAAATCTAAGGATATTCACCATTACACCACGTACAGCAATCTCAAAGTCAGCGTGGACGAGCGGTTTAACCGAACATTGAAAACCCATATGTGGATAGCGTTTACCGCTCAATGCTCATATCGCTGGCTGGACTTGTTACCCGAGATAGTGTCACGTTACAATGACACCAAACACAGAACCATTGGGATCAAACCACGACTTGTGACCAAAAATATTTCTCGACTGGATAAACTGTTTAACCCCATAAAAACAGCGGAACCTAAACGTCATCGCCTTAACATTGGGGACCATGTTCATGTGAGCAAATTTAAGTCCGTCTTTGACAAGGGTTACACACCAAATTGGGGACTGAACTATTTCGAATTCGTCAAGTCAGCCTAAACAGCCCAGTCAGCTATTTACTCGAGGACGTCAACCATCAACCCATAAAAGGCAGGTTTTATCTCCAAGAACTCCAAAAGACAGCGTTTCCAAAACATTACCTTGTGGAAAAAGTGTTGAAACAAAAAGGAAATAAACTATATTGAACCCTTGCAAAGAAGCATATGAGACTCAGATTCGGGGCGTAACAGGTCATATTCGTAAGTTGCTGTCAGGGCGCTTCATTAACTTGCAGGGTAACATATAACAAAATAACATGCAGAAAAGAGTGAAGCCAGGGTTAAAAAACAACTGAATTTAATAACAAATCACCATATTTACACATAAACAATTAACAACAAAAACTCCCAACTGACTCCCGCTTAATAAAAATGCCAAAAACTTAGGCGATATCTCTGGAGAGATTAATTACCTGGACCAAGTGTCCTTAAATAAAAGATACAAAAAGTGACCATATAAGTGCGTACGCCGTTCTACATGCATCACGATGTGTACTTTGAATGCGTGATTCGTTATCATCCAGAATGACCCTTCAAACAACGAATCCGCATTTCCTAGAGCTAGACCGACCTGAGGGAACACAACAACAATACTTAAGTTAAACCGACACTTCCTAAATCTACTATAAACAAACACAAAATTTCCGTGTGAAATTGGACTTAAATTGCCGTAGCAACATTTACTGCCTAAAATCTTAGGACTTCTCACACAAATCAACACAAGTACATTAACACGTGACCAATAGAAAAATACTCAAATGACCGCTGTCAAAATTTACAAATACTCTACCACTACACCAAACGGGTGTGACAAACAAAATTACATGAAATCGAGTCATCAACAAAGCAATAGGCAAACAGCCAACATTTACGTTAATCACAATATTCTTATCCATACAAGGTACAACAATCCGTTACACACATGGCGAACTCCCCAATTAATTATGGCTTAAAAATTAGCCATCACAATGAACAGGTTTGCTGCATGAAAGCTTACAGGGTTCAGTCGGACAACAAGGACTGCCTATCAAAATAAGTCACAGGCAAAACGGGCGGTTTGTGGAACTCTGCATGTCTGTCAACCCACGTGTCAATAACCTCGACCTCCCAGAGCATGGGGTCGAACCTCGAAGAAATGTGCCCCAAAGCACAATAATACGTGTGTGTCAGAAAAACATATGGACAAGAATCAGCAGTCTCCCAAGAGCACTCTGTCTTTCCATCTAAAAATACAACAGCAGCAAAAATATATAAGGGCGGTAGGACAACTACCCCCTCCTCACGTAGAATCAACACACACTAGACACATCAACACACACTTAATCACACGTATGGGTTGTGACAGACCCTGAAATAAAAGACACAAATAATATCCACATGCTGGCGCCATCGTTCTATGCCGTGACTAGTCACCTGAAAAGGACTCAAGAAAAATCTATCAAATTAGAACGAAGGTGTTCTACAATTACTTTTAAGTTGGTGCACTCGGCTACCCTAACATGAATAATAACCTGTTCAGCAAAATGTTTTACAATCATTTCCTCCCATTCCTATTTCAAATATTAACGTTAATAAATCACCATTTATCGAATGTAACGGGTTCCGCAATTGCAAGGATAAAATCACGCACGCACGCCGCGTACATTACACATGACTCAAAAAAAAAATCAACAAACACATTGGCCACGCGCCAACGGACATTTAAACATATAGTCGGTACAAGAAAAACAGCTATAAAATAAGAAAGAAAAACATGACTATTTACAAAGTTCCCCGGCCAAATCTAACTACATAATTGAAATAATCCAATTTTAGTACATCACCGCTTCTGCATGTAGGACTAAGGACATCCTCCTCAACCCATTGCCCTATGGACAATTTAGCACTCCATAGTAGTCGTCTGCGTTGATTTCTTGAAGCTCATCCCAACTTCAAACCACGTGCTGATCATCTTGGTCTCGACTCCTTGGCAGAAAAGTTCAATGTTAAATATTTGCCTATCTATAATCGCTTGCAGGCTACTCAGTTCACCCACAATTGTCCTACTGCGATTAATAGCGAAGACTGGCCCTAATTATATCGCACATACGCACTATAAAAACACACATACAATACACACAATTTATACATAAAATATACATCTCGAGTCCGCGCCACTGGCTCGTTAACAAGTTCAAAATCCTGGCTGCACCAGCAGTCGCTATCTCGTCCGGTATTTCCGTCCCGTCTTGGACCTCGGTTCTGGTAAGCGCTAATTAGGGTGATACGATACTTCCCCCTTAAAGTTGAACTCGTCGTCTTTAAAAGAATGTTACAGTTTATCACGCGCTGGCGTGAAATATTTAGATCACACAATTTAGTTGATTTTAGAACAAAATGTATTATAGCTTTTAAATTCGATACTGCAAACGCTACGACTTTAGCTCCCCAGAGCTCAGAAAAATGAAATTAGCTTCACTGATTTTAGAGCGTAAAAATCACATTTCGAACTGGCGTGGAGTATGCCTCTGAAGGCTCCACAAGTTAAGTACTCCGATAAATTCGAGCGTCAAAATCACACTTCAAACTGGCGTGGAGTATGCCTCTGAAGGCTCCACAAGAATAGACTTAGATTGGCGTCAGGCCAGACTATTTATGAGAAACTGACAAGGGCGGCGGAGTGGGGCGGAGTCGGATAAAAACTTCCAGAGTTTTTGTCTCACAAAGATGGGGCTAGTGTCATTCTTCTCCAAATAAATCCAACGTCTCAAATTACTCGAGCGGAGATTAATCCGTTCGGCGGTTCCTTAGATACACACTTCCGCGCGCTTTTTACTACTGACGCCGTCCACCTCGTGGTCACAGCTTGGTCTCTTGCGATTGGCTGATTCAATCGTATGTTCGTTGAGAGGACCTCGTGATTCTTCCTTTATGTCTCCAATTTTGGAACAGTAGTTGCACAATTTGGCCTTGAACTCGACTAATTCTGGCCGTCCCCCAGGAATAGCTACCAACTCAGCTTCTGTTGCAATCATTACGAAATGCTGGCCTCCCTAATATCCAAGTCGACTTCCTTATGTGCTGCCTAGGCCGTAGTAATAATAATAATAAATATTAAATAAATATTACATTACGATGGCAGTGGCTCTGGGCTAGCATGTTAGTCTGACACGCAGTTGACTGGGGATCGAGTACTGCTACAGTTAGGTTATTTTTTTCTTGAATTCTTTTACAAATGATGTGCACGAGCTTTTTCCACAGATACTGAATAAAATGTCATTTAGCTCAAAGGAGAGGATAAAGTATACACTCGTATATTAATAAAATCACAGTCCCAGCATCGCACATAAACAGAAGACATTAGAAAAAGGAGAATAGAAGAACTAGATACACGTTGTCATTAACCACAGCCTTCTTAATGCCTCTGTACGGTGCTGTCCTCTTGTGGGTTATGTGGGTAATATTGTTCCAAACATAACGCTGTGTAAATGCCTGAGCTGGCCTCCTGAAGTATGGCAATTTTGTAATACTGGTAGTTCAACTATTAGCCACGATCGCGCTCCGAATACCTTTAAACACTGCCAGCTGGATCGCCTCCCTCTTGGCTACTTTAAACTGCCTAATCATTCAACACCCATAGAACACTGCCATCGTAGTACATTACGATGGCAGTGCATAGGCGTACAAGATAAAGATTAATTCACTGATAGGTCGCAGCACCACCTACTGTGATTGGGGCGGAAGATTCTTAATTTTGCAGGCTGGCTTAATATAGAGATTAACGGACGTGAATGCATTACAATAAGTTAGTAGTTTTGTTATTCAATCATCATAAAGTATATAATATTGATCTTGACACTTACTGGCTTAATATCAATATAAAAGAAAACAAACAATACATTGTGGTTGGGGTGATTGTTCTAGGGTTGAGGACAAAGAGTCATAAAGATACCCATACATTTAGGAGAAAGTAGGCTATATGTTCTTTGCTGAACATCTTGTTTATATTGTAATTAGGACCGATCGAAGGGGCAATTTCCTTAAAGTAAGAGGTTGCTTTTTTTCTGTTTTTTTATTTATTTATCTCTTTGCGGATTAGCCGTTATAGACCCTCCGATCTTAGGCCAGAGGCCTGCATTTTTAGCCTACTTTCGATTTTTGCAAAAAATGAAAGTAGACTTATGAGATCAACACAGGGCGAAAAAAGTGTGTCTGTCTGTGTGTGTGTATGTGTGTGCGTGAGTCTGTGTGTGTGTGTGTCTGTGTGTGTGTGTGTGTGTGTGTGAGTGTGTGTACTCTGAATATCTGTCCCCCCTATCAATTCGAACACGGTGAATGCGAATTGAACGAAATTTGGTACAAAGGTAGCACTAGCAAAGGACACCTCAGTATCATGTTTTATATCGCCGCCATCTTGACGGAAACGTAATGACGGCCACACAAAGGTTCAAAGCTTAAATCAAATTACGACTAACCTAATCATCCGATCTCTACCAAATTTTGCAACGACATACCTTTATGGGAGGAGCATTCTTTGACCAAACCAATAGGTCATCAACGTAATAGTTTGCGGATGGCGGCCATCTTTGTGTGAAAATCGATTCCCCCTATTAATTCGAACACGGTGCAACCGAATGGAACGAAATTTGGTACAGAGGTAGTACTAACAAAAGGCACCTCAGTGTCATGTTTTATATCGCCGCCATCTTGACGGAAACGTAATGGCGGCCACACAAATGTTCAAAGCTTAAATCAAATTACGACTAACCTAATCACCCGATCTCTACCAAATTTTGCAACAACATATCATCTGGAGGAAGCATCCTTTGACAAATCTAATGGGTCATTAGCCTAATAGTTTGCGGATGGCGGCCATCTTTGTGTCAAAATAGATTACCCCTATTAATTCGAACACGGTGAAACCGAATGGAATGAAATTTGGTACAGAGGTAGCACTAGCAAAGGGCACCTCAGTGTCATGTTTTATATCGCCGCCATCTTGACGGGAACGTAATGGCGGCCATACAAATGTTCAAAGCTTAAATCAAATTACGATTAACCTAATCATCCGATCTCTACCAAATTTTGCAACTACATACCTTTATGGAGGGAGCATCCTTTGACCAATCTAATAGGTCATTCACCTGATAGTTTGCGGATGGCGGCCATCTTTATGTCAAAATTGATTCCCCCTATTAATTCGAACACGGTGGAACCGAATGGAACGAAATTTGGTACAGAGGTAGCACTAGCAAAGGGCACCTCAGTGTCATGTTTTATATCGTCGCCATCTTGACTGAAACGTAATGGCAGCCACACGAATGTTCAAAGCTTAAATCAAATTACGATTAACCTAATCATCCGATCTCTACCAAATTTTGCAACTACATACCTTTATGGAGGGAGCATCCTTTGACCAATCTAATAGGTCATTCACCTAATATTTTGCGGATGGAGGCCATCTTTATGTCAAAATTGATTCCCCCTATTAATTCGAACACGGTGGAACCGAATGGAACGAAATTTGGTACAGAGGTAGTACTAGCAAAGGGCACCTCAGTGTCATGTTTTATATCGCCGCCATCTTGACTGAAACGTAATGGCGGCCACACGAATGTTCAAAGCTTAAATCAAATTACGATTAACCTAATCATCCGATCTCTACCAAATTTTGTAACTACATACCTTTATGGAGGGAGCATCCTTTGACCAATCTAATAGGCCATTCGCCTAATAGTTTGCGGATGGCGGCCATCTTTGTGTCAGAATCGATTCCCCCTATTAATTCAAACACGCTGAAACCAAATGGAACGAAATTTGGTATAGAGGTAGCACTAGCAAAGGGCACCTCAGTGTCATGTTTTATATCACCGCTATCTTGATGGAAACGTAATCGCTTCCACCCAAATGTTAAAAGCTAAAATGTAATTACGACCAACCTAATAATCTAGTCTCTACCTAATTTTGCAACACCATATCTTTATGTGGGAAACATATTCTGACCAAACTGCAAGAACATCAGCCCAATATTTTGCAGATGGTGGCCAAGTATGTGTGCAAATCGATTTCCCCTATCAATTCAAACACGGTGAAACCGAATTGAACGAAATTTGGTACAGAGGTAGCACTAGCAAAGGGCACCTCATATTCATGTTTAATATCCCTATAGCACGTTGTATTTCAACAAGCTCCTACAACCAACATTCAATCATACTCCTTGAAAAGGACAAAGAGTTATAACAATACCCATGCATTTAGGAGAAAGTAGGCTATATGTTCTTTACTGAACATCTTGTTTAAATCCAAATACCCATATATCAGAAAGTATGCAAGTTGACAGTTTTAAACTATGCACACGTATAGTACCTGACATTCTATATTAATTTGTAGTAACGTAGGGTATATACAACAGTGCTACCAACATGATTCTAAGCCTGCTGAGATGTCCGACTTTAAATACATGTAACTTCTATACTGTGCCCTTTTAGCAAGAAATATGCCAATCACAGTATACCAACGTAGCTCAATTCGGGATTTTCGGGGCAGCGGTAAGTTCCCCCACTCTGTGACTCACATATTTTGGATTAATTAGAGGATACACTTGCAAAAATAACAACAACATCAACTCCTATTTTAACACATTTAATTAATAAAAATTATGGCGCTACAAACACTTTAACAATTAAATTACTGACCCATAATCATCTACTTGTTCCAAATGAACAAGGAATAACAATAGAATAAAACAAATATTGTATTAAAACATATGGTTTCCACATAAACCAACAATTCCTAATTATTTTTACTTCCATAAAGCATCAACTGTGAGTTTCATATAACTCCGAGTTCTTTTGGCTCAATGCTTTCTGTAATAATGGTGTCATTCTTTATACACCTCAAATACTACTTTTTATATTTTCTTAATCCTCAAAACAAATGTATAATTACATTTAGAATTACATGTTAATTATCTAACTCAATATTTGGGCATTTTCACATATTTTCAGCTGTTATCATCTCTCTCTATCTTTACAAATACATTAAGGTAATCAGGAAATTACTTGTGTACTCCAGAGTATGAAGATACTTGACACAGTCAAAAAACTATAGCCACTCCCGGAACCTAGTTGCCTTCAATTAACTCATGGAATCCTACTTCCATACAACATTACAATAGGGATTGTTATTTATTTCTTACGTCTTATAAGACCATTATCACATAAGAAAACTACGATCTGAACAGGCAAGCGGAAATATCAATCTACAAGGACCTCGGTTCAACGCCCGGGTCATTAACAACTTTAAACACTCCTGGTGTATTCAATACTCCTTACAAGACGGCCTCCAGACACCCTCCTACACCAAGGGTCTGGCCGTGAAACTTGAGAGTTATTTATGACTATGCGGGATCCCTCCCGTCTAGCCCGAGCTAGAGCTCTCTTTAATGCTTTTACAAAACACAAACCTTTCATTCTCAGTTCTTTGTGGAGACCTGGCATTCTATTCTTCGTGTACATTCAACCATATTATTGGGCTCATAAACCACATTCGTAATCTTGGCGTTTATTAATTATGAAAGGTTCTCATTGATTGTGGAAGAGTAATTAACGACGAATAATAAAGGGGCTTTCAAAATAAGAGGATTCTGAGTTCGAATCCCTTCACATGCCTCGGGAACCTTTCCCTTATAGAGGACTATACAAAATGCGATTTAGGGTCAGCCTATAGCTATAAGACCTACGCTCAATACCATACATTTGCTCCCTTTCAATAACATACACAATGCCTCGTGATACTACGTCACAAATAGAGGACTTATACCAAATCTCAATTCGCGACAATCAACTACCTCTCATAAGTAATTTACCAATTACATAAACTTTTACGCGTTCCTAGCGTGACATTTTACTTTAATTTGCGCTCCTTTTGCGCTATACATTTTTTTAAGCCTAGCGTCATCCAAAGAACTGATAATATCATATTAACAATTGATACACATTTCCATTTTTATATTATTCTTTCCTTTTGCAATAACTTTCTCTCTTTTTAAGAACATGCATTTAAACATCATGTCTATACTTTTTATTAAGGCTCTAACGCTCTTATATTCACATCAATTAATTTGATCTTTATTTAATATTTCCTTACTTGGTTATTATTATTATCTTCATTCTTTACACAAGCTCAAAAGCTATTTCTTTCCTATCTCAAATTTACTTTATTTAAATATCTTTCATGATAATTATTAAATTTTCGCTTGCTCTTATGACATTTGTCAAATACATTAACATTTTATTCATATATTTCCTCTACTGGATTTATTCTTTACATAATTATTTATAATTTCTCAAATTTCTATTTTTGTTCAGATCGCGTTCTTGTTTATTCAATATTTATTTATTAAAACACATCCCTTTTACTCAAAAACTCCGGTGGATTTGTACACAATCATTCCCTGACACCAAAATATAATGAAATTCATTACTCACATGTTTTTAAGGTCGTCCCATGACCTTTATCCTTGTGCGGTGTTTCATTTTGGCCCACTTTGAAATTTACTCCATATTATAGAAATTCATCTTATGTACAAACACTTCTTGACACATATTTAATACACTTAACATTGACGACATTTTTAATACACTGGTGTATCCCTTTAGAACACACAATAAACACTAAAAAATATTATTTTTACACACAATCTTGATAGATTTACACTTCACAACTCTTGATCACTAGGCCGTATTTCTTAGCCTATCACACGTGACCTCTTAATCTCCCGTTTCCAAGGGTGAAATTTATTCAATGTCGGCTTCCTATCCTGCAGAATACGAAAGTCTCGAAACATCTACTTTTCCCTGGAATCCTAATTCTTCGAATCCTATTCTGGATGACCAGCTATTTATCTAGCTTGAACGGCTTCTTTTGTAGATCTGGTTTATCGATCCTAGCGAAAGTCTGTTCGGATCGAGGTCTCCTCGATAACCTATCGATGATCGATGGATTTATTTTATAGCAGCTAGTACTTCTCGAGTCTAGTGCTTTAGAAGGGTTCGTCTGCTTTCTGGAGATAATGTCTTTAGTCTCCGTTCTTCTTTATTTGTTCGGTTCTCGCCCTCCTACGTTTCTGAAATACGTTGCGAACCTTACTCTGTTTTTCCCTATTTGGGTCCTTTAATTTCGATAACTGTTTATCTTTCTCTTACGGTACTTTCGCACGTTATGATATTTTCGTTCGTCTATTTAAAGACCTATCGCCTTAAGTCCAACGTTCGCAGCCTGCTCTGACTATATTTTACGAACTTTTTACTGTAAACTCGTGTACTGTCGGACCTAAATCCTGTAACTAGGATTTTCCTAATTTTTCAACACGGCGATACTTTAATATTTCTTCTTTACAACTCCTTATGGAGGCAAGCAAGTTGTTAATAATGCGACGCCTATGGCTATCGGATATTAATTCTGCAGCGTTTCTCCCCTCAAGGAGTACTGGTAAACTGTCTTCGATGTGACGCAGAGTGACGCCCCACACGGCTGTCTGAATACTGATGCGTAGCAACGCCCCCTCGGGCTATTTGGAACTGCTTGTACTGATGCGTAGTAACACCCCTCACGGGTTGTCAGAATAACTGCATGTTTGGCTTGGTGATGCCAGGAGCTTTATACTATTTCGCTACAAAAAAGATAAGACTCTAGCCCTTTCCGTGACCAACTTTTAAAATGATGGTTGCCCAATTATAAAAATTATACCTTCCGAAAGCTCGTCTTCTCAATGTCAAATAATCTCATTGGGCATAAGAATCGATCGTGCAATTCGGAGATATTAATTACTTTGTAGTCTTCAGCTGCGTAGGTGTTGCTGTTCTTTTGTACTCTCCCCTCTCTACAGGCCTTGGTAAATCCCCGATGACGTCTACTTGCGTTTGCAGTTTTCTCCTGTGCAATTATTAAAGGGTTTTTCTTTACACAAAAATCTCTCATTCGAAATGTTTCACCGTACTGTAATTGTTTACTTATTTTTATGCTCGTAAACGGGTTAAATTTAATTATTCTTCTTCTGGCGCATAGGCGGTGTTGTCGTTTTTCAGCAAGCTAAGCTCGATTTCCGAGTCAGGCTTCCTTGTCTAACAGTGGGAATTTTCCACTCGGTTATTAATACTCATGACTAGCTCCTTTCTGAATGTCAAGAGGGGTGATCTCATCTCTCGAACACCTGGTCCTCGTTGCTTGCACAACGTTAGGCTAACATCCTAGCTTGATCTTTCTCTATGTTACATTAGAAACTGTACGTTTCTTTCATTTCTTCCCCAAATACATGGGTTCGACCTCCTTGGACCCTATAGCACATGGGTTCATCTCTCCCCTCCTTAGGTAAATAAATTTTCGAAAAATTTTGAGGAAATTTATTTCAATTAATCTTATCTGTCTTTATTCGTCGAATCCATCATAACGTTGTCCGTATCTTCTCTTGTTTTATTTCTTTAAAGTCGTATCCGGTAATTGTGTAGGTCGGGTACGTTCTGTCCCTACCCTTCCTTTCTTTCTTTATTTGTCTGGACTTTAAGTCCCCAGAACCTCATTCTTCTTTACGGGTGTGGTCTATCCCTACCCTTTCTTTCTTCTTTATTTGTCTGGACTATAAAATCTCCAGAACCTCATTCTTCCTTACGGGTTTGGTCTATCCCTACCCTTTCTTTCTTATTTCATCATTTTCCTTTCTTAAATTGAAATTTTCTTCTTCAATAAACTCAATTATTTCTTTAATTTCCCAATACAACTTTTCCAATTCGCATTCGCACTCGAATGCTTGAGCTTTATTTTCTATTTCTTCCTTATTCTTGTTTATGTCAAAAGCGGATTCATATCTACATGTTTCCATAACCAGGGCTTGTTCATTTGCTTCATCAAAATCTTCGGGAGGGTAATATAATTTCAAATTTGCTGAATTCATGGTCACTTCGTGATCCGTTTCACAGTGCCGAATTCTATATGCGTTATTCCTCAAATCTCTGATTATTTGATATGGTCCGTGGTACATTTTCTGGAACTTTTTGTACACACGGTTCCCTGGATCCGAAATGGCTGGTCTTTTTACTAACACCATTTCTCCTGCCAATAATGGTCGATGATACCTCTTATGCCTATTTCTTCTTTGCCTCCTGTCGGCTTGAGCTTTTAGATGCTCAAAGGCTCTTCTAATACGTACATCTCTTCCAGGCTGAGCGTCTGCTGGCCTAGGAATTACCAGACTCCAAGGTCTTTCTGGTTGCTCATTCCGATGTAACGTTATGGGTATCTCTCCCGTGGATTCATGGATTGTATTATTTATACAAAATTCGATAATATCCAAGATATCTATCCACTTCCAATTTTCTTCGGCACAGTATATTCTACAGTACTTGGCCGTCTCCCTCATCACTCTTTCTACAGGATTTGCCTCAGGATGGCGAATACTTGACAAAATCTGACGTATTCCAAGTCTTTCTAATTCTCGTCTGAACTCTACACTGGTGAAACAACTGCCGTGATCCGACAACAAATTCTCGGGTTTTCCCAGAATCGGTATCACTTTTTCTTTTAGTCGTTTTAACACCTGTTTGGTACTAGTCTTCTGTATGGGAGCAAGGACAACCATTTTAGTGAAGACATCCATAGACACCATTATGTGTCGATTTCCTCTTCTTGTCTTTGGCAAAGGTCCGAAGTTATCAATAGATATGATTTGACCTGGCCTTTCGGGCAACAATGGTATAGGCTTCTGTCTCATCAGAAATGCATTAGGTTTGATCCTTTGACATAGATCACATGTCTTTAACGTGTCCCTTACAGTTTCTCTCAGTCTCGGCCATACAAATGCTTCTTTCAGCATCGAGACTGTTTTGTCGACTCCCATATGTCCGAACGATCTATAGGCTAACCATACTATTTTCCTCTGCAAAATTGCAGGTACAACAATCCTTAATTTGGTATGGTCAGAGTCCACAAACTTATATAATAATCCATTATAAAACGTGTAGTCTTGAGCTATCTTATTAGCTTCCGTGTACGCTGGTGTTCCTCTTATCAAGCTTCCCTCAAGGAAAGATATGAGCATGTTCATCCATGGATCCTCCCGTTGTCTTTGACTAATGCTTCTTAACTCATTTAGAGTACGCTGATCCCTGTCTTCCAAATCTATAGCCATTACTTCCTCTTCTGTGGACTCTGGCTGTCTACTTAAATAGTCTGGAACTATATTTTCCTTTCCTGGGCAGTATTCTATCTTGACATCAAACTGTTGAATGTATAAAGCCCAACGCATCAACCTTTGACTGGATAAATCAGTCTTCATCAAAAAGGTTAAGGCTTTATGATCCGTCCTTAAGATGACCTGAAACCCATATACGATCTTCCGCCAATATTGCAACGCGTGCATTATCGCTAACAGCTCGATTTCGCTGATCGTATAATTTTTCTCGTGTGGTTTCAGTCTCCGACTTGTGAAAGCTAGATAATTTTTCTTATCAGGGTTTTCCGGGTTTTCCTGATATAGCATTGCCCCTATTCCAATCTGGGATGCGTCTGTTTGAATGATAAATTTTTGATTAAAATCAGGATATCCTAGCTTCACGTAGTTTAAGAGCATTTCCTTGGCCTCCACGAATGCTTTTTCTGTTTCCTCCGTCCATTTCCACTTGCCCCCCTTCTTCAGAAGGTCCTGTAGTGGTGCAACAGTTTTTGTGTATGATGGACAATGTCCTGAGAAGAACCCAATCAATCCCAAAAACTGGCGAACGTTCTTTACTTTCAAAGGCCTTGGGAAATCCCTTATCGATTCCAATTTGCATGGATTTGGTTTAACACCATCCTTATCAATCACATGCCCTAAAAATGTCACTTGTCTTTGACAAAAATTCGACTTCTTTAAATTTATTTTAAAATTTGCCCTTCTTAAGTCTTCCAATAATTTCTTCAATTTTTCTAAATGTTCCTCAATATTCTCCGAGGTAAGCAAAATATCATCCACATATCTGATAGTGCACTCTTTCACTTCCTCTGACAGGTTTCGATCAAGCGCTCTTATTAATGCAGATCCGGCGGTCTTCAATCCAAACGGACATCTTTTGAAACAATAGGTTTGTTTGTCGAACTGAAATCCAGTCAACAAGCTGGTTTTCTCTTCCAGTTCGAGGTGATGATACGAAGAAGTAATGTCAATATTTGTGAAAATCTTCTTGCCTTTGAACTTCCTCAGTATTTCCTTTATGGGTGGTGCCGAATAATTTTCAGGTATGATTTTTGCATTTAAATTTCTGGCATCTAGACACACCCTTACTGAGCCATCCGGTTTACTCACAATCACTAATGGACTAACATATGGTGTCGCCATCTTTTCTATAACACCTGCATTCATCATCTCCTGCAGTGTTTTCTTAGTTTGTGGGTAATGTTTTTCCGCAACCGGGTATGGTTTTTGTCTGAACGGTGCCCA
Organism: Meconema thalassinum; assembly: GCA_946902985.2. NCBI lineage: Eukaryota > Metazoa > Arthropoda > Insecta > Orthoptera > Tettigoniidae > Meconema > Meconema thalassinum. The sequence goes on along the minus strand of OX336388.2, from coordinate 1,135,062,557 downwards.
ATCATTGACTTGGAACGCGTATTTAAAATTTTCAATCATCCCTAGCTTGGAATCAAATACGTCCCTAAAATTCAATAATAATTTCTTTAACTGTTCCTTATTTTCGAGGTTAACTTTAGCTTCCTCTACTTTTCCTGACAGGTTGGTCTCGAACTCAGTTTCCAAATCATCTTCGAGTTCTATGTTGAGGACTTCAAATATCTTTTCTATGTCCTTATAACCTTCCTCAATTACTTCTTCCATATGCCATACCTGTTCTCCTATTTTCGCATCCTGTTCCTGTAGGTTAATGTTTTGTTCATCCACATCCTCTCTTTGGAGTCTAATGCAGTTTTGCGCTAGGTCTATAATGACCTTGTTCTCACGGATAAAATCAATACCTAATATGACATTATACGGTAATTGATTTACCAGCAAAAAGCACTGCGAAATTTCAGCGTTACCCATGATCAGATCGATATATACCTGAAATTTACATGTTAAAGATTTTTCAGGGATAATCCCCTTAATCTTTACACTTGATGTGGGAATCTTTAATACTCGGCCCCTTGTTTCCAGTTCATTTAGAAGGGTTTGTGTAATTAAACTTATTGTGGATCCGGTATCAATTAATGCTCTGACCAGTAATCCTTCTATCCTTAGCATAATTATGGGTAATTCTCTTTTGATAGGTGGGATTCCTTCCACATCCTCATTAATTAGCTAATCTGGTCTGGCTATCCAATTCACAATTTCTACCTCCTCCCAGCTCCTGGTATGTTTCCACTTTTGACAATTTAAATTTGGAGTTTTTTTTATCCTGAGGGCTCCCTTTTCCCTCATTCTTTAACTGAGCTTGTAGTTCCAAGCTTTGAGCTCCGTCTAGTCGGTCGGGTGATTTCCGGTTCTTGATTGCCTCACTCCAACGGACCTTTTGCCTATCAGGTTCATCTGGTCGTTCGTTCATATAACGAAGACTTTCCTGATATCTTTCTTCTATTTCGGCCCGATATTCATCATCCCTATCCTCTGGCCTCACATTCCTTCTGGGATAATTCTCCCATTTCTTTCTGTTTTCTTGCCTTTGATGGTTATTGTTATAGGGTCGGCTTTCTTGTTGCCTATAACCCGTATTCCTAGGATTTCTTCCTCGATATCCTCCTCTGTAATATGGCTGTATCCCTCTGGGCTCCTGGTGCCCATACTCTCGACCCAGTCCCTGAGTATCCGTGCTGGTGGACTGATTCCTGGTCGCTGGTTTTTCTCTGGTTTCCTGACTGCTGGCCATATGTCCTTGCTCAGTCTGTCTTTGATGCCGAGGAGTTACGTGCGAAGTCGTCATATCTAATTGACGTAATACACTCTCCACTTCCACAGCACTTCTGGCTTTGGATGAGATTAACAGCCTCTGAATCTCATACGGAAGTTGTCTTGCAATGGCGGCACACAGGTCGTTTTCTGCCGGAGCAATGTCAAGTTCGCGGAATTTACATAATTGAGCGGTGAAAAATTCCGAGTATTTAGTAGGTGCATTCGTACTGTACTTCCTAGAGTACAGATCTAGCCTTAAATTCTCTTGGACGTCTGCTGCCCAATATCGTTTTAAAAATGCTTCCCTAAAGCCTTCCACCGTATCAAAGGTGTACCTGAAGCTTCTGAACAAGGTGAGACAATCACCTGCCAACAGCTTTTCAATAACTCTCAGTCTCCGATCCTGAGGAACTTTCATTTCGTTTAAATACTCTGCAACTTCCTTTAGCCAGTATTTTGGAGTAATAGACATGTTATTACCCGTAAACTTTACTGGTCTGTCCTCATTCGATTTAATAATGTTTATTATCTGGCCATTTGTCTGATTCATGTACGGGGTTGACATCGCCATCGGATATCCTGGGTTCTTATAAGGGCTCTCCCCTCCTAAGTCCCTCTCCGTATCTGTGCCTTGTTCACGGGAATCTACCCATCCTGTCTTTGGAAACTCCTCCTGATTCTCAAATTCTAACTTCCTTTCCCTTCGGGCACTTTCTTCATTAGCCATGAGTTGGATTTCCATTTGACTGTTCTTATGTTCAGTCCTCTCCAATTGGGATCTTAATTCATTCTGAATTCTCTCTTGATTCCTTTTACTATCTTCCTCTGCCTTTTTGAGTTGGAATTTCTCGTCCCTGTAACTATACCTGAACTCATTTAGTTGGTCTTCTACCTCTTTCTTAAAGACCATGGCATGTTGATTGATAATTTCTGGCTTAACGTCACCTATGGTATCCAGGCCCTCTCGTATCTCCTTTATTTGCTTCTCCACTTCTTTTCGTCCTCTGACCATATCTAATTCAATCCCTTTCAACTTTTCTTCCGTCTTCTTAGACACTTCCGTTAATTCATCTTTGATCAGTTTCACTTCATTATTTGTTTTTCCTACTCGCCCCTCTAACTTTCCGATAGTTTCCTGGACCTCATTAATACCCTCGCTTATTTCATTTATCTTCTGGGTATTTTCCTTACTTTCGTCCTCTCGTTGTTTTCTTTCACTCTGAAGATGCTCCTCGTATTTACCGAATCTTTTATCTATTCCTTCCTCGTACTTCTTCAGGTTCTCATCTACCTGCCCGGTAAAAAGATCAATCTGCTCTTTCATACCCTGAACATCCTTTTTATTTTGATTTTTCATCTCAGTTACTTCGGTTTGAACTCCATCGATTTTTCCTTCAAGATTTCCTACTTTGTCCTTTACCCCTTTAAATTCTTCTCCTAATTTCTTAAAACTTTCTTTTATCTCATCCCGGGATGTTTTACAGATATCGCTATTAAATTTTATCTGAGCTTTCAATTCTGTCTGCACACCTTGGATCTGGGTTACAAGTTCATCTTTACACTCATCTACATTCTTTTTGCACGTTCCTTCCATGTTACTTAATTTAGTTTCCAAATTTTCAAAATTTTCTTGACACCTAGTTTGGGACTCTCCCATACTTTTGTTCAAAGCCTGTATTTGGGCTTGCAATCCTGACTTAAGTACATTATTTTCCTGTTTAATTTCACTTGTGATTTCCCCTTTTAATTCGGTTAACTTGTCCCCAAACTTAGTGTCAAAACCTTGGAACTTGTCATTTATTTTATCTATCTCAGCCTTCACTTCATTGTTCATTTCTACACAGTTTGCTTTGATAGTTTCTAATTTAATTCCCATGTTATCACTTTTAGCTTCGATATCTAATAATTTAGTTCCCATATTAGCACTATCAGTTTTTAGTGACTCTAAACTTTCAGTTATGGATCCTAACCCTTCTTTATTTTCAGTCTGTTGGCTATCCAACTTATTGTTTATGGCCTCCAAGAGCCGTTGCACTTCTTCACTCAATGCCATCTTATGAGAATACAGTGGGCCACTCATGCCACCACACTAGTACATGTTTGAGAGATGATACTCTGAATCATTGTGTCCCAATTTCTTTACAAATTTACTTTGGTACGGGTGTTTACTACAACGTACCCTTTTAATACTTTTATTCAATTTCACAAACCTTTATGGAAGTATTTAAAATTCAAAATTTCGTAAAACCATTTTTTTCAAAAAATGAAAATTTTGATTTTTCGAGAAAACTCGGGTTTTCCCTAGGAAAACTCATCCCTGCGTACTGGGCGCCATAAAAGAGAGATAGGGGGGTTGATTTGATATATAATAATTCAGGGCTGCTCGGTATGAGTTTCCAGGGACCCATGCGGTCAGTTAATATTTAACGTTGTAGCTATTCCTATCATTACTTTAATTTACATGTTATGACCGTCTTAAGTGTTCCTCTAGTTATCAATCCAGCACATTACTTCTATGCCCCCCATGTGCCCTTTTAGCAAGAAATATGCCAATCACAGTATACCAGCGTAGCTCAATTCGGGATTTTCGGGGCAGCGGTAAGTTCCCCCACTCTGTGACTCACATATTTTGGATTAATTAGAGGATACACTTGCAAAAATAACAACAAAATCAACTCCTATTTTAACACATTTAATTAATAAAAATTATGGCGCTACAAACACTTTAACAATTAAATTACTGACCCATAATCATCTACTTGTTCCAAATGAACAAGGAATAACAATAGAATAAAACAAATATTGTATTAAAACATATGGTTTCCACATAAACCAACAATTCCTAATTATTTTTACTTCCATAAAGCATCAACTGTGAGTTTCATATAACTCCGAGTTCTTTTGGCTCAATGCTTTCTGTAATAATGGTGTCATTCTTTATACACCTCAAATACTACTTTTTATATTTTCTTAATCCTCAAAACAAATGTATAATTACATTTAGAATTACATGTTAATTATCTAACTCAATATTTGGGCATTTTCACATATTTTCAGCTGTTATCATCTCTCTCTATCTTTACAAATACATTAAGGTAATCAGGAAATTACTTGTGTACTCCAGAGTATGAAGATACTTGACACAGTCAAAAAACTATATTCACTCCCGGAACCTAGTTGCCTTCAATTAACTCATGGAATCCTACTTCCATACAACATTACAATAGGGATTGTTATTTATTTCTTACGTCTTATAAGACCATTATCACATAAGAAAACTACGATCTGAACAGGCAAGCGGAAATATCAATCTACAAGGACCTCGGTTCAACGCCCGGGTCATTAACAACTTTAAACACTCCTGGTGTATTCATTACTCCTTACAAGACGGCCTCCAGACACCCTCCTACACCAAGGGTCTGGCCGTGAAACTTGAGAGTTATTTATGACTATGCGGGATCCCTCCCGTCTAGCCCGAGCTAGAGCTCTCTTTAATGCTTTTACAAAACACAAACCTTTCATTCTCAGTTCTTTGTGGAGACCTGGCATTCTATTCTTCGTGTACATTCAACCATATTATTGGGCTCATAAACCACATTCGTAATCTTAGCGTTTATTAATTATGAAAGGTTCTCATTGATTGTGGAAGAGTAATTAACGACGAATAATAAAGGGGCTTTCAAAATAAGAGGATTCTGAGTTCGAATCTCTTCACATGCCTCGGGAACCTTTCCCTTATAGAGGACTATACAAAATGCGATTTAGGGTCAGCCTATAGCTATAAGACCTACGCTCAATACCATACATTTGCTCCCTTTCAATAACATACACAATGCCTCGTGATACTACGTCACAAATAGAGGACTTATACCAAATCTCAATTCGCGACAATCAACTACCTCTCATAAGTAATTTACCAAGTACATTAAATTTTACGCGTTCCTAGTGTGACATTTTACTTTAATTTGCGCTCCTTTTGCGCTATACATTTTTTTAAGCCTAGCGTCATCCAAAGAACTGATAATATCATATTAACAATTGATACACATTTCCATTTTTATATTATTCTTTCCTTTTGCAATAACTTTCTCTCTTTTTAAGAACATGCATTTAAACATCATGTCTATACTTTTTATTAAGGCTCTAACGCTCTTATATTCACATCAATTAATTTGATCTTTATTTAATATTTCCTTACTTGGTTATTATTATTATCTTCATTCTTTACACAAGCTCAAAAGCTATTTCTTTCCTATCTCAAATTTACTTTATTTAAATATCTTTCATGATAATTATTAAATTTTCGCTTGCTCTTATGACATTTGTCAAATACATTAACATTTTATTCATATATTTCCTCTACTGGATTTATTCTTTACATAATTATTTATAATTTCTCAAATTTCTATTTTTGTTCAGATCGCGTTCTTGTTTATTCAATATTTATTTATTAAAACACATCCCTTTTACTCAAAAACTCCGGTGGATTTGTACACAATCATTCCATGACACCAAAATATAATGAAATTCATTACTCACATGTTTTTAAGGTCGTCCCATGACCTTTATCCTTGTGCGGTGTTTCATTTTGGCCCACTTTGAAATTTACTCCATATTATAGAAATTCATCTTATGTACAAACACTTCTTGACACATATTTAATACACTTAACATTGACGACATTTTTAATACACTGGTGTATCCCTTTAGAACACACAATAAACACTAAAAAATATTATTTTTACACACAATCTTGATAGATTTACACTTCACAACTCTTGATCACTAGGCCGTATTTCTTAGCCTATCACACGTGACCTCTTAATCTCCCGTTTCCAAGGGTGAAATTTATTCAATGTCGGCTTCCTATCCTGCAGAATACGAAAGTCTCGAAACATCTACTTTTCCCTGGAATCCTAATTCTTCGAATCCTATTCTGGATGACCGGCTATTTATCTAGCTTGAACGGCTTCTTTTGTAGATCTGGTTTATCGATCCTAGCGAAAGTCTGTTCGGATCGAGGTCTCCTCGATAAACTATCGATGATCGATGGATTTATTTTATAGCAGCTAGTACTTCTCGAGTCTAGTGCTTTAGAAGGGTTCGTCTGCTTTCTGGAGATAATGTCTTTAGTCTCCGTTCTTCTTTATTTGTTCGGTTCTCGCCCTCCTACGTTTCTGAAATACGTTGCGAACCTTACTCTGTTTTTCCCTATTTGGGCCCTTTAATTTAGATAACTGTTTATCTTTCTCTTACGGTACTTTCGCACGTTATGATATTTTCGTTCGTCTATTTAAAGACCTATCGCCTTAAGTCCAACGTTCGCAGCCTGCTCTGACTATATTTTACGAACTTTTTACTGTAAACTCGTGTACTGTCGGACCTAAATCCTGTAACTAGGATTTTCCTAATTTTTCAACACGGTGATACTTTAATATTTCTTCTTTACAACTCCTTATGGAGGCAAGCAAGTTGTTAATAATGCGACGCCTATGGCTATCGGATATTAATTCTGCAGCGTTTCTCCCCTCAAGGAGTACTGGTAAACTGTCTTCGATGTGACGCAGAGTGACGCCCCACACGGCTGTCTGAATACTGATGCGTAGCAACGCCCCCTCGGGCTATTTGGAACTGCTTGTACTGATGCGTAGTAACACCCCTCACGGGTTGTCAGAATAACTGCATGTTTGGCTTGGTGATGCCAGGAGCTTTATACTATTTCGCTACAAAAGAGATAAGACTCTAGCCCTTTCCGTGACCAACTTTTAAAATAATGGTTGCACAATTATAAAAATTATACCTTCCGAAAGCTCGTCTTCTCAATGTCAAATAATCTCATTGCGCATAAGAATCGATAGTGCAATTCGGAGATATTAATTACTTTGTAGTCTTCAGCTGCGTAGGTGTTGCTGTTCTTTTGTACTCTCCCCTCTCTACAGGCCTTGGTAAATCCCCGATGACGTCTACTTGCGTTTGCAGTTTTCTCCTGTGCAATTATTAAAGGGTTTTTCTTTACACAAAAATCTCTCATTCGAAATGATTCACCGTACTGTAATTGTTTACTTATTTTTATGCTTGTAAACGGGTTAAATTTAATTATTCATCTTCTGGCGCATAGGCGGTGTTGTCGTTTTTCAGCAAGCTAAGCTCGATTTCCGAGTCAGGCTTCCTTGTCTAACAGTGGGAATTTTCCACTCGGTTATTAATACTCATGACTAGCTCCTTTCTGAATGTCAAGAGGGGTGATCTCATCTCTCGAACACCTGGTCCTCGTTGCTTGCACAACGTTAGGCTAGCATCCTAGCTTGATCTTTCTCTATGTTACATTAGAAACTGTACGTTTCTTTCATTTCTTCCCCAAATACATGGGTTCGACCTCCTTGGACCCTATAGCACATGGGTTCAATACTATCAATTGGATTTCAATCAAATTTCTTATGTGCAATGTGTACCGTAACAGACATTACTATGCGCATTCTTAGGAGCAACCAGGGCTGCCAACTGTTAATAAATGCTGTCTCTATTCGTTTTTCTTAATATCAATATATCAGAAAGTATCCAAGCCAACAGCTCTAAACTTTGCACACGTATAGTACCTGACATTCTAGATTAATTTGGAGTAACTCATAAACGTCAGTGCTGCCAACATGATTCTAAGCCTGTTGATAGGTCCAATTTTAAAATGCATGTAACTTGTATACTAACTAATGGATTTCATTAAAAATTGACACAACAATAGATCATATTATTTCAGATTATTTCTGACCAATACATGCATGTCATTCTCAAGAGGCCACACGAAAAAAAAAAAAAAATTGGTGCCAACATAATTTTACGCGCGCTGTTAGATCCAATGTTTAACTGCATGTAACGTCCATGCTATCCATTGGACTTCAACCAAATTTTGTATTCTGTACCTTAAGAGATGGAACTAAGAATATATTCAATCACCAGGGCTGCCAACCGTAGTTCTCTATTTGGCTACATTATGCCAGGTATACAGTATTTCGAAATAATTCGAAATTTCGATATTACAAACTTAATTTCGTCATTATTCTAGATAGATCCATATAGATTAATCATTGCCATGGATCTTTAATTTTAAGAAAAGTAGGCTCTTTAGTTCGTCACGGAACTCCTTGTTTGATATTTCTTGGAGACTGAATTTATTAGAAAATGTTTGTACATATTTGGAAGCACTGGAGGATTATATGATTTTTGTTAGTGAAGGGTAATGAAGATGTATCCCTGCAGAGAATGCGAAGAACTTTTATAGTTGCACCCTTGACTGGTAACTTGATCGGAACATCCGGCATTTTTATGAGCACAATTCTATAGCACGTGAGGTCCTGTGCAGACGTAGTCTATAATTTTTGTCTGAATCCACGAATACCACGTTCGATAATTACCATCGAGTGCGTAATAACGTGCTAATGCACGCAGCAAAGCTGCCAGAACTATTAAGAACTGTGATTTAAAGTGAATTAATAATATTCGTGAAATTAGTATTTTTCCGTCAACCCGGAAACGAACCTAGTAGTGAGCACATGGTTGCTGATCGAGTGAAAACCGTTCAAATTGCTAAAACGTTATAATTCTTGGTGTAACATTCACCAGCATTTAAGAGGAGAATTTTTCATGACGAAATCGCTCTAGTTTGAAGCAGTAAGTGTGTGTTTAAATGACACAAAAGTTTTTAGTGAGTCTAGTGGCACAAGCTGCTATGTCGAGTCAGTGAGCGGATGAATACATGGCCATTCTTTGGAACAGCCCGCTATATGAGTGTAGAATCTGTGAATTCAGTTAATCAAAGTTACAACTCATTTAAACTCAGTGAAAACGACAAATCTTTCACCATCATGGAGCTAACTTTATTGGTTCAACGCCACGGGGACACGCTGATTATTCCAACTATCAGGGAGGCTATTATCGAATAAAATCCCGATATGGAGGGGGTTAGCGACTGATGGCACTTATTGCTGGAAGGACGGAGTCTTGGCTATTATAACCATGCCGCAACACTTGCCGAGGAGACCAGGCAATGCATACACGCTGGAGACGTGTAAGGAAGTCATGTGAGTCCAGCTGAAAGTCGATTCTTTTTACGTACGATCATAGCAGGAAGAATTCGTTAAAGAAGACCTTACATAGCACATTCTTAGGTAGGGTTTATCTCTTTATTTCACGTAGTTATTTAGTACTACACTATACCGTATCATTTGCCGGAGTCTGGAACAAACGCTCTTGCCATTATCATTGTAGATACATTTCGAGAGCTCGAGAACAGTGCGCCGAAGGGAGCCCATTTACGTCAAAACGTTCTGTTATATAATCATGCCACCAATGCATTCCACTGGGTACAGTTAGTCCTTGCATCCAGATGACTTTCAAGGCCGTAGCCCGGCAAATGTCATTTATACTGACCTACTGGTCACGAATGCCACACACTCTTTAATAAGAGAATGAATTTAGAAGGCAGTGAACTGTATGTTAGCAGCCACCGCATGAAACCTGTTTTGACGCTGCTCAAACCCATGCGAATGTTTATTTTGTTTTATTTTTATCAATTGACAATCTGACGACTATGAACCAATGCTGTAATTAAGATGAGCCAAGCAGGATATCTTGGGTTCGATGTGAGGGGTCATTTTGTAACTGAATGGAAGATCCAGGTCTGTTATAACACATGTTTCTTGACTGCATACGTTTCTGATACAATCGCAGTCCATGCACACTTCAAGTACAATTAAGAGTACAATTAAAATCCACATCTGTTTTGTACAGCAGATTATAACCTTGTCCACAGGTTGGAATTGTATAAGGCTAGTGAAAACCATTGTTACATTTATTAAGCACTACAGAGGTAGGATCTGCTTACCCTTAGATGCAAGGTACGCTTTTTGGTACTATTTGAGCCAGTAACCTGTACGATTTTTGACCGGTTGACTGAGCAAATGGCCGAATGGCCGAGTGTTATTGGGAAGCACTTATATGTGCACATGAAGGTTTAGAAAGAGGTTTTTCTTTCAATCATGAGTCTGATATTGGTTTGATTTACACCAATTTTTCACACTTTTCGAGTTTAACATGGTCACTAAACCAATACAGAGAAACTGGTAAGACTAAAATATGACATTAATAAATACGATTATAATAATCAAATAGCAGGATTTTTATCTAAACTGAAACCTAAATGAATTGTTGGTAAATATTTGCAAACATGAATAAACCGACTAAACGTAATGAAACGTAGATGACCAATGCTTAGATTTTGCTATTCTTCGACATGTTAAATACAGAAAGTATTATATTTATGTTCGAACATAAAATAGTTATAATAATTATCGTCGAACATAAACAGTCGTATGCAACTCACCTATAATGGTAATTAAGACACTCGTATGGAAATTATAAAACTCGCATACGCTCGTTTTATAAACATACTCGTGCCTTAATTATTGCCATTATAGGCTCGTTGCGTAATGTACTATTATAGCATTCCCTAGTATGAGACGACGATCAGTTGACTACGTGTTTAAACACGGTAGTTAATCTGATAATGCGACATTAGCCATGAATTGCTCATGCCGTCGCCGACATAATTTTTTCTCCCATACATTCATGTCCCAACTTCACAAAGAGTGGACCTGCGAGTAGGCAGGTCAGTGGCGCCAATTGCGTAAATTTAAATAGTGATTTGTAATAAATTTGTGTTGCACACTAGGATAGCTTTTTCCATTTAATCTGTTAGGTTCAGTATGTGCTTAGATTTTGCTTGTTAATAAATTTTGGATGAAGCGCTTCTCGTTTACATCGTTGCTAAACTTAACGTACGATAGGTATTAGCTTAAATTACTGTAACGTTAAATGTTAAGTATGGCATCATCATAGCGTAGTTATCGAACTTATTGTGCAGTAAATGTAATGAACTATTTGCATTGTAAACAAGTAAATATCTTTCTTTGCTGTAAATTCAGGCTTGTATTATCATTATTATTGCAATCTCCGAAGTAATTGCGTAGGGATAAATTACGTGTCATTCTCATAGCCTTATTTGTTGATTTCTTCATTTGTAGTAGGACTTCGAGTGGCTTAATTTTTAGGATTTTTCGCACGGAGACGAGTAAATATATATTTGAACCGATTAGCACGGATTAGCCATTTCTAACCTCTCTGAAGTAGGTTAGGGGTCTGCCACTTTTTGAATAAATCGAGTGCGATTTTGTGTTTGTATTCCTCTGGACTGGTAGTTTTGATCTCTCATTATACCCGACACCCCCGAGTATAGTTTCCATGAGCATTCCCAGTCCAAGAATGCATTCCTCCCCGTCCTATATGTCTTCTCGTTGGAGGAGGGTTTCGGAAGGGTCATTTAAGGCCTGTGACTCCCCGAAATCCTCCTCAAACGGGCACAGTATCATTTGTATCATTGTAGATATTAGACCTTTGTTCATTGTATTGTAAATTGATGTACTGCCATACGATTAATAATATAATAATTAATACATAGTTGGTAGCCTTGTTGACTCCCATAATATGATAAGTTATATTTCCTAACGCAAACATTGCAGCCAGAAAACTTGAATTAACTCCATTCATTAGTATGGAAATTACGTGTAGTTAAATATTGAACTTAACAACATGCGTAGCATCATGTTGGCAACACTGTGAAGTATGGTCGCAAAAGTCCAATACTACACTGTTTCCTAATCAATGTTTCTAAAAATATGTTATGTACGTAGGAACTGTTTTAGTTCCTCTTGCACGATCCGGATGTCATATCCCTTTCCGCTAAAATCGATATCAAAACAGTCCCGTAAAAGGTGATAAACACTTCCGTTTAGTTCTATTTTACGCCTTCAATGCACTCAGCAAGACAGTGCAGATGCATCAGGAATTCAGTCCACACGTTATTAGAGGTAAGATGCACAAATCCAAATACATGATTCGAAATAAATAGTCTGTTTTATTGAAAATGAAGTTGACTTATGCGTTCGTGCAAAGGGTTCACAATTTACCATTTGAGCAATGTAACATGAGCAGAAATCAAACCGAGGTGGATAAATCTACCGCTTTCTACAAACATTCTCTAGGCCTATGTACGAAGGGGAGACTTTATTAAATCCGCAGTACGGCTACTTCTACAGTAGACTACTTGAAATATACGTTCTCTGCAGATATACTCCAATGCAAGAGACGAGTTCTCACCATTTGTGCTGAGTCAACTGTTTAATTTCCCTTGGCTATGAATTTCGATACGACAATTGCTGCCACCTAGTGGTAAAATAATGAAAACTTGTGTTGTAATTTGTTTGTTAGGTACTTACTGAATAAACTCATATGTATTTCAGTGATGCATCTATGTGGCAGTGGTAGTAATGAAGCATATTGTTAGACTTATCATATTGTAGATTCAGGCAAGGTATCACGCATGGGGCCCTAATACCACTAGTATGAACCAAAAATCGCTAAAAAATTTACTGAATTCAAATTTCTTCGAAAGTGTAATTTAGGTATTGAATGATTAGACAACCCATGCCAGATGAAATTTTAAGAACTGAAATTACGTCACAAATATTCAATAATATATGTTATTTTTTGAAAACCCTTTCCCTTAATTTATCTTGTTTACCATCATTTCCTTAATATTTAGCTCAGTCTCCCCTACTGTTTCTTTGCTGCAAAACTTGTAACTTATGAACATACATTGAGTTTGTGCGGTGAGGATCCTCCCTATAGAACCGAGACTCACGGAGATCGCGTGGTGGACGGGGCACTGTAGCCAGCCGCGTGTCGAGCAAGACATTGGTGGTAGCTGCAGCGTAGCGCCCTACTACTGTAGTTTAACACATTTACACCTTTTAACGTATTAATAATGATAATTTTATGTACAGTATGTACTATGTACCACTGATTAATCCCGTTGCCAACGGGGTCGGGGATGAAATGCGATGAAATTCAATGTGGTGGATAGTTCTAACGGCCAGATGCTCTTTCTGACGCCTCATGAGAGGAGTTAATGTGAGATTAAATGAATGAAGATCTGGGCAAGGATGTGGAAGGAAGCGGCCGTGGCCTGTTAGAAGGTACTTTCCCAGCATTTCCTAGAGTTGAAATTGGGGAAACCACGGAAAATCATTTCAAGGACGGCCGACGGTGGGGCACAAACCCACGTCTACCGAGTCCACTGTGAGCTTGGTCTCATGGCTTAGCGCTGCGTTTTAGCGAGCGTAGCTACCGCTGTCGGTATTTAATAATCATAATTACTTAAGTTACATGAATTTCAGAGTAGTTGGTAGAAGTGCTGTCCTTCAATCTATAAACACATGTTGCACCGACGTAGGAAATATTGGTACACTCGCTGGAATTAATCCTCACCGATATCTCGTATCAGCACAGTTATTTCGTTCTCGCGAGCCTCCAGAGTACGCGGATTGTTCATATATACCTTTTGTTTGAGGTTCCCCCACAAGTAAAAATCACACGGCACTGAAACTTGGGAACACATTTACCGCAAACGTTTTGAGAAGATAAGTTTCCATTAGGAAAATTCGATTTTTATCTCTATACCAAACCATGTTCACGTTATACGAGGTAGGCTACACCACTCACAGCAACTCTTTGTGACGTGTCCGTGGCACGGCTATAGGAATGCCCCGTTCTATAAGGAGGGCCCTCACTGTAGAAATAGCATGCAATACGACAAAAGAAAGTTTTTGTTAATAATTCATTTTAGGGTCTTGGGACAACAAGGTCATCAACCTCGTGTAGTTGGGTGTGTCTCTAATTCGTCTTATCACCTGTTTTTACGGTGTTGTTTGTGTAGCCGTATTAGGGACATGGAGGGTCTAGGTGACAAGGGACTTGAAATAAGGTTCTATCCTGGCATTTATTTGAGAGAGTATGGGAAACCCAGGGAAAAACACACTCAGGATGGCAACTGTCAGCGCTGGGATTCGAACCTACGATCTCTGGACCAGCTGCAAGTATCCGCGCGGTCGTGGTGCATTATTTAACGAACACGGCTACACCGTGGAACAACGCACACATACAACAATGCATTTGTTGTCCGGGAAAAGATGTTGTTGTTGTTGATTTTTAAGGGCTTTGCGACATCGTTGTCATGATGCCCTGTGTACTTGGGTGTGTGTAGAATTTGTCTAAAACCTGTATCACTGTGATGTATGTACTAGTGTGTGTATTTTTAATAGAGGCATGACGAATAGAAGGACCTATTGTGAGGACTCCTCCATTATAGCACGGTAGTTTGTGGTCCCGCCGCTACAAGCACTGCAAGCGATAATGTCCAACAACGTGTACCAGGGTTGTAGGCACTACAAGCACGCCATCAAAAAACAGCAGTTGAAAAACAAGCAACAACAACAACTCCATAAACCCATCCCCTCACTTCTCTCCCTCTCACCAACACTTCCCCCAAGCAATCCTAGCACTCTACATCAAATCCTACAGCTTTTAATCACGCCAGCAGCACATTAAACTTAATAAATCCAGGTTACAGAACAGACCAAAAAACTACATTTTAAGCTAAACCAAATTCACTTCTCAGCTCGACATAAGCCATAATACAACTTAAAACCTATACAAAACATACTCTCCCTACTGTTTTACAACTATTATGCGAACTATTCGCACTCAAAACCTAAAAACCCTGAAACGGGAGCTAATTTAAAAACGCAATAGCCTAGCCCGATTACGTCTCCGGCAGTGCTACCGCAAATGCATTCATAACTTCACAATAACTTCCAAATTACGGCTAAGTGACCTATCTGCCTGAGTAGTTACAGGTGTTACCGGCTTGCCTGGGACGATGGGTCACCAAACCGGCATTTAAACTCAATTATTAAGCTTTAATTAACCAAATTCAGAGTAAACAGATCAGACCAAAAAACTACACTTTAAGCTACACCAAATTCACTTCTCAGCTCGACATAAACTTTAATTCAACTTAAAACCTACACAAAACATACTCTCCTTACTGTTTTACAACTATTGAACGAACTATTCGCACTCAAAACCTAAAATTCCTGAAACGGGAGCTAATTTTAAAACGCAATAGCCTAGCCGGATTACGTCTCCGGCAGTGCTACCGCAAATGCATTCATAACTTCACAATAACTTCCAAATTACGGCTAAGTGACCTATTTGCCTGAGTAGTTACAGGTGTTGCCGGCTTGCCTGGGACGATGCGTCACCAAACCGGCATTTAAACTCAATTATTAAGCTTTAATTAACCAAATTCAGAGGAAACAGATGGTGCAAAATGATGAGTTTTAAAGCTATCTGGATCCAGTTTTTCAACCAATTTATTATGATGTTTTATGCACGGTACGGTATGGTTAATGTCAAATGCCACTAATACCATTTTATCCATAATGTAGAATTTTGGGCTTATGCCGTGTTTTATTTATTCAAACTCGACGCGTTTCGAAAGAAACCATGCCTTTCTTCATCAGGAATAAACGGAAACACGACTACATTATTGCTAAGAGAAAGCGACAAATAAACTAAAAAAGGTGCCCTAAGATGAACAATGAAGTGTATCTAACACGTCCTTCGAGAAGTGTATGTGGCATTCTTTTCCAGGCCGAGAAAGTAATTACCGGAAAATTAAACTCAAAATCGATGTGGAGCGAAATATTTATGATTGTATCGATTCCAAAGAAACAATTTCAGTTGATCCTTCAAGAGCTGGCTGCTGTCTTCAGCGTGTCATGGATATTATCCCCAGACTTGTTTATTTTGGGTGCCGATTCTTCTTCAGAACGAAGGAAATCCGCCGAGATTTGGAATCTCGAACACCCGCCAAGTCTTCACGCAAGCTTTCGAAAGTCCAGTACCGTAGCCGACAAAATGAATGGTTAAGTAGAGTGTTACTTTAAATAATTTATGTGTGCTTGTTTTAATATGCTGGGGATTATGTTTTTTATCTGTGTCTGTATACTCCAGGAATCTGTGCGTTCCGTAACATGTAATGAAGACCGTAGTTCTTATTTCTATGAATTATATTTTCCATTGTGCCCTGCCATGCTATTTTAATTGGAACCGCTAATTAATTTTTAAAAGAGTATTAGTTACAAAGTAATTCGTTTCCCTTAGCACCATCCCTAAGGCCAGCTGACCCCGGCAGTGTGGAACGTACCCACTCTAGCGCTGCCTGGCGGGGCGCGCTTGAACTTCAGGAGTCTTCTCACTTTCTCCTTCTATGCTTTGGGTAGGAAGCGGTTTTGTGTTTCTCACGATTTTGAAAGTCACACACATATACTTATTTAATAGTCCTCTAACCCCATATAAAGTTTCAGTTTGCTTAAGTAGTTTCGGAGAAATTGTGAATTGGTGAAATATATCTCATGGAAGCCATGTTGGATTGTTTTATATAGAGGTTATAGAATTATATGCTAGCAGATGAATATAACAATGGTGGTTCATTAAAGCAATCTACATTTCTTGTTTAGGATACGAGAAATAGAAGCGTGCTTTTAGAAACTTTGCACAGCCACCATTTTTAAGTTGTCATAAAAATTGAATTACATTAGATGTCTATACAGGGTTTTAATTGATAAAAGTATAGACCGTTACACTGGCGATAGAAGATGGTATTCGAAGCAAATATCATCATGAAATTTAGTCATATCTTAATTAGTGTAGGTGGAATTAAATCACAAAATATCGTCGGTCAATGTCTTGGAAAAGGGAATAGACTGCGTTCCCCTCAGCAACACAGCTGATGTATCACCGCCTGCATCTCCTCCAAAGCTGTGTAATGTTCACCAGAGTCTGGAATTGAGTGACCTCCTACCTATGTTTTCCAATGGCACAAACCTAGCCTATCAACAACTTATTAACACCTCCATGGGGAGTGGCCAGCATGACTAGTAAGGTTCAAGGCCGCTGCAAGGTTGCGTTAGTGGCGCTAACAATTTAAAAACTTGCCAATTGTTGCAGACTATCAGAAAGTATTTAACTGTACCTAAACTTGGTAGTATTTTTTATCTTAGGGCATTTTCGTTCTATTTACAGGAAGTGTGATTACTATCGCAGTTTTTCAAGCAAGAAAAGGTGAAGAATATGCTGCTTTCCGCGAGTCTCATGCGATAAAAATATGAGAAAAACATTTTTCATGAAATCGGCGTAGATTTTAACAATTTTTTAGGTTTGAATCAAGAATTAATAATAAAAATAACATTTCACTTCATTATTAACACTTGTTTTTAGAAAGCATGTAAATATATTAGGTCATATTGTACCTTTATTGAATCATATTTCAGTATTTTTAGGGCATATTTGCCTACATATTCCTCATTTCTTTAGGTCCTAAACATCCGAACCTTAATGACTAGTGATGCTGGATTTGTTTAGGATTCCGCCAGGCGTATGGCCTATGGCATAACTTAATGGTCTACGGTACATGTATAGTGGACTACAAACATTAGAAAATCCTAAAGGTTTGGTAAATTAATGAAAGGAACCGTTGGTACCGACAGTAGTGGCTAAAGCGCAGCATTAGGTCATGAGGCCAAGCTCTCTGCTGACTCGGTAGACGCGTGGGTTCGAGCCCCACCGTCGGCCGTCCTTGAAATGGTTTTCCGTGGTTTCCCCATTTTCAACACCAGGCAAATGCTGGGACGGTACCTTCTGACAGGCCACGGCCGCTTCCTTCCACATCCTTGCCCAGTTTCATTCACCATCATTCATTTCATCTCTCATTAACTCCTCTCATGAGGTTGGCGTCAGGAAGGGCATCCGGCCGTGAAAACCATCGCCACAAAGACTTCCATCGCATCTCATCCCCGACTCCGTTGGAAAACAGGAATAATAAGGGGTAGACATACATACAATGAAAGCAACCGTTGGTCTAACTTTGTACGAAGATAGTGCAACAACTGTATTGATTATAATAATAGTAATAGGTTTTTAGACACACTATTTTTATGTTTTTTGGGGAATTCAACTTGCCAGAATTTTGTGTTCACGGAATTTCTTGTACGTACCAATAAATCTATTGTCATAAGGCTGTCGTATATGTTCACCTTCATTTATTACATGTCTGTGCCTAGATAAAACCCTCGATAAGGATATCACTCTACTACGTGAGTATACAGCCTCGCTATCATTAAATTATTATTATTATTGTTATTATTATTTATTTATTTAAGCGAAAATTCCCCTACAGGAGAGCGATTAAACTTGGATCACATGATGTCATTTGGAGGCGTGTCTCCTCCGCTCCTCCCAAAATCTCTTCATTCTCACGGAATGCTCCCTCTTCCTCTCATCCGTCCACTTTTTTCCAGGTTGTCGTAATGATCTTGGTTCGAACTTAACATTCATGATTTTCGTCTGGCACTCAGTTCGGTCTTCGAAATTTTGTATACTGATAATTTGTAAGTCTCTTTGTACCTCTTTAAGCCATTCTGTGCCATATTTGCTCTGTGTTATGATACTGAGTAGTTTCTTGGGCAATCTGGAGGTGGCCATCCTGTGGATGTGAGTGTAAAATTTGGCTCTGCGTTTTCTAATTTCGTCTGTTATCGTAATGGTGTTTTGATAGAGTTCAGTACTAGGTCTCTTCATCCAAATGCCGTTTCTGTTGATTGCTCCGTAGATCTTCCGGAGAATTTTTCGTTCTTGCTTTTCCAGTTCCCTAATCTTGGAATGACCATCGATTACTATTGTTTCAGCCGCATATGTTGCTTCTGGAAGAATAACTGTTTTATAATGTCGTAATTTGGCGTTTGTCGAAATGCATTTCTTGTTGTAATAGGCCCACGTTAACCTGTAGGCCTTCTGGAGCTTAGTGATTCTGTCTTCATTGGCGATTCGATTAAGTCCTGAGGGCTGTATAATTTCGCCAAGGTATTTAAAACAACAGATTTGTGCGATTTTACCGTATTTGGTGTTTAAAGGGGATTTATTTTCTGGCCTTCTCTCCAAATATTTGGTCTTGTCGTAAGATATATATAATCCGGTCTTTTGTGCAATCTCATGGAGCTTTTCCACTGCGTAAGTCGCTTCCGATCTGTTGCCTGCGACAATTGCAAAATCGTCCGAGAAAGCGAGACATTTGACTTTAATTCTGTTTTCTTTTTTAATACCGATTTGAATGCCCTTTACAAGAGGTTCCCATTCCCTAATTATCCTCTCCAGAACCACATTGAAGAGGATTGGGGATAGTCCATCCCCCTGTCGGACTCCCGTCTTGATTTCGAAGGGCTCTGATATTTCGCCCATGAATTTCACTTTGGATATTGTTCCTGTAAGTGTCTGTTCTATGATTTTGCGTGTCTTACGATCGATCCCAAATTCTTCCATGATTTTAAAGAGGGTGTCGCGGTCAACAGAGTCGTATGCTTTTCTGAATTCGATGAATGCAATCACGGTATTTCTACATTTATTATTGTTATTATTATTAATAATATTATATTGTACATGTGGTACCGTACTAGTATTACATCTTGGAAGCAGTTTTCCATAGTTTCCCACTTTTATCCCCAGACAAATGCCGGGATGGTTCCTAACCTAAGGCCACGGCTGCCTTCTTCCCAATCCTCACCTGAATTGCAAATACCTAGAATACTACAGAAACTACAAAAACACGGGTTATCAGACAAATTCTACACACACGCAACTACATGGGGCTTATGACCACAAACGCCAAGCCTCTCAAACGAAACAATATCAAGTAGTTTACGTCCGTTATAAATGCTAGTTCTGAACAGACGACGGGATGTCTGATTTTTTCCCCACTGTATTTATTTAACGTGCCCAAAGCCAACTATACACCAGGCCTTATTATCGAAATTAGTTTATCCTTAACATGAACATCAATCAATGACTTCCACACTTACAAAGTAGGCTACACAGTACTACCGGTCCTATTATTCCAAGCCATTGTGTGCGATTTCAAAGACGATAACGACAACAGCAATATAAGTTTTCTTATGTACGGATTTTACGTGACTAGTACAGTACCGCTATCCTCATGCCAGCTGATACCTCTCCTCCTCACAGGTAGGTCAATGCTCCGATTACGCAACAACTTCTCGCCCCTCCTGCACCACGCCTCACACTACCACGCGCTTCCCCAAAGCTCCCACTCTTGGATTGCACATTCTGTTTGAACAGTTTCTGAAAAACCTACAAACATTGACTTTTTAATGTTTAATTTTCAATTTAAAGATAGGTGATATATCTTTTACCTAGGAAGCTTAGAATAGTCTCTTCTACCACCAGTGTAAAGTACTTCACGTATATCAATTACACCCTTTATATTAAGCCTTGTTGAAGACATACCATGACAAGTTTCACAGCGCTAGGATGTGTTAAGAAAAATTCACACTTCCCGTACCAAGTTATACTGCCCTCGAATGATTGAAACACGTGAAAAGTCCATTTAAATATTTTAACTTCGCTAGGCCACCATGTGAGTTTTGTACTTAATAGGTTTTGAGAATTCTCACAGGTGAACATACCTTAGTATTTTATATCAGCTGAGGGACCGCTACAAGGAACTTTTTGAGACAGACCCATTTGCTAATGACACTATCCAGGTTGGTGAGGAATTGTTGCAAAACATCTCAGCAAATCGTACAGCTGGTAGAGAATCTTGACATGAAGGTAAATAGTAGATGGGCCTGGAATCTCCTGGAAAACCTTAGGGGTGACCCTACGATCTCTAGAAACTTCACCGCAATAACAGCAGACCAGATTGCAGCTCAATTACTCATGAATGGCAAGACTAAAGGTCGAAGTACATGGAAATAACTGGAACGTACCCCAGGATGTGAGAAACTTCTTCTACGACAGCCCTTCTCCTTGAATGAATTGGAACCTACCATCTCCACCCTGAAATTGATAAATATCATGGCATTGATGCCCTCAGAGTGGAACAGATGAAGAAGTTCGGCCGGACCACACTGCAATGGCTGCTTTAGCTCATGGACGAGTGCGTCGCTAAGCTTTATATCCCCAGGCGCTGGAGGAAAGCTCGAGTGGTTGCATTGCTTAAGCCTGGTAAGGAGCCAAATGACCCTAAAAGCTTTCGTCCTATATCATTGTTGTGCCACTGTATTAAGATATTCGAACGTCTAGTTCTTAGCCGAATGAACAGTATAATCGAAGGAAAGCTTATTCCTCAACAAGTTGGTTTTCGACCTGGAAAATCATGCTGCAGTCAGACACTGAACTTCACCCAACATGTTGAGGGTGGTTCCGAACAGGGCAAGATAACTGGGGTTGCCTTTGTCGACTTACCAGCTGCCTACGACACTATCCACCACAGAAAGTTGCTGAAGAAAATCTACCAGCTCACAAGTGATTATCAACTAACATCCCTCATAGGCACTCCCTTTCAGAATAGAAGATTCCAGGTCGTTCTCCATGGTATGAAGAGCAGTGTGCTCGCGACTGTGCTCTTTAATATTTATACTAATGATCAACCCATTACAGAACAATCCAGACATTTCATCTATGCTGATGATACAGCAGTGGCTGCTCAAAGAAAGACGTTTGAAGTGCTTCAAGGAAAGCTGACTTCATCATTGGATACGCTTGGCTTTTGCTATGAGGCTAATCCCAACAAGACCCAAGTTCGTGCATTTCACTTATGGAATTAAAAAAAAACTCGACGCGAATTGGACGTCACATGGCAAGGCAAATGACTTAAGCATTGTACAACCGCTGTATATCTGGGTGTTACCCTTGACCGTACACTGTCCTTCAAGAAACATTGCCATAACACCAGGCTGAAGGTCAGTGCAAGGAACAATATTTTGAGGAAGCTCACAGCCACCACCGGGAGAGCTAGTCCTCACGTCCTCAGAACTTCTGATCTTGCTTTGTGTGTGCCAGCTGCTGAGTACGCCACACCTGCGTGGAGTGAATCTGCGCATACTAAAAAGATTGACATTGCAGTCAATGAGACTGTCCGAGTATTGCCAGGATGTATGAACCCAACTCCAGTCGACAAACTATACCCAATTGTTGGAATAGCCCTTCCCACTGTCAGAAGGGCCGTTGCTGCCGATGCGGAGAGGGCGAAGCAGACCAATAATTCCCGTCTCCCACTGCATGGTCATCAAGCTGTAGTTTTTCGTCTGAAATCTAGAAAGAGCTGCATCGCTAGAACTCAACACCGGAGTCTAACCACATAACCAGATGGAATACCGGGTGAGTTAGCCGTGGTCGTTACGGCATGACTGCTGGCAGTCGCTCACAACCGGGAGGCGAGGAGGTTCGAATCCCCCCGCCGGCAACCTTGAAGATGGTCTTCTGTGGTTTCTCATCTTCTTTCCAGGCAAATGCCGGGGTTGGTCCTTAACTAAAGGCCACAGCTGCTACCTTCCAACTCCTTGTCCTTACATTCAAACTTTCCTCCCCAGACAACACTCCACACGCAACGCTACGTGTAGCTCACCCATTGGGTGTCCGCCTCGAAGCAGCTACAAAACTGGCGAGCCGAACATGTCCTCGGACACTCCCGGCGCTAAAAGCCATACGCTAAAAAAAAACCAGATGGAATAGTAAGCTGACGCTGGATATCCCTACAAAGGAGGAGCTAGAACCACAGGAAACGATGTTCCCTACCCTGTTTGGAGATCACTCAATCGGCTTAGGGTAGGCGTCCCGCGTTACAAGACCAACGTGTAAAAATTGGGCATCCATCCACATGACGGAGACGTGTTCGGCGAGTACGGAGCGCCACAAGATCCAGCCCACTTGCTCATTTGCCCTCAACTGGAGCAACCTTGCTCAACGCAGGACTTGATCGAGGCCAATAATAAGGCTATCGGAGTTGCTACGTTCTGAAAATGTTGACCGGACACGCAAATGAATGAATGTATCAGCATACGAAATATCAGAGTGATATCAGCAACTCATTCGGAGATATTGAATGCGTGTAAGCAATTTCGCGCGATCGCTGTGTTAGATTTGTGAATCGTATTAAAATTTGAAAGGCATACCTATATTTCATAAAGTAGGCTAATAATAATAATATCGTATGGCCTCGGGTGCCTGGTGCAAGCTTTGTAATTTGACACCCATAGGGTAGCTTGCATGTCGAATTTCGTTGTTCCTTGAATCACTATGAAAGTCAAGGAGGTTAGATAATAGATATCTAAGCTCCTTGAACATTATAGCGCTTTCTAGTAGAGAAATGAGGAACTTTGTGTTGGCGGAAACTCCCGAGATTAATTTTGCCATTATGAACTCGGCCTACTGAATTCAAATGGGTTCTTTAACATGCCAACATCGTACGACATGCGTATCGTCTTTTTGCCGCCTTTCAAAAATCACTTACCACGGCCAGGGGCGAACCTGCAATCTTCGGGTTAGTAGACCGACACGCTATCCACTCACCCACCGTGGCAAGCTATAAAGTAGGCTAATAATTGCCAACGATAGCCAAAGTTTTAACCAACCAAACGCAATAAAACTTGGTACAGTATATGTTTATACACATTGTAATGCACCGACATCTAACTTCGTTCAATTGTTTACATAACCTCAAGATGGCTGCTGTGCGAAATATTTCACCGGCATACTATATCTCTCTGAAACTATTACCGGTATCACCCTGAACTTTTGTACGGAGATACAGGACACTACTGGAAGTTCTTCTATGAGACTTTCAAAGACCGGTAAACTATAAAACGAACAAGGCGGCCATGCGAAGTTGAAAGTTTTTAATAGACGTTTCCAGCGATTTAATGATCCATACGCAATGAAACTTGGTACAGCAAATGTCTATACACATTGTAATGCACTGGCATCTAATTTTGTTCAATTATTTAAATAACCTCAAGATGGTGGCTGTGCGAATTTTAAAATTAAGTTTTTATTTCTTGTGTCGTAATCATGCGATCGAAGTGAAAGTTTGAATAATTAACCTACGCAATAATTTTCCTTATATGGTACATGACTCTATGGCCTATATACTACATATAACAATCCAACATGGCGAACATCCGAAATATTTAGACGGTTCTTAATATATACGAATCTATTACAGCAATCAAACTGATTTTTTTAATGTTCATAGAGGCTATGAACATAAGTTCGCCTATAGGACTTTTAATAATTTTCTGATCACAAATCCAACATGGCGGCAACACGAAGTATAAATACTAAAATGGACGTTTCTTGCAATTTAACCATCCGAGTGCTGTGAGACTTGGTACAGTTAATCCTTATACAATGTTAATACACTGGCATATGATTTATTTCAATTGTTTCCATAACCTCAGGATGGCAGATGTGCGAAATTTTAAAATCCCGTTTTTACATCTTGTGTCCTAATCATGCGATTGAAGTTTGAATACTACACGTACACAATAATCTTAATGTAACAGTACAGAACTCTAAGACCTACATATATAAAAATCCATCATGACGACCATCCGCAATATTTAGTCGGTTCTCAATATCTACGAATCTATTACAGCAATCAAACTGAAATTTTGTATGTTGATAGAGGAAATTAACATAAGTAGGATATATGAAAATAGTCTTTAGTTCTTCACGGAACTGCTTGTTTTGTTTTATATTGGACCACAAGTCCACGGTTGACTTCCTTCCCACTCCCTTCTCTGACCTTTCTTTAATTTGACCCAAGTTAGTGGTCACCTGGGTGATTGGCCTGTCGCCATCCACAGTTGCTAGCAAAGTGTGTTCAGCTCCAATATACCGTCCTGGTAGCGGTAGAGAAATAGCCCCTCGCTAGTCTGTGGGTCCTCCATTATAATAATAATTATAGTGCATTATCCAACGAGTCTATAATGGAAATAATTAAGACACGAGTATGTTTATAAGACGAGCTTATGCGAGTTTTATAATTTCCATACGAGTGTCTTAATTACCATTGTAGGCGAGTTGCATACGACTGTTTATGTTCGACGATAATGATAACTATTTTATGTTCGAACATAAATATTTATAAATATCTGTCGAGATTTCACCAATTTTATGTATTGAACAGAGCGCATGGGACGCAGAGAATACCTTGTATTTGACCATGGCCTCGTGGAATACCTCACTATGACACTCGCAACGCAGTGAAATTTAAAATAGGGGGCCATGGAGGTTAGCACAGGTGCGATGCTATTCTCACCAAATTGGTGTTTCTTGAGCTCTGATTGGTGGGAGAAACTGTATCATAATGAAAACTTGTACTATAATGAGCCTCATTATAGTACAGTTTCCTGACATATAATACTTACTAGCAGAAGTACCCGCTCTTCGAACAGTCTTCGGTATTAATAACCAGACGTTATCAATTGAGATACTGTTCCAATGGTTAGGGGCTTGTGATTCCTTCATAAGTTTATCAGAACGAAGTTAGTTTTCTGGGTATATCGCAGACACTGTTAATTTAAGGGCCGTAAAATGTGGATTTCGGAGACCCTTTATAGACTCCCTAGTTTTGTGCCACACATTGAGAAGCACAACATATGCTTTTGTCGTCCTTCTAGGAGAATTTATATTTTTCGCCTATGTACTGTATTTTGAAAAGTAGTTCCTTATACCCACCCTTCTATGAGAAGTACGTTGAAGAGTTTTCTAAATGATTGGTGTATTGACTCATGGTTACAATACCTAATTTTACAATGCTCAAAGCACCCGAACATGAATTACAGGCGTACAAAAACATAAATATATATCAACCACACAGTATCAAACAAAAACATCTTTACGATTAACCCGTTTGTCGACAAAAATATGATTACTTAAAATGTGCTCTCAAACTAAATTCACCTAACGTGTACTTCCTGACGTGAAAATAATATTGAAAACCTCGTAGACGAAACGCAATATATGTCAAATTAAAACTGGCCCTCACCGTTGTGGAAAGTCCCCATCCCCAGGAAGACCCCTTTAATAAATTATAAAGGCTCGTGGTGCGTTAAATTCGGGATTTTGACCCCCCAATGGCCCAAATTCCCAAAAGCTGCATAAAACACTATTACAATTCAGGAATTTTTGAAAATAATGTTGCTGTTTGGAGATATAATAGACCTTCTGTGCAACATATGGAAAACGCACGTGTAAGTCACGTGTAAAAATTCTAGGGTACCCCTTAACCCCCTTAATCGCATTGTTGAATTTTACAGTCTATGTTTGATTCGACGATAACCGTATAGCCATTTGCAAACTTTAACAGAAATTTAATAAATTGAGTGACATTGCTTCTTACAGAAATAGATGGAAAGTTGGATGTCACCTCTTGTGATACTGTTGTCATGGTTACCGGCTTGCATTACTTCATTAATTTTTTCTTGTTCTTCTTCTTTCGGATGGGCCAGATAAGGACCACGCCGTTCAACTTTTCAGCTTGGCGAGGGACTTGATGTTTGCCCAATATTCGCGCATTCTCCTCTCCTTTTTCCAGATGATGCCGGTTTTCTTACAGGGTGGTCTGTCCTGAAAACTCTTCTGTTTATGTATCATTCTGAGATGCGATCGGCTTCTAATATCACTTTTCATTATCTTCAGTTCATGGATATCCTTGTTAACTACTGTTAGCGACGATGTCACACTCTTTCTCTTCCCCCAGTAGTTGAGAAGTCGGATTGTAGTCTTGATGGGTTCATCCATGAGACATATCCATAGAAAGCCAGACGTCTCTTCCTGACCACATCTGTGATTTTCTCAGTATATCTATATAGCTCCTGATTTGGTCTTCTTCTGTACTCGTCATCCATTTATTAGTTTATAAAATAAGAGAGTGCCATATCCCCTCCAGGGACGTAGGCGACCTGAATAAGAGCCCTTGACTAAGTCAAGGGATTAGTAACCAGGTATCCCGAGCCGGCGTTTGCGTCTGGTAGGCTGGCCAGTTCCTTTCAACTCCTCCTTCTACCATAGCATCCGGCAAGTTCCCATTTTGCATCACGAGGCTGGGAGACCCCGTACCAGACCATACCAAGACTTTTAAATTCTTGGCAAAGCTGGGGATCGAACCCGGTACCTCGGGGGTGACAGCCAACAATGCTAGACACTTCACCACGAGGACTTCTGAGATCGTGTTGCCATGGTTACCGGCCTGCATTCTTTTAATAGCTTAATAAATTAAATTAGTTTTCTGGGTATATCTCAAAAACTGTTAGTTTATTAAATGAAATTAGTTTTCTGGGAATACCTCAGAAACGTGGTTTTAGAGCCTTAAAACTTGGTAGCCTCCAAGCCACTGAGGGGCTGAAAATGAGTTTTGCTCGTCCTTGTACGCCATAATACAATAATAATAATTATAATTTAATAATATGGGGATAAGGATATAATAGTTCTTTAGTACCCCCTTGACCACCTTAAGCGCATTATATACGTATTGATGAATTTTACAGCTTAAGTTGGTTCCGTGATAATCATATAGCCGTTTGCGAACGTTCACAGTAATGTAATAAATGGAATGGCATTACAGAAATAGATGGACTTCTGAGATCGTGTTGACATGGATACCGGCCTGCATTATTGTAATCATACTAATATATAACAAGATGTTCAGTAAAGAACATATAGCCTACTTTCTCCTAAATGCATGGGTATTGTTATAACTCTTTGTCCTTTTCAAGGAGTATAATTGAATGTTGGTTGTAGTAGCTTGTTGAAATACAACGTGCTATAGGGATATTAAACATGAATATGAGGTGCCCTTTGCTAGTGCTACCTCTGTAAAAAAAATCATTCAATTCGGTTTCACCATGTTTGAATTGATCTGGGGAATGAATTTGCACACATACATGGCCGCTATTTGCAAACTATTGGGCTGATGACCTTGTAGTCAGTCATAAGATGCTTTCCACAAGAAGGCATGTTGTTTCAAAATCCGGTAGAGATCATATTATTGTCTGTTAGGTAGTCAGCCCGAAGGCTGGTTGGATCCTCAAAAGCACCGCCGTTACGTAATGTGAGTAGATACCCACAAAAATCCAAGGCAGTGCTATATTGAGGCGTTCTAGGCTAGGATGGTCGAAATTTGATTTAAGCCTTTAACATTTGGGTGGCTGTCATTCCGTTTCTGTCAAGATGGCGGCGATATAAAACATGACACTGAGGTGCCTTTTGCTAGTGCTACCTCTGTACCAAATTTCGTTCAATTCGGTTTCACCGTGTTTGAATTGATAGGGGGAATCGATTTGCGCACATACTTGGCCACCATCTGCAAACTATTGGGCTGATGATCTAGCAGTTTGGTCAGAATATGCTTCCCACATACAGATTTGTTGTTGCAAAATTTGGTAGAGACTAGATTATTAGGTTGGTCGTAATTACATTTTAGCCTTTAACATTTGGGTGGCCGCGATTACGTTTCCGTCAAGATGGCGGTGATATAAAACATGACACTGAGGTGGCCTTTTCCGGTGCTACCTCTGTACCAAATTTCGTTCCATTCGGTTTCACCGTGTTCGAATTAATAGGGGGAATCGATTTTCAAACAAAGATGGCCGCCATCCGCAAAATATTAGGCTAATGACCTATTAGTTTGGTCAAAGGATGCTCCCTCCAAAATGGTATGTTGATGCAAAATTTGGTAGAGATCGGATGATTAGGTTAATCGTAATTTGATTTAAGCATTGAATATTTGTGTGGCCGCCATTACGTTTCCGTCAAAATGGCGGCGATATAAAACATGACACTGAGGTGCCCTTTGCTAGTGCTACCTCTGTACCAAATTTCATTCCATTCGGTTTCACCGTGTTCGAATTAATAGGGGTAATCGATTTTCACACAAAGATGGCCGCCATCCGCACATTATTAGGCTAATGACCTATTAGGTTTGTCAAAGGATGCTCCCTTCATAAAGGTATGTTGTTGCAAAATTTGGTGGAGATCGGATGATTGTTTAGTCGTAATTTGATTTAAGCTTTGAACATTTGGGTGGCCGCCATTACGTTTCCGTCAAGATGGCGGCGATATGAAACATGACACTGGGGTGCCCTTTGCTAGTGCTACCTCTGTACCAAATTTCATTCCATTCGGTTTCACCGTGTTCGAATTAATAGAGGTAATCCATTTTGACACAAAGATGGCCGCCATTCGCAAACTATTAGGCTAATGACCTACTAGATTTGTCAAAGGATGCTCCCTTCATAAAGGTATGTTGTTGCAAAATTTGTTAGAGATCGGATGATTAGGTTAGTCGTAATTTGATTTAAGCTTTGACATTTTTGTGTGGCCGCCATTACGTTTCCGTCAAGATGGCGGCGATATAAAATATGACACTGGGGTGCCCTTTGCTAGTACTACCTCTGTACCAAATTTCGTTCCATTCGGTTTCACCGTGTTCGAATTAATAGGGGCAATCGATTTTCACACAAAGATGTCCGCCATCCGCAAACTATTAGGCTGATGGCCTATTAGTTTGATCAAAGGATGCTGCCCCCATAAAGGTATGTTGTTGCAAAATTTGGTAGAGATCGGATAATTAGGTTAGTCGTAATTTGATTTAAGCTTTGAACATTTGTGTGGCCGCCATTACGTTTCCGTCAAGATGGCGGCGATATAAAACATGACACTGAGGTGTCCTGTGCTAGTGCTATCTTTGTACCAAGTTTCGTTCAATTTGCGCTCACCGTGTTCGAATTGATAGGGGGGGGGCGGGGGAGGGACAGACATTCAGAGTACACACACTCACACACACACACACACACACACAGACTCACACACACACACACACACACATACACACACACAGACAGACACACTTTTTTTCGCCCTGTAGTGATCTCATAAGTCTACTTTCATTTTTTGCAAAAATCGAAATTAGGCTAAAAATGAGATGGTGTGTGTCTGTCTTTCTGTCTGTCTGTCTGTCTGTCTATGTGATACTCAATAACGCCTGAACCACTGGTCCGATTTAAATGATTTTTGCATGGATGTAGCTGATTTAACAGGTTTACATATGGCGACCATTTTAGTGACGTCACTACACCATTTGGTTTCAAAATTTCATATTGCCTTTTCAAATAAAAAGAGAACGCTAAGAAATAGCAAACTTTTGATGGCATACGTGAGCTTTAACATTTAATTTCCTATCCGAAAGGTCCTTATCACTTTTCGTGTATCTCCAACAGTTAGCGAGTAAAACCAAAATCTGTACAATAAAACACGGTCAACACCGAGCGGTGGAGTATATCTCTCTATATATAAAAATTGAAATTTGTCTATTTTTCTCTGAATTTCTACGGAAATTTGAGTTGTTTACGGGTTTCAAACTGTTTTATGATGGATGCGTGCGAATTTTTTTTATCTGTCTGTTTGTTTGTTTGTTTGTCTGTGGACAAATTTGTTCCCTTATAACTCGAGAACGGCTGGGTGTATCAACGTAAAATTTGGTACAGATATCCATCAGAGGCACGACACTAATCATTGATGTAACTCTTCTCCGTACCTCTCATAAAAGGGGGCCTACCCCCTTTAAATACATGCTGAAATAGGCGTAGAAGGACGAGACAAAGCTCATTCTCAGCCCCTCAATGTGAGAGACAAAACTCGGGTCCCCGAAAACCACATTTTAAGGGCCGAAGACCAACCGTTTTTGAGATATTCCCAGAAAACTAATTTCATTTATTAAACTAATGAACGAATGCAAGCCAGTAACCATGGCAACGGATTCTCAGAGGCCCATCTATTGCTGTCAGACGCAATGCAATTCCATTAATTACATTAGTGTGAAAGTTTGCAAACGGCTAGAAGGTTATCACGGAACAAAATTAAGCCGTAAAATTCATCAATACGTATAATGCGCTTAAGGGGAACAAGGGGTACTCTAGATTTTTTTCACGCGATTAGACCTGCGGGTGTGGTACGGCAGGTCTATTATATTCCTATCCCCATATTATTCATTCATTCATTCATTTCGTATAGGCCATCTATGGACCGCGTCATTCCAACCGTCTCCTACTGGCTTTGATATTTGCCCTGTACGCCCGCATTCGTTCTCGGTGGACTTCCTTCCGTTGCTGGGTCCAAATCTTTCCCGTTTTCAGCATCGGTTTTTCTTGGAAACCTTTACAAGCTTGAAGTTTCCTTTTGAGTGGGGCGCGCTCCTGAAGGTCTGTTTGTGTAATCCCCACTTCTTTCAGATCTTCATCCAGCTCAATGAAACAGGCCCATTTTGTTTTCCTCTCCTGAAAGTAAGATATGTTGCGGTTGGTCAGTCTCGCTGGGCTCATTCGTCTCACATGCCCAAAAATGGTAACCTTCTCTTCCGGATGACGTTGCTTATCTTCTCCACATGAGTATATAGGTCATGGTTAAGCCGTCTTCTGTATTTCCCATTGTCTTTGATGGAACCCAATATCTTTCTCAAAATTTTCCTTTCTTTGGCCTCCAGTTTCTCGACCAAGCCTCTTTTTGTTCATCGTGAGGCATTCAGAAGCATGCGAGACCTCCGGACGGATGACACTGTAGTAATGTTTTAATTTTGCGTTGAAGGATATTGACATTTTCTTATAGATGTCCTTAGTTAAATTGTAGGCCATTTCCATTTTGCTCATGCGTGATGTGAATGCTTCTTTCTCTGATAATATCCCTTCCCTGACCCGTCCTGAAAAGAAAAAGTACATGGCCATTGGCTGCATTAAAAATAAAAATAAATTAGGTGTTATAATTTCTCCCTATATTATATTATTATTAGTATTATATTATGGCGTAAAACGACGAGACAAATCCCCTCGGTGCCAGCAACAAAACTCGGGGACCACAAAAGTCCTCGAAAACTACATTATAAGGCTCTAAATCCAACAGTTTCTGAAATATTCCCAAAAAAAAAGAATTTAATTTAATCTAACAAACTAATGAAGGAATGCAAATCGGTAACCATGACAACATTATCTCAAGGGGTGGCATACAACTTTCCTTCTATTTCTGTAAGAAGCAATGTCACTCCTTTTATTACATTTCTGTGAAAGTTTGCAAATGGCTATAAGATTATCACGGAACTAACATAGACCGTAAAATTCATCAATGCAATTAAGGGGGTGAAGGGGTAACCTAGAATTTTTTCATGCAATTTTCACGTTCGACATATAGTACAGAAGGTCTATTATATCTCCAAACAGCAACATTATTTTCAAAATTCCTGAATTGAACCAGCATTTATTGTGGCTTTTAGGAATTTGGGCAATTTGAGGCTAAAGAACCTGAATTTTCATGCACCACAAGCCTTTATAATTTATGAAAGGGGTCTTCCTGTGTATGGGCACCTAGCACAACGTAGAGGGTCAGTTTTTAAGTCACAAGTATTGCGTTTCGTCTACAAGGCTTTCAGTCAGGAAGTACACGTTAGGTGAATTTAGTTTGAGAGAACATTTTAACTGATTTTGTTGTCGACATACGGGTTCATCGTAGGGATGATTTTATTTGATACTGTGTGGTAGATATACCCATATTTGGATATCTGGGTAATATGTTGTAGACAACAGAATCGTCTGTCTGTCTTTCTGTGTATCTTTATGTAAGCCTATACCTCACGTTCGGATGCTTGGTGTATCGTAAAATTAGGTATGGTAACCATGAGAGTCAATACACCATTCATTTATAAAACTCGTCACTGTACTTTTCATACAGTAGAAGGGTGGATATAGAGAAAAACTTCTCAATATATGCTAAAATAGGCGAAATATAAAAATTATCCTAGAAGGACGACCAAAGCATATGTTGCGCTTCTCAATGTGAGACACAAAATTCGGGAATCTATAAAGGGTCTCCGAAAACTACATTTTAAGGGCCTTAAATTAACAGTGTGTGTGATATTCCCAGTAAACTAACTTCGTTCTGATAAACTTGAAGGAATGACAAACCGCTAACCATTGCAACATTAGCTCAATTGATAATGTCTGGTGTTAACCACGAACACCGTTCGAAGAACGGGTACTTCTGCTAGTAGCTTAATAAATGAAATTAGTTTTCTGGGTATATCTCAAAAACTATTGGTTTTAGGACCTTAAAATGTGGTTTTCGGGGCCCGTAGGGCTCCCGAGGTTTGTTTCTCACATTGAGACGCTAAAAATGAGCTTTGTCACGTTTTTCTACGCCCATTTCAGCATGAATTTTAAGGGGTTAGGCCCTCTTTTATGAGAGGTACGGAGAAGAGTTACATCAATGATTACTTTCGTGCCTCTGATGGACTTCTGTACCAAATTTTACGTTGATCCACTCAGCCGTTCTCGAGTGATGCGCGTGCAAATTTGTACACAGACAAACAGATAAAAAAATTGTTTTTGCGCGAAACCGTCATAAACCAGTCTGAAACGCGTTAATAACTCAAAATTCCGTGGAAATTCCGAAAAAACAGACAAACTTTCATTTTTATATATATAGACATCTGACACGCATGGGTCCAGATAGACTTACCAGCAATATCTTCACCACGACAGGAAGAGGGAAAGCGTCTAAAAACAAATGGATCACCACAGTGAAGTCAGACCTACAGCAACTTGGAATTTCATCAAGAAACATACAGGATCGATCACAATTCCGACAGATGATTCAACATGGTGTCTTTCCAGTGTCTCTCACCAGCAGGAAGAGTACAGAGACTACCAAACCGAAGTGGACACAGGAAAGAAAGCAGACATACAGCCAGAAGATGAAAGCTCCCTGGGCTAAGAAGAAACATAAATTCCTTACAATAAGTCAAAACGAGCCCCGTGGTCCTCAGTAGGCCCAAACGAAAAGAATAAGAATAAGAAGAGACTAGCAGAAGTACCCGTTCTTTGAACGGTGTTCGTTGTTAACACCAGACATAATCAATTGAGCTACTGTTGCAATGGTTAGCGGTTTGTCATTCCTTCAAGTTTATCCGAACGAAGTTAGTTTACTGGGAATATCAGAATGTCAATTTAAGGCCCTTGAAATGCAGTTTTCGGAGACCCTTTATAGATTCCCGAATTTTGTGTCTCACATTGAGAAGCGCAACATATGCTTTGGTCGTCCTTCTAGGATAATTTTTATATTTCGCCTATTTTAGCATATATTGAGAAGTTTTTTCTCTATATCCACCCGTCTACTGTATGAAAAGTACGGTAAAGAGTTTTATAAATGATTGGTGTATTGACTCTCATGGTTACCATACCTAATTTTACGATGCACCAAGCATCCGAACACGAGGTATAGGCGTACATAAAGATACACAGAAAGACAGACAGACAATTCTATTGTCTACAACATATTACCCAGATATCCAAATATGGGTATATCTACCACACAGTATCAAACAAAATCATCCTTAGGATGAACCCGTATGTCGACAACAACAAAATCAGTTAAAATGTGCTCTCAGACTAAATTCACCTAACGTGTACTTCCTGACGTGAAATACAATTGAAAGTCTTGTAGACGAAACGCAATACACGTCACATAAAAACTGACCCTCTAGGTTGTGCTAGGTGCCCATACACAGGAAGACCCCTTTCATAAATTATAAAGGCTTGTGGTGCATGAAAATTCAGGTTCTTTAGCCTCAAATTGCCCAAATTCCTAAAAGCCGCAAAAATGCTGGTTCAATTCAGGAATTTTTGAAAATAATGTTGCTGTTTGGAGATATAATAGACCTTCTGTACTATATGTCGAACGTGAAAATTGCATGAAAAATTTCTAGGTTACCCCTTCATCCCCTTAATTGCATTGATGAATTATACGGTCTACGTTAGTTCTGTGATAACCTTATAGCCATTTGCAAACTTTCACAGAAATGTAATAAATGGAGTGACATTGCTTCTTACAGAAATAGAAGGAAAGTTGTATGCCACCCCTTGAGATAATGTTCTCATGGATACCGATTTGCATTCCTTCGTTAGTTTGTTAAATTAAATTTTTTTTGGGGGGGGGGGAATATTTCAGAAACTGTTGGATTTAGAGCCTTATAATATAGTTTTCGAGGACTCTTTAGGGCCCCCGAGTTTTGTTGCTGGCACCGAAGGTATTTCTCTCGTCGTTTTACGCCATAATATAATACTAATAATAATATAATATAGGGAGAAATTATAACACGTAATTTATTTTTATTTTTAATGCAGCCAATGGCCATGTAGTTTTCTTTTCTGGACGGGTCAGGGAAGGGATATTATCAGAGAAAGAAGCATTCACATCACGCATGAGCAAAATGGAAATGGCCTACCATTTAACTAAGGACATCTATAAGAAAAGGTCAAGATCCTTCAACGCAAAATTAAAACATTACTGCAGTGTCATCCGTCCGGAGGTCTTGCATGCTTCTGAATGCCTCACGATGAACAAAAAAGGCTTTGTCGAGAAACTGGAGGCCAAATAAAGGAAAACTTTGAGAACGATATTGGGTTCCATCAAAGACAATGGGGAATACAGAAGACGGCATAACCATGACCTATATACTCATGTGGAGAAGATAACCAACGTCATCCGGAAGAGAAGGTTACCATTTTTTGGGCATGTGAAACGAATGAGCCCAGCGAGACTGACCAACCGCAACATAACTTACTTTCAGGAGAGGAAAACAAAATGGGCCTGGTTCATTGAGCTGGATAAAGATCTGAAAGAAAAGTGGATTACACCAACAGACATTCAGGAGCGCGCCCCACTCAAAAGGAAACTTCAAGCTTGTAAAGGTTTCCAAGAAAAACCGTAGCTGAAAACGGGAAAGATATGGACCTAGGAACGGAAGGAAGTCCACCGAGAACGAATGCGGGCGTACAGGGCAAATATCAAAGCCAGTAGGAGACGGTTAGAATGACGCGGTCCATAGATGACCTATACGAAATGAATGAATGAATGAATGAATAATATGGGGATAGGAATATAATAGACCTGCCGTACCACACCCGCAGGTGTAAATCGCGTGAAAACATTCTAGAGTAACTTACCCCTTGATCCCCTTAAGCGCATTATACGTATTGATGAATTTTACGGCTTAATTTGGTTCGGTGATAACCTTCTAGCCGTTTACAAACTTTCACACTAATGTAATTAATGGAATTGCATTGCGTCTTACAGCAATAGATGGGCCGCTGAGAATCCGTTGCCATGGTTACTGGCTTGCATTCGTTCATTAGTTTAATAAATGAAATTAGTTTTCTGGGAATATCTCAAAAACGGTTGGTCTTCGGTCCTTAAAATGTGGTTTGCGGGGACCCGAGTTTTGTCTCTCACATTGAGGGGCTGAAAATGAGCTTTGTCTCGTCCTTCTACGCCTATTTCAGCACGTATTTTAAGGGGGTAGGCCCCCTTTTATGAGAAGTACGGAGAAGAGTTACATCAATGATTAGTGTCGTGCCTCTGATGGATATCTGTACCGAATTTTACGTTGATACACCCAGCCGTTCTCGAGTTATAAGGGTACAAATTTGTCCACAGACAAACAAACAAACAAACAAACAAACAGACAGACAGATAAAAAAAATTCGCACGCATCCATCATAGAACAGTCTGAAACCCGTAAACAACTCAAATTTCTGTAGAAATTCAGAGAAAAACAGACAAATTTTCATTTTTATATACAGGGTGTTACAAAAAGGTACGGCCAAACTTTCAGGAAACATTCCTCACACACAAAGAGAGAAAATATGATATGTGGACATGTGTCCGTAAACGCTTAATTTCCATGTTAGAGCTCATTTTATTACTTCTCTTCAAATCACATTAATCATGGAATGGAAACACACAGCAACAGAACGTACCAGCGTGACTTCAAACACTTTGTTACAGGAAATGTTCAAAATGTCCCCCGTTAGCGAGGATACATGCATCCACCCTCCGTCGCATAGAATCCCTGATGCGCTGATGCAGCCCTGGAGAATGGCGTATTGTATCACAGCCGTCCACAATACGAGCACGAAGAGTCTCTACATTTGGTACCGGGGTTGCGTAGACAAGAGCTTTCAAATGCCCACATAAATGAAAGTCAAGAGGGTTGAGGTCAGGAGAGCGTGGAGGCCATGGAATTGGTCCGCCTCTACCAATCCATCGGTCACCGAATCTGTTGTTGAGAAGCGTACGAACACTTCGACTGAAATGTGCAGGAGCTCCATCGTGCATGAACCACATGTTGTGTCGTACTTGTAAAGGCACATGTTCTAGCAGCACAGGTAGAGTATCCCGTATGAAATCATGATAACGTGCTCCATTGAGCGTAGGTGGAAGAACATGGGGCCCAATCAAGACATCACCAACAATTCCTGCCCAAACGTTCACAGAAAATCTGTGTTGATGACGTGATTGCACAATTGCGTGCGGATTCTCGTCAGCCCACACATGTTGATTGTGAAAATTTACAATTTGATCACGTTGGAATGACGCCTCATCCGTAAAGAGAACATTTGCACTGAAATGAGGATTGACACATTGTTGGATGAACCATTCGCAGAAGTGTACCCGTGGAGGCCAATCAGCTGCTGATAGTGCCTGCACACGCTGTACATGGTACGGGAACAACAGGTTCTCCCGTAGCACTCTCCATACAGTGACGTGGTCAACGTTACCTTGTACAGCAGCAACTTCTCTGACGCTGACATGAGGGTTATCGTCAACTGCACGAAGAATTGCCTCGTCCATTGCAGGTGTCCTCGTCGTTCTAGGTCTTCCCCAGTCGCGAGTCATAGGCTGGAATGTTCCGTGCTCCCTAAGACGCCGATCAATTGCTTCGAACGTCTACCTGTCGGGACACCTTCGTTCTGGAAATCTGTCTCGATACAAACGTACCGCGCCACGGCTATTGCCTCGTGCTAATCCATACATCAAATGGGCATCTGCCAACTCCGCATTTGTAAACATTGCACTGACTGCAAAACCACGTTCGTGATGAACACTAACCAGTTGATGCTACGTACTTTTGTGCTTGATGCTCGTACTGTAGAGCAATGAGTCGCATGTCAACACAAGCACTGACGTCAACATTACGTTCCTTCAAATGGGCCAACTGGCGGTGAATCGAGGAAGTACAGTACATACTAACGAAACTAAAATGAGCTCTAACATGGAAATTAGGCGTTTCCGGACACATGTCCACATAACATATTTTATTTCTTTGTGTGTGAGGAATGTTTCCTGAAAGTTTGGCCGTACCTTTTTGTAACACCCTGTATAGAAGGATATAATCCACCGCTCGGTGTTGACCGTGTTCTATTGCACAGATTTGGTTTTACACGCTAACCGTTGGAGATATACGAAAAGTGATACGGACCTTTCGGATAGAAAATTAAATATTAACGCTCATGTATACCATCAAAAGTTTGTTATTTCTTAGCGTTCTCTTTTTATTTGAAAAGGAAATATGAAATTTTGAAACCAAAGGGTGTAGTGACGTCACAAATGTCGCTTTTACTCGCTAACTGTTGTAGATACACGAAAAGTGATAAGGACCTTTCGGATAGGAAATTAAATTTTAAAGCTCGTATGTGCCATCAACAGTTTGCTATTTCCTACCGTTCTCTTTTTATTTGATATGGAAATATGAAATTTTGAAACCAAAGGGTGTAGTGACGTCACTAAAATGGTCGCCATTTTTAATAGTGCAAAATTTCGAAATCAAAAGTATCCTATATGTAAACCTGGTAAATCAGCTGCATCCATGCAAAATTTCATTTAATTCGGACCAGTGGTTCTTGCGTTATTGAGTAACACACAGACAGACAGACAGACAGAAAGACAGACACACACCATCTCATTTTTTAGCCTATTTTCAATTTTGAAAAAATAGGCTTATGAGATCACCTTTTGTCCGTGTGTGTGTGCGTGTGTGTGTGTGTGTGTGATTCGTGTGTGTGTCCCCCCCTAATAAAATCGAAACGGCTGGAGCGATTTCAATGAAACTCGGAATGTTCATAGCACTATTCCCGGCGACCTCGACCGTGCTCTTCAAATTTTGTTACGTCTCTCCAATCCAACATGGCGGCTGTGCGAAATATTTCACTAGCATTCAATATCTCCTAAACTATTACCGATATTGCCCTGAAATTGTGTACGGTGATAAAGGGCACTACTAGAAGTTCACCTATGAGACTTTCAAAAACCTGGTGACTACAAAACCAACATGGCGGCCAAGCGAAGTTGAGACATTTAAATAGACTTTTCTCGCGATTTAACTATCTAAATGTAAAGAAACTTGGTACAGCAAATGTTTATACACATTGTAATGCACTGGAGTCTAATTTAGTTCAATTGTTTACATAACCTCAATATGGCGGCTGTGCGAAATATTTCACTGACATTCTATATCTCCGAAACTATTACAGATATCACCCTGCAATTTTGTACGGTGATAAAGGGTACTGATACAGGTATACCTACGTATATTTCATAAACCTGTAAAGTACGAAACGAACATGGCGACCAAGCGAATTTAAAATATTTTAATAGACTTTTCTCGTGATTTAACTCTCTGAGCGCATTGAAATGTGGTACAGTAATTGATTTTGCAGATTGTAATGCACTGCCATCTAATTTAATTCAATTGCTTACATAACCTCAAGATGGCGGCTGTGCGAAATTTTTAAATTAAGTTCTAATTTCTTGTGTCGTAATCATGCGATCGAAGTGAAAGTTTGAATAATGAACCTAGGCAATAATTGTCCTTGAATGGCACTTAACTCTATGGCCTATACACATAACACTCCTAAATGGTGAGCTCCCGAAATATTTAGACGGTTCTCAATATCTATGAATCTTTTACAGCAACCAAACTGAATTTTTTTATGTTCATAGAGACTATGAACATATGTTCACCTATAGGACTTTCAGAAACCTGGTGAGCACAAATCCAACATGGCGGCGACGCGAAGTATAAATATTTAAATGGACGTTTCTCGCGAATTAACTATCTGAGTGCCGTGAAACGTTGCACGTTAAATGCTTATACAAATGTTGATCCACTGGCATCTAATTTATTTCAATTGTTTGCATTATCACAAGATGGCTGCTGTGCGTAATTTTAAAATCTCGTTTTTACTTCTTGTTGTCTAATCATGGGATTGAAGTTTGAATACCACACGTACACAATAATCTTAATGTAATAGTACAAAAATAAAAATCCAACCTGGCGAACATCTGAAATATTTAGACGGTTCTCAATATCTACGAATCTGTTACAGCAATTAAACTGAAATTTTGTATGTTGATTGTGGCAGTTAACATAAGTAGGATATATGAAAATAGGCTGTATAGTTCTTCACGGAACTACTTGTATATATTAGTATGATTATACATTTCGACATCGACGAACATAAATAAAATTATAATATTAATATTATTCTTATAACAATAGTAATAATAATAATAATAATAATCTCTTATATAAAACAAAGTGTCCTGACTGACTGACTGACTCATCATCGCCCAGCCAAATCTATTAACGTAAGAAACATACAGTTTGGGGATGTGTTTGCTGTAAGTCGAAAGTGCCCACTAAGGAAGGATTTTCGGATATTCAGGTTCTAAAGGGGTGTTAAGGGGATTAAACCCGCATTTCATTGAATAACAATATCTCACGAGTGGTTTCATTTGGGGATGTAATACTCGGCATATAATCTAATCATTAAAACAAGTAGTTCCGTGAAGAACTATACAGCATATTTTCATATATCCTACTTATGTTAATTGC
Organism: Meconema thalassinum; assembly: GCA_946902985.2. NCBI lineage: Eukaryota > Metazoa > Arthropoda > Insecta > Orthoptera > Tettigoniidae > Meconema > Meconema thalassinum. The sequence continues at coordinate 1,135,021,681 of OX336388.2, read as the reverse complement.
CACTATCAACATACACAATTTCAGTTTGATTGCTGTAATAGATTCGTAGATATTGAGAACCGACTAAATATTTCGGATGGTCGCCATGTTGGATTTTATATATGTAGGTCCTAGAGTTATGTACTGTTACATGCAGATTATTGTGAACGTGTAGTATTCAAACTTCAATCGCATAGTTAGGACACAAGAAAAAACAAGGAGAGTTTAAAACTTTTCACAGCTGCCATCTTGAGGTTATGGAAACAATTGAAATAAATTAGATGCCAGTGGATTAACATTCGCATAAGGATTTACTGTACCAAGTTTCACTGCACGCGGATGGTTAAATTGCGAGAAACGTCCATGTGAATATTTATAATTCGTGTCACCGCCATGTTGGATTTGTGATCACCAGGTTATTTAAAGTCCTATAGGTGAACTTAAGTTCATAGCCCCTATGAACATTAAAAAATGCAGTTTGATTGCTAAAATAGATTCGTAGATATTCAGTATCGTCTAAATATTTCGGATGGTCGCCATGTTGGATTTTTAAATGTATAGGCCATAGAGTAATGTATCATTAAAGGAAAATTATTGCGTAGGTTCATTATTCAAACTTTCACTTCGATCGCATGACTACATCACAATAAATAAAATCTTAATTTTAAAATTCGCACTGCCGCCATCTTGAGGTTATGTAAACAATTGAACTAAATTAGATACCAGTGGATTACAATGTGTATAAATATTTCCTGTGCCAGGTTTCAGTGCGCTAGGAACATTAAATCGCGAGAAAGGTCTATTTAAAATTTTCAAATTCGCTTGGCCGCCATGTTGGTTTTGTAGTTAATCGGATTTTGAAAGTCTTATAGATGGACTTCCAGTAGTGCCCTTTATCTCCGTACAAAATTTCAGGGGTTTACCGCTAATAGTTTCAGAGATATAGAATGCCGGTGAAATATTTCGCACATCCGCCATCTTGTGATTATGTAAACAATTGAACGAAGTTAGATGTCGGTGCATTACAATGTATATAAACTTATACTGTACCAAGTTTCATTGCGTTTGGTTGGTCAAATCGCGAGAAACGTCTATTTAAAAGTCGAAAATTCGCTTGGCCGCCATGTTGGTTTTGTTGTTACCAGGTTTTCAAAAGGCACATAAGTGAACTTATAGTAGTTTCCTCTATCACCATAGAAAATGCCAGGGTAATATCGGTAATAGTTTCGGAGATATTGAATGCTGGTGAAATATTTCGCACAGCCGCCATGTTGGATTGGTGAGTCGTAACAAAATTTGAAGGGCACGGTCGAGGTCGCCGGGAATAGTGCTATGAACTTTCCGAGTTTCATTGAAATCGCTCCAGCCGTTTAGATTTTATTAGGGGGGGACACACACACGAATCACACACACACACACGCACACACACACGGACAAAAGGTGATCTCATAAGCCTATTTTTTCAAAATTGAAAATAGGCTAATAAGCAGACACGTGTCTAAGGGTTTTTCGATGTGGTGGATATTATGAGGTGAAAGGGGTGAAAAGAGGGGCTTGAAGGTTTCTTAACGGAGCGTGTATCTCTTAAACGACATAGGCAGGAAGTTTGGAAGTCAGCGAAAAAGAATCAGCTTAAAAAATGAATGAATATGTGTTCGACCGTTTGTCCATAAATTCAATTTAAGGGGCAAATGGAGTAGGGTGAAATTCTGAAAAAAAAGGAAAGAAAGTGTCCTAACTTACTGACCCACTCACAAACTCATCAAACTCGGGGAAAAAAACAGCCGAAAATAAGTAAATAGATGCTCGACCTTTCTTTCATAAATCCAATTTAAGGGGCCCTTGGGGAGGGTAGAAATTCTGAAAAAAAAAAATGTCCTGACTGTCTCACTCACTATCATCGACCAGCCAAAACTATTGAAGTTAGAAACATGACATTTTGGGGATATGTTCGCTGTATGTCGAAAACGACCACTATGGAAGGTTTTTTGGATATACAGGTTCTAAAGGGGTGTTAAGGGGGTTAATCCTGCATTTTTATTGAATAGCAATACCTCACGAGTGGTTTCATTTGGGGATGTAATACTCGGCATATAAACTAATCATTAACAAGAAGTTCCGTGACGAACTAAAGAGCCTACTTTTCTTGACATTTAAGATGCATGCCAATGATTAATCTATATGGATCTATCTAGAATAATGACGAAATTAAGTTGGTAATATCGAAATTTCTAATAAGTTCGAAATACTGTATACCTGGCATAATGTAGCGGTCCGGGTTCGATTCCCGGTCAATGCCATGTCCTGTGGTTCGGATTCCACGTAAAAAGGAGGTCCCGTGGCTCATAATCACAAGATTCACGGTCACGTAAAACTAAAATCATCCATCCTCCATCCTAATAGAGAAATATAGTTGGCAACCCTGGTGACTGAATATATTCTTAGTTCCATCTCTTAAGCTACAGAATTCATAATTTGGTTGAAGTCGAATGGATAGCATGGACATTACATGCAGTTAAACATTGGATCTAACAGCGCGCGTAAAAAATGTTGGCAACAATGACATACATGTATTGGTCAGAAATAATCTGAAATAATATGATCTATTGTTGTGTCAATTTTGAATGAAATCAATTAGTTAGTATAGAAGTTACACGCATTTTAAAATTGGACCTATCAGCAGCTTAGAATCATGTTGGTAGCACTGACGTATATAAGTTACTCCAAATTATGATAGAATGTCAGGTACTATACGTGTGCATAGTTTAAAGCTTGTATACTATCTGATATATGGGTATTTGGATTAATAAAAATTGAGAGCATTTATTAACAGTTGGCAGCCCTCGTGGCTCTTAAGATTACGCTCAGTGATATCTGTTTATGTACACATACCGCATACGAAATTTGGTTGAAATCCAATTGATAGTGTAGAAGTTATATGCATTTAAATTTTTGACCTATCAGCAGGCTTATAATCATTTTGGCAACACTGCTATGTATGGCCTCCTGGAAATTAAACTGCAATATTATTATCTATACGTGTGCCAATTTTGAAATAGCTCCCATTCATACCTTCCAAGATATCCAACATGAGGCTCAAATTTCAATTGCGATTTTTCAGCAGTTGGTAGCACTGACATCATTTTCAAATATGGCCGTGAGATATTCAGGTATAGATCTTTACTTCTACCAAATTTTGTTTCGGTTGCTGCAGCCGTTTAGGAGTTGATAGGGGGGGGGGACACACAGCCGGACAGACAGTCAGAAGGACAGACAGACAGACACACATTTGCTCGATCTCATAAGTCTACTTTTTCCTCATTTTTTGCAAAATGTGAAAAGTAGGCTAAAAATAAGCAGACACATGTGTAAGGGTTTTACGATGTGGTGTATATTATGAGATGAAAGGGTGAGAAGTGGGGGTTGAAGGATTCTTAACGGAGCGTGTATCTCTTAAACGATATAGGCGAGAAGTTTGAGAGTCAGCGGAAAAAAATCAGCATAGAAATTAAGTGAATAGGTGTTCGACCGTTTTTCCATAAATTCAATTTAAGGGGACAATGGGGAGGGGTGAAATTCTGAAAGAAAAATATGGAAAGAAAGTGTCCTAACTGACTGACTCACTCATTCACTCATCAAACTCAGGAAAAAAAAACAGCATAAAAATATGTAAGTAGAGGAGCAAGGAGGGTTCTGCTTCAAATACCGTTATTTATGCAAATGAGGGGGGCGTGGCAAGGTCAATGACCTTGAGGTAGGTCATGATCAATGACCTTGAGGTAGGTCATTGACCCCCAAGGTCGCCGGGACCCCGGAAGGTAAACAAACCTTGGAGGGTCCAGGAACCGGTTTGAGGGGGTGTGGGTGGAGGGGGAGGAGTGGGGATGGGGAGGGAGGGTGGGGGAGGGAGGGGGAGGGAAGGGTGGGGTGGGGGACGAGGGGGGAAGGATGGAAGAGGCTCTGCACGAGACCCTCCTCGACCCAGTCTCTCTCTTGGACTGGGCGCCTTCTCTGATATTATCCTGGGCTATATAGCTTTGCCTTATGCCCGATGAGATCCGAGTGTTGCCGAAGGTTTCCGAATCTTTGTCGGTGAATGAATCGTCAGATTTGAACGGTCAACTGGCGTGTGTGTGACGTCACAGCAGATTACGGGATGTGAGGTAGGTCATGGACGGGAGTGTTTTGAATGGAAAACATGAATGGCGGTGGATGGCGGTGGTTGTTGAACCCTGACGTGCTAGGTTGGCGGGTAAACAAACGTGAATGAAGATGGAACTGTGAATGGAGGTTGGGACGTCACAGGCAGAATGTAGTGTAGGTCATGGATGGGATTGTTTTTTTCTAATACTTAACGGTAAACAAATTGTTAATGGGTGGGGGATACAAAACGCATGGCATGTCGGTTCAGCCAGCTCGACATGAAATAAAAACAAGATGGTGTAATGTCTATTGATGACATTGGAATATTCCATCTAGTTGTGAAGATATGAACTGTGCCGACTGTCGAAGCCTATCGCACTCCTCTGAGTCAGCGATTGAATAAATGACTGATAAAATTAAATGATGGTGGAGAGTGTTGGTGGAATGAAAGTTAGTCAGGAAAACTAGAGTACCCGGAGAAAAACCAGTCTGCTTCTGTTTTGTCCAGCACAGATTTTACATGGAGTAACTGGGATTTGAACCACAGACCCAGCGGTGAGAGGTTGGCATGCTTCTCCCTAAGCCATGGAGGCATAATCACAGAGACCTAGTGCAGCCGAAGGATTTTTTCATTTATGCTGGCTTGGGAGATTTGAATTTATGTGTTATGGAGCTGAGGATATGGAAGGTGTGCTAGATGGTTAATGGACATGGATGGGTGTTAGAATGAATAATCTGATTTGAACGGTCAACCGATGTGTGATGTCACAGGAGTGAATTTCTGAGATTGACACCTGACATGTTGGCTCGCTCAGCTTCATAGAAAAAAAATAAAAGTGGGAATGATAGACAAATAAATCAAAACAAGAATTTTTTTTATTAATAGTTTTCTTTTTTCTTACATTTACTTGTTATTATTATTTTTGGAAGCTTCTTCTTCCGCCTCCTCTTCGGTGTCACTGCCTCCTTCATTTTCCTCCTCCACCTCCTCCATCATCATCATCATGCGGACAAAAAACTCCGCCATGACACGGTCATTCGAGAAACTATAAAATAGAAAAAATGTCTATCAATGTCATTAGAATACCCAATCTAGCGGCGAGGATATAAACTGTCTTGATGTTTGTGTCAGGGAAAATTAAAGTACACAGAAGAAAACCTCCTAAGTTATGGAGGCATACTCCTTGCACTTCTCTGCATCAATGATTAAATGACAGGCAGAAGGTAGGAAATAATGGGAAAAGAAGACTGGCCTCTTGCAGAAGGAGGGAATCAGAAAAGATGTGGCAAGGGCCTTGGATACTCTAATACTGTTGGAGTTGGAAGAGAACAAGAGTTGGCCAAGCGAGGTTGATAGGAAAGAAGACAGAGAGGAGCTTGACACAAGTAAGTGGAAGCAATGCTGAACTCGGCTGTCACCTCTGTAGTTGTAAAATCCGCGTTCTGCTATATGTAAGCTTTTGGAAGCTGAGTTTAAAAAATGTTTTGCAAGAAGAGAATAATACTGTTAATTTTGTTATCCTTAATTCAACCTTCTTGATTACTCATGCTTCAAAGATCCTGTCCAGAATGATTTACAAGAGGATTGAAAGCCAAATAGAAACAGAGTTGGGCGAAGATCAGTTTGGTTTCAGGAGAAATGTAGGAACAAGGGAAGCTGTACTAAGTCTTAGGCTGATTTTAGAAGGTAGAATAAGGAAAGATAAGAGAACGTTCATGGCTTTTGTAGATTTAGAAAATGCTTTTGATAAAGTTGATTGGACTAAATTGTTTGACATTTTAAAACCAATTGGAATAAAGTACTCCGTCTTACGGAAAGAATACATGATGAAAATAAATGTAAAACATAAATACTGGAATGCAACCGAAATAAATCAGAAACCTCTATGGAGATCAAATTGACAGGTGAAAAGCTGAAGGAAGTAGGAGACTTCTGTTACTTAGGAAGCGGAATAACCAGTGATGGACGAAGCAAGTAGGTTGGCTCAGACAAAGAAAGCATTTCTACAAAAAAGGAATCTGCTGACATCGAATATAGATTTAGGTATTAGGAAGTCATTTTGAAAGCCTTTGTCTGGAGCGTGGCGCTCTATGGAAGTGAAACTTGGACTATTGGTGCAGCAGAAAAGAGGAGAATAGAAGCATTTGAAATGTGGTGTTACAGGAGAATGATGAAGATCAGATGGGTAGATAGGGTTACAAACAAAGAGGTATTAAGACGAGTGGGAGAGGAGAGATGTTTCCGGTGACTGCTAATGAAGAGAAGAAATAGGTTGGTAGGACACATACTAAGACACCCAGGAATAGCAAGCTTAGTTATGGAAGGAAGGGTCGAGGACAAGAACTGTAGGGGTAGACCGAGCTTAGAGTATGTTAAACAGATTGCCTCCGATGTAGGGCGTTGGAGCTATGTAGAGATGAAACGATTAGCTCAGGACAGGGAGACATGGAGAGCTGCATCAAACCAGTCAAAAGACTGAAGACTCAAACAACAACAATTCAACTTTTGCGGTATCCCTACACAGATCTCACATGAAGTGAGTAAGAAGCTGGTATACTAATGCTAATTTACATAACAGCGCAACACAATTTTAATGTATGAGATATTGAAAGCCCGTTTGACATTAGACTGGTATCAAGATTGATGATGTAGGCTATTAACTTTTATTTTTGTTAAAGCGGTATGTCTTGGCAATATAATGAAAGCCATTATATTTGACAGCGGCAATAAATTTAACAGGTCTCTAACCGGTAATACAATTTGCATTAAATTACAATAAATTAGTCATGTTTCTTAAGTCGGACTGGGAGAAAAAGAAAGCTGTCTGTTCCAAACAATGTATGGATACCAAGTAGGATGCAATACACTGTATTTTTAAAATCGTCAACATGTGTGTGCTTATGTAACATAAAATGTAGGTATATATGATATTATTACAAGGCTGAAACGCTGCACTTAGGTCATGAGTCCAAGCTCTCTGCTTACTCGGTAGACGCGTGGGTTCAAGCCCCACCGTCGGCCGTCCTTGAAATGGTTTTCCGTGGTTTCCCATTTTCAACACCAGGCAAATGCTGGGACGGTACCTTTTGATAGGCCACGGCCGATTCCTTCCACATGCAAATGCTGGGACGGTACCTTTTGATAGGCCACGGCTGATTCCTTCCACATCCTTGCCCAGTTTCATCTTCATTCACTCTATACCGACGCGCAGGTCGCCCACGGACGTCGAATAGAAAGACCTGCACTCGGCCTCTGAGTAGGTCACACGACAAAAAACTAGCTATGAAATTCAATTAAAAGCTTGTCAGGACGGACTCGGTAGACGCGTGGGTTCGAGCCCCACCGTCGGCCGTCCTTGAAATGGTTTTCCGTGGTTTCCCATTTTCAACACCAGGCAAATGCTGGGACGGTACCTTTTGATAGGTCACGGCCGATTCCTTCCATATGCAAATGCTGGGACGGTACCTTTTGATAGGCCACGGCCGATTCCTTCCACATCCTTGCCCAGTTTCATCTTCATTCACTCTATACCGACGCGCAGGTCGCCCACGAACGTCGAATAGAAAGACCTGCACTCGGCCTCTGAGTAGGTCACACGACAAAAAAACTAGCTATGAAATTCAATTAAAAGCTTGTCAGGACGGACTCGGTAGACGCGTGGGTTCAAGCCCCACCGTCGGCCGTCCTTGAAATGGTTTTCCGTGGTTTCCCATTTTCAACACCCAGCAAATGCTGGGACGGTACCTTTTGATAGGCCACGGCCGATTCCTTCCACATGCAAATGCTGGGACGGTACCTTTTGATAGGCCACGGCCGATTCCTTCCACATCCTTGCCCAGTTTCATCTTCATTCACTCTATACCGACGCGCAGGTCGCCCACGAACGTCGAATAGAAAGACCTGCACTCGGCCTCTGAGTAGGTCACACGACAAAAAAACTAGCTATGAAATTCAATTAAAAGCTTGTCAGGACGGACTCGGTAGACGCGTGGGTTCGAGCCCCACCGTCGGCCGTCCTTGGGCTACACCCGGCTAAGTATATAAAACCTTAACACCTATCTAAGTGTTCAAAGCTACTTGACCACAATTTGACAAACGCTATTAACATTAACAGCAATAGTGTTAGCCAAGCTTGACATTGCATTTAAACAATAGTGTAATAATTAACTTGACTGCTTATTGCGAGACAAGATACAACTATGTGTTTAGCTGTGTGGCTCAACTATACTGTTCTTGGCTGCTGTTAGACTCTGAACTGGAGGGTCCTGGGTTAGATTTTTGGGAGGTCTGTGGGGATTGTATTTTCTGGTGATTAATTCCCCTGGCTTGGGGACTGGGTGTTTGTATTGTCTTAATTAAAAATATATTCCGGTCCCATGGTTAATTGGTTAGCGTTCTAGGCTTTGATTTAATTTTTTTAGCCTGGTATCAATTTAAAAAAAAATGAATATTACTTACATGAAAATGTCTAAAGACGAATCCCAATTTGCGGATTCTTCTTCTTCATCCCCATGATGGGTGTTTTCATGATCCGACATAGCAGCAGTGAATGACAATTCTTTGTAAAGTAGCAGGTTCATTTATACTAAATATGGAGGTCATCCAGTTACTGAGAAAGCGGACACTAAATATGGAGGTCATCCAGTTACTGAGAAAGCGGACAAACCGGCGTGTTGCCTCTGATTGTAAGGGTATATAAGCCGTGACATTATTGTTACTAGCCAGAGAAGTCCACGAGTTGGTAGTATACACATCGCTTTGCTGCAAAGATCTTCTATCAGGTAATATTGAACACAGTACCTTTAGTTTCCCTAACTGTCGATGGTTATACAGTTGACCTTAAATATTTATCAAGTGGATAATAATAATATCAAATGGGTATATAAAACTATTATTGCAACTAACAGTCATTACCAGGCTTGACGTCAGTCAAAAGAGATATTACCTTATCTCGCTCTATCCGACTGATTTACTGGGACTGAGCGCTGTTAGGAGACTCCTCGTCTTCGCAAATAAGTTTTGTATACACATTTGATGGTTTAGTCTAGAGGTTTGGATGGGGATGCAGGACACACTACTCAAGTGGATATATGAAACTATTATTGCAACTAACAGTCATTACCAGGCTTGACGTCAGTCAAAAGAGATATTACCTTATCTCGCTCTATCCGACTGATTTACTGGGACTGAGCGCTGTTAGGAGACTCCTCGTCTTCGCAAATAAGTTTTGTATACACATTTGATGGTTTAGTCTAGAGGTTTGGATGGGGATGCAGGACACACTACTCAAGTGGATATATGAAACTATTATTGCAACTAACAGTCATTACCAGGCTTGACGTCAGTCAAAAGAGATATTACCTTATCTCGCTCTATCCGACTGATTTACTGGGACTGAGCGCTGTTAGGAGACTCCTCGTCTTCGCAAATAAGTTTTGTATACACATTTGATGGTTTAGTCTAGAGGTTTGGATGGGGATGCAGGACACACTACTCAAGTGGATATATGAAACTATTATTGCAACTAACAGTCATTACCAGGCTTGACGTCAGTCAAAAGAGATATTAACTTATCTCGCTCTATCCGACTGATTTACTGGGACTGAGCGCTGTTAGGAGACTCCTCGTCTTCGCAAATAAGTTTTGTATACACATTTGATGGTTTAGTCTAGAGGTTTGGATGGGGATGCAGGACACACTACTCAAGTGGATATATGAAACTATTATTGCAACTAACAGTCATTACCAGGCTTGACGTCAGTCAAAAGAGATATTACCTTATCTCGCTCTATCCGACTGATTTACTGGGACTGAGCGCTGTTAGGAGACTCCTCGTCTTCGCAAATAAGTTTTGTATACACATTTGATGGTTTAGTCTAGAGGTTTGGATGGGGATGCAGGACACACTACTCAAAGCAAATAAGTTTTGTATACACATTTGATGGTTTAGTCTATAGATCAGGGTTTGAGTTAATGTGCTAATAAATAAAGGTGGAGGGTACCTGAACCTTTTTAATAGTTTACCTAAACACTTTATAATTACCTTTCAGAACCAATATGTCTGCTATAACAGTTGCGAATCTCATTGGCAGAGCAACAGGTCTGGAGACTAAACGATTACAGGACCTGGCAGTTAACGAGTCCTATTTGGTGACAGCTGTTCGCAAAGTAAACACGAAATATGGCAGAAGAATAGTTTGCGAACTAGAAGATTTCGCTGTCTTCTTACCTGCGAGGTTCATGGAACTCAACGACGAAGCTGTAAATGACCTCAACAAAGGAACCATCTACCTAAAATATTTGGGAGTAGAAAATAAAAGATGTTTGGTAGAATTTATTGAAGAATCAAATAAAATTTAAAATTTGTTAATGTTAAAACAGAATTTGCAGAGACAATAAACTTTGTTTGTTTTCATTCTCTGCAAACTGTTCAGTGATTTGCTGTTTTTGTAGTAAATGTAATTACTGTAAGTGTCATGATGTCAGCACCAGAACTTAGTTGGCAGAACGTGGATAGTTGTTTTAATAATAAGTTATGTAGCTTAAAAATTAATAATGATGCTAAATTTTTAGACCCAAATGAATTTTTAAACGCTAGCTACAACATTTTTCAAAATAAAATGCAAGACTGTTTAAGAAAACATGTAGCGTTAAAGATTAACGCTGAGTTATTATGTGATTTTGTTATTTTAAAACAAGGTGTTGAAATAACCAAACCGATTTATTTACATACGAAAATGTGTGAATTTTACCGCACTGATAATATACACAGTTGGTATAGTAAAAACATTGTCGATAAGCTCATGACGCGCTTTGCCGAGTTTCAAGAATTGGAAAGTGGCAAATCGCTGGAAGCTATCAACCATTTTAAAATTAATGTATGCACCTTTGATCCCATGAACAGTGGTTCAGCTCATGTTAATTTACCTAAACAGTTGGAAAAACATCACGCAGTCATCAATGTGGATAATAATGACGTGTTTTGCTTTGTGTGGTCCTTGGCTGCTGGGTTAAGTCCTGCAACTGAAAATGTTCACAGAATGGGAAAATATCACCAGAAATTTATGGAATTAATGATCAGTCTAAATTTAGCAGACATAGAATTCCCAATGGACCTCAACGCCATTTCTCGTTTTGAATCTAAAAATCCGCTTTACTCCATTAATGTATACGGAGTTGAAGGGGACAAAGTTATTGGTCCATTGTATGTGACAAAGGGAAAAAAAGAAAAGCATTTTAATTTATTGTACATTGAAGGGGAATTGTGCAACCATTATTGTTATATCAAAGATCTTTCTAGACTAGTTCGTTCACAAGTTACCAAAAAAAAAATAGGGTACATATATGTGATCGCTGTTTGCAATATTTTACTAGCAATCAAAAGTTGACAGCACATACTATTGATTGCATCACACAACCAGCTGTAAAAATTATATTTCCAGAAAAGGATAAAGCCAGTATGAAATTTCAAAATGTGTCTCGTCAAGAACCGCTTCCATTTACAGTATATGCAGATTTTGAATGTTTAACCACACCCATTGACACATGTAAACCAGATCCGACACGGCCGTACACTCAACAAGTACAGCAACATGTGCCATTCAGTTGTGCCCTAAACGTGATTTGTTCATACGACCCTTCACTTTCATACTTCAAATCTCATCGCGATGCAGATGCTGCTGCTTGGTTTTTAAATGAATTGGACGCCTTGGCAGATCGGGTGTACAATATCCTGCAAAATCCAATTCTGCTTCAAATGTCGGACGCAGACGAGGCGGTTTTTGCAACAGCAACCACTTGTCACATTTGTCAAAAACCAATAGCACCTTGTGACACACCAGTGAGAGACCATAATCGGTACACTGGAAAATTTAGAGGAGCGGCTCATAGTGTATGTAATTTGGCGTATAAAAGAGCACGCTATATTTCTTGTTTCTTACACAACATGTCTCGGTATGACAGCCATTTAATTATTAAGGAATTTGCTAACCTTGAAAACCAAAAGTTTAATTTAATTCCACAAAATCATGAAAATTTTATTTCGTTTTCGAAATGGCGAAATGGAATCAGTATACGATTTTTAGATTCGTATAGATTCCTCGCATCATCATTGGATGCGCTTGTTCAAGGGCTTCACCCAAACAATTTGAATTCTGTACGTCAAAACTTTACTGGTGACGAACAATTTGAATTATGCATTCGAAAAGGGGTGTTTCCCTATAATTATGTAAACAATTGGGCATGTTTACAGGAAACTGCACTCCCTTCAAAGGACAAATTTTACAATGACTTAACAAAAAGTCATATTTCTGAAGAAGACTATTTACACGCTCAAAAAGTATGGAACGTGTTCAAGATATCAACTTTGGGCGAGTATGCTGATTTATACCTCAAAATTGATACACTACTTTTGACAGACGTGTTTGAACACTTTCGCAAACTGTGTCTTGAAATCTACAATCTAGATCCAGCCCATTACTACACCCTTGCCGGATATAGTTGGGACTGTATGTTGAAGGTGACTGACATAGAACTGGAACTATTAACAGACATCGACATGTTACTCTTTTTTGAACGCGGAATACGTGGTGGTCTTGTTTCGCTTGTGCAAAAGCACGCCAAAGAAAATAATCCATATATGGATACATACAAACCAAACCAACCTACAACATACCTCACCTACCTAGATTGTAACAATTTATACGGATATGCTATGGAAAAACCTCTTCCATATCAAAATTTTCGATGGTTGACTTCAGATGAAGTTTCAAATTTTAATTTAAAAGATGTGTTGAGCAATGACACGCGAGGCTACGTTCTAGAGGTCGACTTATTATATCCCTGTGAGATACACAATGATCATTCTGATCTACCATTTTGTGTTGAAAAATTACAACCTCCCAGTTCACGTTCCAACAATAAAAAGTTGCTGGCAACGTTAAATTCAAAAAATCGGTACGTCATACACATTGAAAATTTAATGCAATGTTTGAAACATGGTTTGAAACTGCAATCCATTCACCGCATTATTTGCTTTGACCAAAAACCATGGTTACAACCGTACATGCAATTGAATACTCATCATCGGCAACACGCCAAGACCACATTTGAATCAAATTTTTATAAATTAATGAACAATGCGTGCTACGGTAAATCAATGGAAAATATTCGAAAGCATAGAACTATTCATTTGGTAAACCACTGGGACGGTCGATATGGCGCACGAAAATATATAGCTATGCCTAATTTCCATTCTGTACGAGTTATTGAAACTGATTTAGTAACCATTGAATTGTCAAAGACAGAAATCATGTATAACAAACCAATTTACTTGGGAATGGTAATACTTGACTTTTCAAAATTTGTAATGTATCAATTTCATTATGAGTTTGCCAAACAAAAGTTTGGAGATGTAAAATTACTGTATATGGATACAGACAGTCTTATTTATCAAACCAATAAGATAGATGTTTACTCAGTGATGAGAGAACATCCAAATTACTTTGATACCTCAAACTATGAGGTTAACAATATGTTTGGCATAATTCCCATGAATAAAAAAAATAGGTCTATTTAAGGATGAGTGCGCCGGTGATGTTATGACAGAATTTGTGGCTTTGGCGCCGAAAATGTACGCATTTTCAACACAAAAGAATAAAGGTCAATGCAAAGCGAAGGGTGTTCTTCGTAGCGTCACACAATTCCTCAATGTTGAGGAATATCGATGTGTACTCTACGCAAACACCTCTCGCTTATACCAGCAAACACGCATTCTTTCAAAGAACCATAATATTTTTACAGTAAATCAAAATAAAACATCGCTGACAACATATGACAATAAACGTCTGTGGGATGGTGTAAATAGCTTGCCTTATGGACATTTCCACACCTTGTAAAAAAAGAACACACTTTCATTTTCAATTCTTTTTATTAAAATTGTATGTTTTTTACAAGAAGAAAACTAAACCATATTTTGTGTATACTATGAACTGGTGGACTGACTCTCAAATAAATACTTCACAATATTTGATTCATGTTTATTACTTTGTCCTTTTCCTCACTAATCCACCACCAATCAATAGCTTTGACTTCATCGCTCCTGCTACAATCAAGGCTGCAATCTTCTCACCAATAGAAGCAGTAGATGACATCACACGCTGCATGGCCTTTCTTAGAAGAATGCGGTCTGCAACTCGACGTACTTCTATATTCTTGTTGTTGTAAGCAATGTCATGATCTCTACACGCTGCATCCAATATGTTGATTCCAGAGTTCCCTTGTGCTAGACGTTGGCTTAGTTTAGTTCCAGGTCCACAAAATTGATAGCCAGGAATATGCAGTTCAATGGGAAGTAGATCAATGGTCTTGTTAACTAGACCATGACCAGCAAAGGTCTGGCATATCTTTTTCAAGCGTTGTCTTACATTTTGGTGCTGGCGATACTGCCGCTGCTGTCTCTTCTTCCTCTTCTTCATCGCAACCATGGAATGATGAAGCAAAGTCTTTACAGGACGGTATATTTGTATGGCCGTGGTACAATTTGATGAGCTGACACGTTCCACACTGTCTAATGGATGGCATTTTAGTGATAGACACTTGCTGGTGATGACTAAAGTCAGTGCATGGTTGTAGTTCACGCAGACCAGGATCTCTGCTCCACTCACTAGGTACACTGTGCCAAATATTTTTCACCGCGTTTGAAGCAACATAAAAAAGGAACGCCTTGGGTAAAGCGTTCAATTCCTCATCTGTGAAACTGTCAAGCTTTTTTTTACAGGCAAAAAACTTGACAATAGCTCGCTCTGTGGGGTTTGAGTCCAAACCTTCAATTGCTGCCATATTACTACACGTCCACACTGATCACTGGTATGTCTCACACTGAAGCTGACGTTACAACGCTTTGCACTCAACATGCAAGTTTTGACATGCTCTGCGAGCTAGCCAATCAAAAAGCTTCCAAACATTTTGAAGTGTTTTATTTTGTAGAGGTTCATCAGGCACGGACAGGTTGTACAGTGCAGGACATCCCAGATCATGAAGGTCAACAAGTTGACATGTTGAATTAACATACTGACGCAACCATTCCTTTTTTTCACTTCCCTTTACAAATACAAGGTCAGCACCAAACAAGTGAGCTTTCAGAACAAGTGATAGATGCTGGTAAGGAATGTCGCCTTCTTTCCAGACTAGTCCCAAATTGCGTTGCAACCACTCTGTTTGTCTTCTGTCCTCGTCTGACTGCAAATGCAATGGAAACGGTGGTTCAAAGACAAAACTGGTTACTCTTGGTGCCCACATGGTTGTGCAGTCAATAATTCCTACTTCTTTAAATACAAACTTGTTTCCGTTCACCTTGAAACCCTGCACGTCGACAATCAATGTTTTCGGCATGGCGACGGATATCACACCTTCCACCACCGCTGCTTCTTAACAACTAACTGATTGGATAGGAGCGGGAAAATAATATACACACAAAGAATCAATTACACAATTTTATTCATAAAGTTATCAGTACATCGCTTACAATTTTTTATCATAGGATTTGGACCATCCCAATCACAGTGAGAATCTCCTCGATGCATAAAGTGTCTACGACAAGGACGGCAGGCTGCAACATCCGCCGACATACGGAGGTGTAATGGTAGCTTATCCCAATTAAGGTCAATGTCGTGTGCACCGTACGCGGTCAGAAATCCAGCTGGTAAATAGGCAATCAGATGCTGCGGCATTTCACGAAGAAATTGTGCTTTATGGTAGGCGCGTATTGCTAAACTCACCAGGGTGCGATAAATCTCAAATGCTGCATCAGCGTCTCGACTTGTTGAGCAACGATCGCATTTGCAGTCCATACAATCTACCCGCTCTCCAACATGACAAGATGAAGCTTTGGCAACGCCATCGTCCACATTATTTGTTTGATTAGCGATGGGCTTGTTGTTGTAGCCCCTGTCATGAATACCAAACGTAGACATGAATCCATCTGGTAAATAGTGAACCAGATGCGGCGGCATTCTAAGCACAGTATGATTCTTGTGATAGGCAGTTATAGCTTCACTCACTAGGGCGCGATAAATGGTAAACCTTGAATCTTCATCTGAACCTGGTGAATCACTTTCACATTTGCAGACCCACCTCGCAGAGGGGGTTGTGACTTCATCGTAGCTTTCCATGACTGTGAAGGGCAATGGAGGAAGACATGCTATTTATACTCTGGTCACCATATTGGAGAGCGGTTGATAAAACACTTGCGCCTCGTGAACAATAAGACAATAGGCTGTTGTTTTTTCTGGAATAACTGTAGATGTTTCAAATTCTAGTCTGATATCAATTGTTGTTTCCTTCATCGACTCCTCCAAATACGAACAGTCCATCACCACCAGAGGCGCCTTGGACTTGAAGTCTTGTGGTGATAATAGCGGACATGCCTCTTTCTGATAATAGGAAGACTGAAAGTTTACAAACATGTCATAGAGCTTACCATATTTGTTCTTGTTAAAGTTTAAATCCATTCCCTCATAGGGAAAGGTAACTCCGTTCAAAAAAAGTCGTATATTTCGTAATTGGATGTGGTCAAATTTTGATGCATCTTTATTCTGTTGATATTTGCGATCTGTTTGAAATCCAACCAGGACGTAGAGTGGCCGCTCTGTATACCGTGAGGTTTTTATAGACCAAGTATGTGTATCGGAGAGTGGTAATACAGGGTATTCATGCAGCTCCCAGCTTCTAAATTGAATGGGTAAAGCTGTATCCTTCTCCACAATCTTGAGCAGACTCAATTTTTTCTGATCTGATAGAGTAACGTGCGGTACTTTCCATAGAATTCGTTGCAGTAGAATTTTTGTATCTATTGGCGCTGTATCAGCTCCCTTTAGCGCATTATAATCACTCCTGTCTCGTACAAGAATCAGATCCTGTCTTGCGTTCACAACAATGCGCTTATGATCCTCTGCAAAGCCTAGTATTAATTTTAGAGGTAAATGTCCAGTAAATGTACCATCATCGTTAATCATCCAGTCGTTGGTTGAGTTGGGACACCAACCAGCCATACAAAAAGCTTTACTCTCTTCGCTTCCGTACGAGGGATAAAGTTTCATGACACTTGTTATGCCAACATTTCGAGTAGTATCCACTTCAATACCGTTGATCACGTAGCGAACCTCAGAAAACAAAAAGGCCAAAGCATTGTTGGCCAACTTTGACGTTGTTGGAATGGTACCATCCAATTTGGTGAGTTGCCCTTCAATCTGGATGTAACTTTCATGTGGAAGCGTGTAGATATCTTGTTGGTTAATAGTAATTCGAATCTCATCATTATTATTTAGTCCCTGAGTATACGGTTGGTAGGAATGGTGTTCAATTCTTACAATACCCTCCTGAACTTCGACAGGGTTTGTCACGTCTAGAATCGAATTCATGACGTAAGATGTAACCAAGTTGTTGTAGGATCTGCTTGTTGACACGTGTTAACCTGTACACGCGTTGAGCACAACTAACACCTGCTCTTGACAGCGTTGCCGCTTTATACACTTGTTTCATGCTGGCTTCAAATACAGTTTGTAGGTCACAGGTGTATGAGGGTCTAATCGGATGAGACGTTGGTTTCTATTCACCAGTCTTAAGGTAATATTCCTGATGTTGGTCACACTCACAGGATGATAGAGCACCACCGACGGGTTTTCGCGGATGATATAACCACCAGGTGAAGTAACAATAAAATCATAAAGCGAATGCGAGGGATCTTGATTGGTGTAGACGTCTGTAATAATATTACACGTGACAGATACGTGATGATCTTCAATTATTTTCACCGGTTGGTCAGACTTGTGTATCACGTTCGGTACTAACACTTGTGGTGAATAGCCTAACAATGACCCAATCGAATCTGGTTGAGATTTAAAATCAATCCTAAAAGAAGAAAGAATACTGCAGCGATGTGTCACGTTGTTGGCTATGAGTTCAAACTTGCGTGTCCCGTCCAGAAATGCTTTTAGACTAAATTCTTTGGTGAGAGTTGTGTAGATGTGATCGTGAATATCATCTACGGTGTAGCTGCCAGACGGTAGAGTTAACACATAGTCATCGTAGTAGAACTTATCATTGACGTCTTCAATTATGTTGCAGATTCTATTATAGCCTTCAAACGAAACAAGTCCCAGCACGTAGGGTCGTCGTCCCAATTCAATAGGAGGATAAAAGTCAACAGTTACTTCCGCACCTTGTCCGTGCACTGTAAACGTTCTACTTTCTGTTGTCATAATGACCACGTCACCCGCCGTGC
Organism: Meconema thalassinum; assembly: GCA_946902985.2. Classification (NCBI taxonomy): domain Eukaryota; kingdom Metazoa; phylum Arthropoda; class Insecta; order Orthoptera; family Tettigoniidae; genus Meconema; species Meconema thalassinum. The sequence goes on along the minus strand of OX336388.2, from coordinate 1,135,003,277 downwards.
TCGGTCTTATATAGAAAAGTCAAACATAGTCGACCGCACTGTTGCGTGTTAAAATTTTGCACTCGTTTCACATTATAGTGTATTGTTGCACTGCTTCCAAAATAGCGAACAAGCTCTGTCGGAGGAGGAAGATTTCCAAAACTGTCAAAGTACCACACGGTTCGCCCATGCTTTATGTAGGCCACATAATGCGTTCCCGGTCCATGACTGTCATCCAAATTGACAACTGCACTTTCATGGCGCCGTGGTCGAGACGGTAGTTGGTTGCGCATAAACACCCCTCGAAAGTGGGAGATCTTAAGCTGTTTTGCATATCTTATAACTTCCTCATGCGTCATGGCTCGTCGTGGCAGTGCATCGATTAACCGTTTTTTGGCGACATGTAAATGCCGAGTCCTTTCTTGTAGGGTGCTAGCTTCATGTTCACACCTTTACCGCGCAGTGCTATGGCCTCCATAGTTTTATTATGCCTTTCACTTTCCTTCAACTGTTGCTTCGCCTCCTCAACAGCTTTCACCGTTCGTGCTACCGCACTTGCTCCTCCAAGAAGTGAACCCAGGGCTGCTAGTCCAGCAAACAGTGCAGGTAAAAATCCACCACGTTTCGGCACAGGAATAACTCGGGCACGTTTTCTAAAACGTAGTTTACTTTTGGGATTCGCATGCAATCGTGCTGCTCGGAGTGCTTTCTTAATAGCCAACTCACTATTTGTTTCTCCGCGCGAAGCTTGACGTGCCGCATGAAGAATAGCTTTAAAGCCTCCCTTTCTTGACAACTTCTTCCTCTTCTTCACCACATATCTCTGTTTCACCATCGCGACCAAAGAACAAGACAACCTCACACCGCAAAGTATAGAACACAACTAACGCTCCTCAGGAAGGGAACCTGTAGTTATTTATTCAATGGTGGCTGTATATTCAAGTTCTATATACAGAGGAAAATCGTTCATCGTTTTCCCCGCCTCTTTTTCTTCAGACGAGAGTTTCAAGTGAAAGAATAATTTGTCTCCGGCTTTCACCGGTTGATCAATAAGTGGTTGAACACTACCGTTTAATCGTACCTCTAAATGTTTCAAATCTGGTGCATACTCAATTACACGAATGGCACCATCATACATTAAACGGTAATTGTCATACCCCGAACGTAGTATGTAGGCGAGGTTATTGGGATCTTTTACCGGTTGTTGGTTTACAATGTGAAGCAGAAATATAGAGGGTATTGATTTAATAAAAAGCGATAACCGTTATTCTAAAAATCGTTTGGTCGTCACGTCGTGAGGTTGCACAGGATCAGCAACTTCTGCTATTCGTCTTCGCTTCATCTGTAGAGCGTTCTCCTTAATTTCCCACACCTTTTCCATTTCAGAGTTTAAAAACCGTTTTGTACAAACATCTTGATCATCTTCAGGATCGGCCACATGCACAAGGCGTGCATTATTTGCTGTATAGCCCTTTGCAGTTAGGGTGGGCACAATACTGAGCACCTGTTTCACCTTGTTATCTACATAGTCCTTTCGAGCAGCGTCCGTGTTGTTTGTTGGAAGAACCAGCTGAGTGATTCGACGTTGGTGTACGTCATAGTCCTTTGCTTCTGTTAACACCACAGCATTGGTTAATACATAGGCTTTGGTGCACACATCTTGATCGTTCACAGGATCTGCAACGCCTGTAATACGTTTATTCTGAGCTTCATAATCTTCTTTGATACGTCGTAATCGGTAATAATCTACATACTTTTTTGAACATGCGTCCGAGGGTAATACGGGTTCTGTTATATTGGTCAATCGCTTTCCATTAAAATCGTAATTGCCATCTGTAGTGCGTGACAATACATTAGCATCGACATATCGTGTAGTAGCCGGATCTGTATCATGTTTTGGATCGTTTGTCAAAGCAAATCGTTCATTTGTTTTGAGAGTTCTTCCAAAGGCGTCCATGGTTACACTGGAACTGAAACACCCGTTTGCCTCATGTATATAGAGACCAGCTCTTCCCCTTTCACATTTAGTTGATATGCAGATTATTAAGCAACAACATTCACTTCCGGTGGGAGACTTGGTTTCACACCTCTTCTCAACATCGTCCGAACAACGTCATGGATCACTCTTCCCATCCTCCATTCGCTGTCTCATCGCCGGCCCGTCGGGATGTGGAAAAACCAATCTTCTGCTTACCCTCATCACCTCCTTAAACGGAGTGCGCTTTCAAAATATCTATATTTTTGCCAAATCGCTGTATCAACCGCTGTATGTGTTCTTGGAACAGGTCATGTCAGGTCTGCGCAACATGGGCTACTTCACATTCGCAGCACACGAAGATGTCATTTCTCCAGACAATGTTCGCCCCCATTCGCTTATGATTTTTGACGATGTGGCCACAGAACGACAGGGTATTATTCAGGCTTACTTTAGCATGGGACGTCATAAATATATTGATTGTTTTTATCTCGCTCAAACCTATTCGCGAATACCAAAACAGTTAATTCGTGACAATGCCAACGTGATTGTTCTCTTCCGACAGGATGAGCGCAACATGCATCACGTCTACGATGACCACGTGAACCCAGACATGATCTTTCAAGCCTTTACACATTTGTGTGCCATGTGTTGGAACGCTCATCACTTGTTATTGTTATTGATAAGCAGAGCAACATCAACAATGGACGCTACCGCATGGGATTTGATCATTTCATTCGTATTTAAGTAGCTGCATTGCTTTTCTGAACATCATTAGTCCAGATGTCATGGCGACAACAGGGAGTCAATTAAAAAAGCACATAATCCGTGCACGAAATAGCATTCGACAAAAGTTTCGCTATCTAAAACGTGCACATGCCGACAGTGAACTGTTTGTCGAAAAACATTTGAAGTCACCTCTGGAAGCTGTGTTGAAAGGAACATCAAAACCTAGTACACGCTCAAAAGAAACACAAACAATTGAAGAGGAGGAAGAAAATGATGAAGAACCTGAAGATGTTTTTTCTCCATTGCTTCCGTCTTCTGGCTCCAAAGAATCACCGCTGCCCCAGTTTTTGAAAACATCAATAATTGCTGAAACACCCACTAGAGCCAAAGAAAAGCAGCCTACTCTTAAAGAAATATTGAATACGCCCGAACAATATGTGCGGTTAAAATCCATTTTACTACAAAATTATGGTGCGTTGGTTACTCCCTTCCTTGAAGATCTTTTTACTAAGAAAACTGATACTACCTATGGTGTTCGCTATGAAAACAATAGATTTCGAATTGGCGATTCACCAATCAAGATAAGTGACAATGTTTTGATTGTTAAAACAGTTCGTTATAAATTGACGCCAGGTCTTTTAGAACTTTTATTTTCACGTACACCTTCTACCGAGGACTATGATAAAGAAGATCTTGAAAAGTATAAAGACATCTTGATGGCTACAAATGGTTTTAGACGTAATTATAAACGTTCTGAAGCAGTAAATGCTAATAAGAGCTTCAAATATAAAACCATCATATCAAAATTGTTTCCCACCTATGCAAGTGTTCGCCGTGCAAATTCAGCGTCCGGTATCACGTTTAATACTTTGAAACCATTCATCGATTTCGCCTATTGGAACAATCCAAATAAGTTGGTTAAACGTCTGCAACTGTTGCGTGCATCAGAACAGGCTGGTCATACCGGACACGAGGCGGAAGTTTTAGAAATAGAAGAGGAGCTTCGTCATGCTGGCATTATTGTCTAATGAGTCAACGTGTTCATACACCCTCGCCTGTTAAGGCTGGCATTGCTCGCGAGTTGCATAGACCAGCTCGTCGTCTCTACCATCGTCGTCATGTCATCACACGGGGCGTTGACGATCTTTGGCAAGCTGATCTGGTTGAAATGATTCCCTATGCCAAAGCTAACAACGGGGTCAACTATCTGCTCACCGTCATCGACGTTTATTCCAAAATGGCCTTTGTTGAACCTGTTCGGAATAAATCTGCACAACTGGTCACCGCTGCATTCAAGACCATCGTTCAGCGGTCAAGACGACAACCTCGTTTGCTTCAAACAGATCAAGGCAAAGAATTTTTCAACAAGACTTTTTCCGCTTATCTCAAATCACTTGACATCCATCACTATTCCACTTTTAGCAATCTAAAGGCAAGTGTTGTAGAACGTTTCAACCGCACACTCAAGACGCGCATGTGGGAACAATTTACAGCAAGAGGATCCTATCGCTGGCTTGAACTTGTAGGCGACCTGGTGACACGTTACAACAACACTAAACATAGAACCATCAAAATGAAACCACGCCTTGTAACCAAGAACATTGCGCAATTGGATCGCATTCATCACAAAATCAAAACAGTAGATCCACGACGTCATCAATTACGTATTGGTGATTATGTGCGCATCAGTAAACATAAAACAATCTTCGCCAAAGGATACACACCAAACTGGAGCACAGAAATATTTCGTATTCGCAAGGTAAAACTTTCTAATCCAGTTGTTTATTTACTTGATGACCTCAACAAGCAGCCAATCCAAGGAGGATTCTACATGGAGGAACTGCAAAGGACGCAATATCCCAAGCATTATCTTGTTGAAAAAATTGTACAAAAACGTGGCAATAAACTTTTTGTTAAGTGGCTAGGTTTTAATGCCACATATAATTCATGGATTAATAAATCAGATCTGGTGTACACCTTCTTGTTTTTATTTCATGTCGAGCTGGCCGACTCAACATGCTATGCGATTTGTATCCTACCCCCACCCTACCATTTACAGGAAATACTACTCCAGATTCATTGACGTTTGTTTACCATTGAGCACATTCAACAACCAGTTTATTCCCCCTCTCTCTCTCTCTCAATTCCATTCACTACTCCAGATACCATTGAAGTTTGTTTATCATTGAGCGCTTTCAACCCCATCTTGTTTGTCTCTCAGACCCATTCACACCTAACCAACCTACCACGTCAGGGTTCAACAACCACCGCCATCCACCGCCATTCATGTTTTCCATTCAAAACACTCCCGTCCATGACCTACCTCACATCCCGTAATCTGCTGTGACGTCACACACACACACCAGTTGACCGTTCAAATCTGACGAATCATTCACCGACAAAGATTCGGAAACCTTCGGCAACACTCGGATCTCATCGGGCATAAGGCAAAGCTATATAGCCCAGGATAATATCAGAGAAGGCGCTCAGTCCAAGAGAGAGACTGGGTCGAGGAGGGTCTCGTGCAGAGCCTCTTCCATCCTTCCCCCCTCGTCCCCCACCCCACCCTTCCCTCCCCCTCCCTCCCCCACCCTCCCTCCCCACCCCCACTCCTCCCCCTCCACCCACACCCCCTCAAACCGGTTCCTGGACCCTCCAAGGTTTGTTTACCTTCCGGGGTCCCGGCGACCTTGGGGGTCAATGACCTACCTCAAGGTCATTGATCATGACCTACCTCAAGGTCATTGACTTTGCCACGCCCCCCTCATTTGCATAAATAACGGTATTTGAAGCAGAACCCTCCTTGCTCCTCTACTTATGTAAATAGGTGTTCGAACGTTCTTTCATAAATCCAATTTAAGGGGCCCTTGGGGAGGGGAGAAATTCTGGAGGAAAAAAAATAGAAAATGTCCTGACTGTCTCACTCACTATCATCGCCCAGCCAAAACTATTGAAGTTAGAAACATGACATGTTGGGGATATGCTTTTTGTATGTCGATAACGTCTACTAAGGAAGGATTTTTGGATATTCAGGTTCTAAAGGGGTGTCAAGGGGGTTAAACCTGCATTTAATTGAATAACAATATATCACGAGTGGTTTTAATTTGGGGATGTGATACTCGGCATATTAACTAATGTTTAAAAGAATAAGCAGACACGTGTCTAAGTGTTTTTCGATGTGGCGGATATTATGATGTGAAAGGGGTGAAAAGTGGGGGTTGAAGAATTCTTAACGGAGAGTATACCTCTTAATCGACATAGGCGAGGAATTTGAAACTTGGCGAAAATATATCTGCTTAAAAAGATAAGTAAATAGGTGTTCGACCGTTCTTCCATAAATCCAATTTAAGGGGCCCATGGGGTGGGGAGTGAAATTCTGGGAAAAAGGAAAGAAAGTGTCCTAACTGACAGACCATCAAACCTAGGGGGGAAAATTAAAAATTAGTCAATAGATATTCAGCCGTTTTTTTTTCATAAATCCAATTTAAGGGGTCCATGGGGAGAGGTGTAATCCTGGAAAAAGGAAAGAAAGTGTCCTAACAGACTCACTCACTCTTTAAACTCAGGGGGAAAACAGCTTAATAAATAAGTAAATAGGCGTTCGACCGTTTTTGCATAAATCCAATTTAAGGGGCCCATGGGGAGGGGTAAAATTCTGGAAGAAAAACGTCTACTAAGGTAGGATTTTTGGATATTCAAGTTCTAAAGGGGTGTTAAGCGTGACGTTGGGGAGACTTTGATATTTATGTGCCATTGTTGTGCTATAGTGTCTTTATTGTGTGATTGTTTACGGTCTTTACCAAATTATTATCATTATTATTCAAAATTAAACGATAAATCAAACATAGCATTCATGATTGAGACGTGTACTCTTTACAACTACAATATTCGCGGGCGAAGCTGCGACGGGTAATGCTATTAATAATAATAATAATAATAATAATAATAATAATAATAATTCCAAATCAGTCCCCTGTCACAAGTGCACGAGTGTAGTTGAACTTGCTCGCGGCTGCAGGGCAGAGAAGTAACCTCTACCATCAAAATCGGCCATTTATTACCATATAGTCACCCCAAACACACAAATTTCCGGAGTTCTAACACATTTTAGCATTTCACCGAACATCATATAGATCACAACTAACATATACCGACAAGTTGCAATACCACTACTGCAACTAAATAAGTGTACATATTGTAAATATTTTCAAACATGGATGTTATAGCCTAAGTGTAATGGATCTGATGATGATCGATTGACGATCGAAACTAGTCGTCCTATTGTATTTATTAATCTCATGTATTAATTTTTTCAGGATAAGGGTATAACCCAACTACCGTAGTTTGGGTACATTCGTGTTGACCGACTGAAAAGCACCAAACTTCTGTTTACTATGGCAACACTGAAACATGGCTTCAAACCACATAATATTAGGTTGTATCATAAGTAATGTCACTTTTAGCTACTTTCAATTTTTGCAAAAAGTGCCAGTAGACTTATGAGATATACACGGGCATAAAGTTGTCTGTTTGAGTGTGCATGTCAGTGTGTCCCCGTCCCAAAGTGGTGTTGTTTTTCTGGTGGTATTTTGAAGGATTGATTCACTGGGAGTTTGTTCCAAACGGGCGTGCAGTCAATGCGAATCTTTTATTCTCAACAACTGGAACGAGTTCATGAAATTTTGCTACGGAGATAATCGAGAGTTCTCTTTCGGCAGAACAATGCAAGACCTCATACTGCACCAATAACCAAGGGGAAAAAATCAGGAATTGAGAGGAGTAGACCTGCTACCACACCCAGCATACAGCCCTGAGTTTGCACCTCCAGATTACCATCTTTTTCGATCCATGGCCCATTTATTGCGTGAAAGAAATTACGAAAACCAAGCTGTGGAAGTGGGTCTTGCCGAATTCTTCGCATCAAAACTGGTACCGTCGCAGGGTAGGAAATCTCGCTGAAAGATGGCTCAAGACCATAGGATCTGATGGCCACTACTCTGAAGAATAGTTTAATTTCTTGTCAGAAAAATTTTCAAATAAACTTTTCTATAAAAAAAACGACATTACTTTAAGAGACATCCCCTATAATATGTCCTTTTGTTGTTTTCCAGGTCACAATGGGCTGTCTAGACATATGGAACTCTTACCGTGTGAGTTACTTGACTCTAACAGTGATAGCGGGCCTGTCCGTCATTTTATCCAATTTGTTTATTATTTATTCGATTGTTCGGAGCTGGCGAAGGATTAACAAGACCAGAAGTAAAATATCCACACTACTACTTCTGAATCTCTCCGCGGTGGATGTGCTGTTCGGGATATCCTCTGTCATATTCAGTTTGCCCCACTATCTGTGAAACTTGCAGGAATATCTGCAGTTCAACTTTGCTCCATGTATATTGAATCTCAGCCTGCTATCGGCAGGGATCTACGCATCCTCCTTTACAATGGTGAGCATCACCATTGATAGATACATCGCAGTTGCACACCCTTTAAAATACGGACAGCTACTTGATATCAGGTGAGTACAAATTTTATTGATTTTTGATTGAATAATGTGTGTTTGTCTACCCCTTATTATTCCCGTTCCAACGGGGACAGGGATGAGATGCAATGAAAGTCTATGAGGCTGATGGTTTTTACGGCCGGATGTCTTTCCGGACGCCAACCTCATGAGATGAGTTAATGGGGAATGGAATAAATGAAACTGGTTAGGGGTGTGGAAGGAAGCGACCGTTGCCTGTCAGAAGGTACCGTCCTAGCAATTGCATGGAGTTGAAAATGGGGAAAATTACGGAAAACTATTTCATGGACGACTGACGGTGGGGCTCGAACCCACGCCTACTGAGTCCACATAGAGCTTAGCCCTATGTCCTAACGCTGCACGTTAGTGAGCGCAGCTACCGCTGTCGGTTTTCTCTCCATGAAAACAGGAGGAATAGAAGAGCTAGAGAAAAAGAAAAGACGAATTCTATTAATATTTTAGGAGCCATTGAAAACTGAAGATAGGGAGTTTAGACACACGAAGAACGCAGACCTTTACCAGAATAAAGAAACGGATAGAGAGTATGGTTCCAAGGTCATAAAATGAGAATGGATAACACCAGGCTAACAAAACAAATCTTGAATCATGTTTACATTAGTAAGAATGGTAATCAATGTATGCAGAGTATAAAGAAGAATAAGGAAGAAATGGGAATAACAGCAGACATAATACAGGACAGAAGATAATACAAAATATCACGGGTTCCCAGGTGAATGAAAGGGAGTGAGTACATCGCATGGTAACATCTGGACCGAAGAGAGGAGGAAAAATCAAAGTGGAGCAAAGAAGATAGTAGTGGGAGAAACTGGATCCGAACACAGTCCTTATATGGTCATGTCAAGGTCATCCACTTTTTGCACCTGTGGCCACAGGTGTGTGGGCGGGGGCGGGGGAGTGGGGAGGGGGCGGGGGAGGGGGAGTGGGGAGGTGGAGGGGGAGCGGGGATGGGCATGGCGGAGAGCTCCGCAGAGGCTGACGACTGTCAGCCAACTATGCTCTTGATGGGAGCAGTCTCTGTGTATATGCAAGAGGCTGGTAGCCTGCGGGCTTGAGCCGAGCAGTAGCGAGGCCAGTCGAGGTCAGCCGAAGCTGGTATAGCTCGAGGCAGTATGACGTACTGAGTGGTGGGAAGCTGGCTGGACTGGCGCGCTCAACTTGTGTGTGTAAATGAGATTTGTTGACAGCCTGAGGGGTTAACTGCCGCGTGCCAGTCTTGGCAGACAGGAGAAAGCGGAACCTTATTTTCTTGTTTGGAGCTGAGTGGGAGTGAAGGGAGGTGAGTGAAGCCAAGTGGGTGTTTGTTCCCCTTGAGCCAACTCTTTAAGGAAGAGTGATTAATTCCAGGTCACGTACCAACCATGCACTCAGTCAAGATCAATAGCAATGCATTGGTGTCAGTAAGCTTATGTAACCTGTATTGAGGTAGACCATGGTTAATGTACAGTCTGCACAAATGTAACTTCTTTTTATTTAATACCACCTTGCAATTATGAGTATAGAAGAAGAAGAATCATACAAATGAAAACGTTCCTATGATTTTTCAGATAAATGTTGGATTATTATTTCTTACACACCCATGCTAGTCTCTTTTCCAATCCATATGAGAACTGGTGCTGAAAAAATGGATTTGAATTTCATCTCAGCGAACTTTAAAAATAAATAGTTAAGTGGAAGTAAAAGCTTTTGTGCCTCTCCTTTTTTTTCTGGGCTGGAGACCAGCTCTAGGACTTAAGCCTAGAGGCAAAGTTAACACGCACACGCACATACATACACACACATATACATAAGCTTATAGAGAAATTAATTTCACATCAAAAGCTTTTTTTTCATTCACATGAAGGCTTACAGAGATGTTAATCTCATGCCATAGGCCTTCTTATTTACACACAGGTTTATAGAAATATTAATGATGGGTAAAGACATTCCTTCTCGACGATCCTTGGTTTGTCGGGAAGAGAGAATAGCTTGCATGAGAGGATATATGTGTATGATATAGGAAATCAGTACTGTTTGGAATAATTATATCCGTTCTATTCCCATCATCAGCTAGACATCTCGTTAAAAACTTTGCTCTGGCACACTGAGAACACCAGTACATCGCTTCCTTGTCAAGGTCATGCAATAAGGATCTATAATTATCATGTCTAACATAAAATGTTATATTATGTGTTCCGTTAGATGTAGGAGGGGGGTCATCTGAAGCATCACTGCTACTAGTATCTTCATCCAATGACAATGATAAACCTCTTTGTAAAATAAAACATTTCAGACACATAATATAACAGTGATCAACGTTTCCGTCTTCAAATATGTCTGATGTAGGCCTACCTGGTATATGATAGTCAGGAATATATGTCACACACGGGAATTTTTGAAATTGACGAGGAAAGGCAATGATATCGCCTTTGTTGTCTCCCATTGTGTAGTGCAGTCTATAGTCATATCGAGTTGTGTCAGGCGTTATAAAATATTGTAGCGGCCACTCCCTAATAACACTGTTTAAGTAATTTGTATAAGTATTAGTACGTCGAAATGTGGCATAGTCTCTATTATAATGTATAGTTCGATGTCCATGACTAGTTGGATAAGTCCAGGTGTCAGGCGACAACAAATATTGTTTCATCTGTTGGTTTGAGGAAGTCATTGTTGCAGAGTTAGAATGATGAATAGTAAGATGGATAAAACGAGATATAATTACCGTACAGTAGATTTGCTGATTCGTACACGTTTGTTTCCTCCAAGTGCACACCACTGGATGACAGTACCCATTGAGGTGTTCACTCTCTTTTATACCCTAAACCAAGGATAACTGAAAGCTGTTTTGTTGAAAGGTTAAAGGTTATTTAATTCTAATAGTAAAAACAGGATATAGTTTCAAGGAAATCACCTTGACGGATAGTATATATTCGATGTAAGTGGTACCTACAATCATGCTTGCATCACATCTCTAGTCATGTGAACATTATTACTCTGCTCTGTAAAAGGTGAGACAACGCTTTTTTAATTCTCTTGTTTTGATAAAATATTGAACAAACCACTAGCAGCATTAACAACTGCTAAAGGCAACTCCATAACACTACAAAATGTTCTCACGATACCTGCTACAATCAAAGTAAGGTGTCCAGAACAGCTCTAAGTGCTACAATTGTGGAGGAACATATGTGATGTCTTACCATGATCACAGCTATATTAAAAACGATCATAAAACGCAGGCAGTTGAAAGTAAAATAACATTTATTGGTAAACATTCCAGCCCTCATATCCCTTCAAGTTTCATAGACTACTCTCAACAAGATCGTGGCTCTAACGCACATATTACAAATTCAGCACTTGGCCACAGCTACAATATAAACATAAAATTCCTTACAACTACTCTCATCAAACATCACAAAAAACTTTAAACACTTGCAATTAAACAACATAAATTTCAACTAACAAACCCAGTCTCTAGCCCGTGGTATAATCTGCCTGAGGGTTCAAGGCCATCTCTGCCCACTCGGGATGATGTACCATGGACTAGGGAATCACAAACACACCCAACTACTTAGAACCTACACTAAATAACTATGAGTGAGGTCGAATAAAGTTACAAAATAAAGTACGGTAAGAGTGGATAGGCCATCACTCCTCTTAATTTGAACTTTCATGAGTAACTATGAAACTTCTAAACTAGGCAGCATTTAATTTCAACCAAGCCCAAGCGGGGATTCATTTCAACATCAAATTTACCCTTTACAAAACTACCAATTACAATAAAATCGTCATATGCAGAGTAAAAACCAACAGTTGATTATGCCACGCCTGGCAGCCATTTGTATTGTATCATACGACCAATCACAATCCACTTAGACTAAAATACTCCCAGCTCATTACATATGCAGCAAACGCACAGCTCAACAACTAATCATAGCCGCCCTCACAAAAAACACACCTACACCTCATTATAAATTCAAATCCTGTTACAAAACACGCCTTCCAAGTACCCATTACTCACTCTAACCGCAGTCAAGACACACCCCGTGGTGCTGCAGGCTATCTACTCCAGTTGCAGGGCACGGCTGATCCTTAGCAGACTGTGGGTTCGATATCAACACACAATTTTTACAGCACTTCATTCCTCTGTCTTCAACTCACTTGTCTCTCATATTAAGTACAAAGAATGAACATTTTGGCTCAATTTGATTCGTGAGTAATATGATCTATGCTACATATCTCCATATCCAAACCTTTCCCAATAGGATATAGGGTAATAGAACAGCATACAAAATAAAAAATATAACATCAAATATATACATTTATTCAATAAGGTAATATACATACAATGTAAAATAAACTTCAATTATCTTTTACCAATCCCATTGCAAACAGCGATACAAAGATTTAGACATACAAATCCATATTTACAGTGTTGAATGTCCCCAAGGTAAACTTGAAATGCCATCACTTAGCCATGAGCGTTTATTGTCGAACGAAAATAAAGTTCGTTTCATTTGTTCGACAAGAAACACACGATGACTTTGGGAGTGTAGTCGCAATTGTTTTTGTAACAGAGATGTACCATTAAACAATTCATCTCGGTAGCGTTCGATACTTAATGAACGGACAACATTGGAACGTACCCCTTTTGCCTTACAAACCTGACGGGACGTTTCTGTATTGTAACAATACATTTTTGGAGCTAAACCTATAAATTCCGTCATAAGATTAATACCACATTCATCCTTTAAAAGTCCTAACACTTTTGAATTTCTAGGTAATATTCCAAACACGTTTTCGCTAGGAAACGAAGATGTGTCAAACTGCATAAAATGCTTACTCATTACAAGATAGGGATCTTCATTTTTGATATGATAGACAAAACTATCAGTGTCACTGTAAATTAGTGAGACATTACCAAAATGATTTCGAGCAAATCCATAGTGAAATGCATACATGTGTAATTTTGAATACTCCAAAATACACATGCCCAAGAATATAGGTTTATTATAAAATATTTCCACTTTGTTTAATTCAATGGTAGCCAAATCATTTTCAATAATCTTGATAGACCTAAAATTGGGTTTTGCAATTAACTTACGTGCACCCCATCCACCCTCCCAAGAATTTACTAAATGAATTACTCGATGATTGCGAATATCCTCCATACTTTTTCCATAACATGCGTTATTCATCAGCTTAAAAAAGTTCATCTCAAATGGTTGTGTTGCACGTTGCCGATGCTGTGTGTTCAAGTCCATATATGACTTCAGCCATACACTTTGTGCAAATGAAATAATACGATGAACTTTTACAAGTCTCATACCATAAACTATGCATTGTAAGAGCATCTGAATGTGTATGACATATTTCTTTTTAGAATACAAGGTTCCCATCAATTTTGTTTGTTTAGATTTTGAACCAGGAGGGATCATGCGCTCAAGACAAAATGGAAAATCAGAATGGTCATTGTGTAGATGTGCAGGGTAATCTATGTCGATTTCGAGAACGTACCCACGGTTTGGATCACGTCCAGCCATTTCAATGTCAAATTGCTCAATTTCCTGATTTGTCAACCATACAAAATCTCCGTATGGAAGTGGTTGAGACATTGCATAACCATAAAGGTTATTGACGTCGAAATGCATGAGGTAGGAGGTAGGCTGTTCAGGTTTATACAAAGACATGTATAGATTATTTGCCTGAACATGCTTCTTGTTGAGAGAAACAAATCCACCTCTTATCCCCTTTTCAAAAAACAAAAGCATATCAACATCAGTGAGCAGATCCAATTCAATATTTGTATACCGGAGCATTGCATCCCAGGAATAACCCGGACCTGTATAATAGTGACAGGGATCAAGTCCATATATTTTGAGACACATGTGACGAAATTTTTCAAACACATCAGTGAGTAAAAGTGTGTCTACAGTAAGGTATAGATCTGCATATTGACCTAACGTTGTAATACCAAATGTGGACCAAACATTACAGGCGTGACGATAATCTTCATCTGAAATTGGTTCATTGTTTAACGTGTTGAAAAAGGCAGATTCATCAGGTAAACGTGATTCGCTTAACGATGCCCAGCTATTAACATAATTATAGGGAAAAATACCTTTTTGAATGCATAACTGAAAATGATCAGAATTTGGAAAAAATTCAAAAAGGTATTTTTCCCTATAATTATGTTAATAGCTGGGCATCGTTAAGCGAATCACGTTTACCTGATGAATCTGCCTTTTTCAACACGTTAAACAATGAACCAATTTCAGATGAAGATTATCGTCACGCCTGTAATGTTTGGTCCACATTTGGTATTACAACGTTAGGTCAATATGCAGATCTATACCTTACTGTAGACACACTTTTACTCACTGATGTGTTTGAAAAATTTCGTCACATGTGTCTCAAAATATATGGACTTGATCCCTGTCACTATTATACAGGTCCGGGTTATTCCTGGGATGCAATGCTCCGGTATACAAATATTGAATTGGATCTGCTCACTGATGTTGATATGCTTTTGTTTTTTGAAAAGGGGATAAGAGGTGGATTTGTTTCTCTCAACAAGAAGCATGTTCAGGCAAATAATCTATACATGTCTTTGTATAAACCTGAACAGCCTACCTCCTACCTCATGCATTTCGACGTCAATAACCTTTATGGTTATGCAATGTCTCAACCACTTCCATACGGAGATTTTGTATGGTTGACAAATCAGGAAATTGAGCAATTTGACATTGAAATGGCTGGACGTGATCCAAACCGTGGGTACGTTCTCGAAATCGACATAGATTACCCTGCACATCTACACAATGACCATTCTGATTTTCCATTTTGTCTTGAGCGCATGATCCCTCCTGGTTCAAAATCTAAACAAACAAAATTGATGGGAACCTTGTATTCTAAAAAGAAATATGTCATACACATTCAGATGCTCTTACAATGCATAGTTTATGGTATGAGACTTGTAAAAGTTCATCGTATTATTTCATTTGCACAAAGTGTATGGCTGAAGTCATATATGGACTTGAACACACAGCATCGGCAACGTGCAACACAACCATTTGAGATGAACTTTTTTAAGCTGATGAATAACGCATGTTATGGAAAAAGTATGGAGGATATTCGCAATCATCGAGTAATTCATTTAGTAAATTCTTGGGAGGGTGGATGGGGTGCACGTAAGTTAATTGCAAAACCCAATTTTAGGTCTATCAAGATTATTGAAAATGATTTGGCTACCATTGAATTAAACAAAGTGGAAATATTTTATAATAAACCTATATTCTTGGGCATGTGTATTTTGGAGTATTCAAAATTACACATGTATGCATTTCACTATGGATTTGCTCGAAATCATTTTGGTAATGTCTCACTAATTTACAGTGACACTGATAGTTTTGTCTATCATATCAAAAATGAAGATCCCTATCTTGTAATGAGTAAGCATTTTATGCAGTTTGACACATCTTCGTTTCCTAGCGAAAACGTGTTTGGAATATTACCTAGAAATTCAAAAGTGTTAGGACTTTTAAAGGATGAATGTGGTATTAATCTTATGACGGAATTTATAGGTTTAGCTCCAAAAATGTATTGTTACAATACAGAAACGTCCCGTCAGGTTTGTAAGGCAAAAGGGGTACGTTCCAATGTTGTCCGTTCATTAAGTATCGAACGCTACCGAGATGAATTGTTTAATGGTACATCTCTGTTACAAAAACAATTGCGACTACACTCCCAAAGTCATCGTGTGTTTCTTGTCGAACAAATGAAACGAACTTTATTTTCGTTCGACAATAAACGCTCATGGCTAAGTGATGGCATTTCAAGTTTACCTTGGGGACATTCAACACTGTAAATATGGATTTGTATGTCTAAATCTTTGTATCGCTGTTTGCAATGGGATTGGTAAAAGATAATTGAAGTTTATTTTACATTGTATGTATATTACCTTATTGAATAAATGTATATATTTGATGTTATATTTTTTATTTTGTATGCTGTTCTATTACCCTATATCCTATTGGGAAAGGTTTGGATATGGAGATATGTAGCATAGATCATATTACTCACGAATCAAATTGAGCCAAAATGTTCATTCTTTGTACTTAATATGAGAGACAAGTGAGTTGAAGACAGAGGAATGAAGTGCTGTAAAAATTGTGTGTTGATATCGAACCCACAGTCTGCTAAGGATCAGCCGTGCCCTGCAACTGGAGTAGATAGCCTGCAGCACCACGGGGTGTGTCTTGACTGCGGTTAGAGTGAGTAATGGGTACTTGGAAGGCGTGTTTTGTAACAGGATTTGAATTTATAATGAGGTGTAGGTGTGTTTTTTGTGAGGGCGGCTATGATTAGTTGTTGAGCTGTGCGTTTGCTGCATATGTAATGAGCTGGGAGTATTTTAGTCTAAGTGGATTGTGATTGGTCGTATGATACAATACAAATGGCTGCCAGGCGTGGCATAATCAACTGTTGGTTTTTACTCTGCATATGACGATTTTATTGTAATTGGTAGTTTTGTAAAGGGTAAATTTGATGTTGAAATGAATCCCCGCTTGGGCTTGGTTGAAATTAAATGCTGCCTAGTTTAGAAGTTTCATAGTTACTCATGAAAGTTCAAATTAAGAGGAGTGATGGCCTATCCACTCTTACCGTACTTTATTTTGTAACTTTATTCGACCTCACTCATAGTTATTTAGTGTAGGTTCTAAGTAGTTGGGTGTGTTTGTGATTCCCTAGTCCATGGTACATCATCCCGAGTGGGCAGACAAGGCCTTGAACCCTCAGGCAGATTATACCACGGGCTAGAGACTGGGTTTGTTAGTTGAAATTTATGTTGTTTAATTGCAAGTGTTTAAAGTTTTTTGTGATGTTTGATGAGAGTAGTTGGAAGGAATTTTATGTTTATATTGTAGCTGTGGCCAAGTGCTGAATTTGTAATATGTGCGTTAGAGCCACGATCTTGTTGAGAGTAGTCTATGAAACTTGAGGGGATATGAGGGCTGGAATGTTTACCAATAAATGTTATTTTACTTTCAACTGCCTGCGTTTTATGATCGTTTTTAATATAGCTGTGATCATGGTAAGACATCACATATGTTCCTCCACAATTGTAGCACTTAGAGCTGTTCTGGACACCTTACTTTGATTGTAGCAGGTATCGTGAGAACATTTTGTAGTGTTATGGAGTTGCCTTTAGCAGTTGTTAATGCTGCTAGTGGTTTGTTCAATATTTTATCAAAACAAGAGAATTAAAAAAGCGTTGTCTCACCTTTTACAGAGCAGAGTAATAATGTTCACATGACTAGAGATGTGATGCAAGCATGATTGTAGGTACCACTTACATCGAATATATACTATCCGTCAAGGTGATTTCCTTGAAACTATATCCTGTTTTTACTATTAGAATTAAATAACCTTTAACCTTTCAACAAAACAGCTTTCAGTTATCCTTGGTTTAGGGTATAAAAGAGAGTGAACACCTCAATGGGTACTGTCATCCAGTGGTGTGCACTTGGAGGAAACAAACGTGTACGAAACAGCAAATCTACTGTACGGTAATTATATCTCGTTTTATCCATCTTACTATTCATCATTCTAACTCTGCAACAATGACTTCCTCAAACCAACAGATGAAACAATATTTGTTGTCGCCTGACACCTGGACTTATCCAACTAGTCATGGACATCGAACTATACATTATAATAGAGACTATGCCACATTTCGACGTACTAATACTTATACAAATTACTTAAACAGTGTTATTAGGGAGTGGCCGCTACAATATTTTATAACGCCTGACACAACTCGATATGACTATAGACTGCACTACACAATGGGAGACAACAAAGGCGATATCATTGCCTTTCCTCGTCAATTTCAAAAATTCCCGTGTGTGACATATATTCCTGACTATCATATACCAGGTAGGCCTACATCAGACATATTTGAAGACGGAAACGTTGATCACTGTTATATTATGTGTCTGAAATGTTTTATTTTACAAAGAGGTTTATCATTGTCATTGGATGAAGATACTAGTAGCAGTGATGCTTCAGATGACCCCCCTCCTACATCTAACGGAACACATAATATAACATTTTATGTTAGACATGATAATTATAGATCCTTATTGCATGACCTTGACAAGGAAGCGATGTACTGGTGTTCTCAGTGTGCCAGAGCAAAGTTTTTAACGAGATGTCTAGCTGATGATGGGAATAGAACGGATATAATTATTCCAAACAGTACTGATTTCCTATATCATACACATATATCCTCTCATGCAAGATATTCTCTCTTCCCGACAAACCAAGGATCGTCGAGAAGGAATGTCTTTACCCATCATTAATATTTCTATAAACCTGTGTGTAAATAAGAAGGCCTATGGCATGAGATTAACATCTCTGTAAGCCTTCATGTGAATGAAAAAAAAAGCTTTTGATGTGAAATTAATTTCTCTATAAGCTTATGTATATGTGTGTGTATGTATGTGCGTGTGCGTGTTAACTTTGCCTCTAGGCTTAAGTCCTAGAGCTGGTCTCCAGCCCAGAAAATAAAGGAGAGGCACAAAAGCTTTTACTTCCACTTAACTATTTATTTTTAAAGTTCGCTGAGATGAAATTCAAATCCATTTTTTCAGCACCAGTTCTCATATGGATTGGAAAAGAGACTAGCATGGGTGTGTAAGAAATAATAATCCAACATTTATCTGAAAAATCATAGGAACGTTTTCATTTGTATGATTCTTCTTCTTCTATACTCATAATTGCAAGGTGGTATTAAATTAAAAGAAGTTACATTTGTGCAGACTGTACATTAACCATGGTCTACCTCAATACAGGTTACATAAGCTTACTGACACCAATGCATTGCTATTGATCTTGACTGAGTGCATGGTTGGTACGTGACCTAGAATTAATCACTCTTCCTTAAAGAGTTGGCTCAAGGGGAACAAACACCCACTTGGCTTCACTCACCTCCCTTCACTCCCACTCAGCTCCAAACAAGAAAATAAGGTTCCGCTTTCTCCTGTCTGCCAAGACTGGCACGCGGCAGTTAACCCCTCAGGCTGTCAACAAATCTCATTTACACACACAAGTTGAGCGCGCCAGTCCAGCCAGCTTCCCACCACTCAGTACGTCATACTGCCTCGAGCTATACCAGCTTCGGCTGACCTCGACTGGTCTCGCTACTGCTCGGCTCAAGCCCGCAGGCTACCAGCCTCTTGCATATACACAGAGACTGCTCCCATCAAGAGCATAGTTGGCTGACAGTCGTCAGCCTGTGCGGAGCTCTCCGCCATGCCCATCCCCGCTCCCCCTCCACCTCCCCACTCCCCCTCCCCCGCCCCCTCCCCACTCCCCCGCCCCCGCCCACACACCTGTGGCCACAGGTGCAAAAAGTGGATGACCTTGACATGACCATATAAGGACTGTGTTCGGATCCAGTTTCTCCCACTACTGAAGATTATTGGAAAACAAGAAAAGAAACAGAAACAAACGAAAATGACTGCAGTGGTTTTTTTTACGTGGCCCTAAGATGGCCAAGGTTTAGACAATAATAGATTAATTGGGAAAGTTGGGAATACGTAGGAAAACAAGATGTTCATCAATGAACATATAGCCTGCTTTCTCCTAAAGGTATGAGTATAGTTATAACTCTTTGTTTTTATCAAAGAGTATAATAGCATCATTTCTTGGTTGAAGACCTTAGATACTATTTACCTCTACCAAACACCACAACCTCAAAAAAAAAACTCCTACCATCATTGAACGAAGGAAGAATGAAAGAAAGAAAGAAAGAAAGAAAGAAAGAAAGAAAGAAAGAAAGAAAGGAAGAAAGAAAGATAAGAAGTATCTCAAGAATGTTATGGATCTGGAGACATAATCGACCGGACTGTCGGTGTGGTTCAGCGGTAACGTTCTCGTTGCTGGGCCCTAGGTTAGAGGTTCGTATCCTGGCGCATTCAGCTGGCATTTGAGGGTGCACAAATGCGAGGGAACCGTGTCAGTAGATGTACTGGCACGTTAAAGATCCCCTTCGGAGCAAAATTCCGGCACCCCGGCGTCCCTAAAAGCCACAGTAGTTAAAAGGGACGTAAAACCAATAACATTATTATTATTATTATTACTTAATCGACCTGACGTGGGCAACATCCAACTTTGAGTTGAGGCATGTGTTTACACGTCTGGCTGTGAATGGCTTTCACCACCGTATTAATTAATATCCTGAACTAGCACGAAATGCTAGAGTTCGGGTACTATGTAAAATCGTTTTGTTCTTTAGCTCAAATAACATTTTCAAATAACGCACAATAGGCTCTTACAAAACCTTTAAAATAAAAAGTAACAAGAAGTTCCGTGAAGAACTATACAGCCTGCTTTTCATGCCAATGATTAATCTACAGTATATGAACCTATCTAGAATAATGACGAAATTAAGTTGGTAATATCGAAATATCCAAATAGTTCAAAATATACCTGGTATAATGTAGCCTAATAGAGCACTACAGTTGGCAGCCCTGGTGACTGAATATATTCTTAGTTCCATCTCTTAAGGTACAGAATACAAAAATTTGGTTGAAGTCCAATGGACGTTACATGCAGTTAGACACTGGATCTATCAGCACGCGTAAAAGCATGTTGCCAACAATACCATGCGTGTGCTGGTCAGAAATAATCTGAATTATTATGATATCTTGTTGTGCCAATTTTGGATGAAATCCATTTGTTAGTATAGAAGTTACATGTATTTTAAAATTGGACATATCAGCAGGCATAGAATCATTTTGGCAGCACTGCCTTGTATTAATTACTCCAAATTAATCTAGAATATCAGGTGCTATACGTGTGCAAAGTATAGAGCTGTTGGCTTGCATACTTTCTGATATATTGATATTAGGGTAAAAAGAATATGGACAGCATTTATTAACAGTTGGCAGTCCTAATTGCTTTTAACAATACTTATAGTCATACGTGTGCAAAGTATAGAGCTGTTGGCTTGCATACTTTCTGATATATTGATATTAGGGTAAAAAGAATATGGACAGCATTTATTAACAGTTGGCAGTCCTAATTGCTTTTAACAATACTTATAGTCATATCTGTTATGGTACACATTGCACGTACGAAATTCGGTCGAAATCCAACTGATGTATAGAAGTGACATGTATATAAAAATTGGTACTATCAGCAGGCTTATAATCATGTTGGTAGAACTGACGTATATAAGTTACTCCAAATTAATCTAAAATGTCAGAATATACGTGTGCATAGTTTAAAGCTGTTGGCTTGCATACTTTCTGATATATTGGTATTTGGATAAAAAATAGAGAGAGCAATTATTAACAGTTGGCACCCCTGGTGGCTCTTAAGAATACGCTCAGTGATATCTGTTTATGTACACATATTACATACAACATTTGGTTGAAATCCAATTGATAGTGTAGAAGTTATATGCATTTAAACATTGGACCTATCAGAAGGCTTAAAATTATTTTGGCAACACTGTCATGGTTGGCCTCCTGGAAATTAAACTGGAATAGTATTATCTACATGTGTGCCAATTTTGGAATAGCTCCCCTGCATACCTTGCAAGATATCCAACATGGAGCTCAAATTTCTAGTGCGTTTTTTCAGCAGTTGGTAGCACTGACATCATTTTCAAATATGGACGTGAGCTATTCCGGTGCACATCTTTACTCATACTAAATTTGGTTTTGATTGCTGCAGCCGTTTAGGAGTTGATAGGGGGACACACACACACAGACAGAAGGACAGACAGACAGAAGGACAGACAGACAGACACACATTTTCCCGGATCGATCTCATAAGTCTACTTTTTCCTCATTTTTGCAAAATGCGAAAAGTAGGCTAAAAATGTAAGGTAGAATCATCTCGTCATTCTTCAAATTCGATGCGCATAGAATTCAAATGGTATGCTAATCAATGGAGTCCCACGTAGACCAGTCGAGACATCTAGTGGAGAAGTATCGAACAAGATAATCCTAACAGGGTGAGTGCATTCTAGCGGCCATAAAAAGAAACTTTTCAATAAAATCTGTAAGTTAATCTGTAGGCCGGCGTACTGTTCGCAGCCAGTTGGCCATGATAATTCCCTTTATTGCTCCTAGATGTCTCGTGCAAATCTGCTGGCGAATTTTGTTTCAATTAAATATATAATTTCCATTGTATTGTAATATGGACATTATAACGGTAAATTTTAAAACGTCTGAGTCATTACGAAACAATAAATATAGAACATTTCAAGCAAAAAAGACTAACTCTGATGGTGGTTGAACCTTAGCCATAAGAGTGAGAAGCCAACGCTTTACCACGCAGCCAAACGTGCCAACTAACATCGTCCGATATCAAATGACTTACATACAACGTGTTAGCAAATAATGATTTAGACTAAACGATTTCATCAGTGGAGTATATTATTTATATATAAGGCATTTCATACAAAGTTTATTTATTTTGTATCAGTACGCTATATTACATGCAATACTCAAATTAGTTAAATATAAGTCAGGCACAAGATATCCGCTGCCATCTTGCCTTGTTACTGAGACGGCTCAGTTTTTAAAATCACTTCTGCACTATAGCATTACAAAATAAACTTTTAATTTCGAACGTGCCTCTTCCTTTAGAATAGTTAAAACGATTCTCGGTTCTATAATCGGAACTGGTGGGTTCCATGATATGGATTATAAAGTTTGCATAATTCACACGGTCGACATCCTGAAATGGTACGGAGGATGAACTTGTAGTTCGGTCACAAGATGCATGCTATATGAAGGTATGTTGTTACCAAATTTGATAGAGATTGGATGATTTGTTTAGTCGTTATTTGATGTTACGTTTTGAACGTTTGAGTGGCCGCCATTCAGTTTTGGTAAAGATGGCGGCGATATAAAACATGACACTGAGATGCCATTTGCTAGTTCTACCTCTGACCAAATTTCGTTCAATTCGGTTTCACCGTGTTTGAATTGATAGGGGGGGGGGGCGACAAACATTCAGAGTACACAGACTCACACACAGACTCACACACACACACATACACACACACACAGAGACAGACACACAATTTTTGGCCCTGTGTAGATCTCATAAGTCTACTTTAATTTTTAGCAAAAATCGAAAGTAGGCTAAAAAAGTAATAAAGAAATGTATACCAAACTAAATAACTATAAGAAGCTCTCAGAAAATGAAGAATATTTTCTTATGTCACTTGGTCCAGATAAAATCGGAATGATTATCTAAACCATTTTATGTCCATTTTCATTAAACATTAAATTATTAACATTTGTCTCATAATAATTCCTACAGAGGTACCAAAAGGTGGAATATTGGCTATCATGGCCAGCAAATCCTCTAACATTTCCTGGGATTTTCCAGAAAGGGTTGCCGGGAGACCGCTGATGAACCTGACTCGATACACTTAGGCGAAACCCCGTAACAGAGCAGGCCCAAATAGAAAGAGAAACAAGCTGGGCTACAGCCCCAAGGCCAAACAACAAGTAATGCTCGAAGAACTGACAACGAAGTAAACGGATACCGGTAATAATCCACGGAGTTATTTTTATAAGATAAGCAACTTTTCTTCTTCTTCTTCTTCTTCATCTTATGCTGCTTCAAACGGGGTCAATGTTTCTGGCCGTTCTTTTCTACTATTTCCTGTCCCACACTTCATCTTCTTCTAACTTTTTCTATTTCAGGTCTTCATGAATATTGTCAGTCCATCTTGTTCTGGGTCTACCCCTATTTCTCGTTCCATCTACAACCAGATCCATAACTCTCCTCCCTACATAGCTTTCGCCCCTTCGCATATTATTCACATACCACAACAGTCTCTTCTACTGGATTTTCTTTGATGCTTCTGTCATTTTAACAGTTCCTCTGAATTTCCCATTTTTGATGTGGTACTTCTTAGAGACACCACTCATCCATCTAAGCATCTTCATCTCCATCACATCCAGTTTATTATATTGTTATTCTTTTTAGCCCACGTCTCTGTTCCGTATAACATGGCTGACTCTTACATCAATATACATATTCCATAGCTTAGTGTATATTAAAGAAAATCTCAGTGTATATAAAAATCGAAGGGATGTGCATTCACACACCACAAGAATAAGAAACCAGTTAGATACACCTCATGTCAGGTTAAAGAAAACACAAGACCACTACAAATACCATGGAATTAAAACCTTCAACAAACTACCAACACAACTACAGCAGGAGTCTATAAACATTTTCAAAGCTTCCATTGAGCGATGGCTCATTAACAGCAGTATTTACACTTTGGTCGAATTTGAAGAGAAAATTACACTCTACCCAGATGGACTATAGAAGATCAACTTCTTCTTACTGTATTCGTGTTATTTTATTCTTATTTTATTTTATAGCATTCAGTAAGCTGGTAATAATAATTGTAATATATTATACATAACTTGTGATTTTCTTCTTCTTCTTCTTATGCTTTTACGGCCTCATTGGACCACTTCAGTCAATCATTTCTTGGTCCTCTTCTTCAGTAAGTTTCCTTTCCTAGTCGCCCAGAAGCTCTTCATTCGCTCTGATCTTCTCAGGCTTTCCTCATCTGTAAATACCCTTTTTACTGTATTACCTTTGTCTATTTTAGCCTGAAATCTTATTTTTATATCTCTCAGTTTTTTTTATTTTGTTGTTTTGTTTTGCAAGTCATCCAGGGTTATTTCCAATTCTTTCATATCTTCTCTAATTTCCTTAATCCATCCTACTTGTTGTTTCATATTCCAAAGTTTCACTACAATTTTTCTAGATAACCTGGTCTGGTGTCCTCATGATGTGACCAAAGAAAGAAAGCCGTTTCTTCCGAATAGTATCAGTGAGGAGTAGTGGAGTAGTGGTGCTTCTAACGCACTCTAGAACCCTCCTTGCCCCACTACTAAGCCTCAGCCATGTTAAATAATTAATATCTCTTGAACGCATGGTCGGATGTTGACAAATGAGGTGTCATTGGACTCGAGCTGACGTCCTCTTTCCTATGGACCACTCGTTATATTTTTGAATTATTTTTTTGAAAATTTTTGTTTTCGAAAGTAGGTGATAGTTTGAAAACCAAACATGATAGAACGTTGTGCCATGGCTCAAACTAATGTTTTTTTTGACCGTTATTTCTATAATAAAACTTTTTTAATTTTTATGTTTTTTTTGAAAACCCTCGAATTTTGAATTTCCTATATTAATGAAACTAGGAAGTTTACAAAAAAGTTTGTTTGACGTAAATCAATGGTCCCTACCCCTTTTATCCCCAAAATAAATTTAAAGTCTCTAGGATAAAAATCTGACTGTAGTGTGGTAACACGGGTTCTGCTACACTTAGGAAGTTGTGAGCCCCTGCGACCTTGGAATGGAAGGAGTCATGCTAGGAGGGCGTGCTTGGATTCGTTCTTTTCGTCTCGTTGCGTTCTTTACGGGAATGTAGGTGTCGAAAAGGTGAAATGTTGAGAACATGTTTTTTTGGGGGTAAAACCGTGATTTTAAACCTTTTGCTATATCTCGCGAACCAATCATGCTAGAGGCGTGTACGACGGGTCCAAGGACTCGAGGTGACGTCCTCTTTGCTATGGACCACTCGTTATAATTTAAAAAACAATTTGAAACTTGAATTTGGGGTAAACACGTGTTTTTTGTGATTTTTGCCGATATCTCACGAACCAATAACGCTAGAGACGTGTACGAGGTGTCCTAGGACTCGGGCTAACGCCCTCTTTTAAATATGGTAGATTTTTTTCCAAAAAATAATTCACAAGGGGCCTAACACCATACATGTTGAAAAATATTTTTTTTTCTTTACCTGTTTATAATGTTCATGAAGCGTGGTGGTTGAGAGAGACGATACTGTTTGTGTGTGTGTGTTTCAACGAACCTGTCGCTAACCACAATGACCATGCTTAATAGAACAATCGCTATTTCGGCGGGTCGGTTTATGACAGAGCGAGGGTTCGTTTTTCTGACATTTTACCCCCGAAGGAGATCTTTAACTTGTAAACGATGATGAGGACTTGGTTCTATGTTGGTCGAAGTGAGACAAGAAAACAAACTTGTAGAGGAGCAGACGAGCAGGAGGCTAATGTCATTTGAGCTTATTGGAATGCGCTGATCTGACTTGACAACAAGTGCAATGGAAAATGACAAAGACGCTTGAAGGTTAAATAATCTGACAATCGTGGTGGCAGGGAAGTGCGAAATGCATGCATACACATGTGAAACCACATGAGGGCTAAACAAGTCACATCCTGTCTTGCTTCGTACGTGACAAAATGCAAGTCCATGTGAAATTTGACCTGCCACAGGTGTTCACCTTGGACGTCAGCTGTCCACGTGCTCGATAACTGTTAACAAGTCACATCCTGTTTTCTTCGAACGTGACAAAATGCAAGTTGACGTGTAATATGATCCAACACACGTGTTCACCTAGGGCGTTATCTGTCCACGTGCATGATAACAGAATGTTCAAAGCGTAGGAATCCCTGAATCAGTAAAAAGTATGATGCAACTTGTGGGAATGATGTCACAACCAATAGATAGGCAAGAGCAGCGAACAGCAGTGGTGGCAGTTGGAGGGGGGAGAGGGGGGAGGGGTAATGTAAGAGAGAACACAGGTGGAAAGGGAAAGACAAACATGTATGAACATGCACGAAGCGTGGGGCGCTGTACACACAGAGCTATAGGGGGTGTACAACATGTGTGAATAAATAAATAAATAAAAAAGTGCATAGGTTCACACAATATGTAATTTATTGATCCAAGAATTAAACGTAGAGTTAAACCCTAACCATTTGACATATATTTTATTTCATTTTTGTTTCAACACTTTTTCCACAAGATAATGTTTAGGAAATGCTGTTTTCTGAAGTTCATGGAGATAAAATCTACCTTTTATGGGTTGATGGTTGAGGTCCTCGAGTAAATAGATGACTGGACTGTCCAAGTTGACTTGACGAATTCGAAATAGTTCAGTCCCCCACTGTGGCGTGTAGCCCTTATTGAAGGCAGACTTAAATTTGCTCACACGAACAAAATCGCCAATGTACAGTCGGTGACGATTAGGATCGGCTGTTTATTGGGGTTAAACAGTTTATCCAATCGCTGAATATGTTTAGTCACGAGGCGTGGCTTGGTTCCAATCGTTCTATGTTTGGTGTCATTGTAACGTGGCAACATGTCCAACCAGCGATACGTGCCCTGAGCAGTAAACGCTTTCCACATATGCGTTTTCAATGTTCGGTTGAACCGCTCGACCACGCTGGCTTTGAGATTGCTGTACGTGGTGTAATGGTGAATATCCTTAGATTTGAGAAAACTGGAGAAATCCTTGTTGAAAAATTCTTTCCCCTGGTCGGTTTGTAGCAGCTGAGGTTGGCGTTTGGAGTGTTGAATAATATGTTGAAAGGCCTTGGTAACTAGTGGACCAGACTTGCGACGCACAGGTTCAACAAAGGCCATTTTGGAATAGACATCAATGACGGTCAACATATAGCGTACACCGTCGTTAACGCCAGCATAGGGTATATTTTCAACCAGGTCAGCCTGCCAAAGTTCATCCACACCTCGTGAAATCACCTTGAGTCGTGGATAGTGACGCCTAGCTGGGCCATGCAACTCGTGAGCAATACCCACTTTAAAGGGTGAGGGCTTAAACAATAATTTTGGCATTTCGAAGTTCTTGTTCAATTTCTTGAATTTCCCAATCGTGACCGGTATGGCCAGCTTGACGTGAGGCATGCAACAACTGTAGCCGCTGGACGAGCTTATTGGGATTGTACCAGTAGATAACATCCACAAGGGGTTTTAATGGTTTAAATGTCACTCCCGAAGCGGATGTTTTACGACGAGTACTTTGACTGGTGGGAAACATTTTTGCAATGATGGTTTTATATTTTTGAGATATATTGGCATTCACTTGTTGAGTGGGATCATACTGTCTTTTGTGGGCATGGGTATCCAATAAAATGGATTTATATTTGTCAAGATCCTCTGGTGTATAATCATGGGAAGAGGGGTCCGAGAAAAGAGCAGCTTTAACAGTCCTGGAGTTAATTTATAGTTTATGTTTTTAATGACAGCTTTAGTACGAGCAAATTTAATGGATGAATCGCCAATTTTAAAACTATCATTCTCATAGCGAACACCATACGTGGTATCTGTGTTTCCAATAAATAGATCGGTGAAATAGGGTTCCAATGTTGATCCATAATATTTTATTAAAATGGTTTTCAGTTGAGCTTTATGTTGAGGGGTGGCCAAGAGTTGTGAAAACGGAGACGCTCTGGAACGGCAAGGTGTTTCGACCATGGCCAAGGATTTATTTTTTCTCAAAAACTCTGCAAGGGGTGCGGCATTTTTTTGAGGCGTAAACACTTGTTCCTCATTATCCTCAACTTCGCTAACACTAGTCAAATCTTCCTGTTCCTGTTCCTCTTCCTCTTCCTCAGGGTCCTCGTGCAGCGTCTGAGTGGCTTGTGAAACGATGGGTAGCGTTTCAGATGGCTTGAAGGAAGGTTTCAACATGGCTTTTAGCGGAGGTGCTAAATGTTGTTGAATAAACTAAGCATGATCGGCACGCGATCGTTTCAATTGGCGAAACTTTTGGCGAATAGTATTTTTTGCTCTAATAACATGCTTTTTCAATTGACTCTCTGCTAACGCCATGGTGTCTTGACAAATGACTTGAGAGGAAATGAGACAGGGCCTTAAATAGCAATAAAATGATCAAACCCTAAGCGATACCGTCCTTGGTTGAGTTAACTTTGTTTGTCAATCACTAAACAGGCATGACGTTGAGTGTTCCAGCACTTGGCACACAATTCGGTAAACATTTGAAAGGTCATATCCGGATTCACATGTTCATTATAAATGTGACGACTGTTCCTCTCGTCCTGACGAAATAAAACAATCACATTGGCATTGTCACGAATCAACTGTTTGGACATTTTAGAATACGTTTGTCCAAGATAGAAGCAATCGATATGTTTGTGACGACCCATGCTGAAATAGCTTTGAATTATACCCTGATGTTCAGTGGATACATCATCGAAAATCATGAGTGAAAGGGGCTTTACCTCATCCGGTGAAATCACATTTTCTTGCATGGAAAATGTGAAATAACCCATATTCTCTTTTTGTAATCCAGACATGACTTGATCCAGAAACACGTAGAGGGGTTGGTAGAGAGATTTTGCAAAAATATAAATATTTTGAAAACGCAGACCATTGGGCGCTGTGATGATCGTTAGCAAAAGATTGGTCTTTCCACAGCCGGAAGGCCCCACAATGATGCAGCGAATGGAAGATGGAAACAGTGAACCATGGCGTTGTTCACGTGATGTGGGACAGAGATTGGAAACCATGTCCCCCTCGGGGAATGACTCTTGCTGCTTAATAATCTTCATTTCAACTAAGGCTTAGCCAAGCTAGCAGGCTGTCTATATACAGGACACCGAGTCTTATCATAGAAACAGTAGACTGGTATTACAGGTTGACGATGGATGTCTTTGGACGTGCGTTGATGACTAAAGCTAGGTCTGTCCCCATACACGATCCTAAACAAGAAACAGATCCTGCTAATAAACACTATGTGGATAGGTCTCTAGTGCCACGCACAAAACAGGGAGATTGTAACTTTAAGGGAAAGCGGTTAACCCATGTAAAACATCCTCAAGTGTCTACAGACGTTACTACGAAAAGGTATGTGGATAACAAAGTGTATGAGTTTTATGACAAAGTGCCTCAGCTTACGGTGAATGGCTATAGCGCTAATCACCATCGGATTATTCACGTGGAAGACCCGCAAGACGAAGACGATGTCTGTACCAAGCGTTACGTGACCAATGAACTGAAAATGCTTTATAAATTTATCCCATCTGTATTTTTAGTGTATCTGACAAATGAAAAACCTTTGAATGACAGAAACCACTTACCGCTAGCTCGTGACCAGCACTTGACCTATGTGGTTGCTTCGGGTTTAAGCCACTATCGATTACACTATGATGGAACCATTCACATTAAATATGCCATACCTGATGTGAACCATTTACAAATAAAGATAAATGGTCATAGGATGTTGGTTCATAACCATGAAATGGTCAATGCAGGTGACGAATTATCCTTTCATCTTATGTTGACATGGGATGAAAAGCAAGCGGGAAAAACCATAAACGATTTCCCACTTTATGTGGAATTGGAATATACAGCCATGAAATAACAATCTGACGTTAGTTCTGATTTAAACTTTCTTGTGAAAGGTTGATGGTCATTATCATTATGGTGAAACAAAGGTATGTGGTGGGAAAGACTAAAAAAAGGACTTTGTCCTTGGCAAAGCCTGGGCTTAAGACATTCGTGGACAAGCCGTTGCGAAAGAAAAAAATAAAAAATAATGTATTGACCATAAGGAAAGCCCTTCGAGCAGCACAGAGACGTGTTATTCCAAAACGTCAGCGACAGGGTTCAAAACAAGGGCGAGTGATTCCCGTCTCCAAATGAGCGGGATTTTTACCTGCATTATTTGCCGATTTGGCTGCTCTGGGTTCACTTTTGGGCGGTGCCAGTGCAGTGGCGAAAACCATTAAAGCAGCGCAGCCGGGCAAGCAACAACTCGAAGAAAGTCAACGACACAATGAAACAATGGAAGCGATTGCAATGGGAGCTAGAAATGCCAATTTAAAGCCAGCCTTTTATCAACAAGGATTTGGAATTTCACCATTTCGAAATATAAAAAAAACTTTTTAACCTCAGCCATAGCGAGACATGCCCTGACGCATCAACAACTAAAGCTTTCTCATTTTCGAGGAGTGTTTATGCGAAACCAATTACCCCCACGACCCTGGAAACAGGAATGTGCTGTTGTCAATTTGGATGATCACCGAGGACCAGGAACGCATTATGTAGCTTATGTCAAAGAGGGATCCATTGTATGGTACTTTGACAGTTTTGGGAATTTGCCCCCGCCCATGGAACTAGTGACCTATTTTGGAAACAGGATCAAGATATATTATAATGTGAAACGTTTAACAGCCAACAGTGTGGACGTTTGTGTTTATTTTTTTATATAAGACGCAGCATAAGCTAAAACGCCACCAGTATGTCGGCAGAAAGTAAAACGTTTACACTGCATGGACGTGGACCTGAAGTCAGCCTAGACTTTTACCCGCCTATCGAATTGAGTGAAAAACCCTATGGTTTAGGACTTGTTTCTCTTGAAACGTACAATCGAATATACAACATACGTGAAAATGCGAACAACAAGTTTTACTATAATGATTCTGTGCTCACCCTGAACTCTGGTGGATACACGATCAATGACATTTATGAACACATTTATGTGGTGTTGATCAATGAGTATGGTTTAAAGTCATTTCTCGACGGAACGCACAAGTTTGAACTTGTAGGAAATACCAACACTCATCGCTGCAGTATTTTCTCTACCTTCAACATTGACTTTAAAACACACCCCGATTCCATTGGCCCATTACTAGGATTTAAACCACGTGTGTTCAAGCCCAACAAAAAACATGAATCAGACCATGAGGTGAAATTCATTGAGGACCATCATGTGTCGGTGACGTGTAATATTATTAGCCAAGTGTATACCAATCAAGAACCATCGCATTCGCTTTATGACTTTATTGTGACATCGCCCAATGGCTATATTATTCGTGAAAACCCTCCAGTGGTGCTTTTTCATTCTGTGGCTGTCGATAGTATTAGTAATATAACCTTAAGACTGATCAATAGAGATCAACAACTCATTGATCTAGATTCTACCACACCAGTGACTTACAAGTTGGTGCTAAAGCCACTATGAAGTTTGTGTTTAAAGCAACAACACCGTCTAGGAATGGTGTTAGTTGTTTGCCACGTGAATACACGTTAACATCTCAAGACAAGCAAATTTTACAGCATTTGTGTTACCACGTCAACCCCCATGATGAATTCTATCCTAGAGATAGCGAACCGCATCGAGGAGCAACCAGGGGTGGTAAGAATTGATCTCCATTCCTATCAAGCTCAAACACCTGGACTCAATAACAATGATGAAATTCAATTTGTTATCAACAACCAAGATATTTACACCCTACCGCATGAATGTGTCATTCAGATTGAAGGTAGGCTCACCAAAGCCGATGGCTCTACACCCACCACGTCCAAGTTGGCCAACCATGGTTTGGCCTTTCTGTTTTCTGAAGTACGTTATGTGATTAACGATATCGTGGTGGATAGCACTCGAAATGTGGGCATTTCCAGTGTCATGAAACTATATCCCTCATATAGTGAGGAAGAAGGTAAGACACTTTGCATGGCGGGTTGGTGCCCTGACTCAACCAATGACTGGATGGTACACACCGATGGGACATTTACTGGATATTTACCTCTTAAACTGATTTTAGGCTTTGCCGAAGATCACCAACGCATTGTGGTCAACGCAAGGCAAGTGCTTTATCTAGTGAGAGACAGGAGTGATAATAATGCACTCAAGGGAGCTGACAATGCCCCCATAGATTCAAAAATTCAACTACAACGCTTGGTATGGAAAGCGCCTCATGTGAACCTTGACGATAGCAAAAAACTGGACATACTCAAGATGGTAAAAAGAGATATGCCTCTACCCATGGAATTTAGAAGCTGGGCACTCCGTGAGTATCCGCTATTGCCCACCACCAACACACACAGTTGGTCTGTAAAAACAGCTCGCTATACAGAGAGACCTCTCTACCTGATCGTGGGTTTTCAAACGAATCGCAAGTGTCAACAAACCAAAGATGCCCCGTAATTTGATCACCTGCAATTGAGAAATGCACGTCTTTTCCTCAACGGAGCTGTGTTTCCCTATGAAGGACTGGATATGAATTTTTCAAAAAATAAGTTTGGCCCCCTGTACGACTTGTTTTCTAAATATCAATGGTCGTATTATCAAAAAGAGAACGGCCCCATGCTACAACCCCAAGCGTTTAAGGCAAGAGCACCACTGATTGTCTTTGACTGTTCTTACCTGGAAGAGTCTGTCAAGCCATCCAATATCGACATTCGACTAGATTTTGAAACGCATGACGATGTACCAGCCAATACCACGGCCTACTGTTTGATTATTCATCACAAACAAGTCAACTATTATCCACTATCCAACCAAGTGACGAGTGTATAAATAACAGGTAACCCACGTCAAGCCGGTCAGTCATGTCTTGCTTTAAAGCCTCAAGAGACGTCACATCCATGAATTTAAACTCTGCGGAACAACGTTTCAAGAATTTTGCAACAAGGCCAGTGCCTTTCATAAACCCTCAAGCCTTGGCGGCCGCTGGATTCTACTATTTAAAAACAAGAGGTGAAGTGAAATGTGCCTTTTGTCCCATCATCATAGACCAATGGCAGGAGGGCGATGAACCCATGCAGGAACATCAGCGCTGGTCACCCACCTGTCCCTACCTGTGTAGAATGGAAGTGGGAAATATACCCTGTCATTCAAGCTATCCATCACTTGTGTCTCTGGGTGATGAAAAAACAAGTTACGATACGTGTGGACCGTATGGTGTCCATGGTGCTTCGGTGAGCAGCTCACCATCAAAAACGCCTAGTTTAGAGACATTGGGACATCATCGGTGTTATGGACGTTACAAACACAAGAGACTATATTGTTGTATCAGTTGGTATCGTCCTTATCCCAAAATGTAAGACGTGTTATGATAATAAAATGATGCAATTCTTAAATTCTTATTTTTGCATGTCCCCCTGTCCTACTCTAACCTCAATTTGAAACTAGCATGGTAGGTAAGTCTATGTCATGATCACACCTTAGTCATTGATCGTCAGTCAGTCGTCAGTTGAACTTGGTCCAGGCAAGCGTCAACATGTTGTGCACACTCATTGTGGATTGCCAAGGGTTTAAAATTGGTGACAACAAATTTATATTTAAACAAGTGGCCATTATCGATTGTACCACGTTTTGGATATCGCAAGCTACGCATTTGCTATTTAAACCACCCCATGCTTTTGATTTGTTGTGTGAAAAAGACCGTAAACAAACCCAGTGGATTGAAAATCATAGGCAACTAGACTGGAATCAGGGAACCATTTCCTATAAATATTTGGACGTGGTCATGAAAGCACACTTGTCCTCGGTCAATGTGGTATTTGTGAAAGGTAATGAAAAACGTCAATGGTTGCAACCATTTTTGGCGCCTTACTGTCAATGTATCGACCTCATGGAGTTGGGCTGACCCTCCCTGCAAACGCTCATGGATACTTGTTCCTGTGGCAACATTACCCATACAGCCCTATCGCATGCGTGGCATCTCTTTCATTGGTTAACCACCCATGCCTGCTGGGAGTTGTTGAACAAAATTATAACTCAAGATTTACCTGTGAATGACGCCAGTGAGATTTCTACATGCGACGTGTAAACATCTACAGCACATGATACCATGGAGAAAGGCAATGCTACGGACAAAGCCATCGGCAAGTTCTTTGTGTGCAAAAAGAAACTAGACAGTTTTACCAAAGAGGAACTCTTGGCGCTCCCCAAGTCGTTCATTTATTATGTGGCCGCCAACGCGGTCAAAGAAATCTGGCAACATGTACCAAAATCATGGACTCAAGACCCTGTGTCGAGTGAATTGCAACCCTGAACGGATTACGATCACCATAAGCAAGTGGCCATGGCAAAAATACCGTCTATGCGTCAGTGTGCGACTTGCCAGCTAGTGAAACTGTATCACGGTCATAAAAGTCCGTGTAAAGACTTTGTTGAATCATTCCACGGGTGTCATGGCGAGAAAAAGCAACAACAACAACAAACACAAACATCGTCCACAGAAGAGGAGGAAGACCAAACCTTTTTACCATCGATGGAAAAGGATATGCCAGACCTGTACTGGCAATGGCGTGGTTGACAAAGTGATTCAATACTTACCATTCGAAATCCATCTTCCAGGTTATCGTTTTTGTGGCCCTGGAACTCATTTCGAAAAACGATTGCAGCGTGGTGATGTACCCATTAATCTTTTGGATCAAGCATGCAAAGAACATGACCTTTCTTATCGCCATAGTCATCCTGGTTTAAGACACGTGGCCGATAAATTGTTATTGAAAAAAGCTAAACAACGTTTCACATCCTGTGATGCTTCAGTGGGTGAAAGGATGGCAGCCCTGATTGTGATGAGTGCTATGAAAGGAAAGTTGATGATGCATGGACATAAACATTGAGGAATGGAGGTGTGAGGAATTGGGATGTGTTTGTATTCTCTTTCTTTTGTCAATTCACTATGACTATGAAATAAAAACAAAGGTTTACCAGAGCACGATGTTTTTTTATTTTATTTTTTGAAATCATGATGTTGTTGGCTGATTTTTCATTTTCACATTTCACACATGATGAATTCACACACTGCCATTTGTCATTTTGCAATTTACAGTTTTTAAAAATGTTCGTTTCAAGTTTAACGTTTTTGATGATATGATTTTTTCCATTTTGCTGATGACACTTTAAACAATGTCCGTTTGAAGTTTTTGAATTTTCATATTTCACACATGGCCATTTCCAGTTTTTTTAAATGTCCGTTTTAAGTTTTGCTGTTTTTGGTGATATGGAAACATAGATTTTCCATTTTGCTGTTTTGACATTTTTCCATTTGGTGTATGTTGAAAGTTGAGATTTGACAATGATGTTGATGCAAGTGCATGGCCATGGCGATGCTGCAGTGAGTTTATGGGATTGCGGAAACGTCAAATTCTACGACTACTGCAGGAAAGACTGTTTTTACAAAAATAATGTCTATTGTCTGCCACATTTCAAAGAAAACAAAACTATTGAAAACAAAATGAGTATATAAGTGACCGTTTACACCCTCCCCCCCCCCCTCCCCCTACCTCGCCGTGTTTGCTCTGGTCGTACATACACACCAGCTTTCTCTCTCTCTCTACTCATACATTCACACATGTCTTTGGAGACAAACACAACCACTTTATTTATTCCCAAAAGCACATTCACGACATGCACACTCATCCCAAAATAACTTTTTAGTTTACCATTTATAATTTACATTACAAAAATAATTAAATACTAGTTATTAAACTTACTAAAAAAATACTATTACTCATTAAATATTTACAAAAAACTACAACTTTGTACAGCTTTAAAAGAATCAAACTATTTACCAGTCATTTTTAGCCTACTTTTCACATTTTGCAAAAATGAGGAAAAAGTAGACTTATGAGATCGGCCAAATGTCTGTCTGTCTGTCTGTCTGTCCTTCTGTCTGTCTGTCTGGCTGTGTGTGTGTCCCCCCCCTATCAACTCCTAAACGGCTGCAGCAATCCAAACCAAATTTAGTATGAGTAAAGATGTGCACCGGAATAGCTCACGTCCATATTTGAAAATGATGTCAGTGCTACCAACTGCTGAAAAAACGCACTAGAAATTTGAGCTCCATGTTGGATATCTTGCAAGGTATGCATGAGAGCTATTCCAAAATTGGCACACATGCAGATAATACTATTTCAGTTTAATTTCCAGGAGGCCAACAATGACAGTGTTGCCAAAATAATTTTAAGCCTTCTGATAGGTCCAATGTTTAAATGTATATAACTTCTACACTATCAATTCGATTTCAACCAAATTTTGTATGTAACATCTGTACATAAACATATATGAATGAGCATATTCCTAAGGCCCAACAGGGCTACCAACTGTTAATAATTGCTCTCTCTATTTATTTATTTTATCCAAATACCAATATATCAGAAAGTATGCAAGCCAACAGCTTTACACTATGCACACGTATATTCTGACATTTTAGATTAATTTGGAGTAACTTATATACGTCAGTTCTACCAACATGATTATAAGCCTGCTGATAGTACCAATTTTTAGCCTATTTTCAATTTTGAAAAAATAGGCTTATGAGATCACCTTTTGTCCGTGTGTGTGTGCGCGTGTGTGTGTGTGTGTGTGTGTATGTGTGTGATTCGTGTGTGTGTCCCCCCCCTAATAAAATCTAAACGGCAGGAGCGATTTCAATGAAACTTGGAAAGTTCATAGCACTATTCCCGGCGACCTCGACCGTGCCCTTCAAATTTTGTTACGACTCACCAATCCAACATGGCGGCTGTGCGAAATATTTCACCAGCATTCAATATCTCCGAAACTATTACCGATATTACCCTGACATTTTCTATGGTGATAGAGGGAACTACTATAAGTTCACTTATGTGACTTTTGAAAACCTGGTAACTACAAAACGAACATGGCGGCCAAGCGAATTTGCGACTTTTAAATAGACGTTTCTCGCGATTTGACCAACCAAACGCAATGAAACTTGGTACAGTATATGTTTATATACATTGTAATGCACCAACATCTAACTTCGTTCAATTGTTTACATAATCACAAGATGGCGGATATGCGAAATATTTCACCGGCATTCTATATCTCGGAAACTATTAGCGGTATCCCCCTAAAATTTTGTACGGAGATAAAGGGCACTACTGGAAGTCCTTCTATAAGACTTTCAAAAACCGGTTAACTACAAAACGAACATGGCGGCCAAGCGAATTTGAAAATTTTAAATAGACCTTTCTCGCGATTTAATGTTCCATGCGCACTGAAACCTGGTACAGGAAATATTTATACACATTGTAATCCACTGGTATCTAATTTAGTTCAATTGTTTACATAACCTCAAGATGGCGGTAGTGCGAATTTTAAAATTAAGTTTTTATTTCTTGTGATGTAGTCATGCGATCGAAGTGAAAGTTTGAATAATGAACCTACGCAATAATTTTCCTTTAATGGTACATGACTCTATGGCCTATACATTTAACAATCCAACATGGCGACCATCCGAAATATTTAGACGATACTGAATATCTACGAATCTATTTTAGCAATCAAACTGCATTTTTTAATGTTCATAGGGGCTATGAACTTAAGTTCACCTATAGGACTTTAAATAACCTGGTGATCACAAATCCAACATGGCGGTGACGAGAATTATAAATATTCACATGGACGTTTCTCGCAATTTAACCATCCGCGTGCAGTGAAACATGGTACAGTAAATCTTTATCCGAACGTTAATCCACTGGCATCTAATTTATTTCAATTTTTTCCATAACCTCAAGATGGCAGCTGTGAAATTTTTTTAAATCTCCTTGTTTTTTCTTGTGTCCTAATTATGCGATTGAAGTTTGAATACTACACGTTCACAATAATCTGCATGTAACAGTACATAACTCTAGGACCTACATATATAAAATCCAACATGGCGACCATCCGAAATATTTAGTCGGTTCTCAATATCTACGAATCTATTACAGCAATCAAACTGAAATTGTGTATGTTAAATAGTGGCAATTAACATAAGTAGGATATATGAAAATAGGCTGTATAGTTCTTCACGGAACTACTTGTTAAATACATGTAACTTCTATACTATCAGTTGGATTTCAACCAAATTTCGTATGTGCTATGTGTACCATGACAGATATGACTATAAGTATTGTTAAGAGCAATCAGGGCTGCCAACTGTTAATAAATGCTGTCTATATTCTTTTTACCCTAATATCAATATATCAGAAAGTATGCAAGCCAACAGCTCTATACTTTGCACACGTATAGCACCTGACATTCTAGATTAATTTGGAGTAATTAATACAAGGCAGTGCTGCCAACATGATTCTATGCCTGCTGATATGTCCAATTTTAAAATACATGTAATTTCTATACTAACAAATGGATTTCATCCCTCATTGGCACAACTAGATATCATAATATTTCAGATTAATTCTGACCAGCACACGCATGGTATTGTTGGCAACATGCTTTTACGCGTGCTGATAGATCCAGTGTCTAACTGCATGTAACGTCCATTGGACTTCAACCAAATTTTGTATTCTGTACCTTAAGAGATTGAACTAAGAATATATTCAGTCACCAGGGCTGCCAACTGTAGTGCTCTATTAGGCTACATCATACCAGGTATATTTTGAACTAATTAGATA
The DNA here is from genome assembly GCA_946902985.2 of Meconema thalassinum. Taxonomy (NCBI): domain Eukaryota; kingdom Metazoa; phylum Arthropoda; class Insecta; order Orthoptera; family Tettigoniidae; genus Meconema; species Meconema thalassinum. The sequence goes on along the minus strand of OX336388.2, from coordinate 1,134,964,017 downwards.
TTTCGATATTACCAACTTAATTTTGTCATTATTCTAGATAGGTTCATATACTGTAGAATAATCATTGGCATGAAAAGTAGGCTGTATAGTTCTTCACGGAACTTCTTGTTTTAAATAAGGTTGCATAGAACTTTTTTTTAAGAGCGAAAGGTCCAAGTGGGTTGCCACTATTTACAAAATCTACTATTTACAATGGCAGAAACCAATATTTACAAAATACTAAATCTACAAGCTACATAAACGATTAAACAGGGAAATCACACTTCCTCCTCCTTGCGATCATAACCCCAGGGCTGGCTGGTGAGCAGATCATCAGCCCACACACGTTTGTTATCCGTGGAGGCAAGGGTGCGTTTTCTCTGTTCCACAAGATACAAATGATGGTTGCTGGATTGTATCCTGCACTGTGTATGAGACATAGCTTTGCCAGTGCGTAAAACCGCTAGATAGTCATCAACACGTAGCGATTTTACCACTGCCCTACCTACACCTTTTGCTCTTTTGGCTTCCTTACAGTCTAGTGTGCAGTAAGCATACATTTTTGAGGCCAAACCTACGAATTCCGTCATAATGGAATCACCGCATTCACCTTTTAAAACGCCCATTACCTTCTTGTTTTTGTGGGCAGCTGAAACACGTTGTCAGCGCTATAGCAAGAGGTGTTGAACCAGTCACTATGCTGCCTCATGACGTCATAGGGGTTGCAGTGGTGAATGTGGTAAATGAATGAGTCCGTGTCCATAAAAGGGAGACGTCCTCAAAATGCCGTTTGGCAAACTCATAGTGGAATCGATACATGACCGATTTAGAAAACTCTAAAATGACTTGGCCCAAGTAAATGGGTTTATCCATGGTCACGCTGGTCTTACTCATTTCAATAGTGGCTAATTCCTCATCGATAATATTGATCGATTTAAAATTTGGCTTGGCAATGTACCGCCGGGCACCCCAACGCCCCTCCCAGACATTGACCAATTTAATGTCACGGTATTTGCGGACATTCTCCATGGACTTGCGATAGATGCAGTTGTTCATTAATTTAAAAATAATAATTTCAAACTGCTGTGTTGCCATTTGTCGGTGCTCTGTGTTGAGTCACATGTATGACTCAAGGCATGCTTTTTGAGCAAAAGAAATACCCCTGTGGATTTTCTTCAACACCAAGCCTTGGGCGAGGCATTGCACCAGTATTTGGATGTGTAGCACATACCGATTTTTGTTGAAAAGTGTGCCCATGAGTTTTTCAATTTTCACTTTACTGTCAGGGGGAACCATTTGCTCAAGGCAGAATGGGAAATCGGCATGTTCATCATAAAAGGATGATGGATATTCAATATCTACTTATAGCACATATCCACGGCCTGTTTCTTGGCTAGCCATGTTCACATCAAATTCTGACACTTGTTTGTCGGTCAGCCAAGCAAACTTCCCATAGGGCAAAGGCTGACTCATGGCGTAACCGTACAAATTATTCACGTCATAGTATATTAAGTACGATTCTTGTTTGTCTGGTGAATAATCAGGCAAGTAGACATTGTTCGCTTCGGCATGGCGTTGGTTAAGCGACACAAAGCCGTCACGAATGCCCTTTTCAAAAAATAGAACCATGTCTACATCAGTGAGTAATTCCAATTCCACTTGAGTGTATTTCAAAGCGGCATCAAACGAGAGCCCAGGACTCGTATAATAGTGATCCGAGTCAAGACCGTAAATGTGTTGACACAATTCACGGATTTTTTCAAACACATCGGTGAGCAGCAATACATCCTGTTTTAGGTAATGCAAAGCATATTCATTTAGCGTCTTAATGCCAAACACTCGCCAAACTTGACATGCATGTGCATAGTCTTCATCGGAATCGGTACTGCGTGTTAGTTTCGAGTAAAATTTCTCTTGTGGTGGGAGTTTTCTTTGCTTTAACACGTCCCAGCTGTTGCAGAAATCATACGGGAATATACCTTCCCGAAAGCACAATTGAAATCGCTCAGGATCATTAAAATGCATTCTAGTATTTTTTAATTCCTCCTCATTCAAGCCATTCACAAGGCTGTCTAGCGAGGATGCCATAAACTTAAAGGAATCCAAAAATCGAATGCTAAAGTCGCCCAACCACCACGTCAGGGCCGTAAAACGCTCATGGTTTTGGGGAATAATGGTAAACGAGCCCTTGTTGACATGACCCAATTCACGAATAAAAAACTGAATGTCATAATTCGCCAGATTGTGGAAAAAGACACTGATGAAACGAGGAGCTGGGGAGTTCAAGTTACATTTACTATGCGCAGCTCCACGAAACTCCCCCCGTAAAGTGCGAGTGATCACGAACGGTGTCTTCAGCACTGATCAGTGGCTTTTCGCAAATATGGCATGTCGTGGCATGCTCATACCGCTGCTGCTGTTCTGGAGATAGGCTCATGGGTACTGGGTGGTCCAGTAATTCCTGTACATGGTCGGCCAACTTGACAAGTTCATCCAAAAACCATCTGGCACAATCTGGCCCCTCACGGTATTTGTAAACGGATTGTGAGGGGCCATAGGCACACACCACATTAAATCCTATGGCAAAGGGTTCATGTTTTTGAATGGGTGTGGTTGAGCTTAGGGTGGGATCTGGTTCACATGCCGCCATGGGTGTAGTGAGAGCTTCAAAATCTGCGTATACCACATAGGGAACAGTGTCACGCTTATGAATGTCCTTAATCTTTAACACAGCCTTGTCCCCTTGTGGCAATATCAATCTCACAGCTTCCTCAGTAACACAATCTACCCTATGACGTTCCAAAAGCGTAGAGGTTGTAAAATATTGCAAGCATCGAACACAAATATGTTTTACACCAGCGTGCTTAGACACTTGTCTGCTTAGCAATCTACTCAAGCTTTTAATGAGGCAATAGTGATTCACCTCTCCTACAGATAAATATAAAAGATGAATGTGATGTCGTTTTGGTTCTTTTGTGGCATAAAGAGGACCCACAATCTCATCACCATCAAGGCCATACACCATGAACGAAAAGTCATGGTTGTCTTGTTCAAACCAATGGATCTCGGTTAAGTCCATAGGGAACGATACTCGAGTTAAATTTAATGATTGTTTTAATTCATTAATCTTGGCCTTGTACATTCCTGGTCGACAACTGTCACGTTGTGCTGGCTGCAAAAACGCAGCCACAGACCTCAGGAAGCAATCATTGTCACGATTCTTTATATTGACCACAACCATTTTCAAAGCTATTGCTGGTGGTGTTTTAATATAGCTAGAACCAGCATTCAACGGGTTGAACTGACAAATGTTGATTTGCAAATGATGAATTTTGTCTAAGGCTAGACCACTCGGTCCTTGTTGCAGTTTATCAAATTTTGATAGCAAGGCATTCACCACGTGGGTTTCATACCACTGTTCCAAATTATGGGCTATGAATAGCTCTTGCATTTTACTGCAAATATAAAATGTCTCTTTATGCTGTACGTCCTTCTTTTTATATATGAAATCGCACACCAGTTCTGTATTCACCTTTAAAGCCATATTCAACCTTTGTGCTATACAAATTTCAATTTTAAAATTTCAAAACAAGATTCTAAAAATTATTTGGGAATCAAACTTTTTCTAACATTGACCACACGACCAGAGCGCACACGCGATTTGAAACAACTGTTTAGGGGTTCCCAAGTTAACGTATCCGCAGCAGTGAAAGACATTATTTTGAAAGAACACTCTCACCTGAGTTTTCAGCTGTAGACTGCTTGCCAATGGTCCCAAACACACACGTTCCAGGTTATCAACAGTGGTCAAGCGTTTTCCAACACTCTAGAAAGAAATAAAATAAACCACCATAAGCATATCAATTCCATATAGTTTATGCATTTCATAAACAAAACAAAATCAAACAGGTTATATATAAATTAAAAAAAAACAAATCTCACCTTGACTTGTAATGCTTTGCTTTATTATCGTCTCGTAAGCTAGTGTGGTAATGGTTTCCTTTTCTAGCTGTCTGTCTTTCTCTATTTTTCAATCTCTTTCCCACAGCCACACAACAGTTATGCTATACACGTTATCTGCAAACAAATAATTAAACATTTATTTATAACTTTAACAATCAATAAATAATTGCTTGTAAATATATATAAATCAATAGATATATAAGTGAATAAATATATACGTACCTCACAACAAGGTTAAGTATTTTCCACCAACACCAAAACTGTTAAGCAAGACCAAGTGTTTCACGCAACGCAGTGTGTTCAAAGGTAGTCACCCAAGTGAGTGTGGAAATGATAACGACATGTCTTTATATATGTTACCTTGCGTGTATAATCTTTTTTTTCACACGCTTTGAACGTTCTCTTATCGTGCACGTGGACAGCCAACGCCTAAGGTGAACACCTGTGGCAGATCAAATTTCACATGAATTTGCATTTTGTCACGTACGAAGCAAACAGGATGTAACTGGTTTAGCGTACATGTCATCTCACACGTGTGTGCATGCATTTCGCTCTTCCCTGCCACCACGATGGTCAGATTATTTCACCGTAAAGCGTCCTTGTCATTTTCCATTGCACCTGTTGTCAAGCCAGATCAGCGCATTCCAATAAGTTCAAATGACATTCACCTCCTGCTCGTCTGCTCCTCAGCAAGTTTGTTTTCTGTACTCGCTTCGACCAACATAGAACCAAGTTCTCATCATCGTTTACACGTTAAAGGCTCTCTTCGGGGGTAAAATGTCAGAAATACGAACCCTCGCTCTGTCATACACCGACCCGTCGAAATATTGATTGTTCTATTGAGCACATCCACCGTGGTCAGAGACAGGTTCGTTGAAACACATACACCCAGCGGTATCGTCTCTCTCAACCACCACGCTTCATGAACATCTTAAACAGGTAAGGAAAAATTATTATTTTTTCAACAAACGTGTGGTTAGGCCATTTGTAAAAATTTCAAACATAGATTCAAAAAGGGGGCGCTAGCCCGAGTCCTAGGACACCTCGTACACGTCTCTAGCGTTATTGGTTCGCGAGATATTAGCCAAAATCACAAAAAACACTTGTTTACCCCAAAATCGAGTTTCCAAATATTAAAAAAATATAACGAGTGGTCCATAGCAAAGAGGCCGTCACCCCGAGTCGTTGGACCCGTCGTACACGCCTCTAGCATGATTGGTTCGCGAAATAGAGCAAAAAGTCTAAAATCACGTTTTTACCCCAAAAAACCATGTTCTCAACATTTCACCTTTTCGACACCGACATTTCCGTAAAGAACGCAACGAGACGAAAAAAACGAATCCAAGCACGCCCTCCTAGCATGACTCCTTCCATTCCAAGGTCGCAGGGGCTCACAACTTCCTAAGTGTAGCAGAACCCGTTTTACCACAAAACTGTCAGGTTTTTATTCTAGAGACTTAAAATTTATTTTGGGGGTAGAGGGCGCAGGGACCATTGATTTACGTCAAACAATTTTTTGCAGAAATGCTAGTTTCCAAAATATAGGATTTTCAAAATTCGAGGGTTTTCAAAAAAAACATAAAAATTAAAAAAGTTTTATTATAGAAATAACGGTCAAAAAAACCATTAGTTTGAGCCATGGCACAACGTTCTATCATGTTTGGTTTTCAAACTATCACCTACTTTCGAAAACAAAAATTTTCAAAAAAATAATTCAAAAATATAACGAGTGGTCCATAGGAAAGAGGACGTCAGCTCGAGTCCAATGACACCTCATTTGTCAACATCCGACCATGCGTTCAAGAGATATTAATTATTTAACATGGCTGAGGCTTAGTAGTGGGGCAAGGAGGGTTCTAGAGTGCGTTAGAAGCACCACTACTCCACTACTGTGATGGGCTCCAGTTCTCTGTATACCACTTCATTTGGTACTATCCGCCACTGTCCATCTTTCTGATATTTTTTATTTATGCATGTTCTAGCTCTTCTTCTTTCTACTGTTAAAATTTTGTCGATTCTGTTTTTCTGAGTAACTTTAAAAAGAGTTTCACTTCCATAGGTCACCTCTGGTTGAACCACCGTCTTGTAATGTTTTAATTTAGTTGCGATTGATAGACATTTTATTTTATATGTAGACCATGTTAATTTTTGGGCTTTTAGGTAGATTTCATTAGAAAGCTAACTATTGCAATGGGTACCATGTTTCGACTTCCGGAAAATTTCGACATATCTTCGCGTTTCACATCCCCCAGACCCCAAAACCACCGTCAGTTCAAAAGTTTATATATAATTTATGTATATACAAGCTGTACCCGGCATGCGTTGCAATGCCAATCAAAGAAAGTGTTGGCGTTGAAATTCTGTTTCTTGAAGTGCTTTTGGATACACAACATGTTAACTGCCTCTAAGCTATCATAAAATGGATTTACTAATTTAGAACCATTCGTGGGAGCGTGCACAACAACTTTCAAAAAGTTTCATCGCTGTCACTCATTTGTTGAATCTAATCGTACGCTACCTATTGTGAAATGGATTTACTAAGTCGAAACCCTTCCCTGGCGTGTACACAATGACTCATCAATGATTCATCGCAATCGGATGAATGGTATATGCACGTATAGGGGTTTTTGTTTAAACGATTCGTGCGCTGTCACTCATTTGTTGAATCTACTCGTGCGCTACCTATTGAGAAATGTATTACTAAGTCGAAGCCCTTCCCTGCGTGTACACAATAACTCATCAAGGTTTCATCGCAATCGAAGAATGTTATATGAACGCAATAGGGAATTTTGTTGAAACGCTTCGCGCGTCGTCACCCATTTGTTGCATCTACTCTTGCGCTACTTATTGTGAAATGGATTTACTAAGTCCCCTTCCCTGGCGGGTACAAAATAACTGATCAATGTTTCATCGCAATCGGATGAATAGTATATGAACGCATACCTGATTTTGTTTAAACGATTCGCACTCCATCACTCATTTGTTGAATCTACTCGTGCGCTACCTACTGTAAAATGTATTTACTAAGTTAGAAACCGTCACGTAAGTGTCCACAACATCTCACCCAAGTTTCATCGCTATCGTCGTTCATTTGTCGAATCTACTCGTGTGCTACCTACTGTGAAATGTATTTACTAAGCCAGAAACCTTCCTTGGAGTGTCAACCATATTTCACCCAAGTTTCACCGCTAACGGCAGAATGGTATATGACCTTATACGGGACTTTGTTGAAACGCTTCGCGCGTCGTCCCTTATTTGTTGAATCAACTTGTGCGCTGCATATTGTATAGGGGATTTACTAAGCCAGAAATTTTCCATGACGTGTACACAACATCTCACCCAAGTTTCATAGCTACGGACGAATGGTACATGTATGCATACGGGACTTGGTTGAAACGCTTCGCGTGTCGCCGCTCATTTGTTGATTCTACTCTTGCGCTACATATTGTAATATGGATGTACTCAGCCAGAAACCTTCCCTGGAGTGTACACAACATCTCACCCAAGTTTCATCGCAATCGGATGAATGGTATGTGAACGTATACGGGACGTTGTCGAAACGCTCCGCGCGTAGTCACTCATTTGTTGAACATAAACGTGCGCTTCGTATTGTAAAATGGATTTACTTAGCCAGAAACCTTTCCTGGAGTGTACACAACAATTCACCAAACATTTATCACTATCAGACGAATGGTATATGACTTTATACGGGACTTTGTTGAAACGCTTCGCGTGTCATCGCTCATTTGTTGAATCTACTGGTGCGCTACCTATTGTAAAATGTATGTACTAAGCCAGAAACCTTCCCTGGAGTGTACACAGCATCTCACCCAAGTTTCATCGCTATCGGATGAATGGTATATGAAATTAAATGGGACTTTGTTGAAACGCTTCGCGCGCCGTTGCTCATTTGTTGATTCTACTCGTGCTCTACCTATTTTTAAAGGGATTTACTAAGCTAGAAACCTTCCCTGGAGTGCACACAAAATCTCAGCCCAGTTTCATCGCTATCGGACGAATGGTATATGAACGCAAACGTGACTTTGTTGAAATGCTTCGCGCGTCGTAGCTCATTTGTTGAATCTAATCGTGCGCTGCCTATTGTAAAGTGGATGTACTAAGCCAGAAAATTTCCCTGCAGTATACACAACATTTTACGCAAGTTTCATAGCTATCGGACGAATGGTATATGAATGCATTCGGGACTTTGTTGAAATGCTTCGCGCATCGTCGCTCATTTGTTGAATCTACGCGTGCGCTACCTATTGTAAAATCGATTTACTAAGTCAGAAACCTTCCTTGCAGTGTATTCAACATCTCACCCAAGTTTCATCGCTATCGGACGAATGGTATATGAACACATACGGGACTTTGTTGAAATGCTTCGCGCATCGTCGCTCATTTGTAGAATCTACGCGTGCGCTACCTATTGTAAAATGGATTTACTAAGTCAGAAACCTTCCTTGGAGTGTACTCAACATCTCACCCAAGTTTCATGGCTATCGGACGAATGGTATATGAACACATACGGGACTTTGTTGAAATGCTTCGCGCATCGTCGCTCATTTGTTGAATCTACGCGTGCGCTACCTATTGTAAAATGGATTTACTAAGTCAGAAACCATCCTTGGAGTGAACTCAACATCTCACCCAAGTTTCATCGCAATCGGACGAATGGTATATGAACACATACGGGACTTTGTGGAAATGCTTCGCGCATCGTCGCTCATTTGTTGAATCTACGCGTGCGCTACCTATTGTAAAATTGATTTACTAAGTCAGAAACCTTCCTTGGAGTGTACTCAACATCTCACCCAAGTTTCATCGCAATCGGACGAATGGTATATGAACACATACGGGACTTTGTTGAAATGCTTCGCGCATCGTCGCTCATTTGTTGAATCTACGCGTGCGCTACCTATTGTAAAATGGATTTACTAAGTCAGAAACCTTCCTTGGAGTGTACTCAACATATCACCCAAGTTTCATCGCAATCGGACGAATGGTATATGAACACATACGGGACTTTGTTGAAATGCTTCGCGCATCGTCGCTCATTTGTTGAATCTACGCGTGCGCTACCTATTGTAAAATGGATTTACTAAGTCAGAAACCTTCCTTGGAGTGTACTCAACATCTCACCCAAGTTTCATCGCTATTGGACGAATGGTATATGAACACATACGGGACTTTGTTGAAATGCTTCGCGCATCGTCGCTCATTTGTTGAATCTACGCGTGCGCTACCTATTGTAAAATGGATTTACTAAGTCAGAAACCTTCCTTGGAGTGTACTCAACATCTCACCCAAGTTTCATCGCTATCGGACGAATGGTATATGAACACATACGGGACTTTGTTGAAATGCTTCGCGCATCGTCGCTCATTTGTTGAATCTACGCGTGCGCTACCTATTGTAAAATGGATTTACTAAGTCAGAAACCATCCTTGGAGTGTACTCAACATCTCACCCAAGTTTCATCGCAATCGGACGAATGGTATATGAACACATACGGGACTTTGTTGAAATGCTTCGCGCATCGTCGCTCATTTGTTGAATCTACGCGTGCGCTACCTATTGTAAAATGGATTTACTAAGTCAGAAACCATCCTTGGAGTGAACTCAACATCTCACCCAAGTTTCATCGCAATCGGACGAATGGTATATGAACACATACGGGACTTTGTTGAAATGCTTCGCGCATCGTCGCTCATTTGTTGAATCTACGCGTGCGCTACCTATTGTAAAATGGATTTCCTAAGTCAGAAACCATCCTTGGAGTGTACTCAACATCTCACCCAAGTTTCATCGCAATCGGTTGAGTGGTATATGAATGCATAGGAGACATACACACCCACAGACAAACTATCACGTAAGATTGATTTTTATATATATAGATGTATCTATATATATATATATATATATATATATATATATATATATCAGTTTCTTGTGGACACGATAACTGCCGTAATTTTGCCCCAATCACTTTGAATTTTTTACATAATATGTATCCCTATAAAATCTCGGTCGAGTTCGTTAATGAGCAAAATCGGTCGAAGGGGGTGAAAATGGGGGGCTTTTTTCGAAAAAGTGAAATTTCGCTATAACTCTCTTAATACGTGAAATATCGAATCCCTTCAAAGTTCATAATATGTGTCGGATAAGTGCCAACAATTTATGTCAAATAAGTTTTTTGATAGCACCAACCATTGACCAAAGGGGTGGAAAAAAGTGGGTTTTTCGGGAAACATTAATCATATCTCTCTTAATAGGCACAATATCAAAACCGTACGAAATGGAAAATATCCCCCTAATAATTACCTAAAACTTTTGTCTGAAAGAATTTTTGATATGACCCACCATTACGCCAAGGGATGAGAAAAATGATTTCGGAATTTTAAAATATGCCAAGTGCCATCAGAGGTTACCATAACAACGATTTTAATTTGATAAGGGATGATCTATCAGAGGTTGCCAAGACAACGCCATTGACGAGATCACATTCATTTTTAGCCTACTTTTCACATTTTGCAAAAATGAGGAAAAAGTAGACTTATGAGATCGATCCGGGAAAATGTGTGTCTGTCTGTCTGTCTGTCCTTCTGTCTGTCTGTCTGTCTGTCTGTCTGTCTGTCCGTCCTTCTGTCTGTCTGGCAGTGTGTGTGTCCCCCCTATCAACTCCTAAACGGCTGCAGCAATCAAAACCAAATTTAGTATGAGTAAAGATGTGCACCGGAATAGCTCACGTCCATATTTGAAAATGATGTCAGTGCTACCAACTGCTGAAAAAACGCACTAGAAATTTGAGCTCCATGTTGAATATCTTGCAAGGTATGCATGGGAGCTATTCCAAAATTGGCACACATGTAGATAATACTATTTCAGTTTAATTTCCAGGAGGCCAACCATGACAGTGTTGCTAAAATAATTTTAAGCCTTCTGATAGGTCCAATGTTTAAATGCGTATAACTTCTACACTATCAATTGGATTTCAACCAAATTTTGTATGTAATATCTGTACATAAACAGATATGACTGAGCGTATTCTTAAGAGCCACCAGGGCTGCCAACTGTTAACAATTGCTCTCTCTATTTTTTAAAAATCCAAATACCAATATATCAGAAAGTATGCAAGCCAACAGCTTTAAACTATGCACACGTATATTCTGACATTTTAGATTAATTTGGAGTAACGTATATACGTCAGTTCTACCAACATGATTATAAGCCTTCTGATAGGACCAATTTTTAAATACATGTAACTTCTATACTATCAGTTGGATTTCAACCAAATTTCGTATGTGATATGTGTACCATAACAGATATGACTATACGTATTGTTAAGAGCAATCAGGGCTGCCAACTGTTAATAAATGCTGTCTATATTCTTTTTACCCTAATATCAATATATCAGAAAGTATGCAAGCCAACAGCTCTATACTTTGCACACGTATAGCACCTGACATTCTAGATTAATTTGGAGTAATTAATACAAGGCAGTGCTGCCAACATGATTCTATGCCTGCTGATATGTCCAATTTTAAAATACATGTAACTTCTACACTTACAAATGGATTTCATCCAAAATTGGCACAACAAGATATCATAATAATTCAGATTATTTCTGACCAGCACACGCATGGTATTGTTGACAACATGCTTTTACGCGTGCTGATAGATCCAGTGTCTAACTGCATGTAACGTCCATTGGACTTCAACCAAATTTTGTATTCTGTACCTTAAGAGGTGGAACTAAGAATATATTCAGTCACCAGGGCTGCCAACTGTAGTGCTCTATTTGGCTACATTATACCAGGTATATTTTGAACTAATTAGATATTTCGATATTACCAACTTAATTTCGTCATTATTCTAGATAGGTTCATATACTGTAGAATAATCACTGGCATGAAAAGTAGGCTGTATAGTTCTTCACGGAACTTCTTGTTAGACTACTTTTCACACTTTTCAAAAATGAGGAAAAAGTAGACTTATAAGATATATCCGGGAAAATGTGTCTGTCCTTCTGTCTGTCTGTCCTTCTGTCTGTCTGTCTGTCTGTCCTTCTGTCTGTCTGTCTGGCTGTGTGTGTGTGTGTCCCCCCCTATCAACTCCTAAACGGCTGCAGAAATCGAAACCAAATTTAGTATGAGTAAAGATGTATACCGGAATATCTCAGGCCCATATTTGAAAAAGATGCCAGTGCTACCAACTGCTAAAAAACGCACTAGAAATTTGAGCTCCATGTTGGATATCTTGGAAGGTATACATGGGAGCTATTCTAAAATTGGCACACATGTAGATAATACTATTTCAGTTTAATTTCCAGGTGGCCATACATGACAGCGTTGCCAAAATAATTTTAAGCCTTCTGATAAGTCCAATTTTTAAATGCATATAACTTCTACACTACCAATTGGATTTCAACCAAATTTTGTATGTAATATGAGTACATAAACATATATGACTGAGTGTGTTCTTAAGAGCCACCAGGGCTGCCAACTGTTAATAATTGCTCTCTATTTTGTATCCAAATATATCAGAAAGTATGCAAGCCGACAGCTTTAAACTATGCACACGTAAATTACCCGACATTTTACATTAATTTGGAGTAAGTTAAATACGTCAGTTCTACCAACATGATTCTAAGCCTGCTGATAGGACCAATTTTTAAATACATGTAACTTCTACACAAACAAATGGATTTCATCCAAAATTGGCACAAGAATATATAATATTTCAGATTATTTCTGACCAGCACTCGCATGACATTGTTGCCAACATGCTTTTACGTGTACTAATAGATCCAATGTCTAAATCCATGTAACGTCCTTTGGACTTCAACCACATTTTGTATTCTGTACCTTAGGAGATGGAAGTAAGAATATATTCAGTCAGCAGAGCTGCCAACTGTATTGCTCTATTAGGCTACATTATGCCTAGTATATCTTATTTCGAACTAATTAAGACATTTCGATATTACCCACTTAATTTCGTCATTATTCTAGATAGGTTCATATACTGTAGATTAATCTATGGCATGAATCTTAATTTTAAGAAAAGTAGGCTCTTTAGTTCGTCACGGAACTTCTTGTTCCATCTGACTATGAGGAAAGCGGCTAACTGGTAGCATGCTGAACTTCTATGCCCAAGGTGCTGGTTCAAAGCCGGCCAAAGTCGCCGGATTTTCTAAGAGCGCTAAAAATCCGTCAGCATGCTTTCCTTCGGAGGGGAAGTTACAACGTTCGTTGCAAGTTGCTGGTTGCGGTGGCATCTAGCAGCCAAGTTCACAGCTAGGTGTCGTTGACGTTAGTATTTGGTACAAAATTAGGTACTACTAATTAAAATTGACCGTCTGCAGACCTTACCTGAATTACAGACTAATACAGTCATCACAAATAACACCGTTTATCAGACAGATTCTACACACACCCAATGTACACGGGGTTACATGACCACCTTGTCGCAGCCCCTAAACTGAGGAACCAACCAACATCTCTGCGGGAGATAAAATTTTGCGTGAAGAAGTAACAGACTGTTAGATAGTTACACATTAGTTCCAAACCTTGCATAAGGACAGTGTGATCACAAGTATAAAAATTAACCCCAAATGACAAGAAGGTTACCATCCCCATAAGACAGTAAAATGTTAAAAGTATGCATAGAAAGACGAAAAAATGTTAACTAACCTCCAATTGTAAAATACTTTCTCGCAATAAATGAGGTCTGATCCTCCTACGAAAACCTGCATATTTTGCCTATTATAGCCTATCCCCTAGTTTGCCCGGTGAAATCTACCTCCGCCTTCCGGCGTGCCGAGAGGAATTTTATCATTTTATTAGTTCTTGCTTGCCATGCAGGTTTCTCATCCAAGTTGTAAGTTATAATTTCTTCTAAGTATTTAAATTGCTTCACTATTTTAACTTCCTTGTTATTTACTGTTATGTGATTGATTACAAGTGGATTTGCTACCATTATCTCTGTCTTTTCAAATGATATCTGAAGTCCAATTTTTAGCCTATTTTCAATTTTGAAAAAAAAAATTGGCTTATGAGATCACCTTTTGTCCGTGTGTGTGTGTGTGTGTGTGTGTGAGGTGTGTGTGTGTCCCCCACTAATAAAATCTAAACGGCTGGAGCGATTTCAATGAAACTCGGTAAGTTCATAGCACTATTCCCGGCGACCTCGACCGTTCCCTTCAAATTTTGTAACGTCTCACCAATCCAACATGGCGGCTGTGCGAAATATTTCACTAGCATTCAATATCTCCGAAACTATTGCCGATATCGCCCTGAAATTGTGTACGGTGATAAAGGGCACTACTAGAAGTTCACCTATGAGACTTTCAAAAACATGGTGACTACAAAACCAACATGGCGGTCAAGCGAATTTGAGACTTTTAAATAGACTTTTCTCGCGATTTAACTCTCCAAACGTAATGAAACTTGGTACAGCAAATGTCTATACACATTGTAATGCATTGGAGTCTAATTTAGTTCAATTGTTTACATAACCTCAAAATGGCGGCTGTGCGAAATATTTCACTGACATTCTATATCTCCGAAACTATTACAGATATCACCCTGCAATTTTGTACGGTAATAAAGGGTACTGATACAAGTTTACCTATGTATATTTCTTAACCTGTAAAGTACAAAACGAACATGGCGACCAAGCGAATTTGAAATATTTTAATAGACTTTTCTCGTGATTTATCACTCTGAGCGCTGTGAAATGTGGTACAGTAAATGATTTTGCAGATTGTAATGCACTGCCATCTAATTTAATTCAATTGTTTACATAACCTCAAGATGGCGGCTGTGCGAAATTTTAAAATTAAGTTATTTTTGTTGTGTCGTAATCATGCGATCGCACTGAAAGTTTTAATAATGAAACTAGGCAATAATTGTCCTTGAATGGTACATAACTCTATGGCCTTTACATATAACAATCCTAAATGGCGAGCTTCCGAAATATTTCGACGGTTCTCAATATCTATGAATCTTTTACAGCAACCAAACTGATTTTTTTAATGTTCATAGAGACTATGAACATATGTTCACCTATAGGACTTTCAGTAACCTGGTGAGCACAAATCCAACAAGGCGGCGACGCGAAGTTGAAATATTTAAATGGGCGTTTCTCGCGAATTAACAATCCGAGTGCCGTGAAACGTTGCACGTTAAATGCTTATACACAATCATGTTGATCCACTGGCAATTAATTTATTTCAATTGTTTGCATAATCACAAGATGGCTACTGGGCGTAATTTTAAAATCTCGTTTTTACTTCTTGTGTTCTAATCATGCGATTGAAGTTTGAATACCACACGTACACAATAATCTTAATGTAATAGTACAAAAATAAAAATACAACCTGGCGACTATCTGAAATATTTAGACGGTTCTCAATATCTACGAATCTGTTACAGCAATTAAACTGACATTTTGTATGTTGATTGAGGCAATTAACATGAGCAGGATATATGAAAATAGGCTGTATAATTCTTCGCGGAACTACTTGTTTGTGCTATATTTTGTAGGCTTATTATTTTATTTCTGGCTTCTTGAATATTATTACCCAGTAACGCTAAGTCATCTGCGAATCCCAAGCAATTTAAGTCTATTTGATCTTTCTTGGTTCCAATTCTTATGTTCCTAGGATTTTCCCTCATTACATATTCCAAAGCACAATTGAAAAGTAGAGGCGATAAACCATCTCCTTGTCTTAATCCTGTTTTAATCGTAAACGGTTCAGATATTTCTCCTCTGAATTTTACTTTAGATTTGGTGTTTGTGAGAGTTAGTTTTATAATTTTTATTAATTTGGGATGAAGTCCAAAATTCCTTAGTATTTTCAGCAATGAAGATCTATGTATACAATCATAAGCATTTTTGAAGTCTACGAAGGTTATGACTTGCTGCTTTTGTCTACGTTTGTAGTAGTACATTACTAATTTTAAGGTGATTATCTGTTCAGGGCAGCTTCGCCATGGCCGAAATCCACCTTGATATTCTCTTATTTCCAGTTCTAATTGACCTTTACAACGATTATATAGAATTCATGTCATGATTTTATATGTGATATCCAAAAGGGAAATTCCTCGATAGTTGTCAAGATTTGATTTTTCTCCTTTCTTGTGTAATGGATGTATTATAGCAGTAGTCCAATGGTCTGGCAGTTCTTCTTTGATCCAAATGTTCACTATGCATTGGTGTAATGAAATCTTTACTGATTCTGCTGCATATTTCCACAATTCTGCAAATGTTTGATCTTCTCCACTCGCTTTGTAGTTTTTGAGCTCTCTCTGAGCTTTGTAGACTTCTTGGATTGTGGGTGGATTTATTTTTTCTGATGGTGTTTTAATAGTGGTGTCTGTATTTATTTGAAGCAGTTCTGGTGGATCTTCGCAATTTAGCAACATGTTGAATGTTTCTGCTAAAATTTCTGTATTTCTTTTATTACTATGAGCTAACTCGCCATTTTTAGCCTACTTTCGATTTTTGCAAAAAATGAAAGTAGACTTATGAGATCAACACAGGGCGAAAAAAGTGTGTCTGTCTGTGTGTGTGTATGTGTGTGTGTGTGTGAGTCTGTGTGTGTGTGTGTGTATGTGTGTGTGTGAGTCTGTGTGTGTGTGTGTGTGTCTGTGTGTGTGTGAGTGTGTGTACTCTGAATGTCTGTCCCCCCTATCAATTCGAACACGGTGAATGCGAATTGAACGAAATTTGGTACAAAGGTAGCACTAGCAAAGGACACCTCAGTGTCATGTTTTATATCGCCGCCATCTTTACTAAAACTGAATGGCGGCCACTCAAACGTTCAAAACGTAAAATCAAATAACGACTAACCAAATCATCCGATCTCTACCAAATTTGGTAACAACATACCTTCGTATAGGATGCGTCTTGTGACCAAACTACAAGGTCGTCCGCCATACCATTTCAGGATGGCGGCCGTGCGAATTATGCAAACTTTATAATCCATATCATGGGACCCACCAGTTCAGATTATCGAGCCGAGAATCGTTTTAACTGTTCTAAAGGAAGAGGCACGTTCGAAATTAAAAGTTTATTTTGTAATACTATAGTGCAGACGTGATTTTAAAAAGCTGAGCTGATTCAGTAATAAGACAAGATGGCAGCGGATATCTTGTGCCTGACTTATATTTCACTAATTTGAGTATTGCATGCAATATAGCGTACTGACACAAAATAAATAAACTTTGTATGAAATGCTTTATATATAAATAATATACTCCAGTGATGAAATCGTTTAGTATAAATCATTATTTGCTAACAAGTTCTATGTAAGTCATTTTATATAGAACGATATTCGTTGACACAATTAGCTCAGTGGTAGAGCGTTAGCCTATCGCTCAAATGTCTATGGTTCAAACCCGATTAGAGCTGGGTTTTTTGCTTGAAATGTTATATGTTTATTGTTTTGTAATGACTCAGATGTTTTAAAATTAAGCGTTATATTGTGCATATTATGGTGTAAAATATATATTTAATTAAAACATAATTCGCCAGCAGATTTACTCGAGACATCTAGCTGCCAAAAAGGTAACTTCCAGATTTTATTGAAAAGTTTCTTCTTCTGGCCGCTAGAATGCACTCGCTCTGTTAGGACACGGCCGACTGAATACGAGCTGCGCTCTATACCGGCCTTGACATTCCCAGTCAGAACCCATGTATAACATGTAATTGGAAAGTTTCTACTCGTTGCCGGTAGAGCGCACTCCACTCCCATTATAGGCGCGATAAGGAATCAGCTGTACAGTACGTATATTAAATGTTTAATCTCAAGAAGTACTGGATGGATTTTGATGCTGCTTTCACCATTCTGTAAAGGTGATCTCGAGGAAGATTTGTGTAGAAAATAATTTATTTATGACCAAAGGGAGCCAAGCAGTAACGATTTCAGTGAAAAGGTCGAAAAAAATAGCCTGGCGTCCGTGCGCTTTTTAAGCTTACGCTGGGCGAACCGTTAAAAATATCATTATATTATGAGTGTAAGAATTGTTCAGCGTGAGAAATTCTACAAAAAAGTCCGCGAGAGCATATCTCTATCTTCGATACATCGCCCACTATAAGTGTTTTTAGTTTGGACGGGAGGGGCATTTGGCTTGCACCTCGCCATTCTTAAATTACGTCTGACAGGAATTCCTTGCACATTCATAACTGTTCCCGGGCGAAGCCGGGGCGGGTTGCTAGTGACACTATATAATTATTATCATTATAATTTCCGCATTATCAAAATTACAATTATATCACAAAATAAAATAACGTGCTAATAAATCTAAGAGAAATTAGACATACCTTGCACTTTCTTCGGGTACAAGGCCACTACTCCAGCACCGTCTCATTAAAAGGAAAGAGAGGATCAAAATTACAGCCGGGAACAAGTAGCAGCTAATCGTGTGTTGTGTTTTGTGCTAAGAGATCTTTCGACAAATTATCAGATACCGTGTGCCTTCTTTTTCACGAAGCAGCTGTCAGGACGGGACTTACATAAACTCCTGCTGGACGTTATTCTCGAGGTTGAACAATGCGGTTTCATAATTATAATAACTGTCTCTGATAATCACAAAACTAACACTACAATGATGAGGCATTTAGGGGGAGGGAATTTGCAACCAATGGTCAATCACCCATACGACGAGTCTAGGAATGTATTCCCTAGTTTTGAGCATTGTCACATTCTAAAAAAAAAAAACATTAGAACGCAGTTTCTGTACCGAGAGATGACTGATGGTACTGGAATAATTTCAGGGAAATACTTGTCATTACTATACACAATGCAAAAGTGTGAGATCGTCAAACCGGTCAGACACCTCACTAAAAAACACATCGAACCCACTAAATTTGAAAAAATGAATGTTCGGCGTGCCAAGGAAGTGTTCTCGTCAGAGGTTATTGGTGTCATTAGTACAATGAAAGAAAATATAGGCATGAACCCGGAAGCGTACACATTCATGGACGCAGAAGCAACCATTTTTTTAAACGTTAATAAAAGGTTCGCTATGCATGACGTAAGCATCACATATCATCATATTCAGTCTAGAAATCCAGATAAAGGGCATTTTTTCTCATTAAATGTCAGTCGCCTAAACTGGCTCGAGGAATATTTTCTTTCTTACCTTGAAACTTTGAAAGCTGCTAGTAACGCTGCTAGAAAGGACTTCCTGAGTTCTGAGACTCACGAAGCTACCTATACAATTAATCACGGATTCAGCTGTCCAGTGCATAAGGTATCTTCTAAAAATGGGTAGAGGAAAGTCGCCAAATTTGGGGAGTTTTTTTTTATAGGGCTCACATTAGACATAAGAAGGAACGGAATAATTTTGGTTTTCTCACCAATGTAAACCTCAGGCGATATACTATGTATATTACAAATATGGGCACGTTTGATGTTGTATTACCCTCTGATATTATTGTTAACTTTAAAAGTGCACTTTCCCCGTATTAGGCAATCGGGTTAAGTAATATAGGGAGGTGAGAAACCTCACTTATTTATAATAGGTACACTGAATAGTACACCCTACTAATTAAAGCAATAATTCTGACATTTTTTTTCGTGTGGCCTCCTGTGAGGCCGAGTGCAGGTCTTTCTAGTCGACGCCCGTGGGCGACCTGCGCGTCAGGATGAGAGATTGAATGGATGAAGATGAATGAAACTGGACAAGGATGTGGAAGGAAGTGGCCGTGGCCTGTTAGAAGGTACCGTCCCAGCATTTTCCTGGTGTTGAAAAATGGGAAACCACGGAAAATCATTTCAAGGACGGCCGACGGTGGGGCTCGAACTCACTCGTCTACAGAGTCAGCAGAGAGCTTGGCCCCATGGCCTAACGCTGCGCTTTAGCCAGCGTAGCCACTACTGTCGGTAATTCTGACAATGTAATGAAATCATGAACACAAATAGTACAAAAATACAAAAATGAATATTTTAAGTAAATAACAGTCCTAGTTTCCTGTTGCCGAACTTCCAAACCGTTCAGCAGAAAAATGAATAAACTTTAATGAAAACCGAGTGATTCTGATCGAATTCAACTGTAACGAGGTGCAAGGTATGTCTAATTTCTCTCAGCTTTATTAGCACGCTATTTTATTTTGTGATATAATTTGCATTTTGATATTGTGGGAATTATAATGATAATATAATAGTGTCACTAGCAACCCACCCCGGCTTCGCCCGGGAACACTTATGAATGTGCAAGGAATTCCTGTCAGACGTAATTTAAGAATGGCGAGGTGCAAGCCAAATCCCCCTCCCGTCCAAACTAAAAACACTTATAGTGGGCGATGTATCGAAGATAGAGATATGCTCACGCGGCCTTTTTTGTACAATTTTTCATGCTGAACAATTCTTACACTCATAGTATATTGATATTTTTAACGGTTTGTCCAGCGTAAGCTTAAAAAGCGCACGGACGTCAAGTTCTTTCTTCGACCTATTCACTGAAATCTAAAATCGTTACTGCTTGGCTCCCTTAGATCATAAATAAATTATTTTCTACAGAAATCTTCCTCGATATTACCGGTACAGAATGGTGAAAGCCGCATCAAAATCCATCCAGTGGTTCTCGAGATTACCCGTGATATCCAAGAATCGGGGACTTAGTTTTACACTAAGTAGAGACAAGTCTTAGTCGTGCAATGCTTGGTGAACAGCGCTGTGTGAGCAGTTGGGTAACTAACAAGATTTCATGAAAAAGGTCTCATTTTCTAGGCCGGTATGAGCGCATTCAGTCGGCCGTGGTTAGGATTATATTGTTCGATATTTCACCACTAGATGTTACGACTAGTCTACGTGGGGCTCCATTGATTACTATACCATTGGCATTCTATGCGCATCGAATTTGAAGAATGACAAGATGATACTACGATACATTTTTACTTTTTATTTTAAAGGGTTTGTAACAGCCTATTTTGCGTTACTTGAAAATGTTATTTGAAGTAAAGAACAAAACGATTTCACATAGTAACTGAATTCAAGCCGTTGGTGTTGGTTCAGGTTAATAATTACTACTTTTATTTCAGGCAAATAGCAATCGAAAATATCCACATAGTTTGTATACACACGTCTCTGTAGGGTCATGGAAAGATTTGTTAATTCAATTAGGGTTGTGAAAGCCATGCACAACCAGACGTGTAAAGACATGCCTCAACTCAAAGTTGGATGTTGCCCACGGTAGGTCGTATATGTAATAATAATAATAATAATAATAATAATAATAATAATAATAATAATAATAATAATGTTATTGGTTTTACATCCCTTTTAACTACTGCTGCTTTTAGAGACACCGGGGTGCCGGAAATTTGGCCCGAAGGGGATCTTTAACGTGCCAGTAAATGTACTGACACGGCTTCCTCGCATTTGTGCACCCTCAAATGCCAGCTGACTGCACCAGGATACGAACCTGCAACCTAGGGCCCAGCAAGCGAGAACGTTACCGCTGAGCCACGCAGCCAGTCCGGTCGATTATGTCTCCAGATCCATAACATTCTTGATATACTTCTTATCTTTCTTTCTTCAATGATGGTAGCAGTTTTTATCTAGGTTGTGGCGTTAGGTAGAGGTAAATCGTTTCTAAGGTCTTCAACAAAGAATAGTTCTATTATACTCTTTGATAATAACAACGAGTTATAACTATACTCATACATTTAGGAGAAAGTAGGCTATATGTTCTTTACTGAACATATTGTTGTCTTTTAACATTAACTTAATGTTGGAGGTTCATATCTTTGTAGTTGTTTGCTAAAAATTTTGTAGTAATCTCTTTATTGTAAATTAAAAATATATTTTTAACAATGTGACGTAGTCTAATACAACGATAAGTTGTTAAATGACAATAAAAATTGATTGATTGATTGATTGATTGATTGATTGTTTGATTGATTGATTGACCTTACTGCTGTCTTGTATGCTTTACCTTTCACTTAAATGTCGAGACACTTGCCACACAGAACACCAGAAATCCATTTCCAGTTCATCCAGGTCGACTGTACTCTATGGTTGATTTCCGCATTTATGTTGCCATCGTCAGACACCAATGACCCTAAGTACCCACTGTCCTTCAGCATGTTCCATCCATCTCCACCTATTCATTCCCCTCTGCCTCCAAGGCACTGGTACTCGGTTTTCTTCCGGCTTAATTTCAAGTCTCTTTTCTCCAAGGATTTTCTCTAGTTTTCCAGCCTTTCTTCCAGATCTCTTTTACTGTTGCTGCACAAAACAATATCATCAGCAAACATCATACACCATGGTGCTTTACTTCATAAACCAACAGATAGAACATCCATCACAAGGTTGAATAGGTTTGAACTTAGTGCGGATCCCTGATGTACAGTAGCTTAATACTTCCCAAGTAATGTCACAGGTTGAAAGAAATGGCGGGGCCTGGAAGCCCTCGAACTAGGGCCCGTGATCACTCTCTACGGCACTGTAACAGAAATGGCCAAAACCTAGAAGAAATGTTGGAATTTAATGAAACACAATATTCCATCTTTTGGGTACTACTTGATGATGAATAAATCTAGGCATGTACCTGGCCATTCTGCTGGGGTCTCAGAAATTGTTAATGAAGTAGACGAGTAACTGCACACTTTGAACTGTTGCAGGCGAACGCAAATAATGATGATCATCATCTGGTTTGTGGCCATCGGACAAGCATCCATACCGTTCATCTGGTCCACCTGGAAGGAAGGTCAACGTTGCACTGTCACCAACGTCATACCGCTGGCAGAAAGAGTCATCCTAGTTTTTCTAATGCAGACGTGTGTGATGGTTGTAATGTTTGTAGCTGGTTGGAGAATTAGCAAGACAGCTTTTAAGATTAACAATAATACTGGAGAAGTCAGCAAAGCACAAAAGTTTAAGAGAAAGTCTGCGAGATTAGTGTGGCTTATTTTGATTGTATTCATTGTATCTTGGATACCACGTCATATTACAACATTTTTATTGTATGCAAAATATAGAGTACCCCCTATAGTAATATATACCACAGCCATACTGGTGATAGTTAACTATATAGCTAATCCATTTATATTTGCGTATAACGTGAAACATGTGAGGATGCGGATGGGACATGCCCTGAGAAGTATCAAGAAAATAGTCAGACGTGAAGAGATCTCCGATTACTAACTCATCGACAGTACTGAAGACATTTCATTACATGTTATCTCATTTTCTTGAAATTGATATCACTGATTCCAAGAATATAACTTAGTGGATTTTTGCCAAAAAAGAAAAATTAAATAAATTTACGGGGTCTTTTTCAAAGATTAATCACGAAAATAACGTGCATTTTTAGGACCCGATATCTTTGCTCTTTTTCAACTTAATTGAGTCATTGTTGTCGCAAATTGGTCTGATGTATGTTCAGAATGTTGTATAGCAGAATCGTTTTTGTATCATTGATGGAGGCAAATATATTAGCTTTGTTTTACAATTTACGTTATTTTGATTGAAAAAAATAATTAATTGTGGGGGCGCGACCCCAAATTTCAATTTAACAGCTTCATTCTGCTTTACAACATAGCTGCATTATTTGTCTATACTTTAGTTTTTAAATGAAACTAATATCTTCATTCAAAGTGGACATTTTAACTGCCCAAGTCAAGGCAAATATTAAAAAAAATTAAATGAGAGAAATCGTAACTTAAAGTTGAGGTATACATTTAGAGTAAAGAGTCTTACATTTCAACTGCAAAAAGACTGCCTTTTCTTTGGATTTTAGGTCAATCTTCTGCATTCTCCGACCCAAGAGTATCTCCTACATTGTTTTAGTTCTGGAGTAGACTGTTTCAAAGCCAGATTAATGTGTGCTTTATCTACTGCACCTATACGTCAGAGTGACAGCTGCTGAAAAGCATGCACACCGATCATTAAGGTGAATATGAATGAGCTAAACAACAATGAAACTAGTATAAATTATATATTTCTGGAAACTAGAGAGGATATACCATCGAATAAGACAATTTAAAAAAATCGAAAATTTTCTTGAAAATGTCTAATGGAAGGGTCGATGAGTACCTTATTTGGTGTAATTGGTGGGGGGTGGGGGTTGACGCGTTGTGTGGGTTTTAGAAGACTTTTGTAATACAAATGTTATATGTATTAGGAATATTTGTGCATAAGTGTGAAACAACGTGCCTAGTCTACGGGGGTGTACACATTATTAGACTCGATGGCAGTTTTCCAACATTTACTTTGTACGTGTTATGACTTAATACAGTAGATACGCTTTGCAAGGCACTGAACTATTTCAATTGTTTAATCAGTAGTCTTAATTTTCTTTTTTGATGTGTAACTTCTTTCCACTCGGTATCTGTAAATTTTTTGCGGGGGTGATTTTGAAAAGTGAAACGGAATTGGATGGGACGGAAGCAATGAAACGGAAATGGATGGGACGGAAAAATGAAACGGAAATGATGGGACGGAAATAATGAGAGCGCGCGGTGGCGGAGATAGATACCACGACGAACTGTCGGCCATGTGACTATGTGGAATGTATATCGCATACGGTTTACTTCAAGGTTTGGAGGCCCCATTAAAGATATCCTTCCTCCAATAAATCATCTTCAAGTTGTCGTTGTTTGGAGTGAAAATATTCATTATATCATAGACTATTTGCTGAAAAGCGGTCAAGATTTGGCACTGCAGTTTTACAAGTAGTTATTTCAATGACCAACAGAGTTCACTGTTCTCCCGGCAGACACATAGTCGGCCATGTGGCTATGTGGAATGTTCGTCGCATACGGTTTAGTTCAAGGTTTGGAGGCCTCTTTAAGATATTCCTACAATAAATCATCTTCAAGTTGTCGTTCTTTGATGTGAAAATATGCATTATACCATATTTGCTGTAAACAATTATGATTTATTAAATCTTCATACTTTTGCTGTATTCTTTTTTAATGTAACCACTCGAGTTACTGTCGGCCATGTGCCTATGTGGAATCAATATCGCATACAAAATTACTTGAAGGTTTGGAGGCCCCGTTAAAGATATTCTTCCTACAATAAATCATCTTTAATTTGTCGTTGTTTAGTGTGAAAATATTCATTACCGGTACATCATATTTGCTGAAAACCGGCCAGGATTGGGCACTGCAGTTTTAAAAGTAGTTATTTCAATGACCAACGGAGTTCACTGTTAACAAGGGATAACATGTGACATGTAACACATCATATGTGACTACTGTAAGGCTCATAATGTATTTTTAAAGAATCTGACAGTTAACTATTTATTTTTAATTTTCGACTAAAATAGAGCCACGAGAATGCCGCACGTTTTGTATGAATTACTTTATTCTAGCTTTCGTGAGAATTTAGATCAGAGAGATTGGAAGTCTTTTATTATCGATTGTTCACTCTTGAACTATTCAAAGATATATGGGCAATGGATTGAAATCATCTGATTTATAGGATACATTCCAAAGTCAGTCAACAAAAGAAACAAGAAGTTCCGTGACGAACTAAAGAGCCTACTTTTCTCGAAATGTGACATTCATTCCAATGATTAATCTATATGGACCTAATTAGAATAATGACGAAATTCAGTTAGTAATATCGAAATGTCTAATTAGATCGAAATACAACTGGCATAATGTAGCCTAATAGAGCACTACAGTTGGCAGCCCTGGTGACAGAATAGATTCTCAGTTCCATCTCTTAAGGTACAGAATACAAAATTTGGTTGAAGTCCAATGGATAATATGGACGTTACATGCAGTTAAACATTGGATCTAACAGCGCGCGTAAAATTATGTTGGCAACAATGTCATGCATGTATTGGTCAGAAATAATCTGAAATAATATGATCTATTATTGTGCCAATTTTGAATGAAATCCATTTGTTAGTATAGAAGTTACAGGCATCTTAAAATTGGACTTATCAGCAAACTTAGAATCATGTTGGCAGCACGAACGTATATTAGTCACTCCAAATTAATTAGAATGTCAGGTACTATACGTGTGTAAAGTTGAGAGCTGTTGGCCTGCATACTTTCTGATATATTGATATTAGGGTAACAAAACTTGAGAAAGCATTTATTAAAAGTGTGGCAGCCCTGGTTGCTCTTAACAATACGCATAGGCATATCTGTTATAGTACACATAGCACATACGAAATTTGGTTGAAATCCAATTGATAGTATGTATCATGTATGTTACATGTATTTACAATTAGCCCTATCAGCAGGCTTAGAATCATGTTGGTAGTAGTACTGAGGTCCATTAGTTTCTCCAATTTAATCTAGAATGTCAGGTACTATACGTGTGCATAGTATAAAGCTGTCGGCTTGCATACTTTCTGATATATTGGTATTTGAATAAAACCAATAGAGAGTGCATTTATTAACAGTTGGCAGCCCTGGTGGCTCTTAAGATTACAATCAGGCATATCTGCCTATCTAAACACAGTACATACAAAAATTGGTTGAAATCCAATTGATAGTGTAGAAGTTATATGCATTTGAAAATTGGACCTATCAGCAGGCTTAGAATCATTTTGGCAACACTGTCATGTATGGCCTCCTGGAAATTAAACTGAAATATTATTATCTATATGTGTGCCAATTTTGGTATAGCTCCCATGCATACAACATGGAGCAGAAATTTCAATTGCGATTTTTCAGCAGTTGGTAGCACTGACATCATTTTAAAATACGACATTGAGATAATCAGATAGAGATCTTTACTCATACCAAATTTACTACAGCCATTTAGGAGTTGATAGGGGGGGACACACACACCGCCAGACAGACAGAAGGACAGACAGACACACATTTTCCCGGATCGATCTCATAAGTCTACTTTTTCCTCATTTTTACAAAATGCGAAAAGTAGGCTAAAAACGAATCCAGCTCAGGTGTCCTCAGAATCTCCAATATCGAACATTTCCAGGTGCAATTCCTTATGGGAAACGTTGTAAGTCCACATGGGAGAAAACGTTACTATGTAGGGTAATGAAAATAAAATCAAGTGATTTTGAAAAACAAATTGTGACTGATTTAAATTCTTTAATTTGCACACCACTGGAGACCTAGGTGAGCAGGATCTGATGATGATCACTTGACGATCGAAACATGCCATCCTATTAAGTGCCCCCCTCCCTATTTTATGGTATATAAAAGCGTGTTATTTTGTGATAAACTAATATTTATTTCAGGTTACGGTGTAAAAATACTTGTTTTCCCGCCTAACGTAATTGGGCACAAATGGTGTTTACGGACTGGAAACTTTCTTTAATAATATGCTGTTGTATTTAATTATTAGGGTTCGGAAGTTTAAGACCTAAAGAAGTACAAAATATGCAAGCAAATATGCCCTAAAACTAGGTAAATACGACCTAAAAACTATAAAATATGACCTAAAAAACATGGCATTTCCTTGTTTGGTGCTTGCTTCTGAGCTAAATATATCTACTGGAGTGTCATTCTATTGAAAGGTGGAAGCACATTATTGTCATGTTACGTAACCTCATGCGTACAGTGTCGCTATCTAACTTGTCCAGAAAGATGTGCTAAAAGACGTGCGTAGAGGAGCGCCTCCTTGGAATCAGGTCTTCTAAACCTGCTATCTGCCTGTTCCGGGAAAAGAAAGAAAAATATAGCTACTACACTATTTGGAAATCCTGTGTTTGAAACTCGACGTAGATAACACGTACCTTGTTAACGATGCCTCAATTTGAACAAAAATGCTGAAATTACTGCATAACCAAATATGACCTTATATCATTAAACTACCAAAACAATAAAAATGGCCGAAATATGCATTTATAGGCAACATCAAATTGCTTTAAACGTGGTCAGGGACCCGACATTCAAACTTATTTTTCAGATTTCGCGTAAAATAAGCTCAGGAAAAAATATGACTTTTCCTTAACATCCGAACCTTATTAATTATTATTAGGGGCTTGGGACAACTTGGTCTTAAGCCCTGTGTACTTGAGTGTGTGAGTTCAACTTATCAGATAATTATAGTTTATAACCTATGTTTCTGTGATGACTGTGGTAGTGTGTGGAACTGTATTTGTCAGGGCCAAGGATGGGGTAGGTACCCCGGGTAATGAATTAAACTACTACCTGGGCATTACCGGGTGAGTTAGCCGTGGTCATGCCAGGGTTGGTCCCACATAGAAGCAGCTACAAACTCTGGCGAGCCAAACATGTCCTCGGACACTCCCAGCATTAAAAATCAAACGAAAAAAAAGGCGTTTACCTAGAGGGAGTGTGAAAATGAACGGTCTAAAAACACACTCAAGATAGTCACTGTCAGTTGGATTTTCCGATCACTGGACATATTGCAGCTCCCATTGTGGTTATTTATTTATTTATTTATTTATTTATTTATTTATTTATTTATTTATTTATTTATTTATTTATTTATTTATTTCGCGTATGGCTTTTAGTGCCGGGAGTGTCCGAGGACATGTCCTGCTCGCCAGATACTGCAGCTGCTTCAAGTGGACACCCATAGGGTGAGCTACAAGTTCCGTTCAATTTCTAGTAGTCCCAACTTTAGCTACCAGATATCACTGACACCTAGTGGTGAATGTTGGAACTTTGATAGAGCGTTACAACGAAATCTAGCCTAGAAATTTAGCTTCACACAAGTTTAGTTAGTGGAAGGATCATTTACATGCCATAAATCTATGACATGGGACCGCCAGCTTTACTTACCCTCCTATGGAAGGCATACTGAAAGATTTTAACGCTCTTAAAAATCCGACAACTTCGGCCGGGTTTGAACCCGCGATCTTGGGGACAGCAGTGGTAATGGTGAGGGATTTAACGCGCACCGCTACGCCGTGGGATGTAAACCAAGTGTATGCCTCAACCAATTTCGTTTCTGAAAGCGCATGTTTCCTAAAATCCACTATCTGGGTAGGAATAGAACCTACGCCCCTCCTTGATGGGAGGGTGTACAGCTATTTTAATTTGTCGTAAAATCTAATTTATGAAATTGAAAACGATTTCCGCTGATTTGTGACGAAATAAAGCCTATAAATGTCGATTTCTCAGTACAACCACCAGTGCTTCTGGTTGCTTAGCAACTTGAAGTGCCACCCTGGTGGGAGTGCTAGCTCCGTCAGCCAGTGTGACAGAGATGACCGTGAACTTGAGAGAGAGAGAGAGAGAGCAGACTGTGAACTTGCACCTTCGAGTGAGGAAACGGGTGAAAGTAGCTTGGAGCGAGGTTGGGACTGTATGGAGAGTGTTCAATGCTGTCCCAGCAAAACCGCGGTGGTGGTCTTCTGGGCTGTATGAGATCTTCTTCTTCAAGTGCCTCGTCCTCCAAGAACATTGGCGATCAGTAGCATGATCTGCTGTTTGTCCATTGCTGTTCTAAACAGTGTCACTGTATTAAGTCCAAACCACTGGCTTAAGTTCTTTAGCCAGGATATTCGTCTGCGTCCTGGACCCCTAATGCCATCAATCTTCCCTTGGATAATTAATTGCAAGAGGTGGCATTTGTTGTTGCACATAAAATGACCAATGTATTCTAGTTTTCTCCTTTTGATGATACTGAGAATTTCCAAGTCTTTGTTCATACGCCGCAGTACTTCCACATTTGTGACTTTAGCTGTCCATGATATCCTTAAACTCCTGCGATACGTCCACATTTCAAATGCTGTCAGTTTCTTATTTAAAACCTCGGTAAGTGTCCATGATTCAACTCCATAGAGCAGGACACTAGAAACGTAGCATCGAAGCAGTCGAGTGCGTAATGACAGACTTAAAACGCGGCTGATCAAAACTTTTCTCATTTTCATGAAAGAACTTCTGGCCTGCTCAATTCTACAGTGAATTTCTTGACTTAAGTCCCAGTTATCATTGATTTGACATCCTAAATATTTATATGATGAAACCCTTCCAATTCTTTCATTACCAAGTGTAAGAATGCCCTGAATTTCAACTTCGTTTCTACTAACAACCATCCACTTAGTTTTTTGTACATTTAAATGTAATCCCATGGCGTTACTCTCTTCAGAAATATAATCCAGTAGTATTTGTAGATCATCCATACTTGTTGCAAGGATGACAGTGTCATCAGCATATCGGATGTTATTAATGACATGAGATCGCGCGTTGTCAAACCTTGTCAAACGCCCACGATGAGAAGTCCTGACCACGGTTACATAATATATTTCGCCCACAGAAATCGAATAATTGACCGGATCTCTTCACGAGACCAGGCTTCCAAACGAGTCGTCATTAGTTGCTTACCAACAACTGCGCTGTAGGTGGTGAGTGGATGAAACTCTGCACAGTTACCAAACTTATGTATTCGAATTACCCCACACTATTAATTTCTCTATAACATACGAAACTCGAGGAATATCCGCCTTGTAACTTTAGTATCTGCTCAACCTTTGTATGTTCATTTTCTGTTCTTTCAAAACAAATTGAGCAATTTATAATTTATGATTGGATATTCTAGTTAAAAGGCCAACATTAAAATGTTATACCGAATTCTAGTTCTAT
This sequence comes from Meconema thalassinum, assembly GCA_946902985.2. Lineage (NCBI taxonomy): Eukaryota > Metazoa > Arthropoda > Insecta > Orthoptera > Tettigoniidae > Meconema > Meconema thalassinum. The sequence goes on along the minus strand of OX336388.2, from coordinate 1,134,933,573 downwards.
ATCAAGTCCATATAATGTACTGTAGATTAGCATAAAATTGAATGGTTAATCTGACATATTAGTTGTGCCTGTGTTTAGCTGACACCTGATGAAAGATTAAGAACCTTAGGATATCGTATCTTCAAGCAAAGCATAGTCAATTAGTAGGTTTTTTCTTCTTCTTCTCTTGGTGTGCCATCTTATAACGAAGGTTGGCGATCATGATGGCTATTTGATGCTTGGATACTGCCACACGGAAGCTTCTATGCCCAAGATCGCGGGTTCAAACCCGGCCAAAGCCGTCGGATTTTTTAAGTGCGTTAAAAATCCCTCAGTATGCCTTCCTTCGGAGGGAAAGTAAAGCCGGTGGTCCCATGTCATAGATTTATGTCATGAAAAAGAACCTTCCACTAACTACACTTGTGGAAGCTGAAATTTATAGGTTAGTTTGATAACACTATATTAGTTGCAATGCTCGCCACCAGTTGCTGGCTGCGATGTCATTTAGTAGCCACGTCCGCAGCTAGGTGTCGTGGACGGTGCATTTGGTAACAGAAGTAGGAACTACTTGAAAAGATTAATCGTCTGCAGCCCTTCCACCTGAATTACACATAACACACACTAATACAGCCGTCACAATTAACACCGGTTATCAGAATAATTCTACACACACCCAAAGTACACGGGGCTACATGACCGCGTTGTCGCAGCACCTAAACTAAGGACCAACCAACGAACTGACACACGGAAAAGTTCAACACCTGTTGTCTGGTACCAGTCTTTGAGGTTCTTTTTCAAAGAAGTTCTTCGTCGACCACGTCCTTGAAGTGTGACCCTGAGTGAGCGCTAGCTGCATCAGCAAGTGTGACGGAGAGGATGGCGAGCTTGTAGTTCGCATTTCTTCCGGAGATTCAGTTGGAGTTGCTGAGCTGTATCCTACACTTTTTCCCTGCATCACCAGTTGGAGGGTCATATAGCCTATATGTAGTTCCGCATCACGTGTCCAAAATATGCAATCTTCCGTCTTTTAATTTATAGAACTACTTTTGTACTTTTAGAGAAATTTGAGTTACAACTGCAGGAATGAAATGCATTCGATGCACCGCAGGATTGTACAAAAAATACCAGTTGAAAGTACTGTAAAATGAATCATTTGTTTCATGAATACCATTTCTCCATGCCAATACAGTTTCAAAAACCAGTAGTTCCGTGACGAACTAAAGAGCCTACTTTTCTTAAAATTTAAGATTCATGCCAATGATTAATCAATATATCAGAAATGAATTAATGTTACATTGGATATATTAGCGCGCATAAAATCATATTGGCAACAATGTCATGTATGTGTTGTTCAGAATAAATCTGCAATCAAATATTATGATCTACTATTGTCACAATTTTGGATGAAATCCTTTTGCTAGTATAGAAGTTACAAGTATTAAAAAATTGGACATATCAGCAGACTTAGATTTATTTTTGGCAGCACTTACATATATCAGTTATTCCAAATTAATCTAGAATGTCAGGTACTATACGTGTGCAAAGTTTAGAGCTGTTGGATTGCATACTTTCTGATACATTGGAATTAGTATTTAAAAAATACAGAGAGCACGTATTAACAGTTGGCAGCCCTGATGGCTCTTAAGAATACGCATAGTCATATCCATTATGGTACACAAACCACATACGAAATTTCGTTGAAATCCATTTGTTAGGACAGAAGTTATAAGCATTTAAAAGTGGACCTTTTAGCAGGCTTAGAATCATGTTGGTAGCATCGACGCATATAAGTCACTCCAAATTAATCTAGAATGTCAGGTACTATAAGTGTGCGGAGTTAGGAGCTGTTGGCTTGCATACATTCTGATGTATTGGTATTAGGATTTAAAAAAATAGAGAGATTATGTATTAACAATTGACAGCCCTGCTGGCTCTCAATAATACGCATAGTCATATCTGTTATGGTACACAAAGCTCATACAAAATTTGGTTGAAATTCAATTGATAATATAGAAGTTACATGCTTTTAAATATTGGACATATCAGCAAGCTTAGAATCATGTTGGTATCTCTGACATATATGGGCTCCTGAAAATTAATCTGAAATATTATCTCTGTGTGTGCCAATTTTTGTACAGTTCGCATACATAACTTCTGAGATATCCAACATAGAGCTCAAATTTCAATTGTAATTTATCAGCAGTTGTTAGCACTGATGTCATTGTCAGATATGGCCATGAGATATTCAGGTATATATGCTTACGCATACCAAATTGGGTGTTAAAAGCTGCAGCCGTTTAAGAGTTGATAAGGGGGCGGTGAGGGGAGGGGAGAGGGGTGGAGGGGCGCAGGGGGCACACAGACAGACAGAAGGACAGACAGACACACATTTTTCCGGATCGATCTCATTAGTCTACTTTATCCTTATTTTTAGCCTATTTTCATTTATGAAACAAGATGTTCAGTAAATAACATGTAGCCTACTTTCTCCTAAATGCATGGGTATTGTTATAACTCTTTGTCCTTTTCAAGGAGTACTAGGGCGCCCGTGCTGCTCCGCAGCATTATTTTCCAGCATTGGAATTAAAAAATTACGACATTGTGTAATAGTTTATAACATTTATTTCACAATACTTCCTTCCAGACAATGTTCACTGTGCGTCGACCATTGGGTTTAATTTCTACTTTTTCATCCTTTAATGTTTTTCCTTGGGATAAGGCAACATACAACTTTCCATGGCCTAAAGCTGGATCAGGCAAGTAGATTCCAACTCGATGAAGCGTTTGACCCTGCGCTTTGTTGATTGTAATACAAAACGCTAGTGTAAGAGGAAATTACCGTCATTGTAGTGTCAGATGATGACAAATTTACGCGAGGTAGCAGTATTTGTTCCCCACTATTCACACCAGTTAGAACTTAGAAATCTATGATATTGTCGTACATTTTTCAAACTATTAGGTTTGTGCATAAGTCCGTAGCGTTTTTGTTTTGCTTTCATTTCATTTCATTTCATATTTATTCATCAGTGCCTTACACTATATTTACATTACACTGAAGGGAGTCTCTGAAAAGAGCAAAGCCCCAATTCGCATTCGGGATGCGTCAGAGCCCCCACTATATATACTGGGTTATATTTACATATGTACATATGTTGGTATTCCGGTTGCTATGGTTTTATTTATCGACTGTCATTGTTGCTTTGTAGTTCAATGTTTGTTCTTGAATATACATATTGAAGTTTTGTCATTTGCTGATAGTGAGTGGATTGCCAAGTGGAGAAATTGGAACATTTCCGACATATTCTCCTCTTTGAATTCAATAGAGGGACGAAAGCAGCGGAGGCGGTCTGAAACATTTGCGCCGTGTATAGGGACAATGCTATTGGAGAGAGCTCGGCAAGTAAATGGTTTTCTCGTTGTAAGTTGGGTCGTTTTGAACTTAGTGACTCCCCACGTTCAGGAAGGCCGTCGGAATTTGATGAAGATCGTTTAAACGCATTGATTCACAATGATCCATGTCAGTGTACACGGGAACTGGCAAATGTGATGAACTGTGATCATTCCACCATTGCGTGACATTGCATTCAATGGGTAAGGTTCAAAAAACCGGTGTATGGGTACCGCTTGTTCTAAGCCAAAATCACAAATTCAATGGGTGGCCATAGCCTATATGCCTCCCTGCTTGCTCGTTATCGATTGACTCGTGAACAACATCGACCATTCCTATCAAGTATCGTTACTAGTGTTGAAAAATGGTGTCTTTACGTTAATATAAGGAGAAGAAAGGAATGGTTAAGCCCAAACAAACAAGCAACTCCCCGTACAAAGACCTGCGCCCATCCACGAAAGATGATGTTATGCATCTGGTGGAACACCGACGGTGTGCTGTACTACGAATTGCTTCCCCGAAGTGTAACCATCACTGCTGACATTTATTGCCAACACATGAGGTGACTTTCAGGTACATTCCAAGAAAAACAACCAGCAAGACTGAGGGAAGTGATGCTCCTCCATGATAACGACCGTCTGTACTCTGCTAACCTGACAAATACACTACACAGGAGTTGGGCTGGGAAATAATTCCGCACGCAACTTCCGATCTTGCGCCCTCAGATTTTCACCTTTTCCTCTCTCTATCGAACAACCTTCAAGGAAGTTCCTTCCCGGATGAAGATGCGCTCCGAACATGTCATGATGAATTCTTTAACTCAAAACCACGTGATTTCGACAGGCGTGGAATCGAAAAATTACCACAGCGTTGGTGGACAGTTGTAGATATGTTACTGATAATTAATTACGCTCTTATGTGTATCTGATGTGTTTAATAAATTTATAAACTTGATGTGGATAAACTTATGGAAAACCCTTCGGACTTATGCACCAACCCAATATTAGCCTCGTCCCGTTCAGTAATCTCTTAGTTGCATTGACATTCCTCAGGAGCATTACAATAGAATCTTCTTTCAAAGTCAGCACATGGGGAGATAGACCACTCATCTCAAGCCTGTTCAAAAATTCAGTGGGAAAATGCAAAACTTCAATATTCTTCTTCAGTTACCAATGCATTCGCACTCGTGTAAAATCTAGAGGTTCCTGGAAATAGATCTGAAACTACCCTATTAATTTCATGGCAATGTTCATTTTTCGGTGCAAGAAAATGAAAAATGAGAAGTCGTATTGAATGTCCACTCATAACTTTCCTCAGAATCAGCCGATTTGAATAGTTAAGAGCTCAAATGAAAGCGCTTGATTCACTAAGTGTTCTTAGACCATCAAGACCCGCGTACCTCAATTGTCCCAAAAATATGATTGCTTCAATGAGAAACAAAGTAGGAAAAGTTGGAAAAAATTGAAAAAATCAAATAATTTGAGGAAGGCCGAGGTTAAGTGATTTGTAATACTTGATAACAAATCTGTGCATGAATGCCTTTCATTTAAAAAAAGAATGAAGAAAATCGACCGCATAGAATGGCCGGACGGATTCAGATAACTTTTCATAAATATCTCTATATATATAAAAATGAAAGTTTGTCTGTTTTTTCTGAATTTCCAAGGAAATTTGCGATATTTGCGCGTTTCAGGCTGTTTTATGACGGATGCGCGCAAAAATAAATTTTTTGTCTGTCTGTGTGTCTGTGGACAACTTCTACGAGTCCTTATAACTTGAGAACGGCTGGGTGGATCAACGTAAAATTTGATACAGATATCCACCAGAGGTGGAGCCTCCGTGGCTTAGGCGGCAGCACGCCGGCCTCTCACCGCTGGGTCCGTGGTTCAAATCCCGGTCACTCCATGTGAGATCTGTGCTGGACAGAACGGAGGCAGACAGGTTTTTCTCCGGGAACTCCGGTTTTCCCTGTCAAAATTTCATTCCAGCAACACTCTCCCCTATCATTTCATTTCATCTGTCATTCATTTAATCATTGCCCCAGAGGAGTGCGTCAGGCCTCGGCAACCGGCACAGTTCATATCCTCGCCGCTAGATGGGGGCTTCATTCATTCCATTCCTGACCCGGTCGGAGACTGGAAGCAGGCTGTGGATTTTCATTTTCATCCACCAGAGGCACCACACTAATCATTGATGTAACTCTTCTCCGTACCTCTCATAAAAGGGGCCCTACCCTTTTAAAATACATGCTGAAATAGGCGTAGAAGGGTGAAACAAAGCTCATTTTCAGCCCCTCAATGTGAGAAACGAAACTCGGGGGCCCTAAAGGGACCCCGAAAACCACATTTTAAGGCCCTAAAACCAACAGTTTTTGAGATATTCCCAGAAAACTAATTTCACTTAATAAATTAATGAAAGAATGCATGGCGGTAACCATGGCAACTGAATCTCAGAGGTCCATCTATTTCTGTAAGACGCAATGCAATTCCATTTATTACATTACTGTGAAGGTTTGCAAACGGCTATAAGGTTATAATGGATCCAAATTAAGCTGAAATATTCATTAATACATACAATGCGCTTAAGGGGTCAAGGGGTACTCTAGAATTTTTTCATGCGATTTACACGTGCGGGTGTGGTACGGAAGGTCTATTATATCCCTTCTCTATTATATAAAAATGAATGTTTGTCTGATTTTTCGTCTTTTCTACCACAATTTGACATATTTGTCCGTTTCAGACTGTTTTGTGACGGATGCACGCAAAAATATATTTTTGTCTGTCTGTCTGTCTGTGGACAATTTTTTGTGTCCTTATAACTCGAGAACGGCTTTCTGGATTAACGTAAAATTTGATACAGATATCCATCAGAGGCACGACACTAATCATTGATGTAACTCTTCTCCGTACCTCTCATAACAGGGGGTCTACCCCCTTAAAATACATGCTGAAATAAGCGTGAGACAAAGCTCATTTTCAGCCCCTCAATGTGAGAAACGAAACTTGGGGGCCCGTAAAGGACCCCGAAAACCACATTTTAAGGCCCTAAAACCAACATTTTTTGAGATATTCCCAAAAAACTAATTTCACTTAATAAATTAATGAAGGAATGCATGCCGGTAACAATGGCAACAGAATCTCAGAGGTCCATCTATTTCTGTAAGACGCAATACAATTCCATTTATTACATTACTGTGAAGGTTTGCAAACGGCAATAAGGTTATAACGGATCCAAATTAAGCTGAAATATTCATCAATACATATAATGCGTTTAAGGGGTCAAGGGGTAATCTAGAATTTTTAACGCGATTTACACGTGCGGGTATGGTCCGGAAGGTCTATTATATCCCTATCCCTATTTTGTTATATTATTATTATTAGTGCCGGCCCCGTGGTGTTGGGGTAGCGAGCTTGTCTCTCACCCGGAGGCCCCGGGTTCGATCCCCGGCTCCGTCAGGGATTTTAAAACTGACGTGAGGGTTGGAACGGGGTGCACTCAGCCTCGTGAGGACAATTGAGTACCTGTCTGACAGTGAGACAGCGCCCCGATCATGAAAACCAAGATTAACGGCCGAGGGGACCCGACGCGCTGATCACGCGTCACCCCAATATCTGCAGGCCGAATGGCTGGGCAGCGGTCGCTTGGTCGGCCTTAGCCCGTCATGGGCTGGATAGTGCCAAGGGTTGACTTTTTTTTATTATTAGTAGTAGTAGTAGTAGTATTCTTTTAATTATTATCATTATTATGGCGTACAACGAAGAGACAAAGCTCATTTTCAAACCCTTGGGGTCAGAAACAAAACTCGGGGCCCCTCAAGAGCCGTAAAGGGTCCCCGAAAACTATATTTTAAGGCTCTAAACCCAACAGTTTCTTAGATATTCCCAGAAAACTAATTTCATTTAATAAACTAAAGAAGGAATGCAAGCCACTAACCATGACAACAGTATCTCAAGAGGTGGCATCCAACTTTCCATCTATTTCTGGATTAAGTAATGCCACTCCATTTATTACATTTCTGTGAAAGGTTGCAAATGGAGTACCTTAGATTTTTTTCACACGACTTATACGTGCGATATGTCGTACAGAAGGTCTATTATATCTCCAAACATCAACATTATTTTCAAAAATTCCTGAATAGAAATAGTAGACTGTTTTTTTTTGGTGCTGATTTTAGGAATTTGGGCCATTGGAGGCTAAAAACATTGAATTTTCATGCACCACAAGCCTTTATAATTTATAAAAGGGGTCTTCCTGTAGTTGGGCACTTGACACAACGGTTAGGGTCAGTTCGTATGTGACGTGTATTGCGATTCTTCTACCAAGTTTTCAATTTTATTTTCACGCCAGGAAGAACACGTTAGGTAAATTTAGTTTGAGAGCACATTTTAACTAATAATTTTTTTTTGCCAACAAACAGGTTCCAAGCCCCTAAACATTGCAACAGTAGCTCAATTGATAACATCTGGTTATTAATACCGAAGACCGTTCGAAGAATGGGTACTTCTGCTAGTTTTTAATATGTAGATAATTGCTTCAATGAGAAAAAAAAGTTGGAAAAAGTTCAAAAAATCAAATAATTTGAGGAAGGCGGAAGTTAAGTGATGTATAATACTTGATAACAAATCCGCGCATGAATACTTTTCTCTTAAAAAAGGAATGAAGGAAATTGACCGGATAGAATGGCCGGACGGACTCGGTTAAGTTTTCATAAATATTTCTAATATTCGCTTCGGCACTCATAACATTCCTCAGAATCAACCAATTTAATTATTCAATACCTCAAAAGATAGCGCTTGATTCACTGAGTGCTCTTAGACCAAAACGAACTGAGTAACTAAATTAGAACCAAAGACATGATTGCTTCAAAGTTGGAAAAAATTGGAGAAAGTTGAAAAAATCAAATGATTTGAGGAAGGCGGAAGTTAAGTGATTTGTAATACTTGATAACAAATCTGTGCATGGATACCTTTCAATTTAAAAAAATGAAGAATATCGACCGGATAGAATAGCCGGACGGACTCGGATAAGTTTTCATAAATATTTTTAATATATAGATGATGATTGCTTCAATGAGAGAAAAAGTAGTTTCGTGTAGAACTATACAGCCTATTTTCATATATCCTACTCATGTTACTTGCCTCTATCAACATACAAAATTTCAGTTTGAAGGTTGTGATAGATTCGTAGATATTGAGAACCGTCTAAATATTTCAGATGGTCGCCAGGTTGTATTTTTATTTTTGTACTATTACATTAAGATTATTGTGTACGTGTGGTATTCAAACTTCAATCGCATGATTAGAATACAAGAAGTAAAAACGAGATTTTTAAATTTTGCACAGCTGCCATCTTGTGATTATGCAAACAATTGAAATAAATTAGATGCCAGTGGATTGACATTTGTATAAGCATTTAACGTGCAACATTTCACTGCACTCGGATAGTTAATTCGCGAGAAACGTCCATTTAAATATTTATATTTCGCGTCGCCGCTATGTAGGATTTGTACTCATCAGGTTACTGAATGTCCTATAGGTGAACATATGTTCATAGCCTCTATGAACACAAAAAAAAAAACAGTTTGATTGCTGTAAAAGATTCATAGATATTGAGAACCGTCTAAATATTTCGGATGCTCGCAATTTAGGATTGTTATATGTATAGGCCATAGAGTTATGTACCATTCAAGGACAATTATTGCCTAGGTTCATTATTCAAACTTTCACTTCGATCGCATGATTACGACACAAGAAATAAAAACTTAGTTTTAAAATTTCGCACAGCCGCCATCTGGAGGTTATGTAAACAATTGAACTAAATTAGATGCCAGTGCATTACAATATGTACAATCATTTACTGTACCACATTTCACGGCGCTCAGCGAGTTAAATCACGTGAAAAGTCTATTAAAATGTTTCAAATTCACTTGGCCGCCATGCTCGTTTTGTACGTTAGAGGTTTATGAAAGTTACATAGATAAACTTGTATCAGTACCCTTTATCATCGCACGAAATTTCAGGGTGATATCTGTAATATTTTCGGAGATATAGAATGTCAGTGAAATATTTCGCACAGTCGCCATTTTGAGGTTATGTAAACAATTGAAAGAAATTAGACTCCAGTGAATACAATGTGTATAAATATTTGCTGTACCAAGTTTCATTACGTTTGGATGCTTAAATCGCGAGAAAAGTCTATTTAAAAGTCTCAACTTCGCTTGGCCGCCATGTTGGTTTTGTAGTCACCAGGGTTTTGAAAGTCTCATAGGTGAACTTCTAGTATGGCCTTTATCACCGTACACAATTTCAGGGCGATATCTGTAATAGTTTCGGAGATACTGAATGCTGGTGAAATATTCGCACAACCGCCATGTTGGATTAGTGAGACACAATACAATTTGAAGGGCACGGTCGGGGTCGGCCAGAATAGTGCTAGGATCTTACCGAGTTTCATTGTAATCGCTCCAGCCGTTTAGACGTTATTAGACACACACACACACACACACACACACGGACAAAATGTGATCTCATAAGCCTATTTTTCATAAAATGAAAATAGGCGAAAAAAGTTGGAAAAAGTTCATGAAATCAAATAATTTTAGGAAGGCGGAAGTTAAGTGATTTGTAATACTTGATAACAAATCCGGGCATGAATACCTTTCATTTAAACAAGGAATAAAGGAAATCGGCCGGATAGAATGGCCGGACTAACTCGGTTAAGTTTTCATAAATATTTCTAATATTTGCTTCGACACTCATAACACTCCTCAGAATCAACCAATTTAAATATTTAATACCTCAAAAGATATATCTTGATCCACTGAGTGCCCTTAGACCAAAACGAACTGTGTAACTTAATTAGAACCAAAGATATGTATGCTACAATGAGAAAAAGGTTGAAAAAATGGAGATGTAATATCGAATGTTCACTCATAACATTCCTCAGTATCAGCCGACTTGAAAGATTAAGAGCTCAAATGAAAGAAATGGAGTCACTAAGTGTCCTTAGATCAAAACGACCTGCATACCTCAATTAGAACCAAAGATATGAAAAGTTGAAAAAAACAAATAATTAGAGGTAGGCGGAAGTTAAGTGATTTGTAATACTTGGTAACAAATCTGTACATGAATACCTTTCATTTAAAAAAGAATGACGAAAATCGACCGGATAGAATGGCCGGACAGACTCGGATAAGTTTTCATAAATATATTTAATATATAGATGATGATTGATTCAACGAGAAAAAAAAGTTGGAAAAAGTTCAAGAAATCAAATAATTTGAGGAAGGCGGAAGTTAAGTGATTTGTAATACTTGATAACAAATCCGTGCATGAATACCTTTCATTTAAAAAAGGAATGAAGGAAATCGAACGGATAGAATGGCCGGACGGACTCGGTTAATTTATCATAAATTTTTCTAATATTCGCTTCGGCACTCATAACATTCCTCAGAATCAACCAATTTAAATATTTAATACCTTGAAAGATAGAGCATGATCCACTGAGTGCTCTTTGACCAAAACTAACTGTGTAACTAAATTTGAACCAAAGATATGATTGCTAAAATGAGCAAAAATGTGGGGAAAATGAGATGTAATATCGAATGTTCACTCATAACATTCCTCAGAATCAGCCGATTTGAATGGGTAGCAGCTCCAATAAAAGCGCTTGAGACACTCAGTGTTCTTAGACCAAAATGATCTGCGTAGCTCAATTACAACCAACGATATGATTGGTCCAAAGTTGGAAAAAGTTGGAGAAAGTTGAAAAAATCAAATGATTTGAAGACGGCGGAAGTTATGTGATTTGTAATACTTGATAACAAATCTGTGCATGAATACCTTTCATAAAAAACATCGACGGGATTGAATGGCCGGACAGACTCGGATAAATTTTCATAAATATTTTTAATATATAGATAATAGAATGTTGGTTGTAGTAGCTTGTTGAAATACAACGTGCTATACGGATATTAAACATGAATGTGAGGTGCCTTTTGCTAGTGCTACCTCTGTAAAAAAAACACATTCAATTCGGTTTTACAGTGTTTGAATTGATATGGGGAATCGATTTGCTCACATACACGGCCGCTATATGCAAACTATTGGGCTGATGACCTTGTAGTTTAGTCAAAAGATGCTCCCCACACAAAGGTATGTTGTTGCAAAATTTGGTAGGGATCAACTGATTAGGTTGGTCGTAATTTGATTTAAGCTTTTAACATTTGGGTGGCCGCCATTCCGTTTCGGTCAAGATGGTGACGATACAAAACATGACACTGAGGTGCCCTTTGCTAGTCCTACATCTGTACCAAATTTAGTTCAATTCGGTTGTACCGTGTTTGAATTGAAAGGGGGAAACGAATTGTACACATACATGGTCGCCATATGCAAACTACTTGATTGATGACCTTGTAGCTTGGTCAAATAACGCTTCTCACATAAAGGTATCTTGTTGCAAAATTTGAAAGAGATCAAACGATTAGGTTGGTCGAAATTTGATTTAAGCTTTTAAAATTTGGGTGGCCACCATTACGTTTCCGTCAAGATGGTGGCGATATAAAACATGACACTGAGGTGCCCTTTGCTAGTGCTACCGCTGTACCAAATTTCGTTCAATTCAGTTTCACCGTGTTTGAATAGATAGGGTGAATCGATTTGCACACATACATGGCCGACATCCACAAAGTATTGGGCTGATGACCTTGTAGTTTCGTCAAAAGATGTTTTTATACATAAAAGTATAATGTAGCAAAATTTGGTAGAGATCAGATGGTTAGGTTTGTCGTAATTTGATTCAATTTTTAACATTTGGGTGGCGGCCATTACGTTTTCGTCTAGATGGCGGCGATATAAAACAAGACACTGGAGTGCCCTTTGCCAGTGCTACCTCTGTACCAAATTTCTTTCAATTCAGTTTCACCATGTTTGAGTTGATAGGGGGAATCGATTTACATTCATACATGGCACAATTTGCTAACTATTGGGCTGATGACCTTGTAGTTCAGTCAAAAGACGCTCGCCATACGAATATATGTTTTTGCAAAATTAGGTAGAGATCGGATGAATAGGGTAGTCGTAATTAGATTTAAGCTTTGAACATTTGGGTGGCCGTCATTACGTTTCCGTCAAGATGGCGGTGATATAAAACATGACACTGCGGATCTCTTTGTACCAAATTTCGTTCAATTCGGTTTCACCGTGTTTGAATTGATAGGGGAAAACGATTTGCACACATACATGGCGGCCATCTGCAAACTATTGAATTGATGATCTTGTAGTTTGGTCAAAATATGCTTCCCATACAAAAGTATGTTGTTGAAAAATTTGGTAGTGATCAGATTATTAGGTTGGTAGTAATTTCATTTAAGTTTTTAACATGTGGGTGACCGCCATTACGTTTTCGTCAGGATGGTGGCAATATAAAACATGACACTGAGGTGCCCTTTGCTAGTGCTACGTCTGTACCAAATTTTGTTCAATTCGGTTTCACCGTGTTTGAATAGATAGGGGGAATCTATTTGCATACATACTTGGTCGCCATCCGCAAAGTATCTGGCTGATGACCTTTTAGTTTGGTCAAACGATTCTCCATACTGAGACCGTCGGTGGAGCTGTCAGGATAGCCAACAACCGCAATGACTTCCCTAGCGTCTCATCCGTCGGACATAATTGCCGTGAGGATCAGGTGAACTTCCTAATAGGCCAAAGCGGCACGAGAATCTGTAGTCCACAGGGATCGTGGTACATGGTGACGATGGTCATAGACTGCCTAAGGAAAGGTTCACCTTAATAAATAGACTGAGAAAATAAACATCCAGACTTATGTAAAACACCGTGAAAATTTATTGTTAAAATTCACAAGCCCCTAGCCTAGTTCGGAGGGTTTCGATCGGCTAGTCCGCAAGCTAATAAACAATCAAAAATAAAGAGCAGGTCCCTACCTGAGAAGTTACGGAAAACCCTCGCGAAAGATCTATCTCACAATAACAAAGCAACAACAGCAACACTAGGAAAATGGTACGACGCAAGTCCCTAGTTCACGTTACATGATCAAGCTAATATCAGAAGTTACATTTAACAGGGTAGCAAGACAAATCTAAGTTAGGATGATACCATCTCCACATTTACATTTAACGTTAATTCATCTAGCTAAGTCATATCAGTTAATAACAAAATTTACGGCGATGACGTCCGTAACAGGAAACAATTACACTCAAAGCTAAGTGAACAGCCATATAAAAAAACATTTAATTATTCTTAGGAACTAAGTGCTAACAGCACACAATAGGGTAACATGTAGGATTCATACACTTTTACATCATAAGTAATTAATAAGAGACAACAGTTTTATTAAAATGCCTGCCTGCACCTTGGTTTACTCTTTGTAAGCCATAGTCATCTAATGTGTGTAGTTACGGTGACGACTGCGTAGTAAAGACTACGTCTAACATCGCATAGCCTGCGATCCACAAGCTACGAACTGAAGGTTCGAGCAAGCTTCAGGTCGCTACAATAGTGTCAGCTGTCCTAGTCATTTCCTCAAAAGGAAATACCTTCATCTGCACGGCCATGTCAGCAGGTTCCAAATGCAAAAGAACAAAGTTAGATAGAAAGAATTCGTTAGTTAGCTTTGGTTTTACCAAAATTATGCGTTTTATTATTAAGATGTCAGTTTAGGTTTATCGTTGGTTTATGGCGAATAATACTGAGTGTCTCCACTTAGATCAATCCCCACCAAAAGCCTCGACTCAAAAGTCGGAATATAATCAACGAGCAATAACAACTCGGACACACAATAACACAAGTTACCAGCGGCGCACAGCTCGCGTTCAATAACTCTGGGATGGGCCTGCACACTCAGTCACCCTCCAATAACATCTGGTCAACGGGAACAATCCCGGACAAGGTACACACAAATACCTTTATACAATAAATATCTCCTATAACAGGGTAGCCTACGACGTACTATAGAAAACCTGACATAACTGTACACGTCAAACGACGGTACACGCAACAGTGCGTTTAACTAACAAAAAACAATCTATAAAAACATGTGATCAGATACAAGAATGGACACTGGGTTCCATGAGCTAAATTGCAATGAAAGGAAAAGCGAATACAACAAGCATTCTGTCCTTCGTCAAAGTAATTCTGTCTCATAATACAAGCGTGCTCTCAAGGGCACTGGGTCACAAACCAGTTTGTGTCGCTACAGGCTACAACATTCCTGCGCTCATCTGACACAACACACTAACTATCAAGGCCGGCGATTTAAACAAAAATAAAACTGTACAACTGGCCTTATCAATAAAACCTTTACCATAGGTTATAAACCTCGAAGAATACGTGTCTAAAAACACGCTATCAATCTGAATACAATAATATAATTCCGTCTTTCAAACCAAAGACATCTAAATGATAGCAATGTCACTATTGCTGGAGCTCTTTGCTCTCAAAGATATAATTCTGTAGTTGCTTGTACAACATCAAATAAATACGTGTCTTCACATGACACTAACAAAATAATAATTGTGACGCAGATTCCACACTCTGTATCTGCTTAATGATTCGTTGGGAACTGGGTTCGATGCTAGACAACGAAACATCCCTTCTACTTATTAGGTCCACACTTGACCAAGAATGGCTTCTGAGCTCATTTCAAATGAAATATAATGCAGTTACAAAACTGGTAATTACAGTCGATTACCTAACTGATACGACTGCTCTAACGAAGTCAGGGGTGTAACAAAGACTGGCTGCAAAAAATGCAGTTAAAGAAATATCCATGGCATCTGATTGCCATAACTAAAGTCAGCAAAGACTTGAAAAATCACCCCAAATAGGGTTGAACAAAGTAGCCTCAAATGACTACGGTCACGTTTAGCAAAAGATAGGCATTGACGTTCTACGACGTTCATCAAGCTGCACCAGGGTTGACCAAAATGTCTGACCCAAGGGTGTCTCACTCTAACTGAAATAAATGACATCGTATTAGACTAGTTACATTCCCTACCTATAAAAATGGCTGACACTGAGTTCGGTTGGTTCACAAACTACATTAAACCTACTATACCACCAGAAACTAGAACGAGAAAGGGTGTCCAAAAACTCACGAAATGGAGGAGCTCTCACTCAGCCCTCTGTTCAACGACAAGGGTTGAACAAATTCATCCCTGGCTTTCCGGAACGGCATCGTCCTCATCAGGATTCCCATCTGGACTCCTCCAAAGACCAGGGTTCGATCTGTCCCTGTCGATAACTTCGTGGATGTACTGGACCTGCCTGGGAATGGCATCTTGGGTTCCTTCCTCCTCGTTCGCTGTTCTGGAAGCTCCACCATCATGCTGGTTCCAATAGAAACATCACCCTCATACCATGATTGTATTAGCCCATGATGTCGGTCTCGAACATGGTGTAGAATAATTTGATCACGTGGGTGGTGAAATAAATCGTGTAGCAGTTCATTCTTTCACGTCAAAATCACAATGTTCGTGGTAAATGTTACAGGCTTTAATTGCAATAGATAACACAGTCTTTACTTCACAGATATTGAATTAATGCGTGAGCAAGCACTGTTCTGTGGTTCTTCACGTGTGCTGACGCAACTTTTACATCACGTAGCATCCGTGAATTGTGCGTCGTTTTGGAATTGAAAAATTCACTGTGGCAATTCAAATATGTTATACATTCATAATCACACTTATTCAAAGTAGTTATAACACGTTTACTTCTATATTTTTCACCAAGCACTCGGCCCTCCACAAACACGTGGGTACAAAAATGTGGTGTTACGGTAATGTTACAATTTTCACTATACTTGCCAATTATATCACAATATGCTTTATGTTGCTCACTGTGCATATATAACAGTGATTTGCAGTATATTCGTGCACGATGGCACCTGATAATAACTTCCACGCTAAACAGCGGATATTTTCTACATCTTATAGGACGGATACAACTTCACGCCTACACGGGGCGGATTCTCCAGACGTAGTGCAAGGCACTGAGTTCCTCTAGGAAGTAGGTCGTCAAACCGAAGTCGTTGAGCGACTACTTACATTCCTGTTTGCGTATCTGCAAGGGTATTACCTTACCTTAAGCGAAAATAACATTCTCCAAAATGTTTTAATAATGCAGCATGACGAAATGGAATATTCTGAGTCTCGTGGAAAGATAAAATTGATTAATAAGACCTCAGATAAATAATTAGCAGACTTCACCAAAGTCAAAAGTGCGATTCTCCGCTACTTCAAAGAGTATAGCATGAGCTCTCAGCTCCACGTGGCTTTCTGGGTGTGTTCAAAGGTACTACATCCCATCATAAATGTGCTGTTATAAAAAATATCACATGAACCTTAGCTCATCGGGTTCAATACATAGGGGTATAAAGTTGCAAAATTTGGTAGAGATCAGATGATTAGGTTGGTCGTAATTTGATTTAAGCTTTTAACATTTGGGTGGCCGCCATTACATTTTCGTCAAGATGGCGGCGGTATAAAACATGACACTGAGGTGTCCTTTGCTAGTGCTACCTCTGTACCAAATTTCGTTCAATTCGGTTTCACCGTTTTCGAACTGATAGGGGGTGGGGACAGACATTCAGAGTACACACACTAACACACACACACACACACACACACAGACATACAGACAGACACAAAATTTTTGGCCCTGTGTAAATCTCATAAGACTACTATCATTTTTTTGCAAAAACGAAAGTAGGCTTATGAGATCACCTTTTGTCCATGTGTCAATCTGTGTGTGCCCCCCCCCCCCCCCTCCCCCCACCCTTCCACACCCCCTAATAAAATCCAAACGGCAGGAGCGATTTCAATGAAACTCGGTAAGTTCATAGCACTATTCATGACGACCCCGACCGTGCCCTTCAAATTTTGTTACGGCTGTGCGAAATATTTCACCAGCATACAATATCTCCGAAACTATTACCGATATCACCCTGGAATTTTGTACGGTGATAAAGGGAACTACTAGAAGTTCACATATGTGACATTGGAAAACCTGGTAACTACAAAACCAACATGGCGGCCAAGCGAAGTTGCGACATTTAAATAGACTTTTCTCGCGATTTAACCAACCAAACGCAATGAAACTTGGTACGGTATATGTTTATACACATTGTAATGCACCAACATCTAACCTCGTTCAATTATTTACATAACCTCAAGATGTCAGCTGTGAGAATTATTTCACCAACCTTCTATTGCCCTGAAACTATTACATGTATCACCCTGAAATTTTGTACGGAGATAAAGGGCACTACTGGAAGTTCATATACCCTATGAGACTTTCAACAAGAAGTTCCGTGAAGAACTATACAGCCTACTTTTCATGCCAATGATTATTCTACAGAATATGAACCTATCTAGAATAATGACGAAATTAAGTTGCTAATATCGAAATTTCCAATTAGTTCGAAATACTGTATACCTGGCATAATGTATCCTAATAGAGCACTACAGTTGGCAGTCCTGATGACTGAATATATTCTTAGTTCCGTCTCTTACGGTACTAAATACAAAATTTGGTTGAAGTCCACTGGATAGCATGGACGTCACATGCAGTTAAACATTGGATCTAACAGCGCGCGTAAAATCATGTTGGCAACAATGTCATGCATGTATTGGTCAGAAATAATCTGAAATAATATGATCTATTGTTGTGCCAATTTTGAATGAAATCCATTAGTTAGTATAGAAGTTACATGCATTTTAAAATTGGACCTATCAGCAGGCTTAGAATCATGTTGGCAGCACTGACGTATATTAGTTACTCCAAATTCGTCTAGAATGCCAGGTACTATACGTGTGCAAAGTTTAGAGCTATTGGCTTGCATACTTTCTGATATATTGATATTAGGGTAACAAAAATAGGGACAGCACATATTAACAGTTGGCAGCCCTGGTTGCTCCTTAGAATACGCATAGTCATATCTGTTATGGTACACATAGCACATACGAAATTTGGTTGGAATCCAAATGATAGTATGGAAGTTACATGTATTTAAAGTTGGACCTGTCAGCAGGCTTAGAATCATGTTGGTAGCACTGACGTATATAAGTTACTCCAAATTAATATAGAATGTCAGGTACTATACGTGTGCATAGTTTAAAGCTGTCGGCTTGCATACTTTCTTATATATTGGTATTTTGATAAAATAAATTAGGAGCATTTATTAACAGTTGGCAGCCCTGTTGGGTCTTAAGAATACGCTCAGTCATATCTGGTTATGTACACATACAACATACGAAATTTGGTTGAATTCCGCTTGATAGTGTAGAAGTTATATGCATTTAAAAATTGGACCTATCAGGAGGCTTATAATCATTTTGGCAACACTGCCATGTTTGGCCTCCTGGAAATTAAACTGAAATATTATGATCTGTACGTGTGCCAATTTTGAAATAGCTCCCATTCATACTTTCCAAGATATCCAACATGGAGCTCAAATTTCAATTGCTATTTTTTAGCAGTTGGTAGCACTGACATCATTTTCAAATATGGCCGTGAGATATTCAGGTATAGATCTTTACTCCTACCAAATTTTGTTTCGATTGCTGCAGCCGTTTAGGAGTTGATAGGGGGGGACACACACACAGCCAGACAGACAGACAGAAGGACAGACAGACAGACAGACAGACACACATTTGCCCGATCTCATAAGTCTACTTTTTCCTCATTTTTGCAAAATGTGAAAAGTAGGCTAAAAACCGGTTAACTACAAAACGAACATGGCGGCCAAGCGAAGTTGAAAGTTTTAAATAGACCTTTCTCGCAATTTAATGATTCAAACGCAATGAAACTTGATACAGCAAATGTAATGCACTGGTATCTAATTTAGTTCAATTGTTTACATAACCTCAAGATGGCAGCTATTCGAATTTTAAAATTAAGTTTATTACTTGTGTCGTAATCATGCGATCTAAGTGAATGTTTGAATAATGAACCTACGCAATATTTTTCCTTTAATGGTACATGACTCTATGGCCTATACATATAACAATCCAAAATGACGACCATCTGAAATATTCAGACGGTTCTCAATATCTACGATTCTATTTCAGCAATTAAACTGATTTTTTTAATGTTCATAGGGGCTATGAACATAAGTTCACCTATAGGACTTTCAATAACCTGGTGATCACAAATCCAACATGGCGGCGACCCGAAGTATAAATATTCACATGGACGTTTCTCGCAATTTAACCATCCGATTGCAGTGAAACTTGGTACGGTAAATCTTTACACACATTTTGATCCACTGGCATCAAATTTATTTCAATTGTTTCCATAAATACAAGAATGCTGCGGTGCGAAATTTTAAAATCTCGTTTTTACTTCTTGTTTCCTAATCATGCGATTGAAGTTTGAATACTACACGTACACAATAATCTTCATGTAACAGTAAATAACTCTAAGACCTACATAATTATATAAAAATCCAACATGGCGACCATCCTTAATATTTAGACAGTTCTCAATATTTACGAATCTATTACAGCAATCAAACTGAAATTTTGTTTGTTGATAGTGGCAATTAAGTAGGATATGTGAAAATAGGCTTTAGTTCTTCACGGAACTATTTTGTTATGTAGGCCTATTAGTATGACTGGAGACTTAACCACAAACGCAAAAAGGGATGAAACACCCATTTCCCTAAAGGTTTAACTTACGCTGTCTTCCACTTCTTGGGGGTATTTTTTGAGACTTTTAGTTGTTGTTGTTGTTGTTTCATTAGAGAGGCTTGGGCATCGTGGTAATTGAGCCCCATGTCTGACAATCTGTGTTATAGTGATGACATCGGCTTCGGTGGCGTAGTTGGTGCTGAACTGCAGTGTCCAAGATAGCGGGTTCAAACCCGGCCGAAGTCGTCGGATTTTATAAGAGCGTTAAAATCTTTCAGTATGCCTTCCTTCGGAGGGGAAGTAAAGCCGGCGGTCCCATGACATAGATTTATTGCATGTAAACGATCCTTCCACAGACTAAACTTGTGTGGAGCTAAATTTCTAGGTTAGATTTCGTTGTAACGCTCTATCAAAGTTCCTACGTTCACCACTAGGTATCATTGATATCTGGTAGCGAAAGTTGGAACTACTTGAAATTGAATGAAACTTGTAGCTCACCCTAGTGGTGTCCGCTTGAAGCAGCTACAGCCTCTGGCGAGCCGAACATGTCCTCGGACACTCCCGGCACTAAAAGCCATACGATAAATAAATAAATAAATAAATAAATAAATTGTGATGACTGTTTTAGTGTGTGTATTTGTTATTTAGGCCGGCCCAGTGGTGTTGGGGTAGCGCATCTGCCTCTCCCCGAAGGCCCCGGGTTCGAATCCCGGCTGCGTGAGGGATTTTTAAACTTACGTGAGGGCGGGAAAGGGGTGCACTCAGCCTCGTGAGGACCATTGAGTAGCCGTCTGACAGTGAGGCAGCGCCACGGTCACGAAAACCAAGATTAATGGCCGAGGGGACCCGATGCGCTGACCACGTGTCACCCCAATATCTGCAGGCCAAATGGCTGGACAGCGGTCGCTTGGTAGGCCTAGGCCCTTCGTGGGATGAAGTGCCAGGGGTTATTAGTATTATTTGTTATTTAGGTGAGGAATGGGAAGCAGGTGGCTGTGTCCTTGAGTTAGGGACCATCCCGGCATTTGTCTCGAATTCTTCTTCTTAAGACGTCTCTCTGAACGGAGGTTGACGATTCACATAGCTAACTGTGATCTTGACATTGCTGCATGAAAGGCCTCCTGTGATGTGCAACAATGCCATCTTCGGATATACTTCAGCTACGAGTCTCCTCGAATAGTAGTAGGAAACCACGGAATACTACTTCCAGGATGGCTGAGGTGGGAATCGAATCGACCAGATCTCAGTTTTGGCTCACGAGGTTAAGTGGACCCCATAACAGCCCATAGACCAGAATTGAATTTCTTGGCAGAGCCGGTAATCACACTCAGGCCTCCACACTAATACAGCCAACACACTAACACAGGATGAAAATCCACAGCCTGCTTCCAGTCGACCGACCGGGTCAGGGAATGGAATGAATGAAGCCCCCATCTAGCGGCGAATATATGAACTGTGCTGGCTGTCGAGGCCTGTCGCACTCCCTGGGGCATGTGTAAATGAATGACATATGAAATGAAATGATAGGGGAGAGTGTTGCTGGAATGAAATTGTGACAGGGAAAACCGGAGGACCCGGAGAAAAACCTGTGTGCCTCCGGTTTGTCCAGCACAAATCTCACATGGAGTGACCGGGATTGAACCACGGACCCAGTGGTGAGACGCCGGCGTGCTGCCGCCTAAGCCACAGAGGCTCCAACACAGGATATCAGACAAGATTACACACACGCAACTACATAGGAAAAAAAAGGAAGATTGTAGTTTTACGTGACCGTGAATCTTGTGATTATGAGCCACGGGACCTCCTTTTTACGTGGAATCCGAACCACAGGACATGGCATTTCACTTCGAAAATCTCACATGCATTGACCGGGAATCAAACCCGGACCACCTTGGTGAGAGGCATACAGCTAGACCGCTGAGCCACCACGCCCCCAGAACTACATAGGGCTACATGACCATGATAACTAGGGCTCGGATTTTTAGGTAAATAAATATTATTTTATGTAAATACATATTTTAAGCATTTTTTCTATAAATACATACATTCCTGCTTTTCACTTATTAGCACATAAAAAGTTTTTTTTTGCATTTTGCATTTTTGTTCTGTGTTACTTCAACGGGGGAAGAACCTGTGAGATATGCTGTATAATCTTCATGCAGGGCGTATGTCAGCTTGTCACCCCCTGCCACTCAACGTGGAATCCGGGGATTTCCTTGTCCATAGCCATATTGCACCACGTGCTAGATCTCCCCCTCCCCCAGCTACCTGGAACCAGTGTCACTCACATGCAGTTCATTTCTGACACTGTGATGTGTAAGGCAGTTCTGCGATGCCTAAAGTAAAAACAACTACAAGTTATCGTCTGTTGCAGAATTTAAAGATAATTTTACTTCTGATGGGGGTGTTCGGTTCTGCCAACCATGTGGAAAAGCAATCAAGGCTGAACAGCGATGTCAAGTTACACAACACCTCAAGGGCAAGAAACATATTGCCGCAGTTTCGCGATAATCGTCGGTCATTTGTGGTGGACAACCTGATGATGTATCTCGTTGTGTATTCTAATGCCTCAGCAGTAAGTGAGACATAGAATAAAT
Organism: Meconema thalassinum; assembly: GCA_946902985.2. NCBI lineage: Eukaryota > Metazoa > Arthropoda > Insecta > Orthoptera > Tettigoniidae > Meconema > Meconema thalassinum. The sequence continues at coordinate 1,134,910,961 of OX336388.2, read as the reverse complement.
TGCATTCGTGAGTACTGCATATTGTTTATATTCACATTAATAAACTAAATTATAATTACATATTTTTACTTTTTTGTCACATATTTCAGGTATTTTTAATACATAAAAAATAAATATTTTCCCGATTTTTAGCACCTAAAAATCCGACCCTAATGATAGCATTAAGCCCTTAAATGATTCATTAACAATAACAGAATCTTACGACTAGGACAGTGGTATTTTTAGAACAATAGCAATTGCAGCGGTAAACAGAGGCCAAGCTCCACAGCGATAATGGCATGTACATCTTGAAGCTGTGATAACGGGGAGTTATCGCGCAGTGGTACGTTGGTTGGGCAGTGAGCGAGATGCCGGTCTACACCACAGCTGTAGTCTTGAAGCTGCGTCGGATCAGGTAGGAACCTCTTAATTTTCCTTACTCTACGATAGCCACCCCGCAGTGTAGCCGTGACCGCTAAGTCACGCCACACGACTGCAAGGGGCAGCTGAAAGTTCGAACGCTAAAGGCAACCAAACTGATTATGGTTTCTGAAAGTTTTTAATTCACGCTATCTGAAGGAAAAAGTTTGGATATTCCCCAGCACCTACCCTAAAATTACAGTTGCTTACACTGTTGCAAATATTAGAGAAAGACTTGCTGCATGGCTGTTCCCAAGGTCGCAGGATCGAATCCTCGCGCAGACACTTGGGAATTTGAGGGTGCACAAACGAGACGGAGCCCTGCCAGTAGATTTACTGGAACACTAAAGATCCTCTTCGGAACAAAATTCCGGCACCCCGATGTCTCTAAAAGTCACAGTAGTTAAAAGGGACAAAAACCCACTAATATTATAATTAAAATCAGCATTTTTGTAGGTTTAAGGTCGTGACTTGTGCGGGATTTCACCTAGGAACACCAGGATAGGCTCATCAGCGGGCTCTTGGTGTCCGTGTCCGGGGCCCTCACAGCAGTAGCGAACTGCGCGCTACCTCCCTTCTTATGAAACGCACCTGCGCTTCTTTTCCGCGAGAGATAAAATCTCAAGCAGCCTTTCCCCTCCTGTGGGACTCGGGGCACGATCACCAAGAGCCCGCTAATGAGCCTATCTGGGTGTCCCTAGGAGAAACCTCGGACAAGACATGGCAATAAACCTAGAAACGTTGCTTTGTTTAATTCCTTAGCCGTGAAAGCCAATACAAAAACATTGTTTATTTATTTATTTCATCATCATCTTGGAACCACTTGTTTATTTATCTACTAGCAGAAGTACCCGTTCTTCGAACGGTGTTCGGTGTTAACACCAGACATTATCAATTGAGCTACTGTTGCAATGGTTAGTGGTTCGTGATTCCTTCATAAGTTTATCAGAACGAAATTAGTTTTCTGGGAATATCACACACACTGTTGATTTAAGGGCCTTAAAATGTGGTTTTTGGAGACCCTTTATAGACTCCCGAATTTTGTGTCTCACATTGAGAAGCACAACATATGCTTTGGTCGTCCTTCAAGGATAATTATTATATTACGCCTATTTTAGCAAGTATTTTGAGAAGATTTACCCTATATACACCTTTCTACTGTATGAAAATTACGTTTAAGAGTTTTATAAATGATTGGTGCATTGACTCTCATGGTTACCATACCTAATTTTACGATGCACGAAGCATCCGAACACGAGTTATATGCGTACATCAAGATACACAGAAAGACAGACAGACAATTCTATTGTCTACAACATATCACCCAGATATCCAAATATGCGTATATCTACCACACAGTATCAAACAAAATCATCCTTACGATGAACCAGTATGTCGAAAAAAAAAAAAGAAGATTAGTTAAAATGTGCTCTCAAACTAAAATCACCTAACGTGAAATAAAATTGAAAGCCTGTAGACGAAAAGCAATACACGTCACATGAAAACTGACCCTCTAAGTTGTGTTAGGTCCCCATACATAGGAAGACCCATTTCATAAATTATAAAGGCTTGTGGTGCATGAAAATTCAGGTTATTTAGTCTCAAAGGCCCAAATTCCTAAAAGCCACAAAAAATGCTGATTCAATTCAGGAATTTTAGAAAATAATGTTGCTGTTTGGAGATATAATAGACCTTCTGTACTATATGTCGCACGTGAAAATACCATGAAAAAATTCTAGATTACCCCTTGACCCCCCTTAATTGCATTGATGAATTGTACAGTCTACGTTAGTTCCGTGATAACCTTATAGCCATTTGCAAACTTTCACAGAAATGTAATAAATGGAGTGACATTGCTTCTTACAGAAATAGATGGAAAGTTGGATGCCACCCTTGAGATAATGTTGTCATGGTTACCGATTTGCATTCCGATATTAGTTTGTTAAATTAAATTAAATTAGTTTTCTGGGAATATTTCAGAAACTGTTGGTTTTAGAGCCTTATAATGTAGTTTTCGAGGACTCTTTAGGGCACTCGAGTTTTAGTTCTGGCACCGAAAGGCTTTGTCTCGTCGTTGTACGCAATAATATAATAATAATAATAATAATACTAATAATAATAATACTAATAATAATAATAGTAATATCGTATGACCTCGGGTGCCGGGTGCAAGCTTTGTAATTTGACACCCAGAGGGATAGGAATATAATAGACCTGCTGTACCACACCCGCAGATGTAAATTGTGTGAAAAATTCTAGAGTACCCCTTGACCCCCTTAAGCGCATTATACGTATTGATGAATTTTACAGCTTAATTTGGTTCCGTGATAACCTTCTAGCCGTTTTCATACTTTCACACTAATGTAATTAATGGAATTGCATTGCGTCTTACAGCAACCTCTGAGAATCTGTTGCCATGGTTACCGGCTTGCATTCGTTCGTTAGTTTATTAAATGAAATTAGTTATCTGGGAATATCTCAAAAACGGTTGGTTTTAGGGCATTCCGAGTTTTGTCTCTCACATTGAGAGGCTGAAAATGAGCTTTGTCTCGTCCTTCTACGCCTATTTCAGCATGTATTTTAAGGGGGTAGGCCCCCTTTTATGATAGGTCCGGAGATAATTAGTGTCGTGCCTCTGATTGATATCTGTACCAAATTTTACGTTGATACACACAGCCGTTCTCGAGTTATAAGGGAACAAAATTGTCCACAAACAGACAGACAAAAAAATATTTTCGCGCGCATCCATCATAAAACAGTCTGAAACGCGTAAATAACTCAAATTTCCGTAGAAATTCAGAAAGAAAACAGACAAACTTTTATTTTTATATAAATATCGAGGTATACTACTCCACTCGGTGTTGACCGTGTTTTATTGAACAAATTTAGGTTTTACTCGCTAACCGTTGGAGATACACGAAAAGTGATAAGGACCTTTCGGATAGAAAACTAAATGTTAAAGCTCGTGTATGTCATCAAAAGTTTGCTATTTCTTAGCGTTCTCTTTTTATTTGAAATGGAAATATGAAATTTTGAAACCAAAGGGTGTAGTGACGTCACAAATGTGGGTTTTACTCGCTAACCGCTGGAGATACACGGAAAGTGATAAGGACCTTTCGGGTAGAAAATGAAATGTTAAAGATTGTGTGTGCCATCAAAAGTTTGCTATTTCATAGCGTTCTCTTTTTTTTTTTTTTTGATATGGAAACATGAAATTTTGAAACCAATGAGTGTAGTGACGTCACTAAAATGGTCGCCATTTTTAATAGTGCAAAATATCTAAATCAAAAGTATCCTATATGTAAACACACAGACAGACACACACCATCTCATTTTTAGCCTACTTTTCACATTTTGCAAAAATGAGGAAAAAGACTTATGAGATCGGGCAAATGTGTGTCTGTCTGTCTGTCTTTCTGTCTATCTGTCTGTCTGTGTGTCCTTCTGTCTGTCTGTCTGGCTGGCTGGCTGGCTGTGTGTGTGTCCCCCCCCCCCTATCAACTCCTAAACGGCTGCAGCAATCGATCAAAATTTGGTAGGAGTAAAGATCTATTCCTGAATATCTCACGGCCATATTTGAAAATGATGTCAGTGCTACCAACTGCTGAAAAATCGCAATTGAAATTTGAGCTCTATGTTGGATATCTTGGAAGGTATGAATTGGAGCTATTTCAAAATTGACACACGTATAGATAATAATATTGCAGTTTAATTTCCAGGAGGCCATACATGGCAGTGTTGCCAAAATTATTATAAGCCTGCTGATAGGTCCAAATTTGAAATGCATATAACTTCTACACTATCAATTGGATTTCAACCAAATTTCGTATGTGATATGTGTACCATAACATATATGACAGAGCGTATTCTTAAGAGCCACCAGGGCAGCCAACTGTTAATAAATGCTCTCAATTTGTTTTAATCCAAATACCCATATATCAGAAAGTATGCAAGCCGACAGTTTTAAACTATGCACACGTATAGTACCTGACATTCTATATTAATTTGGAGTAACTTATATACGTCAGTGCTACCAACATGATTCTAAGCCTGCTGAGACGTCCAACTTTAAATACATGTAACTTCTATACTAACTAATGGATTTCATTCAAAATTGGCACAACAATAGATCTTATTATTTCAGATTATTTCTGACTAATACATGCATGGCATTGTAGCCAACATGATTTTACGCGTGCTATTAGATCCAATGTTTAACTGCATGTAACGTCCATGCTATCCATTGGACTTCAACCAAATTTTGTATTCTGTTCCCTAAAAAATGGATCTAAGAATACATTCAGTCACCAGGGCTACCAACTGTAGTGCTTTATTAGGCTACATTATGCCAAGTATACAGTATTTCGAACTAATTAGAAATTTCGATATTACCAACTTTATTTCGTCATTATTGTAGATAGATCCATATAGATTAATCATCGGCATGAATGTTAAATTTTAAGAAAAGTAGGCTCTTTAGTTCGACACGGAACTTCTTGTTATATATTAGTATGATTTCATCATCATTTTCATTTTCCCTTTTCCAGCTGACACTGGATGGGGCTAATATGGTTCCTCTCCACTTTGTTCTGTCGTTCCACCATTCCTCTTCCGACGCGGTGTTCGAATCCACGTTCCGTTTTCTAATGCTATACTTCACTTAGTCCAACCAACGCATTCTTGGTCTTCCTCGTCCTCTCTACCCAGTCATCCGTCGTTCCAGTGCTCGTCGTGGTAGCCTTTCTTCATTCATCCGTTTGACATGTCCAAACAATCTCAATCTGTTTTGCTCCAGTTTGTCATTTAGTTTCTGTACTCCCAGTTCTTTTTTTCTTTCTTTCTTTCTTTCTTTCTTTCTTTCTTAACTTACTATTCACCCGACCCGGCTTCGCCCGGGAACAGTTATGAAATCATTACGTGATAAGCGCTTTTTTCCAATGTCAATGAACAACGACCAATATCCGTTTTACGTCTCGGCATGATGGGTTAAAATCACTGCCTGGACTGTTAATTACGAAGTACGTTCAGAAAGTAAGTTCCGTTTGGTAATAACATTAAATTGTGTACAGATACAGAAAAATTATTCATTGCAAAAAATTCTATAACCCTTAAACTACTTTTCCACATAACTGCCGAAATGTTGCAGGCATTTGTTGTAGCGTGGCACGAGATTTGTATACCTTCTTCATAGACGTGTGCCGCCTGTGTCTTCAACTAGGGCCGCGTTTTTTTTTAAAGCGAGAAATTGCAGCGCTGCATCAAGGGGAAGTAAATCGCTACATCACAACTACCTGTAAATAAAAACGGTAAAGATGGCGCGAATTGGCGGTCGTTTAAAACGTGTTTCGGTCATTATTTCGAAATAAATTTAATGTAATTAAATTATTTATAATTTACTTTGAATTGAGCATATGTTACCAGCGAGACGTGTTCCATTTTCATGAATTTATACACATTATAAATAACTTTCCTAGTTCGACTGTGTAAAGTTTCGGCACTCCCTAATTTAAAGCATTTAAAGCGAAACGGTGGCATTGCGGTACACTGAATATTATGCGTCTACTAGGAGACCAAAGTTATGATGAATGCATAGTTATATCGCTCAATAAACAATTTTGTTAATTACCGTACACTAGGATTTCACCTTGCTTGTAATTTTTAGGTTAGGCCTAGCCCATGTCATTCGAGTTGCCTTCCACGAAGTAATGCCCTTGGCTTAGCCATTAAAGTCGCATTCAAAATGACCGTTTTACGAATGAAGTAGCGTTAGATAAATATTTCAGAACTTAAGGTTACCATATCTATAATAATCAGCATAACTTTTATGTGGCAAGGTAACTTGGATTTAAAAATTGCAAAATGGGACGACCTAGCTCTTGACTCCTTTTGCCTTCTTATAAATATTTCCTAACTAACCAACTGAGATGCTGCCAATGGAAATGTAGGCCTATCATTGTGCAATATTATATGCTACACCAATAGCCTGTGCATGTCACTAATGATTTCCCCAGGATAGTCACTTGTGGGGCAGTGTATAGCCTCTTCTGAATTATTATTAAAAGAAAAGCGCACAATGTGCAAATACATATTTGAACATATGATCAATTATGCTAATGCCAGTCTTATTATTGAGGTTGTCCTCATTTTGCAGTTTTGTGTGTGGTACCTTTCACAATGATCGTTGCACAGGTCACATACAGTCTTCATTCGGTTGGTGCAAATTCTTGGTTTTGCAGAATCTATGGTGAAATCCATGGGTGGCGTAACGTGTTATTACGTGTCGTAGTTCGTAATTAGTTTGTTTCCACTCTTCCGTCATTATGGCATCTGTGGAGTAAAAGTTGGACCAAATGGCATTTCGTTTCTCATTTAAGGTTCGGCGTGCATTCTCATAGGCTTTGGTGTTTGGTAGGTAGAACTGTATTTTGATGTCGTCGATGAAGTAGTCCTCCTTAGTTTATACATCTGTCAACTTGAAGGGGCAGACTTTCCAATGCCTAAAATCTTCTGAATTATGCAGTATGGTACATCTACTTACTTGTGCCAGGCTCCTCTTTCATCTTCCTGGCGATCTCCTTGGGTCAATGGGGCAGAAGACCTCATTGTTCCACCCCTTTAAATAATAACTACAACTCCCTTGGTCATCTCTCATTTTCTTCAGACCTTCGAAGCCTAGGGAGTCTGTCATGGCCTTTCTCTTTACTCACTACCCCAATTTTTTTAAAGAGTCGAAATTCTTCCTTCTATAGCCTAACTCGACGCCAACAGGAAAGGGGGCCTCGATGTTACACTCCTTAAAACATTCATCCCCACCACCACCTGTCCAGCTACATAATTTTTAACATGAGCCCAAATCATTTAGATGGGATTCAAGTCGGGGTGGTACGATGGTAGACGCAAGATCGTGTGTCCATAGGTAGCAAGCAGTGTATCGATTTGATACGTCTCATAACGTGGTTTATGGGATTTAATCAAAGCGTACAGTTGAGGTTTTATCATCTCTGTAGAAAATGGAATACCCTTATCGGTCAACCAATCCTGCATAACTGTTTTTCGGGAAGATGATGTGGGTACGCACTCACATTGGACATTATGGTACGAGGCATTGTCAATCACGACTACAGAATGTGTTGGCAAATTGGGAATTAATTTTTCTGTCAGATATTTTTCGTTATTTCTATAGTTCATCTTATCGTGATAGTCCCCAGTTCTTTTGTTGGATTTTGAAAACCAACAAAGCATTTGGAAAGAAACATGCATCAGAACCGGCATATACCGCTATTAATCTTTGTCCTTTCGAGATAGGCGACTTCAGTCCATGAAGAGAACCGTCACTCCAAGCACTTGGCTTAGTGTGCGAACTATGCAAATATGTCTCATCAGTGTAAACAATAGGCCTACCCTGTTGTCGGTACCGCCTTATGCTCTGAAAGTACTGCATGCGTTATGTCAGGCTTCTCCATAAGTATTCTATGCATGTCTTCTGTCTTCCTCCATCTGAAGCCTAGGCCTCGAACTATCTTGCTTAATGTTCGTACGCCACCTTTAAAATTTATAACCTCAACCAGTTTCCTACGGATCTTTTCCAGCGTTGGCCTCTCACCTTTGCTATAGTGAAAATTATGAATCGTATGCCTTACCACGCATTTATCAAAATCGTCTAACTTACACTTCTTGGCAGATTTTGGTCTTCTCTTTCCAGGCATTGAAAATGAATCCACTTCACCACTTTCAATTCTTTTGGCGCCTTGTATTATATTCCGCACCGACCTTTCCGACACACCTGATGCTTCAGCCACTTTATTTTGAATTGCGTATAAGTTCCCAGCGAGATGTGTTTCCTTTTTCATGAATTTATACACATTATAAATAACTTCACTAGTTCGACTATGTAAAGTTTTGGCACTCCCTAATTTAAAGCGAAACGGTGGCATTGTGGTACACTGAATATTATACACAAATTTCAAGGCTTCAGGTATTCAACAAACACACTTTCAGCTACGTAATATACATAAAATAGTAATAATACACACGTGTGATGCCTCCTGCACTCTACGCTTGGTTTAAACCTGTAGACCGTGTCTTGGAGCGAGCCGCATTGTTGAAGAATGGAGTGAGCAGTGAGCCCAGTAATCAGCATTCGGGGGACACACAGGAGCCCCGCAATGAGCATTGAAATACGCCAATTGATATTGGTCTCTGCTCATCGTTGAGTTTCGGCAAGCTCTTCTTGCATCTGCTCTACTATTGTCATCGCACCAGGAGATGGAAGTTCAACACACTGTGACGGGGTGTGTGGGGGTCTTGCAGTACGTATGCGTGGCCCGCTTATTCTAAACCTAAATATATCGGCTTCCCGTATGCCAATGGTTATCACAGCAGATGACTCGCAGCCAGTGAAAAAGGAATGTGCTGTGTGAGTGAAGCAAGTAGTGGCCAACTTAATGTTTTTGGAATGTGCGATGCGCAGTGAGCGGGAAGACATCTGCAGTTCAATCCCAACTGCCATCTCCTGGCACGATATCAAAACCGTTCGCCTTGCGAATATAGTTTGCACGACTGTGCGGATAGCGGATAATATTTAGAGTAAATTTGCGGATAGATTTTAGAATACAATGTTGAACTGGATTTTTAGTTCTTACTAAGAACTGCGTCTTTCACGTTTCTTGTTATTTCCCTATTTGCTTTCGGTTGGGTTGTACGAGAATGAGAAGTGAGAGAAGCCAGTCATGGAAATACCCTCAATTATTGTTACCACAAAAAAAAAAAAAAAAAAGCTTTATACCTGCGCTTGCCTGCGTGGGTATATCCGATGACTAAGTAAGTGCTATAATTAGCCACCCGCTGTTCCACTTACCATTGCTCAGAGGGACAAAACTCGGTCGAAGGTGGATGAGAAAGTGGGTTGTGCTTACGTTATTGATGGTGCAAATACCAAGATCTCTTTGCCAGAGGCCTGTAGTGCAGGGGCGTATTCTTAGGGCTACCGGGGCTAACGGCGGTAGCCCAAGAAATTTACATTAAAAATAAATAACACTTTATTACTGGTTCAACAAAGCATTCAAACAATCGTGACTTTCATGCACATTCTTCTTTATCGAAAGAAATAATGGTTCGTGGGTAGTCAACGCGGCAACGCAGCAGAAACCATCCGAGAAAGCGGCAGCCTTACGCCGCTATCCCCATCTCTCCGCACCCTCCCTTGTACCGTGCAGGCCCATCGTTCATAGCGAGTGAGTTGCCGCTACGGCCAGCGGTTTCTTATCATACTGGACAGCGCCTAACAAGAATTAACACAGCTTGGAGCGGCGATGGTCTGAGTAACACGGAGCGAAATAGGTACTAACATATTTATACCACGCAAAATAACATCAAACTACCAAATATTTAAATGATTGCATACACAACATCAAATAAAAATTATTCGCTTAACAACTTGAAACCAAGCAAGAATCCACCAATTTTTAACCCCGATTCAAGTTAAATCCCAGGCTAAGGAGCGCTTAGTCGCACCGCATACCTGGACCACACGCCGCTGGCTCGCGCAGCCAGAGGCTAATTTAATTGAGTACCAGCGGTTTCTTTGAAGTTAAAAGCGTTTAAAGGAACAAATAGCCTACAATAAATATACATTATCGCGCGCATATATGTGAATATGTTTTAGAAGTTGTAGTATTTTCGATGTGTGATTTATTTAAATGTGTGTATGCTGAATAATCTTTATGTAGTCGTTTTGTTTTAACTGTGCCAGTTGTGATTTTGTAAGACAATTATGGAACTAACACATGCGGGGACTTTAAATGCCAATGACTGTATAATAGAGAGTTTGTTAGAAGTTCCTTTCTGCCGTCGTCTATACAGTGAGAAAGTTCATATTATACATATGACCTGAACTGCAATTGTGTGCCAATGTACACTCGTCATTTCACATCATCTACATGCTAGGTGGAATAGGTTATCTGGCAGTTCTTAACTGTCTAAATTGTATTGCTGGCCATGTTTGTTATTTAGCCGTGAAAGGAAGGTTTTTTTTTCGCACGGCAGTTCAAAAGCATCATTTGTGTAATATTAAGCTCAGTGGTAGCCCAGATCTTCAGACCAGTATACGCCACTGCTGTAGTGTGTTTACTGCGGAGCTCGTTGCCATCTATGAAGCTCTGCAGTTTGCACTACAGGATGCATGAATCCACTTTCTCGTGTGCACCTACTCTTTGAGTTCGTTGCAGTCAATTGCTACTTGATTCCTGCAACACCCCCTAGTGCAGCGAATCCACGACCTACTAGCCGGGCTGTGTCACGCTGATACTCGAATCACCTTTCTGTGGCTTCCAAGCCACATGGGAATTGCGGGAAATGAGTTAGCGGATCAAGCTGTAAAAGAGGCGGGATCACTACCACCTCGAACAATGGAGGTACCCGCTAGAGATATTCGCTCTCAGTTACGCCTACAAGTTCTGGTATTTTGGGAGAGTCAGTGGATAGCTGACCCACTGCCCAGTAAACTGAGAACGATCAAGGGAACTACATCGTGGCCCACATTTTAACCGAGTGTGTGGATCTTACTGACTTACGAAGAAACCTTGGTTTGCAGATGACACTCAAACTTATATTAGCCGATGACGCGGTGGCTGTTGATCGCGTTATCCGCTTTATAAGCGAGAATGGGTTAGGGCCAGCAATCTAAATTTTCCAGTGAATATTGACTCAACGACTTGTTCGTTTTTGAATGATAATTTTTTGTTTTTTCATAATTTTTGTTTATTTTTATTATTATTATTTTTATTTAATATTTTGTTTTATTAAATTTAGGTCTTTTCAAATTTAGGTGTCCACCTCTAAATTTTAAATTCAATTCCAAATTTGTATTCATTAATCTGTGTTAAGAGGGGCAGATGACCTCGTAGTTCCACCCCTTAAAACACACGGGCAATTGAGTATTCCATAACCCAGGCCTCGCCAACTCAGGTGCTTAGCGAGCACTGGCCGGCAACTGGAAAAGCACGGTGCTCTGCTGTAAGAGAGGAACTTGTAGTAGCAGCGCTTAGCGAGGCGAGAGTCGTGTTGTTTATTTGTAAATTGGGAGAATTGTCCCAATTTCCTTCTTGAAGCTGACTTTTAAAAAGCACAAGCTGCAATTTGAAACTTTCAATACGGTCACACATAGTACTGATTAATTTATTTTTGCTTTGCAACGAGTTATTTAAATACCCCGTGATGTATTTCATGAAAGCGAGGTCAGTGATCCATTGCTCATCATCCAAGTCTGACTGTGGAGAAAGAGGGGTGGGAAGGGAAAAGCACCGGGGCGCGCAAGCACCAAGTGCTCGGGTTGGCATGGCGCATGCACAGTTGAGTATTTTATAGACTTTTAATATATTGGTTGTGCGTCGGCTCTGAGAAGCTTGAGTCCCACAAACTAAGTACAGTAGGCCTACACTCTGATTGTGACCTGACAAAAAATTCTGTATGCTTTGTTTTTAGAATTCTCACTAACATTTACACTCCACGCATGAATGAAATGTACAAAGTAGTCAGTAAAATCAAAATCCCCTTCCCTACGCCTTACAACTGTAGGAACATAAAAGCGCTACCATGGTACTCGAGAGTTTATCCAGGAATTATTTTCACCAACATAGATAGAGTCCCTTCTGTATAAATTTCTTGCCATTGTTGTGGTCTAGAAGTATGTATTGAGATTGTTTGATTCCCAGCTCTGGAATATCATACAATGAGCTTCATAAGGACAACTGAGAAGAGGTTGGTATGATTCTTATAACAGTTAAGTACAGAATTTAGTGGCAGTGTATTCTGAGTGGGTCATGGCATCCTTGTTCATATCGCATAATACCATAATTACAAGAACTTCAGCACATAACAGTCAGGGCCAAAATAAATATGTATAATTGGAGTGAATATGAATAGAGTACACACAGTGGGAGGAATGGAAGACAAATGAAACTATTTGTATACTTAGTTAAAATGCACCTTAGGGAAATAAAATAGGCTAGTGTCCATATTATTTTTCATGAGAAACATAATAGAATTTGTTACCACCCGGCCAAGTACAGATATTTGTTACCATGCTGAGGTAGGGCCTATGTACACCAACAACAAAAATGGGGGAAAATGTTTGTAGACCGAAGACATAACATGCAGTATTTTTTCGTAACGACGTACTGTAAGTAAGATGCATTCACAAATCTGCGACTTCTTATGGAGTATGGTATAATAGTAAGGGTTTTCCACCATAGTTGGCCTACATAGCACAGAACATAACCAAATAAATTTAATCATCAATTCAATACTCGTGTGATTACGACTTTCAAAGCAATACTACGTCTTCGTAGGCTTGATCCTACTTTATCAAACTTGATATTCGGTCATACACACATGTACAACAACACTTTAAAGAAAATCACACATTCCAGAAAATCTTGTAGGATAAGAACGTATTCAATTGGAGCCATTTTGATTATCGAAGCAACGCAGCAAAGCAAAGTAGCAAAGTAAAACTACGCTGCACGAAGGGGTAAATCGCAGCCAGCAGCAGAGAGTGCAGCATGAATAAAAGAACGCGCTGCGCGCGACACTGCTGAATCGCTGCGCGTTCCGCTTTAAAAAAAAACGCACCCTAGTTGTATGTTCCGCTGCAGCGCAGTTCCGCATATGCGCGGTAGACGCTCTGTATCCAGGAGAAGGAACGTGCGCCATTTGGAGAGCGTTGTCTGCCACGTACGCGTTGTTGTGCATGTTTACTCGTACAATGTCGGTGTTAATTGAAAATCCCGCCTCTTCTGAAATCAGATCTGTGATTCGTTTTCTAAATGCTAGGAAAGTGAAACCAATTGAAATTTATCGGCAAATTTGCGAAGTGTATGGACAAAATGCGATGAGTGATTCAATGGTGAGAAGATGGGTCCGACAGTTCAATGAAGGACGTAGTGAAGTGCACGATGAAGAACGAAGTGGGCGTCCATCTTTGGTTACAGAAGAACCGCAGGTTTACAATTAGTGCTCTCGCTATGGAATTTCCCCAAATCTCACGATCACTAATTCATGAAATTGTTACCGAAAAACTGAACTTTTGTAAACTTTGCCGACGTTGGGTACCAAAGATTCTTACGGAGCAACACAAAACAAAACGAATGGGTAGTGCACTTCAGTTTTTGACCCGTTACAATGAAGGCGGCGAAGAATTTCTGACACAGATAGTCACAGGAGATGAAACTTGGGTTTCTTACGACACCCCTGAAAGTGAGTGGTAATCAATGGAATGGAGGCACACTTCATCGCCGGCAAAGGTTAAGCCGAAACAAATCTTGACACCTCGGAAAATGATGTGCACAGTGTTCTGGGACTGGAAAGGCATCTTACTCATTGATTTCTTACCGCGTGGTCAAACAATCAACGCAGGTGCTTACTGCGAGACACTTAGGAAATTGCGCCGCGCAATACAGAATAAGCGCCGAGGGTTGCTGTCAAAAGGTGTTGTTTTTCCTCACGAAAACGCACGACCACACACTGCAAATGTGACGAAAAACCTCCTACAGGGATTTGGCTGGGACGTGTATGACCATCCTCCGTACAGCCCTGACTTCGCTCCTAGCGACTTTCATCTGTCCACACGTCTCAAGTCTTTCCTTGGCGGTCAACACTTCAACAATGACGATGAGCTGAAAGAAGATGTTTCCAACTGGTTGAAGACACAGGCGGCAAACTTCTATGAAGAAGGTATCCAAAAACTTGTGCCACGCTATGACAAATGCCTGAAAAAGTTCGGCAGTTATGTGGAAAAGTAGTTTAAGAGGTGTAGAATGTTGTGCAATAAATAAGTTTTTTGTATCTGTACACAATTTAATTTTATTACCAAACGGAACTTACTTTCTTGACGTGCCTCGTATATTATCATGGAGATGCATGTGCAACAAATTCTTGTCAGACGTAATTTAAGAATGGCGAGGTGCATGAAACACAAATCCCCCTTCCGTCCAATCTTAACATGACTGTAAATTTTGTGGAGCGAAAAGTTCACAGGCGAAATGCAGAAAACCCGAGTTGCACTTCCATGGAATCTCCAAACACAACCACTCTTCTCCAAAGTTCTTAACTCAACACGACTCGACAGTTTGCGGCTGTCTGTATCTGGGGCAATAAGCTCGTCTGCTAGCTAGGGTGTAACTGGGGTGATAGACCCGCCCCTAGCTAGCTCGTAAACTGTCGCCTCAATATCTGACTGGAGATTGTTGGAAGAAATGGAAACGTAAAAACACTTATAGTAGACGATGTAGATCTATTGAAGATAGAGATATGCTTTCCCGCGCTTCTTTTGTAGAACTTTTCATGCTGAACAATTCTTACACTCATAGTATATAGATATGTTTAACGGTTTGCCCAGCATAAGTTTAAAAAACGCACGGACGACAGTTTTTTGATCTTTCCACTGAAATCGCTAGTGCTTGACTTCATTTGGTCATAAATAAATTATTTTCTACAGAAACCTTCCTCGATATATCCTTTAAAGAATGGTGAAAACCGCATCAAAATCCATTCAGTGGTTCTCGATATTACCCATGACATCCAAGAATCGCGGACTATGTTTTATACTAAGTAGAGATTATACGCCAATCAGTATAATTTAATATAATATAATCCCCCTTTTATCCAATCTTAAATAGACTGTGAATTTTGTGGAACGAAAAGTTCACAGGCGAAATGTGAGTTGCACTTCCAGGGAATGGCGGGGTGAATGAAACTCAAATCCCCCTTCCGTCCAATCTTCACTTGACTGTGTTTCACAGGCGAAATGAAGAAAAGCCGGGTTGCACTTCCAGGGAAACTCCAAACACAACTACCCTTCTCAGAAGCCTTAACTCAACACGACTCAACGGTTTGCTGCTGGCTGTATCTGGGGCAATAGGTTCGCCCGCTAGCTGGGCTGTAACAGGGATGATAGACTCGCCCTTAGCTAGCTCGTCAAATGTCGCCTCAGTAGTTGAATGGACACGGTTGGAAGAATTTAAAACGTGAAAACACTTATAGTGGGCGATGTATTGAAGATAGACATATGCTCTCGGGACTTTTTTGTAGAACTTTTCATGCTGAACAATTCTTACACTCATAGTATTTACTATTTAGATATTTTTAACGGTTTGCCCAGCGTAAGCCCAGAAAGCGCTCGGACGCCAGGTTTCTTTTCGACTTTTCCACTGAAATCGTTACTGCTCGGTTTCCTTTGATCATAAATAAATAAATTATTTTCTACAGAAATCATCCTCGAGATATCCTTTACGAAATGGTGAAAATCGCATCAAAATCCATCCAGTGGTTCTCGAGTTTACCCGTAACATCCAAGAATCGGGACTTTGCTTTATACTAAGTAGAGATTTTAAGCGAATTCTCCCAATTAATGGAAGACGTTACGCAAGTAACTCAATCAATATTCTTGTTGTTCAAATGAGGTTCGACCACTTCGGCCTGTACTGTTTTGGTTTTGGTTGCTCTGATGTAACTTGCTTTAGGTCCTTTTCAAGTTCTTCTAGCTAAGGTGTTGAGTTCTTGAGTGAGGTTTCATGAAAAAAAAATCCACAACCTGCTTCCAGTCTCCGACCGGGTCAGGAATGGAATGAATGAAGCCCCCATCTAGCGGCGAGGATATGAACTGTGCCGGCTGCCGAGGCCTGACGCACTCCTCTGGGGCAATGATTAAATGAATGACAGATGAAATGAAATGATAGTGGAGAGTGTTGCTGGAATGAAATTTTGACAGGGAAAACCGGAGTACCCGGAGAAAAACCTGTCTGCCTCCGTTTTGTCCAGCACAGATCTCACATGGAGTGACCGGGATTTGAACCACGGACCCAGCGGTGAGAGGCCGGCGTGCTGCCGCCTAAGCCACGGAGGCTACCTGAGTGAGGTTTCATAATAATAATAATTATTTTTTCTCATTAGAGAAACTCACATTATTACCAGATGAATTGAACACACATCCAATTAGATGGGGCTAATGACCACTATGTTTCAAGCCTCGAAAATAATTTAATAACCACCTTTGTAGTTCCAAACATTTCCACCTGGTGCTCTACTTTCGTACGTGCTGAAAATTCCATGCCCCGTAGAGTTGTTGCAGATATTATTTTAATGTTGTTGTTTGAGTCTTCAGTGTTATGACTGGTTTGAAGCAGCTCTCCATGCCTCCCTGTCCTGAGCTAATCGTTTCATCTCTAAATAGCTACCACACCCTACATCCAAGACAATCTGTTTAACATGTTCTAACCTTGGTCTACCCCTACAGTTTTTGTCCTCGACCCTTCCTTCCATAACTAAACTTGCTATTCCTGGATGTCTTAGTATGTGTCCTGTCAACCTATCTCTTCTCTTCATTAGCAGTCGCCAGAAGCATCTCTCCTCTCCCACTCGTCTTAATACCTCTTCGTATGTAACCCTATCTACCCTTCTGATCTTCATCATTCTCCTGTAACACTACGTGTCAAACGCTTCAATTCTCCTCTTTTCTGCTTCAACAATAGTCCAAGTTTCACTTCCATAGAGTGCCACGCTCCAGACAAAGGAGTTAAAAAATGACTTCCTAATACCTAAATCTATATTCGAAGTCAACAGATTCCCTTTCCGTAGAAATGCTTTCCTTGCCTGAGCCAACCTACTTTTTATATCCTCCATGCTTCGTCCATCACTGGTTATTTCGTTTCCATCGTAACAGAAGTCTCCTACTTCCTTCAGCTTTTCACCTGCCAATTTGATGTCCATAGAGGTTTCTGATTTATTTCGGCTGCATTCCAAGATTTTTGTATTACATTTATGAATTTTCATAATGAATTCTTTCCTCAAGACGGAGTCCATACCATTCAAAAGCTCATTCAAATCTTCAGGCGCGTCGGCCAAGATTACGATATCATCAGCAAATCTCAGAGTTGAAATTATTTCTCCTTGAATCTTCACTCCCACTTAAAACTTCTCCCCAATTTCGTTCATTGCTTGTTCAATGTAAAGATTGAAAAGTATGGGTGATAAATTGCAGCCTTGCCTTACACCTTTCTGAATACCAGCTTCTCTCTCATGTCCTACAGTTCGAACGACTGCTGTCTGGTTCCTGTATAGATTGTAGATCACCCTCCTATCCCAGTACTTTATTCCAATCATTTTCAAAATGTCAAACAATTTAGTCCAATCAATGTTATCAAAAGCCTTTTCTAAGTTTACAAATGCCATGCACGTTCTCTTATCTTTCCTTATTCTACCTTACAAATTCAGCCTAAGACTTAGTACAGCTTAACTTGTTCCTACATTTCTCCTAAAACAAAACTGGTCTTCAACCAACTCCGCTTCTTTATGGCTTTCCAGCCTCTTGTAAATTATTCTAAACATGATCTTTGAAGCATGAGTAATCAAGCTGATTGTACGGTAATCCTCACATCTGTCAACTCCTACCTTCCTCGGTCTAATAAATCCTACACACCAAATGAAAAAACCTTGTCAGACCTTCATGACCGACGCAGCGTAGCAACTCAATCGATATATCATCTATGCCTGGTGCTTTGTTCCTGCTTAAGTGTTCCAATGCTCTGTCAAATTCTGATCTCAATATTAAATCTCCTTTCACTTCCTCATCAATTTCCTCTTCCCTTTCCATTACATGATTCTCAATCGCCTCTCCATTATACAAACACTCTATGTAAGCTTTCCATCCCTCGACCTTTTCTTTCCTCTCCGTTAGAGGCATTCCATCTGTGTCCTTAATATTAAAGCACTTAGTCTTCTTTTCCTCAAAAGTATTCTTAATCCATCGGTAAGCTGCATCTACTTTTCCTGATTGCAGACAATTTTCTATACCTGCATATTTCTCTTTCAAACGTTCATCTTTCGCTTTCTTGCACTTCTTGTTAATCTCATTTCTCAGACGTCTGTACTGTGCTTTCCCCTTTTCATCTGTTATATTCTTATATTCTTGTGTTTCCGCCTTTCATCCATCAATTCTAGTATATACTAAGTGATCAACGGTTTTCTACCTATTCTTTTTTTCCTACCAATGTTTTATTCTGCGGATTTTGATATTTTATTCTTCAAAAGAGCCTATTCGTCTGCAATTGAAGTTTGTTTAGGGGTTTTATTAGTCCTTCCTTTATACTCTTCTTGGATCTTTCATTTACATCCTTCTCTTTCAGTTTTCGGCTTTTGACGTTTCTTCAGTTTCTTCAACTTTAATCTGCATTGCATAACAACCAGATTGTGGTCAGAGTTTATGCCTGCACCGGGATATGTTTTACAATCCAAAATCTGGTTTTGAAATCTCTGCTTGACCATAATGAAGTCGATTTGGTAACGCCTTGTGTCTCTTCGTATCATCCAAGTGTATATTCTTCTACTGTGGTTATTGAATAAGTTGTTAGCTATGACCAACTCATGCTCGGTGCAGAATTCCATCAGCCTGCTTCCTCGATCATTCCTTTCACCTAATCACAAATCTCATACTATCTTCCCTTCTCTCCCTTTTCCTACCACAGCATTGCAATCTCCCATTACTATAACATTTTCATCACCCTTGATATACCTCAGAATTTCATCTATCTCTTCGTAGAGCGTTTCAACATTTTCATCATTAACTTAACTGGTAGGCATATAGACTTGTACCAGTGTGATGAACGTATGTTTTGTATTGATTATAATACGTCTTCCTATACTGTATTTGAGAAAGAAACAAGTGGTTCTGTGAAGAACTAAAGCCTATTTTCATATATCTTACTTATGTTAATTGCCACTATCAACATACAAATTTTCAGTTTGATTGCTAAAATAGATTCGTAGATATTGAGAACCGACTAAATATAGCGGATGGTCGCCATGTTGGATTTTTATATATGTAGGTCTTAGAGTTATGTACTGTTAGATGATTATTATTGTGTAGGCCTACGTGTATTATTCAAACTTCATTCGCATGATTAGTTTGAATATCACACGTACACAATAATCTTCATGTAATAGTTCATAAATAAAAATCCAACATGGCGACCATCTGAAATAATTAGACGGTTCTCAATATTGTTACGTGTTAGCACTACTAGCACGTTCGTGAATTGGATCACAGTAGGTAGAAAGCACAACAAAATTGCCCCTTTAAAGAAATAAGTTTTATTGTTGGTCTAGCAAGTTACAGAACACCATAAACACTTGGAAACCAATGGGCAGTCTCAGTCAGGTTCCTCCCTTATGGAGTTCACTCACCTCCTTTTCACTTGCTCGCGCAGTTAATCCCTCAATAATTTGGTGGACCCGTTCTTGGCTAGAAGTAACGGCACTCTTCCTCATGAAAACAAGCCACACTCACTTGTTCTGAATGTATATTGTCTCACCGTCCGCAGGCTAGGAAAACAGTCCACTGCGTTTCGCAATTCACACAGCACTTCACTACAATAATATCTGTCGCATTGGTATGCACACTCGCTCAAAACACTGTCCCTCCCTCGCTAACCAGGTTGCTTTATATAGGGAGGGTGGTGGCTCAATGGATGTTTCCAGAGTTGGAGATTTCACGGCTCCTCCCGAGAGTTCCATCACCAGGTAGGCCGGAAACATTCCAGACCATGTCTTTGTTCCCGCTGCGCAAGTAGCCGGCCGACAGAGACCAGAGGTAGCCTCAGGCGGCTGTGAGTCAAGCGAGAGGGAATGAAGCAACCCCGCTCTCGTAACACCACCCACTTCCTAAATTGGCTGATCGTCCCGATCAGTCATTGGTCTGTCTGTGTCCCTCCGTAGGCTGCCAGGCGATCTCGATGCACGATCTTCATCTTCGCCCTCGGGCTCCGCTGGATCCTGTAGACGACATCGTAGATCCTTTTCACGACTCGGTATGGGCCCTCCAGGACTTCTGCAGACCAGGTCGTCCTCGTGGAATCCGCTGGCATCAGTCTGCTGGTCTTATCGGGTCTTCATTCGGTCGGTCTCGATCCGCAGTCTCCTCCTTGCAAACGCGGGCACGTCTTCCAGTCAGTCGACCAGTTCTTGACAATACTGGCTTACCGGGACCGGATCGTCCCCAGGTCGGCCGAAGGCAAGATCGACAGGTAGACGGAGTTCCCTCCCAAACATGGCCCGGGCTGGTGTGCACCCGATGGCTTCATGCACGGTGGCGCGGTAGGACAGGAGAAATAGTGGAAGGTGTCTGTCCCAATCCCTCTATGTTCGCTGACGACTATCCTGAGATGGTTCTCGATGGTGCGATTGAATCGCTCCACCATTCCGTCGGACGGGGGGTGTAGCGGCGTCGGCCTTGTCTTCCGCATTCCCAGCAGCTGGCTTAGGTTCTGGAACACCTGCGACTCGAAGTTCCTCCCTTGGTCGGAGTGCAGCTCCAAGTGTACTCCTAAACGGCTGACGAATTCCTTCACCAGGGTCTCTGCGATCGTCGCGGCTTCTTGGTTGGGGAGTGCATACGCCTCTGGCCATTTGGTGAAGTAGTCGCTGACGACCAATATGTAACGGTTCCCTGCCTCACTCAACGGGAATGGCCCAGCAACATCGATGGCCACTCTCTCCATGGGGGCGCCCACGTTGTAGGTCTTCAGTGGGCCCCGTCGTCTTCGTCCTGGGCCCTTGCTGGCTGCGCAATCGTGGCACCTCGCGCAGTGGTTCTCCACGTCTCCTCGGCATCCGATCCAGTAGAAGCCCTCTCTCAGTTTATCCAGGGTCTTCTTTATCCCTAGGTATCCACCAGATGATCCTCCATGGACTTCCTTCAGGACTTCCTCCGATAGCCGTTGGAACGACGACTTGTTCCCGAGATGTCTTCCCGTCGGTGCTCTCACAGGTACGGCAGATGAGGCCATCCCTTACAATCAGCGAGTCCCACTGCGCCCAGTAGGACTTGAACTTTGGACTGCAGTCGCTCACAATGTTCTACCCGGGTCGGGGAACACAGGCCCTCTTCCATTCGGCAATCAGTCCCAGGTCATCATCTTCTGCTTGTGCCCACGTGAAGGATTCGCGGCTAAAGCTCCCTTGAAGTTCCACGGTAGTCCATCGGCACTGAATCCCGGTGTTCTCCTCCCTTCTGGCACAGAAGGTGCAGTCTTCGGGGCACGGTCTTCATGACAGGGCCTCGGCGTTAGAATGCAGTTGGCCTTTCCTGTGCTGGATCTCAAAGTTGTACTGTTGAAGCCCCTCTATCCGCCGCCCGAGTTGACCCTCGGGCTGCTTGAATTTCAGGAGCCACCGCAGGGATGCATGGTCGGTCCTGAGGAGAAATTCTTGCCCGTACAGGTACTTGTGGAAGTGTTGAATGGTCTTTACGATGGCGAGCAGTTCCTTCCTGGTGACGCAGTAGTTCCTCTCTGGCTTTGACAAGGCTTTGCTGAAGTAGGCCACTACTCTCTCCTCGCCGTCCAAACTTACGACAGGACTCCCCCTATACCAAAGTCGCTAGCATCGGTATCGACGATGAACCTTGTTCCAGGTCTGGGGTAGGCCATCATAGGTCCGGTGCACAGAGCCTGCTTGAGTTGTTCGAAGGCTTTGTGGCATTCCGCTGTCCACGTGAAGAGTTGCTCCTTCTCGGTCAGTCGATGCAGTGGTTTGGCGATGTCGGCGAATCCTCTCACGAAGCAACGGTAATAAGTGCAGAGTCCCAGGAAGCTTCGTAGTCGGGACTTGCCCTTCGGAACTGGCCACTCCCTCACAGCTGTGGTCTTCTCTGGGTCGTTGCGCACCCCTTCCTCGGAGACGATATGCCCAAGGTACTGGACCTGCTTCTGGAAGAGCTGACACTTCTTGGGACTCAACTTCAGCTGGGCAGCCGGTAGCTTCATCAAGGTCTCCTTCAGGTTGCTGTAGTGCTCCTCGAAGCTTCTCCCCCAGAACGATGACGTCGTCTAGGTAGACTAGGCAGGTTTCCAGTGTAGTCCCCTCAGAATGGACTCCATTAGCCTTTCGAAGGTCGCAGGGGCGTTGCACAGACCGAATGGCATGACGGAAAACTGCCAGAGCCCGCTGCCCACAGAGAACGCCGTTTTCTCGCGGTCCTTAGGGTGGACCTCCACCTGCCAGTAGCCACTCTTCAAATCTAAGGTGGAGAACCATCTTGACTCTGATATGGTGTCCAGGGTATCGTCGATCCGGGGTAGAGAGTTGCTGTCCTTCTTTGTGACGTCATTCACCCGCCTGTAGTCCACGCAGAACCTGGTGGAGCCGTCCTTCTTCTTCACTAGCACGACCGGAGAACTCCAAGGGCTATGTGATGGCTCGATCACCCTCTGCTCCTTCATTTCTTCCACCATCCGGTCGACTTCAGCTTGCTTGGCGAGCGGAACACGTCGGAATGGTGCCCTAATCGGTGCACTGTCCCCAACGTCGATTCTGTGCTGGACCAGGCTTGTCCTACCGAAGTCATGGCTCCCGACGGAGAAGACGTCCTGGAATTCGCGTAGCAGGTCCCGAAATTGGCGTGATTGCTCCTCGTCTAGATGGTCCTGGGATCCTAGGTACAGCTTCTGTAGTTCTTCTGGCAGAGCGCGTCTTCTTTTGATGTCCGTCTGCCGGGGTCCGTCCGTCGTGTCTGTGATGCGGGCAATAGAAATAACGGGCTCGCAGACTCCTAGGGTGGTGTCCCGGTGAACCGTAGTATAGTAGTCGTTCAGGCTGGACAGGCGGACGTACGGCCGAGACGTCGTGTTGATGAGAGTTTTGGCAATTAGCAGTCCTTTTGTCTGGATGTCCTCTTATTATGGCTCGGTGACAGCCGCCACTCCCTCAGCAGTTCCGTTGACAATTCCGGCAGCGCTGACCTCCATCCTGGCGAGAACGATGACGTCCTCCCTCAGCCTTACTCGTCGTGCTGTGATGGCCTCGTGTGCTGGTGCAAAGCAAGTTCTTCTCCTCCGTAGGGGAGAGTGTTGGTACTCAGGTCCAAGATGATGTTGTTTTTGTCCCGAAAGTTCAGTCCGATGATCACTTCGTTTGATACATCATCCACGAGCACTGGATGCGTCACCGCCCGTCGACCAATGACGAACTCCAATGATGCTTCGCCATGTACCGGTGCAGTCTCTCCAGTCGCGGTTACTAGTTGGAGTTTCCTTTGTGTGGGTTGCACTCTCCACTTCGGGATCACGATGGGATTGACGATGGTCCTCGTTGCTCCCGTGTCGATCAGCATGGGCCAGCTCACTCTGTTGACGACTCCGTCGACCCTCAGGCTGCTATTGTCCCTCCGTAAGTTCGTCACACGAACTTGGACTACCGGGGCTTGACGACTGTCGCAAGCCAACCTTTGCCCCCCAAGGCTGGCTAATACTCGTTTTCCTGGGCCGCGCGGTTTCCCTATGACTGACTTTGCCGACGGAAACCCTTGGCGGCGGAGATCACCGCAGTCCTTGCTCAGGTGACCTCTCTTGCGGCTGGTCCAGCAGGTCGGTAGGATGTCCTTCGGCTACGTCGTTATTATCAGACATGTTAACGTCAAAGTCGTTGACGTTTGACATTATTCCGTATAGACGAGATTGTATAACTAGAATAAAATAATTAATCTAGTTATACGTCGTTGTAGGTGGTACTGCGACTCTTGAAGAACCGGCCTAGCGCCTCCATCAGTTCATCGGCCAGGGGCTTGGTCACGTCGGCGTCCACTTGAAGCACCCGCGCGTGTATTCTAGATACCTGCTTTGCCGTCTCGAACTCAAGTGCGTCGCTCAGCGCATCTGCAAGAGTCTTATTGCGTGCAAGTCGCAGTGAGTATCCGAGTCCTGTAGGCCGTCTAAGAAGGTCTGCGTCGCAATCTGTTCTAGAAATTCGGCCGGCGCCGTTGGATATGAAAGCCGTACGAGGCGCGCGATGTCCGTTTCGAACTCCTGCAGGGTTTCCGCGTTCTTTTGTACCCGGGTCCGGTGCTGCATCTGGTAGGCCTGCTGAAGATGGCTGTCTCTATATCGGGACTCCATATGGGCGATTAGTGCAGCGTAGTCCTGAGATTCAGTCCGGATGGCCTGAAGGACGTTAAGGGCGTCCCCTCTGAGCGCTACAATGAGAGCTGTATACTTTTCTGTGTTGTTCCAGTTGTTTATGAAACAGGCCGCCTCGAACTGACATAAGTATGTGCTCCACGGGACCTTTCCGTCGAAGGTTGGAGGCGTCACTCTGCTCTGTCCCGTTCCTGACTTTCCCGTGTAACTGGGGGCGGGCATCGGCGCAGCTCGTCAACTTCCTCTCGTAGAGCGGCGAACTTCTTTTGCACTCCCTCACGTAGGCCCTGGCAGAGGGTGTTGACTTCCTCCCGCAGACCCTGTTCTAATTTCGTTTGACTTTCCTTTAATTTAGTCACCAGACACTTTTCCAAATTTCTCTGGCCATCCAGAAATTTGGTAGTCAGGTCCTCGGCTAACTTATTCTGTCCGTCTTCTATCTTCTTCAGGTCCTCTGCTAACTTCTTCTCAACGTCTTCCATTTTCTTCTGGCCGACCTCTAATTTGGAAGTTAGGTCCTCGGCTAAATTCTTCTGGCCGCCTTCCATCATCATCAGGTCCTCCGCTAACTTATTTTGACCGTGTTTTACCTTGGTTTCCATGCCACTTAACTTTTCTAGCAGTGCTTGCAATTGCGCTTCCATGTTAGTTGTTTGACTTGTAAATGGCATGCACTCACAGGAAAATTAGAGAACTGTGGTAAAATGACCTGCTCGGGTTTTGAAACCAGGACCTTCAGGTGTTGTGCTTGGGTTTCATAATCAGGCTTCTGACACCAGTTGTTACGTGTTACCCCTAGTAGCACTTTGGTTATCTAGATTACAGTGGGTAAAAGCACAACACAATGGTCCTTTTAAAAGAAATAATAGTTTTTTACAGGTCTACAAACATACACCGTGCATGCATACACACACACTGAGTCTCACTTCATAAAACACTACTAGTCACTATTAGTTTCCACATTTACTTTCACACCACTGTCCTTGCTATTTACGTTCTCTCTGTCCGTGAGGCGTTACAGTGTTCCAGCTTACACTCACACGTACAGTCTACACAGGTTCTCGACAGCCCTGCACCTGCCACTTCACTTACTTCCAGAGTCCTCTTGCTGCTTCTTGCGCGCTCTTGCTCGTCCCGTGTCGATCCCAGATCCTCGACCACGTCTTCCGCGAAGCACCGCGGCACCTCCAAGCACTCACAGTCCCAACTCAAAGTTGCACTCTGACAGATAGGGTTCCACTCTGTTATCGTAGACGTTCAGTAATAATCGCTGTACTGCTCCGCACTCACTCACAGGACTAGGCACTCGACAACACACTAACACTGACCAATACACTCCAATACACTCAGTCATGCAGTTAATCCTACCGTAATGAAGTCAGTGTCCTCGGCCAGAAATACCGCAACTCTTCCTCTTCTCAATAGGCCACAGTCACTTGTTCTGAATGTACACTGTCTCGCCGTCCGCAGGCTAGGAAAACAGTCCACTGCGTTTCGCAATCCACACAGCACTTCACCGCACTGCAATAGCCTCATTTGGGTTTCGTAATTTCGCACGTCACGTCACCAACTATTGTCGCACTCGCTCAAAAACACTGTTCCTCCCTCACTGACCAGGTCGCTTTATATAGGGAGGGTGGTGACTCAATGGATGTTTCCAGAGTAGGAGAGTTCACGGCTCCTCCCGAGAGTTCCATCACCAGGTAGGCCGGGAACATTCCAGACCATGTATTTGTTCTCGCTGCGCAAGTAGCCGGCCGACAGAGACCAGAGGTAGCCTCAGGCGGCTGTGAGTCACGCGAGAGGGAATGATGCAACCCCGCTCTCGTAACAATATTTACGAATCTATTACAACAATCAAACTGAAAATTTGTATGTTGATAGAGGCAATATATGAAAATAGGCTGTATAGTTCTTCACGGAACTACTTGTTAAAAATGAGAAAAGTAGGCTAATAACGGGGATATAAATATATTGTAAGGCTTAATTTACATAGCCTATTACAATTTTAGTATTTCTTTCGTTATGATCTTCTACTAAAAGCAGT
The DNA here is from genome assembly GCA_946902985.2 of Meconema thalassinum. Taxonomy (NCBI): domain Eukaryota; kingdom Metazoa; phylum Arthropoda; class Insecta; order Orthoptera; family Tettigoniidae; genus Meconema; species Meconema thalassinum. The sequence continues at coordinate 1,134,884,552 of OX336388.2, read as the reverse complement.
ATGAGAGATATCACTTTGATGTTAATAAGTTCAATATCTACTCATGAAGAATGTATTATTGTGGATGAGATGTGCTGTTTATGAAATAAATACCAGAGAAAATGTTCATTAATCTCTTCAGCTTTTCTCGTTATCGTATGGCCTCGGGTGCCAGGTGCAATCTTTGTTATTTCACGCCCAGAGGGCAGCTTGCATGTCAAAGTTTGTCGTTCATTGCAGCGCTATGAGAGTCAAGGAGGTTAGATATCTAAGCTCCTTGACACTATAGCGCTTTCTAGTAGAGAAAGGAGGAACTTTGTGTGGGTGAAAAATCCCGAGAATAATATTGCCATTATGAACACGGCCTACTGAATTCATATAGGATCTTAACATGCCAGTCGCCTTTCAAAAAAAATTCACATACCACGGCCAGGAGCGAACCTGCAAGCTTGGGGTTGGTAGTCTGACACGATAACCACTCATCGACCGTGGCAAGCTATTTCTTCAGCTTATCCCAATTAATACTGTATATACAATACTAGTCCTATAGTCGATCCTAAATTTAGCAATTGCTTGGAAAACGTAGTCGTATTGTTAGTGAGCATATAAGAAAAGCGTCTGAAAAAATTCGTTCATTCATTTTTTATTTTGATCATGATGATAATAATGATGCTATGATTGTTGTTATAAAAAGCGAAGTGTTGAGGTAAGTTGTCCCCTATTTATTAATTTGTTTGTTTGGTGTGGACAGTTAGTAGATTATATGTTTCAAAAGTATGCCACTTTCCGAAATGCGTAGCCTATGTGAGCTGCAAATGCTTCGACAATATGAATGTTGGTTACAAGAAGGTTACAGACCTCTGATATGCGTATTGTTTTATCAACACAAACATGACGTAAGCTCATGGAAATACATTCCACAGCGCGAAGTTCCTGTTTCCAAGTTTAAAATAACAGCTGGTATTGTTTTATAAGTTTGCATTTTTTTAACTTGCTGGCTGATTATGATGGTCTTGCGCGTTAAGTGGACCGGAAACAGCTCGGTTTGTGGAAGGCAGCTGGGCTCAGAAGGGAAATTGCTCTCGGTCCAGGAAGTTTGCTCAAGGAGTGGTTCAAGATATGATTTATAATTTGGTTCTGTTCCGATATCAACGCATGTGAGCTGACCTAAGTCTATGCGTTATTCCAGATCTGCACACATGTAAGTAAATATTTTCTTTAATTTCTTGCTAGGAGCATGCAAATGATATTTTTAGCGGGTACACGACACAAGGGAAAATGCTTATTTAACACTCCATAGTTTTAATTTTGTAAACAAATTCATGGATGTAATTTGATAAAACCAAGTAAGATAAACAAGTGCAAATGGTACGGAGTTCTCATTATAGTAATTAAAGGGACTTGTGGAAACTTAAGGTTCTGAGAAAACGAAATTGGTATCACTTCAACCGAAATGTCTGATATCCTTCCTGTTGAAGTACCTTATATCTCGACCTTCGTTTTATTGGCATTCATTCAATAAGAAAAAAAATCAATCATCAAGATCTACCTTCGTTTTGCACTTAACACACCAACATATTCATTTATAATTCAACATATTTTACCATTCATAATGGATTTGACAAACTTTGACTCAATGCAAACTGATTGCAAAATTAACAATACAGCTCCACATATCTTTTTATGGGCTGAAAAACCAAATTTGTCTGCCATTCTCTTTCATTAAATATTATATGGATAATTTAAAATAGGCCTATACTATAGTACATGACAATTTATTAAAATTCTAATTTATAATTCATTCTACAAACAAATTGAGTGTTAAATTTGACTGCATGCAGCATTAATGTTTCGAGTAGTTGACCACTTCAAACAGAGCGATTGAAACACATCACACAAATGCAGCTCTAGGAGCCACATCGTCTCCATTTTCTGTAAACAAAATGCAAGGAACGTTAAAATCTCAGTGGATTTGCAGGCAGATCTCACATTCTGAGAGGAGAGGGCTAGCAAGAAGCAAAAATATAACCTGTAGTTGACAAAAGGGAAGAACGTTCCATTTTAAGATAACCAGAACTCGGAGCATAGCTCTGGGTGTCAATTAACAAAGCTTGCACCCGGCAACCGAGGCCATACGATATTGATATTATTATTATTATTATTATTATTATTATTATTAATAATAATTATTATTAATAATAATAATAATATTATCACCGTTATTCTCAAATCATTGTCTGGTAAAATACAAAGCAAGTATGCAGATGTCATAATCTCAACTTTTAAAAGCCGCCTGGTCAAACAATAGAACGCGATGGTTAGATTCAGTGATGAATGATTTAAAATATTTTAATATTTCTAAGATTAAGAATGTAGAAAGGGTTAAATCTATACCACTTTCGGGATTGTTAGTACTCTTTCATGGCACTATTACATCAAGTGAGTGAATATCACATTTGTCATTAGTCACTGATCAAGATACACATCATTATCAAGAAATGATAAACACGTCTTTGCACCAATTTCGTTTTAATAACATAATACTTCGTGCAATCTGTATTACTGTACTCTGTAACGAAGTACCCATGCAACAATTTCAAACTAGAGTACTAAACTACTTCCGTTCCCCATTATCACTCATTTCCACTCATGTAAGCTGGAACTTTTCAATAAGTGTAAATTGTATTGATGTATAGTACGTTTGTTATAATGTCAAAGGAATAAAGTAATTGTATATTTGTATTTGATCTGTGAACCCATTTTCTTTATGGAAGCCATCACACAAGCTTTGCTCTTGGGGTCGCATTTTAACAATGATTAATCATAATAGATTTTGACGTTTGAAATACTGTATTTTAAGAGGTTGTTCTTAAATTATGAGTCATCATACTATTTACGAGCGTTAATCCCTGCCCTCTGTTTACATTCTAGATCACCATGCTATGCGGTGAGGACCTTGATTTTGACAGGTTCATGGCAATACTTAACATCATCATGATTGGAACTATTATCACTTGCAATTCCTTCATCCTCATCGTGATGATAACCAACTGGAAACAGATACTGAAGTGTAACAACAAAGCTTCCATACTTCTGACTGTGAACCTTTCAACCACTGATCTACTTGTGGCCGTGTTCGATATCTTCTACTCCCTGCCAATGTATTGGTGTGATCTAGTGACATATTTGAATCAACATAAGATTCCCTGCATTCTGAGCTTCTCCCTCATCATAACAGCTCACCAAGCTTCTGGTTACACTCTTGTGGCCATAGCGATGGACCGCTACGTGTATGTAGTGCATGCATTGCGGTACACTGAGCTGCTCAATATCCGGTAAGTACTACCATAACAGGATGTAGCCTTATCAGAGAGTGTCCTCAACCTTTTCTTAATGTGCAGAGTGTTCCCACGTAAACGAATACTCACAAAACTTAATTTAGAGAGATGAACGCTCACCCCTACATTTTCGTTCTTAATAATCTCAAATGTGTGGAGAAGGAGGGGAAATTGTCCCATGGAGGTACTTTTGAGTATACAAAGTAAATGGTACCTACTAAATAAATTGAAGCACTTGCATATATTTTGGCAAAGTGATTCTGAAACATTTTGGTAAGCATATGTAACTTACAATCGTTACGGTTCCGATGCGTCAAAGGCAAAGGACTCGATACTTTGGTAGATGGCCTTGATTTTATGTGGCCAGCAAACCCATACTATACGGTCAAACACACGTTATTTGTAAACCGCAACATATCGCCAAGACTGTTAGAATACTTCACTGCTTCTTCCGCTCTCCCCTCAACCAGAATGCCTCCTTGCATATCTACCAGTTGAGCAGTTGACTATCAAGATCCAGTTCTTTAAGGCCTTGGAGCAAAGTACTGGGATCACGCCTGTACTCGAGACGATGATAGGCATGGTACTTACACGTTCTATATGCCATTTCCTCTTGATGGAGTCAACCAACTCAATAGCCTATATTATTATTATTATTATTATGATAGCTTGCCACGGTGGTTAACGTGTCGGACTACCAACCCCAAGTTTGTAGGTTCGCTCCTGGCCGTGGTAAGTGTTTTTTGAAAGGCGATAAAAACACGACATGGATGTCATACGTTATTGGCATGTTAAAGAACCCATTTGAATTCAGTAGGCCGTGCTCACAATGGCAAAATTAATCTCGGGATTTTCCACCAACACAAAGCTCCTCCATTCTCTACTAGAAAGCGCTATAATGTCAAGGAGCTCAGATATCTAACCTTCCTGACTTTCATAGCGTTCAAAGGAACGATGAAATTCGACATGCAAGCTGCCCTCTGGGTGTCAATTAACAAAGCTTGCACCCGGCACCCGAGGCCATACGATATTGATATTATTATTATTATTATTATTATTAATATTATCACCGTTATTCTCAAATCATTGTCTGGTAAAATACAAAGCAAGTATACAGATGTCATAATCTCAACTTTTAAAAGCCGCCTGGTCAAACAATAGAACGCAACGCCGACTTCGCTTGCTGGGGTGCTGACGCTGACTAGAAAGTAGTTTAATAAATAAATTAACACGTACATGTTTCGTTATATCAATGAAAACTTCGTCAGTGTGAAAAAATCCTAGAAACTAGCTTAACAAAAACCAAAAAGAAAATGGATATGCTCACAAAAAGTAATTCTTTTAAATGAATGAAGGTCACAAAAAGGAATTAATAAATAATTATCGGATGTGTGAAATACTTGGACAATGACATGCCAACCGTAAATGAAACGATAGCATTGCATCACATCCACCTGAGATATCAGGCGGATTCGGTGGCGTAGTTCTATGCCCAAGATAGCGGGTTCAAACCCGGCCGAAGCCGTCGGATTTTTTAGAGCGTTAAAAATCCCTCAGTATGCCTTCCTTCGGAGGGGAAGTAAAGCTGGCGGTCCCATGTCATAGATTTATGGCATGTTAAAGAACCTTCCACTAATACACCTGTGTGAAGCTAAATTGTATGGGTTAAGAATGTAAACAACGCTCTTAGGTTTCTACGTTCGATGCCAAGAGCCGACTGCGGTGGCGTCTAGTAGCTAAGTTCTTAACTAGGCCTAGTAGTCGTCGACGGTGGCGTTTGGTGGCAAAAGTAGGAACTATTTGAAAAAATTCAAAGTTTCAGTCCTTACTTGAATTAAAAAACAGATACACACACTAATACAGCCATCACAATTAACACCGGTTATCAGACAGATTCTACACAAACCCAAAGTACACGGGGCTACATGACCGCGTTGTCGCAGCCCCTAAACTGAGGAACCAACCAAGAGATATCAGTCACTTCAATAAATTTAGCACATGGGAAAGTTTGCTTCAGGACATAGACCTGCTGAAAAACATATATCGTTATGTATATATGTATTAATCAGAAGGTTGAACAACGTAACACATTTTTGAAATGGTAAAAACAACTAACCTCGAATCTGTTTGTTGTTTATCGCCGTCCGCTATTCAAAATGATTAATGTATATTTGCTAGGTAATTATATAATTACTAGCAAGTACCAGCGGCTTCGCACGCGATGAAAACAATGGGGATGGTGCATTATTGCTGATAATTGGTCTATTCTATTACAGCAATCTCGGCTGTGTGGGTCTACTGTATTTCAATTCGGAAAATTCTGATGCCCTACAGTATATTAGTAGGGCGGGCATCAATTCCTCCCGGGAATTCCAGTCAGGTAGCCAGGGTTACCTCAATTCCACCCGGTCCTCCAAGGGACCCAGAAATGAGTTCCTCAACTCCTCCCAGGCTTTTCCCCAATGACGCAAACAAATGTCATAACCCTCCTGCTCGCATACCAAGGGCCGTGTCAAACACCTTATGCAGCGCATGAGTAGAAAAAAATAGAAAACTTGGCAGACTTATGTAAAAGAATATTATGATTAATTTCAAATCACCACCACCATGTCCGTTCAATCGTTAAATCAGATATAAACATAATACAAAGAGCTAGATATTAATCACTGTTGTTAAATAAAAATATAATACCATTAATTTCACTATATCATCTACTCTACTACTTAACAGCAATTCGTTAAAATTAAATTATATAAATAACACAAAGCACTTGACTGACGTGGGTTGCACAAAAGATGTTGGTGTAACTGCCTCCAATACTTTTACACAACTGATCCACTACCCGACTTGTGTTGTCGTGTGGTATGCAAGAATTCGCTCATGCGCTGCAGAAGGTGTTCGACGTTGACCCGGCCCTTGGTATGCGAGCAGGAGGGTTATGACATTTTTACGTCGTTGTGGATAAACCCTTTGCCGACCCCTTGTCTAAGCCTGAGCGGAGTTGAGGAACTTATTTTTGGGTCCCTTGGAGAACCGGGTGGAATTGAGGAAAATCGGGCGGAATTGATGTTCGACCTATTAGTATGAACCGCAAATTGGGAATTCCATAGAGTTGTAAAAGTCTACAGAGTACGATGTTTCCTTATGTGAACACATTTTAAAATTAGGTTTTTGGTTTTGCCATCTTCTGCTGAGACATAACGATTTTGTTGTCTGGATACTCGTGTACACGCAGCCTACAGTTGCCCATGGGAAAAAATAGTTTTGTCTAAATGTACACCTGCTGCTGTTAAGTGTGTGTCATTGCGCTTTGTTCATAGTGATTGCGAATATTGTTTGAAGAGGGAACTGCACACATGCACACTGGAATGGCAAATCCATCGGAATATGGAGAATTTAAAGTATTTTTCCTTTAAGCTATTCAGGTGTATTTTTCCCACAGTTAATGATGATTTGAACGTCAACATAGCCTATAGTAAAATATCTCTCACCTTGGCCACTGATGTACATCATGTAGCCTCTTCCAGCGTTACATCCCAGTGATTGAAAATCTCCACATGCCTCACATGCCTCTCTAAATATTGAAAAATCCTGATTATAGTGCTTTTAGAGATCTTTGAAAGAGGTTGCCCTCGCACATGGTGTCGATGCATTGTCAAAGGAAAACAGTCCATGTTACGAACATGGACCGTGTAACCTGTACCGAAAGCTTCTCCAGATTTAACACCTGGCCAGATCTGAACAACAGTTCCTTGAACTCAGATTTGCCAATATTTTATTGTATCGTTCCATGTGTAATATCTCTACAGGGTAAGTAGGTCTACGTAAAATTGGCAGCCTATGTGTTAATCCAGGGTATAAGCTATCAGTGTAATCCACAGTGTTCCAAAAGATAAGTACGTAAAATTTGGTTCTGTTTGGTTAAACGGAGTAGCTTTGTTCCAAAGGGCTTACATGTAGGGAATGGAGAGGGCTGTCCGAAAATTCAAGCGAACAGTGCTACCTGCAGGAATCCAAAGGCTAAGAACGTAACATTTGGTTTAGTCTGGTGAAAGTGTGTATATTTGTGCCAAATGGCCTAAATGTATGGAATAGGGAGGGCTGTCCGAAATTCCAAGTGAACAATGTTACTCGAAGGAATCCACAGGGTATGTACGTAATATTTGGTTCAGATCGGTGAAACGATGTACATTTGTTACAAAAGTCCTAACTACGAACATTGAGCTAAATGTCTATATGAATGAAAGGCTGCCTATATGTTAATCCAGGATATAAGCTATCTCCATTTCAAATTTCATCTAAATCCGTCCAGCCGTTTTAGTGTGAAGAGGTAACAAACTCACTCACTTACACACACACACTCACAAACTATCACAATTATAATACACACCCTCAAATGCCCGCTGACTGCGCCAGTATTCGAACCTTAGACCCAGCAAGCAAGAACGTTACCGCTGACAATGAGCCACGCAGCCAGTCTAACGTGTTTTAGATAATACATGATTTGAGGGTGCGCAAATGCGAGGGAGCCGTGCCAGTAGATCTAATGGCTCGTTAAAGATCCTCTTCGGGGCAAAATTCTGGCATCCTGGCGTCTCTAAATGCCACAGTAGTTAAACGGGACGTTAAACCAATAACATTATTATTATTATTATTATTATTATTATTATAATTATTAATATTATTATTGAAAACAACGGGAAACTACAGCCGTAATGCTATTCCCGAGGATATGCACCTCTCTATGCATAATTATATGTGATGATGGCCTCCACCCTTGTAAAATTTCAATCCGGAGGTAAACTAGTCCCCCATTCGGATCTCCGTGTGGGGACTACTCGAGAGGGGGTTAACATCACAGAAGTGACAAAGAGGAAATCTGATATTCTACGGATCGGAGCGTGGAATGTTAGAAGTCTGCTAGGAAGTGGAAGGTTAGAAAACTTAGAAAGGGAAATGGATAGGTTGAGGTTGGATTTGGTTGGGATTAGTGAAATGCGCTGGCAGGAAGAACAGGACTTTTGGTCAGGAGACTATAGGGTCATTAGCACTAAATCAAACAATGGCCAAGCAGGGGTTGGTCTCATATTGAGTAGGAAACTTGGACAGCGGGTGGAATATTATGAGCAATATAGTGGACGGATTATTGTAGCAAACATCAATACTAAACCTACGTACACCACAGTGGTACAAGTCTATATGCCTACCAGTCAAGCTGATGATGAAGATATTGAAAAGGACTACGAAGAAATAGATGAAATTCTGAGGTATATCAAGGGTGATGAAAATGTTATAGTAATGGGAGATTGGAATGCTGTGGTAGGAAAAGGAAGAGAAGGGAAGATAGTAGGAGATTTCGGATTAGGTGAAAGGAATTATCGTGGAAGTAGGCTGATGGAATTCTGCACCGAGCATGAATTGGTCATAGCTAACACCTTATTCAGTAATCACAATAGACGAATATACACATGGATAGACAGACTGAAAGTGAAGGATGTAAACGAAAGATTCAAGAAGAGTATAAAGGAAGGACTAACGAAAAACCCTAAACAATCTTCAATTGCTGACGAATGGGCACTTTTGAAAAAGGAAATAACAAAATCCGCAGAAGAAAACATTGGTAGGAAAGAAAAAATAGGCAGAAAATCGTTGATCACTCAGGATATACTAGAACTGATGGATGAAAGGCGGAAACACAAGAATGTAAGAGATGAAAAGGGGAAAGCGGAATACAGATGTCTGAGAAATGAGGTTAACAAGAAGTGCAAGGAAGCGAAAGAAGAATGGTTGAAGGAGAAATGTGCAGGTATAGAAAATTGTCTGAAATTAGGAAAAGTAGACACAGCTTATCGAAGGATTAAGGATACTTTTGGGGAAAAGAAGAGTAAATGCTGTAATATTAAGGACACAAATGGAAATCCCCTAACAGATAGGGAAGAAAAGGTTGAGAGATGGAAACTTACATAGAGTGTTTGTATAAGGGAAATGAGATTGAGAATCATGTAATGGAAAGGGAGGAGGAAATTGATGAGGATGCAAAAGGAGATTTAATATTGAGATCAGAATTTGACAGAGAATTGGAGGACTTGAGCAGGAACAAAGCACCAGGCATAGATGATATACCGATTGAGTTACTACGCTGCATAGGAGATGAAGGTCTGATCAGGTTATTTCACTAGGTGTGTAGGATTTGTGAGACAGGTGAGGTACCCCCTGATTTCAAGAAGAATGTAATCATCCCTATACCAAAGAAAGTGGGAGCTGACAGATGTGAAGATTACCGTACAATCAGCTTGATTACTCATGCTTCAAAGATCCTGTCTAGAATAATTTACAAGAGGATGGAAAGCCAGATAGAAACGGAGTTGGGTGCAGACCAGTTTGGTTTCAGGAGAAATGTAGGAACAAGGGAAGCAGTACTAAGTCTTAGGCTGATTTTGGAAGGTCGAATAAGGAAAGATAAGAGAACGTTCATGGCATTTGTAATTTTGTAGACATAGAAAAGGCTTTCGATAACGTTGATTGGACTAAATTGTTTGACATTTTGAAATCTATTGGAATAAAATACAGAGATAGGAGGGTGATATACCATCTATACAGAAACCAGACAGCAGTCATTCGAGCTGAAGGACATGAGAGAGAAGCTGGTATTCAGAAAGGTGTAAGGCAAGGCTGCAACTTATCACCCATACTTTTCAATCTTTACATTGAACAAGCAATGAAGGAAATTGTAGAAAATTTTAAAGTTGGAGTGAAGGTTCAAGAAGAAATAATTTCAACTCTGAGATTTGCTGATGACAACGTCATCTTGGCCGACACGCCTGAGGATTTGAATGAGTTTTTGAATGGTATGGACTCCGTCTTACGGAAAGAATACATGATGAAAATTAATAAATGTAAAACAAAAATACTGGAATGCAGCCGAAATAAATCAGAAACCTCGATGGACATCAAATTAGCAGGTGAAAAGCTGAAGGAAGTAGAAGACTTCGGATACTTAGGAAGCAAAATAACCAGTGATGGACGAAGCAAAGAGGAAAGCGTTTCTACAAAAAAGGAATCTGTTGACATCGAATATAGATTTAAGTATTAGGAAGTCATTTATGAAAGCCTTTGTCTGAAGCGTGGCACTGTATGGAAGTGAAACTTGGACTATTGGAGCAGCAGAAAAGAGGAGAATTGAAGCATTTAAAATGTGGTGTTACAGGAGAATGATGAAGATCAGATGGGAAAATAGGGTTACAAACGAAGAGGTATTAAGACGAGTGGGAGAGGAGAGATGTTTCTGGCGACTGCTAATGAAGAGAAGAGATAGGTTAGTAGGGCACATACTAAGACACCCAGGAATAGCAAGCTTAGTGATGGAAGGAAGGGTTGAGGACAAGAACTGTAGGGGTAGACCAAGGTTAGAATATGTTAAACAGATTGCCTCGGATGTAGGGTGTGGTAGCTATGTAAAGATGAAACGATTAGCACAGGACAGGGAGACATGGAGATCTGCATCAAACCAGTCAAAAGACTGAAGACTCAAACAACATAACATTGTTATTATTATTATTATTATTATTATTATTATTATTATTAGTTAGATAATAAATGGATTTGCATTACCTCTTACAGGTATAGATGGAAAATTGGATGTCATGTCTTGAGCTACTGTTGCTATGGATACGGTCTTGCGATTAGTTAATCAGTTTATCAGAGCGAAGGTAATTTTCTGGGAATATCTTTGAAACTGTTGGTTTTAGGGCCTTAAAATGTGGTTTTCGGTGTCCCGTAGGGACGCACTGAGTATTGTTTCCCGGATCGAGGGACGTAAAATGAGCCATGTCCGGTCTTTCACCCCTTTTAACCCCTTTAAAATCGGAATTATCAGAAATTATTTTCAAATAGTATTTATGCAATAAGAAAGAAAATATTTGAATGAATATATCTACAATACTTTTCACAAAAACTGCTATATTGAACAAAAATGTAAAATCACATTTCACCCCTTTTAATTCGGAATTTTTAAAAATCCTTTCTTAGTGCGCATCTACACTGCGGTAGGAACATATCTTCAAAGTTGCATGCAATTATCTCCAGTAGTGTTTGCTGTGCGTTGATTATCAGTCAGTCAGTCAGTCAGTCAGTCAGGCCATCTTGCTTTATAGGTATAGAGAAGATAGGATGTGTGAAATACTTGGACAATGATATTCCAACCATAATGAAATGATAAGTTGAGAAATTCAATTAAGTAACATAATAAAACACTGCATCAAAAGTGGAACAAGCAAAGAATGAAATGTGGCATAATAATAATAATAAAGCAAACTACATTGATTGATGTTGCGATTCCTAACAACAAGAATCTCCAGTCAAAGCACATTTAAAAGATCAGCAAATACAGCGAGTCTCGAGTACGGGCGTGATCCCAAGTACCTTGCTCCAAGGCCTTAAAGAACTGGATCTGGATACTCGGCTGTACAAACTAATGCAGAAGGCAGTAGTTCTATCAACAACCAGAATCGTTCGGAAGTTCATGGGTAGCGAAATTCTAGCTTAGAAGTTGCTGTTTCCGTAGCTATACTTTGGTTCACTGAAGCCCGTATAGTTACGTTGTAATATACCAGAAATGTGTTATATGTACTGTATAAACCGAAAATAATAATAATAATAATAATAATAATAATAATAACAGTCAACACGGATAATATTTAATACCATCTTCATAATGGTTAATGTCTATGCATTTTATGCACATTACATTGAATGAAAGCACGATTTTGAATCGCCTTTTACCCGTAATTGATCCTCTGCTCATACCTGAACAAGCTGGATTTCGTCCCGGCAAAAGCTGTACTGGGCAGTTGCTGAACCTTACGCAATTCATAGAGGATGGTTTCGAAGCATCTAAGGTAACTGGAGTGGCATTTGTCGATTTATCGGCAGCCTACGACACTGTTAATCATCTGCTTCTATTTGCTAAGGTCTACACGCTGACTAAGAACTCTAGCCTAACCAGGTTCATTGCTACTCTCCTGCAGAATCGGAGATATTTTGTGGACTTCCAGGGGAAACGCAGCCGTTGGAGACTACAGAAAAATGGCCTACCCCAAGGAAGTGTTCTCGCTTCATTTCTGTTCAACGTGTATACAAATGACCAGCCGATAGCTCCCAACACCAGGAGTTTCTTGTACGCTGACGATCTCGCTCTTGCTACACAGTGGAAGGATTTTGAATCAGTGGAGAAAAACGTCACGAGTGCCCTTAAGGATCTGTCCAAATATTATATCGTAAATCAACTGAAACCAAATCCCTCCAAGACACAAGTATGTGCCTTTCACTTGAGAAACAGGGAAGCCTTTCGTAAACTGAAGGTAATATGGTCAGGAGTTGAACTGGAACACTGTTACACCCTAAAATTTCTAGGAGTGACACTGGACAGAGCTCTTATCTACAAGAAACACTGTTTGAACACCAAGTCAAAAGTTCACACCAGGAATAATCTTCTGAGGAAACTGGCCGGATCACAATGGGGTACCAACCTGACACTATTTGACAACTGCAATGGCATTGTGTTATTCCGCTGCAGAGTACGCCTGCCCGGTTTGGTATAACTCAACTCATGCTAAACAGGTAGACGTAGCTCTCAATGAAACGTGTAGAACTATAACTGGATGCTTAAGATCAACACCAAAAGAATGCCTCTACCAGCTTGCAGGAATAGCACCACCCTCCATTCGACGAGAAGTAGCTGCAATAAAGGAAAGGAAGAAAGTTGTCCAGGAAGCAACCCATCCTCTACATGGGCAGGAACTACATGCTCTGAGGCTGAAGTCTAGGAACAGTTTCCTAAGAACATCCAAAGAATTGAAGACTACATGTGAAATGGCCAGGCTAGAATTATGGAAAGCTAAGAAATCTCCTCTCCTGGGCTGGAAAATGATAGCCGAAACTTTACCTCCTGGTCATGATCAATATTGGGTAACATGGAAATCTTTGAATAGATTAAGATCAGGAGTGGGCAGATCTAAGATCAATCTTCCAAAGTGGGGCTACATTAAGGAAGATGACATACAGTGTGACTGTGGAGAAGATCAGACTGTGAAACATATGCTTCAGTGTAGACTGTTCCCGACCTCCTGCACAGAAGACGAACTTTATGAAGCATCACAGAATGCAGTGGAAGTGGCCAAGTTTTGGTCAAATACTGTATAATGTTTGTAGTCATAGTATTTGTATCTGTGTTTATTTGATGTTTTCTGACTCGAGAATAATAAAAGCATAATCATCACCTTAATTTAGATCACTGCCAATACATTTACGATCTATCCTAGTTGTAACCAATATCACTGCCTTCTGTATTAATTTATACAAGTTAGTGTTCAGATCAAGCTCTTTGTCCCCTTGCAGAAGATGCTTAGGAACTACACCAGTGCTTGAGATGAGTATTGGTACAATTGGAAGTCTCTTGACCTGCCATTGCTTCCTGATAAGCTCTATCAGCTCCAAATATTTGGACACTCATTCGACATGTTTAACCTGCAAGTTGTGCGTATTTGGAATGGCAACATCAATCTGGGTGATTTCCTCCAATTTTTTGTTGAAGATCACCATATTAGGCTTATAATGTTTCAATGTCCTTTCGGTGAGCACAGTCCGATCCCAATACAGACTGAAATGTTCATTTTCAGCCACGTTCCCTGGAACATAGTGGTAGTAAAAAACCTATTTTAAAAGTTGGAGTTTCCCAGCAAGCTCTTGGTGCAGAATTTTTGATACAGGATCATACCTGCGCTTATATTCAGTTCCTGACAGCTACGTGCATCCGAAGGTGATGTTGAATACTTTCAGAGACTTGCCACCCACAGCGATATTTGTTATTATTATTATTTATTTATTTCTCCGTTTTGCCCAATTAGGGAGCGCGTTTGAACTTGTTGACTTGGGTCGATGGTGTTTTCCTCTTCTTCTCATCCCAAAATCTCCTCATGAACTCACTATGCCTCTTCTTACGTTCCTCCGTCCATTTTTTCCAGTGGTCTTTTTAGCTTTTTCGGTGAGAGAGTGATGTGTAACTAGAGTTCCAAAAGTCTTGCGATTCATGATGCTATCTTCTGTAATGTTTATTCCTTTAAGTTTTGTTTGATTTCTTCTAACCAACTGATTTTGACCTTCTTTGAATTAATTATATCAAGCAGTTTTCTTTGGCATATCTGGAGTTGTCAATTCTGCAGATGTGTCCATAAAATTTCAATTGTGTCTTACGCACGGTATCAGTGAACTTATTGATTACTGTGTACAAGTCTGTGGTTTTCGTTTTAATCCATTATTTATTTCATTATTATTATTATTATTATTATTATTGTCAACATCCCTGTTCACAGGCGTACGTTGGCAATGATCCTAGCAGTATGGCTGGCAGCTATCATGGGAACTCTACCTGTCTACTTCTGGAACGAGTGGAACGAAGGTTCTTCTAACACATGTGATGAAATTCACCTAGTCCCAACCATCTACACCACCACAAAGAGTGTCACGTGGATGTTCCTACTGGTGCTCATCATCACCGTTCTTCACTGGCGAGTGCATCGTGAAGCTGTCACCATTCAAAAACGAGCAGAACATACTCAAGGTCTGAGAACACGATCATCAAGAATTGTGCTAATAATTTTGTGCACGTACACTGTCAGTTGGTTTCCGTTCATGGCAATGCTTGTATGTCTCAAATATGACTACGATGTGCCCTCGGTGGGCTTCAAAATTGCGTGCAGCCTCATAGACATCAACTATTTAGTACACCCAATCATTTACGCTTACCACAACCGTCCTGTAAAGGAAGCCATCTTGAGGACGCTTAGATCATATAAGAATACGATTCTGTGCAATTATAATAGTACTACGTGGATTTTGAACAATCAAGAGAGCGAGAACTATGAATCATCTAACCACTTTCAAGATACTTCATTTTCTTCTTCGAAATAAAGAAAACGGTGTTAAAATCGTTGCATATCAAACTAGAGTTTTGTCTGTGTACGACTCCCACAAGAGCAGCTGCACTGATTGTTGTAACAAGTTAAGGGAAGCTGGACTGTCCTATGCTGCCCATGCTAACTTTGAACTGTTAAATTACTACTAGGAGACCTGTGCGAGAGATCTCGCATATTCATTAACCAACCACCCGCCCGGCTTTGCTGTTATGTGGGCTTTTATAATAGTACATTATACAACGAGTCTATAATGGCTATAATTAAGACACGAGTATTTTTATAAAACGAGCGAATGCGAGTTTTATAATTTCCATTATAGGCGAGTTGCATACGACTATTTATGTTCGACGATAATTATAACTTTATTATATGTTTTAACATAAATATTCATAAATATCTGTGAGTATTCTCAGGGGATTGTCACCGCAAAATACCCAGAAATATCAACCAATACCTTAGAGCATATAACTTTGTGTAATTATTTTAGATAAGATTCAAACTTTATATAGCCTACAATTATTACCGGCATTACAAAAAAAAGTTGTAAAATACAACACAACACACAAATAAATTTTATACTTAATGAACTTTCTATTATGATCAATGGAGTATGAATGGCAATTATCTAAATATTTGTCAATTTACTAAGCAGAAAGGTAAACAGATTTTTTACATGTATTTCTCAAAAAACATACTGTGGAATTCACAACTTTACCTCACAAGGCAGTGCACCCCGTTCCAGCCCTCAGACTAGAATTTAAAAAATCCTCTCGGCACGCCGGAAGGCGGAGGTAGATTTCACCGGGCAAACTAGGGGATAGGCTATAATAGGCAAAATATGCAGGTTTTCGTAGGAGGATCAGGCCTCATTTATTGCGAGAAAGCATTTTACAATTGGAGGTTAGTTAACATTTTTTCGTCTTTCTATGCATTTTTAGCCTACTTTCGATTTTTGCAAAAAATGAAACTAGACTTATTACATCACTAAAGGGCGAAAAAAAGTGTGTCTGTCTGTGTGTGTGTATGTGTGTGTGTGAGTCTGTGTGTGTGTGTGTGAGTGTGTGTACTCTGAATGTCTGTCCCCCCCTATCAATTCGAACACGGTGAGCGCAAATTGAACGAAATTTGGTACAAAGGTAGCACTAGCAAAGGACACCTCAGTGTCATGTTTTATATCGCCGCCATATTGACGGAAACGTAATGGCGGCCACACAAATGTTCAAAGCTTAAATCAAATTACGACTAACCTAATCATCCAATCTCTACCAAATTTTGCAACAACATACCCTTATGGGGGCAGCATCCTTTGACCAAACTAATAGGTCATCAGCCTAATAGTTTGCGGATGGCGGCCATCTTTGTGTGAAATCCGATTGCCCCTATTAATTCGAACACGGTGAAACCGAATGGAACGAAATTTGGTACAGAGGTAGTACTAGCAAAGAACACCCCAGTGTCATGATTTATATTGCTGCCATCTTGACGGAAACGTAATAGCGGCCACACAAATGTTCAAAGCTTAAATCAAATTACGACTAACCTAATCATCCGATCTCTACCAAATTTTGCAACAACATACCTTTATGGAGGGAGCATCCTTTGACAAATCTAATAGGTCATTAGCCTAATAGTTTGCGGATGGCGGCCATCTTTGTGTCAAAATCGATTACCCCTATTAATTCGAACACGGTGAAACCGAATGGAATGAAATTTGGTACAGAGGTAGCACTAGCAAAGGGCACCTCAGTGTCATGTTTTATATCACCGCCATCTTGACGGAAACGTAATGGCGGCCACACAAATGTTCAAAGCTTAAATAAAATTACGATTAACCTAATCATCCGATCTCTACCAAATTTTACATCAACATACCATCATGGAGGGAGCATCCTTTGGCCAAACTAATAGGTCATTAGCCTAATATTTTGCGGATGGCGGCCATCTTTGTGTGAAAATCGATTCCCCCTATTAATTCGAACACGGTGCAACCGAATGGAACGAAACTCCGTACAGAGGTAGCACTAGAAAAGGCCACCTCAGTGTCATGTTTTATATCACCGCCATCTTGACAGAAACGTAATCGCGGCCACCCAAATAATAAAGGCTAAAATGTAATTACGACCAACCTAATAATCTAGTCTCTACCAAATTTTGCAACAACAAATCCTTATGTGGGAAGCATATTCTGACCAAACTGTTAGATCATCAGCCCAATAGTTTGCAGATGATGGCCAAGTATGTGTGCAAATCGATTCCCCTATCAATTCAAACACGGTGAAACCGAATTGAACGAAATTTGGTACAGAGGTAGCACTAGCAAAAGGCACCTCAGTGTCATGTTTTATATCGCCGCCATCTTGACAGAAACGGAATGACGGCCACCCAAATGTTAAAAGCTTAAATCAAATTTCGACCATCTTAATAATTTGATCTCTACCGGATTTTGCAACAACATGCCTTTTTGTGGAAAGCATCTTATGACTGACTACAAGGTCATCAGCCCAATAGTTTGCAAATAGCGGCCATGTATGTGTGCAAATCCATTCCCCAGATCAATTCAAACACGGTGAAACCGAATTGAATGATTTTTTTTACAGAGGTAGCACTAGCAAAGGGCACCTCATATTCATGTTTAATATCCCTATAGCACGTTGTATTTCAACAAGCTACTACAACCAACATTCAATTATACTCCTTGAAAAGGACAAAGAGTTATAACAATACCCATGCATTTAGGAGAAAGTAGGCTATATGTTCTTTAGTGAACATCTTGTTTAACATTTTACTGTCTTATGGGGATGGTAACCTTCTTGTCATTTGGGGTTCATTTTTGGCCTACTTTTCACATTTTGCGAAAATGAGTAAAAAGTAGACTTATGAGATCGATCCGGGAAAATGTGTGTCTGTCTGTCTGTCTGTCTGTCTGTCTGTCCTTCTGTCTGTCTGTCTGTCCGTCTGTCTGTCTGTCCGGCTGTGTGTGTGTCCCCCTATCAACTCCTAAACGGCTGTAGCAATCAAAACCAAATTTAGTATGAGTAAAGATGTGCACCGGAATAGCTCACGTCCATATTTGAAAATGATGTCAGTGCTACCAACTGGTGAAAAAACGCACTAGAAATTTGAGCTCCATGTTGGATATCTTGCAAGGTATGCATGGGAGCTATTCCAAAATTGGCACACATGTAGATAATACTATTTCAGTTT
Organism: Meconema thalassinum; assembly: GCA_946902985.2. Lineage (NCBI taxonomy): Eukaryota > Metazoa > Arthropoda > Insecta > Orthoptera > Tettigoniidae > Meconema > Meconema thalassinum. The sequence continues at coordinate 1,134,866,059 of OX336388.2, read as the reverse complement.
AATTTCCAGGAGGCCAACCATGACAGTGTTGCCAAAATCATTTTAAGCCCTCTGATAGGTGCAATGTTTAAATGCATATGACTTCTACACTATCAATTGGATTTCAACCAAATTTTGTATGTAATATCTGTACATAAAGAGATATGACTGAGCGTATTCTTAAGAGCCACCAGGGCTGCCAAATTTTTAATAATTGCTCTCTCTATTTTTTTAATCCAAATACCAATATATCAGAAAGTATGCAAGCCAACAGCTTTAAACTATGCACACGTATATTCTGACATTTTAGATTAATTTGGAGTAACTTATATATGTCAGTTCTACCATCATGATTATAAGCCTGCTGATAGTACCAATTTTTAAATACATGTAACTTCTATACTATCAGTTCGATTTCAACCAAATTTCGTATGTGCTATGTGTACCATAACAGATATGACTATAAGTATTGTTAAGAGCAATCAGGGCTGCCAACTGTTAATAAATGCTGTCTATATTATTTTTACCCTAATATCAATATATCAGAAAGTATGCATGCCAACAGCTCTATACTTTGCACACGTATAGCACCTGACATTCTAGATTAATATGGAGTAATTAATACAAGGCAGTGCTGCCAACATGATTCTATGCCTGCTGATATGTCCAATTTTAAAATACATGTAACTTCTATACTAACAAATGGATTTCGTCCAAAATTGGCACAACAAGATATCATAATAATTCAGCCGGAACTTCTTGTTATACTTGTGATCACACTGTCCTTATGCAAGGTTTGGAACTAATGTGGAACTATCTAACAGTCTGTTACTTCTTCACGCAAATTTTTTTCTCCCGCAGAGATGTTGGTTGGTTCCTCAGTTTAGGGGCTGCGACAAGGTGGTCATGTAACCCCGTGTACATTGGATGTGCATAGAATCTGTCTGATAAACGGTGTTATTTGTGATGACTGTATTAGTCTGTAATTCAGGTAAGGTCTGCAGACGGTCAATTTTAAGTAGTAGTACCTAACTTTGTACCAAATACTAACGTCAACGACACCTAGCTGTGAACTTGGCTGTTAGATGCCACCGCAACCAGCAACTTGCAACGAACGTTGTAACTTCCCCTCCGAAGGAAAGCATGCTGACGAATTTTTAGCGCTCTTAGAAAATCCGGCGACTATGGCCGGCTTTGAACCAGAGACCTTGGGCATAGAAGTTCAGCATGCTACCAGTTAGCCGCTTCCCTCAGACTCAGATGGAACATGAAGTTCCGTGCGAACTAAAGAGCCTACTTTTCTTAAAATTAAGATTCATGCCAAAGATTAATCTACAGTATATGAACCTATCTAGAATAATGACGAAATTAAGTGGGTAATATCGAAATGTCTTAATTAGTTCGAAATAAGGTGTACTAGGCATAATGTAGCCTAATAGAGCAATACAGCTGGCAGCTCTGGTGGCTTACTTCCATCTCCTAAGGTACAGAATACAAAATGTGGTTGAAGTCCGAAGGACATTACATGGAGTTAGACATTGGATCTATTAGTACACGTAAAAGCATGTTGGCAACAATGTCATGCGAGTGCTGGTCAGAAATAATCTGAAATATGATATCTTTTTGTGCCAATTTTGGATGAAATCCATTTGTTGGTATAGAAGTTACATATATTTAAAAATTGGTCCTATCAGCAGGCTTAGAATCATGTTGGTAGCACTGACGTACATAAGTTACCCCAAATTAATCTAGAATATCAGGTACTATACGTGTGCATTGCTTAAAGCTGTCGGCTTGCATACTTTCTGATATATTGGTATTTTGATACAAAATAGAGAGCAATTATTAACAGTTGGCAGCCCTGGTGGCTCTTAAGAATACACTCAGTCATATCTGTTTATGTACACATATTACTTACAAAATTTGGTTGAAATCCAATTGATAGTGTAGAAGTTATATGCATTTAACAATTGGACTTATCAGAAGGCTTAAAATTATTTTGGCATCACTGTCATGTATGGCCACCTGGAAATTAAACTGAAATAGTATTATCTACATGTGTGCCAATTTTAGAATAGCTCCCATCTATACCTTCCAAGATATCCAACATGGAGCTCAAATTTCTAGTGCGTTTTTTTAGCAGTTGGTAGCACTGACATCTTTTTCAAATTTGGGCCTGAGATATTCCGGTATACATCTTTACTCATACTAAATTTGGTTTCGATTGCTGCAGCCGTTTAGGAGTTGATAGGGGGACACACACACACAGCCAGCCAGACAGACAGAAGGACATACATACAGACAGACAGACAGACAGAAGGACAGACACGTTTTCCCGGATATATCTCATAAGTCTACTTTTTCCTCATTTTTGAAAAGTGTGAAAAAAAGGCTAAAATGAATGTGATCTCGTCAATGGCGTTGTCTTGGCAACCTCGGATAGATCATCCCTCATCAATTTAAAAGCGTTGTTATGGTAACCTCTGATGGCACTTAGCATTTTTAGCCTATTTTCAATTTTGAAAAAATAGGCTTATGAGATCACCTTTTGTCCGTGTGTGTGTGTGTGTGTGTGTGTGTGTGAGGTGTGTGTGTCCTTAATAAAATCTAAACGGCTGGAGCGATTTCAATGAAACTCGGTAAGTTTATAGCACTATTCTCGGCGACCTCGACCGTGCCCTTCAAATTTTGTTACGTCTCACCAATCCAACATGGCGGCTGTGCGAAATTTTTCACTAGCATTCAATATCTCCGAAGCTATTATCGATATCGCCCTGAAATTGTGTACGGTGATAAAGGGCACTACTAGAAGTTCACCTATGAGACTTTCAAATACCTGGTGACTACAAAACCAACATGGCGGTCAAACGAAGTTGAGACTTTTAAATAGACTTTTCTCGCGATTTAACCATCCAAACGTAATGAAACTTGGTACAGCAAATGTTTATACACATTGTAATGCACTGGAGTCTAATTTACTTCAATTGTTTATATAACCTCAAAATGGCGGCTGTGCGAAATATTTCACTGACATTCAATATCTCCGAAACTATTAATGATATCACCCTGCAATTTTGTTCGGTGATAAAGGGTACTGATACAAGTTTACCTATGTATATTTCATAAACCTGTAAAGTACAAAACGAACATGGCGACCAATCAAATTTGAAATGTTTTAATAGACTTTTCTCGTGATTTAACTCTCTGAGCGCAGTGAAATGAGGTACAGTAAATGATTTTGCAGATTGTAATGCACTGCCATCTAATTTAATTCAATTGTTTACATAACCTCAAGATGGCGGCTGTGCGAAATTTTAAAATTAAGTTTTTATTTCTTGTGTCGTAATCATGCGATCGAGGTGAAAGTATGAATAATGAACCTAGGCAATAATTGTCCTTGAATGGTACATAACTCTATGGCCTATACATATAACAATCCTAAATTGCGAGCTTCCGAAATATTTAGACAGTTCCCAATATCTATGAATCTTTTACAGCAACCAAACTGATTTTTTTATGTTCATAGGGACTATGAACATATGTTCACCTAAAGGACTTTCAGTAACCTGGTGAGCACAAATCCAACATGGCGGCGACGCGAAGTATAAATATTTAAATGGACGTTTCTCGCGAATTAACTATCCGAGTGCCGTGAATCGTTGCACGTTAAATGCTTATACAAATGTTGATCCACTGGCATCTAATTTATTTCAATTGTTTGCATAATCACAAGATGGCTGCTGTGCGTAATTTTAAAATCTCGTTCTTACTTCTTGTGTTCTAATCATGCGATTGAAGTTTGAATACCACACGTACACAATAATCTTAATGTAATAGTACAAAAATAAAAATCCAACCTGGCGACCATCTGAAATATTTAGACGGTTCTCAATATCTACGAATCTGTTACAGCAATTAAACTGAAATTTTGTATGCTGATAGAGGCAATTAACATTAGCAGGATATATGAAAATAGGCTGTATAGTTCTTCACGGAACTACTTGTTTTAAATTCCGAAATCATTTTTCTCATCCCTTGGCGTAATGGGGGGTCATATCAAAAATTCTTTCAGACAAAAGTTTTAGGTAATTATTTGGGGAATATTTTCCATTTTGTACGGTTTTGATATTGTACCTATTAAGAGAGATATGATTAATGTTTCCCGAAAAACCCACTTTCTTCCACCCCTTTGGTCAATGGTTGGTGCTATCAAAAAACTTATTTGACATAAATTTTTGGCACGTATCCGACACATATTATGAACTGTGAATGGATTCGATATTTCACGTATTATGAGAGTTATAGCGAAATTTCACTTTTTCGAAAAAAGCCCCCATTTTCACCCCCTTCGACCGATTTCGCCCATTAATGAACTCGACCGAGATTGTATAGAGATACATATTATGGTAAAAATTGAAAGTGATTGGTGCATTATTACGGCAGTTACCGTGTCCACAAGAAACTGATATATATATATATATATATATATATATATATATATATATATATATATATATATATATATACAGGGTGTATTTGATATGATGGAAGTCCGTTACACTGGTGATAGAAGAGACTATTCTAAGCTTCCTAGGTAAAAACTTTGTCACCTATCTTGAAATTGATAATTAATCATTAAAAAGTCAATGTTTTTAGTTATTTCAGAAACTAATCAGGCAGAAAGTGGTGCGGCAGGCTGGGGTAAACGAGGCGGAGCCAGGAGAGACGACGCGCGAAGGGGAAGTTGTTACGTAATCGGAGCATTGACCTTACCGGTTGACTTGAGGGGTGGTAGGCTATCAGCTGTTATGAGGATGAGCTCTACCGTCACGTAAGAAAATGTGCATTGCCGTTGTTCTTGTTGTTGTTGTTGTTGTTGACAACGCACACAATGGCTTGGGACGTTAGGACCGGTAGTATTGTGTAGCCTACTTTGTAAGTGTGGAATTCATTGTTTGATGTTCATGTATAAAATAATTTCGATACTCAGCCCTGATGTATCATTGGCGTCCGTGTCGGACCTTCTGTTGACTAGTTTCTGAAAATACTAAAAACATTCACTTAATGAAATGCAGTGTGACAAAATTCCGACATCCCGTAGTCTGTTCAGAACTAGGCATTTAGGACGGAAGTAAAATACTTGATGTTTTGTTTGAGAGGCTTGGCGATTTTGGTCATTTAGCCCCATGTAGCTGGGTGTGGGTAGAATTTGTGTGATAACCTGTGTTTTGTGGTTTATGTAGTAATGTGTGTATTTGTAATTCAGGTGAGGATTCGGAAGAAGGCGCCGGCCCTGTGGTGTTGGGGCAGTGCAACTGCCTCTCACCTGGAGGCCCTGGGTTCGATTCCTGGCTCCATCAGGGATATTAGAAACTGACGTGAGGGCTGGAACGCAGTGCACTAAGCCTCGTGAGGGTAATTGAGTAGCTGTCTGACAGTGAGGCAGTGCCCGAGTCAGGAAAATCAAGATAAATGGCCGAGGGGAACCGATGCACTGACCACGCGTCACCCTAATATCTGCAGGCCAAATGGCTGGACAGCGGTCGCTTGGTAGGCCTAGGCCCTTCATGGGCTGCATTGCCAGCGGTTATGATTATTGAGAAGAAGGCGGCCGTGGCCTTAAGTTAGGAACAATCCCGACATTTGCCTGGGGTAGAAGTGGGAACCCATGGAAAACTACTTCCAAGATTTAATACTAGTACGGTACCACATGCTCATATTGTGAATTGTCCCATCCCATCTCCAGCCCTCGGGTGGCCATTAACTGGAGAGGTGGGGGGTGGGGGTTGATTTATTGGTCCATCAACAAAGTAAATACATATGAAAATACACGAAAATGAAAATAAAATACAAATACGTTGTTATAATACAGTGTTATAATAATAATAATAATAATAGTCTAATAATAATAATAATAATAATAATAATAATAATAATAAGAGTCAGCATGTGTAGTTCTGGTGGTAGAGTGCTAACCTTCCCGAGGGTGCGATCTACGTTCAGTCATGTAGTAAATGAATGGGATCTAATACGATCATCTCCATGGATTTCATGGCACATACAAGAAATCCTACGTACATTAAAGTCTGGCAACTCGACATACCAAAAAGAAATATAAAAGAAGTTAGTGTGTCTAAAAGCCTATTATTACTATTATTAGTATTATTAATATGTTTATTACTGTTGTTGCACTATCTTCACACAAAGATAGACCAACAGTTCTTTAAATTAATTTACCAAATCTTTAGGATTTCTATTTTCTATGCATAGTCCATGAAGCTGGCAAAATCCTAGACAGATCCACCATCACTAGTCATGTAGCCACTCCCCATGAAGGTATGAATCAGCTGTTCATAGGCTCGGTTTGTGTATTTCAATGTCATTGGCAGACAAGGCGAGGAGGTTACTCAACTGCAGACTCTGGTCAACATTCCTCAGCGTCGGAGGGGAGGGTGACGGGGAAAAGTCAGCTCTGCTGCTGAGGGGAACGAAGTGAAAGCCCGTTTCCAAGACATTGACCGACGATTTTTGTGATTTAATTCCACCTACACTAATTAAGATCCGACTTAATTTCACGAAGATATTTGCTTAGAATACCATCATCTATCACCTGTGTAAAGGACTTCCATCATATCAAATACACCCTGTATATATATAGATAGATAGATACATAAGTTATATAGGCTACATATATACATAAATTATATATAAACTTTTGAACTGACGGTGGTTTTGGGGTCTGGGGGATGTGAAACGCGAAGATATGTCGACATTTTCCGGAAGTCGAAACATGGTACCCATTGCAATAGTTAGCTTTCTAATGAAATCTACCTAATTTCTTGGCAGAGCCGGGAATCGAATTCGGATCTCCGGGGCAGCAGCGATGAATGCTTTCCACTACACCACGAGTTAGTATAATTTCAATTTTAATATTGTTTATAACTTATCCGATAAGTTGGGACAACCAAATTTACAATTATTTTATGCTCTTACCAAAGCAGCACTTTCCTAATTTTTATTGGCTTCTTTTCTGCGTGGGGGGCTGGAGCCCCCTCAGCACCCCCTTATATACCCCCCTGCCAGGGTCTATCTTCTTGTTTATGTGTTTAAACACACTTATTGAACAAATAAATATATTACCGTTGACGTTTCAAGAAATCCAAGATTTCTTCCTGTACTATTGAGACGATTTGGAAGGTTCAGGAGCTTGAGTTTCTTTTTCGGATGAATTTAGCGTATTACCGTATACTAGGGGACCTGTGCGACAAATATCGCATGTTCATTAACTACGCAAGTGAATAAATGAACTTCACCCTACATCAGATGAGGGATCGTTTTTTATTTTTTGATGTTGTGTAGGACCATTAGGTAGTTATTAATCTAAGTTTCCGTTATCCACCCCCTCTTGCTTCACCCGCCATCTTGAAGAAAACTGTCAGAAATCGGCACTTTTTTCAGTTTTTGGCCTCTAGCTAATTCCCAGTTCATTTTTTGAGGATATGTCTAACTAAGAAAATGTAGTTTACTAAATTTTCAAGAAATTTGTAGGACCAAGGCGAAAATTGGCGATTCGGCAAATATTTCAATTTCGCTCTACTTTCCATTGCAAAAACAAATCAAATTTGTTGGAAATTTAGTTATCTACATTTCTTAATTATACATATCTTTAAAAAAATGAACTGTGAATGAGCTAGAGGCCAAAAAACGAAAAAAAAGTGCCGATTTCTGTTAGTTTTTTCAAGATGGTGGACGAAGCAACGGAAGGGGGATGACGGAAACTTGGATTAATAACTACTTAATGGTCCTAAATAACATCAAAAAATTAAAAAACGATCCCTCATCTGATGTAAGGTGAACACCCGGTTTGAGCCTCTATTGACTGAACTAAACCACCCGCCTTGCTTTACTGTTATGCGGTCTTCTATAAATATGTTTATTTGATTAAATGCACTTGTTAAAAGAATGGCGATATTTATGTAATCAGAGTGCAATTCGTCACAGCTGCGGGTAATTCTGTTTGAATATTCTTTTGGATGCACAATGGGTTGTGTTTGCCCCTTGTATATAGACTACCCGCCCATCTCTAATGCTATGCGGGATGGACGCGACAGAGTTCTGCCAGGGGCTATCGTCTTGTTTATTTGTTTAAACACACTTCTTAAACAAATAAATATATATTCGTTGACTTTTCAAGAAATGCAAGATTATTCCTGTACTATTGAGACGATTTGGAAGATTTTGCCACAAACCGCAGCTTCTGTACTCTTTATTGCCAATTATTTATTTATCGTGTGGCTTTTAGTGCCGGGAGTGTCCGAGGACATGTTCGGCACGCCAGAGTCTGTAGCTGCTTCCAGCGGACACCCTTAGGGTGAGCTACAAGTTCCGTTCAATTTCAATTAGTTCCAACTTTCGCTACCAGATATCAATGATACCTAGTGGTTCCGACGAAATCTAACCTAACAATTTAGCTTTACACAAGTTTAGTCTGTGAATGGATCTTTTACATGCCATAAATCTATGGCATGGGACCGCCAGCTTTACTTCCCCTCCGTAGGAAGGCATACTGAAGGATTTTTAACAGCTGTCAAAGCTAGCACGTGGGGAAATGTTGCGTTGCCACTGAATCAGATCATGACTCATAACATTCCAAGAAGCTTGCAGGAAGACACAAATACTGCGGAAGTTAGCCCCCCTGTCTGGCGGTCTAATGACAGTGATGAGTCACGGCACAGTAGAACACTGCGTCAAACCATGTGGTCACTGCTGTGTCGGCATACAATGCAACAATGCTCGCTGTTGCTATGGAGTATGTTACCCCTCTCGCCTCCACTCCTCACCTCACCCTTAAAGCGGATGACAGATTTCACCTTTGGCGGCTTCGATGGCGTAGTTGGTAGCATGCTGAGCTTCTATGCCCATGGTTACGGTTTCAATCCCGGCCGAAGTCGTCGGATTTTTAAGAGCGTTAAAATCCCTCAGTATGCCTTCCTTCGGAGGGGAAGTAAAGCCGGCGGTCCCATGTTATAGATTTATGGCATGTAAAAGAACCTTCTACTAACTACACTTGTATGAAGCCAAAATTAGTAGGTTAGAATTGATAACGCTCTATTAGTTCCAACGTTCACCGCCAGGTGCTGACTGCGATGCCACCTAGTAGCCAAGTCCGCAAGCTAGGTGTAGTGGACGGTAGCATTTGGTAACAAAAGTAGGAACTACTTGAAATTAAAAAAAAGTCCTCTCGGCACGCCGGAAGGCGGAGGTAGATTTCACCAGACAAACTTGGGGATAGGCGAAAATAGGCAGAATATGCAGATTTTCGTAGAAGGATCAGACCTCATTTAATGCGAGAAGGTATTTTATAATTGGAGTTTAATTAACTTTGTTTTTCGTCATTTTATGCTTATTTTAAACATTTTATTGTCTTATGGGAACAGTAACCTTTTTGTCATTTGGGGTCCATTTTTATACTTGTGGTCACAGTATCCTTATGCAAGGTTTCGACACTGATGCGTAACTATGTAACGGTCTGTTACTTCTTCACGCAAAATTATATCTCCCGCGGAGATTTTGGTTGGTTCCTCAGTTTAGGGGCTGCGACAACGCGGTCATGTAACCCCGTGTACTTTGGGTTGGCTGTATTAGTCTGTAATTCAGGTAAGGACTGCAGACGGTCAATTTCAAGCAGTAGTTCCTAATGTTGCTACCAGGTACTACCGTCAACGACACATAGCTGTGAACTTGGCTACTAGATGCCACCGCAACCAGCAACTCGCAACGAACGTGGGAACTTCCCCTCCTAAGGAAAGCATACTGAGGGATTTTTAGCGCTCTTAGAAAATCCGACGACTTCGGCCGGCTTTGAACTCGCGACCTTGGTCATAGACATTCAGCATGCAACCAGTTACGTCACCGAAGCCGCTTCACACTTAGATGGAAATCTGAATCTGATCTCTTGCAAGTGCGTTATCTTGGCAACGTCTGATGGCTCATCCCTCATCAATTTAGTAGTGTTGCCATGGCAACCACTGATAGGTCTTGGCATTTTCTTATAATTCCGAAATCATTTTTCTCATCCCTTGGCATAATGGTGGGTTATATCAAAAATTCTTTCAGACAAAAGTTTTAGGTAATTATTAGGGGAATATTATCCATTTTGTACGGTTTTGATATTGTGCCTATTAAGAGAGATATGATTAATGTTTCCCGAAAAACCCACTTTTTCCCACCCCTTTGGTCAATGGTTGGTGCTATAAAAAAACTCTTCAAACATAAATTTTTGGGCTTTATCCGACACATAGTATGAACGTTGAACGGATTCGATATTTCACATATTAAGAGAGTTATAGCAATATTTCACTTTTGGGAAAAAAAAAAGCCCCCAATTTTCACCCCCTTCGGCCGATTTAGCCCAGTAACGAATTCGACCGAGATTATATAGGTATACATATTCGGTAAAAAATTCAAAGTGATTGGTGCAAAATTACGGCAGTTATCGTGTCCACAATAAACTGATATATATATATGAGTCACCTAGATGCAAAAGTGTCCATGTCCTCCATAACTGATTTTGAGAAAAAGTGGAAAATGTGTTTTTACTGGGTGGATTGGTATAAGCCTACACTCTTTGCCATATAAATAAGTATGAATTAGTACAAATAAATATGCTTGAGCTATTGACAAAAAACCAGGAGCTCAATGCTTGCAAGATATAAGTAAAATAAAAATGGACATGGACACTTTTGCATCACATTCTGCCGATGGACACTTTTGCATGCAACTGTAATGGACATGGACAGTTTTGAAACAGACTAGAGACTATGTGAAGAGAAGACATATGATGATCATAAATCTAAATATTTGTATTCAATTTTTAATTTATGGAATGAACATAAATCGAAATTTGTGCATTTTTTTAAAACGTACATGGTGTAATATCTGACAATCTGCCACGCACTTAGTACATCATACCTGGAACAATGTCTTGATCCTCTCCTGCTAGCCTAATAAGTTCTTGTACTATAATAGGGAGGTAATCTCCCTCCAGGACTCACCATAGTGTTTCTCGAGGAGATTTGAAACATTTTCCATTTATTTTTCATTAATGGTCACGGGAGAGTTTGTTAAGCAGCCTCGTCTTACCTGTTTATAGTGTATTCCCCGTTTGCATACACCCATTGGATCATTGATGTCAGACCTAAAATTAGGCTCCCCTTGGGCGTGAATTACATTCTGTGAATTACGGATGATGATGATGACTCTTTACTTTTGTTATCTCGAAGGGGAACGCTGCTGCGGATTGGATGACGATTTGAATGGCCCTTTCCAGTCAGTTATCTCCCAGTCTCTCCCTAGTTTGTGGAGGGTCCCATACCCTTCCAAGATGATATGGTTGAAACTATCATTTCTCGTTTCCGCAGTTGCCTTTTGATGAGCCCAATCATTCTATCGGAAGGCATGAATGATTATCCAGTAATGGGATAATTCACTTCTATTTTGTTGACGCTTGTTTCGTGTTTGTACATCCAGTGACACAGCATCTAGACAACTATTGTGTTTTTATTTTGCCCAGGGCACCCATCGGCAATTAAGCCCAAAGTTTGTATGTTGCTCATGTCTGTATGGCATAAACAGTGGTAGAGAGCTGAGCATATTTAATTTGACCCTTTCTTACCTTCGCTCTCAAGCCATGTGTACATGAAGACATTATTAGTGGTTAACCTTGATTTGAAGAGGAACATACTATAATGGCACGATAGTATGGGTATAATTGCCTACTGTAATAGACACTCTGATCAGATATTTTAATTCCTTTGGCAGTCGAAAGCCATGGGCAAAAATTGTCTCGCAATTCCTTCAGCGATGAATAGAAACAACTTGCTTCACTGATCTTCATGGCGTACTCACTTCCTAGAACGGTCAGGTGTTGTTTCCGCAATGCCTTGATCAACATTACTGACATGTTTCATATTTATTGTGACGAAAACAGTGCGTATAACTTTCAGCATAAACTTTAAAACACACACAAGGGCTCAATGTTTACATACATAAGACGGCCATCTTGTATTAGTCATCTGACTTCAATCTTCATTGCGATTGGTGGAAAGGGACAAGGCAAGTTTTGAGCCTCACTTACGTATTGAACCCTTATTGATCTTCGATAAATAAGTATTCATATTTATTATTATTATTACTACGGCCCAGGCAGCACATAAGGAAGTCGACTTGGATATTAGGGAGGCCAGCATTTCGTAATGATTGCAACAGAAGCTGAGTTGGTAGCTATTCCTGGGGGACGGCCAGAATTAGTCGAGTTCAAGGCCAAATTGTGCAACTACTGTACCAAAATTGGAGACATAAAGGAAGAATCACGAGGTCCTCTCAACGAACATACGATTGAATCAGCCAATCGCAAGAGACCAAGCCGTGACCACGAGGTGGACGGCGTCAGTAGTAAAAAGCGCGCGGAAGTGTGTATCTAAGGAACCGCCGAACGGATTAATCTCCGCTCGAGTAATTTGAGACGTTGGATTTATTTGGAGAAGAATGACACTAGCCCCATCTTTGTGAGACAAAAACTCTGGAAGTTTTTATCCGACTCTGCCCCACTCCTCCGCCCTTGTCAGTTTCTCATAAATAGTCTGGCCTGACGCCAATCTAAGTACAATTAACGTGTGGAGCCTTCAGAGGCATACTCCACGCCAGTTTGAAGTGTGATTTTGACGCTCGAATTTATCTAAGTCTTATTGTGTGGAGCCTTCAGAGGCATACTCCACGCCAGTTCAAAAATGTGATTTTTACGCTCTAAAATCAGTGAAGCTAATTTATTTTCTGAGCTCTGGGAAGCTAAAGTCGCAGCGTTTGCAGTATCGAATTTTAAAAGCTATTATACATTTTGTTCTAAAATCAACTAAGTTGTGTGATCTAAATATTTCACGCCAGCGCGTGATAAACTGTAACATTCTTTTAAAGACGACGAGTTCAACTTTAAGGGGGAAGTATCGTATCACCCTAATTAGCGCTTACCAGAACCGAAGTCCACAAGACGGGACGGAAATACCGGACGAGATAGCGACTGCGAGTGCAGCCAGGATTTTGAACTTGTTAACGAGCCAGTGGCGCGGACTCGAGATGTATATTTTATGTATAAATTGTGTGTATTGTATGTGTGTTTTTATAGTGCGTATGTGCGATATAATTAGGGCCAGTCTTCGCTATTAATCGCAGTAGGACAATTGTGGGTGAACTGAGTAGCCTGCAAGCGATTATAGATAGGCAAATATTTAACATTGAACTTTTCTGCCAAGGAGTCGAGACCAAGATGATCAGCACGTGGTTTGAAGTTGGGATGAGCTTCAAGAAATCAACGCAGACGACTACTATGGAGTGCTAAATTGTCCATAGGGCAATGGGTTGAGGAGGATGTCCTTAGTCCTACATGCAGAAGCGGTGATGTACTAAAATTGGATTATTTCAATTATGTAGTTAGATTTGGCCGGGGAACTTTGTAAATAGTCATGTTTTTCTTTCTTGTTTTATAGCTGTTTTTCTTGTACCGACACTATATGTTTAAATGTCCGTTGGCGCGTGGCCAAAGTGTTTGTTGATATTTTGATTTTTTTTTCTTGAGTCATGTGTAATGTACGCGGCGTGCGTGCGTGATTTTTATCCTTGCAATTGCGGAACCCGTTACATTCGATAAATGGTGCTTTATTAACGTTAATATTTGAAATAGGAATGGGAGGAAATGATTGTAAAACATTTTGCTGAACAGGTTATTATTCATGTTAGGGTAGCCGAGTGCACCAACTTAAAAGTAATTGTAGAACACCTTCGTTCTAATTTTGATAGATTTTTCTTGAGTCCTTTTCAGGTGACTAGTCACGGCATAGAACGATGGCGCCAGCATGTGGATATTATTTGTGTCTTTATTTCAGGGTCTGTCACAACCCATACGTGTGATTAAGTGTGTGTTGATGTGTCTTGTGTGTGTTGATTCTACGTGAGGAGGGGGTAGTTGTCCTACCGCCCTTATACATTTTTGCTGCTGTTTTTTTTTAGATGGAAAGACAGAGTGCTCTTGGGAGACTGCTGATTCTTGTCCATATGTTTTTCTGACACACACGTATTATTGTGCTTTGGGGCACATTTCTTCGAGGTTCGACCCCATGTCCAGGGAGGTCGAGGTTATTGACACGTGGGTTGACAGACATGCAGAGTTCCACAAACCGCCCGTTTGCCTGTGACTTATTTTGATAGGCAGTCCTATTTGTCCGACTGAACCCTGTAAGCTTTCATGTAGCAAACCTGTTCGTTGTGATGGCTAATTTTTAAGCCATAATTAATTGGGGAGTTCGCCATGTGTGTAACGGATTGTTGTACCTTGTATGGATAAGAATTTGTGAGTAACGTAAATGTTGGCTGTTTGCCTATTGCTTTGTTGATGACTCGATTTCATGTAATTTTGTTTGTCACACCCGTGTGGTGTAGTGGTAGAGTATTTGTAAATTTTGACAGCGGTCATTTGAGTATTTTTCTATTGGTCACGTGTTAATGTACTTGTGTTGATTTGTATGAGAAGTCCTAAGTTTTTAGGCAGTAAATGTTGCTACGGCAATTCAAGTCCAATTTCACACGGAAATTTTGTGTTTGTTTATAGTAGATTTAGGAAGTGTCGGTTTAATTTAAGTATTGTAGTTGTGTTCCCTTGTGTCGGTCTAGCTCTAGGAAATGCGGATTCGTTGTTTGAAGGGTCATTCTGGATGATAACGAATCACGCATTCAAAGTACACATCGTGATGCATGTAGAACGGCGTACGCACTTATATGGTCACTTTTGCATCTTTTATTTAAGGACGCTTGGTCCAGGTAATTAATCTCTCCAGAGATATCGCCTAAGTTTTTGGCATTTTATTAAGCGGGAGTCAGTTGGGAGTTTTTGTTGTTAATTGTTTATGTGTAAATATGGTGATTTGTTATTAAATTCAGTTGTTTTAACCCTGGCTTCACTCTTTCCTGCATGTTATTTTGTTATATGTTACCCTGCAAGTTAATGAAGCGCCCTGACAGCAACTTACGAATATGACCTGTTACGCCCCGAATCTGAGTCTCATATGCTTCTTTGCAAGGGTTCATAAAACAAAAATGGCTGCCCAAGTGGGGATTGTTGTTGTTGTTGCTTCGCTGATCTCATATTTATTTCGTTGAGAAATGATGCCAGGTCAAGCGGACATGTAAATTCAGTAAATGGAGGCGATGTTGTACCGCCATGTGCATTAGTAAAATCACTGAGTTCCTAAAGTTAGAAATATTGAACAAGGTTAGAATTTGATTTGGTATTTGTTATAAACTTGTTCTGGCGCCCACATTAAAATTAGAAATTTGCATTATTAATGAACTCAGTCAAAGCAGGAAGATGTTGCCTTATATTTGACATTTAATTGACTTCGGTTAATTGGTGTTTCGTAAATTCTGTTGGTTAGGAATTTAAAAGCAGATCACTAGGGGTTATTTTGTTGTTTGGGAATAAATGTCATTGTATTCAGTAAATTTTGTTACTGAAATTTTCATTAAATTAGAGCCAGTAATATTTAAATGTGTGACATGTATGTGCGTATAGGGCTGAAACCTTAGCCCATAACCCTGTTTTTCTCTGAATATATTTTGTGTGTGATATGGCGATCGTTGATGAAATTAAGGCATTGTTAGAACAGATGTCGATCCAAATGTCCGCGAAAAGAGAGGAACAATTAGAACAGATGTCCTCGAAAACGAGAGAACAATTAGTGCAGATGTCCGTAAAGACGGAAGAACAATTAAAAGAACAATTAGAAGCTCAGCGTGAGCATAGTGAAAAACAATTACTTGATATGAGCGGTAACATTTCGGTCCAGTTAGAAGTCCAGAAATTAGACACTGACAAACAATTCAATGAACTAAACCACAAATTGTCACAACAGGCGGTAACACAAACCGAACAGTTAGGAAAAATCACGAATGATATTAATCAGAGCGTTCAAAAAGTAGAGAAACTGGCAGGCGAGGTTGCGGAAAACAACATCAAACAGTTAGGCGAAATGAAGAAATTGGAGGCGAAATTTGATAACAAATTAGTACAATTTGACGAGATGGTGGCAGATAAACTCAAGCAGATAGAGGCAGCATGTGTCAGTAACACCGCGGGAGTGAAGAAAACCCAAGAGAAACTACAGCAGCAAATTAATTCGGTAGATAACAACGTGCTGGAATTAATAAAGGAAATAGATAAAGTCGAAGTTAAGGCTGAAACCGAGCGGATACACTTGCGGGAAAATTTAGAGGAGCAATTAGGCAGAACACAAGAGATCATAAGAAAAGAGATGGAAGGCCAGCTAATAAACACACAAGAGGTCATAAGACAAGAAGTAGGGGAGCAGCTCGTCAAAACTCAGGATAATTTGGAAGAACAACTAGTAAAAACGCAGGAACGGATACGTGAAGAGCTAGAGGAAAATCAGGAGAGGAACGAGGAGAAAATAAATAGCTTAAAAAGTAGGATCCGGCGAGATTGGGACCAGCAGGCTCATGCGAATAAGGAAGACAGGCTGGCAGTTTTAAAGCGAATGCAGGCACTGGAGGAAAATATGAAGTCGAAATTACAGGAACATTCAGAATTAATCATAAAAAACGAGATTAGATCGTTAGAGAATGCGACATTATTTTCAAACGAAAATATTCCGGAAAAGCAAACAAGTATTGGAAGTCCGGCAGGTTCGAAGTTGGCTGAGGACACGAGTCGGGGTCAAAGTCCCAGACTAACGACTAATGCATTCCAGCAGTACAGGGGGGAGACTTCAACTCCGCAACCGAACTTGGCACCAGCCCAAGTCATCCAAGTCATTCGGGGTAATGATTTTAAGCCCGATAAGTTTAAAGAACATTCAGGAACCACTCCCAAAGCATTTCTACGGCAATTAACTGACTACTTTAATGACCAACACATCGGCCCGGAGAAACAATTAAGACTGGTGGAAAAATTTTTAGAAGGACCTAGCCTGACCTGGTTTTTAAGTTTCAAGTACACGTTTACAGACATGAATCAATTCCGCGAGGCGTTTTTGAAGAAGTTTTGGAGTCCTTCGTTACAACAGGGGTTAAGAATGGACCTGTACACGCGCAAATACCACAGTACACATCCAACCCGTTTTTCAGAATTCTTCAGTCAGCAATTGGTAAAATTCAGGGATTTTGATGACCCGCCTAGCGAGCCGAATATGGTTCTAACCATCGGAAAACAACTCCCAATGCATATCCAACAATTATTAGTCGCAGGAAATATTCAGACCGCAGTCCAAGCCGAAGAATTACTCAGACACTTAGATGAGACGAGTATGGTAAGCCCACAGACAGGAAGAAGGAATTTGGAATGTGTCAACACGGCAGAGGTAGTTCAGGGACTCCAAAATAACCACGGCCAGGGGAACCAAAGTAAGACACAGTCCACAGGGACACAGTTCACGCCAAGAAGACAAGATTTTGACGGCCGAAACCAGTTCCATAACAACAATCAGAATTATCAGAATAACCGCGGGAGATATCATCAGAATAACCAAAATCAAAATAATCAGTGGACGTACCAGCGGGAATACACGAATTGGAGGGGAAACCAGAGACAAGGTAGACCTTACCAAAGAAATGGAGATGGTAGATGGAGTAACGGCAGGGACTATCGCCAAGAAAACAGAGGGGATTATAGGAATAACTGGGACGAACGATATATTGAATCCCGTAAATACTTGGATCAATTAAGTAATGAAGAAGCGGAGAAGGAGAAGTGGGGGCGTGCCATGGCGAACAGACAGAGCCCAGACAACCATCAAGGAGAGGGGGCAGAGAGTTTACTGAGGCAACAGGAGCGACAGAATGATAACCGGCGAAACACATCTAATGGGGCCCGGGATTAAAAAAAACCCAAATGAACTGAAAGGAGACAGGCTAAAAACGGAGATCGCCAGGGAGCAAGAAGAGATGATAGTGGCCAATATAGAAGAGTGGGTAGCATTCCCAGACGACTGCCTGGAGGAAGTGGTGAAGAACCGTGAAAATGTTATCAGACAGCTACCAATTATTTACGCGCATATTGGAGGTATGAGGGTGAGATGTTTGATTGATACAGGTAGCCAGGTGAGCTTAGTCACTGAAATTTTGATAAAAGAAATAGCAAGAAAACAGACTGTTCCTATTATGCCGGTACCGCTAATGAAAGTCAGAGGTGTCATTCCTGACAAAACTATGAATTGTAAACATCAAGCATTTCTAGATCTGGAAATATTGAACCATACTTTTTCACAAACATTCATTGTTATTCCAAAGATGAACTACAATGTAATTTTAGGAGCCAATTTCATCTGCGATTTTCATGTTGTAATTGATTTACATAACAACACTGTAAGCTTCAAACAAGTAGAAGGATTGGATCATGTGGGTTTAAATATGGAAGAGAATCCGCTGGAGAGAGAGGCCAATACTTGGGTTGTTGAGGAATGCACTAATGAGGCCGGAGATAAGATCTTGAGGGGAGAGCAAGTTAACCAGACAGCAGTGCTAGAAATTGACAGCCGAGATATTTCGCAGGAACTTTGGGTGCATTTGGCGGAAGAAGAAATGGGCGGAACCAAATTCGAAATTCTACTTCAGGAGCGACTTAAGGAAGCCATCGTAGGGGAATCTGATAGAAGAAGATTGGAAGAAATTTTAAGATTACATAAAGGAGCCTTTGACACCGTACCTGGGAAAGTTTTAAATTTTCAATATGCGATGCAGGTAACAGATTGGACCCCATTTAAAAGTAAATTGTACCCGATCCCAGAGAAGCATTTTTCTCAGGTGAGGGATATTATTACTAACTTATTAGATTCTGGCATGATAAGGAAAGCTGCAACTCCTTATCTGAACGCAATATTGGCTGTGACCAAGCCAAACGGATCAATTAGGCTATGCCTAGACGCGCGAGTTTTAAATAGCAAACTGCTAGTTGAGCACGACCAAGCACCGAGGATCAAAGATGTTTTGAAAGGCTTCCGCGGGAAGAAGATATACTCAAGTGTTGATTTGACGAATAGTTTCCACCATCTTGAACTTGAAGAAAAATCCCAACTGTTGACGGGATTTTTATTCGATAATCAAAGTTATATCTGGTGTCGAATGCCCTTTGGCGTGAAAACTGCGGGATGTGCACTCATTAGAGCACTCGATAGAAATCTGACTGAGGAGGTCAAGAACTTCACCACGAGATATGTTGATGACATATTAATCGCTTCTGAGACAATGGAAGAACACTTGGTAAATTTAAATAAACTGCTGGACAACCTGAGAACCATGAACTTCAAGATCAACTTAAAAAAGTCACATTTTTGCCAGAGCGAAATTTTATATCTGGGACATATAATTGATGTCGAGGGCGTGCGGCCTAATCCAGCCAAGATTGATGCTATTAAGAAATTTCCCACACCTACCAAAGTCAAACATGTTAGAGCATTTTTGGGAGTGACAGGTTTCTTCAAAGAAAATTGCCCTGGTTACACAGAAACAGTAGCGCCTATGCAGGAGATGTTGAAGAAAGCGAATCGATGGTCGTGGAACGAGGAGTGCGACAGGTCTTTTAAAGCAACGAAGGATTTATTGGAAAACTGTGTGAAACTTGGATATCCGGATTTTGAGAAACAATTTATCATTCAAGCAGATGCTTCGTTAATTGGGATTGGTGCTATGCTGTACCAAGAGGACGCTGAAGAACCCAAGAAGAAATCCTATTTGGCATTTACGAGTCGTAAATTACGGAAACATGAGAGGAACTACACAGTTACGGAACTTGAGCTACTAGCAATTCTATATTCTCTCCAACAGTGGCGCAAGATGATCTATGGTTATTCCATCATTGTTAGAACCGACCACCATGCACTGACATTTTTATTTAAGACAACAATAGCAAGTGAGAGAGTTACGCGCTGGTCCATCTACATACAGCAGTTTGACATCACAATAGAGCATTGTCCTGGGAAATTGAACGTCATACCAGATGCCTTGAGTAGAAACCCTGAGGACGGAAACGAAGTAACAGCGGAAGTTCACAATATTACCTTGACACCTAAGGCTCGTGAGTTTTTGGCAAGATTGAAGGATATTCGGAAGGAGCAAGAAGCTGACCCATGGATGATGATGATGATAAAATTCTATAGGAAGGAGTTACAACCAAATTCACCGGAGTACCGGGAAGCCAGTGCTAAACAAGCGAGATTTCACTACTTGAATAACTTGTTACATAAGTACGTGGATGAGCATCATACTAAACTGCGGATCTTAGTTCCAGCATCACTACAGAGGGGATTAACTTGGCATGTTCACGAGAGCCTAGCACATATCGGCACGGATAAGACTGAAGCTACGATAGGGGAGACCTTTACTTGGCCCAAGATGAGATTCACCATTGTTGAAGTAATTAGAACGTGTGACGCTTGTCAGCGCACAAAGCCGAACAACTTTATTCTGAAACAACCTCCAAGACCACTATTACCGCAGAAACCATGCGAGATGCTCGCGATTGATTGCTTTGGTCCTTTAGTAAAAGGAAAGCGTGGATGCCGACACCTCTTGGTATGTGTCGATGTATTTTCGAAGATGGTCGTGCTATGTCCTATTCAGAAGACGACATCAAGACAAGTCCTTAGTCGAATTAAGAACAAAGTCATTCCGATGCTTGGGAAGCCGGAATCCATTCTATCAGATCACGGTACCTATTTCACAAGCAATGTTTTTAGGCAAGGTTTGGAGAGCCTAGGAATAAAACACATATTTTCAAGTATTCGTCATCCTTGTGGAAATCCGAGCGAAAGAACAATTCGCTGTGTCGCTAAATACTACAGAGTAATGATTCCTAACGAACACAATAAATGGGTAGACAAAGTAGGGGAAATTGAGATGTGCATGAACACTACTAAGCACGAGTCGACGGGTCAAGTCCCACTGATTGTACACCACAACAGATTGCCGGAAAGAACTTGGGACAAGATCATTCCTTGCCCAAGGGATCCATTATTAGCGCATGATTTGCGAATCCAGCGAACGAGAGAGCACATGAGGAACCAAGCGGACCGAAGGCTGAGACGGTACCGAGGAAAGAAGTTTCACCGAGAGTTACAAGAACAAGAATTAGTGCTGGTTCGTAGACCACCAATCTCCGACCCTAAGAACAAAGTCTTCGCCAAGTTCTGTCCGAAATTCATTGGCCCGTTCCGGGTAATTAAGAATCTGGGTAACAATGCCTACAGATTAGAAGAAGTGAGCACTGGTGCAAAATCTGTTTTTAATAGCGCCAATTTGAAACCGTACTACAGAAGGGAACCATTTGATGATTAGGAAAGATGATATGTGCAGAATCTGTATTGCCAAAAATTTATATTTTTTTGAAAGCAAACACTCAAATCCACGGGGAGCGCGTGAGTACGCACTTTGTTTGTAAACAACGAGCAGCTGAGACGACGGGAGTGGCAACTACGTGAGGAGAAGGGGGAGACTTAGTGAAAATATGAATGACATTCCAGCGAGAAGGGAGCACACTAATTGAGTCAGAGGGGCATACACTCGAGCAGCTGAGTGAGATTTAAAGAGATGTGTTGTTACTACAGTGGATTTTGTTTTTGAAATCCAAACCAATAAATTGTTTCGAATTTCAAAACCTTGCTGAGGATAAATGAACCCTTATTGATCTTCGATAAATAAGTATTCATATTTATTATTATTATTACTACGGCCCAGGCAGCACATAAGGAAGTCGACTTGGATATTAGGGAGGCCAGCATTTCGTAATGATTGCAACAGAAGCTGAGTTGGTAGCTATTCCTGGGGGACGGCCAGAATTAGTCGAGTTCAAGGCCAAATTGTGCAACTACTGTACCAAAATTGGAGACATAAAGGAAGAATCACGAGGTCCTCTCAACGAACATACGATTGAATCAGCCAATCGCAAGAGACCAAGCCGTGACCACGAGGTGGACGGCGTCAGTAGTAAAAAGCGCGCGGAAGTGTGTATCTAAGGAACCGCCGAACGGATTAATCTCCGCTCGAGTAATTTGAGACGTTGGATTTATTTGGAGAAGAATGACACTAGCCCCATCTTTGTGAGACAAAAACTCTGGAAGTTTTTATCCGACTCTGCCCCACTCCTCCGCCCTTGTCAGTTTCTCATAAATAGTCTGGCCTGACGCCAATCTAAGTACAATTAACGTGTGGAGCCTTCAGAGGCATACTCCACGCCAGTTTGAAGTGTGATTTTGACGCTCGAATTTATCTAAGTCTTATTGTGTGGAGCCTTCAGAGGCATACTCCACGCCAGTTCAAAAATGTGATTTTTACGCTCTAAAATCAGTGAAGCTAATTTATTTTCTGAGCTCTGGGAAGCTAAAGTCGCAGCGTTTGCAGTATCGAATTTTAAAAGCTATTATACATTTTGTTCTAAAATCAACTAAGTTGTGTGATCTAAATATTTCACGCCAGCGCGTGATAAACTGTAACATTCTTTTAAAGACGACGAGTTCAACTTTAAGGGGGAAGTATCGTATCACCCTAATTAGCGCTTACCAGAACCGAAGTCCACAAGACGGGACGGAAATACCGGACGAGATAGCGACTGCGAGTGCAGCCAGGATTTTGAACTTGTTAACGAGCCAGTGGCGCGGACTCGAGATGTATATTTTATGTATAAATTGTGTGTATTGTATGTGTGTTTTTATAGTGCGTATGTGCGATATAATTAGGGCCAGTCTTCGCTATTAATCGCAGTAGGACAATTGTGGGTGAACTGAGTAGCCTGCAAGCGATTATAGATAGGCAAATATTTAACATTGAACTTTTCTGCCAAGGAGTCGAGACCAAGATGATCAGCACGTGGTTTGAAGTTGGGATGAGCTTCAAGAAATCAACGCAGACGACTACTATGGAGTGCTAAATTGTCCATAGGGCAATGGGTTGAGGAGGATGTCCTTAGTCCTACATGCAGAAGCGGTGATGTACTAAAATTGGATTATTTCAATTATGTAGTTAGATTTGGCCGGGGAACTTTGTAAATAGTCATGTTTTTCTTTCTTGTTTTATAGCTGTTTTTCTTGTACCGACACTATATGTTTAAATGTCCGTTGGCGCGTGGCCAAAGTGTTTGTTGATATTTTGATTTTTTTTCTTGAGTCATGTGTAATGTACGCGGCGTGCGTGCGTGATTTTTATCCTTGCAATTGCGGAACCCGTTACATTCGATAAATGGTGCTTTATTAACGTTAATATTTGAAATAGGAATGGGAGGAAATGATTGTAAAACATTTTGCTGAACAGGTTATTATTCATGTTAGGGTAGCCGAGTGCACCAACTTAAAAGTAATTGTAGAACACCTTCGTTCTAATTTTGATAGATTTTTCTTGAGTCCTTTTCAGGTGACTAGTCACGGCATAGAACGATGGCGCCAGCATGTGGATATTATTTGTGTCTTTATTTCAGGGTCTGTCACAACCCATACGTGTGATTAAGTGTGTGTTGATGTGTCTTGTGTGTGTTGATTCTACGTGAGGAGGGGGTAGTTGTCCTACCACCCTTATATATTTTTGCTGCTGTTTTTTTTTAGATGGAAAGACAGAGTGCTCTTGGGAGACTGCTGATTCTTGTCCATATGTTTTTCTGACACACACGTATTATTGTGCTTTGGGGCACATTTCTTCGAGGTTCGACCCCATGTCCAGGGAGGTCGAGGTTATTGACACGTGGGTTGACAGACATGCAGAGTTCCACAAACCGCCCGTTTGCCTGTGACTTATTTTGATAGGCAGTCCTATTTGTCCGACTGAACCCTGTAAGCTTTCATGTAGCAAACCTGTTCGTTGTGATGGCTAATTTTTAAGCCATAATTAATTGGGGAGTTCGCCATGTGTGTAACGGATTGTTGTACCTTGTATGGATAAGAATTTGTGAGTAACGTAAATGTTGGCTGTTTGCCTATTGCTTTGTTGATGACTCGATTTCATGTAATTTTGTTTGTCACACCCGTGTGGTGTAGTGGTAGAGTATTTGTAAATTTTGACAGCGGTCATTTGAGTATTTTTCTATTGGTCCCGTGTTAATGTACTTGTGTTGATTTGTATGAGAAGTCCTAAGTTTTTAGGCAGTAAATGTTGCTACGGCAATTCAAGTCCAATTTCACACGGAAATTTTGTGTTTGTTTATAGTAGATTTAGGAAGTGTCGGTTTAATTTAACTATTGTAGTTGTGTTCCCTTGTGTCGGTCTAGCTCTAGGAAATGCGGATTCGTTGTTTGAAGGGTCATTCTGGATGATAACGAATCACGCATTCAAAGTACACATCGTGATGCATGTAGAACGGCGTACGCACTTATATGGTCACTTTTGCATCTTTTATTTAAGGACGCTTGGTCCAGGTAATTAATCTCTCCAGAGATATCGCCTAAGTTTTTGGCATTTTATTAAGCGGGAGTCAGTTGGGAGTTTTTGTTGTTAATTGTTTATGTGTAAATATGGTGATTTGTTATTAAATTCAGTTGTTTTAACCCTGGCTTCACTCTTTCCTGCATGTTATTTTGTTATATGTTACCCTGCAAGTTAATGAAGCGCCCTGACAGCAACTTACGAATATGACCTGTTACGCCCCGAATCTGAGTCCCATATGCTTCTTTGCAAGGGTTCAGTATGGACATGGACGGTTTTGAATCCAACCACACTTTTCGAGAGCTGGTATTTATAGGACATGGACAGTTTAGAGCATAAATAGCATTTCAGGCATGTGTAATAAGTCTAGTTCTACACTCCAGTGTTGCCAACTCATTTTTTTTGAAAAGTGGACATGGACAGTTTTGCATCGAGGCAACTCATATATACATACATAAATCATATATAACTTTTGAACTGACGGTGGTTTTGGGGTCTGGGGTATGCGAAACGCGAAGATATGTCGAAATTTTCCGGAAGTCGAAACATGGTACCCATTGCAATAGTTAGCTTTCTAATGAAATCTACCTCTGGTTGGTTCCTCAGTTTAGGGGCTGCGACAACGCGGTCATCTAACCCCGTGTACTTTGGGTGAGTGTAGAATCTGTCTGATACACGGTGTGAATTGTAATGGCTGTATTAGTCTTAATTCAGGTAAGGACTGCAGACGGTCAATTTCAAGCAGTAGTTCCTAATGTTGCTACCAGGTACTACCGTCAAAGACACCTAGCTGTGAACTTGGCTACTAGATGCCACCCCAACCAGCAACCCGCAACGAACGTTGGAACTTCCCCTCCAAAGGAAAGCATACTGAGGGATTCTAGCGCTCTTAGAAAATCCGACGACTTCGGCCGGCTTTGAAACCGCGACATTGGGCATAGACATTCAGCATGCTACCAGTTACGTCACCGAAGCCGCTTCCCACTTTGTCAGGCGGCTTCGGTGGCGTAGTCGATAGCATGCTGAGCTTCTATGCCCAAGATAACGGGTTCAAACCCGGCCGAAGCCGTCGGATTTTTTAAGAGCGTTATAAATCCCTCAGTATGCCTTCCTTCGGAGGGGAAGTAAAGCCGGTGGTCCCATGTCATAGATTTATGGCATGTTAAAGATCCTTCCACTAATTGCACCTGTGTGAAGCTAAATTGGATAGGTTAAGAATGTATACAACGCTCTTAGGCTTCTATGTTCGTTGCCAAGAGCCGACTGCGGCGGCGTCTAGTAGCTCAGTTCTGAACTTGGCCTCGTAGTCGTTGACAGTGGCGCTTGGCGGCAAAAGTGGGAACTATCTGAAAAATTGTTAGTTGCAGTACTTAAATTAACAAACAGATAACACACACTAATACAGTCATCACAATTAACACCGGTTATCAGACAGATTCTACACACACCCAAAGTACACGGGGCTACATGACCGCGTTGTCGCAGCCCCTAAACTTAAGAACCAACCAACCACTTAGTCAGATGGAAATACTGAATCTGATCTCGTGCAATTGCGTTGTCATGGCAAGGTCTGATGGCTCATGCCTCATCAATTTAGT
This sequence comes from Meconema thalassinum, assembly GCA_946902985.2. NCBI lineage: Eukaryota > Metazoa > Arthropoda > Insecta > Orthoptera > Tettigoniidae > Meconema > Meconema thalassinum. The sequence goes on along the minus strand of OX336388.2, from coordinate 1,134,840,020 downwards.
AGTGTTGCCATGGCAACCACTGATAGCTCTTGGCATTTTCTTATAATTCCGAAATCATTTTTCTCGTCCCTTGGCGTAATGGTGGGTCATATCAAAAATTATTTCAGACAAAAGTTTTAGGTAATTATTAGGGGAATATTGTCCATTTTGTACGGTTTTGATATTGTGCCTATTAAGAGAGATATGATTAATGTTTCCCGAAAAAACCCACTTTTTCCCACCCCTTGGCCAATGGTTGGTGCTATAAAAAAACTCTTCAAACATAAATTTTTGGGCTTTATCCGACACATAGTATGAACGTTGAACGGATTCGATATTTCATATATTAAGAGAGTTATAGCAATATTTCACTTTTTCGAAAAAAAAAGACCCCCATTTTCACCCCCTTCGACCGATTTAGCCCAGTAACGAACTTGACCGAGATTTTACAGGTATACATATTCGGTAAAAAATTCAAAGTGATTGGTACAAAATTACGGCAGTTATCGTGTCCACAAGAAACTGATATACATATATATATATATATATATATATATACAGTGTGGTCCACCCGCCCCTTATTATTCAGTTTTATGAAACCCAACTAACACGGCATTTCTCCCGATGGTCGATATTGCTCTGCGCTCTGACTGTGCGACAGCAATGTAATTGGACCATGGTTCTAGCAAAGAAAAACCGACCTTAAACTTTTCCCCGCCAAATACTATGGCCCATTCTACTAACATATGACTCACTGCTCCTTGAAATAACACACATACACGCAATTCGATCGAATTAATAGCTTACGCCACGTGATCTGTAATAGTAGAGAGTTAAATCAACACCATAAATCGTGATTGAAGACTTTGAGATGGACTTAAGCGTTTGAGGTGGGACGGCTACTGTAACTACACCACGTATAGCGTGCGTCATCTGCCATGTGGTGGTGGCTGAGAGGTTTAAAGCCTGACCGTACATGATGGGCGCGAGCGGGTTGAATTCTGCTTCGAATCCAGTAGTAGGCATACTTTTTTGAACGAAAGCCCACATTCCATTTTAGTGGGGATGTAACTACATTGCCACATTTATTGCCTTACGACGTATTTTTGTGACGAATAAGTTGAATTTTGCTGATTTATTTACGAGAATACGATCGAACAGGTACGTTATGCCACGTGACCTGTAATGGCAGCAAATTTAAAAACTGGCATGAATATTAATATAACATATCGAAGTGTCGCTCCGGAGGTCCGGGTTCGATTCCCAGCTTTGCCAAGAAATGTAATATTTGTCTGAGGGCAGAAATTGGGTACACGTAGCCTCGTGAAGCAATTATGAGAAGAAGTGGGTTCGATTCCCACCTCAGCCACCCTAGAAATGGTTTTCCGTGGTTTCCCACTTCTACTCCGGACAAATTCCGGGACGGATTCTATCTTAAGGCCACGGCCGCCTCCTTCCCAATCCTTAATAGCAAATACACACATCATTATAAGCCCGCAATAAATCAGGTTATCAGACAAATTCTACACACACTCCCAAGTAAACGGGGCTAAATGACCGCGATGTTCTAGCCCCTCATATGAAACAAAACAACAACATATCGAAGGATATTCTCATCACCAGTGCTTGCATCGAAGTATACGTATTCCTTAGAATTTCCCATGGTACTATTAGCATACTTTCGATTTTTGCAAAAAATGAAAGAAGACTTATGAGATCTACACAGGGCCAAAAATTGTGTGTCTGTGTGTGAGTGTGTGTGTGTGAGACTGTGTGTCTGTGTGTGTGTGAGTGTATGTACTCTGAATGTCTGCCCCCACCCTATCAATTCGAACACGGTGAAATCTAATTGAACGAAATTTGGTACAGAGGTAGAACTAGCAAAGGGCACTTCAGTGTCATGTTTTATATCGCCGCCATCTTAACGGAAACGTAATGGCGGCCACCCAAATGTTCAAAGCTTAAATCAAATTACGAATAACCTAATCATCCGATCTCTACTAAATTTTGCAACAACATATATTTATATGGCGAGCGTCTTTTGACTAAATTACAAGGTAATCAGCCCAATAGTTTGCAGATGGCGGCCATGTATGTGTGCAAATCGATTCCCCCTATCAATTCAAACACGGTGAAACCGAATTGAACGATATTTGGTACAGGGGTAGCACTAGCGAAGGACACCTCAGTGTTAGGTTTTATATCGCCGCCATCTTGGCGAAAACGTAATGGCGGCCTCCAAAATGTTCAAAGCTTAAATCAAATTACGACTAACCTAATCATCCGATCTCCACCAAATTTTGCAACAACATATACTTATATGGCGAGCGTAGTTTGTTTGAACTACAAGGTCATCGTCCAATTAGTGAGCAGATGGCGGCCATGTATGTGTGCAAATTGATTCCCCCAATCAATTCAAACACGGTGAAACCGAATTGAACGAAATTTGGTACAGAGATAGCACTAGCAAAGGGCACTCCAGTGCCAGGTTTTATATCGCCGCCATCTTGACGAAAACGTAATGGCGGCCATCCTAATGTTAAAAGCTTGAATCAAATTACGACTAACCTAATCATCCGATCTCCACCAAATTTTGCAACAACATATACTTATATGGCGAGCGTAGTTTGTTTGAACTACAAGGTCATCGTCCAATTAGTGTGCAGATGGCGGCCATGTATGTGTGCAAATTGATTCCCCCAATCAATTCAAACACGGTGAAACCGAATTGAACGAAATTTGGTACAGAGATAGCACTAGCAAAGGGCACTCCAGTGCCAGGTTTTATATCGCCGCCATCTTGACGAAAACGTAATGGCGGCCATCCTAATGTTAAAAGCTTGAATCAAATTACGACCAACCTAATAATCTGATCTCTACCAAATTTTGCAACAACATACCTTTATGTATAGAAAATCATTTGACCACACTACAAGGTCATCAGGCCAATAATGTGCGGATGGCGGCCATGTATGTGTGCAAATCCATTCCCCCTATCTTTTCAAACACGGTGAAACCGAATGGAGCGAAATTTGGTACAGAGGTAGCATTAGCAAAGGCCACCTCAGTGTCAGTGTCTTGACCGAAACGGAATGGCGGCCACCGAAATGTTAAAAGCTTAAATCAAATTACGACCAACCTAATCATTTGATCTCTACCAAATTTGTCAACAACATACCTTTTTGTGGGAAGCATCTCTTGACTGAACTACGAGGTCATCAACCCAATAGTTCGCAGATAGCGGCCATGTATGTGTGCAAATCGATTCTCCATATCAATTCAAACACGGTGAAACCGAATTGAATGATTTTTTACAGAGGTAGCACTAACAAAGGGCACATCATATTCATGTATAATATCCGTATAGCAAGTTGTATTTCAAGAAGCTACTACAACTAACATTCAATTATACTCCTTGAAAAGGACAACGAATTATAACAATACCCATTCATTTAGGAGAAAGTAGGCTATACGTTCTTTATCGAACATCTTGTTTTGTTATTAAATTTTAACAAATAGTCTTAGCATATCTTTAGGCCTGTATCACACGACACTCGCTGACAAGGAAGCTGCTGTGATCGCTGGTACAAAATCCTGTATGATTCTGTTCTCTTCGTCAGTATACCCGCTTGTATTACCGAAGTGTAACACACGCTAGCATTTTGTACGCTAAGTTGTATGAAATAAAACCGAAGAGCTGTCGTTGAGGGCATTATTTGCAGTTAATTCGCCTTAATAACGCAAAACGGTCGCGAAACTTGCTTTAAGTAAATTAGAAAACATGCTTGATACTGAATGCATTCCAATCAATATTTAAGATCTCATCATCATCATCATGTTTTTCAGTCAAGCGACTGGTCTGCCCCTACAATGAGTCTTCTCCACGTTGTTCGGTCTTGTGCTGTCCTTTTGACCATTTCATAATTTCGTAGGCCAGAGCTATGTAGGAAAGATCTCATGAAAGTGTTCCGTGGCCTCCCGCGAGGGCGTTTTCCGGGTATTTTGCCTTCTAGAATGTCGATCATCAGGCCACCATGTCGTAATCTGTGGCCAAGCCAGGTGGATCTCCTTCTATGTATCTGGCGGATCATTTGCCGTTTTTCCTTTATTCGATCCAGCACCGTTATGTTGGTCATTTTCTCTACCCAGCTGATCTTTTCCATCTAACTGTAATAATTTAATATTTTACCATACGCGTTAATAAGAAGCGCAACAAAAACCTCCAGAGTGTGTTGAAAATGTGTGCAAGTGTTATTGCGCCCGCTCGCTCTTTCGAAGATCCCGGGTTCAAGACTATCCAACGGCAGACTTTTAGAATTCTTTTTAACTATTTTATTATACCCTCCCTACCTCGTACAGCAAGATTTCAACTTGGTTTTGTTCACATTATCTACGAAGACGATAGGGAAAGTTATTTTCTTGTCTCATTTATGTGGCTATTTTCCCTAAATACTGTTCAAAACCATGGATGGATAGTATTCGTTATAATTATTATATTTTTAGTCGATTTTACCCTCCAGGTTAGGTTTTCCCACGGACTCGGCGAGGGATCCCATCATTACCGCCTCTACGGGCAGTGTCCTGGAGCTTGAAACATCTCGTCTGGGGGATACAACTGGGGAGGTGGGATCAGCACCTCGCCCAGGTGGCCTCACCTGCAAAGCGAACAGGGTCCTCTTGACGGATGGGAAGGGAGGGGAAGATCGGGAGGGACAGGAAAGGAAGAGGGAAGGAGGCGGCCGTGGCCGTACGGTAGGTAACATCCCGGTATTTGCGCGAAGGCGAAGTGGGAAACCACGGAAAACCACTTTGAGGATGGGTGAGGTGGTAATCGAACCCCTCTACTCATTTGGACCACCCGAGGCTGAGCAGACCCCGTCCCAGTCCGCATACCACTTTTCAAATTTCGTGGCAGAGCCGGGAATCGAACCCAGGACGTCCGGGGTGGCAGCTAATCACGCTGACCACTACGCAACGGAGGCGACTCTATTCGTGATAGTTAGAATTTTAATAGTTCAATATTTATCCCAGAATAATAATATGACACGTTCTGTAATTACTGCCTTACTGCGAGGCTGAACGGTAACGTTCTCGCTTGCTGTGCCCAAGGTTGCAGGTTCGTATCCTGGCGCAGTCAGCTGGCTTCTGAGGGTGCACAAATGCGAGGAAGCCGTGTCAGTAGATTTACTGGCACGTTGAAGATACCCTTCGGAGCAAAATTCCGGCACCCCGACGTCTCTAAAAGCCAGAGTAGTTAAAAGGGACGTAAAACCAATAACATTATAATTATCTGTATTTACTGTATGTTTGGGGCAGATGACCTCGTAGTTCCGCCCCTTAAAACCTCACTAACTAACTATTAATGTTAGTGTATAGCAATCGCTTTTCGCACAGAAGCCGTTGAAAGAAATTATAGTTTCGGTCTGATGTATTTATTCGTGAGCCTACCCACATAACAAATCTATTTGTTATGTGGGTCGTCTAATTTAGTCGGAGTTTTCATTTCAACAAAGGTGGTCAAAATTTCGAACACTTGCTACCTTGAATATACAGGATACCTTGCTTTCGTTCTACAGATCGTTATGTCGTCGTCCAATCTGGCTGCGTACCATCGGAAAAGCACGGTCCTTTTGAGGACCAAATAAAAATTCACTCGTTGGAACAGATAGATATGCGTCCATAATACATCCACAATAAGCGACATTAAGCAAAAAAATGTACTAGTTCAAGGTTCGAACCTACCACAATGCGACTTCGTTGACGCTACTCTAGGAATTCTTGATTTAGCCACCATAGCTACCGAGAACCATAGTGTACTTCTGGCATGTATTGAATCTATTCATAGACACTTCCTATCCAAACGTAAGAAGGTGTTATTCGGAGCTCTGATCATTTCAATCATGCATTATATTTGAGGTCATTGAAAGAACACTGCCACTATTGATTTCTAATATATTCGCGAGGATGTACTCAACAGTAAAGTTGTACAATGGACGTACTAATGTTTTTAGGATGACTGTGATATACGCGTTAGTTGGGTTGCCTTCCTCCAAAAAAAATAAGGGGCGGGTGGACCACACTGTATATACATAAATTATATATAAACTTTTGAACTGACGGTGGTTTTGGGGTCTGGGGGATGTGAAACGCGAAGATATGTCGAAATTTTCCGGAAGTCGAAACATGGGACCCATTGCAATAGTTAGCTTTCTAATGAAATCTACCTAAAAGTCTGCAGTCCTTACTTGAAATAAGAAGCAGATAACACACACTAATACAGCCATCCCAATAAATTAACACCGGTTATCAGACAGATTCTACACACACCCAAAAGTACACGGGGCTACGTGAACGCGTTGTCGCAGCCCCTAAACTATGAAACCAACCCACCCAACCAGCTTTCACCATTCATTTTTTTTAAAATCAGAGTAGAACTCCTTCTGGTTCAGGAGCTTGAGGTTTATGTCGGATGAACTTAGCGTGTATATAGACTTTCTAAGGAAGTAGGGTTTTAACGTGAACTAATTACCTTTTTCAAGGTTATTCCTTCTTGCTCTCACCTTAATTAAACACAGGCTTTTTGAAAACAAGATCATGAATGTTGAAAACATTTCTTAGCAGACAAAGTAATAATAATAATAATTCCTGGCACTACAACCCCAAGGACCTAGGCCTACCAAGCGACCGCTGCTCTGCCACTTGGCCTGGAGATATTGGGGTGACGCGTGGTCAGCGCCCTTGGCCGTTAATCTTGGTTTTCGTGGCCGGGGCGCTGCCTCACTGTCAAATAGCTACTCAATTTTCCTCACGAGGCTGAGTGCACCTCGTTCTAGCGCTTACGCCAGTTTATAAAATTCCTCATGGAGCCGGGAATCGAACCCGGGGCCTCTGGGTGAGAGGCAGGCGTGCTACCCCAGCAACACGGGGCTGGCTTTAGCAGACAAAGTATCTTAGAAAATACGTAAAATTAAGCAATAACTCATTGTGCGAAATGTTGCAAAGCTAAAGGGTCCGAGAAGGTTTCAAATTATGAGCCTTGAAGAGCTGAATCAAACTAAACAACCAAATTATGAGCCTTGAAGAACTGAATCAAACTAAACAACCAAATTATGAGCCTTGAAGAGCTGAATCAAACTAAACAACCAAATTTTGAGCCTTGAAGAGCTCAATCAAACTAAACAACCAAATTTTGAGCCTTGAAGAGCTGAATCAAACTAAACAACCAAATTTTGAGCCTTGAAGTGCTGAATCAAACTAAACAACCAAATTATGAGCCTTGAAGAGCTGAATCAAACTACACAACCAAATTTTGAGCCTTGAAGAGCTGAATCAAACTAAACAACCAAATTATGAGCCTTTAAGAGCTGAATCAAACTAAACAACCAAATTATGAGCCTTGAAGAGCTGAATCAAACTAAACAAACAAATTATGAGCCTTGAAGAGCTGAATCAAACTAAACAACCAAATTTTGAGCCTTGAAGAGCTGAATCAAACTAAACAACCAAATTTTGAGCCTTGAAGAGCTGAATCAAACTAAACAACCAAGTTTTGAGCCTTGAAGAGCTGAATCAAACAAAACAACCAAATTTTGAGCCTTGAAGAGCTGAATCAAACCTAACAACCAAATGTTGAGCCTTGAAGAGCTGAATCAAACTAAACAACCAAATTTTGAGCCTTGAAGAGCTGAATCAAACTAAACAACCAAATTTTGAGCCTTGAAGAGCTGAATCAAACAAAACAACCAAATGATGAGCCTTGAAGAGCTGAATCAAACTAAACAACCAAATTTTGAGCCTTGAAGAGCTGAATCAAACTTAACAACCAAATTTTGAGCTTTGAAGAGCTGAATCAAACTAAACAACCAAATTATGAGCCTTGAAGAACTGAATCAAACTAAACAACCAAATTATGAGCCTTGAAGAGCTGAATCAAACTAAACAACCAAATTTTGAGCCTTGAAGAGCTGAATCAAACTAAACAACCAAATTTTGAGCCTTGGAGTGCTGAATCAAACTAACAACCAAATTATGAGCCTTGAAGAGCTAAATCAAACTAAACAACCAAATTTTGAGCCTTGAAGAGCTGAATCAAACTAAACAACCAAATTATGAGCCTTGAAGAGCTGAATCAAACTAAACAACCAAATTATGAGCCTTGAAGAGCTGAATCAAACTAAACAACCAAATTATGAGCCTTGAAGAGCTGAATCAAACTAAACAACCAAATTATGATCCTTGAAGAGCTGAATCAAACTAAACAACCAAGTTTTGAAAATCACTTCCGGCCCAAATGCAGTCCGGAAAAACAGCATAAAATAGTTTTTTCTTTACTCATTTTCTTGTTGGATCAAGGTTGCTTGGTTAGTTCCTTAGTTAAGGGGCTGCGACAACGCGGTCATGTAGCCCCGTGTACTTTGGGTGTGTGTAGGATCTGTCTGATAACCGGTGTTAATTGGGATGACTGTATTAGTGTGTGTTATCTGTTTTAATTCAAGTAATAATAATATCGTATGGCCACGGGTGCCCGGTGCAAGCTTTGTAATTTGACACCCAGAGGGTAGCTTGCATGTCGAATTTCGTTGTTCCTTGAATCACTATGAAAGTCAAGGAGGTTACATAATAGATAACTAAGCTCCTTGAACACTATAGCGCTTTCTAGTAGATAAATGAGGAACTTTGTGTTGGCGGAAACTCCCGAGATTAATTTTGCCATTATGAACTCGGCCTACTGAATTCAAATGGGTTCTTTGATATGCCAACATCGTATGACATGCGTATCGTATTTTTGCCGCCTTTCAAAAATCACTTACCACGGCCAGGAGCGAACCTGCAATCTTGGGGTTAGTTGACCGACACGCTATCCACTCACCCACCGTGGCAAGCTTTAATTCAAGTAAGGACTGCAGACGATAATTTCAAGTAGTTCCTACTTTTGCTAACAAATGCTACCGTCCACGTCAACTAGCTACTTGGCCACTAGATTCAATCGCAGCCAGGTACTGGTGACGAACGTTGGATCTTAAGAGCATTAATCAAATCTAACCTAAAAAATTTTCTTCACACAATTGAAGTTAGTGGAAGGTTCTTTTACATGCCATAAATCTATGGCATGGGCTCGCCGACTTTACTTCCCCTCCGAAGGAAGGCAAACTGAGAGTCTTTTAACGCTCTTAAAAATCCGATCACTTCGGCCTGGTTTGCCCTAGCGATCTTGGGCATAGAAGCTCAGCATGCTACCAACTACGCCACCGACGCCGCCAATTTATGATTCAGATCCTGGCCAAATTAACTTGTTTACATAAATCTTTATTTACTGTGTTCCTTGGTTCAATATCCTCAAGTGCTTTTTGATTATTTGGAGAAATCTTCTCACCGGAAGTACAGTGTGTCCGCAAATTCTCTCCGCAGCGGCAAGCTACGCCGGTCTCGCCTTGCGGGACGTGTTAGGTTGGCAGTACGTTCATGACGCTGTATACGCAGTCTCTCCGCAGGGTTCATTCCGTGTTGAACTAAAGGAAGGAAGATTGTAGTTTTACTTGACCGTTAATCTCGCCATTATGAGCCACGGGACCTCCTTTTTATGTGGAATCCGAAACACAGGACATGGCATTTCGCTTCGAAAATCTCAAAATCAATGCATTGACCGAAAATCGAACCCGGTTCTCCTTGGTGAGAGGCAAACAGCTTGACCGTTGCGCCACCACGACCCTGACTTTCGACTGGCGTGATAGGGTGGGGAATACCGGTTCATTGTTTATTGCCGACAGTAACTGTCTGTGCATGACAGTGTTGACGTGAGTTGTGTTCTTGTCAAGTTCTTGTGTAACCTGAGTCTAGTGGGAATGCTTACTACTGAAAAGCGTGTGTTCTTAGTGGAAGGGGTTTTCCGTGCTGGTGGAAACTTAATGGAGCATTTGAGGCGGCGATTTAGTTTACGTTTTCCTGCTTCGAGGTGTCCACATCGTGATTTAATTAGGAATTGCAAGTGCATTCGATTTCACGTGAAATATCGGTAAAGGGGTTCGAAAATAAATGTAAACGTGTTGAACTATGCCTTCAAGAAAGAGGAAAGCTCTTCTAACACCTACTGTGATTGTGGTGAGTACCGTATATTTAGTTGCTTTACTTAATTTAATGTAATTGTTTTCCTTGTAACAACATAACAAGAATGTACTGCCAACCTAACACGTCCCGCAAGGCGAGCCACGCGTACCTCACCGCTGCGGAGAAAATTTGCGGACACACTGTAGTTATACGAGCTTAAGTGAAACTCTGCATTGACTTACACTAGTGATCATAATGGTAGAAAAGGCAAACTGCTAATCTAATTGATCAGATATGGTTCAGTTCCGGTGAACATCATCAGTCTACCGTATGTTATTATACTGACACCTTACCAGAAACGTTTAGTTTGCCTTTTACATTTGGAAAAATGGATAAAACAACCAAAATTAATTACAAATGCGCCAACAATAAGAATCAGTGATGAACCGGGTTCGAGCCAGCAATCGGACGAAAATGTAATAGGATGCATTCAACATCGAGTTCCTTACCTGAAGAGCTAGAACTGTGGTTTTATTTTTATTTTGTGGGGATTGTTATATAAAAATGGCATAATATTATAAAAGTATTTTCATGAACATTTCCCTCAGACAAAATTAAACTGAAATAAATTATGAAAAATATTTTCAAATATCCTAGAAGAGGTGTAAATCCCTGAATAATATATCTTTTAAATTGATGCTTCTCTTTGAAAATTGTGTGGCATAATTTGTTTACATACTTGATAGTTATTGTCACATAACGTGTATTTTTCAAATCGATGCTTCTCTTTGAGAATGGTGTGGCGTAATATTTTTACATACTTGATAGGTATTGTCAGAGAACGTGATTTCATGATTCTAAAACCGTGTAATAGGCTATGTTCGTACGGTAAATAAATTACAGTGCTATTGTCAGCTTGTATTTATTAAACGACATTTTAATGATTTTTAGCCGGTCAAAACGATTATACCCAATTTTATTGCTCGGCAAGTTCAACTGAAGCTCTGAGTTAGGGCGATGCTGGCGCGAGCTGGCGGAGGAAGGAGAAGGGAGGGGTGATGGGCGGGAGGAGAGAGTGCTGTGTCCGTATCAGATAATGTCGGTTGTTTAAAATAACACACTTAAGATACGGTAGTTGTTGGAATGGCGTGATTTATTGTGTTACAGTAATTTATCATTGGAAATCACACAATAACATTTTAGTCAAAATTAACGCAAATATTGTTCATAAATATAATCCGGCAAAAAGGAAAATTATGATAACGTACGCCTAGCTCACATTTTTTAATCAGTCTCAGTGGTTTATAAATAAACAAATAAAGAAAGAAAGAAAGAAAGAAAGAAAGAAAGACAGTACAATTGACACCGCTGGGAAGGCATCCTCTCGTGCCCTTAACCCAGCGCCAGTGTGCACAATGTTGTCAAACCTGCAGCTACTAAAAGACAAAGCTGCCTGCAATAAAGCCACAAAGCCACGGTTTTAGAATCATGAAATCACGTTCTCTGACAATACCTATAAAGTATGTAAAAATATTACGCCACACCATTCTCAAAGAGAAGCATCGATTTGAAGTTCACCGTGCGGTAGCTGGCGACGGATTGACAATAATGAAACATTTGACAACGATGAATGAACTCTCTCCTGATTGGTTTCTGAGTGATAACGTAACTGTGAAAGTCACGCCTTTCGTGGCAGCAAATAGTAGTAGATCCTGTAGCAGTGTAGTACGATGACTAGAGGGGCAAGGGGAAGCCTAGTAGCTCGTATATTTTCACGGGCTTCAAAAGAACTTATCGCGCTGTAATGGGTGTTATTCCCTAAACCTGAAAAATATTACATGAAATAAATACAGTACATTCGCTTGGATTACTAGTTTTAATCGTCAAGCGATCATCATCAGATCTCTTCCACTCAGGCTTACAGTAGGAGATAAATAAACCGGCTGCGGTGGTCGAGAGCGCTGACGCGCTACCTCGTGCCTCACTGGCATCGGGAGAGCGTGGGTTCCAATCATACCTTGGCCGTCCTGAAGAGAAAATACAAGGCCATTGGCTGCATTAATAAAATTAACAAAATTATATAAATAAAGTCAACCTTGTTATCGATGTGGCATCGATGTGGTACGTTCTGAGTCACCCTTGTCACCTATGGAGCATCGAAATGGTACGTTCTGAGTCAACCTAGTCATCGATGTGGCATCGAAGTTGTACGTTCTGAGTCAACCTTATCAACTATCTAACATCGAAGTTGTACGTTCTGAGTCGACCTGGTCATCGATGTCATATCGAAGTGGTACGTTCTGAGTCAACCTTATCAACTATCTAACATCGAAGTGGTACGTTCTGAGTCGACCTGGTCATCGATGTGGTATTGAAGTGGTACGTTCTGAGTCAACCTTAACAACTATCTAACATCGAAGTTGTACGTTCTGAGTCGACCTGGTCATCGATGTGGTATCGAAGTGGTACGTTCGGAGTCAACCTTATCAACTATCTAACATCGAAGTTGTACGTTCTGAGTCGACCTGGTCATCGATGTGGTATCAAAGTGGTACGTTCGGAGTCAACCTTATCGACTATCTAACATCGAAGTTGTACGTTCTGAGTCGACCTGGTCATCGATGTGGTATCGAAGTGGTACGTTCTGAGTCAACCATATCAACTATCTAACATCGAAGTTGTACGTTCTGAGCCGACCTGGTCATCGATGTGGTATCGAAGTGGTACGTTCTGAGTCAACCTTATCAACTATCTAACATCGAAGTTGTACGTTCTGAGTCAACCTGGTCATCGATGTGGTATCGAAGTGGTACGTTCCGAGTCAACCTTATCAACTATCTAACATCGAAGTTGTACGTTCTGAGTCGACCTGGTAATTGATGTGGTATCGAAGTGGTACGTTCTGAGTCAACCATATCAACTATCTAACATCGAAGTTGTACGTTCTGAGCTGACCTGGTCATCGATGTGGTATCGAAATGGTACGTTCTGAGTCAACCTTATAAACTATCTAACATCGAAGTTGTACGTTCTGAGTGGACCTTGTCATCGATGTGGTATCGAAGTGGTACGTTCTGATTGTGAGTCAACCTTATCAACTATCTAACATCGAAGTTGTACGTTCTGAGTCGACCTGGTCATCGATGTGGTATCGAAGTGGTACGTTCTGAGTCAACCATATCAACTATCTAACATCGAAGTTGTACGTTCTGAGTCGACCTGGTCATCGATGTGGCATCGAAGTGGTACGTTCTGAGTCAACCTTATCAACTATCTAACATCGAAGTTGTACGTTCTGAGTCGACCTGGTCATCGATGTGGTATTGAAGTGGTACGTTCCGAGTCAACCTTATCAACTATCTAACATCGAAGTTGTACGTTCTGAGTCGACCTGGTCATCGATGTGGTATCGAAGTGGTACGTTCCGAGTCAACCTTATCAACTATCTAACATCCAAGTGGTACGTTCTGAGTCGACCTGGTCATCGATGTGGTATTAAAGTGGTACGTTCTGAGTCAACCTTATCAACTTTCTAACATCGAAGTTGTACGTTCTGAGTCGACCTGGTCATCGATGTGGTATCGAAGTGGTACGTTCTGCGTCAACCATATCAACTATCTAACATCGAAGTTGTACGTTCTGAGTCGACCTGGTCATCGATGTGGTATCGAAGTGGTACGGTCTGAGTCTACCTTATCAACTATCTAACATCGAAGTTGTACGTTCTGAGTGGACCTTGTCATCGATGTGGTATCGAAGTGGTATGTTCTGAGTCAACCTTATCACCTATCTAACATCGAAGTGGTACGTTCTGAGTCGTCCTTATCAACTATCTAGCATCGAAGTTGTACGTTCTGAGTCGACCTGGTCATCGATGTGGTATCGAAGTGGTACGTTCTGAGTCAACCTTATCACCTGTCTAACATCGAAGTGGTACGTTCTGTGTCAACCTTATCAACTATCTATCGAAGTTGTATGTTCTGAGTCGACCTGGTGATCGATGTGGTATCAAAGTGGTACGTTCTGAGTCAACCATATCAACTATCTAACATCGAAGTTGTACGTTCTGAGTCGACCTGGTCATCGATGTGGTATCGAAGTGGTACGTTCTGAGTCAACCTTATCACCTATCTAACATCGAAGTGGTACGTTCTGAGTCAACCTTATCAACTTTCTAACATCGAAGTTGTACGTTCTGAGTCGACCAGGTCATCGATGTGGTATCGAAGTGGTATGTTCTGAGTCAACCTTATCACCTATCTAACATCGAAGTGGTACGTTCTGAGTCGACCTTATCAACTATCTAGCATCGAAGTTGTACGTTCTGAGTCGACCTGGTCATCGATGTGGTATCGAAGTGGTACGTTCTGAGTCAACCTTATCACCTGTCTAACATCGAAGTGGTACGTTCTGTGTCAACCTTATCAACTATCTATCGAAGTTGTATGTTCTGAGTCGACCTGGTCATCGATGTGGTATCAAAGTGGTACGTTCTGAGTCAACCATATCAACTATCTAACATCGAAGTTGTACGTTCTGAGTCGACCTGGTCATCGATGTGGTATCGAAGTGGTACGTTCGGAGTCAACCTTATCAACTATCTAACATCGAAGTTGTACGTTCTGAGTCGACCTGGTCATCGATGTGGTATCAAAGTGGTACGTTCTGAGTCAACCTTATCAACTATCTAACATCGAAGTTGTACGTTCTGAGTCGACCTGGTCATCGATGTGGTATCGAAGTGGTACGTTCTGAGTCAACCATATCAACTATCTAACATCGAAGTTGTACGTTCTGAGCCGACCTGGTCATCGATGTGATATCGAAGTGGTACGTTCTGAGTCAACCTTATCAACTATCTAACATCGAAGTTGTACGTTCTGAGTCAACCTGGTCATCGATGTGGTATCGAAGTGGTACGTTCCGAGTCAACCTTATCAACTATCTAACATCGAAGTTGTACGTTCTGAGTCGACCTGGTAATCGATGTGGTATCGAAGTGGTACGTTCTGAGTCAACCATATCAACTATCTAACATCGAAGTTGTACGTTCTGAGCCGACCTGGTCATCGATGTGGTATCGAAGTGGTACGTTCTGAGTCAACCTTATAAACTATCTAACATCGAAGTTGTACGTTCTGAGTGGACCTTGTCATCGATGTGGTATCGAAGTGGTACGTTCTGATTGTGAGTCAACCTTATCAACTATCTAACATCGAAGTTGTACGTTCTGAGTCGACCTGGTCATCGATGTGGTATCGAAGTGGTACGTTCTGAGTCAACCATATCAACTATCTAACATCGAAGTTGTACGTTCTGAGTCGACCTGGTCATCGATGTGGCATCGAAGTGGTACGTTCTAAGTCAACCTTATCAACTATCTAACATCGAAGTTGTACGTTCTGAGTCGACCTGGTCATCGATGTGGTATTGAAGTGGTACGTTCTGAGTCAACCTTATCAACTATCTAACATCGAAGTTGTACGTTCTGAGTCGACCTGGTCATCGATGTGGTATCGAAGTGGTACGTTCCGAGTCAACCTTATCAACTATCTAACATCCAAGTGGTACGTTCTGAGTCGACTTGGTCATCGATGTGGTATTAAAGTGGTACGTTCTGAGTCAACCTTATCAACTTTCTAACATCGAAGTTGTACGTTCTGAGTCGACCTGGTCATCGATGTGGTATCGAAGTGGTACGTTCTGCGTCAACCATATCAACTATCTAACATCGAAGTTGTACGTTCTGAGTCGACCTGGTCATCGATGTGGTATCGAAGTGGTACGGTCTGAGTCTACCTTATCAACTATCTAACATCGAAGTTGTACGTTCTGAGTGGACCTTGTCATCGATGTGGTATCGAAGTGGTATGTTCTGAGTCAACCTTATCACCTATCTAACATCGAAGTGGTACGTTCTGAGTCGACCTTATCAACTATCTAGCATCGAAGTTGTACGTTCTGAGTCGACCTGGTCATCGATGTGGTATCGAAGTGGTACGTTCTGAGTCAACCTTATCACCTGTCTAACATCTAAGTGGTACGTTCTGTGTCAACCTTATCAACTATCTATCGAAGTTGTATGTTCTGAGTCGACCTGGTCATCGATGTGGTATCAAAGTGTTACGTTCTGAGTCAACCTTATCACCTATCTAACATCGAAGTGGTACGTTCTGAGTCAACCTTATCAACTTTCTAACATCGAAGTTGTACGTTCTGAGTCGACCTGGTCATCGATGTGGTATCGAAGTGGTATGTTCTGAGTCAACCTTATCACCTATCTAACATCGAAGTGGTACGTTCTGAGTCTACCTTATCAACTATCTAGCATCGAAGTTGTACGTTCTGAGTCGACCTGGTCATCGATGTGGTATCGAAGTGGTACGTTCTGAGTCAACCTTATCACCTGTCTAACATCGAAGTGGTACGTTCTGTGTCAACCTTATCAACTATCTATCGAAGTTGTATGTTCTGAGTCGACCTGGTCATCGATGTGGTATCAAAGTGGTACGTTCTGAGTCAACCTTATCACCTATCTAACATCGAAGTGGTACGTTCTGAGTCAACCTTATCAACTTTCTAACATCGAAGTTGTACGTTCTGAGTCGACCTGGTCATCGATGTGGTATCGAAGTGGTACGTTCTCAGTCAACCATATCAACTATCTAACATCGAAGTTGTACGTTCTGAGTCGACCTGGTCATCGATGTGGTATCGAAGTGGTACGTTCTGAGTCAACCTTATCACCTATCTAACATGGAAGTTGTACGTTCTGAGTGGACCTTGCCATCGATGGTACACCTCACCAAGACACTTGGCTAGTACATACTGGGAAGGCCACTGCAAGGCTCAAATGATACCCCGAGCATTGCCAATGTACTATGAGAGACAAGCTCCCTTGTCCAAAATTAGCCTCACCTAGGCAATCCAATGACGAATTACTGTTTACAGAAGGATTTATTTATTTATTTATTTATTTAGTTATTTATTTATTTATTGCCTCCAACAGAATAAAATTTCATTTACTGGAGACTGACCAATGTTATATAGATTTTTCATAATCACATGTTAAAGAAAAAAAAAGAAAAACACAAACGATAATAATACAGTTTAGATTGTACAATATTCAAGTTTAACTATTCTTTACACAAATATATGCTGAATGCCAACTTGAAAAAGTGAAAATAAACTGTAATTAAATTAAGAATATTAGTAATATTAGTAATGGGTGAAATCAACAACCATAATAGTACATTATGCAACGAGCCTATAATGGCTATAATTAAGACTCGAGTATTTTTTATAAAACGAGCGTATGCGAGTTTTATAATTTCCATACGAGTGTCTTAATTACCATTATAGGCGAGTTGCATACGACTGTTTATGTTCGACGATAATTATAACTTTATTATATGTTTTAACATAAATATCCATAAATATCTGTTGAGAGTCAGCTACTGGAATTTTGTGATCGCAGAGCGAGCGTTGGGTGTTATATCTCTGCCTTTCAAGAGCTTTGAACGACCGACGCATGCGCTCTGTGTGTTTGCAATGCCATATGCAAACCATATGTTTACATCTGCCGTCCCTCAGTAATATTGTCACCGGTGTCAGTTGAAGACAATGCGCTGTGTAGAAATTAGCGTTGGTGATTTTAAGGTACAGTGCTATTTCTTGTCTCATATTCGCCAGTTTATTTACGCGAACATATGGACGGTGGGTATTCCATGTCGGTAATTTATTATAGTTCGATGTTGTGTTTATGTCCGACATGTTGGATTTTGAGCGCATGCTCGAAGTTATCGTTACCTAATTGGTCAATGAACGAGCTCTGATTGGCTGGAGAAACTGTATCATAATGGAAAACAGTGTTATAATGACCATCATTATGATACAGTTATCTGACACATAATAGTGAGGGTCGAACAGAAAATGTATTAATACATTATTACATAGTGATTATCACTTAATCAGTATTATGTAATATTATTATTATTACATTACTTATGAAATATCACATAGTATTATCACATACACATGTTAAAGGAAGGAAAAGAAAACAACACAAACAATAGTAATACAGTTCGCATTGTACAATACTCAAGTTTAAATATTCTTAACACAAATATATGCTGAATGTCAACTTGATAAAGTGAAAGTAAACTGTAATTAAATTAAGAAAATTAGTAATATTAGTAATGGGTGAAAACAACAAGTATTAAATATATTAAAACTTAGTGATGCATAGATTTTGATACTTTATCAGACATTATCCCAGATGTATTTGTATTACTCATTTATGTAAGTACTGACTTAGTATTTTTTTAACTGTTGCAAAGATAAAGTGAAATCAAACATTTCGAAATGCACACTGATGAGATTAGCTGTCCGGCACATTGTATGAAGTGGCGAGTTTTGTTGAGAGCACGTTCTTGGTTAGGGGGCGACTAGAAATGCACGTTGTCTGAGATTCATTCTCCGGGTATTAAAACTGATGTAATTTAGAAATTCGGCATTATCAATAATATTATTTATAAGCTTATAAAGAAATATCTGTTGGGATATTTCTCTTCTATTCGACATGCTATTGAAATTAAACTCATGAAGCATTTCAGTGTAAGAGATTCCATCCGATATTGCAAACGTTCCATGTTTTCTATAATAGAGATACCTAATGAACTGCTTCTGAATTTTTTCAATATGATTCTTATAAATAATATAACTAGGAAGCCAGACAGAAGAAGCATATTCAAGGTTGCTTCTAACAAATAATTGATACAGCACTGACAGTGATGTTATATTTCGGAAGTCTCTAGCATTTCTAAACAGGAAACCTAGGTTTCTATACGATTGTAGTACTATTCTAACATGTTGCCTAAATGAGAGATCGTAAGAAAATGTTACTCCTAAATCGTTATATTCATATACTCTTTCAATGACATCATTGTTAATAATATAGGGCTGTATCGGATTGTCAAATTTCCGGGACATTATCATGTAACAGCAATTCTTAATGTTAAAGTTTAGTCCATTCTCTATGCTCCAAACATAAGCTCTATTCAAATCATTTTGTAAATCTGATATATCACCCACGTTATTAATTGCTTTATACAGTTTAACATCGTATGCATAAAGCACGCACTCTGAGTGTCGTACAACTTGCGGTAAGTCATTAATATACAAAGGAAAGTATAATGGTCCTAGGTTTGACCCTTGTGGCACTTCTGAGTTCACGACATAAGAGTATGATTTGGTATGACGATACATTATAAATTGCTTTCTACCTATAAGGTAAGATGATGTCAATTTTAACAGCTGTGGGGAAAGTCCATACCGTGACAGTTTCCATAAGAGAATGTCGTGATCAATTTCATCAAATGCTTTTGAGAAATCTGTATAAATTGTGTCTACTCTTTTAGAATTATCTAGTTCATTGGAAATATACTGTACAAAGTTCATGAGATTTGTTGTTGTTGACCTTCGAGGGTAAAAACCGTGTTGCTTTTCACTTATATAATTTAAACGTGGGAAAAAATGCGACTATAGAGTATTTGCTCATAGATTTTACCTGCGGTACATATTAGAGAAATAGGTCTATAATTTTCAAACAGAGCTATGTTGCCAGATTTAAAGATAGGACACACTTTACTAATCTTCCATAGGCTTGGGAATATTTGACTCCTTAATATTAAGTTATAAATGAAACATAATGGAATTTTCAGTACATCTGAACAGCCTTTTAATAAGTAAGCTGGGATGTCATCTGGTCCACTAGATCTCTTCGATTTAAGTTTCGTAGAGGCATTATTATATTCTTCCTCGTCTATTTCTTTTATAAATAAACTAATGGAGTCAACAGGGACGCCATAAGATGAGATATTATCAGAATAAACAGACTGAAAATAATTCGCAAATTCATCAGCTATTTTCTTGGGATCGTTTAAGATCTTGTTGTTGTGGGAATCATGACTTGCGATGTACTCTGATTTGTTTTTCGTCTTTGTTTTACAAAGCTCCAAAATGACTGTGGATTTACATTGATGTTTTGTTGTGCAGAATTAATATAATCTTGATACGCCTTACTAATCATGCTTTTTGTTACTCTCCGTAATTCTTTGTATAACCTGCAACTTTGCTCCGAAAACATCTTTCTTTTGCTATGACGTTTTTTGATATTAAATGTCTATTATTTCTTTTGTAAACCAGCACGGATATTTACTTTTATATCGAGATATGTTTCTAGGTAACGTAGTATCAAGAACATGATTTAAAATTTCATAAAATGCATCAACAGCGTTGTCAACATCACTACTGCTAGTCACTAATTCCAATTACAATGTATGTATATAACTTTTAGAAATGGGCTTTTTTGAAATTATACATCAGATTTTCTTCATATTTGACTTTCTTAGGCCTACCTTCAAATGTTAGATTAATAACCAACGAAGGATGGTAGGAATCTTCGTATACCAGTGGATTCACTTCCTTCTCCACTGTCAAACTTGTAACGCTGGTAGTGAAAACAAATCAATAACCACGCCTCTGATACAAATGTTACAGGCGCTCATTCCCCCCTTTCCCTTCTGATAACCCCAGATGTGATAATAATAATAATATCAGCATATCAAAATAATTAATCAACATGATATTACCATACCCAAAAAATTAATAATTTATAATACACCCAAAAGGCCCAATTTAATTACTCGCTAGGTCAGCTGAGTTCACAGCAAAAAAAACCTAGGAGCGAATGTTCCGATTTGCTTGGTATTCAAGAACACCCTGATTTAATTTAGGGAAGGAGATCGGGCGGAACAAAACTAATGTCAAGACCAGCTTGTTGAGAGGAAAGCCTGGTGCGTACCTCAGTAGGCCGTATTAAAATGACCCTGCCAAAAGATGAAGGAAAGGAACAGAAACAAGGTATAATCTTCCTACCGACTGCACGCATTTAAATGAGATAATCAAGTCCCAATAAACAATATATTATAAAATCAGAATGATGTTACATTACTATAGATCCCCTCACCTTTTACAGCACTAACAAATCTGAACAATATAGTGATTAAACCTATACACTTCTTAGTCTAACATATAAATACGAACACGATGATTCCCAGAAATTAATAGCCAACAAGGACTAAATAATTTGTCATTAGCCCGCATGGCAATTTACGCAATTACATTTGAGGTTAAAACATGAATTTAAAAATGGATCCGGAAGAAGAAGAAAAAGGAAAACAACATGAGAAAGGCAATGCCTTCTCAAAATACAATGCTGCATCAAACAACCGAAACGCCCCTTAATGGAACGGAAAGGTCTGACAACCTCCACAGTCCAGCACTGACTGTCCTGTCAAGTCTGTCTGACCAAGAATTAAATCCACGAGGATCCCATCCAGCTAACGGGAAATAGGGCAATAATAACCCACACTGCGGTAACTACATATAAAGGTATCACCAAATTATACTAGACCCTCCAAAAGATTAAATATTTAAGTGCTAAAATAAAATGTCAGTCTTTATCTAATTAAGTTGACGGTCCACCGACACATGGCCTTAAAATAACACTACCAAATGACACAGTTTAATGTTCCATCGAACGGTTGCCCCTTCTAACAAATTGAGTTCATACCACCTGGTGTATTTCAGCCCTCCGGAGAAACTACACTCCCAGTTTCCCCGGAGGCGATCGTTTTAGAGTCCTTCCGTCAGCAAGGTTCCTCTCGCACTGTCTTTCGAGTCACAGATCGCACCCCTTTGTATTCCAGAGTCCCCCACCACCCTACTCCAGTCATACCACCTGCGACTAGTGGCACAATCGGCCAACACAAGGGCAGAGCCCAAGGCCAGAGTCCAAGGTTTCGAGTTGGTACTATTGAATATCACCCCACACAGGTACTGCGTAGAAACCTTCCAGGAGTTGAGGCGTCACACAATGTTCTTGCAAGGGTGTTCTTAGAACAAGGCTTGGCGAATGTAGCTGACAAGAAATGTTCGCTTTTCCAATGTTCACAGACACAAAGCTTGATTTATCTCCCTCTACAAGTGTCTATCAGGGATAATACTTTAAGTGACAGTTCGCACAAAGGGGTCAAATCCTGGCAGAAAGGGCTTGGCGAACCATTTCACTAACAGTCAGGCGCCAGTTTGGCGAAAGGAATTCTCAGAAGAGGCCTGGTGTATGCTCTATGATAATCCGGTCAGACCTGGTGCTCTTACTGCGTCTCGAAGATAAAGATGAACATGTACTGATTTGCAAAATCGGTACATCCTCCTCCTCCCAAGGAAGACGATGGGGAGATGATGAACAGGGTGATGGTGTCCAGCTGGTCTCTTGGCAGCTGAAGAGGCTACTCCAATCTCCGCCAGCAGACCTTGAAGTAGATCTCCTCGGGTAGAATGATGCTATGGGACCTAGATGGTACCTCCAAACTGGGCCCCAGATTGGTAGTACACGTCCCACATAGTGACCACTGAAACACACATCAGAACAGCAGCGTATGGTCCAAATACAGTTCCCTTAGAGGGAACAATCGTTCCAGGCCAGTCAACCAGCCCAAACAGCTGAAGTTATCCCAGGAAGGATAAAAAAAACATCACACGAAGCATTAGTGTGCCATCGAAGTTCACTTAAGAGTCTTTCAAGTCACACAAGGGATGCTTGAGGCCACGAACAAGGTTCTGTGCCAAGACAGGGGTTCCAGGGCATAATGAAAATCCGCTGAAGTATTAAAATCACACGAAAGGGGCAACCAACTATACGATATGACTGACGTTAACAAGCTTAATTGAAAGTTCACTACAATACTTAGCAAGAATAACCAAATCAACTTATATCAAATCAATTTTTGACTAAAACATCCAGAAACCATAATATTTACAAAATTTCAGATATTTTCCCACCGAAATTCCCTGAAATTTTATGGGCAACACCATCAAAATAGAAATAATGCAAGGGGGACTCACTGGTACCCTTCCAAAACAGTTAAACATACTCAAAAGTGAATTTACATTTAGCAAATCCGAATGACCATTTTCCTGCGACTTCACGAAATCAGAACTGCACGTAACTATTCCCAAAATTCACAATAACAATTACTTTAACATGCCGCACGGGGCATTCCATCAAAACTACATTTATTATACCGCCCGTGGTATTGCTCAATTTAAATACATTACAAATCACCTACCGCACCGAAGGCATCACACACAGCTTGTTTTGATATGCACACAAATACAAATTACATGTCTTGCTCAATTTCACATGCCCCTGAACCACACTGCCTTCAGTGGCCTCCAAGGACAGGAGGAACAGAGACCACAACATCCTACCCCACAAGCATACTAGCAGCAAGACAAACAAAATAAGGAAAAAACCACGTCACCCACATAATTCACACACATTCACACTCCCGGCACCTGGGCTGAGAACTGAACCCAAGGCCAAGGACTCATACAAAGCGGAGGACTGGCTCTGCGGAACGATTCACACCAAAATATAAGATCCTCAGATCCATCGGACTGTCACCCCGATATTTCTCCCACTCCATAACTGCCTACGGGCACTGTTCCCGGCGACAACACAAAACATAAATAACCCTAAATTCCATAGGACAACTTGCGAACCAGGAAAACAGCACGGAGACTGCAGTTCACAACCTGACGTGAATTATTAAAACAGTATGCACTGTCATTCACACACTACACAAATAAAAATCGCCCTGTCCTTCACACGACAGGTCCTCTCCCTTATGACACCGGGAGGAACATCATCCACACACTACACAAATAAAATCGCCCTGTCCTTCACTCGACAGTCCTCTCCCTTATGACACCGGGAGGAACATCTACTCTTGCGCCACCAAACCCTGGCCATCACGACGTAAATCAGCTCGGTACCTGAGCTCCCCCTCTGGATCAACACACGACCCCACAGAGGGTAATTAACATCTTCCCCCACAAAGGCATGGCCGCCTCAGAAGATGACAGTACAACACATTACCAAAACATAAATACACATTCGACACAAGGTAGGGCACCCACCAAGCGTCACACACACCCTAGTGCACGTGGTTCACCTTCCAATCACACAACACAGACAATCACAACCTCGAAAATTTCTCTAAGTGGCGTTACCACAGACTACAGACGTCTCTAACTAACAACGTGTGTCACCTACCATTAATATTCACCATCCAAATACCGGGTGACACTCTATGACCACACTCAAATCGAACCCATGATGCTTCAACGCACCACTGTCATCAAAACGTTCTTAAAACATTAACTCCACGAAGCTACTTAAAATCTCAAAATTCACAACCTCCTCGACTAACAACACGTGTCTGTATCTCGCCAAATTCTAACGCCAATAAAATTCCTCCCAGAATATCAACACTAAATTATTCAGAATTACAAATCACAGCAGTGACAGATGTTACATCTCAAAAGGCACAAAGCAATTAAAATCTTCAAAATAAGTCCATAAATCCAGCTCTCACCAAACCACATTGGAACCTCGCACTAAAAAAACTGCCAAACTACCAACACTCTATTACTCAGAGAATTTAAATTATTTTACCACCAAAGATGATTACTCCAGTAACTAACCAGGACACTAACTGTCACTAAGGCTCACAATCGATCAGAACATCCGGTGGCAACAGCCGAACTCACACACACCCAAGATGACGGGGCTACACGAAATTTTAACGAACCCAGAACCTTTCAGAGTTGAAACTACAACAGAAACGCTAGCGGTCTAACAGATCAAGGCTGCAAGTTATAAATAACTAACCAACTAATGCACTGGAGCACCCTCAAGCGAAAAACTCCAGAATCAAAATATCAAATATGCATGAACGCCTACAACAGCTGATTGTGAAGTGAACACACCCAAGCTAACGGGAGTCTACATGAAATCTCACGAACCTACAACCCTTCAGAAATGTGACCACAATAGAATAACCTAGCCGCAAGAACTGCAAGTTATGAATAACTAACGAACCAGCCTATTTCAATGCCATCGCAAACGAAACACTGCAACCTCAAAAAATCCCAAAATCAGACTAGTGAACACAGCAGCTGACATATAACGACAGCTCAGCATGCCACCGCAGGATATCTCCCTAAAGGAAAAGTTTCACCAACCGAACTACCAATTTTTTTTTATATATACCAAAAATCAACAAGTATTCCCAGAGTTAGCAACTTCATCACTGGAACTCGAACACAGGACTCCAGTTCCTAACATTCATCCATCATCCATCACACATCCTTCTCAAACATCTCATTATAAGATTTAACCACCCACGACAATAACCCGTTACTTTCAATTATGCAAATTAGCAGTCGCACAGATATCATGAACACAAAATACCCTATGGTATAGAAACACTTACCGACAGATCAGCAATTGTGGCTCGACTCTCCATACAAACTGGACGAGTGGCCTCTAAATACCCCCAAAAAAATTCGCCTTTCACCGAGATAACGAAGTCCCATACCTACAGTCACTCGACTCGGGCAAATACTATATACACCCTGCCCGGGCCCAATCAAGATGGTACTCACACCCCAAATTAAATGGACTCCTGACAGTAGATCCCCATACGAAGCACATCTGCATAATAGGTTCAGTGCAAAATGCAACTAATACAACTAATATAAAATTAATATTAATCCATCTTACGTTAATGACAATTAGGCCTTAATTTACTCCCACCCAATTCAAATTCCAAACTTGCATCAATTCATCCACACATGACTAATTCATTCAATCAACAGGCTCAAAAAACTTGAAGGACTACAGAAGAAAATAAATACAATTTTGACCACCAAAGAACACCAGTTCGATTCCTGGTCAGGGCAACAATAAAAATCGCATCACACACACTCTTTCATCCTGAACACAATCAACCACAGAAATACGTTCATACCTCCACCAGACATACGTGCTCCCTTCCCTGACCAATTCTAAATTCCCCATTTACACCAGTATGTTAGTATTCGGATCGTCAAGACACTATAACGCCAACGGAGTACACGTGAGGACCTGATAAAGCAACCCAAAGTTGTAGCCCTGAAATCACAGTTCCCCTTACAACGTAAAAGTACGTCCTAAAACGGAAGACACGAATCGGGGGAAAATATTTATTTACACCCTAAATGAGATGTGACCTGGAGGTGAATGCCTTCCAGAAAATCCCACTTAGTAAGTCACTCAACGAAACACACACTAACATACTGAATATTAAAACCATTTAATACTTGACCAATTTAGATGACAACCTACCTTAAAATCCCATGTCACAACAAGACAATTTACTCTCCCCCCAATTACTAAGCAAACTTAAACATCAATCAATCATACATAAACACTCACCTGATTCATTTATACTGAATTAGCACACACGCAATTCGACACTTAACATCATTCAAAACACAATTACCGAACGTACATATAGACAGCAATTCGACCATTCCCCAGAATTAATTTAACGCAGAATAAGTTGACAACACCAAATTTTAATACTCTCACGGTCTAATTTAATTTGACAGAACTACCAACAGCGAAATAATTAACCCCCAGCTAAAGAAATGACAACAAAACTTGAAATGTTTGGCCTAATGAACAGCCGACCACTACCAATTATACCTCACACGTATTATGCACAGCGAATCGCAGAACTTCAGATATCCAGCCTTACGTCACTAACAATTATTAAGAATAATTACAGATTTACCCCCAGGAACCTGCTGATGATAAATCCACACCCGCAATTCACATTTTTACTGACATCAGTTGCATAAAATAATAACTTGTCACAGTCGCCGCCATGATAGTTCAAAATCACTACGTGATTCAACAGGCGTGCACTAAACGCACCTCAAAACAGACACTAAGTTATTCTTACTGGAAATACAAGCATATCAATTTCAGCCTATTTTCAAGAGAATTTAAAACGTCAATAATTTAAACCTTACCAAAACTACTTCCAATCAGACAAACATTTTATTATTTTCAAACACGTGACACAATTTGTTAAAACAACACTTCCCGAGGTGTACATTTAGCACAGGCGCAGTAAAATTGAGCTGGACTATTTCCTACAAGAAACAGAATGAATTTACAACCACCCCAAAACCATACAAACAGCATATCAAAACTCACCACGTGTGAAATTCATTCGGCCGGTCGATCCATCAATCTGGCAACGCAGCTCAGCCATTTATTATTCCAGCAATCCTGACTTCCGTTCAGCGCACGTGACTGCCACTTACAGTTTTCAGCTATCTTCTCGTCTAACAGCTGACGATATGATTGCTCATTTGGTCCTCGATGTACACAGCAAGTTATTTTACATGAAATCAAATCACAGCATGTATTAGGTTCTGCTCTAATAACTAGCCTACCTATTGGAAAGAAGAAACATTAGTAAGGAGGACCCAATCTACATTAATTAAGTTACTGAATTTAATTTTAATTAATTACTGCAATCAGTCAATAGGAAAGATTATTTGCTAATGGCAAGATCACAGAACAAACCATGCTCTCTGCTACCACTGTAACGCTGGTAGTGAAAACAAATCAATAACCACGCCTCTGATACAAATGTTACAGGCGCTCATTCCCCCCTTTCCCTTCTGATAACCCAAGATGTGATAATAATAATAATATCAGCATATCAAAATAATTAATCAACATGATATTACCATACCCAAAAAATTAATAATTTATAATACACCCAAAAGGCCCAATTTAATTACTCGCTAGGTCAGCTGAGTTCACAGCAAAAAAAACTAGGAGCGAATGTTCCGATTTGCTTGGTATTCAAGAACACCCTGATTTAATTTAGGGAAGGAGATCGGGAGGAACGAAACTAATGTCAAGACCAGCTTGTTGAGAGGAAAGCCTGGTGCGTACCTCAGTAGGCCGTATTAAAATGACCCTGCCAAAAGATGAAGGAAAGGAACAGAAACAATGTATAATCTTCCTACCGACTGCACGCATTTAAATGAGATAATCAAGTCCCAATAAACAATATATTATAAAATCAGAATGATGTTACATTACTATAGATCCCCTCACCTTTTACAGCACTAACAAATCTGAACAATATAGTGATTAAACCTATACACTTCTTAGTCTAACATATAAATACGAACACGATGATTCCCAGAAATTAATAGCCAACAAGGACTAAATAATTTGTCATTAGCCCGCATGGCAATTTACGCAATTACATTTGAGGTTAAAACATGAATTTAAAAATGGATCCGGAAGAAGAAGAAAAAGGAAAACAACATGAGAAAAGCAATGCCTTCTCAAAAAACAATGCTGCATCAAACAACCGAAACGCCCCTTAATGGAACGGAAAGGTCTGACAACCTCCACAGTCCAGCACTGACTGTCCTGTCAAGCCTGTCTGACCAAGAATTAAATCCACGAGGATCCCATCCAGCTAACGGGAAATAGGGCAATAATAACCCACACTGCGGTAACTACATATAAAGGTATCACCAAATTATACTAGACCCTCCAAAAGATTAAATATTTACGTGCTAAAATAAAATGTCAGTCTTTATCTAATTAAGTTGACGGTCCACCGACACATGGCCTTAAAATAACACTACCAAATGACACAGTTTAATGTTCCATCGAACGGTTGCCCCTTCTAACAAATTGAGTTCATACCACCTGGTGTATTTCAGCCCTCCGGAGAAACTGCACTCCCAGTTTCCCCAGAGGCGATCGTTTTAGAGTCCTTCCGTCAGCAAGGTTCCTCTCGCACTGTCTTTCGAGTCACAGATCGCACCCCTTTGTATTCCAGAGTCCCCCACCACCCTACTCCAGTCATACCACCTGCGACAAGTGGCACAATCGGCCAACACAAGGGCAGAGCCCAAGGCCAGAGTCCAAGGTTTCGAGTTGGTACTATTGAATATCACCCCACACAGGTACTGCGTAGAAACCTTCCAGGAGTTGAGGCGTCACACAATGTTCTTGCAAGGGTGTTCTTAGAACAAGGCTTGGCGAATGTAGCTGACAAGAAATGTTCGCTTTTCCAATGTTCACAGACACAAAGCATGATTTATCTCACTCTACAAGTGTCTATCAGGGATAATACATTAAGTGACAGTTCGCACAAAGGGGTCAAATCCTGGCAGAAAGGGCTTGACGAACCATTTCACTGACAGTCAGGCGCCAGTTTGGCGAAAGGAATTCTCAGAAGAGGCCTGGTGTATGCTCTATGATAATCCGGTCAGACCTGGAGCTCTTACTGCGTCTCGAAGATAAAGATGAACATGTACTGATTTGCAAAATCGGTACAAAACCATTCGATATATTCGATAAAAAAAAAAGATCTAAGGTCCTATCATTTATGTTCTTGACGTTATTAAAAGACTGTAAGTGATACAAAGCTATAAAACCTAATAAAGCTCTGTAGCATGGACCAAAGGTAACAAGATTATCATTTACACCTGTAAAATGTGAGAGGTTAAAATCCCCAATTAATAAGATATTACTATTTAGGAATTTTGGATTGGTCTCTATTGAATTAAAAAATGATAGATACCAGTCTATACTTGATCTTGGCGGGAAATACTCAGTAAATAGGTAGTAAGTTTTAGAATCTGCCACAATTTTAACACAAAGTTGTTCAAAAGCTGTTTGACATAGACTTACGCTGCAGGACGTGAGGGCGCTTTTCATCGCAATTAGCACACCCCCACCACATTTACCAACTCTGTCACACCTGTACACACAGTAGGTACTGGTAAACAGTTCAGAATTGTAAACACCATCAGAAAGCCATGTCTCTGTTAGGATAATTACATCATAGTGATCCATGAGTACGTTAATATACAGCTCCTTAATTTTAGTATTTAACCCTCGTACATTTTGATAATAAATAGTTAGCTCACAGTTCTTCTGCATTCCGATTATAATAAAGAATCTACATCTTCTATGGTTTAAGGGTGTGTACAAACCGATCATTTACCTTCTTTTTGAGCCTATCAGTACCCGTTTTGTCTACCCAATCGTACGCATAACCTCTTTCCTGCTTCAGCTTCCTCGCTTTGGAGAAGATCGTACGACGATATGGTGTGATGCTCTGGTTGATTGCAGCGGCCTTCACAGTATGTACTAGTCAAGCATCTTGGTGAGGTGCATCATTCCAACTGACGAGCCGAATGGTACACCATGATGGAACACTGGCAAATGAATGTAGTTAACCAGATCAATTGTTCGAATTTATTTGAAGTTTGATAATGTGTTATCACGCTCATTCAGTGAAATACATTTTCTGTATCCTTCCGGCAACAGTTATCCATTATTATACTCATGATGTCATTGAGCAAATAATTTTCTTACTAAATGAATTAATGGAGTGTGATTTGTTTACTATACAACTAAAAGCCCAAAACAACTTTATGTTTGACGATGTCGAAATGTAAATATTATATGTCAGAAAACTGTGTCATAATGAGGGACCTTATACACTATTTCTCATTATGAAACAGTTTCTCCCACCAATCAGACCTCAAGAAGCAGTTGTGTGCCCATTTAGGTAAGGATAGCATCGTACCTGCGCTTAGTTCCATGGCCTCCTAATTTAAATTTCACAGCGTGACTAGTGTCATAGTGGAGTAATCGAGGAGGCCATGGTCAAATACAATGTATTCTCTGCGTCCCATGCGCTCTGTTCAGTGCATAAATCTGGCGAAATCTCGACAGATATTTATGAATATATATGTTCGAACATAAAATAGTTATAATTATCGTCGAATATAAACAGTCGTATGCAACTCGTATGGAAATTATAAAACTCGCTACGCTCGTTTTATAAACATACTCGTGTCTTAATTATTGCCATTATAGGATAGTTGCATAATGTACTATTAGATAACTATTTTTTTTGTTTTTTTAAATGTACGCCTCTATTAGCATTCTTGGCTACCACCTCGGCTGCCCTGGATTGAAGTACGGAATTTCTACCGTTTGCATGCAAGTAACACTTTTGGTTCCAATATCGAAGACTTGTACCAGGTCAGTGTGCTACAATAGTTTACTCTTTTATCAGCTGAAGTAGTTCAGGCTATCAACAATTAAGAAATACTTATGTTATAGACTATAAAGAAAAGAAGCAGTCGATATGAGAACATTGAAAATGTTAAATTTTGCAAATAATATAGTCAACTTCAATAATCGTATATTCTTTAAACTTACGGTATGTGAACAATTTTATATCTTTTGCACTCATGATGTGATTAAGATATTTATTTAAGTATTTGTTTACTACACTATACCACTATAATCCCAATTCCATTTCAGTTAACCGGTTTACACCTGTTTAAGTATACTCGGCTAGATATTGTGTAAACTACTGTAGGTCTATATTGTAGAAAGAAGCACTTCACTATGGAAGGCCAATTGTGTCTGGTTATAGTTGTACGGAAAACAAATATTTTTCAGCATATTTGTTGAATAGGGTTTGGAGATGTGACTGCAGGCGGGATTCGAACTGCTCTCCCGGCAGATGTATTTAACCACCTACACCAATGCGACCTCGTTCCGAACGCGGCAAATTTTACCGTCTTAAATGGAAATGCACTGTTGTGGCTGCTCCAAGGCGAGCTCTTTCCTGAAGCTATTTCAACATTTCAAACAACATTGAAGATTTTGAACAAGTACAGGGTTTTTCATATAAAGTAAGAACGGCAAGAGACAGTTATGTTATCCGCTGCTACGGTGGCCTTGGCCGAGCTTGTGGCGTGCCGTGGCCTCCTGCTTTAAGCGTGTGTACAATCCTATACGAAATGTTACGTTATCAAAGATGCTGGAAGTGTCGTTCTTCCTGGGTTATACAGGCATTGTATCTGGTAACCACATTCTGGCTGATGCGAGCAAGTTCTGCCACTGTAATCTTTCCTTTCAGTTCCTCCAATGTTTGAGGATTTGTTGAAATTTGTTAAAATAAGTTTTACATACAAAAAAATACGATGTTGCAATGATAACTGTCTCACCATGTTAGCAGCTGAGGTTCATACTGGCGACTGAACACCTGCACGCTTATTGCAAAGTCAAGTATGTACTATGCGCGCGCTTTCAATACTACAGCAGGGGGCCGTGACTCGCCACAAGCTCGGCCAAGGCCACTGCAGCAGCGGATAAAAAAAACTGCTGCTTACCGTTCTTATTTTATATGAAAGACCCTGTATAGGGCAAGATACAGATTCATTGAAGAAATAAAGAATATTATCAACAGGCAGCATTTGAGTATGATCATAAAGCAGCTGCTCAAGAGGTTCAAATTGCATTATTGTATTATTGTATACTGTATTTCTACACCTTATTATTCCAGTATCTACGGTATTCCTGTTAAGCCACTACGACCCATAGTATTGTGACTTATTGCGTATTTAAATTTCGTAAAATCTTCTTATTAATTTCAATTTTGATGCACAATAAGAAAGTGGTTGGTTGGTTCTTAAGTTTAAGGGCTGCGAAACCGCGGTCAGTTAGCCCCGTGTACTTTGGGTGTGAGTAGAATCTGTCTGATAACCGGTGTTAATTGAGATGACTGTAATAGTGTGTGTTATCTGTTTTTTTTATTTTTTATTTAAGTACTGCAACTTAGAATTTTTCAAATATTTCCTACTTTTGCCGCCAAGCGCTACCGTCAACGACTACTAGGCCAAGTTCATAACTCAGCTACTAGACGCCACCGCAGTCGGCTCTTGGCAACAAACATAGAAACCTAAGAGCGTTGTTTACATTCTTAACCTATCCAATTTAGCTTCACACAGGTGCAATTAGTGGAAGGTTCTTTAACATGCCATAAATCTATGACATGGGACCGCCGGCTTTACTTCCCCTCCGAAGGAAGGCATACTGAGGGATTTTAACGCTCTTAAAAAATCCGACGGCTTCGGCCGGGTTTGAACCCGCTATCTTGGGCATAGAAGCTCAGCATGCTACCGACTACGCCACCGAAGCCGCTAATACAATAAGAAAGAATAAGTATTTCCGGCTAGTGATTAATTACTTACACAGGTGGTCAAATGATTATGTTAAGGCTAACTAGACTTCAGAGTTTAAATTATACGCCAATCAGTACTTGAAATTTTAGTTCTTGATTGACTAAATCAATTATAGTACATTATGCAACAAGCCTATAATGGCAATAATTAAGACACGAGTATGTTTATAAAACGAGCGAAACGAGTTTTATAATTTCCATACGAGTGTCTTAATTACCATTGGGATATAGGCAAGTTGCCTACGACTGTTTATGTTCGACGATAATTATATTTATTTTACTTTCGAACAAAAATGTTCGATAAAATCTGTCGAGATTTCGCCAGTTGTATGTACTGAACAGAGCGCATGGGACGCAGAGAATACCACAGCCTCCTCGAATACCCCACTGTGACACTACTGTTAGCCACGCACTGAAATTTAAAATAGAAGGCCATGGAACTGAGCACAGGTGCGATGCTATCCTTACCTAATTGGTCACACAACTGTTTCTTGACCTCCGATTGGTGGGAGAAACTGTATCATAATGAAAACTTGTACTATAATGAGCCTCATTATAGTACAGTTTTCTGACATATAATATTTACATTTTGCAAGGGTCGAACATAATAGTACATTATGCAACGAGCCTATAATGGCTATAATTAAGACACGAGTATTTTTTATAAAACGAGCGTATGCGAGTTTTATAATTTCCATACGAGTGTCTTAATTACCATTATAGGCGAGTTGCATACGACTGTTTATGTTCGACGATAAGTATAACTTTATTATATGTTTTAACATAAATATTCATAAATATCTGTTGAGAGTCAGCTACAGAATTTTGTGATCGCAGAGCGAGCGTTGGGTGTTATATCTTTGTCTTTCAAGAGCTTTGAACGACCGACGCATGCGCTCTGCGGGCTTGCAATGCCATATGCAGCCATATGTTTACATCAGCCGTCCCTCAGTAATATTGTCACCGCAGTCATTTGAAGACAATGCGCTGTGTAGAAATTAGTGTTGGTGATTTTAAGGTACAGTGCTATTTCTTGTCTCATATTCACCAGTTTATTTACGCGAACATATGGACGGTGGGTATTCCATGTCGGTAATTTATTATAGTTCGATGTTGTGTTTATGTCCGACATGTTGGATTTTGAGCGCATGCGCGAAGTT
This sequence comes from Meconema thalassinum, assembly GCA_946902985.2. Taxonomy (NCBI): domain Eukaryota; kingdom Metazoa; phylum Arthropoda; class Insecta; order Orthoptera; family Tettigoniidae; genus Meconema; species Meconema thalassinum. Next base: position 1,134,805,786 of record OX336388.2, on the reverse strand, counting down.
ATCGTTACCTAATTGGTCAATGAACGAGCTCTGATTGGCTGGAGAAACTGTATCATAATGGAAAACAGTGTTATAATGACCATCATTATGATACAGTTATCTGACACATAATAGTGAGGGTCGAACATAAAGTGTTTTATAAGCCTGGCTGCCTCCTTCATAGAATGCAAATACATTTGCCATTGATAGCACAAATGTTTTAAGATATCCGTACTGATAGATGAATTCAAAGTTTAAATTATATGCCAATCAGTACTGATTGGCGTATAATTTTCTGTGCAATAATTCCTTCTATTTAAGACATTTTACGCCATACACTACTCATAACAAAGGAAGAAACGACGACAGATTTGTATTTGGGATAGAGTAAGTTCTGACACCACATCGTTTTGCTTTTTTTATATCGTTCTTTTAATATCTGTTGTTTAATAGAAACTGAAATAAGACTTAAAGTTAACGGAGAAAAATGAATAAATGCATAAATGATGTTGGTTTATAAAATATCTCTTATAGCACATTTGGTGCTCACGGTGGGTGAATTGTTATCGTGTCGGTCTACCAACTCCAAGCTTGAAGGTTCGCTTCTGGCCATGGTAAGTGACTTTTGGAAGGCGACAAAAATCACGACACGCCTGTCATACGTTGTTGTCATGTCAAAGAACCCATTTGAATTCAGTAGGCCCTGTTCATAATGGCAAAATTAATCTCAGGATTTTCCGCCAACACATAAGTTCCTCCTTTCTCCACAAGAAAGCGCTATAGCGTCAAGGAGCGTAGATGTCTAACCTCCTTGACTTCCATAGCGCTCCAAGGAACAACAAAATTCGACATGCAAGCTGCCCTCTGGGTTTCAAATAACAAAGCTTGCACCCGGCACCCGAGGCCGTACGATATCATTATTAGCACATTTGGTGAATACATGGCGAAATGAAACCAAGAAATATCCTACAACAGAAACTCGGACTTAAACAAAATCTTCCATTTTAATGCATTGTATCTTAATTTGCAATACAGAATTTAGTTCTATTCAGCTTTGCCTTAATAATTTAGCGACCTCTGTGGTGTATAAAGCACATATGTAAACATTCACAACCTCTGTCTCGTACTAAGAAGCCACCTGAGAAACGGTGGGGAAACAGCTCTCAACATCATAAGTCGATTGTTTCCGTGTGCAACTACACTTCTTCTTGCTACGTGCTGTGTTCTATTGAAATAGTCCGAGTGTTAGGTTTCCTAGTGCTACTCGTCTCGTTGGAAATAATGCTTATGCATCCATTTTGAATACCCATACATTCCTCCACATGTGGTCTAGATTTAGCATTCTTTTTCTTCAATGAGGTCTCAAAAATCTGCTTCCAACTTCTGAATGTTTTTAAAATAGCAACTTTAATAGGCCGATTATGGAAAGCATATATAAAAGGATTTACGAAATAATTCAGGTACATAAGAGTGCATGAAAACTCAATCCAGAGGGACGACACATTTACCTCATGCTTTATGCACAGAACTACCACCATGAACGGAAACCAGCTGATAGTATAAACACAAAGAATCAATAACACTACCCGGGCAGACTTAGTCCTCAATGAAGCCATCGTAGCCAGTGGTTGTCTTTTTCTGCGGCATTTCATGGCACTGCGATGAATTCTCCAATGTAATATGGTAAGAATGGTGATTGTCAGGAGAATTCTAACAAAACCTATTATGCCGGCGTAAATCATAGGATAAACTCGCATAGGATCACATTTGTCGATGGTAGGTTCCCAAATGTTGTAGAAGTAGAGAGGAACTGCAGTCAGGATAGCTGCGATCCATACCAACGTGATCACCAGCAAGGTTCGTCTGAAAAAGAAAACGTTCAGGTAACATAAATACATTAGTTCATGATAATAATAATAATAATAATAATAATAATAATAATAATAATAATAATAATAATAATAATAATAATCCAGCTTCAAACACAAGCGGCAAAGGCGGGCCTCCTGATCTCTTTCGAGAAAACAGAATTAATTACTAACATCAAAACGGATTCAAAACATATTGAAGTGAAGGTTTGTGAAATTTAAATATCTTGGTGAATGGATAGACCCTACAATGTCCGAAAATTAGGCTTTTGCGTCACGCTTGAATAAAATTGAAATGGCTTACTATCTAACTAAGAATGTGTACAACAAAAGATCTATATCCCTGAATTCAAAACTGAAACACTACTGCACGGTCATCCGGCCAGAAGCTTTGTATGCAGCGGAATGTCTCTCCATGAATAGAAAAGGCATAATGGAAACACTGGAGACCAATGAAAGGAAGATATTGAGGAAAATCCTGGGCCCAGTCAAAGAACACGGCGAGTTCCGACGACGCCACAACAAAGAGTTATACACACACGTAGAGAAAATAACTGACGTGATGAGGAATAGGAGGATTTCTTTTTATGGACATATAACCCGAATGAAATCAACATGGCATTCCAACCAAATTTTTGCTTTTCACCATGAGAAAAAGACAAAGGGAACCTAGTTCAGTGAAGTAGAGAAAGATCTGTTGGAGACTGGGATAACATGTGAAGATATCCAGGAGCGTGGCCCACTTAGGGAAAAACTTCAAAAACATCGGAGTTTTCAACTTAAGCCGAAACTAAAAACCGGGAAGGCGTGGAAAACAGAGAGAAAGGTGCAATATCGATTGCGAATGAAGGAGTACTGGGCCAACATTAAAATGCAGAAGAAACAGTTGACATGACGTGGTCCTTAGTTGGCCGTAACGAAGGAATAATAATAATAATGATTTGGCACTACTCTCCGACAACGAGACCACATCGATCAGACATATAGAAGTATTCCAAGCGTGGGCCAAAAAAGTAGGGCTACATATCTCGTTCCAAAAGACAGAGTTATTCTGTACGAAATTCAACATACAGAATTTAAACACGAAATATGGCAAGATCAATAGAGTCGCCCACTTTAAATACCTAGGTGAGGTGCTTTAACCGACGGGAAAATAGAAAATCACGCAGAACACTTGGTTAATGAAAATTAAGAGAGCCTTATAGGCCTACAAGACTTCATAATTACAACATGGTTATTAAACCTGAGGTACCGAGTGAGTTAGCCGTGATCGTTATGGCGTGGCTGCAGGCAGACGCTCACTTCCGGGAGGAGAGGAGGTTCGAATCCCCCCGCCGGCAACCTTGAAAATGGTCTTCTGTGGTTTTCCATCTTCCTTCCAGGCAAATGCAGGGGTTGGTCCCTAACTATAGGCCACAGCCGCTACCTTACAACTCCTTGTCCTCACACTCAGACGTTTCTCCCCCAGACAACACACGCGACGGTACTTGTAGCTCACCCCATGGGTGTCCGCATAGGAGCAGCTACAAACTGGCGACCCGAACATGTCCTCGGACACTCCCGGCACTAAAATCCATGCGCTAAAAAATAAACAAGATGTTCAGTAAAGAACATATAGCCTACTTTCTCCTAAATGCATGGGTATTGTTATAAATCTTTGTCCTTTTAAAGGAGTATAATTGAATGTTGGTTGTAGTAGCTTGTTGAAATACAACGTGCTATAAGGATATTAAACATGAATATGAGGTGCCCTTTGCTAGTGCTACCTCTGTAAAAAAATTCATTCAATTCGTATTCACCGTGATTGAATTGATCTGGGGAATGGATTTGCACACATACAGGGTCGCTATTTGCAAACTATTGGGCTGATGACCTTGTAGTCAGTCATAAGATGCTTTCCACAAAAAGGCATGTTGTTGCAAAATCCGGTAGAGATCAAATTATTAGGATGGTCGAAATTTGATTTAAGCTTTTAACATTTGGGTGGCCGTCATTCCGTTTCTGTCAAGATGGCGACGATATAAAACATGACACTGAGGTGCCTTTTGCTAGTGCTACCTCTGTACCAAATTTCGTTCAATTCGGTTTCACTGTGTTTGAATTGATAGGGGGAATCGATTTGCACACATACTTGGCCACCATCTGCAAACTATTGGGCTGATGATCTAGCAGTTTGGTCAGAATATGCTTCCCACATAAAGATTTGTTGTTGCAAAATTTGGTAGAGACTAGATTATTAGGTTGGTCATAATTACATTTTAGCCTTTAACATTTGGGTGGCCGCGATTACGTTTCCGTCAAGATGGCGGTGATATAAAACATGACACTGAGGTGGCCTTTTCTAGTGCTACCTCTGTACCAAATTTCGTTCCATTCGGTTTCACCGTGTTCGAATTAATAGTGGTAATAGATTTTGACACAAAGATGGCCGCCATCCGCAAACTATTAGGCTAATGACCTATTAGACTTGTCAAAGGATGCTCCCTTCATAAAGGTATGTTGTTGCAAAATTTGGTAGAGATCGGATGATTAGGTTAGTCGTAATTTGATTTAAACTTTGAACATTAGTGTGGCCGCCATTACGTTTCCGTCAAGATGGCGGCGATATAAAACATGACACTGGGGTACCCTTTGCAAGTGCTACCTCTGTACCAAATTTCATTCCATTCGGTTTCACCGTGTTCGAATTAATAAGGGTAATCGATTTTGACACAAAGATGGCCGCCATCCGCAAACTATTAGGCTAATGACCTATTAGATTTGTCAAAGGATGCTCCCTCCATAAAGGTATGTTTTTGCAAAATTTGGTAGAGATCGGATGATTAGGTTAGTCGTAATTTGATTTAAGCTTTGAACATTTGTGTGGCCGCCATTACGTTTCCGTCAAGATGGCGGCGATATAAAATATGACACTGGGGTGCCCTTTGCTAGTACTACCTCTGTACCAAATTTCGTTCCATTCGGTTTCACCGTGTTCGAATTAATAGGGGCAATCGATTTTCACACAAATATGGCCGCCATCCGCAAACTATTAGGCTGATGACCTATTAGATTTGTCAAAGGATGCTCCCTCCATAAAGGTATGTTGTTGCAAAATTTGGTAGAGATCGGATGATTAGGTTAGTCGTAATTTTATTTAAGCTTTGAACATTTGTGTGGCCGCCATTACGTTTCCGTCAAGATGGCGGCGATATAAAACATGACCCTGAGGTGTCCTTTTCTAGTGCTACCTCTGTACCAAACTTTGTTCAATTCGGTTTAACCGTGTTCGAATTAATAGGGGTAATCGATTTTGACACAAAGATGGCCGCCATCCGCAAACTATTAGGCTGATGACCTATTAGTTTGGTCAAAGGATGCTCCCTCCATAAAGGTATGCTGTTGCAAAATTTGGTAGAGATCGGATGATTAGGTTAGTCGTAATTTGATTTAAGCTTTGAACATTTGTGTGGCCGCCATTACGTTTCCGTCAAGATGGCGGCGATATAAAACATGACACTGAGGTGCCCTTTGCTAGTGCTACCTTTGTACCAAATTTCATTCCATTCGGTTTCACCGTGTTCGAATTGATAGGGGGGGACAGACATTCAGAGTACCACACACTCTCTCTCACACACACACACACACACACAGACTCACACACATACACACACACAGACAGACACACTTTTTTTTCGCCCTGTAGTGATCTCATAAGAGTCTAAGTAGTGGAGTGATGACAGTTCTAACCCCCCCCACCACTACTCCCAATGCGAGCCGATAATTCCCGAACCCGTTGTCGGAGATTCACGAATAAAGTGTCGTTGGACTCGGGCTGACGGGGGCTTTGCTATGGACCACTCATTTCAACCCCTAAATAAAACCTACCCCTACTAGGGGGTGAAATTGTAATTTTTAGTGAAAGTCTCTTTTCAAATACGACATGTATAAGGTGCGCTGCTAAAATGAACTTAAATGTTGTTGCTCATATCGCGCATGCGTTTTTCTGGCTGCCGCTATGGATGAACATTTTTGTTTTTGTTTTTTACGCATGCGCACTTGGGATTTTTGTAAGAGGGCGAGCTCTTTGAAAAAAAAAATGATTGATAAGAAGAGGTTTTGGTGGTGAGGAGAGAGCCAGATAGTCGCCTACTTTCCTACGAAGTTTGCCGATATCTCTCGAACGCAAGGTCGGATTTGGACGTGTGACGTGTCAAATCGCTTGTCTCGAAGCTCTATATATGCTATTAATAGGTTAAAGTTTTGAGAATGAGGGAAACAGGCTTTTTGGGGGTAAAACCATGATTTTAGACTTTTTCCGATATTTCACGAATGCATGGTCGGATTTGGGCCTATGACGTGTCAAATGGCTTGTCTCGAAACTCTCTTTATTTTGGTAATAGGGTAAAGTTTTTGAGAATGAGGGAAACAGAATTTTTTGGGGTAAAACTGTGATTTTAGACATTTTGCTCTATTTCGAGAACCAATCATGCTAGAGGCATGTTCGACAGGTCCAAGGACTCGGGGTGACGTCCTCTCTGCTATGGACCACTCGTTATAATTTTTAATAAAATTGGAAACGCGATTTTGGGGTAAACACGTGTTTTTGTGATTTTGCCGATATCTCGTGAACCAATCATGCTAGAGGTGTGTTCGACAGGTCCAAGTACTCGGGGTGATGTCCTCTTTGCTATGGACCACTCATTGTAATTTTAAAAAATTTGGGAAACTCGATTTTGGGGTAAACACGTGTTTTTGTGATTTTGCCGATATTTCACGAAGCAATAACGCTAGAGGCATGTACGATGGGTCCAAGGATTCGGCCAGACGTCCTCTTTGCTATGGACCACTCGTTGTAATTTTTTAAAATTTTGGAAACGCGATTTTGAGGTAAACACGTGTTTTTTATAATTTTTGCCGATATGTCACGAACCAATAACGCTAGAGACGTGTACGAGGTGTCCTAGCACTCGGGCTAACGCCCCCTTTCAAATGTGGTAGATATTTTTTTCCAAAAAATAATTCACAAAGGGCCTAACGCCGTACATGTTGAAAAAACGTTTTCTTTTTCTTTACCTGTTTATAATGTTTATAAAGCGTGGTGGTTGAGAGAGACGATACGGCTGGGTGTGTGTGTGTGTGTGTGTGTGTGTGTGTGTGTCGCTGACCACGGTGGTTGTGTTCAATAGATCAATGGCTATTTCGACGGGTCGGTGTATGACAGAGCGAGGGTGCGTTTTCTGATATTTTACCTTTAACGTGTAAACGGTGATGAGAACTAGGTTCTATGTTGGTCGAAGCGAGTAGAGAAAATAAACTTGCCGACGAGCAGGAGGTGAATGTCATTTGAGCTTATTGGAAGGCGTTGATCTGATTTGACAACAGGTGCAATGGAAAAATGATCATCGTGGTGGCAGGGAAGTGCGAAAGGCGTGCACACATGTGTGAAACCACAGGCACGCTAAACCAGTGACATCCTGTCTTGCTTCGTACGTGACAAAATGCAAGTCCATGTGACATTTGATCTACCGCAGGTGTTCGCTTGGGTGTTATCTGTCCACGTGCGCGATAACTGTTAACAAGTCACATTCTGTTTTGCTGCGTACGTGACAAAATGCAAGTTCATGTGAAATTTGATCCGGCACAGGTGTTCGCCTGGGACGTTAGCTGTCCACGTGACCGATAACAGAATGTTCAAAGCGTGGGAAAAAAAGATTATACATGCAACGTAGCATATATAAAGACATGTCGTTATCATTTCCACGCTCACTTAAGTGACTACCTTTGAACACACTGCGTTGCATGAAACCCTTGGTCTTGTTTATCAGTTTTGGTGTTGGTGGAAAATACTTAACCTTGTTGTGGGGTAGGTATTTATTTATATACTTATTCATTTATACATTTATTGATTAATATATATGTATATTTACAAGCAATTATTTATTGATTAAGTAATTAATGATTTTATTTATTTGTTTGCAGATAACCGGCATACCTTACATGTCTGAGGGAGAAGAAACCATTGCACTTTTGAGCCCACTAGAAGGGAAGAGTAACAAGTCACTGCAAGTAAAGGTGAGATGATTTTTTTAAACTAACTTGTTTCATTTTTTGTTTTATGTTTTATTTTATGAAATGTATGTATTAACCTGAATTTAGGTATTTATAGCGGTTTATTTTATTTATTTTTAGAAACTTGGAAAGAATAGCCTTACCGCCGTAGCAGTCGCTGAAAAAAACAGAAACGCACTAAAGCGAAACCACTGCCAAAGAGTGAACTGTTTAAAACTCAGGTAAGTCCAACTTAAAAATGCTATTCCATTTTACCACTACTGAAAACTCGTAGACAAAAAAAAAATCATTACCTGTACATGACTGGGACAATGATTGCTTTCTTGATTAATGGCTATGTTGTTGTTGTTGACTGGGAAAAGTACAAGGCCATGTTGGATTTTCTAAAAATAAAAATAATAAATTTAATTTATGGGTGGTTCCCTATGGACTCAACGAATATCCACAGGTTTGAACATGATAATGTGAACAAAATGACATGACATTCATTTTTGTTTATATATTGGTTAAAGGGAGGGTGGGGGAATGTAAATGACTGTAGCTTTATAAAAAAGAAAATAAGTACATGGGTTACTGTTAGTGCCAACATACAGTTTATTTTTAATGGTGTTTTGATATATTAATGCCAATTAACGTTAACGTTTTATTTACAAGTATTGATTGATTGATTGATTGAGTGATGGGTTATTTTGTTTGCTTTTAGGTGTCGTCATGTGCCATTAACGTAATGAACAGACAGTGAACAAGCATGCATTATGCTTTAAAGTACTCTGTGCAATGTTAATAACTTACAATAAGAAAAAGTTTTATTATAACACATGGCGTTAGTACCAAATACAACAAGTGAGCAAGTTGGTTTACCACGTGGGTTGAATTTAAAATCAGAACATGATCGATGGTTAACATTTGAATCCTGGCCTGTAGGCTTTTTGTCGACGCATGAACTTGCAAAAGCCGGTTTTTTTTACTTGAACCGAGAAGATGTGGTGCGCTGTGTGTTTTGTCGTATTGAACTTTCACACTGGGAAGAAGGGGATGATCCCTTTAGAGACCATTTGCGATGGTCTCCTCACTGTCCTTACATGCTTGGAAAGCAAGTGGGTAACCTACCCGTGCATTCATTTTACCGAACCACAAGGCCTTTGGCCGCTACTTACGTTGCTGAATCACAAATAAATAATAATAATGATGTATTACCAGCCAACGGTAGTGTCGATATATGTGGTCCATATGCCATAGACAGTGTTGAATTGGCGTGTGCTTTTGAAAAATTGGGAGTTTGCAAGACTAAAGCACTAGCACACCCAGAGTACAGCTCTGTTGAAAAACGTTTCGAATCTTATAAAAATGTTTGGCCATTAATATTAAAACACCTTACCAAACAGCTAAGTGAAGCTGGATTTTTTTATACTGGTGAAGGGGATAAAACAATATGTTTTTATTGTGGATTTGCTTTAAAGGATTGGCAAATGACTGATGACCCTTTTGTGCAACACGCTCGTTGGTTACCAAACTGTAAATACATGGTGTTGCTTAAAGGTCAGGAATTTGTGAACACTATTCGTAAAGAAAAAGTGATTGCAGCACAAGACATAAAAGTGCCTTTAGAGTTAGAGCACGCGGAGCAAATACATAAGGCTGAAAGAAAAGACTTGTGTTACGAACAGATACAAAAGTGTGACCAACAATTATGTAAGATTTGTTATCAAGATGAACTAGGTGTTGTATTTTTACCCTGTGGACACATGATAGCCTGTGTCAAGTGTGCATTAGAACTTAACACTTGTGCTATATGCAGAAAAGTAGTATCTGCTACAGTTAGGGCATTTCTTGCATAACTAGTATAATTTATTCGCCATGCATAGTGCAAAATCCCTAATTGCACAATATTATTAAAGCTGTTTTAGAGTGTAATAGATATGCTTTTGTTTTGTTTATAGACTACTACAATGAATGTTTTGAATGCTGTGGGACAATCATGTGGCTTAGAGACAAAGAAGCTCAGCGAATTGCCAACGCATATTCCATTCCGCATTATCAAGATTCGGAAATTGAAAACAGCATATGGTGATCGTGTACTTTGTGTATGTGAAAACTTTGAGACATTTCTGCCTATACGGTTTAATGATATGTCGGAGAGTGTTTTTGATGAAGTCAATAATGCTGTACAACCTGTACACTTAATTTATGAAGGTTTTAAAAACAATAGGTGCATGGTTCGTTTTAATTAAATAAATAAATAATGTGAAATAATAATGGAAAATATAAGTAATGACAATATACTGAAAAAGAAAGAAAATATGTGTATAGAATAGTAATGTTTTAGTGTTTAGTGTTGTCTTTAAAAATATTATGATGAAACCAAAAAAAATGTATATAAAGTTTGTAAATAAATGCAAAATGATGTTACAATGCTGTTTTATTTTATACAAAGTTAATATATTTAACATTGCAGAGTATACATGATTATGACAATAAATGCACACTGAATACAAGCCTTTCTCACTTTACAATAGTCTGTTATAGTTTTAAACACAAGGCTTGTTGTAGATCATTTTCTAGCAATGTCCATTCAATGTTGTTTTCGAAAAGTGGGGAAGCCACAATGGTTGTATTGACATAAAAACCTTATGGTTATTACTATTTAGTCACTTTGATCCCCTTGCAGATCAACAGCAGATGACCTAGTTGTTCCACTCTTTAAAACGACAACAACAACACTACCTCTTGCATAGTTTGTGATGTTGATGGCTCTTGCGACGTGGAAGATGGATTAAAAATAACTTTGAGAACAGGGGTTAAACGTTGATCATTAAACAATGCACTATTTTGAGTAGCAATATGGTTTTCTTGATTTTTTGTCGACGGCAACTGTGTTTCATGCGGTACACTACATTGATGATCACTGACACTTAAAACCTCACTATTTTTACTTTTTAGGTCACCACGACAATGTTTGGAACGTTGCTTTGAACAACGCCAAATAACAGTTCCATTTTTATTGGTTCGTTTCACAATATATGAATATCCTTTATAGTATGCGTAAGGCTTACCATACCTAGTCACTGATACTTCCATATTAACTGTCGAGCATAGACTAAGCTCTAGTAAAGTCAACTTGGTAATAAGAATACTAGTTTAATGTGAGAGCAAATATGGATCCAAAGAGTTCAGGTAAAAGTGAAAGCAAATAAGCAAAAATTAGAAACAAGAGTTGGGGTGAAAGTGGTCGCAAAGTGGTAGACCCATTACACAATAATTTCAGCACGACGAAGCTCTTGTTCAATTTCTTTGATTTCCCAATCGTGACCAGTATGGCCAGATTGACGTGAGGCATGCAACAACTGTAGCCGCTGGACGAGCTTATTGGGATTGTGCCAGTATACAAATTTAACAAATGGATTTTTAGGTGTAAACAAAGCATTACCATTATCATGATCATTATCATCATCGTCATTATCATCATCATGATCACCATTATCATCATGACCATCATCACTGTTACTATATAGTCCTTTTTGATCCTCTTGCAATACCACTTTATTTATAGTCTGAGTTGATTTTGACAGTGTTGAAGGTTTCTTGGACGTTGACAACTGTCCTAACATGACGTTTTGAGGACATGATAAGCCCTTTTGAACAAACACTGTACTATCTTTAGCCGCAATATCGTTTTCTTGAACTTGCTTTTTAGCATTTTGATAATTGTTTGTAAACAGTAAGCGTGGTTCGTTTCGAGCACTACATTGATGAACACTCACACTTAAAACCTTTCCATTTTTACTTTTCAGATTGCCTCGACATTTTGTTGACCTCTCTTTTGAGCATCGCCAGAATATTATTTCATTCACATTCTGGCGATTATAGTTATAGGAGTAGCCTTGATAGAGTGCACGTAGCCTACCTTTGTTGGTTGTAATAAGTTCCATAGTAGTAACTGACCTGTCAGTACGATGTTCACACTACAAAGGTTACAACTGTTTTGCTGATGGAGTGACCTACTATAAGCTTATATATTGGCTTATGTGTTGGCTTTTTGTGTTGGCTTTTCGTGTTGGCTTTTGTGTTGGCTTATGTGTTGGCTTTTTGTGTTGGCTTTTTGTGTTGGCTTTTCATGTTGGCTTTTCGTGTTGGCTTTTGTGTTGGCTTATGTGTTGGCTTTTTGTGTTGGCTTTTTGTGTTGGCTTTTCATGTTGGCTTTTCGAGTTGGCTTTTCGTGTTGGCTTTTTGTGTTGGCTTTTCGTGTTGGCATTTCGTGTTGGCTTTTGTGTTGGCTTTTCGTGTTGGCTTTTTGTGTTGGCTTTTCGTGTTGGCATTTCGTGTTGGCTTTTCGTGTTGGCTTTTTTTTGTATTGGCCTTTCGTGTTGGCTTTTTGTATTGGCTTTTCGTGTTGGCTTTTTGTGTTGGCTTTAGTATTGGCTTTTGTATTGGCTTATTTGACAAGTTATTTGTGTCAATGTATTTAGTGGATTTTTTCTTGGTGTTGGAAAGTAGTTGAAAGAGAGGGAATATTTAAAGACTTAACCTCAGCTCACTAACCTAACCTAACCTAACCTAACCTTTCAACTCTCAGATGTTAATTAAATTCTGTGCATAGTCGAGTTGGAGCCCAAGACCTCAGGGGTAAAAAAACAATTATTTTTGACGACTTATTTTGGTAACTTATTTTAATGGCTAACCTAACTTTACCTAACCTAACCTAACCTAACCTAACCTCAGCTCACTTTGGATATTACTAGTAAGTGTTCATATCCTCTGCTAGGTAGCATGCTAGTAGTACAGGTAGTGCTCATATTTACCGCTAGATAGCGGAAACATACTTTGCATGTTGCATGTGACACTTGTGAAGTTTAACCACATGCAAGACGTGCTTGTATAAGTTCTCTATTTAAACTCAATATACAATTAACCACTAAATGTTCAGAACTAACATGTATAGCCATGTTTAGGGTATATAGGAGACCCTTAGCAAGAAAGGCTGTCTAACCCACGAGTGTACAGCCTTGTCATACGCAGTAAGCCCCTGTTGGCTTTCTCAAATTGTTGTTGTTGTTGTTTTCTGCCAACAGGGGCTTACTGCGTATGACAAGGCTGTACACTCGTGGGTTAGACAGCCTTTCTTGCTAAGGGTCTCCTATATACCCTAAACATGGCTATACATGTTAGTTCTGAACATTTAGTGGTTAATTGTATATTGAGTTTAAATAGAGAACTTATACAAGCACGTCTTGCATGTGGTTAAACTTCACAAGTGTCACATGCAACATGCAAAGTATGTTTCCGCTATCTAGCGGTAAATATGAGCACTACCTGTACTACTAGCATGCTACCTAGCAGAGGATATGAACACTTACTAGTAATATCCAAAGTGAGCTGAGGTTAGGTTAGGTTAGGTTAGGTTAGGTAAAGTTAGGTTAGCCATTAAAATAAGTTACCAAAATAAGTCGTCAAAAATAATTGTTTTTTTACCCCTGAGGTCTTGGGCTCCAACTCGACTATGCACAGAATTTAATTAACATCTGAGAGTTGAAAGGTTAGGTTAGGTTAGGTTAGGTTAGTGAGCTGAGGTTAAGTCTTTAAATATTCCCTCTCTTTCAACTACTTTCCAACACCAAGAAAAAATCCACTAAATACATTGACACAAATAACTTGTCAAATAAGCCAATACAAAAGCCAATACTAAAGCCAACACAAAAAGCCAACACGAAAAGCCAATACAAAAAGCCAACACGAAAGGCCAATACAAAAAAAGCCAACACGAAAAGCCAACACGAAATGCCAACACGAAAAGCCAACACAAAAAGCCAACACGAAAAGCCAACACAAAAGCCAACACGAAATGCCAACACGAAAAGCCAACACAAAAAAGCCAACACGAAAAGCCAACACGAAAAGCCAACATGAAAAGCCAACACAAAAAGCCAACACAAAAAGCCAACACATAAGCCAACACAAAAGCCAACACGATAAGCCAACACGAAAAGTCAACATGAAAAGCCAACACAAAAAGCCAACACAAAAAGCCAACACATAAGCCAACACAAAAGCCAACACGAAAAGCCAACACAAAAAGCCAACACATAAGCCAATATATAAGCTTATAGTAGGTCACTCCATCAGCAAAACAGTTGTAACCTTTGTAGTGTGAACATCGTACTGACAGGTCAGTTACTACTATGGAACTTATTACAACCAACAAAGGTAGGCTACGTGCACTCTATCAAGGCTACTCCTATAACTATAATCGCCAGAATGTGAATGGAATAATATTCTGGCGATGCTCAAAAGAGAGGTCAACAAAATGTCGAGGCAATCTGAAAAGTAAAAATGGAAAGGTTTTAAGTGTGAGTGTTCATCAATGTAGTGCTCGAAACGAACCACGCTTACTGTTTACAAACAATTATCAAAATGCTAAAAAGCAAGTTCAAGAAAACGATATTGCGGCTAAAGATAGTACAGTGTTTGTTCAAAAGGACTTATCATGTCCTCAAAACGTCATGTTAGGACAGTTGTCAACGTCCAAGAAACCTTCAACACTGTCAAAATCAACTCAGACTATAAATAAAGTGGTATTGCAAGAGGATCAAAAAGGACTATATAGTAACAGTGATGATGGTCATGATGATAATGGTGATCATGATGATGATAATGACGATGATGATAATGATCATGATAATGGTAATGCTTTGTTTACACCTAAAAATCCATTTGTTAAATTTGTATACTGGCACAATCCCAATAAGCTCGTCCAGCGGCTACAGTTGTTGCATGCCTCACGTCAATCTGGCCATACTGGTCACGATTGGGAAATCAAAGAAATTGAACAAGAGCTTCGTCGTGCTGAAATTATTGTGTAATGGGTCTACCACTTTGCGACCACTTTCACCCCAACTCTTGTTTCTAATATTTGCTTATTTGCTTTCACTTTTACCTGAACTCTTTGGATCCATATTTGCTCTCACATTAAACTAGTATTCTTATTACCAAGTTGACTTTACTAGAGCTTAGTCTATGCTCGACAGTTAATATGGAAGTATCAGTGACTAGGTATGGTAAGCCTTACGCATACTATAAAGGATATTCATATATTGTGAAACGAACCAATAAAAATGGAACTGTTATTTGGCGTTGTTCAAAGCAACGTTCCAAACATTGTCGTGGTGACCTAAAAAGTAAAAATAGTGAGGTTTTAAGTGTCAGTGATCATCAATGTAGTGTACCGCATGAAACACAGTTGCCGTCGACAAAAAATCAAGAAAACCATATTGCTACTCAAAATAGTGCATTGTTTAATGATCAACGTTTAACCCCTGTTCTCAAAGTTATTTTTAATCCATCTTCCACGTCGCAAGAGCCATCAACATCACAAACTATGCAAGAGGTAGTGTTGTTGTTGTCGTTTTAAAGAGTGGAACAACTAGGTCATCTGCTGTTGATCTGCAAGGGGATCAAAGTGACTAAATAGTAATAACCATAAGGTTTTTATGTCAATACAACCATTGTGGCTTCCCCACTTTTCGAAAACAACATTGAATGGACATTGCTAGAAAATGATCTACAACAAGCCTTGTGTTTAAAACTATAACAGACTATTGTAAAGTGAGAAAGGCTTGTATTCAGTGTGCATTTATTGTCATAATCATGTATACTCTGCAATGTTAAATATATTAACTTTGTATAAAATAAAACAGCATTGTAACATCATTTTGCATTTATTTACAAACTTTATATACATTTTTTTTGGTTTCATCATAATATTTTTAAAGACAACACTAAACACTAAAACATTACTATTCTATACACATATTTTCTTTCTTTTTCAGTATATTGTCATTACTTATATTTTCCATTATTATTTCACATTATTTATTTATTTAATTAAAACGAACCATGCACCTATTGTTTTTAAAACCTTCATAAATTAAGTGTACAGGTTGTACAGCATTATTGACTTCATCAAAAACACTCTCCGACATATCATTAAACCGTATAGGCAGAAATGTCTCAAAGTTTTCACATACACAAAGTACACGATCACCATATGCTGTTTTCAATTTCCGAATCTTGATAATGCGGAATGGAATATGCGTTGGCAATTCGCTGAGCTTCTTTGTCTCTAAGCCACATGATTGTCCCACAGCATTCAAAACATTCATTGTAGTAGTCTATAAACAAAACAAAAGCATATCTATTACACTCTAAAACAGCTTTAATAATATTGTGCAATTAGGGATTTTGCACTATGCATGGCGAATAAATTATACTAGTTATGCAAGAAATGCCCTAACTGTAGCAGATACTACTTTTCTGCATATAGCACAAGTGTTAAGTTCTAATGCACACTTGACACAGGCTATCATGTGTCCACAGGGTAAAAATACAACACCTAGTTCATCTTGATAACAAATTTTACATAATTGTTGGTCACACTTTTGTATCTGTTCGTAACACAAGTCTTTTCTTTCAGCCTTATGTATTTGCTCCGCGTGCTCTAACTCTAAAGGCACTTTTATGTCTTGTGCTGCAATCACTTTTTCTTTACGAATAGTGTTCACAAATTCCTGACCTTTAAGCAACACCATGTATTTACAGTTTGGTAACCAACGAGCGTGTTGCACAAAAGGGTCATCAGTCATTTGCCAATCCTTTAAAGCAAATCCACAATAAAAACATATTGTTTTATCCCCTTCACCAGTATAAAAAAATCCAGCTTCACTTAGCTGTTTGGTAAGGTGTTTTAATATTAATGGCCAAACATTTTTATAAGATTCGAAACGTTTTTCAACAGAGCTGTACTCTGGGTGTGCTAGTGCTTTAGTCTTGCAAACTCCCAATTTTTCAAAAGCACACGCCAATTCAACACTGTCTATGGCATATGGACCACATATATCGACACTACCGTTGGCTGGTAATACATCATTATTATTATTTATTTGTGATTCAGCAACGTAAGTAGCGGCCAAAGGCCTTGTGGTTCGGTAAAATGAATGCACGGGTAGGTTACCCACTTGCTTTCCAAGCATGTAAGGACAGTGAGGAGACCATCGCAAATGGTCTCTAAAGGGATCATCCCCTTCTTCCCAGTGTGAAAGTTCAATACGACAAAACACACAGCGCACCACATCTTCTCGGTTCAAGTAAAAAAAACCGGCTTTTGCAAGTTCATGCGTCGACAAAAAGCCTACAGGCCAGGATTCAAATGTTAACCATCGATCATGTTCTGATTTTAAATTCAACCCACGTGGTAAACCAACTTGCTCACTTGTTGTATTTGGTACTAACGCCATGTGTTATAATAAAACTTTTTCTTATTGTAAGTTATTAACATTGCACAGAGTACTTTAAAGCATAATGCATGCTTGTTCACTGTCTGTTCATTACGTTAATGGCACATGACGACACCTAAAAGCAAACAAAATAACCCATCACTCAATCAATCAATCAATCAATACTTGTAAATAAAACGTTAACGTTAATTGGCATTAATATATCAAAACACCATTAAAAATAAACTGTATGTTGGCACTAACAGTAACCCATGTACTTATTTTCTTTTTTATAAAGCTACAGTCATTTACATTCCCCCACCCTCCCTTTAACCAATATATAAACAAAAATGAATGTCATGTCATTTTGTTCACATTATCATGTTCAAACCTGTGGATATTCGTTGAGTCCATAGGGAACCACCCATAAATTAAATTTATTATTTTTATTTTTAGAAAATCCAACATGGCCTTGTACTTTTCCCAGTCAACAACAACAACATAGCCATTAATCAAGAAAGCAATCATTGTCCCAGTCATGTACAGGTAATGATTTTTTTTTTGTCTACGAGTTTTCAGTAGTGGTAAAATGGAATAGCATTTTTAAGTTGGACTTACCTGAGTTTTAAACAGTTCACTCTTTGGCAGTGGTTTCGCTTTAGTGCGTTTCTGTTTTTTTCAGCGACTGCTACGGCGGTAAGGCTATTCTTTCCAAGTTTCTAAAAATAAATAAAATAAACCGCTATAAATACCTAAATTCAGGTTAATACATACATTTCATAAAATAAAACATAAAACAAAAAATGAAACAAGTTAGTTTAAAAAAATCATCTCACCTTTACTTGCAGTGACTTGTTACTCTTCCCTTCTAGTGGGCTCAAAAGTGCAATGGTTTCTTCTCCCTCAGACATGTAAGGTATGCCGGTTATCTGCAAACAAATAAATAAAATCATTAATTACTTAATCAATAAATAATTGCTTGTAAATATACATATATATTAATCAATAAATGTATAAATGAATAAGTATATAAATAAATACCTACCCCACAACAAGGTTAAGTATTTTCCACCAACACCAAAACTGATAAACAAGACCAAGGGTTTCATGCAACGCAGTGTGTTCAAAGGTAGTCACTTAAGTGAGCGTGGAAATGATAACGACATGTCTTTATATATGCTACGTTGCATGTATAATCTTTTTTTCCCACGCTTTGAACATTCTGTTATCGGTCACGTGGACAGCTAACGTCCCAGGCGAACACCTGTGCCGGATCAAATTTCACATGAACTTGCATTTTGTCACGTACGCAGCAAAACAGAATGTGACTTGTTAACAGTTATCGCGCACGTGGACAGATAACACCCAAGCGAACACCTGCGGTAGATCAAATGTCACATGGACTTGCATTTTGTCACGTACGAAGCAAGACAGGATGTCACTGGTTTAGCGTGCCTGTGGTTTCACACATGTGTGCACGCCTTTCGCACTTCCCTGCCACCACGATGATCATTTTTCCATTGCACCTGTTGTCAAATCAGATCAACGCCTTCCAATAAGCTCAAATGACATTCACCTCCTGCTCGTCGGCAAGTTTATTTTCTCTACTCGCTTCGACCAACATAGAACCTAGTTCTCATCACCGTTTACACGTTAAAGGTAAAATATCAGAAAACGCACCCTCGCTCTGTCATACACCGACCCGTCGAAATAGCCATTGATCTATTGAACACAACCACCGTGGTCAGCGACACACACACACACACACACACACACACACACACACACACCCAGCCGTATCGTCTCTCTCAACCACCACGCTTTATAAACATTATAAACAGGTAAAGAAAAAGAAAACGTTTTTTCAACATGTACGGCGTTAGGCCCTTTGTGAATTATTTTTTGGAAAAAAATATCTACCACATTTGAAAGGGGGCGTTAGCCCGAGTGCTAGGACACCTCGTACACGTCTCTAGCGTTATTGGTTCGTGACATATCGGCAAAAATTATAAAAAACACGTGTTTACCCCAAAATCGCGTTTCCAAAATTTTAAAAAATTACAACGAGTGGTCCATAGCAAAGAGGACGTCTGGCCGAATCCTTGGACCCATCGTACATGCCTCTAGCGTTATTGCTTCGTGAAATATCGGCAAAATCACAAAAACACGTGTTTACCCCAAAATCGAGTTTCCCAAATTTTTTAAAATTACAATGAGTGGTCCATAGCAAAGAGGACATCACCCCGAGTACTTGGACCTGTCGAACACACCTCTAGCATGATTGGTTCACGAGATATCGGCAAAATCACAAAAACACGTGTTTACCCCAAAATCGCGTTTCCAATTTTATTAAAAATTATAACGAGTGGTCCATAGCAGAGAGGACGTCACCCCGAGTCCTTGGACCTGTCGAACATGCCTCTAGCATGATTGGTTCTCGAAATAGAGCAAAATGTCTAAAATCACAGTTTTACCCCAAAAAATTCTGTTTCCCTCATTCTCAAAAACTTTACCCTATTACCAAAATAAAGAGAGTTTCGAGACAAGCCATTTGACACGTCATAGGCCCAAATCCGACCATGCATTCGTGAAATATCGGAAAAAGTCTAAAATCATGGTTTTACCCCCAAAAAGCCTGTTTCCCTCATTCTCAAAACTTTAACCTATTAATAGCATATATAGAGCTTCGAGACAAGCGATTTGACACGTCACACGTCCAAATCCGACCTTGCGTTCGAGAGATATCGGCAAACTTCGTAGGAAAGTAGGCGACTATCTGGCTCTCTCCTCACCACCAAAACCTCTTCTTATCAATCATTTTTTTTTCAAAGAGCTCGCCCTCTTACAAAAATCCCAAGTGCGCATGCGTAAAAAACAAAAACAAAAATGTTCATCCATAGCGGCAGCCAGAAAAACGCATGCGCGATATGAGCAACAACATTTAAGTTCAATTTAGCAGCGCACCTTATACATGTCGTATTTGAAAAGAGACTTTCACTAAAAATTACAATTTCACCCCCTAGTAGGAATAGGTTTTATTTAGGGGTTGAAATGAGTGGTCCATAGCAAAGCCCCCGTCAGCCCGAGTCCAACGACACTTTATTCGTGAATCTCCGACAACGGGTTCGGGAATTATCGGCTCGCATTGGGAGTAGTGGTGGGGGGGGGTTAGAACTGTCATCACTCCACTACTAGTCTACTTTCATTTTTTGCAAAAATCGAAAGTAGGCTAAAAATTGAGGTGTTTTATGCCAGTGAGACATTGACGTTACACACTAATGGCGACTTGGAAAATATCCTCACAGAGGAAACAAGATGTTCAGTAAGGAACATATAGCCTACTTTCTCCTAAATGCATGGGTATTGTTATAACTCTTTGTCCTTTTCAAGGAGTATGATTGAATGTTGGTTGTAGTAGCTTGTTGAAATACAACGTGCTATAGGGATATTGAACATGAATATGAGGTGCCCTTTGCTAGTGCTACCTCTGTACCAAATTTCGTTCAATTCGGTTTCACCGTGTTTGAATTGATAGGGGGAATCGATTTGCACACATACTTGGCCACCATCTGCAAACTATTAGGCTGATGTTCTTGCAGTTTGGTCTGAATATGTTTCCCACATAAAGATATGGTGTTGCAAAATTTGGTAGAGACTAGATTATTAGGTTGGTCGTAATTACATTTTGGCTTTTAACATTTGGGTGGCCGCGATTACGTTTCCGTCAAGATAGCGGTGATATAAAATATGACACTGAGGTGCCCTTTGCTAGTGCTACCTCTGTACCAAATTTCGTTCCATTCGGTTTCACCGTGTTCGAATTGATAAGGGGAATCGATTTTCACACAAAGATGGCCGCCATCCGCAAAATATTAGGCTGATGACCCATTAGATTGGTCAAAGGATGCTCCCTCCATAAAGGTATGTTGTTGCAAAATTTGGTAGAGATCGGATGGTTATGTTAGTCGTAATTTGATTTAAGCTTTAAACATTTGTGTGGCCGCCATTACGTTTCTGTCAATATGGCGGCGATATAAATCATGACACTGAGATGCCCTTTCCTAGTGCTATCTCTGTACCAAATTTCGTTCCATTCGGTTTCACCATGTTTGAATTAATAGGGGGAATCGATTTTCACACAAAGATGGCCGCCATCCGCAAAATATTAGGCTGATGACCCATTAGATTGGTCAAAGGATGCTCCCTCCATAAAGGTATGTTGTTGCAAAATTGGTAGAGATCGGATGATTAGGTTAATCGTAATTTGATTTAAGCTTTGAACATTTGTGTGGCCGCCATTACGTTTCCGTCAAGATGGCGGCGATATAAAACATGACACGGAGGTGCCTTTTGTTAGTACTACCTCTGTACCAAATTTCGTTCCATTCGGTTGCACCGTGTTCGAATTAATAGGGGGAATCGATTTTCACACAAAGATGGCCGCCATCCGCAAACTATTACGCTGATGACCTTTTGGTTTGGTCAAAGGATGCTCCCCCCATAAAGGTATGTTGTTGCAAAATTTGGTAAAGATCGGATGATTAGGTTAGTCGTAATTCGATTTAAGCTTTGAACATTTGTGTGGCCACCATTACGTTTCCGTCAAGATGGCGGCGATATAAAACATGACACTGAGGTGCCTTTTGTTAGTATTACCGCTGTACCAAATTTCGTTCCATTCGGTTGCACCGTGTTCGAATTAATAGGGGGAATCGATTTTCACACAAAGATGGCCGCCATCCGCAAACTATTACGCTGATGGCCTATTGGTTTGTTCAAAGGATGCTCCCCCCTTAACGGTATGTTGTTGCAAAATTTGGTAGAGATCGGATGATTAGGTTACTCGTAATTTGATTTAAGCTTTTAACATTTGTGTGGCCGCCATTACGTTTCCGTCAAGATGGCGGCGATATAAAACATGACACTGAGGTGTCCTTTGCTAGTGCTACCTTTGTACCAAATTTCGTTCAATTCGCATTCACCGTGTTCGAATTGATAGGGGGGGACCGACATTCAGAGTACACACACTCACACACACACAGACACACACACACACACATACACACACACACAGACAGACTCACACACACATATACACACACACAGACAGACACACTTTTTTCGCGCTGTGTTGATCTCATAAGTCTACTTTCATTTTTTGCAAAAATCGAAAGTAGGCTAAAAAATATATAATAAGGAAAATTATTGAAGCAAAGCACACAGATGAAGGATACAGGCTTCTCACCAGAGACACCATAGAGAAATTGACTAATCTCGCAGCAGACATCAAAAAGAGGCGACTAAAATTTTACGGCCACATCAGCAGACTCCCACAAACCAGACTCACCAACAAAATTCTTAGATACATACAGCTGCTCAAGACTACTACACCCTGGATCATGCAAGTCAAAATTGCTCTGGAAGAAGGTTAGGTCAACCCTGAAGACGTCATAGACAAAAGTGTCTTTCGACACAAGGTATACAAGTGGGAAGTGCCGTCAGGAGAGCAGCAAAGACCGAAGTGGACCGAAGGAAGGCAGAGGGTCTTTAGTGCACGAATGAAAGAGTATTGGAAAAACAGGAAGAACAAGAAGTCAAGATTGCTACGCGTGGTCTAATAGGCATGTAACCTGTAAAATAAATAAATAATAATAAATTTTTATTATTATTAATAATAAAATAATAATTGTATGAATGGCATACATGTTTTACGGGAATGGTTCCTCTTGGAACAATCATAGCTGATGAGTAAGAGTCAATTCCTCTGGATGCAAGAGCGGAATTACAAGGCAACTTAGTGAACGAGGGGTCTTTTACAGGATAAATATCGTAGTCATTAGAACATTCAACTGAATATTTTGCGTAATCGCCATCTTGAAACTATAGTATACTAAAATCGATTACGTACAATATTTAACAGTTACAATGATGTAACACTTTTCACGGTGGTAAACTTAAAGATGTTTTCGCTGTATTAGGCCCATGATCATTGAATTCACACTATATGGGAGTATAATTCGATATGACTATGCAAATGCATATTATGTGGCACGACAAATTTTGATTTCTCTTGTACATTTAGGCCATTGGGTCATTCAAAAACAGCTTTTAAGACCCCTAATAGGTAATAGAAACACATTTAATTCACACGAGGCTAATAACCAAGATGTTCCAATCCCCTAATCCCCTGAAATAAATTACATGTGATGAAAATATACAGTAGCCTATGTCTTAAATGCATGTACCGGTAATTAATTCCAGGTTATTTTTCACAAATTCCAGTAATTGTACTTATTTTGTGTCGACCGACTGAAAGTTACAATATTAATTCACACTCATACAGTCATCATAATAACACAGGTTATTAGACAAAAATTCCAAACGCGCGCGCCCACGCGCACACAAGAGCATGGGGCCAAATGACCAAGCCCCTCAAATGAAAGGATAACATGATTTCAGTAAAATCAGGAGATTATTGACATTGGGGATGATCTCCTGCTAGAAACACAGGTATCAAAACAAATATAATGCACACGAGGCTGATAACCAAGATGTACCAATTCCCTAACTGAAACAACAACCATAAAAACTTTAATTTTTTTTAATTTTATAGAGTTAAGAGATATTTTACTTACCTTTTGTTCATAAGTCTGTGATAGTGAAATGGGTGGACCACGTATATATATCGCTCTCCCGCTATAGCCAGGAGAGTGAAACCTGATGCCATATGCGCTACGATGATGCAACATAAACTTAAGGTGCATGGTGCCTCTAGTTGTCGCATAACCTTCGTCCAACCCGTCAAGGGTGAGATGAGATCGTAGTATACGGAGGTGCACGCCACAAATATATCAGTAATACACAGGTTAACAGCTAGGAAAAGGGAAGATACATTCCTACTCTGTTGACATATAGCTCTCCAGTTGTGTATCACCACGCTCAAAATAAAGATGTTACCAGGAATTGTACAGAAGTTCACCACGTTAATGATGACTGATATTTTCTTGTCCATATTTTCCTGGCTATCCATCTTAACCTGGAAAACAAAAATTCACGAATAATATTTGTCGATATAAGATTGACTTTAACAATAAATAATGATTTTTATCCCAGTCTAAATATTATTATTATTATTATTTTAGTTTCATGTCAGCAAAGACTATGATACGTACCGGAACGCGATGTTCTGTGTACTACACAACTCGCACAGTCCTGCTTCAGTCACCGTTAGACCATGAGTAGCGCACACGCTTATCATAGAGTCGTCCACAATAATAAAGATTTCATCAGCCACCAAACATATGGCAGAAGGAATGAAACTTTCACACCATGTTATTGATTTAAAAAACCGACTCTTATCTGAAATAATATTTCATAGCTTCTGCATGTGTGTCCCAATTCATTGTTTCATCCTCCTGATAACAGATTATGGAGGCCATAAATGGTGATTGCACAACGACACTGACGCTTGATTTCACCCGGACAGTCAGAGTTCGAATCTCGATGATGATGATGTTGATGATAATTGTTGTTTTCAGGGGCCTAACATCGAGGTTATCGGCCCCAAAGTTTGATTCTCGATGACAGTGGAAGTAGATCCCCCTCCCAAAAATCACATGGAATCTGCAAGGGCATACGTCTTTAAATACCAAAACAAACCCCTAAATAACGGCCAATAAATCAGACAAGCTGACGGAATTTATACGTACAGGGGTTACTAATCTCCGGCATAGCAAGATTAGTGGCTTCGAACCCTATTGCTCATTTTCAATTTCAAGCAAATGTCAGGACGGTATGTTCCAATAATCCAAAGCCATTTGTTTCCTAATCCATTGTAAGAAATGTTATTTCTTCTCTGGCCCGTATCTTAAACTGTCTTATCTCCTACTGTCGGGGAAAAAGTATAGGTATTTCATGCTGCTACGACCACCCAGGCCTAATATTTTTTGCCTACTTTTCACAGTTTGCAAAAATGAGGAAAAATTAGACTTATGAGATCGATCCTGAAAAATGTATGTCTTTCTGTCTGTCTGTCCTTCTTCTGTCTGTCTGTCTGTCTGTGTGTCCCCCCTATCAACTCCTAAACGGCTGCAGCAATCGAAACCAAATATGGTATGAGTAAAGATCTATACCGGGACATCTCAATGTCACACTTGAAAATGATGTCAGTGCTACCAACTGCTGAAAAATCGCAATTGAAATTTGAGCTCCATGTTGGATATCTTGGAATGTATACATGGGAACTATTCCAAAATTGGCACACATAGAGATAATAATGCTTCAGTTTAATTTTCAGGAGACCATACATGACGGTGTTGCTTAAGAGATGGAACTAAGAATATATTCTGTCAGCAGGGCTGCCAACTGTAATGCTCTATTAGGCTACATTTTGCCAGGTATATTTCGAACTAATTGGATATTTTGATATTACCAACTTAATTTCGTCATTATTATAGATAGGTCCATATAGATTAATCATTGGCATGAATCTTAAATTTTAAGAAAAGTAGGCTCTTTAGTTCGTCACGGAACTTCTTGTTTCCTTCTAAATTTACAACTATTTTTAGAAAAGTCAGATCAAATTAAAACTTCATATACTCGTTAACAATAAGTTTCTTTAAGAGGTAGTAAAATTGTATCACAGTTTGATCAATACTTTTTTATGAAATGAACATTCTAAGTGAGCACTCCGTTTGACTTGGTAAAAAACGGCACCTTTTTTGTTCAATCAGCTATAAAATTTAATGGGTTATAATACAAAAGTATACATAGCTTAACGCAGAATAAAATAAGGAAAATTGGGTTGTAGCTTTTTTATAAGACTACGGGGAAATTTTTATTGTCGTCTAAACTCGAGTATCTATACTTCTTTCCCCGACAGCAGCATTTCTCTCACTTTGAATCATCGCCTTAATTTTCTCTACATAGGCTACTGTCAATCAAATTGACCAGGTTTTGGATTCGTTTCCACTCCTCCTGTTATAAAGAGTGTCGCTACCACTGTCACAGCCATCACGGAATATTATTCTTGCTGGAACACCATCACACATCATATGGCTGGCTGCGTGGCGCTGCAGTAACGTTCCATCCTGATGTGTCCAAGGTTGCAGGATTGAACCTGGTGGAGTCAATTGGCATTCGAGGATGCGCAAATGGGAGGGAGCCGTGTTAGTAAATTCACTGGCACGTTAATAATGATCCACTTTGGGTTAAAATTCCGGCACCCCGGAGTCTCTAATGGCCTCAGAAAAATAAAGGGGACATAAAACCAATAACTTTATTGTTATTACTACACTTATCGTACAGTCTCACTGTAGCACACAACTCTTCCATTTCACAGGCCAGTTGTTGATGATGATAATGATCATTGTTGTTTTAAGGGGCCTAAAATCTAGGTTATCGGCCCCTAATGGTTTGGTATGAGAATGAAAACTATAACTAATACTAACTACAAACTTACATACTATAAGAAGAAATGGTAAACAAATATAGGATAAGGCAAATAAAGCTCAGGAAGAAATTAAATGCCCTCAACCCTCGAAGAATGAGGATTGATGGACTTGGAAGGAAACAGAGCCATGAAAGGCAGATAGGAAAGGGAAAGAGGAGAGGGCCGCCCCAAGGTCAGAGGAAAAAGGGGACAAAACGGACCCAACTCAGGAATCCCTCAGGGTCGCTAACATTATTGTTATTACTACACTTATCGTACAGTCTCACTGTAGCACACAACTCACCAGCTGTGAGCCCTTTAGGGTGTAGCACAATATAGAGTG
Organism: Meconema thalassinum; assembly: GCA_946902985.2. Classification (NCBI taxonomy): domain Eukaryota; kingdom Metazoa; phylum Arthropoda; class Insecta; order Orthoptera; family Tettigoniidae; genus Meconema; species Meconema thalassinum. The sequence continues at coordinate 1,134,778,849 of OX336388.2, read as the reverse complement.
CACCAGAAGTAGTGGGGCTACATACACCCTGCCTCCTTGAGGGTCTTGTGCAGAAGGCAGGAGATAACATGAAATGAAAAGGAAGGTTGACCCCTCGAAGAATGAGGGTATCAGGAAAGATAGGACAAGGGCCAATTAAGGCGGGAAAGTGAAAGACTCCCTAGGCCTAGGATACCCTAATACCGTCGGGGTCGGAAGAGAACAAGAGTTGACCAAGAGAGGTCGACAGGAAAGAAGATGGCACAAGTAAGTGGAAGCAATGCTGGACTCGGCTGGGGCCACGTGGTCGCCAACCCACGTCCCACTAGATGGCAAGTTGGTGAATCGCGAAACCCACGTCGGTTTTCAGCTCACAAGTCTTCACACTTCGCTTGCTCGGTGGTAAGTGTCACTGTTCAACCTCTTCGATTATGTTGGGTTGGGGGCATGGCTGCCTATTACCAGTGAACTGTTGAATTGTAGGCCTGAGCGCTGAGCTTGGATATTCCTTGATATAGTTCAGTAGTGAGGTAGGGGGGGGGGGGGCAGGCTCATTTGAGTTCCTTATCTGCTTTTCTATATTCCTTCTTATGATGTTGTATTGTTTTTTATTCTTTTATTGTTCTTTTTATGAGTGAGTATCTGTGGAGTTTTATCTATGGAGATTGTAAGAAGATTAGGTTTTATAATGTTAGTTCCATGTAGATTTTTTATTGAGATTTCATGTGGAGGGAATTCAGTTATGAGAGAAATATGTTAGGTTTGGGATTATAAAAGTGGACAGTAATAGATACAGGAAAAGATGTATAGTGAGAATTATTAATGAATTAAATGAATACCTGTGTTCCTATGGTGAGGTGCAGGTTCATTTATGTTTTAATTGATGGTGATCTGAGTATTGAACGGTTAATAGAGGAATGTCCATCACATATTGTACCCTTCAGAATAGCAGTGTTTATATGCAAGAATTCTTAATCAAGGGGTCGCGCTCAGTTCCTATGTGATGTTTACGTTCGCCAAACAACATGCTCTACTGAGGTAAGGGTCATAGGATTAAAACTATAATTAAGAAAGAAAGGTGACAAGATGTAAAATAATAACATGATTTAATGACTAATAGTGCATAAAAAGAAAATAAACAACAATAATAAGATAATCCTCCCTGAATTCTCCCATGACAGGAATATCTATCAATGCTGAGGAGTCAGACGGATCTCCCCTTTATTAAAATGTGGATCCAGGTTCCACTAACTTGCAATTTGGATTTTATGTACGCGTAATGACTAACTACGAGGAATGAGTACATTGGATGACTGTTCGTTTACAACGGGTTCACAGCCACGATGCTTACGAACAATCATCTCGTAAATCAACGTTTACGGATATGGAACATGAAACTAATAAAAACCCTTAAAAAATGTAATGCTGACACACACACTAAAAACTACTATTTACAGGTATCTCTCTCGAGACCCTCATTTAGCGCGATGACGCACTTGACAATGAGTTGCCAACTCCGGCCAATTGCTCAATACACAAGCAAGGAAATACAGCATAGCACGTGACTTCACGGGTCACTGAATGGAATATAAACATGGACTAAACCAACAACAACAAAAGCCTGACCAGCTGATATTACTTTATATGAACAAAACTGCATGTTAAGCTAACTCTTCGGAGATTATCGTGATTCGCAGGCAACTCCCATTTATCAAAACAATTTTTATCATTGATCAGTTCTTAATTCAGTATTTCAAGTAATTACGGTGCCACAAGCACTCTCCACTAATGAACTCGCTAGCAACCTTCAGTCCGTCTTGTGAAACATCTCCCCCTTTCCTCAATACCTGTCATTGTCCCAACTCCAGTGTGTAAAAATAACTGACCAGCTGTGCCGTTATCTCAAAGAATCATCAGCAGCAAATCTCAACCACCTCAACAAATGGTCAGTCATTAATCAAAATATCCACAATTGCCCTCGCAAGGTTACAATATGGACCTGGCACCAAGCTGACAGAAATCAGTCTACGCTGAAATTCCCGCTTGTAATGACCACAAAATACACACACACACACACACACATCTGGGAATGACATTACGTTTTTCACACAGGTCGGCTGAATAGGTGCTCGCAAACTATTTAAAAAAAACTATTATAACCTACGATAGAGCTGACTGCTCTTCGTCACAAATCACATTGCTCCAAAGGCAATAATTTCACTGAATCTGATCAATATTAAACAAAAAAAAAAGGATTAATTACCCTCCAATCTACTGTATAAATATATTACTTCAGTCCTACTTCTGAAACACAACATATCTCCGAGAGACGTTTTTTTAACCGCATTGCGTAACATATGCAAACACGGTCGTCCACATAGCTACGTTAGTTAAAACAACAAACAAAAACAAGAACCTTCCACTAATAACATATGCGAGCTGTTTCCATGCAAACGGTGTGTCAGACCAAAACTAAATATACTACGTTAATCACACAAGCAAATTATTTACAAAACAAAATATGTCCCATACACCATAAGTTAATTTATCAGATAATAAGAATATTATTCAGTACTCATCCTCAGCTAGTCACCCGTCAAAGAACATCAGCAGCCATCTCCCAACTGGATGCTTCTTATCTCATCTCAACCATCTTGACGGAGTGTTGATAGTTCCAGGCTTCTTCAATGATAAGCGATGTCATCTCTCGTGCTGATTCAAAAAGTTAAATTATTATACACTTGATATCTGACTACTAAATTCGCCGTTTCAGGTACTACTTTCCCCGGAACTGTTCGTTGGCGAATTATCGATGATACTGCCCCTACAAAATATAGTACTATGACTATCTAACACTGAATTTAACACATTTATTAATAATTTCTGTGTCCTTCACGACACGCAAAAGTATAAGTGCTTGTGTCTTCGACACACAAATATAATAAGCTCCGTCCTCAGACGTACAAAAGTAATAGCAATGTCTTGGCTCTTCACGCCACTTATAAATGAACCGGCCCTAGGTCTTGATAGAGGGGGAAATTATATAAAAATTTCTCAAAATAATAGTGGTACAGGAATGAAATAAATATCATTGAACTCGAAAAATAGCACAGGTCAAGAATATGCCCATTAATCCTAGAATCGATCGTAGAGATGTTGTCTAGCCGATCTCCCGCGTTAATGCTAGCCATAGCGTGCCCAAGCTAGACTTGCCGCGCTGGTAAGCATTCTTCTCCCATTGGTTCCACATTTTCTGTAACTTGGCGGTTTTTATCAGACCTTGGCCTAGTAGGAGTGTCTAGTATTTTCATCAGCCACTCACGTTACTGCATCATATTTTTTCTAGGCGCGAATATTACAATGAACATACCAGAAGCGTGTCTCACTGCGCGTCGCTTCTATTTTGAGGTGGCCACCACCTGTCCTTCTGAATCATTGCAAGGTCTTTCTTTTCACAATCCTAAGTATTTAGCCTTTTGTCAAACTGCTGCAGGTATTTCCTCATTGTCTCCAACCAATGCTTGAAATTTCCTCATCTCCGTCTGGCTATTTTCATGATGCTGGTGGAAATATTTATTAATTGAAGAAATAAAACATCGAATCATTTATCCATCAGAGGGTAATGGGTTCACAACTCCCCCACTCACAAAATTTCGAACTTCGGAGAAAGTCGATAATTAAAAAAAAATCCGTAGTCCAATTTGTTTTATTTCAGAATCACCCCTTTTCTATTACTTGGACTAGCCGCTCCTGTCTTGAATGGCATTTACACGTTTTATTTTCCTGCTTGGACCCCGCCCCTCCAACTGCTTGCATGACGCGCTGGTGCCTTAGGCAACACTCTGCTCGTCTCCTTAATGTTTGTCAACACCAATTCCACTTCCTTCTTCACGTGCCGTACTCAACTGCTCCCCGTTCACTTGGTTGATATTGGACGTCCATATATTTAAACTGCATCATTATTTCGGCGCTCTCATGGTTCACTTCTTCGATACTTTTTTAGGTTGGCAGCGTTGTAGACCGACATTGTTCCTGTGCTTAACTCTTTCACTCTGTAAGCATTATTTCCAAGGTTTCTTACGATAGAATAGGGTCCTATGAACTTTTCGCAGAATTTGCTAAAGATCTTCTTCTCTGGATCCGATGTAGCGGGTCGTTTCACCAAAACGAGCTGGTTGATTTCAAGATCACTGTGAAACCTCTTATTTCTTACTCGCCGTAATCTGCGAACTGCTTGTTTTCTCATGTAGGCTCTCGTTCTCTCAATTCGCAGGTCAGGTGCTATCATGGGATCTTGTGGGCAGTTAATGATGCTTTTCCACGTTCTCACTGGATACTCGTTTTTGTGTAGGACCATAGGGATCTGTCCTGTTGACTCGTGCCTGGTAGAATTCATGCATGTATCTACATCCTTAATTTTATCTACCCATTTGTGATGTTCATTTGGAATGAAGATTCTCAAGTATGATGTTACACATTTTATTGCTCTCTCACTTGGATTGGCTTGGGCATGTCGGATACTGCTTAAAACGTGTTTTATACCCATGTCCTCCATACCTTTCTTGAATTCGGCGCTTGTAAAATAACTGCCATGATCTGACAATATAAATTCTGGTTTTCCAAGGATTGGAATAACTCTATTTCGAATACGACTGAGTACTTGTTTCGATGTAGTTTTCTGAATGGGGCATAATACGACAAACTTAGAAAATACATCAATGCACACTAGCAAGTGACGGCAACCTCGCCTTCCTTTCGGAATTGGACCGAAACAGTCTAGGGCCAGTAGCTCGCATGGTTTCTGAGGTAGCAATGGTCTAGGATACTGCCTCATTAAATAGTTATTGGGCTTTGTCCTCTGACAACGATCACAAGTCGTAATGACGTCACATATAGTTGTTCTCATACGTGGCCATGTAAATGTCTCTCCTATTGTCGCTTCGCACTTGTCTAATCCGACGTGTCCGTAACTTTCGTGAGTATGCCATGTCAGTCCTCGCTGTAATGATGCAGGTACTAATATGCGTAACTTGGTGTGGTCATTATCTATCCATTTGTGCAGCAAATTGTTGACATAAACATATCTTCCTTCTTTGGCTTTCGCTTCTCGAAATGCAGGTGTTCCTGTAGGTAGTTGCTTTCTGAAGTATTTAATTAATAGCATCATCCATGGTTCCGCTTCCTGTTCTCGCTGTATCTCACGTAACTCCTCCAAGAATTCCCGGTCCTTCGGTGTTAACTCCAAGTGTTGTACCATCGCTGTTTCTTCATTATCAGGCTCTGGGTTCCTGCTGAGTGCATCCGGAATCACGTTCATCTTCCCTGGGCAATGTTCAATCTCAATGCTAAACTGCTGAATATATATAGACCAACGTGTCACACGTTCGCTTGCCATCGACGTCTTAAACAAGAATGTTAATGCCTTGTGATCAGTCCTGACAACAATGGGGTAGCCATAAATTATTCGTTTCCATTGTTGTAGCGCATGAAGAATGGCCAACAGCTCTAGTTCCGTTACAGTATAATTGCGCTCGTGCTTACGCAATTTTCGGCTGACAAATGCCAAATATGTTTTATGTTGCAGGTTAGCTGGATCTTCTTGGTAAAGCATAGCACCTATAACAATTAGTGAAGCATCCGCTTGGATTATAAATTTGTGCTTGAAATCTGGATATCCTAACTTAATGCAGTTTTCCAGTAGCTGTTTTGTTGCTTGGAACGCCTTCTCACACTCCGCATTCCATAACCATTTATTATTCTTCTTTAGCATTTCCTGCATTGGAGCTACAGTCTCCGTGTAACCTGGACAGTTTTCCTTAAAGAATCCCGGTACGCCTAAGAAAGCCCGAATGTGCTTGACTCTCGTTGGTGTAGGGAAATTCTTTATCGCTTCGATCTTAGCTGGATTTGGCTTCACTCCCTCCTTGTCAATGATGTGACCCAAATGTAAGAACTCGCTCTTGAAGAAATGCGATTTCTTCAGGTTTACTTTGAAATTTGATGCATTCAAGTTGCCTAATATTTTATCTAAATTTTCCATGTGAGTTTCAATGTTGTCGGATGCCAGCAGAATGTCATCAATGTAGCGTACCGTCATCTCCTTAACTTCCTCGGTTAGATTCCGGTCCAGGGCTCGGATTAAAGCACAGCCCGCTGTTTTGACTCCAAAGGGCATTCGGACGAAGCAAAACGTTTGGTTATCGAATAAGAAGCCAGTTAGAAGCTGTGACTTCTCATCCAATTCAATATGGTGGAACGGGCTCGTCAGGTCAACTGATGAATAAATGCTTTTGTTTTTAAAGCCTTTTAATACGTCTCTGATAATTGGCGCTCTGTCATACTCAGGAAAAATGAGTCTCATGTTGAGATTTCTGGCATCTAAACAAAGTCTAATAGATCCATTTGGTTTTGTGACTGCCAAAATCGCATTTAGATAAGGTGTAGGTGTCTTCCTTATCACTCCAGCTTGTAACATCTCATCTATAATGACCTTAACTTGACCGCGATATTTTTCAGGAATTGGGTACAACCAGCTTTTGAACGGTGACCAATCCTCGACTTGCATTGAATATTTGAAATTTAATATTTTCCCAGGTACCGGTACTGTATCAAATACTGTTTTGTGCTTCCTTAAAATCTCTTCCAATTGTTTTCTGTGTTCACCCCCAAGTTGAATGTCATTGAGCCGCTCCTGTAGTAACTCTTCAAATTGTGCCTCACTGTCGTCTCCTTCCGTTAATAAAGACCATATCTCCTGGGATTCACTCTCCTCATCTAGTTCCACAACAGCTCCTTCTATGATGTTATCTTCTGCCTTTCGTATCTCCTCTTCCGTCTCTTCCGATATTGCTTCCAATGCCCAAGAATGTACATCTCTTCCGGTAGTGATTTCATCCATATGCAATCCCACGTTCTTCAGCTGATCATACTCTCTAAAACTGACTGTATTCTTGTGCAAATCTATCACTGCTTGATAGTCACAAATAAAATTTGCACCAAGAATTATATTGAAATTCATCTTTGCCGTGATAATGAATGTTTGCCCAAAAGTGTGTTCCAATATGTTCAGCTCTAAGTATGCCTGACGTTTACAAGTGACGGTGCGTTCAGGAATAACACCCCTCACTTTGAGCTGTGGTACGGGAATTACAGGAATATTATGACTCCGTCCCAACTCTCGAACCAAGGCCTCCGATACCAGACTGATCTGCGACCCCGTATCCAATAAACTTCTTATATTAATTCCACCAATCCTCGCGTAAATAATGGGTAACTGCCTAATTTCATCGTTCCGTGGTTTCACCGTCTCCTCCAGGCAGTCTTCTGGCAAAGCAATCCATTCTTGTATGTTCGCTACTATCCATCCATCTTCAACTTCCGACTGTTGCGTTTGTAGACTGTCTTCTTTATCCAAATTCAGCATTTTTTTTAGCTCCGGTGCGACTCCCATCATCCGTTTGTCGCCCATGCCCTTGATATTCCTCTTGTCTCAGTAGACTTCCAGCTTCCTCAGTATGTGTGTCTGGATTCTTCATGTTCCCAATGGCTTTTTCCCATCTTCCTAGCTCTCCACCTTGACTAGCGTGTAATTTCTCTAGGTAATTTTGTGATTGAGCGTGCCTATCATCCCAGTCATTTCGATAATTACGTGGCTCTCCTTGATTTTGATCTCTCCTTCCTTTCCATCTTTGATTAGCATTGTAATCACCGTATCTTCCATAAGGCCTGTCATTCCTTCGATTTTCACGCCATTGCTTATATCCTCTGTTGATATCTATTGTTGCCTTGATATGACCTATTGTTATAGTTATTCTCGTTACGCTGGTATGGTCTGTTTTCTCCTTCTTCCTGGTTTCGCCTAGGTATGGACGTGCTTGTATTAGTACCCTGCGTTTTAGTGTTTGCCTGCTTTGGTTTTATGACCTCTGTCGTATTGACTAACTCCAGCTGTCTTCCTCCTCTATAATGACTATGAGATGTAGTCTCATCTATCTGGCGTAATATCTGCTCTGCATGTATGGCCGTACTAACGTTCGCTGCGACTAGTACTTGTTGCACGTTGACTGGTAATTGCCGCGCAATTGTCATCACCAGATCCGCTTCATTTAAAGGGTAATCAAGGTCGCGAAATTTTAGCATTTGCATGTTAAAGAAATCTGAGTATTTCGTTTGCTGGGTAGTTTGGTATTTACTAGAGTAAAGCTCCTTAGACTCTGTTGTATTGCTGGCGACCAGTATTTGCGCAGAAACCCTAATTTGAAATCTGACATGGTTCCAAATGTATATTTGAAGCTTAAAAACCATGTAAGGACATTTCCTGATAAAAATCTCTCCATCATCCTCAATCTACGTGCTTCAGGTACCCCAGTGTCATTGTAATGATCTTCAATTTCTTTAATAAAAGCTTTAGGTGTCACCCCTGAATTTTCTGTGTATTTCTGCGGTTTATAATCGTTCGAGCGAATTACTTGGATAAGTTGTGTGGGCTGATGACCGTCTTGTGGCGTGGAACTCCTTTCAATATTCTTGCGAAACCCTTCCGTGTTTGCGGTTAATGGGCTCTCTGTCTGAGCTTGACTCCCTGCTGTGCTTTCCTCCCCGGGGCTATTTGAGTCTTCCTGCTTGTCTTTCAATGCTCCCGTTTTAAATATCGAGGATTGTTCTAACGACCTCAGTTCGGCTTTAATGATCCTGTCTGTTTGCTCTTTAAGTTTACTCTTAATTTCTTGCTCTAATGCTTGAATACGAGTATGATTTTCGCCTACTGTTTTTAGGATGGTTGATCTTTCCTCTTTAGAATCGATATTCATTTTTCGCCAATCTTTCCTTATTTGCTCCTTAATCGTGCTTACTTTCTCTTCAATCTGGCTTTTAGTGTCATCCTGATTGCTTTCTATCTGGCTCAGCCTATCTTCCAATCTCGCGCTATTTTCGTCGATGGTACTCTTTAATTGATTCTGATCCGCTTCTAGGCTTTTCCATTTCTCCGCTGAATTTATTTCGAGACGATCCATATCTTTAATTATGCCGGATATATTTTCATCTACTGCTGATAATTGTTGTTGAATGACCTTGCCGCTCTTTTCCATTTCCATAAATCGTCCTTCTAACTTATCCTGAGCTATCTTGACCTAGCTTGTATTCATAGTGCACGCTAGTTCAATTTGCTCTAATTTAGCTAACACCATTTCATCCAGAATGCTAAGTTTTTGATCAAAAATACTTTCCATTTTCTTAATCTGATCTAATTGTTTTTCATTATTTTTACTCACATCTAGGGCCAGTAATACCATCTGTTGATTAGTGTGATCTTTCATCTCTGCGGTTAACGAAGCTAACTGGTTCGTGTTTTTAACATTCTGCACCTCTAACTGCGAATTTATAGTGTCATTGATTTCATTTTTTAGTAATCTAGCTTGTTCCGCCTGATATTCATTTTGTTCAATCCTACTATTATTTAATTGTGTCCGCAATGATTCACTTTGTTCGGATAATTTGTTTATAGACTCACTTTGTTCTAACATAGTATTGTTTATTGCTTCACTTTGTTCGGCTAGTTTAGTTTTTAGCGATTCACTCTGTTCAGACAATTTGTTTATAGACTCACTTTGTTCTAACATAGTGTTGTTTATTTGTTCAGATAACTTCGCGTTTAATGCCTCACTTTGTTCTAACATACTAGGGTTTAATGAGTCACTTTGTTCTGATAATTTGGTGTTTATTGATTCACTTTGTTTCGCCAATTTAGTGTCCAACAATTCCTGTGTTCTCCTAGCCGCGCTCTCAATGATTTCTTGAATCTGTTCCACCGTTGCCATCTTATACACTTTATATGAGACATTAGGGAAATGGCATAAAGCAATGCCCTTTGACACACACATACAATCCAATGCACATTTAATTTCTTTACCCTACTCAGTTCATTTATTTTTACATTTAATCCCACTAGTCGATTGCATCTCTGAGTGGTTCTAATTTTACTCAATTTAATTTAAACCCAAACACATATTTAGTCATTAAATTGTTATCCTGATCTGATATTAACACTGACAAATTAACAAAGTATTAATTGTCATTTAAGGCTACCAGCCTCCTAACATTTTCATGAGTTTGACTTTCTAAACAAATCTAGTTTTAACTTTAATCATTGGGCGCCCGGTATCACGTATATTACCTTTTACTTTAATTCAATAGACAAAAACGTGAACCGTATTTTACATTGCAAACTCCTGATTTTAATTCATATTTCACACATTTGGCGGTATCCACTTCGCATCAATTACTTTTAATAAAATATCACTTTCCGGTGATTAAAAAACTGTCATATCTGCCTGCACTTGCGGCATGTCAGTTTTACTCAAATACGCCAACCAAATGTGTTCCAGCAGCGAACCAGCAACAAAATTACACCTTCATTGTTGCGTCAGTTTGAAAACCCAACTACGCTTACATTGACATGTGCAAAATCTTTGCCGTTACACCTCAGTGAACCGCCCCACGCTTGGCCGCGCCAGTTTACCTCCTATGAACCCTTCAGAATAGCAGTGTTTATATGCAAGAATTCTTAATCAAGGGGTCGCGCTCAGTTCCTATGTGATGTTTACGTTCGCCAAACAACATGCTCTACTGAGGTAAGGGTCATAGGATTAAAACTATAATTAAGAAAGAAAGGTGACAAGATGTAAAATAATAACATGATTTAATGACTAATAGTGCATAAAAAGAAAATGAACAACAATAATAAAAAAAATCCTCCCTGAATTCTCCCATAACAGGAATATCTATCAATGCTGAGGAGTCAGACGGATCTCCCCTTTATTAAAATGTGGATCCAGGTTCCACTAACTTGCAATTTGGATTTTATGTACGCGTAATGACTAACTACGAGGAATAAGTACTTTGGATGACTGTTCGTTTACAACGGGTTCACAGCCACGATGCTTACGAACAATCATCTCGTAAATCAACGTTTACGGATATGGAACATGACACTAATAAAAACCCTTAAAAAATGTAATGCTGACACACACACTAAAAACTACTATTTACAGGTATCTCTCTCGAGACCCTCATTTAGCGCGATGACGCACTTGACAATGAGCTGCCAACTCCGGCCAATTGCTCAATACACAAGCAAGGAAATACAGCATAGCACGTGACTTCACGAGTCACTGAATGGAATATAAACATGGACTAAACCAACAACAACAAAAGCCTGACCAGCTGATATTACTTTATATGAACAAAACTGCATGTTAAGCAAACGCTTCGGAGATTATCGTGATTCGTAGGCAACTCCCATTTATTTAAAAAAAAATATCATTGATCAGTTCTTAATTCAGTATTTCAAGTAATTACGGTGCCACAAGCACTCTCCACTAATGACCTCGCTAGCAATCTTCAGTCCGTCTTGTGAAACATCTCCCCCTGTCCTCAATACCTGTCATTGTCCCAACTCCAGTGTGTAAAAATAACTGACCAGCTGTGCCGTTATCTCAAAGAATCAACAGCAGCAAATCTCAACCACCTCAACAAATGGTCAGACATTAATCAAAATATCCACAATTGCCCTCGCAAGGTTACAATATGGACCTAGCAACAAGCTGACAGAAATCAGTCTACGCTGAAATTCCCGCTTGTAATGACCACAAAATACACACACACACATCTGGGAATGACATTACGTTTTTCACACAGGTCGGCTGAATAGGTGCTCGCAAACTATTTAAAAAAAACTATTATAACCTACGATAGAGCTGACTGCTCTTCGTCACAAATCACATTGCTCCTAGGCAATAATTTCACTGAATCTGATCAATAATAAACCAAAAAAAAGGATTAATTACCCTCCAATCTACTGTATAATTATATTACTTCAGTCCTACTTCTGAAACACAACATATCTCCGAGAGACGTTTTTTAACCGCATTGCATAACATATGCAAACACGGTCGTCCACATAGCTACGTTAGTTAAAACAACAAACAAAAACAAGAACCTTCCACTAATAACATATGCGAGCTGTTTCCATGCAAACGGTGTGTCAGACCAAAACTAAATATACTACGTTAATCACACAAGCAAATTATTTACAAAACAAAATATGTCCCATACACCATAAGTTAATTTATCAGATAATAAGAATATTATTCAGTACTCATCCTCAGCTAGTCACCCGTCAAAGAACATCAGCAGCCATCTCCCAACTGGATGCTTCTTATCTCATCTCAACCATCTTGACGGAGTGTTGATAGTTCCAGGCTTCTTCAATGATAAGCGATGTCATCTCTCGTGCTGATTCAAAAAGTTAAATTATTATACACTTGATATCTGACTACTAAATTCGCCGTTTCAGGTACTACTTTCCCCGGAACTGTTCGTTGGCGAATTATCGATGATACTGCCCCTACAAAATATAGTACTATGACTATCTAACACTGAATTTAACACATTTATTAATAATTTCTGTGTCCTTCACGACACGCAAAAGTATAAGTGCTTGTGTCTTCGACACACAAATATAATAAGCTCCGTCCTCAGACGTACAAAAGTAATAGCAATGTCTTGGCTCTTCACGCCACTTATAAATGAACCGGCCCTAGGTCTTGATAGAGGGGGAAATTATATAAAAATTTCTCAAAATAATAGTGGTACAGGAATGAAATAAATATCATTGAACTCGAAAAATAGCGCAGGTCAAGAATATGCCCATTAATCCTAGAATCGATCGTAGAGATGTTGTCTAGCCGATCTCCCGCGTTAATGCTAGCCATAGCGTGCCCAAGCTAGACTTGCCGCGCTGGTAAGCATTCTTCTCCCATTGGTTCCACATTTTCTGTAACTTGGCGGTTTTTATCAGACCTTGGCCTAGTTGGAGTGTCTAGTATTTTCATCAGCCACTCACGTTACTGCATCATATTTTTTCTAGGCACGAATATTACAATGAACATACCAGAAGCGTGTCTCACTGCGCGTCGCTTCTATTTTGAGGTGGCCACCACCTGTCCTTCTGAATCATTGCTAGGTCTTTCTTTTCACAATCCTAAGTATTTAGCCTTTTGTCAAACTGCTGCAGGTATTTCCTCATTGTCTCCAACCAATGCTTGAAATTTCCTCATCTCCGTCTGGCTATTTTCATGATGCTGGTGGAAATATTTATTAATTGAAGAAATAAAACATCGAATCATTGATCCATCAGAGGGTAAAGGGTTCAATATATCAGGTATATGTACTATCTGTCTGCCCTGTTGTTAAAATAAAATATCCCTTGTGAGTATAATCAACCATGACCCCGAATATGAAACGTTACAAAATTGCGCCTCAACGTGGAGATCGATAAAGGGAAGTTAGAAAAATTACAAAATGACACACCAACGAGGGGAATGAATGGGGGCTATGAACGATAGTTTGATACAAATGTTACTGATTGAAATAAAAGGGGAGATTAAGAAGCAAGCAGAATCTATTAGTAAGGAGATGGTACAAGTGATGGAGTCTATGAGTAAGGAGATTAAGGAGCAGGTAGGCTCTGTAAATGAGAATGTAGTGTCAGTGACCAAACAGATAGTAGAAGTAAAGGAATTTGTAAATAAGTTAATTCAGGAGAGCAACAGGGCCACGAACACAAGGATAGAGAGTCTCAGGAAAGAAATGCAGGACTATAAGTCTGTACTCAATAGTAGTATGGGGTTGGAATCCTGGAAAGTGGCTGTAGAGGAGGAAGAAGTGGAGGATAAGATAAAAGAGGAGGAAGTGAATGAGATAAGTGATTCACTTGAAGGAAAGCAAGAAATTTATCAGCGATGTGGGGGGCGTGAGAAAGCAGGTGATATGGCAGAAACTGAAGAAGAGAAAGAAGAATCCGATAAGGTTGGTTATGAGGAGGACTGTAGCTGTCAAGAAAAAGAGGCTAAAGATGAGGGTGAAAGTGCAGGAGTGAATCATGAAGAAGATAGCATTCTAGAAGAAAATAAGGTGAAGAAGAAACGGTGGAGGAAGAGAAAAAAAACTGTTGAGCAAGATGGGACAGACGAAAAAGAAGAGGGGGAAAATGTGGAAAGGAAGAAGAGGGAAGTGGTTGAGAATGAAGACAAAGAGGACCAGGAGGATAGACAAAAGTGTGAGTTGGCAAGCAAAGAGAAGGAGTAGGAAGAAGATGAGATGTAAGGTAAAGGAAGATAAGAGAGTGAAGGATCTGAAGAAGGCAGAGGAAGAAAGAAGAATGGAGAAGAAGGAGAAACAGATGAATAGGAAGAACGAAAGGTGGAAGAATGAAAAAGAAGAGGGTGCTGCTGAGAATGAAGATGGGGTTTATAATATGGATAACTTCATGATTTTGGATCTTGTTAGTGATATAATAATAAAAATAATAATATCGTATGGCCTCGGGTGCCTGGTGCAAGCTTTGTTAATTGACACCCAGAGGGTAGCTTGCATGTCGAATTTCGTCGTTCCTTTGAACGCTATGAAAGTCAAGGAGGTTAGATATCTAAACTCCTTGACACTACAGCGCTTTCAAGTAGAGAATGGAGGAACTTTGTTTTGGCGGAAAATCCCGAGATTAATTTTGCCATTGAACACGGCCTATTGAATTCAAAAGGGTTCTTTAACATGCCAACAACGTATGACATGAGTGTCGTGATTTTTGTTGCCTTCAAAAATCACTTACCACGACCAGGGGCGAACCTGCAATCTTGGGGTTGGTAGTCCGACACTATAACCACTCACCTACCGTGGCAAGCTTGTTAGTGACAAAGAACTAGTTTGCAACCAGTTTCGTAATACATGTGATAATAATGTAGTTAACAATTATGGGTATTCGGTTTTGAATGATATAGTTGAAGTGTCACAAGAACCGGCACATGTTATGAATATAGGTTCTGCAGAAAGTGCAGATTCTACAGATGATGAGAATGATGGATGTAAAGTGATGAATCTGGATATTGATAGAGATGATTATTTTATACATTCGAGATGGTAGCAACATCGACGAGAGCAGTTCAGATTCAGATGATGAAAAGTGTGGAGATGGCAAGTCTTTATATCAAAAGAACTCATTTCTCCAGCGCTTCGAGACTTAATATTGGAAAGTGGATAGGCTTGATGACGATTATGTAGTTCCTTCGGAAGTAGTTAAGTTATTTTATGCTGTGTGTGATATTTTAGTGTATGTGTGAAATGTATTATTTTCATTTGTGTATTTTTATATATACGTGATTCTCACGTGTTTCACACGCGAGAATTACATATTTAGGGGGGGGGGGAAATTGTCACTGTTCAACCTCTTAGATTATGTTGGGTTGGGGGCATGGCTGCCTATTACCAGTGAACTGTTGAATTGTAGGCCTGAGCGCTGAGCTTGGATATTCCTTGATATAGTTCAGTAGTGAGGTAGGGGGGGGGGGGGGGGCAGGCTCATTTGAATTCCTTATCTGCTTTTCTATATTCCTTTTTATGATGCTGTATTGTTTTTTTATTCATTTATTGTTCTTTTTATGAGTGAGTATCTGTGGAGTTTTATCTATGGAGATTGTAAGAAGATTTGGTTTTATAATGTTAGTTCCATGTAGATTTTTTATTGAGATTTCATGTGGAGGGAATTCAGCTATGAGAGAAATATGTTAGGTTTGGGATTATAAAAGTGGACAGTAATAGATACAGGAAAAGATGTATAGTGAGAATTATTAATGAATTAAATGAATACCTGTGTTCCTATGGTGAGGTGCAGGTTCATTTATGTTTTAATTGATGGTGATCTGAATATTGAACGGTTAATAGAGGAATGTCCATCACATATATCAGGTATATGTACTACCTGTCTGCCCTGTTGTTAAAATAAAATATCCCTTGTGAGTATAATCAACCACAACCCCGATACGGAGAGAATGAAACGTTACACAATTGAGAATCAAGTTACTCCGTGATATCAAGTAACACCGTGATAGAGCGTATTTCCTCTATCCTCTATCACTACGTAGGTTCAACTCCGAAAGTTCTAAGTTTTTACCAACAGATGGCAGTAGAAACCAGGAATCCAGAAAACCCTTGCGTTCTATCTTTGACCAACTCAATGAGGTTTAAAAAATATATTAACAGAGAGTTGACATTTCAACAAGTGATCCACATCCAGTGAAATCTGTGGTGAAGATTTTAATTTCTTATAAGCAGCTGTTTCATTGTATGTGTTTCATTTTAACACAAGTCAGAGGTAAGATGCAGACCATTCGCATTCAAAACTTACATGCATGTAGTGTTTCGCATGCAAGGTGTGTGAGCTTAGCAATAAGTACGTTTTTCTTAGGTTGGACGCTGAAATGGCACCTTAACGGAATAAGGAGGCTCCCTCGTACACAGCTGATACACTTAAACAAGTATTGAGGTCGACGAAGGAAGAAGGATGGTCAGTATACAAGGCCAGTAGACGTTTTAATAACCCGCGGAGTACACTAAAGGATTATTGCACAAACGATTCAGCCGATCCAGTAAGTGCAACCCATGCAAAAATTGGAAAGCTATTCGATGTGTCACCTGAATTTGAAGTGAAGATAGTGTGTAAAGATAGACACAATAGATCGGTCTTGGCCTAATTCCAGACCCCAGAACAATGACGATGATGGTTGTGGTGCGTGAGGTGGCTCCCCTGGCGGATGACACCAAGAGGAAGAATGGAGCCGAATGGATTGATGATGAGTTTTGGAATGTCTGGTACCTATGTCTATTTTATGTGTGATAGGTGTGAGGAAGCTGATAGTGACTATGAAGACATAAAATGTGTTTAATGGAATATTTTTAGCCTATTTTCAATTTTGAAAAAATAGGCTTATGAGATCACCTTTTGTCCGTGTGTGTGTGCGTGTGTGTGTGTGTGTGTGTGTGTGTGTGTGAGGTGTGTGTGTGTCCCCCCTAATAAAATCTAAATGGCTGGAGCGATTTCAATGAAACGCGGCAAGTTCATAGCACTATTCCCGGCGACCTCGACCGTGCCCTTCACATTTTGTTACGTCTCACCAATCCAACATGGCGGCTGTGCGAAATATTTCACTAGAATTATATATCTCGGAAACTATTACCGATATCGCCCTGAAATTGTGTACGGTGATAAAGGGCACTACTGGAAGTTCACCTATGAGACTTTCAAAAGCCTGGTGACTACAAAACCAACATGGCGGCCAAGCGAAATTGAGACTTTTAAATAGACTTTTCTCGCGATTTAACTATCCAAACGTAATGAAACTTGGTACAGCAAATGTTCATACACATTTTAATGCACTGGAGTCTAATTTAGTTCAATTGTTTACATAACCTCAAAATGGCGGCTGTGCGAAATATTTCACTGACATTCTATATCTCCGAAACTATTACAGATATCACCCTGCAATTTTTTACGGTGATAAAGGGTACTGACACAAGTTTACCTATTTATATTTCATAAACCTGTAAAGTACAAAACGAACATGGCGACCAAGCGAATTTGAAATATTTTAATATACTTTTCTCGTGATTTGACTCTCTGAGCGCAGTGAAATGTGGTACAGTAAATGATTTTGCAGATTTTAACGCACTGCCATCTAATTTAATTCAATTGTTTACATAACCTCAAGATGGCGGCTGTGCGAAATTTTAAAAATAAGTTTTTATATCTTGTGTCGAAATCATGCGATCGAAGTGAAAGTTTGAATACTGAACCTAGGCAATAATTGTCCTTGAATGGTACATAACTCTATGGCCTATACATATAACAATCCTAAATGGCGAGCTTCCGAAATATTTTGACGGTTCTCAATATCTATGAATCTTTTACAGCAACCAAACTGATTTATTTATGTTCATAGAGACTATGAACATATCTTCACCTATAGGACTTTCAGTAACCTGGTAAGCACAAATCCAACATGGCGGCGACGCGAAGTATAAATATTTAAATGGACGTTTCTCGCGAATTAACTACCCGAGTGCCGTGAAACGTAGCACGTAAAAAGCTTATGTTGATACACTGGCATCTAATTTATTTAAATTGTTTGCATAATCACAAGAAGGCTGCTGTGCGTAATTTTGAAATATCGTTTTTACTTCTTGTGTTCTAATCATGCGATTGAAGTTTGAATACCACACGTACACAATAATCTTGATGTAATAGTACAAAAATAAAAATCCAACCTGGCGACCATCTGAAATATTTAGACGGTTCTCAATATCTACGAATCTGTTACAGCAATTAAACTGAAATTTTGTATGTTGATAGAGGCAATTAACATGAGCAGGATATATGAAAATAGGCTGTATAGTTCTAAACGGAACTACTTGTTTTTAATATGTTTTTTTTTCTATAAAAACTTTGTAGCGAAATGTTTCAACTTGGGCTATATGGGGTAATAGAAACTTATACTTTTATTATGTTAAACATTAGTTTTCACGATTAAAAAGTACACTGAATAGTGAAAACCATGCTATCACGGAGTAGCTTGATCACTATCACGGAGTAACTTGAATATCACGGCGTTACATACTTTTACTACCGGATTTTGTTAGTTAATACCTTGAAATAACTTATGAATATTTGTAAGATATATGCCAGAAATGTTCCGTACTGTATTCCTCTTTAACATGAAAAGAATCGAAACAACTGAAATCTAAAATTTCAAAAATAGTAACAAAAAAAGCTAAGGATCACGGAGTTACTTAACTTTACCCTACATTTAAGCCCCTAATTCCTTTGTATTCATGACCAGGGCCCGGATATTTATTTGCTTAACTTTTCAGAAATATGTATTTATTTATGTGCATAAAGGTGGAAAATATGAGATTAAGTTTCCAAAATATGTTCGTAAATTCGTATCATATTTATGTCCCCCAGTTACTCGAAATATATTAGTAACGTCTAGCTGCTTGAATAATCCAGAATCCTGAATACAGTACAAAATGTTCCCGGTTAATAGGCCGAGGCTTGCCTCGCTTTCCGAATCCTACAATTCTTACTATAATAATAATATCGTATGGCCTCGGGAGCCGGGTGTAAGCTTTGTTAATTGACACCCAGAGGGTGGCTTGTATGTCGAATTTCGTTGTTCCTTGAAGCACTATGAAAGGCAAGGAGGTTAGATATCTAAGCTCCTTGAACACCACACCTTTCTAGTAGAGAAATGGGGAACTTTGTGTTGGCGGAAACTCCCAAGATTAATTTTGTCAATATGAACACGGCCTACTGAATTCAAATGGGTTCTTTGACATGCCAACATTGTATGACATGCATGTCGTAATTTTTGCCACCTTTCAAAAAATTACATACCAAGGCCAGGAGCGAACCTGCAAGCTTGGGGGTTAGTAGACCGATACGTTAACCACTCACCCACCGTGGCAAGCACAATACTTACTGCAGATGTGCGATACGAAGGCATTTATGTGCTGTTTTCGAATTTCATTTTAAAAAGCAGAGTAAAAGATCACTTCAAAGACTTTCATAGCACTCTGTCAATACTCACAAGTTTCGCAGACCACAGTAATAAGTACAATGTCCTGTCAAGGTAAGGACCGTTGGAGGCGTATTGAGACCGTTGACTTCAGTCCCCCTGATATACTTAATGACCGGAGAATTCCTGTATTAAAATACTACTTTAATACAGAGGAAAGGGTGCATTCACGAAATAGAGAAGCAAATTACTGGAATTGCCAAGGGTCGAAAATGTGGGCAGCGGTCATCTAAGAAGTACAACATACCACCATACATGGGAAATATGTACTTATGAATAAATACGCCAGAATAATGTATTTATTTATATAAAAACGGCAAAATATGTAAATAATTAGAAAATATTTATTTGTTGTTTGAGTCTTCAGTCTTTAGACTGGTTTGATGCAGCCTTCCATGCCTCCCTGTCAAATAAAATATATTTAAACACATAACTATCCGGGCCTTATTCACCATTCATTTCATTTCTCATAAACTCGTGAAATTAGCATTAAAGAAGATATCCGGCTGTATAAACCTTTGTAACGTACATTGTAGAAATTCTTGTCACCACTTCCCGATCCCATGGAAAAGGGAATAATTAGTCTCTCCAACTCAATTAGACCATCTCGTGGTGTAATGGCTAGCATTATTAGCTATCAGCCATGAGGTCCGGGTTTGTCGACTCTGTCAAAAAAATCTGGTCTGAGGGCTGAAATGGGTTACACTCATGAGGGAGTTAGCACAAGTCGCGATCGCAATTGCAAAATAAGTTGTGATTTGCATGTAAGAGTTTTACATCTACATTGCAAATAAGCGCACACTATTTGCCATGTACAATTACATTGCACCTTACAAGCATGTGCATGTTCAGTCATCGAGTTCAAAAAATGGGTTGTTGGTAGCTCTAGGCAAAAGATTACGAGGATGAACATGTCCACAGAGTATAAAGTGCCGGAAACAGAGTTGCTTATCACATTCACTTCATGAATACGAGCATTAAGCAGTCCTCCAAATCACACTGCGTTTGAACATCAAAAATACGTCCGGGCGGTGTTTTAAACCTCTCTGGTCTGAAGTCATCGTATCCAGCTACAGTCCAGTGACTGCCTTCAGTAACTCTTTCCTCGTTTCGGGAACAAGAATTTGGAATAATTGTCCTCGTGGCGTTAGAAGTTGTACATACGGTGACAACGCCCCTGCAGTTTGGCTTTGATCACCACAATTACTGTAGTTGTGATGAGAATAGAATAGAAAACCCTCTGTTCTGAATTTCATGTTTATACTCATAATAATTTGCCCAGAGCTGCCAACAACCCATTTTTTGAACTCGATGACTGAACATGCAGTGCAATTGTCCATGGCAAATATTGTGTGCTTATTTGCAATGTAGATGTAAAACTCTTACATGCAAACCACAACTTTTTTGCAATTGCGATCACAACTTGTGCTAACTTCCTCGTCAGCCTCGTGAGACTGAGGGGAGGTGGGTTCGATTCTCCCCTCAGCGATTTGGTAAGTGGTTTTCCCAGATTTCCCACTTCTACTCCAGGCAAATGCTGGGATGGTTCCTAACTTAAGGGCACAGCCATCTTCTTCCCAATCCTCACCTGCATTACATATACTGTGCCCTTTTAGCAAGAAATATGCCAATCACAGTATACCAGCGTAGCTCAATTCGGAAATTTCGGGGCAGCGGTAAGTTCCCCCACTCTGTGACTCACATATTTTGGATTAATTAGAGGATACACTGGCAAAAATAACAACAAAATCAACTCCTATTTTAAACACATTTAATTAATAAAATTAATGGCACTACAAACACTTTAACAATTTAATTACTGACCCATAATCATCTACTTGTTCCAAATGAACAAGGAATCAAAACTATAATAAAACAAATATTGCATTTAAAACATGTGGTTTCCACATAAACCAACAATTCCTACTTAGTCTTACTTCCATATAGCATTAACAGTAAGTTTTATATAACTCCGAGCTCTTTTGGCTCCATGCATTTACATAATAATGGTGTCATTCTGGTACACCTCAAATACTATCCTTTATATTTTCTTATTTCTCAAAAACAAATATATATTTATATTTAAAATCTATGTTAATTATCTAACTCAATATTTTGGGCATGTCCACACATTCAGTTGTTATCATCTCTCTTTATTTCCACAAATATATTAAGGTAATCAGGAAATCAATTGTGTACTCCAGAGCGTGAAGATACTTGACACAGTCAAAAAACTATAGTTACTCCCGAAACTTAGTTGCCTTCAATTAACTCGTGGAATCCTACGTCTATCCAACACTACAATAGGGATTGTTATTTATCTCTTATGTCTTGTAAGACCATTATCGTATAAGAAACTACGATCTGAACAGGCAAACGAAAAATATCAATCTACAAGGACCTCGGTTCAACGCCCGGGTCGTTAACAACTTTAAACACTCCTGGTGTATTCATTTCTCTTTACAACATCTTACGAGACGGTTTCTGGCCCCTCTCGCTTTAAGAGAGCTAGACCCTTCTACTCGGGCGCGATTTATGACACGGAGGGTGACGGTGACTCCCTGTCTAACCCACGTTAGTAGCTTATTTCCAAGGCTTTCAAAACAAACCTTCACATTATATTCAGTTCTGGGGAGAGACCGGGCTTTTACTGTACCGTACTCATTCAAACAACTATTCTTTGGTTCAAAGACCACTTTCGTAACCTTGGCATTTATTAATTATGAGAGGGTCCTCATTGATTGGGAAGATTAATACACAATCGACGACGAAGAATAAAGGGGCTTTTATCATAAGAAGATTCTGCGTTCGAATCTCTTCACGTGCCTCGGGAACCATTCCCTTACAGAGGACTTATACAAAATGCGATTTAAAGTCGGCTGTGGCCCATATGACATACGCTCAATAATACCATATATTAGCTCCCTTTTTTATACATACACAATGCCTCGTGATACTATGTCACAAATAGAGGACTTATACAATTATCAATTCACTGCAATCAACTACCCTCTATAAGTAATTTACCAAGTATTTTAACCTCTACGCGTTCCTAGCGTGATATTTTAATATTATTTGCGCTCTTTTGCGCTATGCATTATTTTAAGCCGAATTGTCTTCCCAAGAACTGATAAATCTCATTAGTAACAATTCATATTATTTTAATTCTCATATTAATCTTTTCCGTTGCCGATAAATCGCTCCCTTTTAAAACATTCTTTAAACATCATATCTTACACATACATTAAGGCTTTAACGCTCTTATGTTCATATCAATTTATTTGATCTTTATTTAATATTTCCATATTTAATTATTATTATTATCTTTATTCTTTACACAAGCTCAAAAGCTATTTCTTTCATATCTCAACTTTACTTTATTTAAATATCTTTCATGATAATTAGTGATATTTCGCTTGCTCTTATGACATTTGTTAAATACAATAACATTTTATTCATTTATTTCCTCTACGGGATTTATTCTTTACATAATCATTTATAATTTCTCAAATTTTCTATTATTGTTCAGACCGCGTTCTTGCTTATTCAGTATTTATTTATTAAAACACATCCCTTTTACTCAAAAACTCAGGTGGATTTGTACACAACCAATTTCTGACACCAAAATAGAATGAAATTCAGTACTCACATGTTATTAAGATCGTCCCATGATCTTTATTCTTGTGCGGTGCTTCATTTTGGGCCCACTTTGAACTTTTTACTCCATATTAAAGGAATTCATCTTATATATAAACACTTTTTGACATACATTTAAGACACTTAACATTGACGACATTTTTATACACTGATGTGTCCCTTTTGAACACATAATAAACACTAAAAATATTAATTTAACACACAATCTTGATAAATTTACACTTCACAATTCTTGATCACTAGGCCGTATTTCTGAGCCTATCACACGTGACCTTCTTAAATTCCCGTTTCCAAGGGTGAAATTTATTCGATGTCGGCTTCCTATCCTGCAGAATACGAAAGTCTCGAAACATCTACTGTTCCCTGGAGTCCAACTTCTGCTACTCCTATCCTGGATGACCGGCTATTTATCTAGCTTGAACGGCTTCTTTGTAGATCTGTCTATCGATCCTAGCGAAAGTCTATTCGGATCGAGGTCTCCTCAATGACCTATAGATTTAGTTTATAGCAGCTAGTACTTCTCGATTCTAGTACTTTTAGAATAGTTCGCCTGCTTTCTGGAGATAATGTTTATAGTCTCCTATCTTCTTTATTGGAACTGTTTTAACACTCCTACGTTTCTGATATACGTTCCGAACCTTATTCTGTTCTTCCCTTTTTGGGTTCTTTAATTTAACTAACAGTTTATCTTTCTGGTACGGTACTTCCGTACGTTATGATCTATTTGTCCGTCTATTTAACGACCTATCGCCTTTAACTCCGACGTTCGCAGCCTGCTCTGACTATATCTTACGAACTTTCACTATAACTTGTATACAGTCAGGCCTAAATCCTGTAACTAGGATTTTCCTACTCTTTCAATACGGCGATACTTTAAATTTCTTCTTGACCACTCCTTATGGAGGCAAGCAAGTCGTTAATACTGCGACGCCTGTGGCTATCGGATATTACTTCTGCGGTGTAACACAGCGTTTCTCCCCTCAAGGAGTACTGGTAACTGTCTTCGATGTGACGCAGAGTTATGCCCCTCACGGACTGTCGAATACTGATGTGCTGTGATGTAGTCTTACGCCCCTCACGGGCTGTCGGAACTGCGTGCGTAATAACACCCTCACGGGTTGTCAGAATAACTGCATGTGCTGATGATCCAGCGTCACGTCCCCCTGGACGGACTTGTACTGCGTGATGCGTGATTACGCCCCTCACGGGCTGTTCGAGACTGCATATACTGTTGATGTAGCCTTACGCCCCTCACGGGCTATTCGAGACTGCATGATTGGCTTGGTGAAGCCCAAAGCTTTATACTATTTCACTACAAAAAAAATAAGACTCTAGCCTTTCCTGTGGCCAACTTCTAAAATAATGGTGCCACAATTATAAAAATTATACCTTCCGAAAGCTCGTCTTCTCAATGTCAAATAATCTTATTGCACCTAAGAATCGATCGTGCAATTCGGAGATATTAATTAATTTCTCGTCCTCAATTGTGTGGGTGTTGCATTTCTTTTGCTTTCTCCCCTCCACACAGGCTTCGGTAATTCCCCAATGACGTCGTCTTGCGTTAGCAGTTTTTTCCTGCGCAATTATTAAATGGTTTCTCTTTACTGAAAAATCTCTGATTCAAAATGATTCACTGTACTGTACTTGTTTACTCATTATTATACTTGTAAACGGGTTAAATTTAATTATTCCTCTCCTGGCGCATAAGCGGTGTTGTCATTTTCCAGCAACGTCAGCTCGAATTCCGATTCAGGCCTCCTTGTCTAATCCTGGGAAATTTCCACTCGGTTATTAATACTCGTGACTCGCTCCCTTCAGAATGTCAAGAGGGATGATATCATCCTCTCGAACACCTGGTCCTCGTTAGTTGCACAACCTTATACTGGCCTCCTAGCTGGATCTTTCTTTAAGTTACATTAGAAACTGTACGCTTCTTTGATTTCTTCCTCAAATGCATGGATTCGACCATCCATGGACCTGATGGCACATGGGTTCATCTCTCCCCTCCTTAGGTAAATAAATTTTCGAAAAATTTGAGGAAATTTATTTCAATTAAATCATATCTGTCTTATTCGTCGAAGCCATCATAACGATGTCCGTACCTTCCGTTATTTTTACTTCTTTAAAGTCGTATCCGGTAATTGTGTAGGTCGGGTATGTTCTGTCCCTACCCTTTCTTTCTTTCTTTATTTGTCTGGACTTTAAGTCCCCAGAACCTCATTCTTCCTTACGGGTTTGGTCTATCCCTACCCGTTTCCTTATTTCATCATTTTCTTTTCTTAAATTGGAATTTTCTTCTTCAATAAATTCAATCATTTCTTTAATTTCCCAATATAATTTCTCCAATTCGCATTCGCACTCGAATGCTTGAGCTCTATTTCCTATTTCTTCCTTATTCTTGTTTATGTCAAAAGCGGATTCATCTCTACATGTTTCCATAACCAGGACTTGTTCATTTTCTTCATCAAAATCTTCGGGAGGGTAGTATAATTTCAAATTTGCTGAATTCATGGTCACTTCGTGATCCGTTTCACAGTGCCGAATTCTATATGCGTTATTCCTCAAATCTCTGATTATTTGATATGGTCCATGGTACATTTTCTGGAACTTCTTGTACACACGGTTCCCTGGATCCGAAATGGCTGGTCTTTTCACTAACACCATTTCTCCTGCTAATAATGGTCGATGATACCTCTTATGCCTATTTCTTCTCTGCCTCCTGTCGGCTTGAGCTTTTAGATGCTCAAAAGCTCTTCTAATACGCACATCTCTTCCAGGCTGAGCGTCTGCTGGCCTAGGAATTACCAGACTCCAAGGTCTTTCTGGTTGCTCATTGCGATGTAACGTTATGGGTATCTCTCCTGTGGATTCATGGATTGTATTATTTATACAAAATTCGATAATATCCAAGATATCTATCCACTTCCAATTTTCTTCGGCACAGTATATTCTACAATACTTGGCCGTCTCTCTCATAACTCTTTCTACAGGATTTGCCTCAGGATGGCGAATACTTGACAAAATCTGACGTATTCCAAGTCTTTCTAATTCTCGTCTGAACTCTACACTGGTGAAACAACTGCCGTGATCCGACAATAAATTCTCAGGTTTCCCCAGAATCGGTATCACTTTTTCTTTGAGTCGTTTTAACACCTGTTTGGTACTAGTCTTCTGTATGGGAGCAAGGACAACCATTTTAGTGAAGACATCCATAGCCACCATTATGTGTCGATTTCCTCTTCTTGCCTTTGGCAAAGGTCCAAAATTATCAATAGATATGATTTGGCCAGGCCTTTCGGGCAACAATGGTATAGGCTTCTGTCTCATCAGAAATGCATTAGGTTTGATCCTTTGACATAGATCACATGTCTTTAGCGTGTCCCTTACAGTTTCTCTCAGTCTCGGCCATACAAATGCTTCTTTCAGCATCGAGACTGTTTTGTCGACTCCCATATGTCCGAACGATCTATGGGCTAACCATACTATTTTCCTCTGCAAGCTCGCAGGTACAACAATCCTTAATTTTGTATGGTCAGAGTCCACAAACTTATATAATAACCCATTATAAAACGTGTAGTCTTGTGCTATCTTCTCAGCTTCCGTGTACGCTGGTGTTCCTCTTATCAAGCTTCCCTCAAGGAAAGATATGAGCATGTTCATCCATGGATCCTCACGTTGTCTTTGACTAATGCTTCTTAACTCATTAAGAGTACGCTGATCCCTGTCTTCCAAATCTATAGCCATTACTTCCTCTTCTATGGACCCTGGCTGTCTACTTAAGTAATCTGGAACTATATTTTCTTTTCCTGGGCAGTACTCTATCTTGACATCAAATTGTTGAATGTATAAAGCCCAACGCATCAACCTTTGACTGGATAAATCAGTCTTCATCAAAAAGGTTAAGGCTTTTTGATCCGTCCTCAGAATGACCTGAAACCCATATACGATCTTCCGCCAATATTGCAACGCGTGCAATATCGCTAACAGCTCGATCTCGCTGATCGTATAATTTTTCTCGTGTGGTTTCAGTCTCCTACTTGTGAAAGCTAGATAGTTCTTCTTATCAGGGTTTTCCGGGTTCTCCTGATATAGCATTGCCCCTATTCCAATCTGGGATGCGTCTGTTTGGATGATAAATCTCTGATTAAAATCAGGATATCCTAGCTTCACGTAATTTAAGAGCATTTCCTTGGCCTCCACGAATGCTTTTTCTGCTTCCTCCGTCCATTTCCACTTGCCCCCCTTCTTCAGAAGGTCCTGTAGTGGTGCAACAGTTTTGGTGTATGATGGACAATGTCCTGAGAAGAACCCAATCAATCCCAAAAACTGGCGAACGTTCTTCACCTTCAAAGGCCTTGGAAAATCCCTTATCGATTCCAATTTGCATGGATTTGGTTTAACACCATCCTTGTCAATCACATGCCCTAAAAATGTTACTTGCCTTTGACAAAAATTCGACTTCTTTAAATTTATTTTGAAATTTGCCCTTCTTAAGTCTTCCAATAATTTCTTCAAATTTCCTAAATGTTCCTCAATGTTCTCCGAGGTAAGCAAGATGTCATCCACGTATCGGATAGTGCAATCTTTCACTTCCTCTGACAGGTTTCGATCAAGCGCTCTTATTAATGCAGATCCTGCAGTCTTCAATCCAAACGGACATCTTCTAAAACAATATGTTTGTTGGTCGAACTGAAATCCAGTCAACAAGCTGGTTTTCTCTTCCAGTTCGAGATGATGATACGAAGAAGTCATGTCAATATTTGTAAAAATCTTCTTGCCTTTGAACTTCCTCAGTATTTCTTTTATGGGTGGTGCCGAATCATTTTCTGGTATGATTTTTGCATTTAAATTTCTGGCATCTAAACACACCCTTACTGAGCCATCCGGTTTACTCACAATCACTAATGGACTAACATATGGTGTCGCCATCTTTTCTATAACACCTGCATTCATCATTTCCTGCAGTGTTTTCTTGGTTTGTGGGTAATGTTTTTCCGCAACCGGGTATGGTTTTTGTTTGAACGGTGCCCAATCATTGACTTGGAACGCGTATTTAAAATTTTCAATCTTCCCTGGCTTGGAATCAAATACGTCCCTATAATCCAATAATAATTTCTTTAACTGTTCCTTAATTTCGAGGCTGACTTTAGCTTCCTCCACTTTTCCTGACAGGTTGGTCCCGAACTCATTTTCCACATTATCTTCGAGTTCTATGTTGAGGACTTCAAATATCTTTTCTACGTCCTTATAATCTTCCTCAATCACTTCTTCCATATGCCATACCTGTTCTTCTATTTTCGCATCCTGTTCCTGTAGGTTAATGTTTTGTTCATCCACATCCTCTCTTTGAACTCTAATGCAGTTTTGCGCTAGGTCTATAATGACCTTGTTCTCACGGATAAAATCAATACCTAATATGACATTATACGGTAATTGATTTACCAGCAAAAAGCACTGCGAAATTTCAGCGTTACCCATGATCAGATCAATGTATACCTGAAATTTACATGTCAGAGATTTTTCAGGGATAATTCCATTAATCTTTACACTTGATGTGGGAATCTTTAGTACTCGGCCCCTTGTTTCAAATTCCTTTATAAGGGTTTGTGTAATTAAACTTATTGTGGATCCGGTATCAATCAATGCTCTGACCAGTAATCCTTCTATCCTAAGCATAATTATAGGTAGTTCTCTTTTGACAGGTGGGATTCCTTCCACATCCTCGTTAATTAGCTCATCTGGTCTGGCTATCCAATTTACAATTTCTACCTCCTCCCAGCTCCTGGTATGTTTCCACTTTTGACAATTTAAATTTGGAGTTTTTTTTTATCCTGAGGGCTCCCTTTTCCCTCATTCTTTAACTGAGCTTGTAATTCCAAGCTTTGAGCTCCGTCTAGTCGGTCGGGTGATTTCCGGTTCTTGATTGCCTCACTCCAACGGACTTTTTGCCTATCAGGTTCATCTGGTCTTTCGTTCATATAACGAAGACTTTCCTGATATCTTTCTTCTATTTCGGCCCGATATTCATCATCCCTATCGTCTGGCCTTACATTCCTTCTGGGATAATTCTCCCATTTCTTTCTGTTGTCCGGCCTTTGATGGTTATTGTTATAGGGTCGGCTTTCTTGTTGCCTATAACCCGTAGTTCTAGGATTTCTTCCTCGATATCCTCCCCTGTAATATGGCTGTATCCTTCTAGGCTCCTGGTGCCCATACTCTCGATCTAGTCCTTGAGTATCCGTGCTGGTGGACTGATTCCTGGTCGCTGGTTTTTCTCCAGTTTCCTGACTGCTGGCCATATATACTTGCTCAGTTTGTCTTTGATGCCGAGGAGTTACGTGTGAAGTCGTCATATCTAATTGACGTAATACAATCTCCACTTCCACAGCACTTCTGGCTTTGGATGAGATTAGCAGCCTCTGAATCTCATACGGAAGCTGTCTTGCAATGGCGGCACACAGGTCGTTTTCTGCCGGAGCAATATCCAGTTCGCGGAATTTACACAGCTGAGCGGTGAAAAATTCCGAGTATTTAGTAGGTGCATTGGTGCTGTACTTCCTAGAGTACAGATCTAGCCTTAAATTCTCTTGGACGTCTGCTGCCCAATATCGTTTTAAAAATGCTTCCCTAAAGCCTTCCACCGTATCAAAGGTGTATCTGAAGCTTCTGAACCAGGTGAGACAATCACCTGCCAACAGCTTTTCAATAGCTCTCAGTCTCCGATCCTGAGGAACCTTAATTTCGTTTAGATACTCTGCAACTTCTTTTAGCCAGTATTTTGGAGTAATAGACATATTATTGCCCGTAAACTTTACTGGTCTGTCCTCATTGGATTTAATAATGTTTATTATCTGGCCATTTGTCTGATTCATGTACGGGGTTGACATCGCCATCGGATATCCTGGGTTCTTATAAGGGCTCTCCCCTCCTAAGTCCCTCTCCGTATCTGTGCCTTGTTCACGGGAATCTAACCATCCCGTCTTTGGAAACTCCTCCTGATTCTCAAATTCTAACTTCCTTTCCCTTCGGGCACTTTCTTCATTAGCCATGAGTTGAATTTCCATTTGACTATTCTTATGTTCAGTCCTCTCTAATCGGGATCTTAATTCATTCTGAATTCTTTCTTGATTCCTTTTAATATCTTCCTCTATCTTTTTGAGTTGGAATTTCTCATCCCTGAAGCTATCCCTGAATTCATTTATTTGGTCTTCTACCTCTTTCTTAATGATCTTAGCCTGTTGGTCTTTAATTTCTGGTTTCATATCACCTATGGTATCCAGGCCTTCTCGTATCTCCTTTATTTGCTTCTCCACTTCTTTTCGTCCTTTAACCATATCTACTTTAATTCCTTCAAGCTTTCCCTCAGTTTTCTCTTGACTCTTATACAATTTCATCATTTCATCTTGGACCTGATTTACTTCTTTATTGGTTTTTCCTACATGAACCTTTAATGTTCCGATGGTTTCCTGAACCTCATTAATACCCTGACTTATTTCATTTATTTTATGGGTGTTATCCTTATTTTCGTCCTCTCGTTGTTTTCTTTCACCCTGGAGATGCCCCTCGTAGATACCTAATCTTCGATTTATTTCACCCTCATACTTCTTTAAGTTATCATCTACCTGCCCGGTAAACAGCTCAAATTGATCTTTCATATCCCGCGCATCCTTTTGATTTTGATTTTTCATCTCAGTTACCTCAGTCTGAACTACACCGATTTTGTTCTCGAGGGTCCCTACTTTCTCCTCAAACTTTCCAAATCGGGTTCCTAGCTCATTCACACTTTTCTTTATTTCATCCCGGGAACTTTCACAAATATTCTTGTTAGATTCTATCTGAGCTTTCAATTCTTTCTGCACACCTTGGATCTGGGTTACAAGTTTTTCCTCACATGCCTTTACATTTTTTTACAAGATTCTTCCATGCTATTTAATTTAGTTTCTATAGAACCAAATTTATTTTCCATGGTACCAATTTTATTCCCTATAATTTTAAAATTATCTTGGCACTCCTTTTTGGATTCTATACTATTTTTTTCTATAGTACTTATCTGGGTTCTCAATCCTGCATTAAACGTGTTACTCTCAGTTTGCAATGCCTTTAACTTGTCCCCAAATGTTTTATCCAATATTTGAAATTTGGAATCTATGTTTCCTTCCATACTTTCTCGGAGTTCATCTGACCCCTGTTTTATTCCCCCTTTTAATTCATTTAACTTATTCCCAAAATCAGTGTCAAAAGCTTGAAATTTGTTATTCATTGTTTCTTCTATTTCAGCCTTCAGTACTCCATTGTTTTTTTTACTGTTGGCTTTCAGAGACTCTAACGTCTCCGTTTTTATCACTTCCCACTGTTCTTTAATGGTTTTCCCACTTTCTGTTTTCATCCTTTCTATCTCAGCCTTCAGTTCCTTATTCATGTTTATACAGTCGGCTTCGATAGCTTCTAATTTAGTTCCTATGGTATTAGTTTTAACTTCGACATTCTCTAATTTAGTGCCCATATTATCACTGTTAGTTTTTAGTGACTCTAAACTTTCAGTTATGGATCCTAACCTTTCTTTATTTTCAGTCTGTTGGCTATCCAACTTATTTAAACTCTCATTTATGGATTCGAACACTTCGTTATTTTCATCCTTTTGGAGGCCCAATGTATTGTCTATTGTTCCCAATTTATTGTTTATGGCCTCCAACTTCTCACTACTATCGGCTTTTATCGCCTCCAATTTTTCATTACTATCGGCTTTTATCGCCTCCAAAAGCCCCTGCAATTCCTCACTCAATACCATCTTATTAGAATACAGTGGGCCACTAATGCCACCACACTAGTACATGTTTGAGAGATGATACTCTGAATCAGTGTGTCCCAATTTCTTCAAAAATTTACTTGGGTACGGGTACTCACTTACAACGTACCCTTTTGATACTTTTATTCAATCTCATAAAACCTTTATGGAAGTATTTAAAATTCAAAATTTCGAAAAACCTTTTTTTTCAAAAATGAAAATTTTTGAATTTTCGAGAAAACTCGGGTTTTCCCTAGGAAAACTCATCCCTGCGTACTGGGCGCCATGAAATGATTGCTAGGGGGTTGTTAATATAATTACAGGGCTGCTCGGTTATAGTTTCTAGGGACCCATGCGGTCAGTTAAGATTTTATGTTGTAGCTATACCTATCATTACTTTAATTTACATGAAATGACCGTCTTAAGTGTTCCTCTAGTAATTAATCCAGCACATTATTTATAAGACCCCCATGTGCCCTTTCAGCAAGAAATATGCCAATCACAGTATACCAGCGTAGCTCAATTCGGAAATTTCGGGGCAGCGGTAAGTTCCCCCACTCTGTGACTCACATATTTTGGATTAATTAAAGGATACACTGGCAAAAATAACAACAAAATCAACTCCTATTTTAAACACATTTAATTAATAAAATTAATGGCGCTACAAACACTTTAACAATTTAATTACTGACCCATAATCATCTACTTGTTCCAAATGAACAAGGAATCACAACTATAATAAAACAAATATTGTATTTAAAACATGTGGTTTCCACATAAACCAACAATTCCTACTTAGTCTTACTTCCATATAGCATTAACAGTAAGTTTTATATAACTCCGAGCTCTTTTGGCTCCATGCATTTACATAATAATGGTGTCATTCTGGTACACCTCAAATACTATCCTTTATATTTTCTTATTTCTCAAAAACAAATATATAATTATATTTAAAATCTATGTTAATTATCTAACTCAATATTTTGGGCATGTCCACACATTCAGTTGTTATCATCTCTCTTTATTTCCACAAATATATTAAGGTAATCAGGAAATCAATTGTGTACTCCAGAGCGTGAAGATACTTGACACAGTCAAAAAACTATAGTTACTCCCGAAACTTAGTTGCCTTCAATTAACTCGTGGAATCCTACGTCTATCCAACACTACAATAGGGATTGTTATTTATCTCTTATGTCTTGTAAGACCATTATCATATAAGAAACTACGATCTGAACAGGCAAACGAAAAATATCAATCTACAAGGACCTCGGTTCAACGCCCGGGTCGTTAACAACTTTAAACACTCCTGGTGTATTCATTTCTCTTTACAACATCTTACGAGACGGTTTCTGGCCCCTCTCGCTTTAAGAGAGCTAGACCCTTCTACTCGGGCGCGATTTATGACACGGAGGGTGACGGCGACTCCCTGTCTAACCCACGTTAGTAGCTTATTTCAAAGGCTTTCAAAACAAACCTTCACATTATATTCAGTTCTGGGGAGAGACCGGGCTTTTACTGTACCGTACTCATTCAAACAACTATTCTTTGGTTCAAAGACCACTTTCGTAACCTTGGCATTTATTAATTATGAGAGGGTCCTCATTGATTGGGAAGATTAATACACAATCGACGACGAAGAATAAAGGGGCTTTTATCATAAGAAGATTCTGCGTTCGAATCTCTTCACGTGCCTCGGGAACCATTCCCTTACAGAGGACTTATACAAAATGCGATTTAAAGTCGGCCGTGGCCCATATGACATACGCTCAATAATACCATATATTAGCTCCCTTTTTTATACATACACAATGCCTCGTGATACTATGTCACAAATAGAGGACTTATACAATTATCAATTCACTGCAATCAACTACCCTCTATAAGTAATTTACCAAGTATTTTAACCTCTACGCGTTCCTAGCGTGAAATTTATTATTATTTGCGCTCTTTTGCGCTATGCATTATTTTAAGCCGAATTGTCTTCCCAAGAACTGATAAATCTCATTAGTAACAATTCATATTATTTTAATTCTCATATTAATCTTTTCCGTTGCCGATAAATCGCTCCCTTTTAAAACATTCTTTAAACATCATATCTTACACATACATTAAGGCTTTAACGCTCTTATGTTCATATCAATTTATTTGGTCTTTATTTAATATTTCCATATTTAATTATTATTATTATCTTTATTCTTTACACAAGCTCAAAAGCTATTTCTTTCATATCTCAACTTTACTTTATTTAAATATCTTTCATGATAATTAGTGATATTTCGCTTGCTCTTATGACATTTGTTAAATACATTAACATTTTATTCATTTATTTCCTCTACGGGATTTATTCTTTACATAATCATTTATAATTTCTCAAATTTTCTATTATTGTTCAGACCGCGTTCTTGCTTATTCAGTATTTATTTATTAAAACATATCCCTTTTACTCAAAAACTCCGGTGGATTTGTACACAACCAATTTCTGACACCAAAATAGAATGAAATTCAGTACTCACATGTTATTAAGATCGTCCCATGATCTTTATTCTTGTGCGGTGCTTCATTTTGGGCCCACTTTGAACTTTTTACTCCATATTAAAGGAATTCATCTTATATATAAACACTTTTTGACATACATTTAAGACACTTAACATTGACGACATTTTTATACACTGATGTGTCCCTTTTGAACACATAATAAACACTAAAAATATTAATTTAACACACAATCTTGATAAATTTACACTTCACAATTCTTGATCACTAGGCCGTATTTCTGAGCCTATCACACGTGACCTTCTTAAATTCCCGTTTCCAAGGGTGAAATTTATTCGATGTCGGCTTCCTATCCTGCAGAATACGAAAGTCTCGAAACATCTACTGTTCCCTGGAGTCCAACTTCTGCTACTCCTATCCTGGATGACCGGCTATTTATCTAGCTTGAACGGCTTCTTTGTAGATCTGTCTATCGATCCTAGCGAAAGTCTATTCGGATCGAGGTCTCCTCAATGACCTATAGATTTAGTTTATAGCAGCTAGTACTTCTCGATTCTAGTACTTTTAGAATAGTTCGCCTGCTTTCTGGAGATAATGTTTATAGTCTCCTATCTTCTTTATTGGAACTGTTTTAACACTCCTACGTTTCTGATATACGTTCCGAACCTTATTCTGTTCTTCCCTTTTTGGGTTCTTTAATTTAACTAACAGTTTATCTTTCTGGTACGGTACTTCCGTACGTTATGATCTATTTGTCCGTCTATTTAACGACCTATCGCCTTTAACTCCGACGTTCGCAGCCTGCTCTGACTATATCTTACGAACTTTCACTATAACTTGTATACAGTCAGGCCTAAATCATGTAACTAGGATTTTCCTACTCTTTCAATACGGCGATACTTTAAATTTCTTCTTGACCACTCCTTATGGAGGCAAGCAAGTCGTTAATACTGCGACGCCTGTGGCTATCGGATATTACTTCTGCGGTGTAACACAGCGTTTCTCCCCTCAAGGAGTACTGGTAACTGTCTTCGATGTGACGCAGAGTTATGCCCCTCACGGACTGTCGAATACTGATGTGCTGTGATGTAGTCTTACGCCCCTCACGGGCTGTCGGAACTGCGTGCGTAATAACACCCTCACGGGTTGTCAGAATAACTGCATGTGCTGATGATCCAGCGTCACGTCCCCCTGGACGGACATGTACTGCGTGATGCGTGATTACGCCCCTCACGGGCTGTTCGAGACTGCATATACTGTTGATGTAGCCTTACGCCCCTCACGGGCTATTCGAGACTGCATGATTGGCTTGGTGAAGCCCAAAGCTTTATACTATTTCACTACAAAAAAAATAAGACTCTAGCCTTTCCTGTGGCCAACTTCTAAAATAATGGTGCCACAATTATAAAAATTATACCTTCCGAAAGCTCGTCTTCTCAATGTCAAATAATCTTATTGCACCTAAGAATCGATCGTGCAATTCGGAGATATTAATTAATTTCTCGTCCTCAATTGTGTGGGTGTTGCATTTCTTTTGCTTTCTCCCCTCCACACAGGCTTCGGTAATTCCCCAATGACGTCGTCTTGCGTTAGCAGTTTTTTCCTGCGCAATTATTAAATGGTTTCTCTTTATTGAAAAATCTCTCATTCAAAATGATTCACTGTACTGTACTTGTTTACTCATTATTATACTTGTAAACGGGTTAAATTTAATTATTCCTCTCCTGGCGCATAAGCGGTGTTGTCATTTTCCAGCAACGTCAGCTCGAATTCCGATTCAGGCCTCCTTGTCTAATCCTGGGAAATTTCCACTCGGTTATTAATACTCGTGACTCGCTTCCTTCAGAATGTCAAGAGGGATGATATCATCCTCTCGAACACCTGGTCCTCGTTAGTTGCACAACCTTATACTGGCCTCCTAGCTGGATCTTTCTTTAAGTTACATTAGAAACTGTACGCTTCTTTGATTTCTTCCTCAAATGCATGGATTCGACCATCCATGGACCTGATGGCACATGGGTTCAATACACACACTACACTACTACACAACATGAAATGGTCTTTGAATTTGTCTGTTGGCACAGGCTAAACAAAATGTCCAAGGTTGCAGGATCGAATCCTGGTGCAGTCAGTTGGAATTTGAGGATGCCCCTTCGGGGCAACATTCTGACAACCCGGCGTCTCTAAAAGCCTCAATAGTTAGAAAGGAACGTAAAACAAATAACATTTAAATTAATTGTAATATAGTCTGTGCATACTAAAGCCTCTGTGGGTTAGGCGGCAACACGCCCACCTCTCACCTCTGGGTCCATGGTTCAAATCCTGGGCACTCCATGTGAGATTTGTGCTGGACAAAGCAGAGGCAGAAAGGTTTTTCCCCGGGTACTCCGGTTTTCCCTGTCACAATTCCATTCCAGCGAAACTCTTCACTCTCATTTCATTTCATCTGTCATTCATTTAATCATTTCCCCAGAGGAGTGCGACAGGCTTCGGCAGCCGGCACAGTTCATATCCTTGCCGCTAGATGGGGCCTTCATTCATTCTATCCCTGTCCCGGTCGGTCGACTGGAAGCAGGCTGTGGATTTTCATTTCTGTGCAAGCTACTGAGATAGGCCTATAATGGATGGAACTCGATAATGGCATTTGGGTCATAGCTGATGTCCGTGGATGCTATCAAGTATGCTACTCAAAGAACGAGACAGACAATGAGATTATTTGTTTTCATGAACGCACGGTTATATCCTTACACACTGTGCCCAACTCTAGGAATGGGTATTCCAAGTTTCAGACACCTAGATATCAAGGGAAAGGCTGTAGCCGCTTTTGAAAGTTCAGATATTTGAATATCGCGCTACATTGCCTCGAGAAGCATTTCGAAGGATTTTACCAATAGTTGGATGGCAAGTGACGTAGCGAGTAACAGCAGAGGTGGAGGCTATTTATTGATTAAATAGTTAACCATGGAGTAGAGACTTGAGACTGGGATCAGATTACTGGCACGGCCAAAAGAAAGAGAACGCAATTAGTATCAAGTAAATCGGACCAGGGATTCAAGAGATATGAGGATTTCCAGATATCAGGCGATGACGCGTGACCCTGACCGTTTTGAATAAAAGCCAGCTGGAGCAGGCATGGTCAGCTCACTTCAACACAAGCACTTGGCAAGCAAGTTGCGTCTACGCTGAGCCAAGGCACATGGTTGCCGCATCTACGCAGAAGTTCTTTTCAAATCGTGATAGTCACGAGAAGTGCTGCGCAAACGAGTTGGAACTTAGTAAGTTTCTGGTGAGGAGAATCACTGAGGTGATTGTTTTTCTACAGACATTGGTGGAAATATTTATATTTCCAAAAGGACATATGCTAGACTTTGTCTAGAAAATAGTATTCTGTCACAGTCCAGTAGTAACTTAATACTTGGATGTTTAAATCCATTTCAAGTCAGTTTTCATTTTTGTAACTAGTTAACCACTTCGATCTGTCAGTACACTGAAGACTAGTCTATAACGGTGGTGTTCATTAGTCTACGCAAGGGAAACTGCAAGTTGTCTAGCGCATGGCAGATGGTGATATTAATAAACCATGCCCAGGGAACGATCTTCAGAACAGCCGTTAACTGCTTAGACTGTCAATGTTTTTCTTGTACTGATGAGATTACAGTGAGTTATGTTACAACTGACATATTTAAGAAGAGATCACTTAGATCTGACCCTATTCAAACAAACTGTTATGGCTTTGATAGAAGCTCATATTAAAATGGAACCACAGTTTATTCAAACGTCGAAAGATACTACCACTATGTCTGACTAGATGATTTGTGGGTCTACAATGGCGGGCGATACAAGGATTATACGTGCTTGTCCGATAGGGCATGTCTATGGATAAATCTGGTACAGACCAGGATTACTACACTTCAAGACCATCAAGAAATGTAAGCCACATTTAAATTATATTATGCCTAGCTAATTGGAACAAACTATTTTTTTCTGCAGATGACCAACACATTTTTTTCGTCGTATTTAAAGCTTGTAATGATTTACGCAAGACGTGTTAGAGTTATTCTGAGCATTTTCAGCACTCAGAACAGTTTAGGATCGATGACCGAGCATTTTGAGCATTTATTTGAATTTTTCATATTTTAAGGAAATCACGGTAATCAGCCGATGTAACTGTAAAAGTTAAATTTATTTTTGTTGAGGAATGGATATTTTTTCCATATTCGAAGGTTCGAACATGTGGATTCTCACATAATGAGATGATAATTAAACATATTTGAAATAATCATAATAATAATAATAATCCACTAATAATAATAATAATTTTCATAATTTTTCTAAATAATTCTTGGATATTATATTTTATAATAATCATATGAATTGAGAAAGAGCCTATGAAGTAGTTTAAACATTTCTAGTTTGGAACAGGAGATTTTCCGAAGGAGAGTGGTTAGCGCAAGCCCGCATTCAACCAACATGTCAGTTCTGGTTGAACAGTTGATATTTGCATTTGAGCAAAGTATATTTTTCATATAACACGGAGAGGCATGAAACGGGAAGCAAATAATATTTGTATCAAATAGGATATTTTTGTATTTATATAAAATCATGACGTAAATACATTCGAAAGTGAAATGAAGATTTTCATAAGTATGGTAAATTCACGGGTTGAACTGAATGGTAAAATAAAATAAACTTGTAAGTTTATTAATCTTCCAGTGT
The DNA here is from genome assembly GCA_946902985.2 of Meconema thalassinum. NCBI lineage: Eukaryota > Metazoa > Arthropoda > Insecta > Orthoptera > Tettigoniidae > Meconema > Meconema thalassinum. The sequence continues at coordinate 1,134,739,750 of OX336388.2, read as the reverse complement.
TGATAACAAGCAGAGGCTTGATTTATTGTATAAATTTTGGGAAGATAATTTATGTGTGTGGAGTAGTTGAAATGCCATTCCCAGGTGCGCATGTTAAGTCGCAGGAATGAAGGTTTTTTCGAGCATCAATCAAATAGCAGGTTCGATGGCTCAGGTTTATAGTAGGAGTATTGGAGCCACACATTTCGTCGTATGAATAACCCGAAGGTTATTTCTTGAAACCATCAGTTCTTATTTCAACCTTGTTTACGAATTCCATTTAGACTTTGATTTTGCTAGAACCCGGATTTGTCATGATAGTAGTTTATTCTTCTTCAGAGGAAGACCTTTGCCGTTGTTGTTGTAATATTGTGTTCTGACACAAATAATAGAATGGGCCACTGCCAATTTGAAATAATTCTTTAACCACGAATAATTTGAAGGATATTTTCAATCCTAGTGCCATGAACTAAATGAATTCATTATAAAACTACAATTCTAATTTCCGCATTCTGTCGAAGAATTGCAAGTTGTGAAAATTACAAAGAATGGCCATAAATATAAATATTTTTATAATAATGATTCCAAGTGGAAAATCTAATAGTTGAATGGTTCAACCATTTAATGATCAAGTTGATGATTCAGAAATCATATATTTTGTTTGGAACTTGAAGTTCATAATCGAGTCACTTCTCGAATGTTTAATGTCAGAAGAACAATTAATTGTTGTTGTGCTTCGCACAGTTCTTCGATGCTATGCTCAAGGTCAAATACTTTTCAGATGTTATTAATATGTGTTAATAATTTGTATTGCTTCAATGATGATAATATTTTCGACGATATATTTTTGAAAACTGGAAAACAAGTGAAAGTTTAAGAATTCTATAAACATTTATTCTACGAGTGTTAATATCATGTAAATAGTCAAACAGTGATCTACGTTATTTCCAGTATGGACAATTAATTTTGAACTGGAATTAAGTATTAATAATTTTGGAACACAGTCCACAGGACTATTAATCGGACTTGTGTTTCCAAAAAGATTGTCAAATGTGTTTGGAAGATTTCTGTATATTGTGTGTAAATAAGAGTGTGGATCGCCACACGTGGAGTGATGCTGCTTTGAGCATCCTTGCAGTCAGATTTTAACTTTAAAATAAACTGAGATAATTTTACCAGATGTGTTTCACCCAATTAAATCTCCTTCTATCCTTATTGTTGCATTGAGCCAAAAATCAGCAAAGCATTTTTTTAATTTGATGTCGTTTTTGCGATTTGCTTTAACCCATCTGGCGCTCCGGGATATTTTGACTCTCGTGCTGACTGATTATTGGTAAAATGCATATGTGGTCGTGCGGACTCCGGTCTAAACGGGCACAACACGTTTTGCTTAATATGTGATCATCTTGCTCCTTTCTTAAGCCACTGCAATGCTTTAGTGTTATCGTACACTAGCTCACAGGACGCCAAATATGGTCGTCTCGGCTTTAAATATTTGACCTCCTTATAGTGTAGTGGTTAGCATTCTTGGCTATCACCCCGAAGGTCGGGGTTTGATTCCCGGCTCTGCCAAGAAATGTAATTCTGGTCTGCGGGCTGGAACGGGGTATACTCAGCCTCGTGAGGCAAAACTGAGAGGAGGAGTGTTTGATTGCCATATCAGCCATCTTGGAAGTGGTTTTCCATATGGTTTCCCACTTCTACTTCAGGCAAATGCCGGGATGGATCCTAACTTTAGGTCATGGCTGCCACCTTCCCAGCTCTACAAATACTCTCACTAATTACTGGATACGTTACACACAGAGACCCAAGTACACGGGAATGCATGACCACGATGTCGCTAAACCACTGAATCAATCAACAACAAGCTTAAACAAAATATTCATACACAATGGAATATTCTATGACTTGCAAAAACTTCAGAGTTGTGTGCTTGTGTCAAGTGAAAATAAAACTGTCTCGGCCTCATAAATTGAAATTAATATCTTGTGGCGCTGCTTCACTAATTTCAATTGTTGATTTTCCGGGTTTGTGTATAATTTGTCTGATATTATGCGTTATTGAGGTGGTATCAGTGGGTGAATTTCACTCATGTTCATACTGAGGTGTGGGAGTATGTATTTGAACTCCTGTCTCAGAAGTAGTGGGTTAGATTCCCGGCTCTGGCAAGTAATATAATACTCTTCTGAGAGTTTAAATAGGAAACTCTTAGCACTGTGGTATGGTATAGTATAGTGGTTAGCATTCTTGGCTATTTTTTATTTATTTATTTATCGTATGGCTTTTAGTGCCGGGAGTGTCCGAGGACATGTTCGGCTCGCCTGAGTCTGTAGCTGCTTCCAGCGGATACCCTAAAGGGTGAGCTACAAGTTCCGTTCAATTTCAAGTAGTTCCAACTTTCGCCACCAGATATCAATGATACCTGGTGGTGAACGTTGGAACTTGGATAGAGCGTTCTGACGAAAACTAACCTAACAAATTTTGCTTTACACAAGTTTAGTCTGGGAAAGGATCTTTTACATGCCATAAATCTATGACATGGGACCGCCGGCTTTACTTCCCCTCCGAAGGAAGGCATACTGAAGGATTTTTAACGCTCTTAAAAAATCCGACGACTTCGGCCGGGTTTGAACCCGCTATCTTGGGCATAGCAGTTCAGCATGCTACCGACTACGCTATTACTCATGAGGTCCGGGTTCGATTCCCGACCGTATCAACAATTTTAATTCTGGTTTGAGGGCAGGATACAATCAGCCTCCTAAGGCTGAACTGAGACGTTTTTATTTGAATGCATCTGTCTCATTTTCATTTGAATGCCCCTTATAGATTATCCATGTCATAGATTTATGACATGTAAAAGAACCTTCCACTAACTACAATGGTGTGAAGCTAAATTTGTAGGTAAGGTTAGATTAACGCCCTATATATTACAACGTTCGTCGCCAGGTGCCAGTTGCAGTGGCATCTAGTAGCTAAGTTTGTGGCTAGGTGTCGTTGACGGTAGCATTTGGTAACAAAAGTAGGAACTACTTGAAATTGATCGTCTGCCGTCCTTTATGAATTACAGATAACACACATTAATACCGCCATCACAATTAACACCGGTTATTAGACAGATTCCACACACAGCCAAAGTACATGGGGCTACATGACCGCGCTGTCGCAGTCCCTAAACTGAGAAACCAACCAACGAGATATTCTAAAAACACAGCAAATACATGAGCTGATGACCACGAGGTTGACGCTTCCTAATGAAAAAAACAACTACAAAACACATTCATACGTGAAGAATGTCGCGAACACTGCCTATCTTCCCAACACGTGGCTATGCAGCTGTGACGCAAACATCTCGGAACACACCAGCCGATTCTGTGACAGGAAAATGTTCAGTTGGCAACAACGAGTCCTATCAGAAGTTGAGAAGCAGAGAAGAAATATCACTGGATACCTGCAGCTCCATTCCTTCACCGAATGCATGGCTGCGTTCAAGTGCATGCCTTATCTCTCTAGGCGTCATATGCATATGTTCACAGGAGCTGGCGGATAGCAACTGTCACCTTTTTGTAGCAGGTAGGTTGACATTAATATTATAATTTCGCTTAGATTTGCGGAGCAAATTTTATGACAAAGTACAAATATTTCACACATACGATTTACGTGTGAACGTTACCAAAAAAATTACTAGTGCTTTAGTTTTATCGTACTAAGTGTATAGAACATCAAATAGGGTCGTCACAACAGTAAGTAAAATATTCTTACACAATGCAATATTCTAGGGCTTGCAAAAATATCATAGCTGTTTTCTCGTGCGTAGTGAAAATAAAACTGGCTTCGCTCTCATTAAAAAAATAAACACAATGTGACAGTGTGTACAAGGGACTGCATAACCAGGCAATCGATTTATTTTATCTTGCGAGACGAAAAGAATGTTGAGCACCATTTGAAGTTCTTATCTATCCTTTGTTTTTGTCAGTCAAATATTTGCATTGATGTGCCATCAGATATCGTTCTATTTTTATTTAAAATTCGTATTCCAGCATATATTAAAGCCTCAGTGGCTTAGGCGGCAGCTCACCGCTGGGTCCGTGGTTCAAATCCCGGTCACTCCATGTGGGATCTGTGCTGGACAAAACGGAGGCAGACTGGTTTTTCTCCGGGTACTCCGGTTTTCCCTGTCACAATTTCATTTCAGCAACACTCTCCACTATCATTTCATTCATCTGTCATTCATGTATTCATTGCCTCAGAGGAGTGCGACAGGCATCGGCAGCCGGCACAGTTCATATCCTCGCCGCTAGATGGGGGCTTCATTCATTCCATCCCTGACCCGGTCAGTCGACTGGAAGCAGGCTGTGGATTTTCATTTTCATTCATTCCAGCACATATTATATATACGGCAATTTCTAAGATATTTAACTAACGCGGATGGGTGATAGGTCTTATGTTACAATAGCTAGCAATCTTGGTTGTCACTCCTGAGATCCGTTCTCGGTTCCCGGTTCTTACAAGAAATATAATTCTCGTCTGAAACATGAAACGATGTGCATTCAGCCTCGTGAGGAAAAACTGAGAAGTGGTGAGATTTATTCCCATCTCAACCATCCTAGAAGTGCTTTTCCGTTGTTTGCCGCTTCTAATCCAAACAAAGACTGGGCTGGGACCTACATTAAGGCCACGCCCGACTCCTTCCCCGATCCTCATCTTAATTAGAAACACGCACAAATACAGCCATCACAATAACACAGATTATCAGACTAATCACACACGAAACTACGCTGGGCTATATGACCGCAAAATACAAAGCCCCTAAATGAATCAAAATCATATTTTGTTAATACATTAAAATTAACATCAGTCAATCTAAGATTACTTAACCCCTCAGTGTTCCTAATATTCTCGGTTGGTTGGTTCCTCAGTTTAGAAGCAGTGACAGCGTGGTCACGTAGCCTCGTGTACTTTGGGTGTGTGTAGAATCCGTCTGATAACTGGTGTTAATTGTAATGGCTGTATTAGTGTGTGTTATCTGTAATTCAGGTAAGGACTGCAGACGATCAATTTCAAGTAGTTCCTACTTTTACTACCAAATGCTTCCATCAACGACACCTAGCCGCGTACTTGGCTACTAGATGCCACCACAACTGGCACCTGGCGGCGAACGTTGGAACAAAATACAGCGTTAATCAAATCTAACCTACAAATTTAGCATCACACAATATATTGTAGTTAGTGGAAGGTTCATTTCCATGCCATGACATCGGCCCGCTGGCTTTACTTCTCCCCCGAAGGAAGGCATACTGAGGGATTTTTAAAGCTCTTAAAAAAATCGACCACTTCGGCTGGGTTTGAACCCTTTTTCTTGGGCATGGAAGCTCAGCATTCTACCAACCATGCCGCCGAAGCCGCCACTTCCTAATATTCTACTGGTTCACATAGAACAGTTTAGAAGCCAGTGACAAATGTGACCACATAGATGTGTCTGATTGTGAATTACTAGTGTGTAGCTATGCACAAAACGTTTTAATCCAATCTCTTGTAGAAGACAACAATGTTGGTGATAGTGATAGTTCGACTACTAATTTATGACGTAAAATATTGGGGTCCTCTGCCAACTATGCACAGAGCTGGTCACTTCTCCCTGCACAATATATTGACATCCCTTTTATGAATTGTGAAATTATGTTATTGTAACGTGCCACCCGCTAGTGGCACTTCCGTTAACTGGATTACGGTGGGTAGAAGCACAACACAAATTGTTCCTTTAAAGAAACGTATTAGCTTTATTGGGGGCCAGAAAGATACACCACACAATAGCAAATACAAGCAATTAATATCTCACTCTAGTTTCCTCTTGTAGGGATCACTTCCCTTTCACTTGTCAATAAGCCACATAAGTTATTCCCTCCTAATGAGGTGGCCCCGTGCGTTGGCTGGAAATAACTGCACTCAGCCTGTCACCGTACCACACATTGTTTCACAATTCACCACAATGACCTCTGTCGCACTGGAAAATACACACTCTTCAAATACAGTCCCTCCGTAGGCTTCACACTCCTTCGCCGTCAGAGAATCAGCTTCACTAAGGTTTCGCAAGTCACGTCACCAACTGTTGTCGCACTCGCTCAAAATCACTCACTAGCTCAAAATCACAGTCCACCTCGCTGGCCAGGTCGCTCTTATATAGCAGGCTGGTGACTCAATGAATGCTTCTAGAATCGTCCAGGATTCACGGCTTCTCGTGATTTCCATCACTGGCTGGGTCACGAATATTCTGGATCATCCCTTTGTCCTCGCAGCCCGTTGCGTATGGCGCAGATAATACACTGAGGCAGAGCACAGCCCGGGGCAGCTGTGACTCACGCGGCGAGGCGACGAAACAAACTCACAGCCGTAACATTATTCTGATTCATATGCTACTAGGGTTTGCTACTACTAATAATATGAATGTTATTGGTTTTACGTGCCTTTTAACAACTGCGGCTTTTAGAGACGCCACGGTGTCGGGATTTTGCCCCAAAGGGGATCTTTAAGTTGTCAATAAATCAACTGACACAGCTTCCTCACATTTGCGCAAATCAAATGGCAACTGACTACGCCATGATTTGATTCTGCAACCTTGGGCACAGCAGCCGAGAACGTTACCGCTGAGCCATGCAGCCAGTCGGTGAAAGAAGAGACTCCATATATTCAAGTGAGGAAACCACGGAAAACCACTTCAAGGACGGCTGAGGTGGAAATTGAACCCACCTCTTCTCAGGTTTGCCTCACAAAGCTAAGTGTACCCTGTTTCACCCCTCAGACCAGAATTAAATTTCATGGCAGAGCTTGAAATCGAACCACATACCTCTATGGTAACGGCCTAAAATGCTAGCTACTGCACTATGAGGTTGTTGACCGTAAAATGCATCTGCTATGTATAAATTCATCTCACCTTATCCACAACTCAGTTGAAACGGAAATAATGAGAGTTAAACATAATAAAATTTATTTTCAGTAAGTTACTGTACATCCTTCAGCTACGACTACAATCAATTATAAACTGCAGTTAGATAAAGATCATAATTTTAATTTTATCCTTGTCAAGTATACAATTGGACCCAATTGTACGAGATACGTTTCTACTCAAATAATCTACACTGAACATGTTTTGAGTGATTCGAGTATCTTGCATGGTTTCTTAATCCGGATAAATGTTAGTGATATTTTCCAGTTAAATATAAATTATCACTGTCTTGATGGTTATTTTTAGCCTGTTCTAATTTATAATAGTACATTATGCAACGAGCCTATAATGGCAATAATTAAGACACGAGTATGTTTATAAGACGAGCGTATGTGAATTTTATAATTTCCATACGAGTGTCTTAATTACCATTATAGGGGAATTGCATACGACTGTTTATGTTCGACGATAATTATTATAACTATTTTATGTTCGAACGTAAATATTCATAAATATCTGTCGAGATTTCGACAGTTTTATGTACTGAACAGAGCGCATGGGACGCAGAGAATGCCTTGTATTTGACCATGGCCTCCTCGATTACCCCACTATGACACTAGGCAACATAGTGAAATATAAATTAGAAGACCTTGGAACTCAGCGCAGGTGCGATGCTATCCTTATCTAATTGGTCAAACAACTGTTTCTTAAGCTGTGATTGGAGGGAGAAACTGTTCCATAATGAAAAATAGTGTTATAATGATCATCATTATGATACAGTTTTCTGACATATAATAGTCAGGGTCGATCAAAAAAACATAAATAGGCTCACAAGATCACCTTTTGTACGTGTGTGTGTCTGTACCACCTTCCCCCTAATAAAATCTAAGCGGCAGGAGCGATTTCAATGAAACTCCGTAAGATCATAGTATTATTTTGTTCAACCCCGACAGTGCCCTTCAAATTTTGTTACATCACACCAAACCAACATAGCGGCTATGCGAAATATTTCACCGGCATTCTATATCTCCGAAACTATTACTGATATCACCCTGAAATTTTGTACGGTGATAAAGAACTCTACTAGAAGTTCACCTATGTGACTTTCCTATTAAGTACAAAACATGGCGGCCAAGCGAAGTTGAGACATTTAAATATACTTTTCTCGCGATTTAACCATCCGAATGCAGTGAAACATGGTACAGCAATTGTTTATACACGTACTGTAGTAATGCACTGACATCTAATTTAGTTCAATTGTTTACATAATATCTAGATGACGGCTGTGCGAGATGTTAAAATTACGGTTTTATTTCTTGTGCCCCAATCAGGCGATTGAAGTTTGAATAATACACCTACGCAATATTCTTCATGTAATATTACATAACTCTATGGCCTACATAGAATATATAAATATCCAACATGGCGACCATCCGAAATATTTAGACAGTTCTCAATATTTACGAATCTATGACAGCAATTAAACTGAATTTTTGTACGTTGATAGAGGCAATTAATAAAAGTAGGATATATGAGAATAGGCTATTTAGTTCTTCACGGAACTAATTGTTTTAAAATATCCTATTCTCCCAGCTCGGCATCACCCAAGGACTCTGTGAGGGATGATTCCCCTACCCTTGCAAGGATGGTGTCTGGGACACACATTGTCTGCAGATACAGGGAGCAGCAAAAAGATCTGACGGTTTTTAAATCACAACAACACAAACATTTTAAATTATACAAACTCTTTATTACTTACTAGCAGAAGTACCCGTTCTTCGAACGGTGTTCGATGTTAACACCACATATTGTCAATTGAGCTACTGTTGCAATGGTTAGTGGTTTGTCATTTCTTCATATGTTTATCAGAACGAAGTTAGTTTTCTGGGAATATCAGCCACACTGTTAATTTTAGGGCCTTAAAATGTGGTTTTCGGAGACCCTTTATAGACTCCCGAATTTTGTGTCTCACATTGAGAAGCGCAACATATTCTTTGGTCGTCCTTCTAGGATAATTTTTATATTTCGCCTATTTTATCATGTATTTTGAGAAGTTTTCCCCTATATCCACCCATCTACTGTATGAAAAGTACGGTGAAGAGTTGACTCTCATGGTTACCATACCTAATTTTACGATGCACCAAGCATCCGAACACGAATTATAGGCGTACATAAAGATATACAGAAAGACAGACAATTCTATTGTCTACAACATATCACCCAGATATCCAAATAGGGGTATATCTACCACACAGTATCAAACAAAATCATCCTTCCGATGAACCCATATGTCGACAAAAAACAATAATAATTTAAAAAAAAGATTAGTTAAAATGTGCTCTCAAACTAAATTCACCTAACATGTACTTCCTGACGTGAAATAGAGTTGAAAGCCTTGTAGACGAAACGCAATACACGTCACATAAAAACTGACCCTCTACGTTGTATTAGGTCCCCATACACAGGAAGACCCCTTTCATAAATTATAAAGGCTTGTGGTGCATGAAAATTCGGGTTCTTTAGCCTCAAATGGCCCAAATTCCTAAAAGCCGCAAAAATGCTGTTTCAATTCAGGAATTTTTGAAAATAATGTTGCTGTTTGGAGATAGAATAGACCTTTTGTACTATAATATGCCACACGTGCAAATTGCGTGAACAAATTCTAGGTTACGCCTTGACCCCCTTAACTGTGTTGATGAATTATTCAGTCTAAGTTGTTTCCGTGATAACCTTATAGCCATTTGCAAACTTTCACAGAAATGCAATAAATGGAGTGACATTGCTTCTTACAGAAATAGATGGAAAGTTGGATGTCACCCCTTTAGATAATGTTGTCATGGTTACCGACTTGCATTCTTTCATTAGTTTGTTAAATTTAATTAGTTTTCTGGGAATATCTCAGAAACTGTTGGTTTAAGAGCCTTATAATGTAGTGTTTGAGGACCCTTTATGGCCCACGAGTTTTTTTCTGGCACCGAGGGGCTTTGTCTCGTCGTTGTACGCCATAATATAATAATAATAATAATAATAATAATAATAATAATAATAATAATAATAATAATAATAATAATAATATAATGTAGGGATAGGAATATAATAGACCTGCCATACCACACCCGCAGGTGTAAATCGCGTGAAAAAAATGTAGAGTATCCCTTGACCCCCTTAAGCGCATTATACGTATTGATGAATTTTATAGCTTAATTTTGTTCCGTGATAACCTTCTGGCCGTTTGAAAACTTTCTCACTAATGTAATTAATGGAATTGCATTGCGTCTTACAGCAATAGATGGATCTCTGCGATTCTGTTGCCATAGTTACCGGCTTGGATTCGATCATTAGTTTATTAAATGAAATTAGTATTCTGGGAATATCTCAAAAACGGCTGGTTTTAGGGCCTTAAAATGTGTTTTCGGGGACCCTTTAGGGCCCCGTGTTTTGTCTCTCACATTGAGGGGCTGAAAATGAGCTTTGTCTCGTCCTTCTACGCCTATTTCAGCATATATTTTAAGGGGGTAGGCCCCCTTTTAGAGAGGTACGGAGAAGAGTTACATCAATGATTAGTGTCGTGCCTCTGATGGATATCTGTACCAAATTTTAGGTTTATACACCCAGCCGTTCTCGAGTTATAAGGGAACAATATTGTCCACAGACAAACAAACAAACAGACAGACAAAACAATTATTTTCGCGCGCATACATATTAAAACAGTCTGAAACGCGTAAATAACTCAAATTTCCGTAGAAATTTAGAAAAAAAACAGGCAAACATTCAATTTTATATTGAGCGAGATAGACTGCACCGCTCGGTGTTGACCGTGTTTTATTGCACAAATTTAGGTTTTACTCGCTAACCGTTGGAGATACACGAAAAGTGATCAGGACCTTTCGGATAGAAAATTAAATGTTAAAGCTCGTGTATGCCATTAAAAGTTTGCTATTTCTTAGCGTTCTCTTTTTATTTGAAATGGAAATATGAAATTTTGAAACCAAAGTGTGTAGTGACGTCACAAATGTGGGTTTAACTCGCTAATCGTTGGCGATAAACGAAAAGTGATAAGGACCTTTCGGATAGGAAATTAAATTTTAAAGCTCGTGTGTGCCATCAAAAGTTTGCTATTTCTTAGCGTTCTGTTTATTTGTATTGGAAATATGACAATTTAAAACCAAAGGGTGTAGTGACGTCACTAAAATGGTCGCCATTTTTAAATAGTGCAAAATATCGAAATCAAAAATAGCCTATGTGTAACTCTGGTAAATCAGCTACATCCATGCAAAATTTCACCTAAATCGGACCAGTGGTTCTTGCGTGATTGAGTAACAGACACACATATGCACACCATCTCATTTTTAGCCTATTTTCAATTTTGAAAAAATAGGCTTATGAGATCACCTTTTGTCCGTGTGTGTGTGCGTGTGTGTGTGTGTGTGTGTGTGAGGTGTGTGTGTGTGTGTCCCCCTAATGACTTTTAAACGGCTGGAGCTATATCAATGAAACTCGGTAAGATCATGGTACTATTCCGGGCGACCTCGACCGTGCCCTTCAAATTTTGTTACGTCTCACCAATCCAACATGGCGGCTGTGCGAAATATTTCACCAGCGTTCAATTTCTCCGAAACTATTACCGATATCACCATGGAATTTATTACGGTGATAAAAGGAACTACTAGAAGTTCACCTATGTGACTTTTGAAAAACTGGTAACTACAAAACCAACATGGCGGCCACGCGAATTTGCGACTTTAAATAGACTTTTCTCGAGATTTAACGAACCAAACGCAATAAAACATGGTACAGTATATGTTTATACACATTGTAATGCACCGACATCTAACTTGGTTCAATTGTTTATATAACCACAAGATGGCGGTTGAGCGAAATATTTCACTGGCATTCTATATCTCTGAAACTATTAGCTGTATCACCCTGAAATTTTATACGGAGATAAAGGGCACTAATGGAAATTCACCTATAAGACTTTCAAAAATCGGTTAATTACAAAACGAATATGGCGGCCAAGCGAATTTGAAAATTTTAAATAGACCTTTCTCGCGATTTACTGTTCCAAACGCAATGAAATCTGGTACAGGAAATATTTATACACATCGTAATGCACTGGTATCTAATTTAGTTCAATTGTTTACATAACCTCTACATGGCGGCTGTGCGAATTTTAAAATTAAGTTTTTATTTCTTGTGTCGTAATCAAGCGATCGAAGTAAAAGTTTGAATAATGAACCTACGCAATAATTTTCCTTCAATGGTACATGACTCTATGGCCTATACATTTAACAATCCAACATGGCGACCATCCGAAATATTTAGATGGCTCTGAATATCTACGAATCTATTATAGCAATCAAACTGATTTTTTTTTATCTTCATAGGGGCTATGAACTTAAGTTCACCTATAGGACTTTAAATAACCTGGTGAGCACAAATCCAACATGGCGGCGACGTGAATTTTAAATATTCACATGGACGTTTCTCGCAATTTAACCATCCGAGTGCAGTGAAACTTGGTACAGTAAATCCTTATACGAATGTTAATCCACTGGCATCTAATTTATTTCAATTGTTTCCATAACCACAAGATGGCAGCTGTGCGAAATTTTAAAATCTCGTTTTTACTTCTTGTGTCCTATTCATGCGATTGAAGTTTGAATGCTACACATACACAATCATCTTCATGTAACAGTACATAACTCTAGGACCTACATATATAAAATCCAACATGGCGACCATCCGAAATATTTAGTCGGTTCTTAATATCTACGAATCTATTACAGCAATCAAACTGAAATTTTGTATGTTGATAGTGGCAGTTAACACATATAGGATATATGAAAATAGGCTGTTTAGTTCTTCACGGAACTACTTGTTATATATTAGTATGATAACAGCAAGGTGTACATGTCAATTAATGGAAAACATGAAAGAACAATAGATTTTAACTTTTAAGATTTGAAGATAACGTCTTTCAAATGATGCCCATCTTTTGCCATGCGGCAAAAGGATCTGACGGTTTATGTCGTTGTACGGCTGAGCGAGTTAGTGGTGGGGGGTAGTGGGGATTGGCCCGATGATGAGCCTACGTGGTGCCATTTCAGTAGCCATGGAGCTGTGGACAGGTGAACGACGTGCGTTTGTTGTCGAGGCATTTTTTAAAAGTGGTGAGTCTTGCGTCGTTACTCAGCGTCAGTTCCATCAACACTTTAATGTGGTCCGTATAAAATGGTTATTGTCCAGCAGTTGAAGCCTAATGACTATGCAAGACGCAAGAGAAGACGTTTGACAGCTTCAGTGCAAGACTGGAAGAACGCATGGCAATAGATGGGCATCATTTGAAAGATGTTATCTTCAAATCTTAAAACTTAAAATCTATTGTTCTTTCATGTTTTCCATTAATTGACATGTACACCTTGCTGTTATAAGTAATAAAAGAGTTTGTATCACTTAAAATGTTTGTGTTGTTGTGATTTAAAACCGTCAGATCTTTTTGCCGCACCCTGTACAACTGAGGATGATGACAGGTTTATCACCCAGCCGATCGCTAACTTTGGGGCAGATGACCTCGTAGCTCCGCCCCTTGAAACCTCAATAACTATCTAACTTACTAACTAACTAAGTGATCCCTAACTTGGGTATAATTAAGAGAGAGAGTCAGGGAAGGGATTTTGGAAGGAAGACGGCCATTGACCTGTTGAAAAGAAACGTCCCGGTATTTACCTGTTGATGAAGATGGAAAACCACAAAAACCATTTTTCAGGACGGGTGATGTGGGATTCGAACCCATGCTTTCCCGATGCCAACCAGGCACCAACTATTGCGATAGCACTCTCGGCCAACGTGGCCAGTATGACTAAGATTACACCGTGAATGTTACTGTAAACATAATTTTCTTCATCTGTAGACCACGTGATATTTACAGTATTTGAGGTTACGAGCACAGACACGAAGAAAACGTACGTTCCAACAGGAGGTGTTTATACAAAGATCAGTATGGCTGTGAACTGCTCGTTGCAATTGTGGAACTTTTGTATTGCATCATGGTTCCGTATTGACATTGGTATAACGTTTAAATTATAACAAGAAAGCTTTCCGCCTAGTCAATCCTTTATTGCATATTGCAATCAAAAGGATCACAGATTGGATTGGGACATGCTTCGGGACCTAAAGCATTTGTAATCAAGGAATCACTTTTTTATTCTTCGGTCCTTCAAGAGAAGCACTTATCATCTATTATCTATAACCGGCCGTTCCACGCAACGCATTGTTTTTATGAGACCAAGAACAAATATCAAAATACGAACTATAGAGTTTTCAACAATAACCAATGTTTTAACATTACGAGTTGCGTATTTTTCACGTTGCGCATACTCATTGGTTATAATTACTTAGCACAAGTGCTTTTTAATGTGTCTTTTTCTAAGTGTATTTAAATGTCCTTGTTATTTTTATACGTTTCACACACTTTCTTTCTCATTTCATCACATGTTTCCTTCACTCGTTGTAACATGCATCCTTTTATGTGTATTTTATAAGACCAAGCTTTTTGAAATGTATTTAGTGCTTAACTAGAATGTAAATAAAGGCAGTGATGCCATCAGAATGGATACTTTACCATTTAAGGAGTGTCCAATCAATTATTGTAAGAACAATTCTTAATTGTTGAGATCACCCTAGTAACTACCAAAATGAATTAATTTTTATAATTATTCTTTTACAAAACTAATAACATTAGTGTTGTTTCTATGTCCCCAATTAAATGTATTAGTTTATTACTATTATACCAAGAACTATAACACATTCTTTCAAAAATACAAAACGTTCAAAAATATGTTTTTACCATTCTTCGTATTCATTTTTTGAATGCGGGCATATTTTTCTGAACTTTAGTACAGAACATATCTAATGTATTTATTTATAATTTGAGACCTTGTTAAGGTTAATACGTGAATTAGAACTTGACTTATTGATGTTTGAACCTGTAAAATATATATGTTTCATAAAATTATTTTAAATACAGGGAGCGGCAAAAAAAAAATCTGACGGTTTTTAAATCACAACCACACAAACATTTTAAATGATACAAACTCTTTTATTACTTATAACAGCAAGGTGTACATGTCAATTAATGGAAAACATGAAAGAACAATAGATTTTAACTTTTAAGATTTGAAGATAACGTCTTTCAAATGATGCCCATCTTTTGCCATGCATTCTTCCAGTCTTGCACTGAAGATTTGCAGAGTCATTAGGCTTCAACTGCTGGACAATAACCATTTTATACGGATGAAAATGCAAATCGAACGCAATATTCGTCTCAATGTTCGATCAGACATTTGCAAAGCAGCAGCTTGTTTACGAGCCGGCCGCCGTGGACTGGTTTCCACAGCTTGTCTCACTCGCTCAACATTTTCTGGTGTCCTGACTTAACTTGGACGGCCTGTCGACGTACGTTTTAAGGCTGAACCTGTAGCTCTAAAAGTACTCACCCATAACAAAATTGTGTTACGAGATGGAACGCGTCCTCTTCGACTCGCTCAGCCGTACAACGACATAAACCGTCAGATCTTTTTGCCGCATGGCAAAAGATGGGCATCATTTGAAAGACGTTATCTTCAAATCTTAAAAGTTAAAATCTATTGTTCTTTCATGTTTTCCATTAATTGACATGTACACCTTGCTGTTATAAGTAATAAAAGAGTGAGTATCATTTAAAATGTTTGTGTTGTTGTGATTTTAAAACCGTCAGATCTTTTGCCGCTCCCTGTATTTGGCCCTTTCGTATTAAAATATTATAATCTAATGAGGATTGAAACCAACCTGGCTTAGACCGGTTTTAACACAGATCATGTAAGGATTTAAAGGTCGAACAGACCTATAAACTCTACACCTAGTTATATTCCGCAACGTAGAGTATCACCGTTACTAGTACCGACAGTAGTGGCTACGCTGGCTAAAGCGCAGTGTTAGGTCATGGGGCCAAGCTCTCTGCTGACTCGGTAGACGCGTGGGTTCGAGCCCCACCGTCGGCCGTCCTTGAAATGGTTTTCCGTGGTTTCCCATTTTCAACACCAGGCAAATGCTGGGACGGTACCTTCTGACAGGCCACGGCCGCTTCCTTCCACATCCTTCTCCAATTTCATTCACCTTAATCAATTCCATCTCTCATCCCGACGCGCAGGTCGCCCACGGGCGTCGAATAGAAAGACCTGCACTAGATCTCTGAGGAGACCACAAGGAAAAAAAACCGTTACTAGTAGCAGTTACTTTTTGACGGCAACGTCGAGTAACAACCTTTTAATATTTAATATTTAATCTTTTGATTATGATTAGAGAATTGTGCCCTGGTCAATTAAAACCAATTTATGAGCATATTTATGCAATGAACAGGTAAAAACTATAGCCTACATTTTTTAAAGTAGAAGAATTAAACTTTCATCTGTAAAAAAATTAAAAGTGATAATTCCATCCCAATACGCCATTTCAAACGTATATGAATATCTTAACATGGTCCATAATATCGTGACAATATATACTCATCATACGGTAAAAACAACTCTAAATTTTATTTCAGATTGCAATGGTGCACCAAGACGATGAAGAATCAGCTCATGAAGACAAACTTATATTTATCATATTTATCGTCATGGACATATGTGTTATTATTAGCAATGCCTTCATTATGTTCGTGGTAATCCGGAACTGGAAATCGATAAGATCTCAACGAAAGAACAAAGCTTCACAATTATTGACTGTTAACTTGTGCATCGCAGATCTTTTCTTGGCATTCATCGACATCTACTACATGTTGTCAATGTATATTCTAGAAGATTTAGCTGTTTTTCTGGGAGAGCATAAAATACCCTGCATCATGACCATCGCTATGATCATCACGGCACATATGGCTTCAGGATTCACCATCGTGGCTATTGCACTGGAGCGATATATCTATGTGGTGCACGCCCTGCGATACTTCCAGTTCATGAACACGAGGTGAGTCTTACTCAGGAATGGGGAGTACCACCGTTACTAGTAACAGGTACTTTCTGACCGTAACGTAGAGTATCACCGTTACTATTAATAGTTACTTTTTGATGGTAACATAGAGTAACGACCTTTTAAGTATAAAAGGCTTCTAATAATTGATTACTTAGGAAACACTGAATATGTCTTAAAATATTTCAATATTAGTACGTTAACATTTATTGATAATTGCATGTTAAAGCTCACAACTGAAGGGGTCAATGATGCTCACTCTGGTCACTGTACTACTCCAGCTCCTCTGGCAATCTTTTACGGTACTCTTAAGTACCCCCCTCCCCCTCCCATGTTTGTAAATAAAAGCGTTTTATTTTTTGATAGCTATCTTATGAATATTTCTCATGTTAGGGCTTATAAATACTTGCTTTTCCGCCTAATCTAATAGGGCACAATTTGTGCTTTCTTTAATAGAACTAGGGAACGCTGAAAAATGGCTTCTATCACTTCAATGCATTTAATAATATTCACAATATTCAAAATATCTTGATCGTGATTTATCATTTTGTTTCCAGGCGGATCTTCCTAATGATCTCTACTGTGTGGCTGGCAGCCGTCTTAGGCACTGTGCCTCTCTATATCTGGAACAATTGGGACGAAAATAGTGGTGTGTGTCATTCCGTTCATCTTATCCCAAGAAACTACACCATCGTAGCTACGGTGGGGAGACTATTGTTAATCATTATATCCATCACGGTACTCCATTACAGAATACACCGCAAAGCGCTGCAGATCCACGAGAGAAACCATCCACTGCCTGCAATGGACACATTGAAAACAAGATCTGCTCGAGTAGTTTTAATAATATTATGTTTTTATATTTTTAGTTGGGCTCCATTTATAGTTGTGGTCTTGCTAAAGAAAGCTGATGTTCAATTGCCATCGTTTTGGTTCAAGATGGCTGAATGTTTAATAATTTTGAACTATCTAGTGAATCCTTTTATCTATGCGTTTCATAATCGTCTAATTGAAAACGCTATCCTAAAAACACTGACTCTCTGCAAGAAGAAGTTCATAGTTGCCAACGATTCTATGAACATGGAATCTCAAGGGAGAGAGATACGGAGGAAGGAGGCAAGTGTTACGACTCTTAGCGATCTTAGCATTAGTATGTCGCACTAAAACTGTCATGCTTGGGTCACTTACTAGGGAACGCCACAAAGTCACACATCAAATTTAGAAAAGAAAATTTGCATAATCGTGAAGGCCTTTTCAAGCTGAAATAGGTTTCAGGTGTCAAAAGATATGTGGAATTTAGAGCCTCCAAGTTGGCATCCTGTGCTCTGAATGGAAGCCACTAAGCTAAATGACAGCGCTCGCAGACGTCTTCCCTTTCGGGTGGAGGAGCTCTGGGCAGAGAACATGCAGATTTCAGCAAATAAGAACATGTCCATGATACTGAGGTGCGTAACAAAACCCAATAGTTTGGCTGAGTGCAAACCAGCAAACAAAACCTTTCTTTAAATGATGGCGGTTTTAACTGAACAGAGTAACTTCGCGACAAAATTAATGACACTTAATTATCTTGTTGATGTGTTGAGAACGTAGGCTATGTAAATAAAATTTTAACGTCAGTTGTTTGTTTGTTTGTGTGTTTCTTGATGGAATAAGTCTTTTCTTGTGTTGGGAGTCATTTTACGAATATACTTCGGGTTTTACTTTCATGTATATTTACTGTAGTTACTTTGAACCTATTTAGAAATTAAATTGGTCTATACGAATTATTCGTCCTTTTACTTCCAGGGTGATGGTTTTATATGATTTCATGTGTAGTGAATAACTGAAATTATGTTGAATACATTGACAAGCAACTACGCAACACCTTCATTCTGAGATTTTTCGTAATTTTACCCATTATTAAACATTTATGCTCATGACTGCACAAATTACTTCGTTACTTTATTCATATTACAACACTTTTACTCATCATGGTGTTATATTGAGAATCCAATTTCTTTTAGCTGCTCAACATCGAATTAGTGTAACTTATTTCCTTTTCGACAATTATTTATTTGTCACAAACAGATGTTTAATACCCTGCTTCTTCTTCTTCTTCTTCCTCCTCCTCCTCTTCTTGTGAGTTTGTTTTCACATTACAACTTAACTATGAATCTCACACTTAGAAGTGGATGTTCCTATGTCGGACTGGTTTTAGTCTCTCGAAATTTGAGCAGTCTCCTGATCAAAGTCATTGTGCTTTCTTGAGTTATGTCTTGCCACTCTTCATCCAACCCTGTCTCAAAATACATTTTGAAGATCTTGGTAATACTTCGCTGGACAATCTAGGGCCTGAATTCCCATTTAATGCGTGTACTGCGTTACAATCTGGTGTATATGTATATGTACAGGGGACTGTCGTGAGGAATTATCATTTAGAACGAGGTTTGAGGTCTCCAAAGGAAGAGCCACGTGTTTCTGGTTGAACTGCCAGCATCGAAAGTTTCACCTTTTCTTCGGTAGTTGACCTCAGGACTGGACCGAGGAGCATGGCAGGCTGTTCTTTTAACAGATGATTCAATGTTCCTCCTCATACTGGCACAAAATCCTCTATGGAGGAAGACCGGGTAAAGATATTTTCATTCATCTCTTTCTTCAAGGATTGCATTCCAGCATGAGTCCGTCATGCTATGGGCGGATACCAGTTCGTATGCCAGCACAGAGATGGTCCGTGTAGAATATTGAGCTGTACTAAGGAGCGGTACATAGGAAATCCTTTTTTAAGACCATGCTTTCCCCTTGCTTACCCCAATGCTCGATGTTCATCTCTATATATATAACAAGTAGTTCCGTGAAGAATTATACAGCCTATTTTCATATATCCTGCTCATATTAATTGTCTCTATCAACATACAAAATTTCAGTTTAATTGCTGTAACAGATTCGTAGATATGGAGAACCGCCTAAATATTTCATATGGTCGCCAGGATGGATTTTTATTTTTGTGCTATTACATTAAGATTATTGTGTACGTGTGGTATTCAAACTTCAATCGCATGATTAGAACACAAGAAGTAAAAAAGATTTTAAAAGTACGCACACCAGCCATCTTGTGATTATGCAAACAATTGAAATAAATTAGATGCCAGTGGATCAACATTTGTATAAGCATTTAACGTGCAACGTTTCACGGCACTCGGATAGTTAATTCGCGAGAAACGTCCATTTAAATATTTATACTTCGCGTCACCGCCATGTTGGATTTGTGCTCACCAGGTTACTGAAAGTCCTATAGGTGAACATATGTTCATAGTCTCTATAAACATTAAAAAAATCAGTTTGGTTGCTGTAAAAGATTCATAGATATTGAGAACCGTCTAAATATTTCGGAAGCTCGCCATTTAGGATTGTTATATGTATAGGCCATAGACTTATGTACCATTCAAGGACAATTATTGCCTAGCTTCATTATTCAAACTTTCACTTCGATCGCATGATTACGATACAAGAATAAAAACTTAATTTTAAAATTTCGCACAGCCGCCATCTTGAGGTTATGCAATCAATTGAATTACATTAGATGGCAGTGCATTACAATCTGCAAAATCATTTACTGTACCACATTTCACTGCGCTCAGAGAGTTAAATCACGAGAAAAGTCTATTAAAATATTTCAAGTTCGCTTGGTCGCCATGTTCGTTTTGTACTTGACAGGTTTATGAAATATACATAGGTAAACTTATATCAGTACCCTTTATCACCGTACAAAATTGCATGAAGATATACGTAATAGTTTCGGAGATATAGAATGTCAGTGAAATATTTCGCACAGCCGCCATTTTGAGGTGATGTAAACAATTGAACTAAATTAGACTCCAGTGCATTACAATGTGTATAAACATTTGCTGTACCAAGTTTCATTACGTTTGGATAGTTAAATCGCGAGAAATGTCTATTTAAAAGTCTCCATTTCGCTTGACCGCCATGTTGGTTTTGTAGTCACCAGGGTTTTGAAAGTCTCATAGGTGAACTTCTAGTAGTGCCCTTTATCACCTTACACAATTTCAAGGCGATATCGGTAATAGTTTCGGAGATATTGAATGCTTGTGAAATATTTCGCACAGCCGCCATGTTGGATTGGTGAGACGTAACAGAATTTGAAGGGCACGGTCGAGGTCGCCGGGAATAGTGCTATGAACTTACCGAGTTTCTTTGAAATCGCTCCAGCCGTTTAGATTTTATTAGGGGGAAACACACACACACACCTCACACACACACACACACACACACAAACGCACACACACACGGACAAAAAGTGATCTCATAAGCCTATTTTTTCAAAATTGAAAATAGGCTAAAAATGAAAGTTTGTCTGTTTTTTCTGAATTTCAACGGAAATTTGCGTTATTTGCGCGTTTCAGTCTGTTTTATGACGGATGCGCGCAAAAATATTTTTTTTGTCTGTCTGTCTGTCTGTCTGTCTGTTTGTTTGTTTGTTTGTTTGTCTGTGTGTCTGTCTGTGGACAACTTTGAGTCCTTATAACTTGAGAACGGCTGGGTGGATCAACGTAAAATTTGATACAGATATCCATCAGAGGTACCACACTAATCATTGATGTAACTCTTCTCCGTACCTCTCATAAAAGTGGCCCTATCCCCTTAAAATACATGCTGAAATAGGCGTAGAAGGACGAGACAAAGCTTATTTTCAACCCCTCAATGAGAGAAACGAAACTCGTGGGCCGTAAAGGGACCCCGAACACCACATTTTAAGGCCCTAAAACCAACCGTTTTTGAGATGTTCCCAGAAAATTAATTTCATTAAGGCTAATAAACTAATGAACGAATGCAAGCCGGTAACCATGGCAACAGATTCTCAGAGGTCCATCTATTTCTGCAAGACGCAATGATAATTCCATTTATTACATTACTGTGACGTTTGCAAACGGCTATAAGGTTATCACGGAACCAAACTAAGCTGTAAAATTCATCAATACGTATAATGCACTTAAGGGGGTCAAGGGGTTAACTAGAATTTATTCAAGCGATTTTCACGCGCGGGTGTGGTACGGAAGGTCTTTTTTTATCCATATCCCTATATTGTAATTATTATATTATTATCATTATAAATATTATTATTATATTATGGCATACAACGACGAGACATAGCTCATTTTTCAGCCCCTCGGTGGCAGAAACAAAACAAGATGTTCAGTAAAGAACATATAGCCTACTTTCTCCTAAATGCATGGGTATTGTTATAACTCTTTGTCCTTTTCAAGGAGTATAATTGAA
This sequence comes from Meconema thalassinum, assembly GCA_946902985.2. Classification (NCBI taxonomy): domain Eukaryota; kingdom Metazoa; phylum Arthropoda; class Insecta; order Orthoptera; family Tettigoniidae; genus Meconema; species Meconema thalassinum. The sequence continues at coordinate 1,134,717,552 of OX336388.2, read as the reverse complement.
TGTTGGTTGTAGTAGCTTGTTGAAATACAACTTTCTATAGGGATATTAAACATGAATATGAGGTGCCCTTTGCTAGTGCTACCTCTGTAAAAAAAATCATTCAATTCGGTTTCACCGTGTTTGAATTGATCTGGGGAATGGATTTGCACACATACATGGCCGCTATTTGCAAACTATTGGGCTGATGACCTTGTAGTCAGTCATAAGATGCTTTCCACAAAAAGGCATGTTGTTGCAAAATCCGGTAGAGATCAAATTATTAGGATGGTCGAAATTTGATTTAAGCTTTTAACATTTGGGTGGCCGTCATTCCGTTTCCGTCAAGATGGCGGCGATATAAAACATGACACTGAGGTGCCTTTTGCTAGTGCTACCTCTGTACCAAATTTCGTTCAATTCGGTTTCACCGTGTTTGAATTGATAGGGGGAATCGATTTGCACACATACATGGCCACCATCTGCAAACTATTGGTCTGATGATCTAGCAGTTAGGTCAGAATATGCTTCCCACATAAAGATTTGTTATTGCAAAATTTGGTAGAGATTAGATTATTAGGTTGGTCGTAAGTACATTTTAGCCTTTAACATTTGGGTGGCCGCGATTACGTTTCCGTCAAGATGGCGGTGATATAAAACATGACACTGAGGTGGCCTTTTCTAGTGCTACCTCTGTACCAAATTTCGTTCAATTCGGTTTCACCGTGTTTGAATTGATAGGGGGAATCGATTTGCACACATACTTGGCCACCATCTGCAAACTATTGGGCTGATGATCTAGCAGTTTGGTCAGAATATGCTTCCCACATAAAGATTTGTTGTTGCAAAATTTGGTAGAGATTAGATTATTAGGTTGGTCGTAATTACATTTTAGCCTTTAACATTAGGGTGGCCGCGATTACGTTTCCGTCAAGATTGCGGTGATATAAAAAATGACACTGAGGTCGCCTTTTCTAGTGCTACCTCTGTACCAAATTTCGTTCCATTCGGTTTCACCGTGTTCGAATTAATAGGGGTAATCGATTTTGACACAAAGATGGCCGCCATCCGCAAAATATTAGGCTAATGACCTATTAGTTTGGTCAAAGGATGCTCCCTCCATAATGGTATGTTGATGCAAAATTTGGTAGAGATCGGATGATTAGGTTAATCGTAATTTGATTTAAGCTTTGAATATTTGTGTGGCCGCCATTACGTTTCCGTCAAGATGGCGGCAATATAAAACATGACACTGGGGTGCCCTTTGCTAGTACTACCTCTGTACCAAATTTCGTTCCATTCGGTTTCACCGTGTTCGAATTAATAGGGGCAATCAATTTTCACACAAAGATGGCCGCCATCCGCAAACTATTAGGCCGATGACCTATTAGTTTGGTCAAAGGATGCTTCCCCCATAAAGGTATGTTGTTGCAAAATTTGGTAGAGATCGGATGATTAGGTTAGTCGTAATTTGATTTAAGCTTTGAACATTTGTGTGGCCGCCATTACGTTTCCGTCAAGATGGCGGTGATATAAAACATGACACTGAGGTGCCCTTTGCCAGTGCTACCTCTGTACCAAACTTCATTCCATTTGGTTTCACCGTGTTCGAATTAATAGGGGTAATCGATTTTGACACAAAGATGGCCGCCATCCGCAAACTATTAGGTTAATGACCTATTAGATTTGTCAAAGGATGCCCCCTTCATAAAGGTATGTTGTTGCAAAATTTGGTAGAGATCGGATGATTAGGTTAGTCGTAATTTGATTTAAGCTTTGAACATATGGGTGGCCGCCATTACGTTTCCGTCAAGATGGCGGCAATATAAAACATGACACTGGGGTGCCCTTTTCTAGTGCTACCTCTGCACCAAATTTCATTCCATTCGGTTTCACCGTGTTTGAATTAATAGGGGTAATCGATTTTGACACAAAGATGGCTGCCATCCGCAAACTATTAGACTAATGACCTATTCATTTGGTCAAAGGATGCTCCCTCCATAAAGGTATGTTGTTGCAAAATTTGGTAGAGATCGGATGATTAGGTTAGTCGTAATTTGATTTAAGCTTTGAACATTTGTGTGGCCGCCATTACGTTTTCGTCAAGATGGCGGCAATATAAAACATGACACTGGGGTGCCCTTTGCTAGTACTACCTCTGTACCAAATTTCGTTCCATTCGGTTTCACCGTGTTCGAATTAATAGGGGCAATCGATTTTCACACAAAGATGGCCGCCATCCGCAAACTATTAGGCTGATGACCTATTAGTTTAGTCAAAGGATGCTTCCCCCATAAAGGTATGTTGTTGCAAAATTTGGTAGGGATCGGATGATTAGGTTAGTCGTAATTTGATTTAAGCTTTGAACATTTGTGTGGCCGCCATTACGTTTCCGTCAAGATGGCGGCGATATAAAACATGACACTGAGGTGTCCTTTGCTAGTGCTACCTTTGTACCAAATTTCGTTCAATTTGCGCTCTCCGTGTTCGAATTGATAGGGGGGACAGACATTCAGAGTCCACACACTAACACACACACACACACACAGACTCACACACATACACACACACAGACAGACACACTTTTTTTCGCCCTGTAGTGATCTCATAAGTCTACTTTCATTTTTTGCAAAAATCGTACGTAGGCTAAAAACTCGAGGGATCCCGAAAACTACATTTTAAGGCTCTTAAACCAACAGTTTCTGAGATATTCCCAGAAAACTAATTGAATTTAATAAACTAATGAAGGAATGCAAGCCGGCAACAATGACAACATGTTCTCAAGAGAAGACATCCAACTTTCCATCTATTTCTGTAAAAAACAATGTTACTCCACTTATTACATTTCTGTGAAAGTTTTCAAATGGCTGTAAGGTTATCACGGAACCAACTTAGACTGTAAAATTCATCAATGGGCTTAAGAGGGTCAAGGGGTACCCTAGAATTTTTTCACGTGATTTACACGTGTGATATTTCGTACAGAATTATATCCCCAAACAGCAACATTATTTTCAAATATTCCTGAATGGAAATAGTATTTTTTTGCGGCTATTAGGAATTTGGGCCATTGGAGGATAAAAAACCTGAATATTCATGCACCACAAGCCTTTATAATTTGTTAAAGGTGTCTTCCTGTGGATGGGAACTATACACAATGATGAGGGTCAGTCTTTATGTGAGGTGTATTGCGTTTCGTCTACGAGGTTTTCAATTTTATTTTCACGTCAGGAAGTACACGTTAAGTGAATTTAGATTGAGCACATTCACTTTTTTCCTTCTACAAACGGGTTCAGCGTAAGGATGATTTTGTTTGATACTGTGTGGTTGATACAGTATATCCATATTCGGACATCTGAGTGATATGTTGTATGTTGGTTGGTTGGTTCCTCAGTTTATATGCTGCGACAACGCGTTCACGTCGCCAGGTGTACTTTGAGTGTGTGTAGAATCTGTCTGATAACTGGTGTTAATTGTGTTGGCTGTATTAGTGTGTGCTATCTGTATTTCAGGTAAGGACTGCAGACGATCAATTTCCAGTAGTTCCTACTTTTGCTACCAAATGCTACCGGCAATGACACCTAGCTGTGACTTGGCTCCTAGATGCCACCTCAACCGGCACCTGGTGACAAACATTGGAATAAACAATCTAACCAACAAATTTAGCTTCACACAATTGTAGTTAGTGGAAGGTTCTATTACATGACATAAATCTATGACATGGGACCGCCGGCTTTACTTCACCTCCCAAGTAAGGCATACTTTCTGTGTATCTTTATGTACGCTTCTAGCTCGTGTTCGAATGTTTGGAGCATCGTAAAATTAGATATCCATGAGATTCAATACACCATTCATTTATAAAACTCTTCACCGTACTTCCCATAGAAGGGTTGATATAGGAAAAAACTTTTCAAATACATGCTAAAATAGGCGAAATAAAAAAATTATCCTAGAAGGACGACCAAAGCATATGTTGTGCTTCTCAATGTGACACACAAAATTCGGGAGTCTATAATGAGTCTCCGAAAACCACATTTTAAGGCCCTTAAATTAACAGTGTCTGTAATATTCCCAGAGAACTAACTTCGCTCTGATAAACGTATGAAAGAATAAGAAGCTCCTAACCATTGCAACAGTAGTTCAATATTGAAAACGTCTGGTTATTAATGCCGAAGACCGTTCGAAGAGCGGGTACTTCTGCTGGTGCCCATATATGGTCCAAATTGTGATACACGACAAGCGTGAAGTAGCTAGTTTGGAACTTGTGTGTATGCCTGTGCTTAGCCTATTTAGTTGATCAGCATCAGCAGGAGTTGTGAATGAGCAGCGACCTTGCGCATCACACCGTGTCCGATGAGAACCAGCTAATCACTAGAGTGGCGGCCTTGATGGAGAAGAGTTCCAAGGTTTTTCACACAATAATACAGTCGAACTTGAATATCTCGAAGTGTTGACGGAGATAGGAATTATTTCGAGTTATCGATAATTTGAGATATAGAAATAGAAGAAATAAAGGGGTTATTCAACTGTGGCTACTGTCGTTAGCTGGCTTTACCCTGTTACTATTTGGCTCCATAGCTAATTGGTTTGCGTGCTAGGATTAGGCCCAAAGTGTCCCGGTTTTGATTCCTGACCGGGCCGATAGGGATTTTAATCTCCTGGGGTTAATTCTCGTGGCGGCTCGGGGACTGGGTGTGTGTGACGTCTTCATCATCACTTCATCCTCATTACGACGTGCAGGTCACCCACGGGCGTCAACTAGAAATACCTGCACTCGACCTCTCAGGAAGCCACGCAAAAAAAAAACAAAAAAAAAACTCCCACTGTCTGAGGTGCACATTGACCTCAACCCGTCTTCCAGCCTTAAATAGCTTAATAAGCTACTGACAGGAATACACAATCCAGGTTCCCTACACAACTGATCCATATTGTAATTCCCTTGTCACACCTAAAGAATGTAATTCAACTGCATTTTCACCCAACCTCGAAATAAAAACACATATTTTCTATCCGGGCAACGAAATATCATTAGAGTTATCAAAATATTCGAATAATAGAACTTCGAATTAGAGCTTCGCTAGTAAATTAAAATTATTTCGAGATATCGGATATTCGTGATATTGAAGTTTGACGGAAGACCTGAGTAATGCAGGCTAATTTTATTGTGCAGGGGAAGAATGTTGTTGTTGTTTCATTTAAGGGCTTGGTCATTCCAACCCAGCGTACCTTGGTTGTGTAGAATTTGTCTAATAGCCTGTGTCATTGTAGTGTATGTATTGATGTGTGTGTACTTGTAATGGAGACGAGGATTGGGAAGGGGTCGGCCGTGGTTTTCAGTTTGGAACCATTCTGACATTTACCTGGAGTAGAAGTGGTAAACCACGGAAAGCCTTTCCATTAAATTACTTATGTCTGATGTAGGCTACAGCCCGTTACCTTCAGGGAATATACACCCCCATCGAAATTTATATTTAAGGTTCAATATCTTCTGCAAGTGACAGTGACTGAGATATGGTCAGAAAATAATAAACAAGTTGACATTCGTCGCAAAATGTATGAGGTGTACAGTATGGTAAAATCGCAAGTGTCGGGTGGAATAGTGAGGAAAATTGGGTTCGAATGTCCAATAAAGGTTGTCAACATAATCATGTTTGACGTAAAGTGTTTTCAATATTTATATTTATCTAAAGGAGTTACTCGGTGGCAATCTTTTTTACGATGATGATCTCAAAGAGAGAATTCAAACACGGCTTTCTTCACAGACGTCGTTCTATAAATACATTCAATACAATTAGAGACTATTTTGTCTTTCAGCGTTCAGTCTAGTCTGCAAGCCTCTGTTTCCAAACAAGTTTCCCCATGATCCCCTATAAACAGTTAGTACTGCGTTTTCATCTGCTTCTCACTTTGAAATCGTTCAACAATAAATCTAACCCTCACCTCCTATGTCTACCTCTGCTTCTCTTACCCTCTACAGCCAAACTCATTAACCTCTTAGGTAATCTCTCCTCCTCCATTCTCTTCACATGACAAGAGTCGGCTTATACGGACAGCTTCATCTAGCGTGTTCATTTCTAACTCAGCCTTTATCTCTTCATTACGAGTAACTTCCTGCCATTGCTCCCATCTATATTTCCCAGTAATCATTCGTGCTACCCTCATATAAATTACCTCTAGCTTATGTATCAGATATCCTGAATCTATCCAGCTCTCATTTCCATACAGCAAGGTTGGTCTACATACTGAGCGCTGTAGGGAGAATTTTGTCGCCACAGTAAGTTCTTTCCAACAGAATATTGTAAATCGTAAATGAGAACTCACTGCATTGGCTTTCTTCCAACTCGACTCTATTTCTTTCCCCATATTCTTGAGAGAATACTTAAATCTGCTCCAATTTAATTCAGTTTGTAAAATGATATAAACTGAGGCGGTCCTTTTAATTACAGTTTATTATTGTGAGTATTCTGCCGCAATATTACGCAAAATTTCATAAGATCATAATTATTTAACAATTTCCTTATTCCGTCTCCTTGCGCTTTGGCAATATCTCTATCTCTACTTAGTTTAAGTCCCCGATTCTTGTATGTTACGGGTAAACTCGAGAACCACTGAATGGATTTTGATGCGGTTTTCACCATTCTGTAAAGGATATCTCGAGGAAGGTTTCTGAAGAAAATAATGCATTTATGATCAAAGGAAGTCAAGCACTAACGATTTCAGTGAAAATGTCAAAAAAACCTGGCGTCCAAGCGCTTTTTAAGCTTACTCTGGGCAAACCACTAAAAATATCTATATACTATGAGTGTAAGAATTGTTCAGCATGAAAAGTTCTACAAAACGCCCGGGAGAGCATATCTCTATCTTCAATGCATCGCCTACTATAAATGTTTTTACGTTTTCATTTCTTCCAACAATCTCCATTCAGTTACTGAGGCGACAGTTTACGAGCTAGCTAGGGCGAGTCTATCACCCCAGTTACAGCTTAGCTAGCGGACGAGCTTATTGCCCCAGATACAGCCAGCAGCAAACTGTCGAGTCGTGTTGAGTTAAAAACATTAGAGAAGAGTGGTTGTATATGGAGTTTCCCTGGAAGTGCAACTCGGCTTTTCTTCATTTCGCCTGTGAACATTTCGTTCCGCAAAAGTCACAGTCAAGTTAAGATTGGACGGAAGGGGGATTTGTGTTTCATGCACGTCGCCATTCTTAAATTACGACTGACAAAATTTGTTGCACATGCATCTCCATGATAATATAATTAATAGTCCATTCAGTGATTTTAACCCATCATGCCGAGACGTATAACGGTTATTGGTCGTTGTTCATTGACATTGGAAAAAAGCGCTTATCACGTATTGCATTCATAACTGTTCCCGAGCGAAGCCGGGTCAGGTTGCTAGTTTTATGTAAATAAATGTAGTCCATCTTGTGATGGCTACTTTGACAAATACCAAGTCATAGGTAAAATTCTGAGGGGAACCATCCAAAACTTTGATATCAGAACTGGTGTAAGGCAAGGGGATGGTTTATCCCCTATTTTATTCAACTGCGTGCTAGAGAAAGTCATTCGTGAATGGACGAAATTTCTAGCAGACAACTCGGGGTTGAGAATTGGTTTCAAGAAGGAGAAACTACTATCAATTGCCTGGCCTTGGCAGATGATCTCACATTCCAAGCATCCAGTATGGAGGAAGTGACGCACCAACTCTCCTCTCTTAGTCAAATAACAGCTAAAGTAGGGTTTAGGATTGCCATTAACAAAACGGAGTTCATCACCGACATCAGAGACGCACACAACTCAATCCCACACGGAGATACAGTAATAGAGAAGAAAGAACTCCCACAAATACCTCGGAGAATGATGAATACTGTAACCCCGAATGTTAGTGAGGATAGCCAGGCGTACCAAACTGGGGAGAGCTTACTATCTCTGTGAGAACTTTTTCAAGTCTAAATCTCTTTCCCTTCGCCTCAAAATTAGACATTACGAAACCGTAGTAAGACCTTCGGTACTGTATGCCTCAGAATGCTTGAACATGACCATGGAGGGACAACTCAGGAATTTGGAACTGAAAGAGCGAAAGATCTTGAGAAAAACCATGGGTCCCATTAAAGAGGGAGGTGAATACAGAATCAGGCATAACAATGATCTTTACCAACATTTAGAGAGCATAACATCTGTCATGAGAAAGAGGAGACTTATACTCTACGGTCAAATAGTCAGAATGGACAACAAGAGACTGCAACATAATTTCTCGAGTTTGTTGAGAGAAATTGATCCCAAGGATATGTTCAAAAAGGATAAATTTAGATTGCTGATCAGAACATCCGACACTCTCCAGTCATTGACAACTAAAATATTGCGTCCTGGAGTGGGAGTGAACTGCACTCAAAAAAGGAAAGCAACACATAGTGCAAAGATGAAGGGATACTGAGCTAAGAAGAAAGCTCGCCAGGGTTAGGAACTACGTGGTCAAAGGGGCCTCAACGATCCAAGTAGAAATGTAGTCTATTTGCTTAAATAACCGAATTAGGTTTTTGAGATTCTAACCCGAGAAATATGTACTATTAGGCCCTAAAGTAAAATTAGGATAATTTAAGCGCTATAAAATTGAAGTATATTACTCCTTGGTGCTTAAAACATTAAAATTAACGGAAATTTGGACTCTAAGAGGTCAGAAATAAAATTGGTCTGAACCTAAGAAATCCGGAGCTTGTCAGAAACACATACTTGAAATGTTGTTGTTTGAGTCTTCAGTCTTTTGACTGGTTTGATGCAGCTCTCCATGCCTCCCTGTCCTGAGCTAATCGTTTCATCTCTACATAGCTCCGACACCCTACATCGGAGGCAATCTGTTTAACATATTCTAACCTTGGTCTACCCCTACAGTTTTTGTCCTCGACCCTTCCTTCCATAACTAAGCTTGCTATTCCTGGGTGTCTTAGTATGTGTCCTACCAACCTATCTCTTCTCTTCATTAGCAGTCGCCAGAAACATCTCTCCTCTCCCACTCGTCTTAATACCTCTTTGTTTGTAACCCTATCTACCCATCTGATCTTCATCATTCTCCTGTAACACCACATTTCAAATGCTTCAATTCTCCTCTTTTCTGCTGCACCAATAGTCCAAGTTTCACTTCCATAGATCGCCACGCTCCAGACAAAGGCTTTCAAAAATGACTTCCTAATACCTAAATCTATATTCGATAAGAAAGAAAGAAAGAAATAATTCTGCTCTTTTTGATTACCTTCGCTGTGCTGAATTCAAAAATGCATTCTTTTTTTTTTCTCTCTATCACATCTGGTTAATTGGAAATAGTGGAAATTGTTATTTTGATTATAACATTAAAAAGGGAATTAACAATTTATTATACAGTACATGAATTGCAGTCAATGGCCATAGCTGGGTATTTTAATTGAACGCCCGAGGGCTCCCAACAAGTTCAATTTCAAGTAGTTCCAACATTGGCTACCAGACGCTACTTTCACTAACACCTAGCGGCGAACATTGCAACTTGTTAGAGCGTTTCTAATCAGCCAAATATTACTTACAAATTTTCGTACACGCTACCCATTGTAGTGGTAGGTTCTTTTAGATGCCATAAATCTATGACAAGGGCCCGACGGCTTTACTTCCCCTCCGAAGGAAGGCACACTGAAGGATCTTAACGCTCTTAAAAGTCTGACGAATTCGGCCGGGTTTGAACCCGCGATCTTGGGCATAGCAATTCAGCTTGCTACCGACTATGCCCCTAAAGAAATGATCGTGTGGCCTCCTGAGAGGCCGAGTGCAGGTCTTTCTAATTGACGCCCGTCGGCGACCCGCGCGTCATAATGAGGATGCGGTTATGATGAAGACGGCACATACACCCAGTCCCCGAGCCACGGGAATTAACCCCAAGAGATTAAAATCACTAATGGTCCGGCCAGGAATCGAACCCCGGACACGGCGGACCAAAGCCTAGCGTGTTAACCATTTAGCCACGGAGCCGGACTACGCCCCTGAAGCCATTGTAATAAATAGGGGATTGATCCTAAATAAGATGTGGTATTACAAAACTGACACCCTTTTCGCATTCAGAACATTAATCTCTATCAAACTTGCCTTTTTTTTTTCTAATTTACCGTAAAATAATGTAATGTAAGAGTGTGTTATTGTAAGGCCTCAGCTATCTGGTGTTCATCCTTTGAGCTGGACTCATTCAGGCGATCTACTCTCCAATTTTGAGGTTGTGCTTGCACTGCCACTTAACAGCCAAACAGAAATACATTGAGCAACGTGTGGTTGAGTTTAAAATGTTGTCATAGCTGTGATACGAGAGTTCTTTTACGTGGCAACATTGTGCGAATAGGACTGCCGTGAATTTTTCACGGCCTTTGTTGAAAATCCAACCATTTTGACTGGCATTCGAACCCGTGATTTGGGACCTGGAGACTGACATTCTAGGACTTTCAAATGGTTCATGGTTCGTCACAAGGTTGTGTAGGTTTTGATTGATTTTAAAAGTATCTAATTAAATTCGTTCGAACACCTGTTAATACTAATATGTCTACTTCTTTATAGAAACATGTTCTCGGCCCTTAATTGGGGCCTTCTACAGCAAACTTTACAGATTCCACAACAAGACTCAACTAAATTGAACTTTATGGGGTTTGAATCAAGTTTTTCAGTGTTGCCTTAGTAAATAAAAGTTTGGTGCTTTTCAGTCGGTCAACACGGATGTACCCAAAAGAGTTGGGTTATACCCTAATCCTGAAAAAGAAATTACATGAGATTAATAAATACACTAGGATAACCAGTTTCGGTCGTCAAGCGTTCATCATCAGATCCAGTACACTTAGGCTACACATTTTTTATGTCTGAAAGTATGGGTAAAAATATTTGCAATATGTACACTTCTTTAGTTGAGGTATTAGGTGAGATAAATTCCACTCGTCAACATATTAGTATTAACAGGTGTACAAACGAATTTAATTAGTTATTGAATTTAATACGTAGTATTAAGCATTTTCCAATGTGGTTAATGTGTTTGCCTCATATTTTAAAAGTATATCTTCTTCAAGTGTCATTCGATCTGAGACGTGTCGGATTCGAGTGAAGCTTCCTATAACAAACCATTGTTCTATCACGTCCAGGAACTGTGCAAAAACAGCTGCGTGTCACGTTCGTTCAGCAGCCTGAAGATGTGATAAACACATGGTGGAAGGTATGCTGTGTGTTCTTGGCTGTATGCAGAGGCAACTGGTCGCTAATAGATAGTTGGAATGTTCTATAACTTTCAAAACAATTACTTTGTCAATATTGTTTTGTTACAGTTGCATGAGACATCATTGTGACGAAACATGTTTCTCAGTAGCCAATGATGGGAAAAATGATACACGAGAATTCAGCCTTCCCCTCTGACACTCATACCTGTTCCAGTCCATCAGATGTTATAAATATCAACCCCGCTCTTTTAAGGTTGTGATATTGGCTGCTTCGGTGGCGTAGTTGGTAGCACGTTGAGCTTCTATACCCAAGATCGCGGGTTCAAACACGGCCGAAGTCAGAGGAATTTTTAAGAGCGTTAAAAATCCCTCAGTATGCCTTCTTTCGGAGGGGAAGTAACGCCGACGGGCCCAAGTCATAGACTTATGGCATGTAAAATAACCTTCCACTAACTACAATTGTGTGAAGCTAAATTTGTAGGTTAGATTTCATTAACGCTCTATAAGTTCCAACGTTCGTCACCAGGAGCCGGTTGCGGTGGCATATAGTAGCCAAGCTCACCGCTAGGTAGCAAAAGTAGGAACTACTTGAAATTTACCGTCTGCAGTCTTTACCTGAATTACAGATAACACACACTAATACAGCCATCACAATTCACACCGGTTATCAGACAGATTCTACACACACCCAAAGTACACGGGGCTACAGGACCGCGTTGTTGCAGCCCCTGCACTGAGGAACCAACCAACTAAGGTTGTGGTAATTATTATTATGTTCGACGATGTCGAAATGTAAACATGTGTCAGAAAACTGTATCATAAAGAGGGTCATTATAACACTATTTTAGTCCACTTTCGATTTTTGCAAAAAATGAAAGTAGACTTATGAGATCAACACAGGGCGAAAAAAGTGTGTCTGTCTGTGTGTGTGTGTGTGTGTATGTGTGTGTGTGAGTCTGTCTGTGTGTGTGTGTGTGTGTACTCTGAATGTCTGATCCCCCCCCCCCCCTATCAATTTGAACACGGTGAATGCGAATTGAACGAAATTTGGTACAAAGGTAGCACTAGCAAAGGACACCTCAGTGTCATGTTTTATATCGCCGCCCTCTTGACGGAAACGTAATGGCGGCCACACAAATGTTCAAAGCTTGATTCAAATTACGACTAACCTAATCATCCGATCTCTACCAACTTTTGCAACAACATACCTTTATAGAGGAAGCATCATTTGACCAAATGAATAGGTCATTAGTCTAATAGTTTGCGGATGGTGGCCATCTTTGTGTGAAGATCGATTGCCCCTATTAATTCAAACACGGTGAAACCGAATGGAAAGAAATTTGGTACAGAAGTAGCACTAGCAAAGGGCACCTCAGTGTCATGTTTTATATCGCCGCCATCTTGACTGAAACGTAATGGCGGCCACACAAATGTTCAAAGCTTAAATCAAATTACGACTAACATAACCATCCGATCTCTACCAAACTTTGCAACAACATACCTTTATGGAGGGAGCATCCTTTGACCAATCTAATAGGTCATTCGCCTAATAGTTTACGGATGGCGGCCATCTTTGTGTCAAAATCGATTCCCCTTATTAATTCGAACACGGTGAAGCCGAATGGAACGAAATTTTGTACAGAGGTAACACTAGCAAAGGGCACCTCAGTGTCATGTTTTATATCGCCACCATCTTGACGGAAACGTAATGGCGGCCACACAAATGTTCAAAGATTAAATCAAATTACGATTAACCTAATCATCCGATCTCTAGCAAATTATGCAACAACATACCTTTATGGAGGTAGCATCCTATGACCAAACTAATAGGTCATTAGCCTAATATTTTGCGGATGGCGGCCATCTTTGTGTGAAAATCGGTTCCCCCTATCAATTCGAACACGGTGAAACCGAATGGAACGAAATTTGGTACAGAGGTAGCACTGGCAAAGGGCACCTCAGTGTCATGTTTTATATCACCGCTATCTTGGCGGAAACGTAATCGCGGCCACCCAAATGTTAAAAGCTAAAATGTAATTACGACCAACCAGTAATCTAGTCTCTACCAAATTTTGCAACACCATATCCTTATGTGGGAAACATATTCTGACCAAACTGCAAGAACATCAGCCCAATAGTATGCAGATGGTGGCCAAGTATGTGTGCAAATCGATTCCCCCTATCAATTCAAACACGGTGAAACCGAATTGAACGAAATTTGGTACAGAGGTAGCACTAGCAAAGGGCACCTCATATTCATGTTTAATATCCCTATAGCACGTTGTATTTCAACAAGCTACTACAACCAACATTCAATCATACTCCTTGAAAAAGGACAAAGAGTTATAACAATACCCATGCATTTATGAGAAAGTAGGCTATATGTTCTTTACTGAACATCTTGTTTCATTACGAAACAGTTTCTCCCAACAATCAGAGCTCAAGAAACAGTTGTGTGACCAATTAGGTAAGGATACTTTCGCGCATGCGCTCAAAATCCAACATATTTCTGAGTTATATTTAAACACAAATAGTGCTAAATGTTCCAGCATAACTCAACAAGATGACAGTGTTTCGCCCCGGTGTGCTATTGGGCTCTTCAGTTGGTTAAAGCACACCTCACCAAGACACTGTCTAGTGCACACTGGGAAGGCCATTGCAAGACGTATTTGATACATGTGTATCCGCGTCACGAGCAAGCCAGTGCACTATGGGAGTCTAAACTCCATTCCAAAGCAATTATAACCTTTACTTGGCATTGAATATACAATTTTCATAAGAAAATATGCATTGTCCGTTGAGCCATAATATATTTAAACACAAATAGTGCTAAATGTTCCGGCATAACTCAACAAGATGACAGTGTTTCGCCCCGGTGTGCTATTGGGCTCTTCAGTTGGTTAAAGCACACCTCACCAAGACACTGTCTAGTGCACACTGGGAAGGCCATTGCAAGACGTATTTGATACATGTGTATCCGCGTCACGAGCAAGCCAGTGCATTATGGGAGTCTAAACTCCATTCCAAAGCAATTATAACCTTTCCTTGGCATTGAATATACAATTTTCATAAGAAAATATGCATTGTCCGTTGAGCCATAATATATTTAACACAAATAGTGCTAAATGTTCCGGCATAACTCAACAAGATGACAGTGTTTCGCCCCGGTGTGCTATTGGGCTCTTCAGTTGGTTAAAGCACACCTCACCAAGACACTGTCTAGTGCACACTGGGAAGGCCATTGCAAGACGTATTTGATACATGTGTATCCGCGTCACGAGCAAGCCAGTGCACTATGGGAGTCTAAACTCCATTCCAAAGCAATTATAACCTTTCCTTGGCATTGAATATACAATTTTCATAAGAAAATATGCATTGTCCGTTGAGCCATAATATATTTAAACACAAATAGTGCTAAATGTTCCGGCATAACTCAACAAGATGACAGTGTTTCGCCCCGGTGTGCTATTGGGCTCTTCAGTTGGTTAAAGCACACCTCACCAAGACACTGTCTAGTGCACACTGGGAAGGCCATTGAAAGACGTATTTGATACATGTGTATCCGCGCCACGAGCAAGCCAGTGCACTATGGGAGTCTAAACTCCATTCCAAAGCAATTATAACCTTTCCTTGGCATTGAATATACAATTTTCATAAGAAAATATGCATTGTCCGTTGAGCCATAATATATTTAAACACAAATAGTGCTAAATAGCACACCGGGGCGAAACACTGACATCTTGTTGAGTTATGCCGGAACATTTAGCACTATTTGTGTTTAAATATATTATGTCTCAACGGACAATGCATATTTTCTTATGAAAATTGTATATTCAATGCCAAGTAAAGGTTATAATTGCTTTGGAATGGAGTTTAGACTCCCATAGTGCACTGGCTTGCTCGTGACGCGGATACACATGTATCAAATACGTCTTGCAATGGCCTTCCCAGTGTGCACTAGACAGTGTCTTGGTGAGGTGTGCTTTAACCAACTGAAGAGCCCAATAGCACACCGGGGCGAAACACTGTCATCTTGTTGAGTTATGCCGGAACATTTAGCACTATTTGTGTTTAAATATATTATGGCTCAACGGACAATGCATATTTTCTTATGATAATTGTATATTTAATGCCAAGGAAAGGTTATAATTGCTTTGGAATGGAGTTTAGACTCCCATAGTACACTGGCTTGCTCGTGACGCGGATACACATGTATCAAATACGTCTTGCAATGGCCTTCCCAGTGTGCACTAGACAGTGTCTTGGTGAGGTGTGCTTTAACCAACTGAAGAGCCCAATAGCACACCGGGGCGAAACACTGTCATCTTGTTGAGTTATGCCGGAACATTTAGCACTATTTGTGTTTAAATATATTATGGCTCAACGGACAATGCATATTTTCTTATGAAAATTGTATATTCAATGCCAAGGAAAGGTTATAATTGCTTTGGAATGGAGTTTAGACTCCCATAGTGCACTGGCTTGCTCGTGACGCGGATACACATGTATCAAATACGTCTTGCAATGGCCTTCCCAGTGTGCACTAGACAGTGTCTTGGTGAGGTGTGCTTTAACCAACTGAAGAGCCCAATAGCACACCGGGGCGAAACACTGTCATCTTGTTGAGTTATGCCGGAACATTTAGCACTATTTGTGTTTAAATATATTATGGCTCAACGGACAATGCATATTTTCTTATGACAATTGTATATTCAATGCCAAGGAAAGGTTATAATTGCTTTGGAATGGAGTTTAGACTCCCATAGTGCACTGGCTTGCTCGTGACGCGGATACACATGTATCAAATACGTCTTGCAATGGCCTTCCCAGTGTGCACTAGACAGTGTCTTAGTGAGGTGTGCTTTAACCAACTGAAGAGCCCAATAGCACACCGGGGCGAAACACTGTCATCTTGTTGAGTTATGCCGGAACATTTAGCACTATTTGTGTTTAAATATATTATGGCTCAACGGACAATGCATATTTTCTTATGAAAATTGTATATTCAATGCCAAGGAAAGGTTATAATTGCTTTGGAATGGAGTTTAGACTCCCATAGTGCACTGGCTTGCTCGTGACGCGGATACACATGTATCAAATACGTCTTGCAATGGCCTTCCCAGTGTGCACTAAACAGTGCCTTGGTGAGGTGAGCTTTAACCAACTGAAGAGCCCAATAGCACACCGGGGCGAAACACTGTCATCTTGTTGAGTTATGCCGGAACATTTAGCACTATTTGTGTTTAAATATATTATGGCTCAACGGACGATGCATATTTTCTTATGAAAATTGTATATTCAATGCCAAGGAAAGGTTATAATTGCTTTGGAATGGAGTTTAGACTCCCATAGTGCACTGGCTTGCTCGTGACGCGGATACACATGTATCAAATACGTCTTGCAATGGCCTTCCCAGTGTGCACTAGACAGTGTCTTGGTGAGGTGTGCTTTAACCAACTGAAGAGCCCAATAGCACACCGGGGCGAAACACTGTCCCAGTGTGCACTAGACAGTGTCTTGGTGAGGTGTGCTTTAACCAACTGAAGAGCCCAATAGCACACCGGGGCGAAACACTGTCCCAGTGTGCACTAGACAGTGTCTTGGTGAGGTGAGCTTTAACCAACTGAAGAGCCCAATAGCACACCGGGGCGAAACACTGTCATCTTGTTGAGTTATGCCGGAACATTTAGCACTATTTGTGTTTAAATATATTATGGCTCAACGGACAATGCATATTTTCTTATGAAAATTGTATATTCAATGCCAAGGAAAGGTTATAATTGCTTTGGAATGGAGTTTAGACTCCCATAGTGCACTGGCTTGCTCGTGACGCGGATACACATGTATCAAATACGTCTTGCAATGGCCTTCCCAGTGTGCACTAAACAGTGTCTTGGTGAGGTGTGCTTTAACCAACTGAAGAGCCCAATAGCACACCGGGGCGAAACACTGTCATCTTGTTGAGTTATGCCGGAACATTTAGCACTATTTGTGTTTAAATATATTATGGCTCAACGGACAATGCATATTTTCTTATGAAAATTGTATATTTCTGTGTTGTCAAGCAAAGTGAATGGTCTCTGCTTTCGGAGTGACTTGACCACGCATGCGCTCTGTTCAGTCACCAAAGCCAGCGCAGCGCGCCTTGTTCACTAATAACTGAAATAACTGAATCCCACAGATATTTATGAATATTTATGTTTAAACATATAATAAAGTTATAATTATCATCGAACATAAACAGTCGTATGTAACTCGCCTATAATGGTAATTAAGACACTCGTATGGAAATTATAAAACTCGCTTACGCTCGTTTTATAAACATACTCGTGTCTTAATTATTGCCATTATAGGCTCGTTGCATAATGTACTGTTTTAATTGATACAAATGTACAGTAGCTCATCTGCTTCTATTGAACTTATATATTAAAATAATTGGGAATAAATTTCGTCTTTTACTAAAACTGAAATATCTTGGTTAGTAATTGTGCTACGACGACGTTTGTTGGCTTGAGACACTATGCACGTTACGGATCATCCACAGAACTCCAACTTACTTGATCCTGTCATCCATGTAGACTGTTAAAATAATTGCTAATATTCATTTCACCAAGGTCATCCCGCTGGCCAAGCTGTCTGCCGGCCATAGTAAGGAAAGGAGCGAGTTAGGTGTTCTGTAAAACGCATGCACCCAGGAGCCGGATGGCCTGCCCAGCTGCCATATTCATGCAATGGCTGGATGGCATTTTGTGTCAACGCTCGTTAGTAATGATTGGAAGGAGGCGGCTGCGACTTTGAATTACCCAACTCTTCTCAGTTTTGACTC
Organism: Meconema thalassinum; assembly: GCA_946902985.2. Taxonomy (NCBI): domain Eukaryota; kingdom Metazoa; phylum Arthropoda; class Insecta; order Orthoptera; family Tettigoniidae; genus Meconema; species Meconema thalassinum. Next base: position 1,134,699,548 of record OX336388.2, on the reverse strand, counting down.
AATACGCTGAGTGAAGCCCGTTCTAACCCTCAGACCTGCATCTTTCCATTTTTTGATGTGTAACATCTTTCCGCTCGGTTGCTGGATAGTTTTGTGGGAGTGATTTTGAAAATTGGGGACGGAAGTGGATCGGACGATCGAGCTGGCAGTGGTGGATCACTCAGAAGTATGCACTGTCCGCTCGATTGATCAAACGGAAGTGTACTAGCTGGCAGTGGTGGACAACGGAAGTATGCACTGCCCGTTCGATCGATCAAACGGAAGTGTACTAGCTGACAGTGGTGGACAACGGAAATATGCACTGACCGCTCGATCAATCGGACGGAAGTGTACTAACTGGCAGTGGTGGAAAACGAAAGTATCACTGCCCGATCGATCGATCGATCCAGCTACCAGATTATCATTTTAAACGATATTTATCATATCAATATGACTCATTTTAACTGAATCCATATGAAATTACGTGTTGGTCTGTGTGTGAAGAGGACCTGTTTATAAGGAATTTAAGGTTATGAGCGGTGTCGCGTCTATTAATCTAGTTGATCCATATCGTATTCTTTATTTAGGCTAGTGCTAGTGGAAGCTACAAATCATCTCATAAAATGAGTTCCGTATTATAAACTACAATATCTGTAAAACACTCCCTTTTACAATAACAATTGAAAATGTGTGTATTGGAAACAAGGCAGTGTGTGCTCCGTAGCGCGAGAATATTATGGCAATACAGTAGGCAGTGCATTTAGCAGGCACTGGTTTGACGAGCACAGTGGCAAATGTTTCACCGACTTTCATTTATCATTGAGCAGTTTATGAAGCTTCACGTTCAAGGTTGAACATCACATGGGGTAGGACAAAGACGACAAGTGAAATTTAAGTAAGCGGCATTATTGTCAAGCTGTGGTTGAGTAGGCTAGTCAAATATTAAATGCATAACAGAATGTTGTTATATGAGTGGAATAAAAGCTGAGACTAGGTCATTTCATGATTGTAGGAAGGCATGTTTTGATTGTTTACGACGAATTGTATGAGAGTCTTGAGAATAATGAATGTTATAGTTACTGAGGAATGTGCTCAAAGTATATGAGAGTACAGTCGACGTTGTGTGTCACTTTCTTATTATGAATTATTAAAGAAGGATGGACGCTTGTAGTTTTGCGTGACCGTTAATCTTACAATCATGATCCGCGGTACCTCCCTTTTGCGTGGAATGCGAACCACAGGACATGCCATTTCAATTCGAAAATCTCACATGTATTGACCGGGAATCAAACCCGGTCTACCTTGGTGACAGCTTGACCGCTGCGCCACAAGTGTGACAGTATCATACCTCCAATTCAATCTATACATTCATCATGGTACCAGTCTGAAAATGGAGCGTAAATTAACATTTTAAGAATGTCCAAGCTGTGTAGTATACCAGTAGGATAACATGTCAGATGTTACACATCATATGAGACTACTGTAAGGCTCGTGTCTTTTTATTTTATTTTTTAGCCTACTTTCGATTTTTGCAAAAAATGAAAGTAGACTTATGAGATCAACACAGGGCGAAAAAAAGTGTGTCTGTCTGTGTATGTGTGTGTGAGTCTGTGTGTGTGTGAGTGTGTGTACTCTGAATGTCTGTCCCCCCCCCCCCCTATCAATTCGAACACGGTGAACGCGAATTGAACGAAATTTGGTACAAAGGTAGCACTAGCAAAGGACACCTCAGTGTCATGTTTTATATCGCCGCCATCTTGATGGAAACGTAATAGTGGCCATACAAATGTTCAAAGCTTAAATCAAATTACGACTAACCTAATCATCCGATCTCTACCAAATTTTGCAACAACATACCTTTATTGTGGGAGCATCCGTTGACCAAACTAATAGGTCATCAGCGTAATAGTTTGTGGATGGCGGCCATTTTTGTGTGAAAATCGATTCCCCCTATTAATTCGAAACGGTGAAACAGAATGGAACGAAATTTGGTACAGAGGTAGTACTAGCAAAGGACACCTCAGTGTCATGTTTTATATCGCCGCCATCTTGACGGAAACGTAATGGCGGCCACACAAATGTTCAAAGCTAAAATCAAATTACGACTAACCTAATCATCCGATCTCTACCAAATTTTGCAACAACATACCTTTATGGAGGAAGCATCCTTTGACCAAATTAATAGGTCATTATGCTAATAGTTTGCGGATGGCGGCCATCTTTGTGTCAAAATCGATTCCCCCTATTAATTCAAACACGGTCAAACCGAATGGAACGAAATTTGGTTCAGAGGTAGCACTAGCAAAGGGCACCTCAGTGTCATGTTTTATATCGCCGCCATCTTGACGGAAACGTAATGGCAACCACACAAATGTTCAAAGCTTAAATCAAATTACGACTAACATAATCATCCGATCTCAACCAAGTTCTGCAACAACATACCTATATGGAGGGAGCATCCTTTGACCAAACTAATAGGTCATTAGCCTAATATTTTGCGGGTGGCGGCCATCTTTGTGTCAAAGTCGATTCCCCCTATTAATTCGAACACGGTGAAACCGAATGGAACGAAATTTGGTACAGAGGTAGCACTAGTAAAGGGCACCTCAGTGTCGTGATTTATATCACCGCCATCTTGACGGAAACCTAATCGCGGCCACCCAAATATTAAACGCTAAAATGTAATTACGACCAACCTAATAATCTAGTCTTTACCAAATTTTGCAACAACATATCTTTATGTGGGAAGCATATTCTGACCAAACTGCAAGATCATCACCCCAATAGTTTGCAGATGGTGGCCAAGTATGTGTGCAAATCGATTCCCCCTATCAATTCAATCACGGTGAAACCGAACTGAATGAAATTTGGTACAGAGGTAGCACTAGCAAAGGGCACCTCAGTGTCATGTTTTATATCGCCACCATCTTGACGGAAACGGAATGACGGCCACCCAAATGTTAAAAGCTTAAATCAAATTACGACCATCCTAATAATTTGATCTCTACCAGATTTTGCAACAACATGTCTTTTTGAGGAAAGCATCTTATGACTGACTACAAGGTCATCAGCCCAATAGTTTGCAAATAGCGGCCATGTATGTGTGCAAATCAATTCCCCATATCAATTCAAACACGGTAAAACCGAATTGAATGAATTTTTTACAGAGGTAGCACTAGCAAAGGGCACCTCATATTCATGTTTAATATCCCTATAGCACGTTGTATTTCAACAAGCTACTACAACCAACATTCAATTATACTCCTTGAAAAGGACAAAGAGTTATAACAATACCCATGCATTTAGGAGAATGTAGGCTATATGTTCTTTACCGAAAATCTTGTTTTATTTTGCAGAACCGTATTTCTTATTCAGGATCGGGTTTTATAATGGAGAAATTATTTTACTGAACCTTAACGTTTAATTCGTACAATCACAGTATACAATCAAATTGATAAGCTTACTTCCATGTTATGTTTACCGACAGTAGTGGCTATGCGGCTAAAGCGCAGCATTAGGTCATGGGACCAAGCTCTCTGCTGACTCGGTAGACGCGTGGGTTCGAGCCCCACCGTCGGCCGTCCTTGAAATGGTTTTCAGTGGTTTCCCCATTTTCAACACCAGGCAAATGCTGGGACGGTACATTCTGACAGGCCACGGCCGCTTCCTTCCCCATCTTTGCCCAGTTTCATTCACCATCATTCATTTCATCTCTCATTAACTCCTCTCATGAGGTTGGCGTCAGGAAGGGCATCCGGCCGTAAAAACCATCGCCACAACGTCTTCCATCGCATCTCATCCCCGACCCCGTTGGAAAAACGGGAATAATAAGGGGTAGACATACAACATACTTCCATGTTATGTTTAACTACTCCGTTGCTATCACAAATCAAAGAAAAGAGACACGGATAGTCAGTCTGAAAGACTATACTTTATATCATTTTAAATGTTAGCATCCGAGTACCATGGAGGCAGTGCACGAACAGAGTTTCAAGATTCTATTTTTTCTTCACTGCCTTCTTGAAACTCTGTTCTCGCACTGCCTTCTTGGTATTCGGCTGCTACATCGTACTATGACGTCACACGCCTTAGTGCATTCTCGGTACATTTCGTCCCGTCACCGTAACGTAACGCCAGACCCCAGATAAAGTCGACATAATCATTTAAAATGATATTAAAACCGAAAGAGGCCTCGGCCTGCATACCGCAGCCTCCTTGATTATTTCTGACAGTAGGCGACTTTTAGAATGCAATGTACTGTTAGTGCAGTTAGTATTGTCATATTGAGGAGCGGAACAGGGAGGTCATCTACCCCTGTATTTCTACTCTTTATAATTCCCATTTCTACGAGGTCGAGAATTCAAATCAAATGAGTATTTTTGTGGCAAATCAGTTTTACAATTTGGTACCCTCCCTGACACCAGCCTGACAGGGAAGGAGGTACCTGACAGAAGATAAATGACGTTTGGCAAGACGTTGCAAGAAGACATCAGCGAGATACTAGTACATAGGTACATTCGTGGCACATATTGGAATTGAAAATCGAACGCCACGGAAGGCCATTTCAGGAACGACTGACGGTGGTATTAGAACCCACTCGTCTTCCGAATCCGGGTATAGCCTAACTCATTAGTTTGGTGCTTTAACGGTCTCAGCTATGCTGATTGGTTAAGAAATGTTTTTGATTTGGCCCATGGCTTCTAGTATGGAATGTTTTCTTTCACACCTAGAACTTTAGCGCATGAAGTAAAGGAGATGGCATACCCGAGTGTCGATTTCTTTATCCAAAACAAGGAATGAGAGAATTTCTTTGTTAAAGAAGATTGTCTGGTAACCCTGGATATTTATCCATATTTCTTATTACATGTCACCTCTCTGGAAATTTCATCGTGTGAGAAAACAAAACAAAAAGCATGTTGCACAAAATGGATTGAAATTCCTACTAGGAATTCGTGGATTGACTTGAATAACTAAATATGAAAACACACGAGGCATTGTGATGGCAAGAACCGATATGATGTGATGAAAGGCCGCACTCGATTCCGTGCTACGTTTTAAGAACACACTGTCGGAGGTGGTCGAGTGGATCCGGACCCCCTCCAGAAGATAAGATCCATTATATGCTTACAATTTTTTAGCCTACTTCTCTCATTTTGCAAAAATGAGGAAAAAGTAGACTTATGAGAATAATCCGGGAAAATGTCTGTCTGTCTGTCTGTGTGGGTCCCCCGGCTGCAGCTATCAAAACCAAATTTGGTATGAGTAAAGATCTATACTTGAATATCTCACGGCGATGTTTGAAGTGCTACCAACCGCTGAAAAATCGCAATTTAAATTTGAGCTCCGTCTCGGAAGGTATGAATGGGAGCTATTCCAAAATTGAGACACATATAGATAATCATATTTCAGTTTAATTTTTAGGAGGCCATTCATGACTGTATTGCCAACATAATCATACAGCTGCTAATTGGGTCAGACCGTTATATGCTCGTAACATCCATACTATCAATTCGATTTCAGCCAAGTCTCGTATGTACTATAACAGATATGACTAAGCGTATTCATAAGTGCAACCAGAGCTGCCAACTGTTGATAAATGTTCTCTTTTTTATCCTAATGTCACTAGTCTATATCAGAAAGTATGCAAGCCAACAGCTCGAAACTTTGCCCACGTACAGTACATGACCTTCTACATTAATTTGGAGTACCTAATATACGCCAGTGCTGCCAACATGATTCTAAGCCTGCTGAAAGGTCCAATTTTTAAATGCATGAATTTTCTATACTAACAAATCGATGTTAACCAAATTTCGTATGTGATTTGCGTACCATAACTGATATGACTATGCGTAGCCTATGTTTAACAGCAAGCAGGGCTGCCAACTGTAAATAAATGCTCTATCTTTTACCCTAATATCTATAAATGAGAAATTATGCCAGCAAACAACTCTAAATTTTGCATACGTATAGTACCAAACATTCTAAATTAATTTGGAGTAACTAATATTCGTCAGTGCTGCCAACATGATTGAAGCCTGCTGATAGGTTCAATTATTAAATGCATGTAACTTCAATACTAATAAAAGGATTTTAACCAAAATTGGCTCAATAATAGATCATAATATTTCAGAATGATTGTAAACAAAACATACATGAAATTGTTGCCAACATGATTTTGCGCATGCCGAAAGATCCAATGTCTAACTGCATGCAACGCCCATATTATCCATTGTACTTCAACCAAATTTTGTATGTGCATTCTGTGCCTTAAGAGTTATATCTAAGAATATATTCAGAGTCACAAGGGCTGCCAACTGAAGTGCTCTATTAGGCTACACTATTTCAGGTATACATAGCACTAATTAGAAATATCAGTATTACCAACTTAATACCGTCATTATTCTAGACGAAATCATTGGCATGGATATTGAATTTTCAGAAAAGTAGGCTATTTAGTTCGTCACGGAACTACTTGTTGTGTGTGTTTGTAGCTAAACACTGGATATGGCAAAGTTTGAAGCATGCCAGGCTATTACCATAATACAAAAATTGATGTAAATTATTCCGGGGATCAGTGCATCAATCTCTCATCATCCCCGCGCTCCGGATGCGTTTAAAAGAAAAAGTTATTGATCATTATTGACATGTAGTTGAAGAGATACCTGAGGGATGTGAATATCTGACTAAACCACAGACCACGTAGATGAGTTTTATCGTTTTAAATGATCTTGTCGACTTCGTCGTTACGCTGGGGTCTGGCGTTACGTTACGGTGACGGGACGAAATGTACCCAGATGCACTGAGGTGTGTGATGTCAGAGTACTGCTTGGTGCATGTGTATCCCTAAAATCTCTACTTCGTTAGTATAAGAAAAAAATCCCCGATTCTTGGATGTCACGGGTAATCTCGAGAACTACTGGATGGATTTTGATGCGGTTTTCACCATTCTGTAAAGGATATCTCGAGGAAAGATTCTGTACAAAATAATTTATGTATGATCAAAGGAAGCCAAGCAGTAATGATTTCAGTGAAAAGGTCGAACAAAAACTTGGCGTCCGTGCGCTTCTTAAGCTTCCGCTGGGCAAACCGTTAAAAATATCAATATACTATGATCGTAAGAGTTGGTCAGCATGAAAAGTTCTACAAAAAAGTCCGCGAGAGCTTATCTCTATCTTCAATACATCACCCACTATAAGTGTTATTACGTTTAATTTCTTCCAACCATGTCCATTCACCTACTGAGGCGACAGTTTGTATTAATTGGTGGAGCATCTCTACTTAGTATAAAACTAAGTCCCCGATTCTTGGATGATACGGGTAATCTCGAGTACCACTGGATGGATTTTGATGCGGTACTCATCATTAAGTAAAGAATATCTCGAGGAAGGTTTCTGTAGAATATAATTTATGTTTGATCAAAGGAAGCCAAGCAGTAACGATTTCAGTGAAAAAGGTCGAAAACAAACTTAGCGTCCTTGCGCTTCTTAAGCTTACGCTGGGCAAACCGTTAAAAATCTCAATATACTACAGTATGAGCGTAAGAATTGGTCAGCGTGAAAAGTTCTACAAAAAAGTCCGCGAGAGCATATCTCTATCTTCAATACATCGCCCACTATAAGTGTTTTAGACTGAATGGAAGGGGCACGCCCCCGCGCGCTTGACCTTGCTTTGCCATTGGTTTGCACTTGCCGTTCGCGAGTAATTTGATACAAGATAGGCAAGATAAGTGTTATGCAGATAATTTTCTAACATGTCAAGAGACTTTGGCTTCGAGTGAAGCGAGAAACCTCCAGCCTTTCTAGCATTTTTCAGCATTTGTAGCATTTAAAATGATACAAAGTCTAGTCTTTCAGACTGACTGTCACTTTTATTTAAGAAACAATGAAGTCGCCTCCGTAGCGTAGCGGTCAGCGTGGATAGCTGCCGCCCTGGATGTCCTGGGTTCGATTCCCGGCTCTGCCATGAAATTTGGAAAGTGGTATGAGGACTGGAACGAGGTCTTCTCAGTCTCGGGTGGTCTAAATGAGTAGATGGAGTTCGATTCCCACCTCAGCCATCCTCGAAGTGGATTTTCATGGTTTCCCACTTCGTCTTCGGGCAAATGCCGGGATGGTGCCTCCTGTAAGGCCACGGCCTCCTCCTTCCCTCTTCCTTGCCAATCCCTCCCACTCTTCCCTTCCCCTCCCTCATGAGGCCCCTGTTCACTTTGCAGGTGAGGCCGCCTGGGCGAATTGCTGATCACACCTCCCCAGTTGTATCCAAACCGACCAAGTGTTCCCAGCTCTGGGACACTGCCTGGAAAGGCGGTAGTGATGAGTTCCCTCACTGAGTCCGTGGGAACCACTAACCTGGAGGGTGAAATTGATTAAAAAAAGAAACAATGAAACAAAGGAAATACATATAAATGCAATAACATTTCACTGTGAGTATTTTTCTTTTAAATCTGAATGTTGTGGCTTCAATCTTGGAACATTTTTTGGTCAACAGCACGTTGAACTTTTGTGTGTGTACACTGATAATAAATCTGTCGTATTGTGATAAGTGACACATACTTTATATGTATAGATGTTAACCCTTTTATTTTTTTATTTAGTCAATTTACCCTCTAGGCTGGTGGTTCCCACGGACTCAGCGAGGGAACTCACCACTACCGCTCTATGGGCAGTGTCCTGGAGCTTGGAACATCTGGTCGGGATGGATACAACTGGGGATGTGTGATCAGCACTTCGCCCAGGCGGCCTCACCTGCAAAGCGAACAGGGGCCTAATGAGGGAGGGGAAGGGATGGAAGATAGGGATGGATAGGCTAGGAAGAGGGAATGAGGCGGCCGTGGCCTTACAGTAGGTACCATCCCGGCATTTGCCCGAAGACGAAGTGGGAAACCACGGAAAACCACTTCGAGGATGGCTGAGGTGGGAATCGAACCCCCTCTACTCATTTGGACCACCCGAGGCTGAGTAGACCCCGTTCCAGTCCTCATACCACTTTTCAAATTTCGTGGCAGAGCCGGGAATCGAACCCAGGACCTCCGGGGCGGCAGCTAACCATGCTGACCGCTACGCTACGGAGGCGACTGTTAACCCCTTTAAAACAACAATTATCACCATCATTATCATCTTTATACGTATATGTGTATACATGCGACATGCACGAAAGTTAACAATGTATGCTCATTTATGATTTTTTTTCCAGACCTCATACTTGATATTCCCCCCGTCCCTCGTAAGGGGAAAATATAGGTGTCCCCTCTCACTCATCGTCAATCATTTCATCTTTCATTAACTCATCAGAATAGTTTAGTGTTAACTTCGTGCATACGGGAATAATAATAGGACAGACATTTATTCAAAACTACCGTTTTTGTAGCATGTTAAAAATGTTCTTCGTGAGAGTGGGAGAGAATGCCATATACTTTTTTAATTCAAACTCCCTTTCTTTCGTGTCATCGGTGCGTTTAATGAACAGCCTTGTACTCGGCATGGAACAACCTACCGTTGCCCTGAAGGCCGGCAACATTAATGACATGTAATTGAAGAGGAAGCTACAGCGTTATTTTTATAACAAGTAGATAACAAGTGCTTAGGCTACTTGTTTCTAATTATGGGCGATTCCTTGTTTTATTTGTGTTGTTTCCCATGTGTCTCTAATTCAATTTTTTTCCTTTCTTAATATCCTCTCCTGTGTTATTGTTTCTCCCTTCCGTCACCGCGGAGGCTTGAGTTCGATCCCCAGCTCTGCCAAGATATTTAATTCTGGTCTGAGGGCTGGAATGGGGTACACTCAGCCTCGAGAGGTAAAAGTGAGAAGAGGCGGGTTCGATTTCTACCTCTGCAATCCTGGAAGTGGTTTATCGTGGTTTCCCACTTCTACTCCTGATGAATCCCAGGATGGCACGTAAATTAAGGCCCCAAATGTTTCCTACCCAAATCTTATTCCTAGTTAAAATTACACATACTAGTCACACAAGCAAGTGCACGGGGCTTCATGACCAAAGCCCCTAAATGCATCAACAACAAAACCACAATGTTTCATTTCATATTTATTTATCAGTGTAGGCTAGTACACTGAAGGGAGTTTCTGATAGAGCGTTGTAGTACTTCGAGGTTGGCCCACCTCTACGCCTCTACTCTAGCCGATACTGGGTTCATACCTAACTTAAGGCTACGGCCACTTCCTACCCATATCCTACCTCAATTACAAAAACACACACTAGTATTATTAATGTATGAATTGCAGCCGAATGACCATAGCTGGGTGTTTTTGATTGAACGCCTGAGGGCTCCCAACAAATTCAATTTCAAGTAGTTCCAACTTTGGCTACCAAATGCTACTTTCACTAATACCTAGCGGCGAAAGTTGGAACTTGATAGAGCATTTCTAAATAGCCAAATATATATCCTACAAATTTTGCTACACACTATGAATTGCAGTGGTAGGTTCTTTAACGTGCCATAATCTATAACATAGGCCCGCCGGCTTTACTTCCCCTCCGAAGGTAGGCATACGGAAGGATTTTATTTTCTTTTAGTCAATTTTACCCTCCAGGTTGGTGGTTCCCACGGACTCAGCGAGGGAACTCACCATTACCGCCTTTCCAGGCAGTGTCCTAGAGCTGGGAACACATGGTAGGATTGGATACAACTGGGGAGGCTTGATCAGCACTTCGCCCAGGTGGCCTCACCTGCAAAGCGAACAGGGGCCTCATGAGGGATGGGAAGGAAGGGATGATTGGGATGGATAGGCAAGGCAGAGGGAAGGAGACAGCCGTGGTCTAACAATAGGTACCATCCCGGCATTTGCCCGAAGACGAAGTGGGAAACCACGGAAAACCACTTCGAGGATGGCTAAGGATTTTAATGCTCTTAAAAATCTGATGACTTCAGCTGGGTTTGAACCCGCGATCTTGGGCATAGCAGTTCAGCATGCTACCGACTACGTCACACTAATGCAGATATCACAGTGACACAGGTTATCAGACAGCGTTTACAAATACCCAAGTACACGGGGCTACATGACCCCTAAAGAATCATCAATAAGAACACTATGCCACAAGATGGACTTGTGAATGTGCTGCCAAAGCAACTGTGACACTTCACTCGACTTTTACCGTTCTCCTTTGCACTATTGTTTGTTCACATTCCATCAGTGGACCCAAAGAAATACGTGGGACGTATAGCGACATCGGTGGCGAACACGTGAAGCTCACTCTTGAGCTTGGCCTATTGCAAGGTAAAGGTTACGGACGTCACCGCCTTCCTGAGGAGGGCGTTGGTGAAGGCATCTGGGAATCCCGTTTACGTGATTCCAGCCTGTTTCATTGTCTCCGCAAATATTGCAGACATTCCGAGTGCCCAAGCATTTATAGTATAGAAATGTGTGACTGAACCTTCGGAGTGTTGTATTCCTCGCTGGAGAGAAGCAGTTAAGGATACTTCAATGGGACTAGCTCACATAACGGTAAGTCTCCGCAGCTGTTTCAACTTAGCATGTAATAAGAGGTCATAGTTCTTCATTCTCTGAGAGGCGACTTAGTGACTAGAAATCTTGGCTGTCACCGTGGAAGTTCGGATTCGATTCCTGACTCTGCCAAGAAATGAAATTCTGATCTGAGGGTTGGTACGGGATGTAGCCTACTTGGCCACATGAAGCGCAATTGAGAAGAGGTGGGTTTGACTCCCACCTCAGTCATCCTAAAAGTGGTTTCCCAATATATTTGGGCACTCTTGTGTAGACCGACTGAAGAGCAATTCAGTTGTTTGATTATACAGGCAGCACTAAGCGGCTTCAGTGGCGTAGTTGGTAGCATGCTGAACTGCTGTGCCCAAAATCGAGGGCTCAAACAGGTCGAAGTTGTCGGATTTTTTAAGAGCGTTAAAATTCTTCAGTATGCCTTCCATCGGAGGGGGAGAGAAACCGGCGGTCCCATGTCATAGATTTACGGCTTCCGCTAACTAAACTTGTGTGAAGCTAAATTTCTAAGTTAGATTTCATTTAAACGCTGGGGAGCGTGATGGCGCAGTGATTTAGCTGCTCGTCTTTCACCCGGATGGCCGGGGTTGGAATCCCGGTGACAGCGGGGTGGAATTTTCATCTGAAAAATCACGTGGCGTCAGGAAGGGCATCCGGCCTTAAATCCCCGGCCAAAACCAAAATGAGCTTGGTTGGCTCCGGTGACCCCAATTAATTGGTAAAAGTCGAAGAAAGTTTTTAGATTTCGTTTAAACGCTCTATCAAAATTCCGACGTTCACCACGAGGTATCAGTGACATCTGGTAGCGAAAGTTGGAACTTCTTGAAATTGAACGGAACTTGTAGCCCACCCCATTGGTGTCCGCTTGAAGCAGCTACAGCCTCTGGCTAGCCAAAAATGCCCTCGGACACTCCCGTCACTAAAAGCCATACGTTAAATAAATAAACAAGCAGCACTGAAAAATGGCTTCTAATATTTCAATATTCTCGTGGTTTACCACTTTTACTCCAGGAAAATGCCTGGATGGTGCCCAACTTATTAAGGTCAGGGCCACATCCTACACAATCCTAACAGTCCCAATTAAAATACAAACACTAATGCAGCCATCACAATAACACTGGTTGTCATATAACACACCCATGTGCACGGGGCTATATATTAGAACGATGATTTCCCAAACCCCCCAAAATGAATGTACAATAACAACTTTTCATTATCTTCAGTCCACCTCGTAGTGTACTGGCTAGCGCTCTTCACTGTCACCCCGCAGGTCCGAGTTTGATTCCCGGCTATGCCAAGAAATTTAATTATGGTTTGAGGGCTGGGACGAGGTACACTTAGCCTCGTGAGGCAAAACTGACGGAAGGGGGGTTCAATTCCTACCTCAGCCATCTTTGAAGTGGTTTTCCGTGGTTTCCCACTTCTACTCCAGGCAAATACTGGGATGGAACCTAACTTAAGGCCAAAGCCGCCTCCTTTCCAATCCTTACCTGAATTACAAATACACACACCATCTTAGCTTCACAAGTCTGAATGTGTCCCATTCCATCCCTCAGACAAAAAATAAATTTCTTGGCCTAGTCGGGAATCAAACCCGGGCTTCCGGGGTGACAGCCCCTTTAATTGGACTATTGTGATTATATAGAAGCTACTGAATTATGGGCAGTAAACTTGTGATGAGATTCGGGGAACAGTTGGTGCCGTGAATACTTATATGAAGTGTGCTACACTTGAAGTCTGTGTCGCTGCACTGGTTCAGTGCGTAAGGCAATGGCTAACTACCACACTCCTCACCACACATGTATATGTTTTGAGAATACGACAAGCTTCTGAACTTATTATTGGACAATAAAGTAAGTGCAGCAGGGTCGGTGCACCATTTAAGGGCCAAACGGGCCCTGCCAACCCAGGGCCGTTGGGCAGTATTTCAAAGAATTTGTTCAATTAATGGCTTTTAAAATTACTTTAAATTGCAGATACTCAACTTAAAATAAGTGTTTTACCTTCCTAGAATCTCCAAAGAGAATTCAGTATACATAACTCATCCCTAGCTTAAGATCCTGACAGTCTCGTACGGTGTATCGTCATAGCAAAGGCCGCTCCACAGAAACTCCTATGTAAAGTATATGGCTTGATGGGCCGGGTGAGGAAAAGGATTTTTAATCTCTCTTCAAGGGCCAGCAGAATGGACCTATAGGGTTGCTTTGAAGCGAAATAGAAGATCTCTCCATTTCACTTCCTGCTTCTGTCCCTGACAAACAGGATTACGGGAGAAGGGTCCACCTCATCCCACGCCCTTAAACAGGTATTCAGCTATAGTTCGCAGCTTGCTATACATTTCCAGTTATCTGATGTTCCAAGTACAGTGCAAGTGTGTTAGTGAGCTCTGTGGATAAAGTTAATTTCTACTGTTAGGGTAGTTATTTAATATGTCAATTGTATGCGACATAGGAAAATGAAAGTGGAATTTTGATTAACAAATCTATTTTCTTCTATATCCCTGAACATAAAGTTAGAAATTAAAAGATTTGGACCTCATCAACCAAGCTGATAGATAAATTTGCTTCATCCAAGCACAGGAGTGGAGAATGTATAAGGAGCCATGTGAGTGCAGTTTTCAATGCATGAACTAGGCTATTTATTAAAACTTGTTCCAAAAGCGTTGTGTGGAATCATGATAATGGCAATATTGGCAACAATAAATGCCAAATATAAAACAATATTTAATATGGAACAACAATAATATCATCTGGTCCTATCTAAAATTTTAATCAGGAGCCGTTCCCGAGTGCAGACATACAAGTTTTGAAGGCCAAGTGTTTACTCTGGTGGGGATCCACAGAGATTGCCCCACCCATTTCCCATCTAAGCTTCAGTGGGTCCTCATGAGCACGTCATAGCTTTTACCACACGCAGTGTAAAAACTTGAATACTGACATTGTTTTCTCTTCTGGTTGAATCGAGGCCTTCAGCCGAGTCTCCATATTTATCACAGACACTTGGGCCAAATTGAACAAAGCATCCCCGACCCTTCGTTTTAATTGTTTTCATGAACGAATATAGGCTAACTAGAGAACATGGAATAGAACACATTCACATTTAGGTAGATTTCATTAGAAAGCTAACTATTGCAATGGGTCCCATGTTTCGACTTCCGGAAAATGTCGACATATCTTCGCGTTTCACATCCCCCAGACCCCAAAACCACCGTCAGTTCAAAAGTTTATATATAATTTATGTATGTATATATATATATATATATATATATATATGTATATCAGTTTCTTGTGGACACGATAACTGCCGTAATTTTGCACCAATCACTTTGAATTTTTTACCGAATATGTATACCTATAAAATCTCGGTCGAGTTCGTTACTGGGCTAAATCGGTCGAAGGGGGTGAAAATGGGGGGCTTTTTTCGAAAAAGTGAAATATTGCTATAACTCCCTTAATATGTGAAATATCGAATCCGTTCAACGTTCATACTATGTGTCGGATAAAGCCCAAAAATTTATGTTTGAAGAGTTTTTTTATAGCTCCAACCATTGACCAAAGGGGTGGGAAAAAGTGGGTTTTTCGGGAAATATTAATCATATCTCTCTTAATAGGCAAAATATCAAAACCGTACAAAATGGACAATATTCCCCTAATAATTACCTAAAACTTTTGTCTGAAAGAATTTTTGATATGACCCACCATTACGCCAAGGGACGAGAAAAATGATTTCTGAATTATAAGAAAATGCCAAGAGCTATCAGTGGTTGCCATGGCAACACTACTAAATTGATGAGGCATGAGCCATCAGACGTTGCCATGACAACGCACTTGCACGAGATCAGATTCAGTATTTCCATCTGACTAAGTGGTTGGTTGGTTGGTTCTTAAGTTTAGGGGCTGCGACAACGCGGTCATGTAGCCCCGTGTACTTTGGGTGTGTGTAGAATCTGTCTGATAACCGGTGTTAATTGTGATGACTGTATTAGTGTGTGTTATCTGTTTGTTAATTTAAGTACTGCAACTAACAATTTTTCAGATAGTTCCTACTTTTGCCGCCAAGCGCCACTGTCAACGACTACGAGGCCAAGTTCAGAACTGAGCTACTAGACGCCGCCGCAGTCGGCTCTTGGCAACGAACATAGAAACCTAAGAGCGTTGTATACATTCTTAACCTATCCAATTTAGATTCACACAGGTGCAATTAGTGGAAGGATCTTTAACATGCCGCCGGCTTTACTTCCCCTACGAAGGAAGGCACACTGAGGGATTTTTAACGCTCTTAAAAAATCCGACGGCTTCGGCCGGGTTTGAACCCGTTATCAAGGCATAGAAGCTCAGCATGCTACCGACTACGCCACCGAAGCCACCTGACTAAGTGGGAAGCGGCTTCGGTGACGTAACTGGTAGCATGCAGAATGTCTATGCCCAAGGTCGCGGTTTCAAAGCCGGCCGAAGTCGTCGGATTTTCTAAGAGAGCTAAAATCCCTCAGTATGCCTTCCTTCGGAGGGGAAGTTCCAACGTTCGTTGCGAGTTGCTGGTTGGGGTGGCATCTAGTCGCCAAGTTCACAGCTAGGTGTCGTTGACGGTAGTACCTGGTAGCAACATTAGGAACTACTGCTTGAAATTGACCGTCTGCAGTCCTTACCTGAATTAAGACTTATACAGCCATTACAATTCACACCGTGTATCAGACAGATTTTACACTCACCCAAAGTACACGGCGTTAGATGACCGCGTTGTCGCAGCCCCTTAACTGAGGATCCAACCAGAGGTAGATTTCATTAGAAAGCTAACTATTGCAATGGGTACCATGTTTCGACTTCCGGAAAATTTCGACATATCTTCGCGTTTCACATCCCCCAGACCCCAAAACCACCGTCAGTTCAAAAGTTATATATAATTTATTTATGTATATGTATATATCTCTATATATATAAGAATGAAAGTTTGTCTGTTTTTTCTGAATTTCTACGGAAATTTGCGTTATTTATGCGTTTTAGACTGTTTTATGACGGATGCGCGCGAAAATGAAATTTTTGTCTGTCTGTCTGTCTGTCTGTTTGTTTGTCTGTGGACAATTTTGTGTCCTTATAACTCGAGAACGGCTGAGTGGATCAACGTAAAATTTGGTACAGATATCCTTCAGAGGCATGACACCAATCATTGATGTAACTCTTCTCTGTACCTCTCATAAAAGGGGGCCTTCCCCCTTAAAATACATGCTGAAATAGGCGTAGAAGGTCGAGACAAAGCTCATTTTCAGCCCCTCAATGTGAGAAGCGAGGGCCCCCGAAAACCACATTTTAAGGCCCTAAAACCAATAGTTTTTGAGATATTCCCAGAAAATTAATTTCATTTAATACAATAATGAAAGGAAGCTAGCCGGTAACCATGGCAACAGAAATTCACAGGTCCATCTATTGCTGTAATATAAGACGCAATACAATTCCATTTATTACATTACTGAGATAGTTTGCAAACGGCTATAAGGTTATAATGGAACCAATTAAGCTGTAAAATTCATCAATACATATAATGCGCTTAAGGGGGTCAAGGGGTACTGTAGAATTTTTTCACGCGATTTACACGTGCTGGTGTGGTACGGAAGGTCTATTATATCTGGTCCCTATATTGTTATATTATTATTATAATTATTATTATTACACTACTGAAAGGAAGACCCCAGAGGACAGGAAAAAGGGAATAATTGTCCCGATCTTCAAGAAAGGTAGTAGAACAGAATGCAGAAACTATCGGGGAATAACACTGATGAGTCATTGTGCAAAGATGTTTGAGCAAGTTTTCGGAAGTAGAATTAGGAAAAGGATAGAAGGAGGGATGAGGGAAGAACAACATGGCTTCAGAGCAGGAAGGTCCACAGTGGATTTGATTTTTGCTGTAAGGCAGTTACAAGAACAGCACTATGAGTATGGAACAATCTAATAATGGCCTTCCTGGACATTGAGAAAGCATATGACAGTGTATGCAGAAACAAAGTATGGAAGTCCCTGGAGGATAGAGGAGTAGAAAAATGGACTATAAGGAGGATAAAGGAGATGTTCAAGAGAAGCGTGAGCTGTGTGAAAGTGGGAGGATAGAGATCGGAACGGGATGGAACAGAGAAACGGCCTGAAACAAGGAAGTGCACTGGCACCGTTACTTTTCATTGTGGTGATAGATGACATAATGACCCGAGTGGCACAAGTAATTGGGGAAGGAAAGATGAAAGCAATGGTGTTAGCGGATGATTTGATGATTTGGGGAAACAAGGAGGAGGAGGTACAGGAACAGTTGGACGTGTGGGAAGGAATAAGACAAGGATATGGGATGAAATTTAGCATAAATAAGAGTGAGATGGTGATCACAACAAGGAAGAAGGAAAGAACCACAACGGGAATAACAATTGGTGGGGAACAGCTGAAGAAAGTGGAGAGTTTCAAGTATCTGGGAAGCCTGATACAAGATAATGGAAGAAACTATAGAGAAAAAATGAGCGGGGGAGACAGGCAGAAGCATTCCGGAGGAGTGTGAGAAGCATGTTATGGAGCAAGGATGTCCCTCAGAACAGAAAAAAGATCATATATTGGACGTACTATGCCCCTATCCTGACGTATGCCTCGGAGACCTGGGCTATGAAAGGAAGGGAGAAGAGCAAAATACAGGCCAGTGAGATGAGCTTCTTGAGAAGCAGTATTGGAGTTACAATGATGGACAGAATAATAAATGAGTGGACCAGAGAATTAATAAAGGAGGAACCATTACGGGATGGTATAGAGAAATCTAGACATAGATGGCATGGACATGTAAAACGAATGGAGGATAAGAGGATACCCAGGAGGATACACGAGACGAAGTGGGAAGGAAAGAGACCGAGAGGAAGACCGAGAGGAAGACCGAGAGGAAGACCGAGAGACAGGTGGCTGAAAGGGATGGAAGAAAGCGTGAAGAAGAGAGGAGAAGACTGGACAGGGGTGGAAGCTGAGAGATGGTGGGAAGACAGAAGACGTTGGAGTGGCCTGTGTTCCAAACAGACCCGGCCAACGGCTGGAAACTGTGCAAGAGGATGATGATGATGATACTACGGCCTACAACGACGAGACAAAGCTCATTTTCAACCCCTTGGTGTCAGAAAAAAAAACCTCGGGGCCCCTAAACAGTCGTAAAGGGTCCCCAGAAACTACATTTTAATGCTCTAAAACCAAGAGTTTCTGAGATATTCCCAGAAAACTAATTTCATTTAATAAACTAATGTAGGAATGCAAGCCAGTAACCATGACAACAGTGTCTCAAAAAGGTACATCCAACTTTCCATCTATTTCTGCAAGAAGTAATGCCACTCCATTTATTAAATTTCTGTGAAAGTTTGCAAATGGCTATAAGGTTATCACGGAACCAACAAAAACTGTAAAATTCATCAATGCGCTTAAGGGGGTCAAGAGGTACCCTGGATTTTTTCACAAGACTTAAACGTGCGATGTGTCGTAGAGAAGGTATTTTATATCTTCAAACAGCAACATCATTTTAACAAATTCCTGAATTGAAATAGTTTATTTTTTATTTTATTGTTTTGCTTTTAGGAATTTGGGCCATTGGAGGCTAAAAAACCTGAATTTTCATGCACCAAAAGCCTTTATAATTTATTAAAGAGGTCTTCCTCTGGATGCGCGCTTGGCACAACAGTGTGGGTCAATTTTTATGTGACGTGAATTGCATTTCGTCTACGAGGTTTTCAATTTTATTTTCACGTCAGGAAGTACACGTTAGGTAAATTAGTTTCAGAGCATATTTCAACTAATCATTTATCTTTGTCGACAAATAGGTTCCAAGCCCCTAACCATTGCAACAGCAGCTCAAATGATTACGTTTGGTCATTAATAACGACGACCGTTCGAAGAATGGGTACTTCTGCTAGTATATATATATATATATATATATATATATATCAGTTCATTGTGGACACGATAACTGCCGTAATTTTGCACCAATCACTTTGAATTTTTTACCGAATATGTATACCTATAAAATCTCGGTCGAATTCGTTACTGGGCTAAATCAGTCGAAGGGGGTGAAAATGGGGGGCTTTTTATCGAAAAAGTGAAATATTGCTATAACCCTCTTAATATGTGAAATATCGAATCCGTTCAACGTTCATACTATGTGTCGGATAAAGCCCAAAAATTTATGTTTGAAGAGTTTTTTATAGCACCTACCATTGACGAAAGGGGTGGGAAAAAGTGGGTTTTTCGGGAAACATTAATCATATCTCTCTGAATAGGCACAATATCAAAACCGTACAAAACGGACAATATTCCCCTAATAATAACCTAAAACTTTTGTCTGATAGAATTTTTGACATAACCCACCATTATGCCAAGGGATGAGAAAAATTATTTCGGAATTATAAGAAAATGCCAAGACCTATCAGTGGTTGCCATGGCAACACTACTAAATTGATGAGGGATGAGCCATCAGACGTTGCCAAGATAACGCACTTGCACGAGATCAGATTCAGATTTCCATCTAAGTGTGAAGCGGCTTCGGTGACGTAACTGGTAGCATGCTGAATGTCTATGCCCAAGGTCGCGAGTTCAAAGCCGGCCGAAGTCGTCGGATTTTCTAAGAGCGCTAAAAATCCCTCAGTATGCTTTCCTTTGGAGGGGAAGTTCCAACATTCGTTGCGAGTTGCTGGTTGCGGTGGCATCTAGTAGCCAAGTTCACAGCTAGGTGTCGTTGACGGTAGTACCTGGTAGCAACATTAGGAACTACTGCTTGAAATTGACCGTCTGCAGTCCTTACCTGAATTACAGACTAATACAGCCATCCCAAAGTACACGGGGTTACATGACCGCGTTGTCGCAGCCTCTAAACTGAGGAACCAACCAAAATCTCTGCGGGAGATATAATTTTGCGTGAAGAAGTAACAGACCGTTACATAGTTACACATCAGTGTCGAAACCATGCATCAGGACAGTGTGACCACAAGTAGAACAAGTAGTTCCGTGGAGAACTATACAGCCTATTTTCATATATCTTACTCATGTTAATTGCCACTATCAACATACAAAATTTCAGTTTAATTGCTGTAACAGATTCGTAGATATTGAGAACCGTCTAAATATTTCAGATGGTCGCCAGGTTGGATTTTTATTTTTGTACTATTACATTAAGATTATTGTGTACGTGTGGTATTCAAACTTCAATCGCATGATTAGAACACAAGAAGTAAAAACGAGATTTTAAAATTACGCACAGCTGCCATCTTGTGATTATGCAAACAATTGAAATAAATTACATGCCAGTGGATCAACATTTGTACAAGCATTTAACCTACAACGTTTCACGGCACTCGGATAGTTAATTCGCGAGAAACGTCCATGTAAATATTTATACTTCGCGTCGTCGCCATGTTGGATTTGTGCTCACCAGGTTACTGAAAGTCCTATAGGTGAAAATATGTTCATAGTCTCTATGAACATAACAAAATCAGTTTGGTTGCTGTAAAAGATTCTTAGATATTGAGAACTGTCTAAATATTTCTGAAGCTTGCCATTTAGGATTGTTATATGCATAGGCCATAGAGTTATGTACCATTCAAGGACAATTATTGCCTAGGTTCATTAGTCAAACTTTCACTTCGATCGCATGACAACGACACAAGAAATAGAATACTTAATTTTAAAATTTTGCACAGCCGCCATCTTGAGGTTATGTAAACAATTGAATTAAATTAGATGGCAGTGCATTACAATCTGCAAAATCATTTACTGTACCACATTTCACTGCGCTCAGAGAGTTAAATCACGAGAAAAGTCTTTTAAAATATTTCAAGTTCGCTTGTTCGCCATGTTCGTTTTGTACTTTACAGGTTTATGAAATATACATAGGTAACCTTGTATCAGTGCCCTTTATCACTGTACAAAATTGCAGGGTGATATCTGTAATAGTTTCGGAGATAAACAATGTCAGTGAAATATTTCGCACAGCCGCCATTTTGAGGTTATGTAAACAATTGTACTAAATTAGACTCCAGTGCATTACAATGTGTATAAACATTTGCTGTACCAAATTTCATTACGTTTGGATAGTTAAATCGCGAGAAAAGTCTTTTTAAAAGTCTCAACTTCGCTTGACCGCCATGTTGGTTTTGTAGTCACCAGGTTTTTGAAAGTCTCATAGGCGAACTT
The DNA here is from genome assembly GCA_946902985.2 of Meconema thalassinum. Classification (NCBI taxonomy): domain Eukaryota; kingdom Metazoa; phylum Arthropoda; class Insecta; order Orthoptera; family Tettigoniidae; genus Meconema; species Meconema thalassinum. The sequence continues at coordinate 1,134,677,916 of OX336388.2, read as the reverse complement.
CTAGTAGTGCCTTTTATCATCGTACACACTTTCAGGGCGATATCTCTAATAGTTTCGGAGATATTGCATGCTAGTGAAATACTTCGCACAGCCGCCATGTTGGATTGGTGAGACGTAACAAAATTTGAAGGGCACGGTCGAGGTCGCCGGGAATAGTGCTATGAACTTACCGAGTTTCATTGAAATCGCTCCAGCCGTTTAGATTTTATTAGGGGGACACACACACACACACCTCACACACACACACACACACACACTCGCACACACACACGGACAAAAGGTGATGTCATAAGCCTATTTTTTCAAAATTGAAAATAGGCTAAAAATGGACCCCAAATGACATGAAGGTTACCGTTCCCATAAGACAATAAAATGTTTAAAATAAGCATAAAATGACGAAAAACAAAGTTAATTAAGCTCCAATTATAAAATACCTTCTCGCAATAAATGAGGTCTTATCCTTCTACGAAAATCTGCATATTCTGCCAATTTTCGCCTATCCCCATGTTTGTCCGGTGAAATCTACCGCCGCCTTCCGGCGTGCCGAGAGGATTTTTTTATTTTATTTTTACTTGTATGGCTTTTATTCTTCGGTGGTATTTTTAGCCTACTTTCGATTTTTGCAAAAAATGAAAGTAGACTTATGAGATCAACACAGGGCGAAAAAAGTGTGTCTGTCTGTGTGTGTGTATGTGTGTGTGTGAGTCTGTGTGTGTGTGTATGTGTGTGTGTGAGTCTGTGTGTGTGTGTGTCTGTGTGTGTGTGAGTGTGTGTACTCTGAATGTCTGTCCCCCCCTATCAATTCGAACACGGTGAATGCGAATTGAACGAAATTTGGTACAAAGGTAGCACTAGCAAAGGACACCTCAGTGTCATGTTTTATATCGCCGCCATCTTGACGGAAACGTAATGGCGGCCACACAAATGTTCAAAGCTAAAATCAAATTACGACTAACCTAATCATCCGATCTCTACCAAATTTTGCAACAACATACCTTTATGGGGGAGCATCCATTGACCAAACCAATAGGTCATCAGTGTAATCGTTTGCGGATGGCGGCCATCTTTGTGTGAAAATCAATTCCCCCTATTAATTCGTACACGCTGCAACCAAATGGAACGAAATTTGGTACAGAGGTAGTACTAACAAAAGGCACCTCAGTGTCATGTTTTATATCGCCGCCATCTTGACGGAAACGTAATGGCAGCCACACAAATGTTCAAAGCTTAAATCAAATTACGATTAACCTAATCATCCGATCTCTACCAAATTTTGCAACAACATACCCTTATAGAGGAAGCATCCTCTGACCAAATGAGTAGGTCATTAACCTAATAGTTTGCTGATGGCGGCCATCTTTGTGTGAAAATAGATTCCCCCTATTAATTCGAACACGGTGGAACCGAAAGGAACGAAATTTGGTACAGAGGTAGCACTAGCAAAGGGCACCTCAGTGTCATGTTTTATATCGCCGCCATTTTGACGGAAACGAAATGGCGGCCACACAAATGTTCAAAGCTTAAATCAAATTACGACTAACCGTATCATCCGATCTCTATCAAATTTTGCAACAACATACCTTTATGGGGGGAGCATCCTTTGACCAAACTAATAGGTCATCAGCGTAATAGTTTGCGGATGGCGGTCATCTTTGTGTGAAAATCGATTCCCCCAATTAATTCGAACACGGTGGAACCGAATGGAACGAAATTTGGTACAGAGGTAGCACAAGCAAAGGGCACCTCAGTGTCATGTTTTATATCGCCGCCATCTTGACTGAAATGTAATGGCGGCCACACGAATGTTCAAAGCTTAAATCAAATTACGATTAACCTAATCATCCGATCTCTACCAAATTTTGCAACTACATACCTTTATGGAGGGAGCATCCTTTGACCAATCAAATAGGTCATTCGCCTAATAGTTTGCGGATGGCGGCCATCTTTATGTCAAAATATATTCCCCCTATTAATTCGAACACGGTGGAACCGAATGGAACGAAATTTGGTACAGAGGTAGCACTAGCAAAGGGCACCTCAGTGTCATGTTTTATATCGCCGCCATCTTGACTGAAACGTAATGGCGGCCACACGAATGGTCAAAGCTTAAATCAAATTACGATTAACCAAATCATCCGATCTCTACCAAATTTTGCAACTACATACCTTTATGGAGGGAGCATCCTTTGACCAATCTAATAGGTCATTCGCCTAATAGTTTGCGGATGGCGGCCATCTTTGTTTCAGAATCGATTCCCCCTATTAATTCAAACACGGTGAAACCGAATGGAACAAAATTTGGTACAGAGATAGCACTAGCAAAGGGCATCTCAGTGTCATGATTAATATCGACACCATATTGACAGAAACGTAATGGCGGCCACACAAATGTTTAAAGCTTAAATCAAATTACGACTAACATAACCATCCGATCTCTACCAAACTTTGCAACAACATACCTTTATGGAGGGAGCATCCTTTGACCAATCTAATAGGTCATTAGCCTAATAGTTTGCGGATGGCGGCCATCTTTATGTCAAAATTGATTCCCCCTATTAATTCGAACACGGTGGAACCGAATGAACGAAATTTGGTACAGAGGTAGCACTAGCAAAGGGCACCTCAGTGCCATGTTTTATATAACCGCTATCTTGACGGAAACGTAATCGCGGCCACCCAAATGTTAAAAGCTAAAATGTAATTACGACCAACCTAATAATCTAGTCTCTACCAAATTTTGCAACACCATATCTTTATGTGGGAAACATATTCTGACCAAACTGCAAGAACATCAGCCCAATAGTTTGCAGATGGTGGCCAAGTATGTGTGCAAATCGATTCCCCCTATCAACTCAAACACGGTGAAACCGAATTGAACGAAATTTGGTACAGAGGTAGCACTAGCAAAGGGCACCTCATATTCATGTTTAATATCTCTATAGCACGTTGTAAGTCAACAAGCTACTACAACCAACATTCAATCATACTCCTTGAAAAGGACAAAGAGCTATAACAATGCCCATGCATTTAGGAGAAAGTAGGCTATATGTTCTTTACTGAACATCTTGTTTAAATAATACGAAGAGAATCACCGAAATCAGGATTTAATTGAATGAACTTTAATATATTTTGATTATATTGTTAACCGACTGGAAAACATTTAAATTTCTGATTCTTTATCTCTCTAAGAGTATTTGTTGTCATTATTTCAATTATGGTCATCCTTCCTGTGTTCTTGAGTGGGTGTAGATGTAGTCTTATAAGTTGTAGTCCAGGAGGTGGGGTTGGATTTCCCGACTCTGCCAAAGAATTTAATTCTTGTCTGAGGGCTGAAACGTGCTACACTCACCCTCGTGAGGCAAAACTGAGAAGACGAGGGTTCGATTACCACCTCAATCATTTTGGAAGTGGATTTTCGTGGTCTCCCCACTTCTACTCCAGGCAAATGCTGGGATGGTTCCTAACTTAAGGCTACGGCTGCCTCCTTGCCAATCCTATCCCCAATTTTGAAATGCACACACTAGTACTGCCAACACAATATCATAGGTTATCTCACAAATTCCTCACACACACCCTAAAATACACGGGGCTATATGACCGCGATGTCCCAGCCTCCAAAATTAGCAACAGCAACTCATTTCATGTACGCAAATCGCAACACATCCACGTGGCCTGACAGTGGAAGCATGCTATTGGGTAAGAACTATAAGCTAATAGCCATAAATGTAGTTAAAGTAAATACCAAGTGCTATTGAATATATTTATTCCATCTTACTTAATAATTGTAACTAATATGAAATGAATGAATGAATTAATTAATAAGTACCAGTTTCGGCCTCATTGTTGGCTTCTTCAGCTTTGTGTGGATCTTAACACATTAAACCAAATGCGAGCATATAATAACACAATTCGATCGAAATGTTCTAAAACAAATTGGAAGTTAAACAGTCAAATCTTTAATATAAATATGAAGTGATATTGTCTAACGAAAATAAATTGCTAATGATTAGAATATCAAAACTTAAACCTTACGTTCTGTTGTCATTACACTGACACTTATTAATTAAGCTGGGGTTTCTACCTTTCACTACACACAGACCAAACCTGCCACATACCTTTCCCCACATGCTTTATCTATTGTCTAAGGGCAGTAACCTATTAGTGGAAGGGAAGAGGGCCAAGACAAATGTATTTTTATCGATCCATGTTGCAATGTGTTCTGGAAGACCCCGCGCCACCAGTACCGCTGGCAAAGTGAACAGCTGTTCCAGTCTTACGTGCACTCCATGAGAATGTAGCTGTCTGATTGCGAAATAGAATTGATTGTAGTTAAGTGTTAAAATGAAACATTATGAATCGTCTGAGCTACGTAGATTAAGAATCCATGGTGTTATCTCTTCTGCAAGACGTCGAAGAGGAAGACATATTAGGAGGTAAAAACAGTGATAGTGAAGATGGACTAGAAATAGCAGAATCTTAAAGTGATACTGAGCAGAGTGCAGATGAAGAAGAACATGAAGAAAGTGACGATGATATGCCTCTTTCTCAGCGGATGTGTACCCTTAGTGGCAGAGACAGTTACAACAAAATGGAGCAAAATACAACCACAATACACTAAGAGACTTCTCTAAAATGTGTCATTGGTTAAAAACTAGAATCCTACATTATCTAAAACTTGTCTTATCATTGATTTCGATATTATTAATAGGCAAACTGAAGTAAGAATTATCAGACATTTCATAGAATTAGATGATTACCTGTCAGATCCACACCATATTTATTATAGTGTAAATAGCCGTTTATAATATGTGCAAGACTTTCATTTTAGACAAATATACTTGCTCATTAGTTCAGTCAATGTTTTCATGCCATAAACGAAGTAATTGTCGTTACTCCAGAGAAATAATTGGAGGGGTCAAATGACCCCGCGCCACCTCGAACGTTGCTCAAGTAAGCGTCACCTCTCCCGGGTTAATTAATTTCTTATTAATTACGATTATTGAATAAGGTGGAATTAGTGTACTCGTATTCAATACCATTTGGTATATCCTTTAATTTCATGATCAACAAGGACACTATAGCTAATGATAAAGTTCCTGTCTCTACATACTTATGTCATAAATATAGTTCTTCTTAATGCGAGATACAGCGTAACGTTTGAGTCATCGATCGTTGCCAAGGAAATTGAGAGAACTATACTCTTGTACGCCTGGTTATCCCTCAAGGTCAATGACGTCATATCTCGTTTCAGAGTGTCAGTCCAGCATTGCTTTAATCTTCATCGAAATCTTCCGATTACTTCAAGATTGAAAGTGATGGATCTCATCAAGGTGGGCTGTTTTCGTTTAACGTACCTATACCACTGTAACCTCCCCTACTGCATCTTTCTTTTTTCATTGAAGTTGTGGTATATAATCACTACTAAAAGTAATCGGATTGAGTTGGGAATAAACCCCCAATCTAGAGCTATGAATGCCAACACTATACCGACTGCGTCGATTAGTAAGACTGACATTACCATTATTACGAAAGTTCAATACTTTATCAAAGCAGTCATAGGTCATTTATTTTATTTTCAGGATGGGTCAGGGAATGGATTTCGAAAGGAAATCGGCTGTGGACTTATTGAAAGGAACCGTCCCGGCATTTCCCTGGTGGTGAAAATGGGAAATCGAGCTGTCTAGCGGTCAGAAGTGAAATCACTTTAACTAGCCATTCGGATCGATATATCATGATAAATCAAGTTTAATTTGCTAAATCGCGACATCAGCAAACTTGTAAATGTATGTAAGAGGTAGCAATATCCAATAGTCAGCGTCTGCACCAATCTGAAGGGTTCAATTCCATACTAACATTTCTGAAACTAATAATGATGAGACCATGGCTGCTATAGGAGAATTAATCAACCGATTGATATGTAACACATCTGTCTGACGACTCCCTTAGTATAATGAAACTTCATACTCAAATATAATCCGATGATTGGTTTAGCCAGTATCATATTTCGGCCACCATTTCGTTTTCTTTAAGGAGGTGGCTGTATAGAAATTGCGGTTGGGGTACACGTAGACGGGTTGCAGATTAAATGGAATTCTAGAAGAATGCTGGATCATCGAAGACCCTCTGTCGTGATTTTGTACCTTGAACTTCATTTTGTCAGCTGTTCTTATTACTTCCTATATAGCCTACTAGCTGATTTTTTTTTCACCGGAGGCTGCTATTTAGATTATTCACAGCAACACGATACTTGGTTTTAAAAGTAGGTTTGGCCGGCAGTGTGACGGAATTGCCTGAGGCTGTGTGCAAGGTTGCCACTTTGAATCTCCGTTGTTGTTAATTTTTAGGGGCTTTGCGACATCGCAATCATGCATCCCCGTGTACTTGGGTGTGTGTAGAAATTTGTCTGATGACCTGTGTCTGTATTGGTGTGGGTATTTGTAATTGAAGAGCCTCCGTGGCTTAGGCGGCAGCACGCTGGCCTCTCACCGCTGGGTCCGTGGTTCAAATCCCGGTCACTCCATGTGAGATCTGTGCTGGACAAAACGGAGGCAGACAGGTTTTTCTCCGGGTACTCCGGTTTTCCCTGTCAAAATTTCATTCCAGCAACTCTCTCCACTATCATTTCATTTCATCTGTCATTCATTTAATCATTGCCCCAGAGGAGTGCGTCAGGCCTCGGCAGCTGGCACAGTTCAAATCCTCGCCGCTAGATGGGGGCTTCATTCATTCCATTCCTGACCCGGTCGGAGACTGGAAGCAGGCTGTGGATTTTCATTCATTTGTAATTGAGGTAGGATTTGGGTAGGAAGTGGCCGTGGCCTTAAATTAAATACCATTCCGGCATTTGCCTGGAGTAGAAATGGAAAACCACTTCGAGGATGGCTGAAGTAGGAATCGAACCCACCTCTTCTTACTTTTGCCTCGCGAGACGGAGTGTACCTCGTTCCAACTGTCAGACAAGAATTAAATTTCTTGGCAGAGCCGAAAATCGAACCCGGGCCTCTGCAGTGACATTCAAGAATGCTAGTCACTATGCAAAGAGGTGGACAAACAGCACACAAGTACATGGGGCTGATGACCAAGAATTTCCCAAGCCCCTATTACGAATTAACAACAACAACAAATGCCAACAGACTGCGCCGGAATTTGATTCCGCAATCATGGACAAATCCCCAATTGGAACACTAGCAATAACTATGACAACGAATACACGATCTTCAAAGTACTGTTTGAGATTTACATTCAACACACGATCTTCGTAAGCTCTATGTGAGTTCAAGGCCACTAATCACGTCAGAAATGTTCATTCAGAACATTACTTCAAATACAAGCTTTGATTAATTAATACATTATCTTCTGACGTTAACGATACCCATTAAGTATAGCTGGGAGCAGAATGACTCAGGCAATCTTGAAAAACGTAGGTTAGTCCCCCATCTTCATCGGTAACGTCGCATTAATTACTGTACGTGAGCGAGGGAGACATAGATAATGCTATAATTAGAACATCCGTTCATCTCATGACTATCATGACAATACATACTGTGGGATACAGTAAATTTCTGCATAAGACTAGCCAACAAATTTTAACTTTTTGATGTTTACAAAGGCAAAAGTAGTTGATTTAAATGGATTAGAGTGTGCTGATGTTAAAAATGACAGCGGGTGCGAACATCAAGAGCCCGCTGATGAGCCAGCCTGGTATTCCTAGGCGAAACCCCACACAAGATACGGTATGAACCTAGAAAAATTGATGAGTTTTAATTCACGGGACGTGAAAGCCAAAATACCATCTTTTTTGGAAGCCTTTATGGGGATATGAAAGGCTGCTTGAGCGTTTAGCTCTCGCAGTTAAGAGGCGTATGTGCGCTTAATGAGAAGGGAGGTACTGCACAGTTCGCCACCCCTGTGGGGATCCGGGCGCGGACACCAATAGTCCGCTGATGGGCCAGCTTGGTGTTCGTAGGCGAAATCCCACACAAGACACGGCATAAACCTAGAGAAATTGCAGAGTTTGAGGAATATTTTTCTTTACATAATTAATTAATTAATTCGTTCATTTTAAACTTATTACATTCTGGCGTGTGAATCTCAATTATTTTTAGTTCGTGCACCCGCAAATACGGAGCTGACACTTAAAAATACAGCGTTATAATTGTTATATAATCAACTCCTATGTAAGTTCACAAAACTCTTTCAATGGCTGAAATTGCAGTACTCTGAAGAAAGAGTTAGTCACTCAAATGTTTAAGATCAAAACCAGTTTGCATATTATAATAATTTCAAAGGTTGCATGATTGAATATTCTTTCATTCGTCATATATTTTGTTGGTGTAAATAAATAGTACACACTATGCAGCATTTCAAAATATTCTTAGCGGGACAGTTGCAGGTCTTGAATGTGTTATATTCATCTCCATGCACATTTAAGCGTGTGACGATGTTTCTCGTGGCTATATCAGTTCTTCTCGTTGTATTACTCCACTTCAGTTTAACCCTGGAGTGCAAACCCTCCTTTTTTTGTACAGATTTACATAAGCCAGGACTGCGAGGCCTGGGTATGGAGTAGGCCTATAGAGGAAATACTGGTGTGAGGCACTGCCATCATAATGTTCAGGCCGCAAGGTAGTGACGTCACGCTTAGGGCCGGTACAGCAGCCGCAGCAAGTCAGACGTTTCCTTTCACACGCAGTCACTCCAAAGCGAATATAAATAGGAAAATGTTAATACTATTTGGAGTTCACTGGCAGTTAGATAAGTTACCACTAAATAGGCCTAATTATCGCTCCACTAGTTCGAATCCTGCCGTTGTAGCGGGCATTTTACGAGTGAACAAAATGGTACATCGTCTGTGAACTTACTAGGACGTTGACGCACACAGACAAGGCAATATTGCAGCATTTTGACGTCGTGTAAATGTTATATCAATAAAAAGAGGCATTGAAACAGTTACTCAAGATGTACCACAACGTCGATAAATCGCATATGGCTAAACTCGGAATTGAAGAAAGGAAATATTCGAACATTTCAATACACAAAACAATTTGCAGGAACAGTTTGTTAATAAAATAACTCTATGTACCCACAGAAATAATACATAGACAGGTACACTTTTCTGTGCCTACTGCCAGAAAAACTCTCAAACTGAGCTTAAGTTATAACATTCGAGAAAACTACAGAATCTCCCTTGCAAGGATAAGATACCAAATTATGTTCATTTCTAATTCTGTATTTTATTTTTCTTTCTTTTAGATAACCAGCCCCTCACCCCTTACTGCCTTCTTGAAGACTCTGCCCCCCAAAATCATTATATAGCCTACGGTAGCAACAGAAATATTCATTTCTCGACCTTGTTTATCAGAAATAAATCAACAGAGAATGTAACTTCCTTTCTGGATCTCACGCACAAAAACTGTCAGTATCCTTACTCACTAGTAAAACAGAATAACATTACAAACAAGATGTTCAGTAAAGAACATATAGCCTACTTTCTCCTAAATGCATGGGTATTGTTATAACTCTTTGTCCTTTTCAAGAAGTATGATTGAATGTTGGTTGTAGTAGCTTGTTGAAATACAACGTGCTATAGGGATATTAAACATGAATATGAGGTGCCCTTTGCTAGTGCTACCTCTGTACCAAATTTCGTTCAATTCGGTTCCACCGTGTTTGAATTGATAGGGGGAATCGATTTGCACACATACTTGGCCACCATCTGCAAACTATTGGGCTGATGTTCTTGCAATTCGGTCAGAATATGTTTCCCACATAAAGATATGGTGTTGCAAAATTTGGTAGAGACTAGATTATTAGGTTGGTCGTAATTACATTTTAGCTTTTAACATTTGGGTGGCCGCGATTATGTTTCCGTCAAGATAGCGGTGATATAAAACATGACACTGAGGTGCCCTTTGCTAGTGCTACCTCTGTACCAAATTTCGTTCATTCGGTTCCACAGTGTTCGAATTAATAGGGGGAATCAATTTTGACATAAAGATGCCCGCCATCCGTGAACTATTAGGCTAACGACCTATTAGATTGGTCAAAGGATGCTCCCTCCATAAAGGTATGTTGTTGCAAAGTTTGGTAGAGATCGGATGGTTATGTTAGTCATAATTTAATTTAAGCTTTAAACATTTGTGTGGCCGCCATTACGTTTCTGTCAATATGGCGGCGATATTAATCATGACACTGAGATGCCCTTTGCTAGTGCTATCTCTGTACCAAATTTCGTTCCATTCGGTTTCACCGTGTTTGAATTAACAGGGGGAATCGATTCTGACACAAAGATGGCCGCCATCCGCAAACTATTACGCGAATGACCTATTAGATTGGTCAAAGGATGCTCCCTCCATAAAGGTATGTACTTGCAAAATTTGGTAGAGATCGTATGATTAGGTTAATCGTAATTTGATTTAAGCTTTGAACATTCGTGTGTCCACCATTACGTTTCAGTCAAGATGGCGGCGATATAAAACATGACACTGAGGTGCCCTTTGCTAGTGCTACCTCTGTACCAAATTTCGTTCCATTCGGTTCCACCGTGTTCGAATTAATACGGGAATCAATTTTGACATAAAGATGGCCGCCATCCGCAAACTATTAGGCTAATAACATATTAGATTGGTCATAGGATGCTCCCTCCATAAAGGTATGTTGTTGCAAAGTTTGGTAGAGATCGGATGGTTATGTTAGTCGTAATTTAACTTAAGCTTTGAACATTTGTGTGTCCGCCATTACGTTTCTGTCAATATGGCCGCGATATAAAACATGACACTGAAATGCCCTTTGCCAGTGCTACCTCTGTACCAAATTTCGTTCCATTCGGTTTCACCGTGTTTGAATTAATAGGGGGAATTTATTTTCACACAAAGATGGCCGCCATCCGCAAACTATTACGCTGATGACCTATTAGAGTGGTCAAAGGATGCTCCCTCCATAAAGGTATGTAGTTGCAAAATTTGGTAGAGGTCGGATGATTGGGTTAATCGTAATTTGATTTAAGCTTTGAACAGTCGTGTGGCCGCCATTACGTTTCAGTCAAGATGGCGGCGATATAAAACATGACACTGAGGTGCCCTTTGCTAGTGCTACCTCTGTACCAAATTTCGTTCCATTCGGTTCCAACGTGTTCGAATTAATAGGGGGAATCAATTTTGACATAAAGATGGCTGCCATCCGCAAACTATTAGGCTAATAACCTATTAGATTGGTCAAAGGATGCTCCCTCCATAAAGGTATGTTGTTGCAAAGTTTGGTAGAGATCGGATGGTTATGTTAGTCGTAATTTAACTTAAGCTTTGAACATTTGTGTGGCCGCCATTACGTTTCTGTCAAAATGGCGGCGATATAAAACATGACACAGATGCCCCCTGCTAGTGCTACCTCTGTACCAAATTTCGTTCCATTCGTTTTCACCGTGTTTGAATTAATAGGGGGAATTGATTTTCACACAAAGATGGCCGCCATCCGCAAACTATTAGGCTAAGGACCTATTCATTTGGTCAAAGGATGCTTCCTCCATAAGGGTATGTTGTTGCAAAATTTGGTAGAGATCGGATGATTAGGTTAATCGTAATTTGATTTAAGCTTTAAACATTTGTATGGCCGCCATTACGTTTCCGTCAAGATGGCGGCGATATAAATTATGACACTGAGGTGTCTTTTTGTTAGTACTACCTCTGTACCAAATTTCGTTCCATTCGGTTGCAGCGTATTCGAATTAATAGGGGGAATCGGTTTTCACACCAAGATGGCCGCCATCCGCAAACTATTACGCTGATGACCTATTAGTTTGGTCAAAGGATGCTCCCCCCATAAAGGTATGTTGTTGCAAAATTTGGTAGAGATCGGATGATTAGGTTAGTCGTAATTTGATTTAAGCTTTGAACATTTGTGTGGCCGCCATTACGTTTCCGTCAAGATGGCGGCGATATAAAACATGACACTGAGGTGTCCTTTGCTAGTGCTACCTTTGTACCAAGTTTCGTTCAATTCGCATTCACCGTATTCGAATTGATAGGGGGGGACAGACATTCAGAGTACACACACTCACACACACACAGACACACCCACACACACACACACAGACTCACACACACACATACACACACACACACACACACACAGACTCACACACACACACATACACACACACAGACACACTTTTTTCGCCCTGTGTTGATCTCATAAGTCTACTTTCATTTTTTGCAAAAATCGAAAGTAGGCTAATACTAGCTATTCACTTCTGGACTTGCATGAGAAAAAAGGCTAAGTAAGAAGTCTGCCATTCTTGACAGTCAGTAAAACAAAGTTATGAAAATTATTCCTCCTCTCTAAACAATATCAGCAAAATCCAGATTTAAAATATACTTTTGAATTGTTGTATATTTATGCACTAACCAAAGTAATTGGGGCCAAACGCCACTGTTACTTTAATGAGGATCTTCTTCAAATAAGTATATCTTGTACAATATAACCGTTTTCCCCCTTGGCCTGTCAGAAAAATTGTTAAATTTCAAAAGGTCAATGTCACTTTACTGAGGATTCCACAAAGAAACTAATGCTATCACTGTTGTCCAACTTCATTTCTTCTCACAAAAATGAATGGCGTTCACAAACAGGATATTCTTCGAATAAACATAATTAAGTATAAAAACACTATGTCCCCCTTGGCCTCCTTTCAGAAAAATAAGGTTCAAGAACCACTTCTTCGCATAACATTGTATGTACCAATTCACTGCGGTACTACTTGACCACCAGAAAAATGTATGGTATAAGGTCCAAAAATCAAGGCTACTTAACAGAGGATCTTCTCTGAATAAAACCACTACTTCAGTAGAAAACAAAACAAATCTCACCCTATTCCAGATAAGAGAAGTTAAAAAATATAACAGAACATTTTTGTTATATACTTCTAGAAAAAGAATGAAAACCTACTGTCTCCATAGCACTTTCTCGATTGAATATATTTTGTACAAAATAACAGACATACCTTGCTGACCCTTCTTCGAATAAACATAATTATGTATAAAAACACTATGTCCCCCTTGGCCTCCTGTCAGAAAAATTGAATGTACCAATTCAATGCGGTACTACTTGACCACCAGAAAGAAGTTTTACTTAAAATTTTATACAAAGGAATACCTATCCGAAAGTTTAACCTAATATCCTAATCTAAGTGTCATAATTTCAGTCAGTATTGAGCTACGGTACTGCTGTGATACCAGCACTAGGGTTTTACCTCTTATGGAGTAAGCTACAGTACAGAAAAATTAATAACTATTGTAGCCTATCTATCTACTATAGGCCTACATGTCTACATAAATTCTAGGCTATTCAACAGATCACATTCTAAACTACTCGTGGCTCATGCTGCACAACGTAACCTATCTTTAACTGTAATCAATGCACAGACCATTCTTGTGTTCCCTGTAATGCGCAAATCTTTTCTAGGAATTTTAAGTTTCCATTGCTTTCTTAAATTTTCGTCGGCGGGGAAGAAAAACAAATAGTTCCGTGAAGAACTATACAGCCTATTTTCATATATCCTACTTATGTTAACTGCCACTATCAACATACAAAATTTCAGTTTGATTGCTGTAATAGATTCGTAGATATTGAGTACCGACTAAATATTTCGGATGGTCGCCATGTTGGATTTTATATATGTAGGTCCTAAAATTATGTACTGTCACATTAAAATTATTGTGTAAATGTAGCATTCAAACTTCAATCGCATGATTAGGACACAAGAATTAAAAAGGAGCATTCGAAATTTCGCACAGCTGCCATCTTGTGGTTATGGAAACAATTGAAATAAATTAGATGCCAGTGGATTAACATTCGTATAAGGATTTACTGTACCAAGTTTCACTGCACACGGATGGTTAAATTGCGAGAAACTTTCATGTGAATATTTATTCTTCGCGTCGCTGCCATGTTGGATTTGTGATCACCAGGTTATTTAAAGTCCTATAGGCGAACTTAAGTTCATAGCCCCTATGAACATAAAAACATTCAGTTTGATTGCTATAATAGATTCGTAGATATTCAGAGCCGTCTAAATATTTCGGATGGTCGCCATGTTGGATTGTTAAATGTATAGGCCATAGAGTCATGTACCATTAAAGGAAAATTATTGCGTAGGATTATTATGCAATCTTTCACTTCGATCGCATGATTACGACACAAGAAATAAAAACTTAATTTTCGAAATTCGCACAGCCGCCATCTTGAGGTTATGTAAACAATTGAACTAAATTAGATACCAGTGCATTACAATGTGTATAAATATTTCCTGTACCAGATTTCATTGCGTTTGGAACATGAAATCGCGAGAAAGGTCTATTTAAAATTTTCAAATTCGCTTGACCGCCATGTTCGTTTTGTAGTTAACCGGTTTTTGAAAGTCTTATAGATGAACTTCCAGTAGTGCCCTTTATCTCCGTACAAAATTTCAGGGTGATACCGCTAATAGTTTCAGAGATATAGAATGGCGGTGAAATATTTCGCATATCCGCCATCTTGTGGTTATGTACACAATTGAAGGAAGTTAGATATCGGTGCATTACAATGGGTTTTAAACATATACTGTTTCATGTTTTATTGCGTTTGGTTGGTTATATCGCGAGAAACGTCTATTTAAATGTCGCAAATTCGCGTGGCCACCATGTTGGTTTTGTAATTACCAGTTTTTCAAAAGCTACGTAGGTGAACTTCTAGTAGTTCCCTTTATCACCGTAATAAATTCCAGGGTGATATCGGGAATAGTTTCGGAGATATTGAATGGTGGTGAAATATTTCGCACAGCCGCCATGTTGGATTGGTGAGACATAACAAAATTTGAAGGGCACGGTTGGGGTCGCCCGGAATAGTGCTACGAACTTAGCGAGTTTCATTGAGATCGCTCTAGCCGTTTAGATTTTATTAGGGGGCAAACACACACCTCACACACACACACACGCACACGCACCCACACACACGCACACACACACACACACACACAGACAAAAGGTGATCTCATAAGCCTTTTTTTTTTTTTTTCAAAATTGAAAATAGGCTAAAAGGGCAGTTAACCTAATCATCTCCATCATACTAGTTGCTTTCGCAACCGGTAACACAACAACGTTTCGGCATGCCAGGGACCTGGGCAGGAATAATTGTTACAATGAACAAATAGAATATTGTATTACCATCCAAAAAGCCTGCATTAGTCGAAAATAAGCGATGCAAAGGTTCTAACTGAATCACAACATGCAACATGCCTGCATCTCTAACTTCTTATAGATAGGCCTATAGGATAATAACCTAACTTCCTACAGAATGAACATTTGCTTCAGGAAACAAACGGAATAATCCTCATACTGGATGACGTAAGTAGTATTGTTCTTACGTATTGCTTTTCACTCGGACACTAATGAAAATGTATAAACAGCACACAAGAAACCACACACATTTAAACAAATGGCCGTTACATCTCCCACTCTGTCGATCAGCTGATCACGTGGTAATGGCCGCTGCCGGACGGCCTGGACATTACGATGGCAGTGTGTGAGGCCAAAATCTCTCTATATATAAGAATGAAAGTTTGTCTGTTTTTTTCTGAATTTCTACGGAAATTTGCGTTATTTACGCGTTTTCGACTGTTTTATGACGGATGCGCACGAAAATAAAATTTTTGTCTGTCTGTCTGTCTGTCTGTTTGTCTGTGGACAATTTTTTGTGTCCTTATAACTCGAGAACGGCTGAGTGGATCAACGTAAAATTTGGTACAGATATCCTTCAGAGGCACGACACCAATCATTGATGTAACTCTTCTCTGTACCTCTCATAAAAGGGGCATACCCCCTTAAAATACTTGCTAAAATAGGCGTAGAAGGGCGAGACAAAGCTCATTTTCAGCCCCTCAGTGTGAGAAACGAAACTCGGGGCAAAGGGCCCCCGAAAACCACATTTTAAGGCCCTAAAACCAACAGTTTTTGAGATATTCCCAGAAAATTAATTTCATTTAATACAATAATGAAAGGAAGCTAGCCGGTAACCATGGCAACAGAAATTCACCATCTTTTGCTGTAATATAAGACGCAATACAATTCCATTTATTACATTACTGAGATAGTTTGCAAACGGTTAGAAGGTTATAACGGAACCAAACTAAGCTGTAAAATTCATCAATACACATAATGCGCTTAAGGGGGTCAAGGGGTACTCTAAAATTTCTTCACGCGATTTACACGTGCTGGTGTGCTACGGAAGGTCAATTATATCCCTATCCCTATATTGTTATATTATTATAATAATAATAATAATTATTATTATTACACTACGGAAAGGAAGACCCCAGAGGACTGGAAAAAGGGAATAATTGTCCCGATCTTCAAGAAAGGTAGTAGAACAGAATGAAGAAACTATCGGGGAATAAAACTGATGAGTCATTGTGCAAAGATGTTTGAGAAAGTTTTGGAAAGGAGAATTAGGACAAGGATAGAAGGAGGGATGAGGGAAGAACAACATGGCTTCAGAGCAGGAAGGTCCACAGTGGATTTGATTTTTGCTGTAAGGCTGTTACAAGAACAGCACTGTGAGTATGGAACAGATCTACTGATGGCCTTCCTGGACATTGAGAAAGCATATGACAGTGTATGCAGAAACAAAGTATGGAAGTCCCTGGAGGATAGAGGATAGAAAAATGGACTATAAGGAGGATAAAGGAGATGCACAAGGGAAGCGTGAGCTGTGTGAAAGTGGGAGGAGTGAGATCGGACTGGGTGGAACAGAGAAACGGCCTGAAACAAGGAAGTGCACTGGCACCGTTACTTTTCATTGTGGTGATGGATGACATAATGACCCGAGTGGTACAAGTAATTGGGGAAGGAAAGATGAAAGCAATGGTGTTAGCGGATGATTTGATGATTTGGGGAAACAAGGAGGAGGAGGTACAGGAACAGTTGGACGTGTGGGAAGGAATAATACAAGGATATGGGATGAAATTTAGCATACATAAGAGTGAGATGGTGATCACAACAAGGAAGAAGGAAAGAACCACAACGGGAATAACAATTGGTGGGGAACAGCTGAAGAAAGTGAAGAGTTTTAGGTATCTGGGAAGCCTGATACAAGATAATGGAAGAAACTATAGAGAAAAAATGAGCGAGGGAGACAGGCAGAAGCATTCCGGAGGAGTTTGAGAAGCATGTTATTGAGCAAGGATGTCCCTCAGAACAGAAAAAAGATCATATATCGGACGTACTATGCCCCTATCCTGACGTATGCCTCGGATACCTGGGCTATGAAAGGAAGGGAGAAGAGCAAAATACAGGCCAGTGAGATGAGGTTCTTGAGAAGCAGTATTGGAGTTACAATGATGGACAGAATAATAAATGAGTGGACCAGAGAATTAATAAAGGAGGAACCATTACGGGATGGTATAGAGAAATCTAGACTTAGATGGCATGGACATGTAAAACGAATGGAGGATAAGAGGATACCCAGGAGGATACACGAGACGAAGTGGGAAGGAAAGAGACCGAGAGGAAGACCGAGAGGAAGACCGAGAGACAGGTGGCTGAAAGGGATGGAAGAAAGCGTGAAGAAGAGAGGAGAAGACTGGACAGGGGTGGAAGCTGAGAGATGGTGGGAAGACAGAAGACGTTGGAGTGGCCTGTGTTCCAAACAGACCCGGCCAACGGCTGGAAACTGTGCAAGAGGGTGATGATACTACGGCCTACAACGACGAGACAAAGCTCATTTTAAGCCCCTTGGTGTCAGAAAAGAAACCTCGGGGCCCCTAAACAGTCGTAAAGGGTCCCCGAAAACTACATTTTAAAGCTCTAAAACCAAGAGTTTCTGAGATATTCCCAGAAAACTAATTTTATTTAATAAACTAATGTAGGAATGCAAGCCAGTAACCATGACAACAGTGTCTTTAAAAGGCACATCCAACTTTCCATCCATTTCTGCAAGAAGTAATGCCACTCCATTTACTAAATTTCTGTGAAAGTTTGCAAATGGCTATAAGGTTATCACGGAACCAACAAAAATGTAAAATT
Organism: Meconema thalassinum; assembly: GCA_946902985.2. Taxonomy (NCBI): domain Eukaryota; kingdom Metazoa; phylum Arthropoda; class Insecta; order Orthoptera; family Tettigoniidae; genus Meconema; species Meconema thalassinum. The sequence goes on along the minus strand of OX336388.2, from coordinate 1,134,659,866 downwards.
CATCAATGCGCTTAAGGGGGTCAAGAGGTACCCTCGATTTTTTCACAAGACTTAAACGTGCGATGTGTCGTACAGAAGGTCTATTATATCTTCAAACAGCAACATTATTTTCAAAAATTCCTGAATTGAAATAGTTTATTTTTTATTTTATTTTTTTGCTTTTAGGAATTTGGGCCATTGGAGGCTAAAAAACCTGAATTTTCATGCACCACAAGCCTTTATAATTTATTAAAGGGGTCTTCCTCTGGATGCGCACTTGACTCAACAGTGAGGGTCAGTTTTTATGTGACGTGAATTGCATTTCGTCTACGAGGTTTTCAATTTTATTTTCACGTCAGGAAGTACACGTTAGGTAAATTAGTTTCAGAGCATATTTCAACTAATCATTTATCTTTGTCGACAAACAGGTTCCAAGCCCCTAACCATTGCAACAGTAGCTTCATTGATTACATCTTGTTATTAATACCGACGACCATTCGAAGAATGGGTACTTCTGCTAGTTATTAATACAAATGAAATGTGAATATTTCACTACGTTCATTTAGGTTCTAAAATGGAAATTTAACATCGAAATGAGGAAATGAAAATGAAAATCCACAGCCTGCTTCCAGTCTCCGACCGGGTCAGGAATGGAACGAATGAAGCCCCCAACTAGCGGCGAGGATATGAATTGTGCCGGCTGCCGAGGCCTGACGCACTCCTCTGGGGCAATGATTAAATGAATGACAGATGAAATGAAATGATAGTGGAGAGTGTTGCTGGAATGAAATTTTTGACAGGGAAAACCGGAGTACCCGGAGAAAAACCTGTCTGCCTCCGTTTTGTCCAGCACAGATCTCACATGGAGTGACCGGGATTTGAACCACGGACCCAGCGGTGAGAGGCCGGCGTGCTGCCGCCTAAGCCACGGAGGCTGAAATGAGGAAATAATTGAATCAAATGTGAAAATATATAGACGAAAGTGTTATTTTAAAACACCATCACGCAGCATGAAACCATGAAGTCCTCACATGAAGTCATCACAAAATTAACAAACTATGGATTTGACAAGTTTTCTGTCAACATCCACACTTTACGTACACAAGAACCTCAGAGCTCAAGAAACAGTTGTGTGACCAATTAGGTAAGGATTGCATAGCATCTGCGCTGATAACCACGGCCTCCTATTTTAAATTTCACTGCGTGGCTAGTGTCATAGTGGGGTATTCGAGGAGGCCATGGTCAAATACAAGATATTCTCTGCGTCCCATGCGCTCTGTTCAGTATTAATCCGGATCTCCGGTTTATCCGGATAGAAAATAATAATAAAAATATTTCTACTGTACAGTATTTCTCTTGTATTCTCTTCTTGAATGTCTTTTCCGCCTGGTGAAAAATGACTGTAATTCTGACTACGGCATAATGACCGATGAAGAAATTATTGCCTTTTGTTCCTCAGCAGAGAGTGATGGCCAAAAATGAAGCCTGCGCTCCATGAGAAGAAACAATGGCTCAAGGAGAGGCAACAATGCAGCTGGACAAACTGATGGCCTATTTAGAATCCCAGACTGAAACCACGCCGGCAGAACTAATGTTAGTAAAATAATATAAACAGAAGAAACTCACTCATTACTTTAGTGCATAAAACAGAGTCGTAAATGTAAGAAAAGTGTTCTTATATACAGTATTTTTTTTGTACAGTTGAAGAAAAAAAAAAGGATATTACAACTTATTGTATGTTAATAGATTTTATGTTCGACGATGTCGAAATGTAAATATTATATGTCAGTAAACTGTATCATAATGAGGGTCATTATAACACTATTTTTAATTATGAAACAGTTTCTCCCACCAATCCGAGCTCAAGAAACAGTTGTGTGACCAATTAGGTAAGGATAGCATCGCACCTGCACTGACTTCCACGGTCTCCTATTTTAAATTTCACTGCGTAGCTAGTGTCATAGTGGGGTATTTGAGGAGGCCATGGTCAAATACAAGGTATTCTCTGCGTTCCACGCGCTCTGCTCAGTACATAAAACTAGCGAAATATCGACAGATATTTATGAATATTTATGTTTGAATATAAAATAGTTATAATTATCGTCGAACATAAAAAGTCGTATGCAACTCGCCATAATAGTAATTAAGACACTCGTATGGAAATTATAAAACTCGCTTCGCTCGTTTTATAAGCATACTCGTTTCTTAATTATTGCCATTATAACAAGCATTCGTTTTTTAGTTCTTTTCCGGGGCAGATGACCTCGTAGTACCGTCCCTTAAAACGTCAATAACTATTTTTCCACGGATTATCCGGATTTTTGATAATCCGGATCAGTTCCGGTCCCACTTAATCCGGATAAACGAGGTTCTTGTGTACTGTATCGTAAAATGAATAAGTAATTGAATGATTTTAAAACATGAGACGCGAAGGCCCGGCTCATGTAAATGTGTGGTAAATTACAATATGGTTACATTGTTATTCAGGAATACGAAACGCCTCAGTTGTTGAATTCGTAAACCAAGTAATATAAATAGTTCGTACAATTTTTTTGAAATATATCCGTGCCATACAGCTTTTTATAATATTTTTAGTATCAAGGATACAATTTCCGTGGAATAGGTAGTAGTTCGAGTAATCATGTCACTCATGTACTTGTTTCAGTAATAGATCATATCATAATTCACATAAAGGATGTAACTTTGTCCTTTCTTAACATAAGCCTACTATTTATTTTCAATAGATTTAATAATATATTAGGTAGGTTATTTATTTAATTATTATATTCTAATTTGCATTATTCATCTTGTATAAAATGTTTTCTAATTGGTTTGTTTAGTTATAAGAGTGTTCTATATTTTGTTTAATTAGTTGTTGAGCTAGGTTTAAATTCTCATTACAAAATTTCAAGCCAGAACATTGTATATGCTACATAAGGGGCTCTTTAGCCTCAGTGGCAGTTCCCTAGGAATAAATTCAAACTCAATTCAATAATGATTGATTTGCTCTATTACTGCTTCTCTCCTTAACTGTGAATATTGTGAATTTCACACTGGAGGTCCGAACACTTTTACCATAATTGATTAATAAATCACACCCTGGGCCTCAGAGGCCTGGTTTATGCACTCAAGGGTTAATTTCAACTGACGAACAAAACAAATAATAAAAGTAAGTAGATACGAGACCTAAGCCTCCGTGGCTTAGGCGGCAGCACGCCGGCCTCTCACCACTGGGTCCGTGGTTCAAATCCCGGTCACTCCATGTGAGATCTGTGCTGGACAAAGCGGAGGCAGACAGGTTTTTCTCCGGGTACTCCGGTTTTCCCTGTCAAAATTTCATTCCAGCAACACTCTCCACTATCATTTCATTTCATCTGTCATTCATTTAATCATTGCCCCAGAGGAGTGCGTCAGGCCTCGGCAGCCGGCACAGTTCATATCCTCGCCGCTAGATGGGGGCTTCATTCATTCCATTCCTGACCCGGTCGGAGACTGGAAGCAGGCTGTGGATTTTCATTTCAGATACGAGACCTGTCGTTACTACGTAGAGTGAATGAGTGCCTCCTTATAGCTTGCTTACCTGCTCAACCTGTGTTTATATGCCTGACCTTGCCTCTGTTACTTTACCTGCCATTAGTGGCTGTGCCCTAAAGCTCTCTGTGTACAAATAGAAGACAATTCGCTACCGCCCAGCAGCAATGTTGGGCAGTAGGCCTACAGTAGTCGGACTACTGTGCCTAGCGCAAGCGGTAAGTAGCAGATTCACGCTTTCACTGAACTCGTAATTCCAGTGAATCTAATGGACCTAATTATATCGAAATATGTACAGGCATCATAGATAGAGCCCTGCGCGGATAAATAAAACATTATCCGCATCCGGCCCCCATCCGCACGACTGTTATCCGCATTCATCCCGCATTCGCACGACTTTTAACCGCATCCGAACGTTTGTAATCCGAATCCACTGAAATTACAATTTAAAATAAAATATTAGACAAAGCATAACGTATTGAAGCAACACATTTAGATATTTGAGGACAAAATCTTTCTTACAGGCCGTAGGTAATCTGTGCTACAGGCCAAGCCAACGCGAGCACTTGGTGCTTGCGCGCCCCGGTGTCGCACCGAGCAGCACTGGTGCTTTTCCCCTCCCACCCCTCTTTTCCACAGTCAGACTTGAATGATGAGAAATGGATCGCTTACCTCGCTTTCATGAAAGACATCACGGGATATTTAAATGATTTCAATATCTCGTTACAAGGCAAAAATGAATTAATCAGTACTGTGTGGGACCGTATTGAAAGTTTCAAATAGCAGCTTGTCCTTTTTATAAGTCAGCTTCGAGAAGGAAATAGGGACAATTTTCTCTCTCTAAAATCCTTGAATGTACTGTAAGTAGGCTACTTATGAAGACACCAGTGAGTACACAGAAGCGTTACTGTCATTGCATAAACAATTTGAATATAGGTTTGAATAAATAAAACAAGTAAAACCGGCACTCAAAGTTTTTATGATGCCTTTTACGGTGCGCCCAGAGGATGCCCCATCAAGTCTCCAAGTTGAGCTGATAAAATTGCAGTGCGATTCAATTTTGACAGGCCGCTATTACACTTACAATGGTGATTTTATTTTATAAAGGCGTTGAGGGACAAGAATTCTCGAGGATTCATGCCCTTGCCCTGAAATTTGTCGCTATGTTCAGAACAACGTTCGTTTGTAAAGAAACTATACTTCGGATTGCAACTGCCAAAACGATTGTTCCAAATATTCGAAAATTAGTGGCTTCAAAGCGAAGCGAAATATAAAAAACAGAATGTTGAAAATTAGTGCAAAATCAGGAGCGCAATAAAACTACGTAGTATTTCTGTCTATACACAAAATTGGCATTATTATTATTTTATCTTTTCAAATGATCTTGTCGACTTCATCGTTATGCTTTGGTCTACCGTTATGCGTTACGGTTACGGCATATATGACGTCATCATGTTGTTCAGTGCATATGCACTGAGTCTGAGTTTACTCCTGGGGGTATATGATACGGAGACCTTTTGGCTTACCAACCGAATGCTGCTTAGCCATATGCATGTGGTCTGCAGATTGCGGGGAGGCGCACAGACAGTATGACCTGTTCCCTCGATCGTTATTCTTGGCTTTTGACCAGGATCACTGCCCTTCGTATCAGATAGTTACTCAATTGCCCTCACGAGTCCGAGTGCACCCCGTTCAGCCCTTACGTCAGTTTTAAAATCCATCATGGAGCCAGGAATTTAACCTGGTACTTCCTAGATAAAAGGCAGACGTGCTACCCCTACACCATGGAACTGGCTGAAAAAGGTATTACCATCCCGAAATTTGACAGGAGGGAGTGTGGAAAACAAACAGAGAGAAACTGCAACCAGGATGGCCGTTGGAATTTAAACCACTGATGTCTGCATAATTTGTGCAGTTCCCCATGATCGTTGTCGTGCGTGATTTAACGCGAATGCCTACGTCAGGAGATGTATTCTATGCTTATGAGACCGAGAAGGATTGGTAAGGACAGCTAATCACTGCTGTAAGTCGGAAGTTACACATACCATCTCTCTCTCTCTCTCTGGCAATTAGCATTATTGGCTGTATTCTCAAACACAAGCCTCTGCCACTTCTTCGCCCCGGGTTTCGTAGGCCTATAATCAGCATGCGTTTGATAATTCACATCGCTCAATACGATGGAGACACCTTACCGATGTTTTTCTTCTAATTTACATTAATGTGTTTGGCCTACCGTTGTGTTACTGGATGGCTGCAAGTAATATTTTTGGATGGTCATAAGGTTTTCTTTTGCTGGCATGCCATGAGATTTAATGATTAGCTAATTATTATTTCTTTACATACTAATTACTTTACTTTTCGCGATCAGGCCCAGGGGACCACGCGCCACTGCAGGGGTTCTCCTCCACTGGATTCTGTTTGCTGCTCTCTGTTGCCAGTCATCCTCTATTCCAATCTGTCGCAGGTTTTCACGGATTCCGTTCTTTCATCTTTTCCTTGGCCTACCCAGTGGTCTTCTTCCATGAGGAACAAAATTGAGCAGTTTCAGAGGCCATCGGCATGTTTCCATCCTAGTGACATGGCCTGCGCATGCCAGACGTTGGCTTCTCATTAGTCCTACGATGTTTGGGGTCTTAAACATGGCATCCAGCATAGATTGCACCGTATACGCCATTTACCAGTGTCCTCATCTTGATCGGGACCAAACATCTTCCTCAAAACTTTCCGCTCGAAAACAAGGAGATTATTCAAATCCGTTTTCCGAGTACTCCAGGTCTCGCTTCCGTACAGCACTACAGGCTGAATTAGTGTCTTGAATAGTTGGAGTTTGAACTTTCTCGATAGGCTGCGGAACTTAAGAAGATGACTTAGACTGTAGTAGGAGCGGTTTCCGGCTCAGATCGTCGCTTTAATCTCTGCCTGATATGATGCATCCTCTACAAAAATAACGCCTATGTACTTGAAATCATGAACTCTCTGGTAGGATTTTGTCCCAACTATCAATGGCTCCCTTGAATTACGGCTCATCGCCAGGTAATCTGTTTTCGACTCATTTACCTCCAGACCTATCTTGCTTACTGCAGCCTCCATGACTTGAGTCATCTGTGTCAGTTCTTCCTTTGATCTGGATAAGAGGGCCACGTCGTCGGCGTATACAAGATATGTGATCTTCTCGCTTTCTACTTGGATTCCTTCGAAGTTGTCATGGATGGTTTGCCTCATCACCTTTTCGAGTGCCAGGTTGAACAATTTCGGTGACATTCCATCCCTTTGTCTCAGTCCTGTAATTACGTCAAAGCTCTTTGTTACCTGATTTCCGAGTTTCACCTTGCCTTTTGTGTCATTGAGGCAGGCTCCAACTGGGTTAACGAGTTTCTTAGGTATTCCAAACTCGGTTAGACATTTTATTAGGCTCCTGGTGAATACAATCATAGGCCTTCTTGAAATCTACGAAAAGCACATGAAGATCTACATCATGTTCCCACATCTTCTCGGTGAGCTGTCGGAGGACGTGGATGCTATCAACTGTTGACCGGCTTTATCTGAAGCCTCCCTGATACTCGCCAATAATGTTTTCGGCAAATGGCTGGATTCTATCACGCAGGCAGATGGATAAGATCTTATAGCAAACTTCGGTAAGGAAATTCCACGATAGTTGCTGCAGTCCATTTTTGTCACCATTCTTGTATATAGAGCAGATGATCGCTGTTTTCGAATCTTCTGGGATATTTTTGGTACAGTAACAGCTGCCTTCAACGAAATTGAACTGGACTCGCAAAATTTTCCGTTAAATATAGGTTTCCGGTTAACGGAGGTAGCCCTATGCTAAAGAAATTACACCATAGACATGCATGTAATGAACATACTGAGAAAAAATAAAATACTGTACATGCCTTATTCAGCGTTGTGTTAACATATTATTTTCTGCTACGAATTAACACAGTACTGTTTACTCTTGTGTTAAGATCAAGCACAACTCTTGCTTCCAAAGCCATAATGACTGCTTTCGAACTACAGTATGTCAGTAATGTGTTTTCAGAAACGTTCAGTTAAATGCTGAATTCTAAGTTGATTGGCAGGGAGCAAAACAAAGTTAGGCATTTGTTGATTGACAGTTAGCTTAAGCAAGCAATGGAAAGGGCATGGAGAACAGGAAACAGTCAATCATCTGTACACTTCGACGTGTAAGTTGGAGAACTAAAGAAGGAAGACCTATTTGCACACTCCTTGTTAGCTACAGAATCAACTGTTAGAGCAAACAAGGTAGACCTGCCTGAAAATATTCTCAGCACTGTATTCCGGAACCTGGTAGGCTAATTTTCCGTTAAAATGCGTATTTTGATTTCCGTTGTCTGCGTAACACAGTTTCCGTTTAATGAAGGGAATTTAATAGGTATTAGCCTACTTTCGGTTTTTGCAAAAAATGGAAGTAGACATGAGATCTACACAGGGCCAAAAATTATGTGTCTGTGTGTGTGTCTGTGTCTATGTGTGAGTGTGTGTACTCTGAATGTCTGGCCACCCCCTATCAATTCAAACACGGTGAAACCGAATTGAACGAAATTTGCTACAGAGGTAGCAATAGCAAAGGGCACTTCAGTGTCATGTTTTATATCGCCGCCATCTTTACCAAAAACTGAATGGCGGCCACTCAAACGTTCAAAACGTAAAATCAAATAACAACTAAACTAATCATCCGATCTCTACCAAATTTGGTAACAACATACCTTCATATGGGACGCGTCTTATACCCAAACTACATGGTGATCAGTCGTACAACTTCAGGATGGCAGCCGTGTGAATTATGCAAACTTTATATTCCATAAATGGGACCCACCAATTCCGATTAGTGAGCCAAGGGTGGTTTAGGCTATCCTAAAGGTCGTAATCCGTTATTTGTTTTCTAATCATGCGATCGAAGTCAACGTTTGAACAAAGAGCCTACGCAATAATGGTCATATAATAGTACATAACTCTATGGCCTGCATATATAAAATCCAACATGGCAACCATCCGAAATATATAGGTGGTCCACAATATCTACGAATCTATTACAGCAATCAAACTGAAATTTTGTATGTTGATAGAAGCAATTAACTTAAGTTGGATATATGAAATTAGGTTATTTAGTTCTTCACGGAACTACTTGTTATTTTTTAGTTGAGATCACTTTTGGGCCCCATAACGGCTTGCATCGATTGTGCGGTTACTGGCTACATGGAACTCCAATGTAAAGCTCCTTTTGCATTCCATGAAGTTATGTGCATCCAAGGGACCTTCGCCATTCCTACAGAGGTACTGATCAAAGAAGAGAATAGCCGAGTTATATGGGTGCTCTGGCGATTGCGACGGTGCCATTAGCGACGAACGCCCTCCTAGGGAAGTAAGAACTAGTTTTGACAGTTGTGTCACAGTGCCGTTAGCGTACAAAGGAATTCCGCCGCGTATTTAAGTAACATACGATCAAGGCTTATAAACTGTAGTTTACTAGCCTTGACATACGATGTGAAGCTTATATGAAGGGAGTAAGATTGATAGAATATCTGTGCAGCACTGCGAGTGTCAATTTTTAGTAACAAGTATACCAGTACATTTGCTTCCTCTTTTTTCGTTGATACACAACCACATCACTACCTCGTCTTGATTCGTCTTAGTCGCCTATAGCTATATTCCTCCTTTATACGGCGAGGTTAACCTCTCTTATTAGTCGATATAAACTCCATAATTAACCGGGCTGAACCTAAGCTAGACACAGGCAGAATGACGAGTTGACAAGACAGAATGACGAGTTAGCAAACCAAATGTATCCCACCATACTGATTGAATTCTCGATTAGAGGTTATCCCACCATACTGGGAGCTGTCACAATTAGTAAACATTCTGTCACTAACGGGAAACTGAGGACTATGATAATTTATAGCTCGTCACAAATGGGACACTTAATGATCACTTCATGATTCGTCGCAAATGGGAATCGTCGCAAACGGAAAGACGCTGTTGTATAAATGCAGCAATGAAACTAAAACGTGTCGTCTCAAATTTACGAGTCCTAAAACTCACAAGTCTCAAAATTCACGAATTTCAAGTTATTTGTTTCTGTACAGGACCAACACAATAAGTCAGTTGATAGGGTTGGCATATATGAGCATTCCACTTGCTTCTTAGGCGCTTTTCAATTATATTGCTAATGACCATTGGCGATCGCTTTGTATCCCAACACAAAACAACGACCTCCATGATTCCAATGGAGTTATTAAGGCCTGCTCGATGACATGAAGCAGAATGACTGAGTAAAATATATCAGTATTATGCTTGGAGAATTTGGTCTGTGGTAGTTTGACAATTCCTGTTAAAATCCCATTCTAAAACTGGGTGGACAAACATGGGTTGACGGGCAGTGTGAGTCACCATACAGCTCATACTCCCTGCGGTCGTCGCGGGCACGTGCTCTCCGGAGTTGTGAGTTTTGAGACTAATTAGAATGTTAATTCAGCTACTAGTTTGTGGTCGTGAGTTTTGATACTATTTGTTACTATTTTTAGCCTACTTTTAACATTTTGCAAAAATGAGGAAAAAGTAGACTTATGAGATCGATCCGGGAAAATGTGAGTCTGTCTGTCTGTCCTTCTGTCTGTCTGTCTGTCTGTGTGTGTGTGTCCCCCCCCCCTATCAACTCCTAAACGGCTGCAGCAATCGAAACCAAATTTAGTATGAGTCAAGATGTATACCGGAATATCTCAAGCCCATATTAAAAAATTATGTCAGTGCTACCAACTGCTGAAAAAACACACTGGAAATTTGAGGTCCATGTTGATATTTTGGAAGGTATGCATGGGAGCTATTCCAAAATTGGCACACATGTATATAATACTATTTCAGTTTAATTTCCCGGAGGCCATTCATGACAGTGTTGCCAAAATAATTGTAAGCCTTCTGATAGGTCCAATTTTTAAATGCATATAACTTCTACACTATCAATTGGATTTCAACCAAATTTTGTCTGTAATGTGTGTACATAAACAGATATGACTGAGCGTATTCTTAAGAACCACCAGGGCTGCTAACTGTTAATAAATGCTGCCTATATTTTTTTACTATAATATCAATGTATCAGTAAGTATGCAAGCCAACAGCTCTATACTTTGCATACGTATAGCACCTGACATTCTAGATTAATTTGGAGTAATTAATATAAGTCAGTGCTGCCAACATGATTCTATACCTGCTGATTTTAAAACGCATGTAACTTCTCTACTTACAAATGGTATTCATCCAAAATTGGCACAATAAGATATCATAATATATCAGATTATTTCTGACCAGCACACGCATGACATTGTTGCCAACATGCTTTTACGCGTGATGATAGATCCAATATCTAACTGCATGTAACGTCCATTGGACTTCAACCAAATGTTGTATTCTGTACCTAAAGAGATGGAACTAAAAATATTTTTGTCACGAGGGCTGCCAACTGTAGTGCTCTATTAGGCTTCATTGTACCTGGTATATTTCGATTTAATTAGACCTTTCGATATTACAAACTTAATTTCTTCATTATTCTAGATAGTTTCATATACTGTAGATTAATCATTGGCATGAATCTTAATTTTAAGAAAAGTAGGCTCTTTAGTTCGTCACGGAACTTCTTGTTAGCTAGTGAGACGTAACCAACTAAACGGCATGCGCAGTTGATGTAGTCGTAAGAATGTCGCCCCTCAAGCATCGAAATTCCTAAGCAATTAAGTCCTTACCTGTTCCTGTGGGCTTTGACATCACTTGATTTGTCAAGTTTCTATCAAATTGAGGAAGTATATTGGATTGCTAAAATTGGTAGGAAATACGGATGAAGAGCCAGACATTGTCTTTCCACCTACTTGTTATAATGATCTACAGCATGATTAAGATGACAAGTTGTTGTTGATTCTTAAGGGGCATTACGACATCGTGGTCATGTAGCCCCGTGTACTTGTGTGTATGCACAAGTTGTCTGATAATCTGTTCCACTATTATGTCTTTACTAGTGTATGTATTTGTAATTGAGATAGGATTTAGTTTGGAAGCGGCCATGGCCTTAAGTTAGGTACCATCCCGGCATTTGCCTGGAGTAAGACGTGGGTAACCGTGGATAACCACTTCCAGGATGGCTGAAGTAAGAATAGAGTGTGAGTTATGTCTCATGAGGGACCCCGTTCCAGCCCTCAGATCAGAATTAAATCTCTTGCAGACTCGAGAATCGAACCCAGGTTTCCATGGTGACAGCTAAGAATGCTAGCCGGTGCACCAGGAAGCCGACCATTTAAGGTGAGTCAAACGAATTGCTAAAACTGGTATGAACTACTGACGGAGACCATTTCATGGTGTAGCAGCTAGTGTTCTATTTGTCGCCCCGAAGGTCCGAGTTCGATTCTCGGCTCTGCCAATACATTCTAATTCTGATCTGAGGGCTGGTATGGGAAAACTCAGCCTCGTGAGGCAAAACTGAGAAGAGAAGGGTTTGATTTCCACCTCAGCCATACTGGAAGTGGTTTTCCGTGGTTTCCGCATTTCTACTCCAGGTAAATGCTGGTATGTTAAGGCCACGACTGCCGCCTTCCCAATCCTATCCAAAATATACAAAAATACACATACTACTGTAGTACAGACATCACAATAACACAGATTAACACAAAAAAATCTTCACACCCCCAAATGTACGAGGCTATATGACGTTGCAGAAAGACAACAACTATTGATGCAGAGCCGGACATTAGTCTTGCTACCTCTTTGTATAGTTTAATAATGTCTACAGCAGGATTATGACGAAAACACTCGTGGTATTGTCATCGGTTGTTCGAAAATCACTCCCAGGGAAAGTAGCGCCTACTGAGGAATGCGTGTTTAAATCGCGCACAGTCTAGAAAATGCCCTCATGACAATACTATTCTACTGTGCATACAAAAACCAACCTAACCAGGGGCTTACGCCCCAAACCCCCTTGCTTGTACTGCAATTAGTAATTTTCGTCCAGACAGTCATCTAACCAAGTAGCGACCAACGGTTTCGTCCAGACAGTCGTCTAACCAAGTAGTGACCAACGGTATCGTCCAGACCAATGGTTTTGTCCCTATCAGCAACAAATACTCCAGGTAGAGACCGTGCTGGGCGCGATTTATATTGGGCGTGATTTACAGGACACCATTGTCGTCAGGTAGACCTTTCAATTTGAGTTTTGTAATAGTATATGTTTACTTAGTCATTAACAATATATTTCCTAACTCTGATCGTCGTGGTCAAGAAGGAGAACACTTTTCCGGGTTATCAGGTTGTTTTATTTCCTCGCGCTATACGAGAAACCGCCGGCAATATAATACGAACATTGCACCACCTCGACACGCCGAGTTCCATACAGATTAGGTAAATGTGTATTCTGGAGGTTGGCTTAATCCCAGGAGTTGTCGAGTTTAGTGAGAAGGAGAACTGTTCCCACTATATACTCGAATATGGATGTGCAGGCATTCGGCAATGCCTGTAGGCTATGTTTGGGAAAGAGTGAATCCAAAGAAGGCATAAACTCGATGAATGACAATGACCTGTTAGAGCCACAGATACTCCCTCCGAAATATATAGAATCCAACCTACGCACTTGATGTTGTTGTTGCTTCATTCGAAGGACTTGGCCATCATGGTCATTTAGCCCCGTGTACATGGGTGAGTGTGGAATTTTGTCTGATAACCTATGTTGTTGTGAGGGTTGTATTAGTGTGTGTATTTGTAATGCAGATGAGGATTTGGGAGGAGGCAGCCGTGGACGTAAGTTAGGAACCATCCCTGCATTTGCCTGGAGTAGAAGTGGGGAAACCATGGAAAACTACTTCCATGATGGCTGAGATAGGAATCGAACCCACCTTTTCTCAGTTTTACCTCATGAGGCTGAGTGTACCCCGCCCCAACCCACAGACCAGAATTAAATTTCTTGGCAGAGCGGGGAATTAAACCCGGGTCTCCGTGGTGACAGCCAATAATGCTAGCCACTACACAACTAGGCGGACAACATCCTTGATATTAGGTGAGATCATTTTCAATTTCAACTCCACGAGCAGTTGGGACGTTGGAAAAATATAACTTGTTATTCGTTGGAGGGGCCTGGGACATCCTGATCATCAGCCCCACGATAATAGGCTAAATAAGGAGCGGATTTTGTTGAAATGCCCCATATTTACCAATTGGATTTGGGCGATGTCATCTAATGTAGAAATCCATTCTACGTTATGGTGAAGGTAAATAGGCTACATATTTTTTATATTTTTTATATTTTGCACATTATTTTCAAAATTTTGGATAATAAGTAATTTCTTCGACAATTATAGGACTTTTTCTTTGAAAATTCTATGAAATTTTAAATAATTTTATCACATTAACGAATATATCATTTACCACCTATGCCTATTTCAACTACTGTACGTCCGAACAAGTGTGAAATAAGCATTGCATTAATAATGCCTTCCCTGTGCCAACCTCATCAGATGAGTTACTACGCAATTAAATGATACTGGGAAATACGTTTAAAGAGAGCGGACATATTTCTTTTAATGAATCTGCTGTGATATAGTCAGGTAAAAGATTTTGAAATCATTTTCTATTATATTAGAGTATTTTTCTATGAACCTAAGGACGTGAGGCAAAACTGAGAAGAGGAGTGTCGAATTCCACCTCAGCCATGTTGGAAGTGGTTTTCCGTGGTGTCCCCACTTCCACTCCAGGTTTGTAATTTAAGACCACTGCTTCCTCCTTCCCAATCCTATTCCCAATTTACAAATGCATACACTAGTGCAGCCGTCACCATAGGACAGGTTAGCATAGAAATTTCACACACACACAAATACACAGGCCTATATGGCCACAATGTTGCAGCTCTTAAAGTAAGCAACAACAGCAAATGACATTGACCTTAAGGACATTTTATAGATAGAATACTTTTAAGTATGTTTTAAAATCCCCCTTGTATTTTGTTTAAATTAAGCATTTGGAAAAAAGAATCTCAGTTATATGAAGTTGATATTGTTGTTAATTCGTTTTAGGGGTCATCAGCCCCGTGTACTTCTGTGTATGTTTGAATTTGTTTCATAACCTGTCTTACTGTGATGTCTGTATTAGCGTGTGTAACTGTATTTAATTGAGTCGGGAATGGGATATGTGCCCTGGAACTTTCAATAAGACTCTCTTCCTGCATTTGTCTGGGGGAAGTGTGGAGAGCCCGGGGGATAACCATACTCAGAATAGCCGATCTCCGGTCTTCGGACTTGCTACAGCTCCTCATCGCGGTCGTGGTGAGTTATTTAACGCGCGCGCTATGCCACGGGATGAGCAGAAAAGTCTGCTCTCTTAAATCTACAAATAATTTGGTAAAGCGACACGAAACAAATCATCTGTGCACTGTTTCTAGTGAAACGAACACAAAATCGGAAAGTTAACATCTCGAGTTGAACGTTATACATTGCATTGATGTCTAATGTATTTATTTATTATTACTTATTTATTTATTCATTCATGTATTCATTTATTCATGTATTTATGTGTTTATCAATTCAATTTGTCATATATTCATGTAGTCAATTATTAGTTATTCATTTATTCATTAATTCATGTATTTATTTATTCATTCGTTCATTTATTTATTTATTTATGTATCTAAGTATTCATTTATTTATGTATTTATTTATTTGTTCATGCATTCATTCATACATTTATTCGTATATTCATTTTTCTATTTACTTATTTATTCATTCATTTCTTTATATATTTATTTTAATAACTACTGTAACATTGGGTGTGTTAAAAACTTGGGCTGTTGTTTGGCGATATGTTTGACGTAATTTCTTATCGTTCCACATAGCACTGGATTCTGCAGTTTGTTCAGCGGTATATCAGCCGCAAGAAATGCATGACAAATGTCTTGTGAGAACTGGCATTTTTCTGGACCAGATCTCACATCTGCATTTCGGGAAGCAAACGTTGTGTCGACTTCTTCAAAGAAGCACAGTTAACGTGTTTCGCTGTCGCAACATGTTGCGTAACATGTGAACGCATGTCTGCCGCTATAGGTTTCTCACAAATGAAAAGAAAATCCACATCCTGTTTCCAGTCTCCAACCGGGTCAGTAATGGAATGAATGACGCCCCCATCTAGCGGCGAGGATATGAACTGTGCCGGCTGCCGAGGGCTGACGCACTCCTCTGGGGCAATGATTAAATGAATGATATAAAATGAAATGACAGTGGAGAGTGTTGGTGGAATGAAGTTTTGACAGGGAAAACCGGATTACTCGGAGAAAAACCTGTCTGCCCCCGTTTTGTCCAGCACAGATCTCACATGGAGTGACCGGGATATGAACCACGGACCCAGCGGTGAGAGGCCGGCGTGCTGCCGCCTAAGCCACGGAGGCTTCCCAGGTTTCTCACAAATGTTGCAAAATAAAACAGTTCTGTTCTAAAAACGTCTCTGAACTCTCGCACTAAACGATTCAAAGTAACACATTTCGCACTTTTCGGACGCATCGTATTCGTTGAAACGAGAGCGCCACTGTCAGTATACTCACAAGTTTCGCAGACCACTGCGATTCCAAGTAAAATTTCTAGTGGAGCCCCCTGCTGTACATAATGACCGGGAAATTCCTGTCTTGAAATACTACTACAGTACGGAGACAATGGAGCACTGACGAAATAGAGAAGCCAATTACTGGAATTTCAAAGGGTCGAAAATGTGATTACGTGCCCAACGCGACCGTGTCGGATGCGACCCAGTAAAAATCGTGGCTGTAGCGACACTGCTAGTAGCTTACAGTGCCCCATGCGACCCATTGTTCGAGAGAAGAATTGAAGATCTTATTTCCAAAGTGACATAAATCCATGAAATGCAAAACTTTAGAAATCTCTTTTTTGTATTTCGCTTTTTCGTATAATTAAATTCAGATATGATTCTGAATATAATGTAATTTCATTCTTTACCTTTATGTACATCCTGACACTGTGTTTTAAACATCTCCTATCATTGGAAATTGTGGTAATCGTCTCCTGTAAGTTGGAGTTAGGACGTTTTGGAAATAAATCATACATTAACATACGATTTGAGTGGTATTTATGAACATTTAAATGGTTTAAACACAACAAACACAAACTGATGCTCTACATATTCTTCAAAGTTAGCCATGGCCTTGATTTATCATGTGATATCACGTGATGTCCAGAGTGCGATCGGATTGGTCAAGATACATTGGAAATAAATTCTCGTTGGAGTTACATCACTTTGCAAATAAACTTAGTTCTTAGATCGCTGTTAATATGGGATGTACGACGTATTGCGACTTGAAACCTTAGCTATACGTTGGGAGAACCTATAAACTAGCGTATGAAAGAAAAAACTGAAAACCCGTCAATTTTGGATTTACGTCACTTTGGAAATAAGCCCTTCAATTTTGACGGTGCCTAACCTAGTCTAAGCGGAATTTTAGCAGAGACAAATGTGTTAGAAATTCCCAGATTCCACCGATACATCAGGCAGGATGGCAAATTGGTGGGTCGCTTGCGGCACGGATCGCATCCGGCACGACACCGAAAATGTGGGCTGCAGTCATCCAAGAAGTACAACATACCACCAAATATAGAAAAGATGAGCTTTTGAATAACTACGCCAGAATATGTATTTATTTATAAAAACGGTAAAAATATGTAAATAAATAGACAATATTTAATTACTGTAAATAAGAAACATTTAAACAAATAACTATCTGGGCCTTAGTAATTTCATAAGACAGACACTGGATGGGTCTGAACTCTCAGATGAGAAGTGCAGTAATTAAATTAACGGTGCATGGTTTTCACCATAAATTGTGTTCGCGAACCGAATTTCATGAACCTACTGACCAGTGCGTGTGAACTTTGCGCAATAGATCATGTGATCGATATCACTTCATGAGGTGCTCCAAAAGAGTGAAAACTTTGCATGAGTACAGTAAAGAATGAATATGCTGTAGTAGTAAGTTTTTGCTACGATAAATGGGCAGACTTAATATTGTGAAAATGTGTAATTTGAAATATGGCCATTCGGCCGAAATACATTTTTATTATAAACCTATTTGTTTTCATAAATGAAAATAGTCTAACAAGCGTATTTAGTATGTTTTATCAAGATATCATTTAAGGCAGAAGTGAATTTCAAAATCTTGAAAATAGTCTAACAAGCGTATTTGGTATTTTATCAAAATATCATACAAACCGGAAGTAATTTTGAAAATTTTGAAATATTACAGAACTTTTCAAAACGCGCATTTTGACACATTCCCGGGTCTTCTCAAACTTTGACGCAATTGTTAAAATAGATTAACTTAACGTTATTGCTAAAGTGGACCCCTATAGTCTGAGTGCTCTTGTTACTGTCATTTAGAACATGTTTTCAACATTGATAAAATATATTGGCTAAATTAACTTGTGAACTTGTCAGTTGGACCAACTCGTGGTGTAGCGACTAGCACTCATGAATGTCGCCCCGAAGGTCCGGGTTCAATTCTGAAGAAAAATCATAACTCTGGTCTGAGGATTGGACCGGGAACACTCAGCATCGTGAGGCAAAAGTGAGAAAAGGAGGGTTCGAATCCCATCTCAGCCATCTTTGAAGTGGTTTGCCATGGTTTCCCATATCCACCCCAGGCAAATTACAAACAGTCTTCTTTTTGTATCTTCGACCAGCGTAACAATAACGCAGATATTTTCGCACATAGTAGGCTAACTGCGACATCATTACTACTTTTGTTAAATAGTTAGTTAGTTATTGAGGTTTTAAGGGTGAAACTACGAGGTCATCCGCCCCTCTTGTTGAGTAACGATAACTTTGACTTCGTTACTATTTAGGGTAAGTAACGGTAACATTAACTTTGTTACTAATTTAGGTAAGTAATGGTAACTTTCGCCGGCCCCATGGTGTTGAGGTAGCGCACCTGCCTCTCACCCGGAGGCCCCGGGTTCGATTCCCGGCTCCATCAGGGATTTTAGAAACTGATGTGAGGGCTGGAACGTGGTGCACTCAGTCTCGTGAGGACAATTGAGTAGCTGTTTGACAGTAAGGCAGCGCCCAGATCACGAAAACCTGGATTAACGGCCGAGAGGACCCGATGCGCTGATCACGCATCACCCCAATATCGGCAGGCCAAATGGCAGGGCAGCGGTCGCTTGGTAGGTCTAGTGGTCCTTTACGGGCTGTAGTGCCAGGGGTTATTATTATTATTATTATTATTATTATTATTATTATTATTATTATGGTAACTTTCACTTCGTTACTATTTTTGATAAGTAACGGTAACTTTAACTTCGTTACTATTTTTAATCATTTCCCCCGGGGAGGGCGACAGACTTCGGCAACCGGCACAGTTCCTATCCTCGCCGCTAGATAGGGACTTCATTCTATTCCCTGACCCAGTTGGTCGACTGGAAGCAGGCTGTGAATTTTCACTATTTTTGTTGAGTAATGGTAACTTAAGCTTCGTAACTCATTAACTTTTAGAAAAGTAACTCAACCAATTCTAAACTCGTTAAAACAGTAATGAAGTTAAAGTTACCTTTACTTACCAAAATAAAAAGCAACGTCATTAAATTTATCGTTTCCAACCAAAATTAAAAGTAACGATGTTAAAGTTATCGTTTCTTACCAAAATAGGAAGTAAGGATGTTAAAGTTATCATTTCTTACCAAAATAGGAAGTAAGGATGTTCAAGTTTTCGTTTGTTACCCAAATAGAAAGTAAGGATGTTAAAGCTCTCATTTCTTACCGAAATACAAAGTAAGGATGTTCAAGTTATCGTTTCTTACCAACATAAAAAGTGAGGATGTTAAAGCTATCGTTTGTTACCCAAATAAAAAGTAAGGATGTTAAAGGTATCGATTTTTACCAAATAAATGAATGAGGACTTGAGAGAACAGGGTCTAACAGTTCCAGAAGGAAAATAGAAAGCGTAAAGACGCAACCCACGTACGAGGGGAGTGGCAGCACAGTGTGAATACTAAAACCGTCGCATGACGCGATTGGTCATTTTAATCATTGTGGTTTCTTGCGCACACGGTTACTATTGAGCACAAGTGTTGCGCATCACCAGCAGGTCTTTTGACCTGTTCATGGCCAGGTACAAGTCAACGGGCGTGGCACTGTCAGTGATTCGTATAAATAGCCTGTTGTAGTGTTGTTGTCACCGGCCGTAAAGTGCGTACAGCACGCAAGGCCATGCGATAGATTATCTTATTTTCGGTTGATGAGCGGGGACACCGGGCGTCCTTTAAATGACTTTCTCATATATTTTCAATGTTTATCTTCAGCCAAACACCTTGATGATACCTTCTAATAGGTCGCGAATGTTCCTTCCCACTTCTTATCCAATTTTATGTATTTTTCATTCCATCTGGCCCTGGTATTTCTCGTTGGCCGTGTGGTGCCCTTTCGTGACGACAGCGTTGTAGATCTCTTTGCACCACTTCCTGTAGGGCTATGTAAGACGGTACCATAAACCGCATTGTCTACAAAATGCGTAAAATCACAATTACAACTCAAGTCTTATTTCACTGATCAATCTTATGAAGTCCAATACTGCACCACAATTTACTTATTTATTCATTACTCCATGTAGGCTACAACCAGTAGATCACTTATCTTTAATCGTTGTAGTTGATCACAAGTTAAGCCTCCGTGGCTTAGGCGGCAGCACGCCGGCCTCTCACCGCTGGGTTCGTGGTTCAAATCCCGGTCACTCCATGTGAGATCTGTGCTGGACAAAACGGAGGCAGACAGGTTTTTCTCCGGGTACTCCGGTTTTCCCTGTCAAAATTTCATTCCAGCAACACTCTCCACTATCATTTCATCTGTCATTCATTTAATCATTGCCCCAGGGGAGTGCGTCAGGCCTCGGCAGCCGGCACAGTTCATATCCTCGCCGCTAGATGGGGGCTTCATTCATTCCATTCCTGACCCGGTCGGAGACTGGAAGCAGGCTGTGGATTTTCATTTCGTTGATCACAAGTTAATACTTTTCAGGAGTAGACTTATATATTCGATGCATAACGAATGTTATCTTTCCCTGACGGTTGCTTGTTAAATATGTGGAATTACCTGACAGTTGTAAAGTGTTCATGAAGGTCATGAAAAGCTATGAATGGCACTGAACAATGTAGCCTATGCATGTATAATTGAACGATATACATAAATGTATCAAACGTTTTTATAATAAAAATATATTCATGAACATAGCTAATACAGTGGAACTTGGATAATTCGAACCTCAAGGGACCAGTAAAAAAAATCGAATTATCCAAAAATTCTAATTAAGAAAGTTTTTTGAAAAAGGTAGAGAAGATATATTGTATTACGTTTACATAATGATTTACGTTCCACAAAGCAGATTAACATACAACGGTGCTTTATAATGGCTGTATCGTAAATAACCCCAAAAGTTTCAAATGAAAATTAAAACCAAAATGTACTTTCACCTATTTAACTACAGTAGTAATCCAACAATCTAGTTAAGTCTTTGAGAAATCTACTTTTTAAAAAGTTTGAGATTCTTGCAACTGTTTTCTACAATTTAATCTCTCAGGCATCACAAAAGAATCTCAAAAACTTGAGGAATGGAAAACAGAATCACTTACGTCATTTCTACTTTAAAAAAACACGCCTATGTTCTGTGATGTGGTTTGTTGCTTGGGCTGCACTCGGAACAGTTTTTTTTTTCGGGAACTGAACCAACTGACCCAACTGTTTGGCTTCCGATCGGCTTTTTACTCTAAAAGCTTCGAATTATCCAAAATAAAATTCGAATTAATCACGATTTTTTAGCATTGATTGTATACAAAATGCTAGGGACCAAGAGAAAAAATCGAATTAAAGAAGATTTCGAATTATAGAAGTTCGAATTAGCCACGTTCCACTGTATTCTATGGTTTTCGTTTTACTGCCGGAAGGGAGGTGTGGAAGTCATCTTGTCTATATCATTGAACATGTATAAACGTTGGTATTCAATTATCACTTGTCTTCATAGAAGGTATTGATATGATCCGTTAATCAGTGGCGAGTGTATTCAGCAGATGTATTCTATAAACGTATTAATTTCTGTTCCTCCCCTTAAAACAACAATATTTAAATAATAATTTCACTGCAAGATTCTTTGATCATGTGCACATAATTTAACTCACAGCAAAGGTCACAGGCTCTACAACTTTCTGTACTCGTTGCAGCTATTAAAGACACAACGAATCCTTGAATCCTAGTCTGTGTGGATTTTTGTAACGAGTAACTTCAACAGGTAAATAGCCTATCTATAGCTGGCGTAGTTTTGTAAACATATACCCTCTACAGACCAAGGGCACACAAATGTGCATCATCAATTTTAATATTTTTTCTCAGCAACAATTGGTATTCCGTGAATGTGAACTAATTCTACCTGTTGATATTCCCATTTGGTAGGTGTAGAGAGATGAATCTTATGCTTGGTCTTTACGACTGGATGCCCTTCCCGACGCCTAACTCATGAGATAAAATTGAGTGGAGATGAATTAAACTTGGGCAATAGATTGGGAGGAAGTGGTCGCGGCCTCCCTGAAGAAGATACCGTCCCAGTTACACCATAATTTGGAAACGAGAAGCCATGGAAAATGATTTCAAGAAAGTTCGACTGATGAATTCAAACCCATTTGATAGCCTGACCCTATGGTCACGACTTGGCGCTCGTAACTACGTCGGTCGGCAATTGTGATGTGAAAATTGCATATTTTAATAAAATATGTAATTTAATAAGAAAGACAAAACCAGAAAATCTCAGATACAATTTTGTGCTTGGGTCTGAAGAAGATACAGTGTAATTTATCGTGTTTCAAAACACACGGCACATCTATACTGCGTCCATTTCATGATTGATATAAAATATCGCATATCCGCTGCTCATGAATTGCTCTCGACTTAAACGTACAAGCACACTACCTTGACTACGTCACAGAAGGATTTGGTTTACGCGCCATGGCCTGTCTTCCTCGTTGGCCGTGCATCATGACTTGTGACGTCATATCCGGATTATTAATCGACTATCTAGTCCACTGCGACAGAAAATGTAGCTTCCGACACAGCCTGAGTTCCAAGTTGCTGCCATTTTGTATGTCTAATAACTAGAGACGGGAATTTGCCTATTTGCCTATTTTATTCCTGTGTTTAGAAACGTAGGCTTTCGAGATATAAATCCATTTTAGGTTATTTTAGGCTGAATTTCTTTGGTTTTATTGTGCCTATAAATGCCTATTTCAAGGGTTTGTGCCTATTTGGAGCATAATTGCCTTTTGACTGTATTTTAAAGTGCATTATATTGCAGCTGGTGTGCTCGACAGAATTATATTCTCATTTCTCAATATGTATTTACCCCACGAACAAGAATGGGAATTCTCGGAAGTCATTCGAAATAGCGCCTGGGATCTCGATATTAAGCCTCCAAACTTAACAACCCTTCGTTTTGTATTTCGCTTTACTTTATATTGAAAATTTACCCGTTAGTTGGTGTGTGAATTAATATCATAAACTTTATGCTGATTGAATAACAAAAGAACTAACTTAGTGCCAAGTTTTCGCGTTGTTTCAATCTCGATATTAAGCCTCCAAAGTTAAAAACCCTTCGTTTCAGGTATTGTCCCTTTCAAAAGCCGCGTTAGATTGGCACTGCAACCTAGCGGTAAATTAATATACAGTATATCCTGTACGCGTCTGAGTGTTGAATGGGCAGGCAGTTTAAAGCAGCCAGGAGGGATGCGATCCAGCTGGCAGTTAAAATGCCGCGGCGATCACAGTGGGTTGGTGCTGTAACCTGTCTTGTGTTGAATGGACAGGCAGTTTAAAGCAGCTTGGAGGGATGCGATCTAACTGGCAGTGGGTGTAGCATGGCCTCTTACCGAGATAGATGGAAACTTGGTGGTCCCGTCTTGAGCTACTGTTGCCATGCAGTCAGGAGGGATGCGATTCAGCTGGCAGTGAAAATGCCGCGGCGATCACAGGCGTTGGTGCTGTAACCTATCTTGTGTTGAATGGACAGGCAGTTTAAAGCAGCCAGGAGGGATGAGATCCAGCTGAGAGTGAAAATGCAGCGGCGATCAGTGCGTTGGTGCCGTAACCTATCTTGTGTTGAATGGACAGGCAGTTTAAAGCAGCTTGGAGGGATGCGATCTAGCTGGCAGTGGGTGTAGCATGGCCTCTTACCAAGATCTATGGGAACTTGGTGGTCCCGTCTCGAGCTACTGTTGCTATGGAGATGGCCGGCCTTGCTATTACTTCATCAGTTTATTTTCTGCTTTTATTAGCCTTTGCTTGAGTGCAAAGAGGCCGAAATCAGAAGAATGAGAAAGTCTTTCGAAAATTCATGTAGTCAGCCGTTTCTTCTGGGTCCTAAACTATGTGTATGCAAAATTTGGTTGAGATTGGTGGAACTGTGTAGATTTGTATACGGAACAAATCCACCCACCCACATACATACATACATACATACATACATACATACATACATACATACATACATACAGACTTTCACTTTTATATATAAGATAAGTATGTTATTAAATTATAAGTTGCTTATTGTTAATTCTTTTTCTAATAATTAAATATGTTATTAAATTACAAGAAATTTTTTTCATGCCAATTTTGTTGCCTATTTTACACGTTAGTGCCTATTTACATGCCTATTTTGGCTATTTTAAGAGCCTATATGCCTGCCTATTTTAACTGTTTTTAGTGCCTATAATTCTCGTCTCTACTAATAACAATTGAATTATATTAGACGCTAATATATTGAGCTTTAAATGAAGATTTACCATGTCACTCTGTTCAGATGATTAAGTCGCGAGAAAAGCCCATTTTAATACTTAAACTCGTCGTGGGCACCTTGTTGATTTTGCGCTTATCAGGTGTTTGAATGTCACATAGGTTAACCTATATCCACATGCACAATTCAACTTGATCGCTGCAATAGTTTCGGAGATATATGCTGGTGAACCTTTTCGCTTGGCTGCCATATACGATTGGTAACACGTATTGATATGTGAAAGGCGCAGTCGAGATCAGACTGGATAGTAGTAAGTCCTTAACAAGTTTCATTGAAATCACTCCAGCCGCTTAGAATATATTAGGGGCACACAATCACATAGGCATACACACATTCGGACACAGGGTGATTCTATATTTCATAATAGGCCATCCACATATTACGCAATAACTAGTTGGTCGATTTTTTACGATTACGTGCTGAGTGCGACCGTGCCGGACGCGAGCCAGTAAAAACATAGCTGTAGCGACCCTGCTAGTAGCTTACAATGCCCCTTGCGACCCATTGTTCGAGAGAAGAATTGATGATCTTATTTCCAAAGTGACGTAAATCCATGAAATGCAAAAGTACAGAAATCGCTTTTTTGTTTCTTCGTAAAATTAAATTCAGATATGATTATTGATATAATGTAATTTCATTCATTACTTTTATGCACATTTTATGCACATCCTGACACTGTGTTTTAAAAATCTCTTATCATTGGAAATTGTGGTAATCGTCTCCTGTAAGTTGGACTTACGATGTTTTGGAAATAAATCATATATTAACATACGCTTTGAGTGGCATTTATGAACATTTAAATAGTTTAAACACAACAAACACAAACTGATGCTCTACATATTCTTCAAAAATAGCCATGGCCTTGATTTATCACGTGATATCACTTGATGTCCAGAGAAACTTCGGATTGGCCAAGACACATTGGAAATAAATACACGCGGAGTGACATCACTTTGCAAATAAACTTAGTTCTTAGATCTCTGTTAATATGGGATATGAGTCGTACTGCGATTTAAAACGTTGAGAGAACCTATAAGGTTGATTATGAAAGAAAAGACTGAAAAACCGTCAATTTTGGATTTATGTCACTTTGGAAATAAGCTCTTAAAAGTTTATGGCGCCTAACCTAACCCAACCCAATCTAAGTGGAATTTTAGCAGAGATAGATGTGTTAGAAATTCACAGATTCCACCGATACATCAGTTCTTGGGTCGCTAGTAGCATGAAGGCAAATTGGTGGGTCACTTACGGCACGGGTCGTATCCGGCACGGTCGCATCCGGCACGACACCTTTTTGACCCCCTCGCCATGTAATCACGCGTAATTATCGCATCGACCTCCCCGCTGCCCATGTATTACGTAAACACAAAGCAATACTTATTGCTGATGATTTCGTATCGATTTATCCGCATAAATAAATAAAACAAGAAACACAATATCAGAGACTCAGGGACATCAATTAATGTAAAAATTATGCCGCTGCTTCTGGAAGCAAAAAAATTACGAACAACATTGACCAACGTCCTACTTTATTTTTCATCAAAAAAATTGATCACTGCACCATTACGCCCTTGGAGTAGAAGTGCCAATACTATAGAACACTACAATTCGGATTTAATTGTCATCACAATGCATCCCATCGCTTTGAAGAGTACGCAAAATAAATGATGATGATGATAATTAGTGTTTTAAGGGGCCTAACATCTAGGGTATCGGCCCCTAATGGTTTGGGTTATAGATAAATGATAATGATAATGTGAACTATTATTATTTATCGTTTGGCAATACAAGATTTCAGAGAAAGTTACAAAGAAAATCACTTTAAAATCTACTGTACATTATTTTTACTGTTTACACTATTATTACAGTCTCAGGTCTAATGAGTCTATCCATTGGACCACGTCAGGTGTCGCCAACAGGAAGTCGATCCAGTCCCCTCCATATGCCCTCAGAGGACAGTCAGTTGTAATGTGTTGGATGGTTTGATTAGGAGCACCACAATCACACTGAGGAGACAAAATATTTCCCCATTTGAACAAAGTTCCATTGCAAACTCCGTGGTTTGTCCGAATCCTATTGAGAGTTGCCCAAGCCCTCCTAGGCAGATCGGAACCTGGAGTGGATGTTCTTGTAGGGTCCAGGAAGGAGCTCGACTCAGGACAAGCTTTTAGTGTCCATTCAGTAATCCATTGCATGCTGGAATCAAAATGGTTTCTTACAAGCCTCTGGGCATGACAAATGGGTGGCTTCCTGGATTTGAGCCTGTTCATTTGAAGAGAGGGGATGTCTTCATGAATTGGTAGTGTAGGGTGATCCATGATCTTGTAGTACTCCCGTAGCAAGGCAACTTCTCTACGAAGGTGGGGTGGAAGAATATTGCTGAGGGCTGGAAGCCAATATGCTGGTGTAGTTCTTATACAACCAGTGATTAGTCTCATGGTGTTGTTCAACTGGGTGTCAACGAGTTTGACATGTGGACTATTGAGCCAAACTGGGGCGCAGTATTCAGCCACAGAGAAGGCTTGACCTAAGGCAGAGCATCTTGTAGTAGTGGCAGAAGCTCCCCAAGATGTTCCACATAGCTTTAGCAATATATTGTTGCGGCTTCTAATTTTAGCTGCTGTGCTCTGGAGGTGTTGCTTGTAAGAGAGTGTTCGGTCAAGTATTACTCCTAAGTACTTTGGGAACTTGTTATATTTCAAAATCTTCCCCTCGAATTTTACATTGAGTTGGGTATTAGCCAATATGTTGCTCAGGTGGAAACAAGATACCTCAGTTTTTGTAGCACTGGGTTGGAGCCTCCATTTGTGGAAATATCTTCCAAGTTTAGCCAAATCATCTTCAAGTACATTTTCCAAATCTTCCATATTTTGGTGTTTAGTGGCCAATGCTATGTCATCAGCATAACAAAACTTTTTTTAGTTTGTTTCTGGTAGATCCGATAAGTACAGATTGAAGAGGAGAGGAGCCAGTACTGAACCCTGTGGGAGGCCATTAGTAAGCTTCTTTCGTTTGCTGATTTTTGATCCCAAGACAACCTGGAAATGTCTGTTGTTAATCATATTGTCAATAAGCTGGGCCATAGATTTACAGGGAATCACTTTTAGGAATTTATACAGTAGACCTTCTCTCCTAACTGTATCATATGCAGCAGTTAAATCTAAGAAGGCAACGGCTGTTTTCTGGTGAAGTTGGAAACCAGCTTCTATGTGAGATGTAAGAGCGAGAACTTGATCACAGCAACTTCGGTTTTTCTGGAAACCAGCTTGCTCAATGGGGATGTCTTGGGTGATACTGGGGCTGATTCTGTTCAAAATCAGTCTTTCAAGAAGCTTATAGGTGCAGCTAAGTAGGGCTATAGGTCGATAGCTCTCAGGCAAATCTTTTGGTTTCCCAGGTTTTAAGATGGCAATTATTTTGGATTTCTTAAACTGCTTTGGGAGTATTCCTGTTTGGAGAATATCAGAGAAGAAACGAGCCAGCCATTTTTTTGCATTGTTTCCCATATGTATGAGGAACTCTGGATGGATACTATCAAAGCCAGGTGCTTTTCTAGCTTTCATGTCCTTCAAGGCAATGTTGATTTCTTCATGAGTGAAGGGTCCAGAGTATGCAGAATGAGTTGGCGAAGAGGCTTTGAGTTGTTTTCATTTTCTTTTCACCAGTCTTGTGTGATTTACATCCTGAGTGATTCTGGAAGTTGAGACAATGTGCTTAGCAATCTCATCTGGTGTAATGTTAGATTTCTCTTTTATTATTGGTGTGCTACCCCCATAACTATAACTAAAACGAACTACTAACTTATTTACTAGAAGAGGAAGTGGTGGGGTACACACGTCCTGCCTCCTTAAGGGCCTTGAGCAGAAGGCAGGAGATGCAGTGAAACGAAAACATGAGGTCTGACCCCTCGAAGAATGAGGGATCAGAAAAGATGTGACAAGGGCCCATCAGGGTGGGAAAGTGAAAGACTCCCTAGGCCTCGGACACCCTAATACCGTCGGGGTCGGAAAAGAACAAGAGTGGACCAAGGGAGGTCGACAGGAAAGATGATAGAGAGGAGCCCGTCACAAGTATGTGGAAGCAATGCTGGACTCAGCTGGGGTCCCGTGGTCGCCAACCCACGTCCCACTAGATGTGAGCCCCTGGGTGGGGGGCGCAGAATAAGCCAGGATCTTTGGAGCAAGTGTCTCATTTCGTAGCCCTAGACTGTGACAGCGGACGATTGACCTACATCTTATGTTGTAATTTTAGCCTCAACCTGTAGCTACTTGTTACTTAGTGGGGAGAACCAAGGAGTAATAAGTAGAGGCCCTAACGGCCAGGAAGTGAAGCCACAAGGCTTGTACTCATCTTATGCTCAAAACATTGCGTTAGGCTCATAAGAATAGCATGGGATGGTGTGACATCGTTCTAGAATGTGGTGATATTTCACGTGTGGGTCGAATTTCGACGTGAGGGACGTATTATTGCACAAACAGAACTCCTATCTGCCAAAGTAATGTTATTTCACAAGTAAATGCGCTTTATTTGCCATTTATTGTGCTAAGTTTTCATCCTTAGAGTAGCCACCTTACGGTACTGTTCTAGTATAATTCGTTAAATGTTCAAATAGTGGCATATATGCCCACCAATATAAGTATCTTGATTGCCAGGAATTAATTACGGATATTTTCCTTAGTTTATTACTGGAAATAGTTTCTGCTTGTCGATTAATGAACGGTATTACTGTAATCTAATTACCCCCAATCTATTTTTAACCTGGCTTGAGCTCTAGATTTATTGCTCGTGTGTGTTAGAAGATTGATATGCCATTATTTACATATTTTAGCGTATTAATCTCAAACCTCAGCCACCTTGTTTATTTTGTTACCGGAACTGAACCGGCCTATTTTTTATAAACATCGTGCAATAAAAACAATAACGCCACCACCCAATTAGTTTAATTTAATTTAAATTTATTTAATTTATTTAATACACATTAGTGAATTTAATGGCAGGCCTACTGGTATCTCAGTAATTATTTGTCTATTATTTGGTATAAGTTAAGAATAGTGGTGGGTGTCTGGTTGCCTGAAATCCCACGATAATTACAGGTTATAAAAACTGCATACCGGTATAATACCTTCATTTCCCAAGTGCTATACTATATTTTAGATCGGTGTATTGCTCTAGTTTATGTTGTAAAATTAAATGTTTTACGGCAGTTTACATGATGTTCGAGTGCGACGAAAAGTATTGTGACTCGTACAGTTCACGCTAGCCAGCAAATATCAACAAATATTCCTTGATTTCCATCGTCATATACCTTACAAGTTCGTACTATACCTGCACACGAATCTTTTACTGGTAATCATACTTAAATCCTACTAATAAATAAGTCTACGGTACAGAAGGCACCATTTATCACTGGAGCCGGGCTAGTTTGGGGGCGTGGTCAGTGCTTCAACTCTCCGCATGTTATAGCACTGACAGGGCGTCTCCGTAGTACTCATTGGGGAGAACCGAGTGTTAATTTTGTAACTAATATGTCATATGCCTCCCGTGCATTGTACTGTACTCAAAAGCGCTGAACTTTCTCCCGCATGGCCATTATGATGCGATGCGCTTTCCCCACCTCTGAGTTCTGACGGCAGGCTAGCCACAGTGTAACGTCGTGCGGTCTCCGAGATGCATGTGACAATACTCTACCAACATTTCCTCTTCGGTGAGAGAGAACTTTGATCATCGGAGCTAACTGTAGATCAGTTTTGATTTAAACAGGTAATTTCTATAATCGCTTGCTTGTTGTTTTTTTTATTAACAGCTAGGAATATCATGTTCATCATCAGCCTAAATGTATTTATTGCTTGTGCGGGAAGTCTGCAGATAACTCGTGTTGTTGTGATATCTACTTGTGTGTGTGTGTAATTCGTGTCAGAATTAATAAGAGCGTAGTTGTGAGCATGAATATTAACCACAGTGATTGATAAGGATGATTTACGCATTGACTTACAATCATAAAGAAACATTAAACGTTGTCCGTCGGTAATTACTTTAATCCGTCATAACATTGAAAGTTTTGGACATTTTTCGAACTTATTTAAGGACTTCGTCAGCAAAATTAAAACAACTATACCTTAAAACATCAAAAACTGTCAATGTTTTGACATATTAAACGTTTTGTTGTTGTAGTTCTTAATTCATAGAGGGGCTTTGCGACATCGTGGTCATGTAGCCTCATGTACTTGTGTGTGTAATTTGTCTGATAAACTGTGTTATTGTGATGGCTATACTAATGTGTGTATTTGTAATTCAAATGAGGATTGGGAAGGAGGCAGCCATTGCCTTAATTTAGGAATCATCCTGGCATTCGTCTGGAGTAGAAGTGGGGAAACCACGGAAAACCTTTTCCAGAATGGCTGAGTGGTGAATCGAACCTGCTTCTTCTCAGGTTTGCCTCACGAGGCTGAGTGTACCCCGTTCAAGCCCTCGGACCAGAATTGAATTCCTTGGCAGAGCCGAGAATCGAACCCGGGCCTCCACGGTGACAGCCAAGAGGCGGACGGACAACGTTTTATTTTTCTGTATAACGTAGTTGTGGTCATGGAAACAAACCATTTCAACATTTGCAGGAAGTTGAAATTCAATAAGTCATTAGTAATGATGGAATTCGAACTCGTCTCCCAAATCCAGAATACAAACCTCACTAGGTGGCGTTTAATTGGTCCGACAAGTCCTATTGGGTGTGTTCATAATATTGGATACAGTTAATTAGTCATGTTGAGTGGAACAGTTGGTCATGTGCTATCCTTCTAAGCCTAGGATTGCGGGTCCAATCCCATTTCCCAAGGGATCATCACGAACATGTTGCATGCATGTTAGTTGGGCAACAGAGAAAACATTTGTGATAGAATTCCATCCCCGATTTCATATGAAGCACTGTTACAAATGGAAAAATTGTACATGTCTGAATACTGCTGCGAGACTTGAAACGTTGTTGTTGTTGTTTCTTTTGTGGGGCTGAAATAATAATAATAACAACTTAAGTTTCTTTAAAACGTTAAAATGTGTATTTCTAAATTCACTGCTATGAACCCATGCCAGTAGGGAGTAAACACTAGTCCTAAACGCATGACTCTGTGCATATTAGGTACTTTGCAGCCCACGACACATTACTGATAATCACAAGAGCATTATACAATATCATACAGAGAAGATTTAGCTGGTAAGGGTTCGTCAGGAAATCTATGTCTCCATTTTACCTCACATCTCTCATAACATTTGAACTCAAAATCAGCATCCAATAAATGAACCCGTTGTGCGCGCGTAAAATGCATTGTTGCCCGCTTGACCTTGTAAGACTCACTCTGCGCAAGGCAACAGCCGCACTGTTCTGACATTACTACAACTGGTTCTACTATGCCTGATATCTCACAACCAAATTTGTCAAACGATTCCGTCAGATACGTGAGCTACGATATTTCAAAGACAGAGTCCGGTGACTTTACGAACACCCTGTAGAAGGTATTTATTTCTAATGGAATGCAAGAAATTCTTTCAAATAAAAGAACTCAAATAGTCTTTAGAACCACTTATTTCATAATAATTTAAATATTTGTGTGTGAGAGTTATGCTGTTCTTGTTAATGAACGGAAGAGGAATGTTATTTACGCACAGCCGATTGGCTTCTGTCTTTGCTCGAAGCAATATAGTCATTAAGAATGAACTCAGTCAAATCTGACACAAACAAAGTGTCATTTATTTACCTGGAGTGCTCCAAGGACATACTCGTATATTCTATTAGTCTAATACTATGCTTATGGTAGGAAAGTGCTGTTGCTGCTCCGGGTAGGTATTACGGTTATCAATTAATATCAATCCCGTGTGCAACTAATCACATAATCTGTGTCACTGTGGTATCCATACAATTGTGCGTAACTGCAATTATTTGACACTAGATGAAACCCGTCAAAACATGACGGACAATGGAAAACAAATTTACTGAAGAAGCTTCTTATATAAGTTACATTCTTTGTACGATTACTTTTTAGCACTATTGCAAATTTAAGGGCGTCAAAAGATAGCACTCTCAGCATTGCAACATATTGCTGGCCATGACTGAAAACGTGATGAGGTCATCATCATCTTGCACAGTTTCCAGCCACTGGCCGGGTCTGTTTGGAACACAAGCCCCTCCAACGTCTTCTGTCTTCCCACCATCTCTCAGCCTCCACCCTTGTCCAGTCTTCTCCTCTCTTCTTCACGATTTCTTCCACCCCCTTCAGCCACCTGTCTCTCGGTCTCCCTCTTGGTCTCTTTCCTTCCCACTTCGTCTCGTGTATCCTCATGGGTATCCTCTTCTCCTCCATTCGTTTTACATGTCCATACCATATAAGTCTAGATTTCTCTATACCATCCGGTAATGGTTCCTCCTTCATTAATTCTCTGGTCCTCTCATTTCTTATTCTGTCCCTCTTTGTAGCTCCAATACTGCTTCTCAAGAACCTCATCTCACTGGCCTGTATTTTGCTCTTCTCCCTTCCTTTCATAACCCAGGTCTCCGAGGCATACGTCAGGATAGGGACATAGTACGATATATGATCTACTTGCTGTTCTGAGGGACATCCCTGCTCCATAACATGCTTCTCACACTCCTCCGGAATGCTTCTGCCTGTCTCCCCCGCTCATTTATTTCTCTACCGTTTCTTCCATTCTCTTGTATCAGGCTTCCCAGATACTTGAAACTCTCCACTTTCTTCAGCTGTTCCCCACCAATTATTATTCCCGTTGTTGTCCTTTCCTTCTTCCTTGTTGTGATCACCATCTCACTCTTATTTATGCTAAATTTCATCCCATATCCTTGATTTATTCCTTCCCACACGTCCAACTGTTCCTGTACCTCCTCCTCCTTGTTTCCACAATCATCAAATCATCCGCAAACACCATTGCTTTCATCTTTCCTTCCCCAATTACTTGTGCCGCTCGGGTCATTATGTCATCCATCACCACAATGAAAAGTAACGGTGATAGTGCACTTCTTTGATTCAGGCCGTTTCTCTGTTCCACCCAGTCCGATCTCTCTCCTCCCACAGCTCACGCTTCCCTTGTACATCTCTTTTATCCTCCTTATAGTCCATTTTTCTACTCCTCTATCCTCCAGGGACTTCCATACTTTGTTTCTGCATACACTGTCATATGCTTTCTCAATGTCCAGGAAGGCCATCAGTAGATCTGTTCCATACTCATAGTGCTGTTCTTGTAACTGACTTACAGCAAAAATCAAATCCACTTTGGACCTTCCTGCTCTGAAGCCATGTTGTTCTTCCCTCATCCCTCCTTCTATCCTTGTCCTAATTCTCCTTTCTAAAACTTTCTCAAACATCTTTGCACAATGACTCATCAGTGTTATTCCCCGATAGTTTTTGCATTCTGTTCTACTACCTTTCTTGAAGATCGGGACAATTATTCCCTTTTTCCAGTCCTCTGGGGTCTTCCTTTCCTTCCATGCTGCCTTCATCACTCGGTACAACCATTGTATCCCCACCTCTCCTGCTGCTCTCACCATCTCCACACTCAACTCATCCACACCCGGTGCCTTCCCTCCTTACATCTTCCTCACTGCATCTTCCACTTCTTTCCATGTTAAGTCCTTTTCTGTTTGCAGTTCATCTACTGTACCTCTTCCCCGATTTCTTCTTCCTCGCCGTGGTTTCCATTTGGGTTCAGGAGTTCTTCAAAATATTCTTTCCACATTTTCTTCAGTTCTTCCCTATTTTGTATCCCTTGTCCCCTTTTGTTCACCATTCTGACATAATCCGTAGGATCCTTCCGCCTCTTATTCTTTACCATCCCATACAGGACCTTGTTTGTACCTTCACTATCCTGCTGGTCATGACTTAAAACGTGATTAGGTAAATAGCCCAATACGTTCAAGAGTTTCTCCTTGAGCTTGATTGATTGTGATAAAGTAGGCCGAGCGAATAGGACATTGTTGCCTATTAAAAGAAAATGTACTGTACCTGCAAGTGTTTTATCGGAAGGTGTTGAATCAAGTCGTAGGATTTGATCTCTCTGCCTAATATTACTGCACCTATTATATCCGAATCCAAGCAATTTCTTACATATTTCTTACAATTAATATATTACCATATATGAGTCCTTGGGAAACGTTCAGATTTCTAAGGAGCATAACTATGGCTCAAACGTTCGGAGTATGTGGAGGCGAATCACTTAATTCCAAGGAATTGAAAAATTCAAAAAAGGGAAATGAAGTAGCTGGCTTTCATCTTCAGTATCCAATCTGTTAACGCTGATGTATGTGTTTGAACTACTGGATATAAGTTCAATGACTTTTAAATTAATATCATTACATTTTTGCAGCTTGGCAAATATTTTATATTCCAGCAGATCAATTTTACCCTCACAACAGTAAAGACCAAAGTAACCACGCATAGATTTTACGCAAGGGAAGTACAATGTAGAACAATGTTTACATTTGATCGTCAAAGACCTTACAGTACACTGTACTGCATAATATCTGGAATTGTTTCTGAAATGGCCTATTTATATTGGATTTTAAATGTGGCTTCGTATTATTCGATAACACTATAGTGTCCTGCAATAACGGAGCCGCTAAATATTACATGGCAAATAATACTTCCATTGCCGAAATCAACTGCGTAGTTAGACTCAGTACTCTAAACAAATAATCATTAAACAATTGTCTTATACAATGAAGTTCAACATGACCGTCCAGAGACTTTCATACTCAAGTTGGTTGGTGAGGACCATGCGATGAGACTGATCGCTTAAAATAAATTCCTTATAATTGTTCCTGCCAGCGAATTTTTTTGCGATAGCTTGAAAACGCAGCTCAGAATGACGTTCTTCATTTTGTTATAAACAGTACGAAACTGCTCTTAATAAGCAATTTCCATCACCTGTTATAGGTTATGACAGTACATTTTGCAGGGGAACATAGAATCACTTCGCCAACTACTGGAACGACCATAGGCCTATACTCAATACTCACTTCGGCAGTCACCCTAATGGAGGCAGTTTTTGAATTATATGTCCCGTGCATGTCAAAAATCGTATTAACACATGGAGGCCCACCTATTCTTGTCACTCGCCCCGGAGACCCAGGTTACATTTCCGGCTCTGCCAAGAAATTGAATTCTGGTCTGAGGGCAAAAACGGGGCACATTCAGTCTCTTGAGGTATAACTAAGAAGAGGAAGGTTTAATTCCCACCTCGACAATCTTGGATGTGGTTCTCCGTGGTTTCCAACTTCCACTTAAGGCAAATACCGGGATGGTTCCTAACTTAAGGCCTTGGCCGTCTCCTTGCCATTTACCACCTTAATTACAAATACACACAGTAATGCAGCCATCACAATAACACAGGTTATGAGAGAAAATTTCACACATACACACCCAAGTACACGGGGCTGAGTGACCACGATGTCGGAGCCCTTCAAACGAATTATGTTTGCCAAGTGTCTCTTATGGCGAAAGCAATTGTGGACACGCGCGAGTGCCTGGAAAACTACTTTTTTCTTTAATAATTTAAGAGTATATCGACGATGCATAATTATAACTTTTAGTCTAGGACGCTAATAACTTGACCACCGAAGCATTGGGAAGAAATTGCAATATTAAGGTACATAAACAACATAGCCTACACATTCAACTGTCGGTTAATGTTCCTCAAAATTTCACTTCTTAAATATTCCCCTCCTTTATAATTCTCCATCACGTGAAAACGTGCCATGTCTTGGGTTTTAAATATATCGATGCAATGGTTCTGCCATCTGCTATCAGTTACTGGAACTATATGGGCGATGTACTGCCATCTGTTGTCAGTTATAGGAACTGATTGCAGATATTTAAACGGCGTACTGAGGACAACAGTTTGCTCTTTTGATCACATCCTGTAATGCAATGGTAAAACGGAAATAAAACGTATTGAGAGGGAATGTAGAAATATGTATCTTTTACAGACATAAAACCTTACTAATACTCCTTGATTAAACAATATTTCAATGGTAAAAAAAAACTTATATCGGCGAGGGCTGGGATCGAACCGGCGAAGCTAGGAACCACAGTCTGTCGCCTTAACCACATAGCTACTCGAGCACTCTTGGAGAGCAGCAGACGCAGCCGTTCTTTATCATTAAAAGCCGCTGTCTGAAGGAAATAATCCATTTCATTATCCAAATAAATCAATGTTGCACATTCGTATACGTTCATACTGTTATTATATTTTATTGCCAGAACTTGGTTAATGTATGTTTTCAATTACATGGAAGCTTATTAAATAACTTACATTTTAGTGGAATTCTCACCGCCATTTTGTCATGACCTCAGGCGGATTGTGCGCATGCGTGAGGTGCTAGAATTCTGCTATTTTCTATATTAATTCAAAAATATACCGAGAGGGAATGTAGAAATATGTATCTTTAACAGACATAAAACATTACTAATACTCCTTGATTAAACAATATTTCAGTGGTAAAAAAAATATATATATATATCGGCGAGGGATGGGATCGAACCGGTGAAGCTTGGAACCACAGTGTGTCGCCTTAACCACATAGCTACTCGAGCACTCTTGGAGAGCAGCAGACGCAGCCGTTCTTTATCATTAAAAGCCGCTGTCTGAAGGAAATAATCCATTTCATTATCCAAATAAATCAATGTTGCACATTCGTATACGTTCATACTGTTATTATATTTTATTGCCAGAACTTGGTTAATGTATGTTTTCAATTACATGCAAGCTTATTAAATAATTTACATTTTAATGGACTTCTCACCGCCATTTTGTCATGACCCCAAGCGGATTGTGCGCATGCGTGAGGGGAGAGAATTCTGCTATTTTCTATATTAATTCAAAAATATACCGTAATATATTTGTTTATTTTATAGACACTCTGCAAATCTAGAGGCCAAGAGCTTTCGTTAGAGTGCTCTACGAAGTAAATCGGTTCTGTCGTTCTCTCAATCTCGTGGTAACAAAAATCACCTTACTGTTTTAAATATATAGACTAGGAGTTGAGATTGGTGCTCTGTGACTTTAAAATTTTCAGTTTTGTGTGATTGATGTGTGTGTTGACAGTAGGCTATGTCAGATAACGAGTTGTCGTAACGTCTTCTTTTAAGTGTGTATTTGTAACTGATTCGTGGTAGGATTTATGAGAATTATGGTCATGAAAAGGTGACCAATTACTTAGTGTAAATTCGGAGAACTTGGGGGTGGGGGGATATTCAGAGTATCCACTATGAGGATCAGGCATATAGTTCTCTCAATTTACTCGCTGACAAGCAGCTCGGCTTTGAAACCTAGCAGGGCGGATATGTTTACATTCCATGTCCGCTGGGAGCCAAGGCTTTCCCAGCTCGAGGGTCAGTGTTGTCAACACTCCACCGTAGCTTTAGAGAGTAAGCAGGGAGACTGGGCAGAACTGCGTGCAACTGTGCAACACTGGAGACCTGACAGGCGAGCAGGCAGTCAGGACCGGACTTTGCACTCCAGGTGAAGAGACAGTGGAAGCACGATATTGGTCAAGAACCATCAGCAATTGGTCAGCAGTGAACAAAGTTTATTGTCGGCGCGTGCTACTGCCTGACGTTTGAGTTGCCGATCGTTGACCAGGAAAGTGAGAGAACTATACGAACGAGCATCTAACCAGTTCTGAATATGGAGCTTGAGTTAACTCACATCGGTAAGGAGGTCAGTCATTCAGAAGAACTGGAACTCACTCACTCTAAAAGTTTGGTTGGTTGGTTGGTTCCTCAGTTTAGGGGCTGCGACACCGCGATCATGTAGACCCGTGTACTTTGGGTGTGTGTAGAATCTGTCTGATAACCGGTGTGAATTGTGATGACTGTATTAGTGTGTGTTATCTGTTATTAATTCGAGTAAGGACTGCATACATTTGATTTTCAAGTAGTTCCAACTTTTGTTACCAAACGCCAGTCAACGACCAACTAGTCCTGAACTTGGTTACTAGAGGCCACTGCAGTCGGCTCCTGGCGACGAACGTTGGAACTAAGAGCGTTAGTCAAATCTTAACCTATAATTTAGCTTCACACAGGTGTAATTAGCGGAAGGTTCTTTATTATGCCATAAATCTATGACATGGGACCGCCGGCTTTACTTCCTCTCCGAAGGAAGGCATACTGAAGGATTTTAACGCTCTTAAGAAACTCTAAAAGTTTAGAGCATTGCTATGATATTATTGTCGTTGTTCTTGGTTGTTGTTGTTTTTGTTGTTGTTTAATTTAGAGCGGGTATATGGGTTGAATCATCCTGATAGTCTACTTTATGGAGATTTACATGACCGTTAATCTCGCCATGGGAACTTCTATTACGTGGAATACGAACCACATGACTTTTCACTTCACAATTCCCACATGCATTAACCGAGAATCGAACCATGTCCTCCATGGTGGGAAGCAAGCAGAATTGAACAACTTCAATGGAATAGAAGCATGTTTTACTCGAAGTATGTGTATTTTCAAATTTATTTTGAAATACTTTCCAGTATCTTGTACTTTCAAGAATTTTGTTGTAATTTGTATTTCGTATTGAAAATATATTTTAAGAGTATTTTGCCCTATTTTCACGGGAAAACTGATTATAATTATACTTTTTAAACTATTCTTTCCTTGGTGCTTCAATTTTTTTCATATTCAATACCTTTCATTTTTTTATAACAATCAAAATTTCCTCTTAATAAATAACATTCCAAAAATTACATTTTGCATATTTTCTTTTCCTTTATCATTAGGAGAGTTAACTACCATGTACCCTTGCACAAGGCCTTCAGAACAGGACTCTGTCGTCGGGGCATGAACGGTACACTAGCTTGAATATGAAACTGTTCTGGATATTATAGGAAGATCACTAGGGCTGAATAAAATTCATCACACACAGATTCTGAATGAGAATAAACAAATTTAATGCACCAACACCAGTACAGCAAAAACAAATAAATGAAATAAAACGAAAATAGTAGAAATGAAATTTAAAATAATAATAATAATAATAATAACTCAAAGGTAAAATAAATCAAATACGGAATCAATAAAATTAAGTCGAAATCAAAAATATAAACAATGGACTAATTAATGTCCAAAAACCACCAATTAAATGCTAATCAGCATCAATTAATACTTATCATAGTAGTTATGATGTATGATTACAATCAAATTTATTGACAAATAAAAACCAATCATATGGCAAAAAAAAGAAAATGAATCAAAAATGAAATCTGGTTAACACCAATTAGCATTAATTGCCATAATCAAATTTATTAATTACGATGATAAGATATCATCAGAAAGTTAAGTTATTAAGAGATGATGGATCAAGAGGGTCCGGTCAACTGTAACAACAGTATGGATTAAGAAAAAGAAATCCATTTATACGAAATTAATCAATCATTAATCTGAGTAAACATAATAATCATTGAGTCTAATATCATCCAATTACATTTCAGATACATGGTATGTTCAAATATCAGAGACATCCATGGCCATTCCGAAGTATACATTATAGCCTAGCCATTGGCTTATTTAATTATTAATGGCGTTTAATTAACATTTACTAGAATCCCTCCGTTAAATAAAAGTTTACCCTCATATCAAATCTTAACCTTCATGGCATTAATTATGTATTTCTATCTGCGAACATGAATATGATTTATGCATCTTATTTACATACTCTTGTAAATTAATTATGGAAGCCTTTCCGTACGGAATCTTAATTTTCAATCCCGACGTTACTTTGGACGTCTTAGCTTTAAAACAAATTAGCTGAATCAATGAAGCCATTGAATTTACTTAGCCTTGAAACACACCTACAAATTGTCACATATTACATTAACATATTAGCGATATGATAAGCCTGGCTTCGGCCCTTGCGTTCGACGTGATACATTCTCGAACCAAGCACCCGATGCCTTGTCAAATAATTCATGGATATTTAATAAACAAACTAGGAAAAATGCCTTAAAAAAAAAAAAAAAATAGCATCATAAAAATGATGACTAATCATTTGCCTTTCAAACTTGGGTTGGATAGACATGAAAAAGAATGAATAATTCCAACCAAACATTATTAAAGTAATCGTATCGTGTCAGAGTCACGTTAAGCAACGGTGAATGTATTTGAAGCCGCGACCCCTGAAAAAGATAGACATGGCACAGAAGAAATACCTTGTATCAGTGTTATGTTAAACAACGGTGAATGTATTTGAAGCCGCGACCCCTGAAAAAGATAGACATGGCACAAACATGTTCTTAGCGGCTTATTCAATAGGGTCAATATGTATTTAGGGGTATTCGCTACCTACACATTTCTTACCTTGAATGCCTTATCTCGCAGAACGAGGTTACAATAGAACAAAGCATGGTCCGTTCAACAATCATCGAGAAAAAGAAATCTCAAGATAATTTTGAACCAATATTAACTATAAAAAAAACTAATAATAATTATTTTCCAGGACCGAAAATACTTATTCATGAACACAGGACTCTAAGGTCACTGTCTAGCTAGTACCCATTTAAAAAGACTGATCGACCAGGTATGAATAAAAGGATTTCGAACACGGGACCGCAAGGTTACTGCCTACCTAGCACCCGTTTAAAATAGTTTCTGGACCAGGCACAACAAACGGATATCGAACCCGGGACTGTATGATCAGCAGACAAAACCGTCCCTCATATCAAAATGACCAGTAAAAGAAACGCTATCGATTGGAGGCATCAGGGTAGTGACCTAACATACCCTTACGTGAATATTAAACTTGGGACCAAACATAACAAAAATTTAAAAGAATCGCCGCGACAAGCACCCGAGTCCTGAATGGGCTCCTTCTCTTTGTGGAAAGTGACAATGGACTGGCCTCGCCTGCTGGCTGACCTTGACCGTGAAAGGTAGAAATGCAAGTCTTCACCCCTTCCCCCGGGCTAATATTTGACTGTATTCTCACCAGCTGATCGGACTGGATCTTAGTATTCTAAATGTGGAGCGGGACGCTCTCATTTGGATATAGATTAATTATAGCATTATTTTATCTGCGCTTGATGGCCACTACCTTACACATACAACTTATCATACTTTCATCCGACATCTTCCCTCAGGTCTTATTACCTGGCATCATTATCTATTTTATCTTATTTCATCGTAGATTCCTCCTTACAACATCTTACCTGTATGGCCTTAAATATCACACGCGTTCAATAAAAACTAATATAACAATTAGTGAGGCTGGGTCAGCCGTCACTCATATCATTGTAAACTTATCATACTACCTCTCATCTGACATAATTCACGCCTTTGTAAACTGTCCTATAAACTTTACTCATTGCTACACCATAATACTCCATATCATCCATCACAATACACCATGGTCCTTTAAATATCGTCCCAAAAAAAATCATCGGCTATTAATTCATCCGGTATGTAAATACATAAATTACTATCTCTGGTCAATTACACGAAATAATGAGATTTTGCCTGGAAAGGGCACCTATCGAAATACCATGCTTCGTTCGTTCTATTTGGGTGGAAAACACAGGGGATATTTCTAACACACATCTATAAATAAAATAGGGAATTCTACCATGTGTTTTATGTACGGATACGATTACCTAGCAACATCCTTACGTTAAGTTAGGCACTTTTAAT
The DNA here is from genome assembly GCA_946902985.2 of Meconema thalassinum. Lineage (NCBI taxonomy): Eukaryota > Metazoa > Arthropoda > Insecta > Orthoptera > Tettigoniidae > Meconema > Meconema thalassinum. The sequence continues at coordinate 1,134,617,815 of OX336388.2, read as the reverse complement.
TCATTAAAATAATTATTCTGATCCTTAATCCTTATGAGCGTACCCAGCTCCTTCAGATGCACAACTATGGTCGCCATTGACACGGTCATTGTACACACAAGATAAAACAAATCAAAAGAAAACAAATAACATGCTAACATTATGGCGATAAAATCCATGAATTATTTGACGCTTTAAAATATAATCAAAAGGTACTTATCATATTGAAGACTTCCTTCATCATTTGCAAGAGTTGGACCAGAGGCCCGCAACAGTATAACTTAACACATGACCTCCATGGCCGGTTCGAATCCCATCACGATGATGTAGAACCACTCGATAATATCACTGCAACCCTCCATTATCACTAGGTCGCTATAAGCCAGCACCCTTTTAAAATGCACACACACACATATTTGATTAAATTTATGCACCACTAAAAAAAAAATTACACATTAGTGGGCTACACACTCATGGCGGATACATTTTTCTGTTATATATTTTCACTCGAATTATATATGATTTCACATCTTTCCTTTCTGTTATACATATTCACAACTTAGTATTCATTTTTAATATTATTTCGCATCAGCCGAACAATGGACTATGCGTCTCGTACATTAATGCCTGGCGTGGTGCTACATATGGCCCGCATCCACTAACGTTGGCTGAAAGATGAACAATGTTCCTGTCACAGACTTCACCCACATATATGACAAAATGGTTGCCAATTCACAGTTTTGCACATACGACACCAAATGCTCCCTTCACAATCATAGGCTACAGTAATCAGGTACCTTAATTTATACACAAAAATATGGCCTTGCTAATCATATGATTCACGACGGAACTCGATCATAGGCTAAGTTTATATCATCAGCGCTTGGGTAGAACTAATTTCTTGTTGAAGGACGCTATGTTCTCTCTCTCACACACTCGACGTTGTCAGATTTCCTTGCGCAGGGACTACCTTCATTCGATGAACACAGAGATATTTAATCCGTTACCGCATTCCCAAAATTCTTGATAATAATTAGATTCATCATGGGCGTTTCAGATCATTCCTGTAATGCCTTGATCTCTTGTAACTAACTGAAGCGTACTCTTTAAGGGCGGAGTCAGGCATCTACTGCGTGCTAACTTGAGATAGTTACTGCGTTTTGGCAAGATTCTCAGAATTCGCTGGGGTGCTCCTGCTCTGAAACTTGCAGGCAAGCGACTTGGAATGCACCTGCTCTGTCCATTGTGTGAAAACCATAAATTTCTCCCTGTCAGAACTGCCAAGCCATATACAGTATATGTGGTCTTCAACACGGCAGAAAGATCCTAGTTATCATTATAATCATTACATAATGATGATTTCATTCTCATTAACATCATGACATTGTCCTATATAAGTACTCCAGTGACGTAATGTGTCCTTGGCCTAAGACGTAGGTCAAGGGCACATCTCCCTCCTTCTTAGTTTGGAAAAACTGCTGAGGTTACGAAGAGTTTTTACAATTCAACAATACTCGGCAACATAATCCATTTTAACAATGTCATGTCTTCCTCATCGACCTTCTTTCGAAATTGGCTTTCTAATGGACTCCAAATTAATTCGGATCGTGAAATTCTTCAAGCAGCCTCTTATTCTCAGCTTTAAATTCTGCATTTATCCTTAGTTCACTCTCTCTCAGCATTATCAAATTCTTCACGCAGCGTTATCCATTGAAAGTCGTGATTATTTGTCCGTTGATTCTCTTCTTCTGCTTCCGATGGTTCTTCAACTTGGAATGGATCTTCCCCTTCTTCTTTCTTCTCCACTACGTTGACTTGGTGTTGGACCTCATCTTCTTCGGCGGGGTAGTATAGTTTTAGATTCTGTGCGTTATAGACAGACTCGACTCCAGTGCGTAGGTGTTTCACTTTATAAGCATTATTTCCAATCACCTTTATGACTCGGTACGGTCCATAGAATATCTCGCAAAATTTTGAGTATATTCGCTTCGCTGGATCGGACACTGCTGGTCGTTTCACCAAGACCAATTCTTCCAATTCCAAAGGACGGTGAAATCTTTTATTACGCACTCTACGTAATCGACGATCAGCTTGTTTCTTCAAATAAGTTGCCGTGGCCTGTATGGTTAATTCATGGCTTGGTCGTGCGTCCAATGGACACCGTAAGATGTTCTTCCACGGTCGATCCGGACATCGATTTAAGTGGAGGACTGTGGGGATCTGTCCTGTGCTTTCATGGATCGTATTGTTTATACAGAATTCCATTACGGGTAATACGTCGACCCACTTCCAATGCTGATCAGAACAGTAAATTCGGCAATATTTTGCGATCTCCCGCATTATTCTTTCTGATGGATTTCCCTCAGGATGGCGCACTGAACTCAACACGTGCCGGACATATAACCTAACCATCTCACTCCTAAACTCGGCACTAGTGAAATAACTGCCGTGGTCCGTAAGACAGAATTCCATCTTCCCTAACGTTGGAATTACCCTTGCCTTAATTCTGTTCAGTACCTGTTTAGTGTTTAACTTCTGAACTGGACATAACACCACGTATTTTGTAAATACATCGATGCTGACGAGAATGTATTTGCATCCTCTTCTGCCTTTTGGTAACGGACCATAACCATCCATGGCGACCAGTTCGCACGGCTTCTGTGGCAGTAGAGGTTTGGGATATTGCTTCATGAGGAATGAGTTTGGCTTAACCCTTTGACATTTGTCACAGGTCTTCAAAACACTGCGAATGGTTTCCCTTAATTTTGGCCATACAAATGCTTCTTGAATAAGAGCACTTGTCTTATCGATTCCTCCATGTCCAGATATGCTATGTGCGTGCCAGACTAGACCTCTCTGTAAAGAAGGTGGCACCACAATACTTGATTTCACGCGATCGGGATCCACGTACTTGTGCAGCAGGTTATTATACCAAATATAACTTGTCGAAATTTTCTCCGCTTCCAAATACGCGGGCGTTCCTCGTTGCAATCTTCCTCTTAAATAATCGATGATCATATTCATCCACGGATCCTTAACTTGTTCAGCCTGAATTTCTCCCAGTTTAACCAAAAATTCCTGATCTGCCTGAGTGAGCTCGACTTGATGTACAGATACTACTCCTTCTCCTCGTTCTGGGTTTCGACTTAATGCGTCGGGTATCACATTGAATCTTCCTGGGCAGTGTTCAATGTCAATATTGAACTGTTGAACATACAACGACCATCTGTTCACTCGCTCGCTAGCCATGGGAGTTTTCAATAGGAAGATAAGGCTCTTGTGGTCGGTTCTTATCAAAATCTCGAAACCATAGACAGTCTTCCTCCATTGTTGTAAAGCAAAAATGATGGATAGAAGTTCCAATTCCGTTACTGTGTAATTTCGCTCGTGTGTCTTTAGCTTACGGCTAGAAAATGCCAAGTAAGATCGTTCTCGAGGGTTGTTTGGATCTTCTTGGTACAGCATGCATCCAATTCCAATCCGTGAGGCGTCGGTTTGAATTATAAATTTTCTTGAGAAATCCGGGTAACCCAATTTAATACTATTGGTTAGTAATTCCTTCGTTTTCCGAAAAGCCGCGTCGCATTCTTCCTTCCATGCCCATTTGCTGTTCTTACGAAGCATATCCTGTAGTGGCGCCACAGCCTCAGTATACCCGGGACAATGATTTGCAAAGAAATTGCAAATGCCCAGAAATTGGCGGACGTGTTTTACCCTGTTTGGTTTAGGAAAGTTCCGAATAGCCTCTAGTTTCGCAGGATTTGGGCGTACTCCTTCACCATCGATGATGTGGCCTAAATAGAGTACCTCCTTCTGGCAAAAAATGAGATTTTTGGATGTTAATTTTGAAATTGGCCTTCTCCAAATTGTCTAGTAATTTCTCTAAATTCGTGAGGTGATCATCCAAATTATCAGACGCCAAGAGTATGTCATCGACATATCTTACAGTGGCATCCTTGACTTCCGACGTCAGGTTCCGGTCTAACGCTCGTATGAGTGCCGAACCTGCTGTTTTGATACCGAATGGTAATCTTTGAAATGCATAAGTTTGCTGATTAAATAGGAATCCAGTCAACAACCTTGACTTGTCATCCAGTTCCAAATGGTGATAGCTACTAGTCAAGTCTATCGATGAAAAATATATCTTGTTCTGGAATTTGTTTATGACCTCTTTGATCGCTGGAGCTTGGTCATATTCAGGAATCAATCGTTCATTAATTGTCCTGGCGTCCAGACATATTCGAACAGAGCCATTGGGTTTCTTGACTACAACCAACGGACTCACGAATGGGGTAGCCATCTTAACTATGACTCCAGCATCCTCCATTTGCTTGATGGTTTCTTTCACCTCATTCATATGTTTTTCGGCTATCGGATAAGGCTTTTTCCTAAACGGTGACCAATCGTTGACCTGCATTTGGTACTTGAAATGTTCTATCTTACCGGGTTTAGAATTAAAAACCGGTTCGTGTCGCTTTAACATGTCCATCAATTTGATCCTGTTCTCCTCATTTATCTTTGCTTCACGAGCCTTCTCCTCAAAAGCGTCAGTAACTCTGTCTTCCAATTCTTCTAGCGCCATGACCCAGGATTCAGGTTCCATTAAATCATCCTCAATATCCCTTAACCTTTCGTCGATTTTCTCATATGCTTCCATCTCTTCAGTGGTGCACAATGTCCATATCTCTTCGCCATCTCTTGGAATATCCGTATTTAATTGCATGTCCAAATGATTGTCCTCTCCAATATCTTTAAAGCAAATGGTGTTTTCATATAGGTTGATTACTGCTTTATATTCTCGAATGAAGTCCGCTCCCAAGATAATGTTATAATTTATCTTGTTCATTATGATGAACGAATGCGGCATATTATGTCCTTGCAGTGTAATGTCCAACAAAGCTTGGAACTTACAGACTGCGGACTTGTCTGGGATAATGCCCTTGACTGTGATGTTAGAAATTGGCATCACGGGAACCTTCCCCAATCTCTCCAACTCTTTAACTAATGCCTGGGAAGCTATACTGATGCTGGCACCCGTATCTACCATACATCGTACCGTTAGACCTCCCACTCGGGCGTAAATTATGGGTAATTCTCTAATTGTATTAATCTTTGGCCCTCTTGTGTCCTCCGTCAAGTCCTCTTCTTTGATGACCCAGTCACTGATCTGCGCTACTACCATATACTTTGCATTGTGACTGTTTTGTGCACTAGCGACGTTCCCATCTTCTAAAATTGGCGTTTTTTTTTCTCGTTGTTGCCATTCCTATCTGGTGTACCTCCGGATGATTGATTGTTGTTCCTCCGGGTATTCTGGAGTTCCAGGCTCTCAGCTCCCTGTTCGATGACATCTGGATCCCTTCGATCATTCATTCCCCTGTTCCATTTGTCTTTCTTACTTTGTTCGGCCGATTCTTTGGCACGTAATTCTGCCAAATACCGCTCCGAATCGCTGTGCCACCTTTCCATTTCCTCTCTGTGGTCATCTGGCAAGTCCCATCTCACTTCTGGCTCTCTGTTTTGGTCCCACGGTGGCCTTCCGCGTTGAAAACGCCCACCTCTCTTGTTATACGGCCTGTATGATCCACGATGTCCTCTCCGTGGTTCATTTTGTCTTTGGGACGACCTCCAGTTATTATTTCCTCGGTTACCATACCACGGGGGCCTCAGTTCTTGATCTTGGTATTCCCGACGTTCCCAGTTCTGCCTCATGTCCATGGCGTCTGTACTTTGGTCTTTCATGCGTCGTCTAGGTGCTTCTTCTAGGCCGACCACGTTTACATTTTCAGTCATTCGACCTGATCTTTGTGGACTGTGGATCGTCGTCTCATCGAGGTTTCTTAATATCTCCTCGGCATGTACCGCTGTCCGTACGTTCGCTGCCGCCATGATCTGTTGAACCCCGACTGGCAATTGCTTCTCAATGGCGGTGATCATCTCTTCTTCTGATGGAGGCATATCCAACTCTTTCATCCGGTGTAGCTGTGTGATGAAATATTCTGAATATTTTGTGGGTGATGTGGTACTATAGCGGCGCGCGTATAGTTCCATCCTCAGGTTCTGTTGCGAGGCAAGGCTCCAATACTTCTTCAGAAATGCTTCACGGAATTCTCCCATAGTGTCAAAGGTATACCTGAAGCTACGGAACCATTGTAACGCGTGTCCAGTCAGCAGTTTCTCTACTGTCCTTAACTGTCGGTCTTCTGAGATCTTGCTTTCCTTGATGTATTCCATCAATTCTCTGAGGAAACTCTTAGGAGTAAAGTTATTGTTACCTGAAAATTTGTTCGGCCGGTCATCACTCATTTTTATAACGTGAATGACCTGAGCAGCTGCGTTAGACTCGACGGGTGTCGAAGTACGACCCCTGAATTCCTGACTGTGAGGTTCCATCCCCTCATCTATGGTCGTATGCTCCTGAAATCCTACTTTCCCTTCCATACGGGTTTCTGTAATGGACTTGGCCAATCCTTTTTGTAAGTCGGCGATGACCTCTTCTTGGATCAGCATCTTGAGGTCGCTTTTGACTTGTTTATTTTCTTGTCGTTCCATCCTTGCCAACAGCTCCATCTCGACCTTATTCATCTTTAATTTGCTCTCTTCTAATTTACGGAGTACAGCTATCCTTTCTTCCTTAGCCTCCTGGCCCATGTCCTCGTATGCTAATTCGACATCTCTCTTCAATCCTTCCTTATCCTTTTCCCATGATTTCTTACATTCGTCATGTTGGCCATTCATATCATCTCGTATGAGCTGCAATGAATCCTTAATCTCGTCCTTAAATGTAGAAATGTCGGTCTCGATCACTCCTATCTTGGCTTGCGTTGACTTATTCTCATCTCTCAGCTTGTCGACATCTGCCTGAGTTGCTGCAATTCCCACTTCACATTTCGCTACCTGCGCTTGGACTCGAATTTCCATACTAGCCATTCTCTGAGACACGTTCTTGATCTCGTTCTCGATCGTGACCATATGAATTTCTATTTGCTCAGTACTCTGATTGCAAATGTGGCCTACATGTTCTATATTTCTCTGCATCTGTGACAATTGCTGTTCAGTACTAACTCTAAGTTCCTGATTACTGTCTTTTATTTCCTGCATCTGCTTATAACTACTGTCCTTAAATTCTTGCAATACGACCATCAGGTCCTCTGTCGATGACATAATTATCAATAGGAGAATATGCGGGCTTGTCCCAACTCATGCAAATATACACATCAACACACCATGCAATGTAAGTGTATTTCAAAGCTTTCAAGGCTTCCTTCCCCTATCCTTCGAATTTGCAATCACCTACAGTGATGTTGCAACAGTAAAACGATTCAAAATTTGATTGTAATCCATTGGTGTCATTAAATATTTGACTTATCACTAAAAGAAAAAATAATTAATTAATTTAATTTAATCAAACATTAATTAAAGTGATTAATGTTTCTCATCAGGCCACTAATGAGCCTTAATTAACTATCTGATGGATGCTCAATGCTATAAAAATTTCAAGGGACTCCTTGAGATTACTGTATGATACTATAAAAATTTATATAAATGAAAATTTAATTACAGTAACTCTCATTCAATTAATTGAGCTCCATTTCGACCTTATGTTGGGCTGCTATTGTCTCAAGCTTAAGTCACACCGTTGGGCGCCATTTTGCACTTTACACTGGTGGTGGGGAGAACAGGGTTTGGTATTAACTGAATGTGGCAAGCGGAAAAAGGGCAAGGCTGATCCTCACGGAAAAAATAACGGGTATGAAATGAATGGAATACGGTTTGGATTCGGGTTTGAATTGATAAGTGACTTATGGGTATCTTCCAGCGTTTACCCGCTCAGCATAAAGTCAAAAAAATAATTAACATGCCAAACGAGTAGGCAAGCCAAACTTAATCAAACAAGCACAAAACCCGGGTGCATCTGTGTATGTTAACCACTAGGATCTTCCAGAATAGAAAAATCGAAGAAGAATAGAGAATAATATATCTTTTGCCATGTACCCTTGCACAAGGCCTTCAGAACAGGACTCTGTCGTCGGGGCATGAACGGTACACTAGCTTGAATATGAAACTGTTCTGGATATTATAGGAAGATCACTAGGGCTGAATAAAATTCATCACACACAGATTCTGAATGAGAATAAACAAATTTAATGCACCAACACCAGTACAGCAAAAACAAATAAATGAAATAAAACCAAAATAGTAGAAATGAAATTTAAAATAATAATAATAATAATAATAATAACTCAAAGGTAAAATAAATCAAATACGGAATGAATAAAATTAAGTCGAAATCAAAAATATAAACAATGGACTAATTAATGTCCAAAAACCACCAATTAAATGCTAATCAGCATCAATTAATACTTATCATAGTAGTTATGATGTATGATTACAATCAAATTTATTGACAAATAAAAACCAATCATATGGCAAAAAAAAGAAAATGAATCAAAAATGAAATCTGGTTAACACCAATTAGCATTAATTGCCATAATCAAATTTATTAATTACGATGATAAGATATCATCAGAAAGTTAAGTTATTAAGAGATGATGGATCAAGAGGGTCCGGTCAACTGTAACAACAGTATGGATTAAGAAAAAGAAATCCATTTATACGAAATTAATCAATCATTAATCTGAGTAAACATAATAATCATTGAGTCTAATATCATCCAATTACATTTCAGATACATGGTATGTTCAAATATCAGAGACATCCATGGCCATTCCGAAGTATACATTATAGCCTAGCCATTGGCTTATTTAATTATTAATGGCGTTTAATTAACATTTACTAGAATCCCTCCGTTAAATAAAAGTTTACCCTCATATCAAATCTTAACCTTCATGGCATTAATTATGTATTTCTATCTGCGAACATGAATATGATTTATGCATCTTATTTACATACTCTTGTAAATTAATTATGGAAGCCTTTCCGTACGGAATCTTAATTTTCAATCCCGACGTTACTTTGGACGTCTTAGCTTTAAAACAAATTAGCTGAATCAATGAAGCCATTGAATTTACTTAGCCTTGAAACACACTTACAAATTGTCACATATTACATTAACATATTAGCGATATGATAAGCCTGGCTTCGGCCCTTGCGTTCGACGTGATACATTCTCGAACCAAGCACCCGATGCCTTGTCAAATAATTCATGGATATTTAATAAACAAACTAGGAAAAATGCCTTAAAAAAACAAACAAAATAGCATCATAAAAATGATGACTAATCATTTGCCTTTCAAACTTGGGTTGGATAGACATGAAAAAGAATGAATAATTCCAACCAAACATTATTAAAGTAATCGTATCGTGTCAGAGTCACGTTAAGCAACGGTGAATGTATTTGAAGCCGCGACCCCTGAAAAAGATAGACATGGCACAGAAGAAATACCTTGTATCAGTGTTATGTTAAACAACGGTGAATGTATTTGAAGCCGCGACCCCTGAAAAAGATAGACATGGCACAAACATGTTCTTAGCGGCTTATTCAATAGGGTCAATATGTATTTAGGGGTATTCGCTACCTACACATTTCTTACCTTGAATGCCTTATCTCGCAGAACGAGGTTACAATAGAACAAAGCATGGTCCGTTCAACAATCATCGAGAAAAAGAAATCTCAAGATAATTTTGAACCAATATTAACTATAAAAAAAACTAATAATAATTATTTTCCAGGACCGAAAATACTTATTCATGAACACAGGACTCTAAGGTCACTGTCTAGCTAGTACCCATTTAAAAAGACTGATCGACCAGGTATGAATAAAAGGATTTCGAACACGGGACCGCAAGGTTACTGCCTACCTAGCACCCGTTTAAAATAGTTTCTGGACCAGGCACAACAAACGGATATCGAACCCGGGACTGTATGATCAGCAGACAAAACCGTCCCTCATATCAAAATGACCAGTAAAAGAAACGCTATCGATTGGAGGCATCAGGGTAGTGACCTAACATACCCTTACGTGAATATTAAACTTGGGACCAAACATAACAAAAATTTAAAAGAATCGCCGCGACAAGCACCCGAGTCCTGAATGGGCTCCTTCTCTTTGTGGAAAGTGACAATGGACTGGCCTCGCCTGCTGGCTGACCTTGACCGTGAAAGGTAGAAATGCAAGTCTTCACCCCTTCCCCCGGGCTAATATTTGACTGTATTCTCACCAGCTGATCGGACTGGATCTTAGTATTCTAAATGTGGAGCGGGACGCTCTCATTTGGATATAGATTAATTATAGCATTATTTTATCTGCGCTTGATGGCCACTACCTTACACATACAACTTATCATACTTTCATCCGACATCTTCCCTCAGGTCTTATTACCTGGCATCATTATCTATTTTATCTTATTTCATCGTAGATTCCTCCTTACAACATCTTACCTGTATGGCCTTAAATATCACACGCGTTCAATAAAAACTAATATAACAATTAGTGAGGCTGGGTCAGCCGTCACTCATATCATTGTAAACTTATCATACTACCTCTCATCTGACATAATTCACGCCTTTGTAAACTGTCCTATAAACTTTACTCATTGCTACACCATAATACTCCATATCATCCATCACAATACACCATGGTCCTTTAAATATCGTCCCAAAAAAAATCATCGGCTATTAATTCATCCGGTATGTAAATACATAAATTACTATCTCTGGTCAATTACACGAAATAATGAGATTTTGCCTGGAAAGGGCACCTATCGAAATACCATGCTTCGTTCGTTCTATTTGGGTGGAAAACACAGGGGATATTTCTAACACACATCTATAAATAAAATAGGGAATTCTACCATGTGTTTTATGTACGGATACGATTACCTAGCAACATCCTTACGTTAAGTTAGGCACTTTTAATTCATTAAAATAATTATTCTGATCCTTAATCCTTATGAGCGTACCCAGCTCCTTCAGATGCACAACTATGGTCGCCATTGACACGGTCATTGTACACACAAGATAAAACAAATCAAAAGAAAACAAATAACATGCTAACATTATGGCGATAAAATCCATGAATTATTTGACGCTTTAAAATATAATCAAAAGGTACTTATCATATTGAAGACTTCCTTCATCATTTGCAAGAGTTGGACCAGAGGCCCGCAACAGTATAACTTAACACATGACCTCCATGGCCGGTTCGAATCCCATCACGATGATGTAGAACCACTCGATAATATCACTGCAACCCTCCATTATCACTAGGTCGCTATAAGCCAGCACCCTTTTAAAATGCACACACACACATATTTGATTAAATTTATGCACCACTAAAAAAAAAATTACACATTAGTGGGCTACACACTCATGGCGGATACATTTTTCTGTTATATATTTTCACTCGAATTATATATGATTTCACATCTTTCCTTTCTGTTATACATATTCACAACTTAGTATTCATTTTTAATATTATTTCGCATCAGCCGAACAATGGACTATGCGTCTCGTACATTAATGCCTGGCGTGGTGCTACATATGGCCCGCATCCACTAACGTTGGCTGAAAGATGAACAATGTTCCTGTCACAGACTTCACCCACATATATGACAAAATGGTTGCCAATTCACAGTTTTGCACATACGACACCAAATGCTCCCTTCACAATCATAGGCTACAGTAATCAGGTACCTTAATTTATACACAAAAATATGGCCTTGCTAATCATATGATTCACGACGGAACTCGATCATAGGCTAAGTTTATATCATCAGCGCTTGGGTAGAACTAATTTCTTGTTGAAGGACGCTATGTTCTCTCTCTCACACACTCGACGTTGTCAGATTTCCTTGCGCAGGGACTACCTTCATTCGATGAACACAGAGATATTTAATCCGTTACCGCATTCCCAAAATTCTTGATAATAATTAGATTCATCATGGGCGTTTCAGATCATTCCTGTAATGCCTTGATCTCTTGTAACTAACTGAAGCGTACTCTTTAAGGGCGGAGTCAGGCATCTACTGCGTGCTAACTTGAGATAGTTACTGCGTTTTGGCAAGATTCTCAGAATTCGCTGGGGTGCTCCTGCTCTGAAACTTGCAGGCAAGCGACTTGGAATGCACCTGCTCTGTCCATTGTGTGAAAACCATAAATTTCTCCCTGTCAGAACTGCCAAGCCATATACAGTATATGTGGTCTTCAACACGGCAGAAAGATCCTAGTTATCATTATAATCATTACATAATGATGATTTCATTCTCATTAACATCATGACATTGTCCTATATAAGTACTCCAGTGACGTAATGTGTCCTTGGCCTAAGACGTAGGTCAAGGGCACATCTCCCTCCTTCTTAGTTTGGAAAAACTGCTGAGGTTACGAAGAGTTTTTACAATTCAACAATACTCGGCAACATAATCCATTTTAACAATGTCATGTCTTCCTCATCGACCTTCTTTCGAAATTGGCTTTCTAATGGACTCCAAATTAATTCGGATCGTGAAATTCTTCAAGCAGCCTCTTATTCTCAGCTTTAAATTCTGCATTTATCCTTAGTTCACTCTCTCTCAGCATTATCAAATTCTTCACGCAGCGTTATCCATTGAAAGTCGTGATTATTTGTCCGTTGATTCTCTTCTTCTGCTTCCGATGGTTCTTCAACTTGGAATGGATCTTCCCCTTCTTCTTTCTTCTCCACTACGTTGACTTGGTGTTGGACCTCATCTTCTTCGGCGGGGTAGTATAGTTTTAGATTCTGTGCGTTATAGACAGACTCGACTCCAGTGCGTAGGTGTTTCACTTTATAAGCATTATTTCCAATCACCTTTATGACTCGGTACGGTCCATAGAATATCTCGCAAAATTTTGAGTATATTCGCTTCGCTGGATCGGACACTGCTGGTCGTTTCACCAAGACCAATTCTTCCAATTCCAAAGGACGGTGAAATCTTTTATTACGCACTCTACGTAATCGACGATCAGCTTGTTTCTTCAAATAAGTTGCCGTGGCCTGTATGGTTAATTCATGGCTTGGTCGTGCGTCCAATGGACACCGTAAGATGTTCTTCCACGGTCGATCCGGACATCGATTTAAGTGGAGGACTGTGGGGATCTGTCCTGTGCTTTCATGGATCGTATTGTTTATACAGAATTCCATTACGGGTAATACGTCGACCCACTTCCAATGCTGATCAGAACAGTAAATTCGGCAATATTTTGCGATCTCCCGCATTATTCTTTCTGATGGATTTCCCTCAGGATGGCGCACTGAACTCAACACGTGCCGGACATATAACCTAACCATCTCACTCCTAAACTCGGCACTAGTGAAATAACTGCCGTGGTCCGTAAGACAGAATTCCATCTTCCCTAACGTTGGAATTACCCTTGCCTTAATTCTGTTCAGTACCTGTTTAGTGTTTAACTTCTGAACTGGACATAACACCACGTATTTTGTAAATACATCGATGCTGACGAGAATGTATTTGCATCCTCTTCTGCCTTTTGGTAACGGACCATAACCATCCATGGCGACCAGTTCGCACGGCTTCTGTGGCAGTAGAGGTTTGGGATATTGCTTCATGAGGAATGAGTTTGGCTTAACCCTTTGACATTTGTCACAGGTCTTCAAAACACTGCGAATGGTTTCCCTTAATTTTGGCCATACAAATGCTTCTTGAATAAGAGCACTTGTCTTATCGATTCCTCCATGTCCAGATATGCTATGTGCGTGCCAGACTAGACCTCTCTGTAAAGAAGGTGGCACCACAATACTTGATTTCACGCGATCGGGATCCACGTACTTGTGCAGCAGGTTATTATACCAAATATAACTTGTCGAAATTTTCTCCGCTTCCAAATACGCGGGCGTTCCTCGTTGCAATCTTCCTCTTAAATAATCGATGATCATATTCATCCACGGATCCTTAACTTGTTCAGCCTGAATTTCTCCCAGTTTAACCAAAAATTCCTGATCTGCCTGAGTGAGCTCGACTTGATGTACAGATACTACTCCTTCTCCTCGTTCTGGGTTTCGACTTAATGCGTCGGGTATCACATTGAATCTTCCTGGGCAGTGTTCAATGTCAATATTGAACTGTTGAACATACAACGACCATCTGTTCACTCGCTCGCTAGCCATGGGAGTTTTCAATAGGAAGATAAGGCTCTTGTGGTCGGTTCTTATCAAAATCTCGAAACCATAGACAGTCTTCCTCCATTGTTGTAAAGCAAAAATGATGGATAGAAGTTCCAATTCCGTTACTGTGTAATTTCGCTCGTGTGTCTTTAGCTTACGGCTAGAAAATGCCAAGTAAGATCGTTCTCGAGGGTTGTTTGGATCTTCTTGGTACAGCATGCATCCAATTCCAATCCGTGAGGCGTCGGTTTGAATTATAAATTTTCTTGAGAAATCCGGGTAACCCAATTTAATACTATTGGTTAGTAATTCCTTCGTTTTCCGAAAAGCCGCGTCGCATTCTTCCTTCCATGCCCATTTGCTGTTCTTACGAAGCATATCCTGTAGTGGCGCCACAGCCTCAGTATACCCGGGACAATGATTTGCAAAGAAATTGCAAATGCCCAGAAATTGGCGGACGTGTTTTACCCTGTTTGGTTTAGGAAAGTTCCGAATAGCCTCTAGTTTCGCAGGATTTGGGCGTACTCCTTCACCATCGATGATGTGGCCTAAATAGAGTACCTCCTTCTGGCAAAAAATGAGATTTTTGGATGTTAATTTTGAAATTGGCCTTCTCCAAATTGTCTAGTAATTTCTCTAAATTCGTGAGGTGATCATCCAAATTATCAGACGCCAAGAGTATGTCATCGACATATCTTACAGTGGCATCCTTGACTTCCGACGTCAGGTTCCGGTCTAACGCTCGTATGAGTGCCGAACCTGCTGTTTTGATACCGAATGGTAATCTTTGAAATGCATAAGTTTGCTGATTAAATAGGAATCCAGTCAACAACCTTGACTTGTCATCCAGTTCCAAATGGTGATAGCTACTAGTCAAGTCTATCGATGAAAAATATATCTTGTTCTGGAATTTGTTTATGACCTCTTTGATCGCTGGAGCTTGGTCATATTCAGGAATCAATCGTTCATTAATTGTCCTGGCGTCCAGACATATTCGAACAGAGCCATTGGGTTTCTTGACTACAACCAACGGACTCACGAATGGGGTAGCCATCTTAACTATGACTCCAGCATCCTCCATTTGCTTGATGGTTTCTTTCACCTCATTCATATGTTTTTCGGCTATCGGATAAGGCTTTTTCCTAAACGGTGACCAATCGTTGACCTGCATTTGGTACTTGAAATGTTCTATCTTACCGGGTTTAGAATTAAAAACCGGTTCGTGTCGCTTTAACATGTCCATCAATTTGATCCTGTTCTCCTCATTTATCTTTGCTTCACGAGCCTTCTCCTCAAAAGCGTCAGTAACTCTGTCTTCCAATTCTTCTAGCGCCATGACCCAGGATTCAGGTTCCATTAAATCATCCTCAATATCCCTTAACCTTTCGTCGATTTTCTCATATGCTTCCATCTCTTCAGTGGTGCACAATGTCCATATCTCTTCGCCATCTCTTGGAATATCCGTATTTAATTGCATGTCCAAATGATTGTCCTCTCCAATATCTTTAAAGCAAATGGTGTTTTCATATAGGTTGATTACTGCTTTATATTCTCGAATGAAGTCCGCTCCCAAGATAATGTTATAATTTATCTTGTTCATTATGATGAACGAATGCGGCATATTATGTCCTTGCAGTGTAATGTCCAACAAAGCTTGGAACTTACAGACTGCGGACTTGTCTGGGATAATGCCCTTGACTGTGATGTTAGAAATTGGCATCACGGGAACCTTCCCCAATCTCTCCAACTCTTTAACTAATGCCTGGGAAGCTATACTGATGCTGGCACCCGTATCTACCATACATCGTACCGTTAGACCTCCCACTCGGGCGTAAATTATGGGTAATTCTCTAATTGTATTAATCTTTGGCCCTCTTGTGTCCTCCGTCAAGTCCTCTTCTTTGATGACCCAGTCACTGATCTGCGCTACTACCATATACTTTGCATTGTGACTGTTTTGTGCACTAGCGACGTTCCCATCTTCTAAAATTGGCGTTTTTTTTTCTCGTTGTTGCCATTCCTATCTGGTGTACCTCCGGATGATTGATTGTTGTTCCTCCGGGTATTCTGGAGTTCCAGGCTCTCAGCTCCCTGTTCGATGACATCTGGATCCCTTCGATCATTCATTCCCCTGTTCCATTTGTCTTTCTTACTTTGTTCGGCCGATTCTTTGGCACGTAATTCTGCCAAATACCGCTCCGAATCGCTGTGCCACCTTTCCATTTCCTCTCTGTGGTCATCTGGCAAGTCCCATCTCACTTCTGGCTCTCTGTTTTGGTCCCACGGTGGCCTTCCGCGTTGAAAACGCCCACCTCTCTTGTTATACGGCCTGTATGATCCACGATGTCCTCTCCGTGGTTCATTTTGTCTTTGGGACGACCTCCAGTTATTATTTCCTCGGTTACCATACCACGGGGGCCTCAGTTCTTGATCTTGGTATTCCCGACGTTCCCAGTTCTGCCTCATGTCCATGGCGTCTGTACTTTGGTCTTTCATGCGTCGTCTAGGTGCTTCTTCTAGGCCGACCACGTTTACATTTTCAGTCATTCGACCTGATCTTTGTGGACTGTGGATCGTCGTCTCATCGAGGTTTCTTAATATCTCCTCGGCATGTACCGCTGTCCGTACGTTCGCTGCCGCCATGATCTGTTGAACCCCGACTGGCAATTGCTTCTCAATGGCGGTGATCATCTCTTCTTCTGATGGAGGCATATCCAACTCTTTCATCCGGTGTAGCTGTGTGATGAAATATTCTGAATATTTTGTGGGTGATGTGGTACTATAGCGGCGCGCGTATAGTTCCATCCTCAGGTTCTGTTGCGAGGCAAGGCTCCAATACTTCTTCAGAAATGCTTCACGGAATTCTCCCATAGTGTCAAAGGTATACCTGAAGCTACGGAACCATTGTAACGCGTGTCCAGTCAGCAGTTTCTCTACTGTCCTTAACTGTCGGTCTTCTGAGATCTTGCTTTCCTTGATGTATTCCATCAATTCTCTGAGGAAACTCTTAGGAGTAAAGTTATTGTTACCTGAAAATTTGTTCGGCCGGTCATCACTCATTTTTATAACGTGAATGACCTGAGCAGCTGCGTTAGACTCGACGGGTGTCGAAGTACGACCCCTGAATTCCTGACTGTGAGGTTCCATCCCCTCATCTATGGTCGTATGCTCCTGAAATCCTACTTTCCCTTCCATACGGGTTTCTGTAATGGACTTGGCCAATCCTTTTTGTAAGTCGGCGATGACCTCTTCTTGGATCAGCATCTTGAGGTCGCTTTTGACTTGTTTATTTTCTTGTCGTTCCATCCTTGCCAACAGCTCCATCTCGACCTTATTCATCTTTAATTTGCTCTCTTCTAATTTACGGAGTACAGCTATCCTTTCTTCCTTAGCCTCCTGGCCCATGTCCTCGTATGCTAATTCGACATCTCTCTTCAATCCTTCCTTATCCTTTTCCCATGATTTCTTACATTCGTCATGTTGGCCATTCATATCATCTCGTATGAGCTGCAATGAATCCTTAATCTCGTCCTTAAATGTAGAAATGTCGGTCTCGATCACTCCTATCTTGGCTTGCGTTGACTTATTCTCATCTCTCAGCTTGTCGACATCTGCCTGAGTTGCTGCAATTCCCACTTCACATTTCGCTACCTGCGCTTGGACTCGAATTTCCATACTAGCCATTCTCTGAGACACGTTCTTGATCTCGTTCTCGATCGTGACCATATGAATTTCTATTTGCTCAGTACTCTGATTGCAAATGTGGCCTACATGTTCTATATTTCTCTGCATCTGTGACAATTGCTGTTCAGTACTAACTCTAAGTTCCTGATTACTGTCTTTTATTTC
Organism: Meconema thalassinum; assembly: GCA_946902985.2. Lineage (NCBI taxonomy): Eukaryota > Metazoa > Arthropoda > Insecta > Orthoptera > Tettigoniidae > Meconema > Meconema thalassinum. Next base: position 1,134,599,882 of record OX336388.2, on the reverse strand, counting down.
CTGCATCTGCTTATAACTACTGTCCTTAAATTCTTGCAATACGACCATCAGGTCCTCTGTCGATGACATAATTATCAATAGGAGAATATGCGGGCTTGTCCCAACTCATGCAAATATACACATCAACACACCATGCAATGTAAGTGTATTTCAAAGCTTTCAAGGCTTCCTTCCCCTATCCTTCGAATTTGCAATCACCTACAGTGATGTTGCAACAGTAAAACGATTCAAAATTTGATTGTAATCCATTGGTGTCATTAAATATTTGACTTATCACTAAAAGAAAAAATAATTAATTAATTTAATTTAATCAAACATTAATTAAAGTGATTAATGTTTCTCATCAGGCCACTAATGAGCCTTAATTAACTATCTGATGGATGCTCAATGCTATAAAAATTTCAAGGGACTCCTTGAGATTACTGTATGATACTATAAAAATTTATATAAATGAAAATTTAATTACAGTAACTCTCATTCAATTAATTGAGCTCCATTTCGACCTTATGTTGGGCTGCTATTGTCTCAAGCTTAAGTCACACCGTTGGGCGCCATTTTGCACTTTACACTGGTGGTGGGGAGAACAGGGTTTGGTATTAACTGAATGTGGCAAGCGGAAAAAGGGCAAGGCTGATCCTCACGGAAAAAATAACGGGTATGAAATGAATGGAATACGGTTTGGATTCGGGTTTGAATTGATAAGTGACTTATGGGTATCTTCCAGCGTTTACCCGCTCAGCATAAAGTCAAAAAAATAATTAACATGCCAAACGAGTAGGCAAGCCAAACTTAATCAAACAAGCACAAAACCCGGGTGCATCTGTGTATGTTAACCACTAGGATCTTCCAGAATAGAAAAATCGAAGAAGAATAGAGAATAATATATCCTTTGCCATGTACCCTTGCACAAGGCCTTCAGAACAGGACTCTGTCGTCGGGGCATGAACGGTACACTAGCTTGAATATGAAACTGTTCTGGATATTATAGGAAGATCACTAGGGCTGAATAAAATTCATCACACACAGATTCTGAATGAGAATAAACAAATTTAATGCACCAACACCAGTACAGCAAAAACAAATAAATGAAATAAAACCAAAATAGTAGAAATGAAATTTAAAATAATAATAATAATAATAATAATAACTCAAAGGTAAAATAAATCAAATACGGAATGAATAAAATTAAGTCGAAATCAAAAATATAAACAATGGACTAATTAATGTCCAAAAACCACCAATTAAATGCTAATCAGCATCAATTAATACTTATCATAGTAGTTATGATGTATGATTACAATCAAATTTATTGACAAATAAAAACCAATCATATGGCAAAAAAAAGAAAATGAATCAAAAATGAAATCTGGTTAACACCAATTAGCATTAATTGCCATAATCAAATTTATTAATTACGATGATAAGATATCATCAGAAAGTTAAGTTATTAAGAGATGATGGATCAAGAGGGTCCGGTCAACTGTAACAACAGTATGGATTAAGAAAAAGAAATCCATTTATACGAAATTAATCAATCATTAATCTGAGTAAACATAATAATCATTGAGTCTAATATCATCCAATTACATTTCAGATACATGGTATGTTCAAATATCAGAGACATCCATGGCCATTCCGAAGTATACATTATAGCCTAGCCATTGGCTTATTTAATTATTAATGGCGTTTAATTAACATTTACTAGAATCCCTCCGTTAAATAAAAGTTTACCCTCATATCAAATCTTAACCTTCATGGCATTAATTATGTATTTCTATCTGCGAACATGAATATGATTTATGCATCTTATTTACATACTCTTGTAAATTAATTATGGAAGCCTTTCCGTACGGAATCTTAATGTTCAATCCCGACGTTACTTTGGACGTCTTAGCTTTAAAACAAATTAGCTGAATCAATGAAGCCATTGAATTTACTTAGCCTTGAAACACACTTACAAATTGTCACATATTACATTAACATATTAGCGATATGATAAGCCTGGCTTCGGCCCTTGCGTTCGACGTGATACATTCTCGAACCAAGCACCCGATGCCTTGTCAAATAATTCATGGATATTTAATAAACAAACTAGGAAAAATGCCTTAAAAAAACAAACAAAATAGCATCATAAAAATGATGACTAATCATTTGCCTTTCAAACTTGGGTTGGATAGACATGAAAAAGAATGAATAATTCCAACCAAACATTATTAAAGTAATCGTATCGTGTCAGAGTCACGTTAAGCAACGGTGAATGTATTTGAAGCCGCGACCCCTGAAAAAGATAGACATGGCACAGAAGAAATACCTTGTATCAGTGTTATGTTAAACAACGGTGAATGTATTTGAAGCCGCGACCCCTGAAAAAGATAGACATGGCACAAACATGTTCTTAGCGGCTTATTCAATAGGGTCAATATGTATTTAGGGGTATTCGCTACCTACACATTTCTTACCTTGAATGCCTTATCTCGCAGAACGAGGTTACAATAGAACAAAGCATGGTCCGTTCAACAATCATCGAGAAAAAGAAATCTCAAGATAATTTTGAACCAATATTAACTATAAAAAAAACTAATAATAATTATTTTCCAGGACCGAAAATACTTATTCATGAACACAGGACTCTAAGGTCACTGTCTAGCTAGTACCCATTTAAAAAGACTGATCGACCAGGTATGAATAAAAGGATTTCGAACACGGGACCGCAAGGTTACTGCCTACCTAGCACCCGTTTAAAATAGTTTCTGGACCAGGCACAACAAACGGATATCGAACCCGGGACTGTATGATCAGCAGACAAAACCGTCCCTCATATCAAAATGACCAGTAAAAGAAACGCTATCGATTGGAGGCATCAGGGTAGTGACCTAACATACCCTTACGTGAATATTAAACTTGGGACCAAACATAACAAAAATTTAAAAGAATCGCCGCGACAAGCACCCGAGTCCTGAATGGGCTCCTTCTCTTTGTGGAAAGTGACAATGGACTGGCCTCGCCTGCTGGCTGACCTTGACCGTGAAAGGTAGAAATGCAAGTCTTCACCCCTTCCCCCGGGCTAATATTTGACTGTATTCTCACCAGCTGATCGGACTGGATCTTAGTATTCTAAATGTGGAGCGGGACGCTCTCATTTGGATATAGATTAATTATAGCATTATTTTATCTGCGCTTGATGGCCACTACCTTACACATACAACTTATCATACTTTCATCCGACATCTTCCCTCAGGTCTTATTACCTGGCATCATTATCTATTTTATCTTATTTCATCGTAGATTCCTCCTTACAACATCTTACCTGTATGGCCTTAAATATCACACGCGTTCAATAAAAACTAATATAACAATTAGTGAGGCTGGGTCAGCCGTCACTCATATCATTGTAAACTTATCATACTACCTCTCATCTGACATAATTCACGCCTTTGTAAACTGTCCTATAAACTTTACTCATTGCTACACCATAATACTCCATATCATCCATCACAATACACCATGGTCCTTTAAATATCGTCCCAAAAAAAATCATCGGCTATTAATTCATCCGGTATGTAAATACATAAATTACTATCTCTGGTCAATTACACGAAATAATGAGATTTTGCCTGGAAAGGGCACCTATCGAAATACCATGCTTCGTTCGTTCTATTTGGGTGGAAAACACAGGGGATATTTCTAACACACATCTATAAATAAAATAGGGAATTCTACCATGTGTTTTATGTACGGATACGATTACCTAGCAACATCCTTACGTTAAGTTAGGCACTTTTAATTCATTAAAATAATTATTCTGATCCTTAATCCTTATGAGCGTACCCAGCTCCTTCAGATGCACAACTATGGTCGCCATTGACACGGTCATTGTACACACAAGATAAAACAAATCAAAAGAAAACAAATAACATGCTAACATTATGGCGATAAAATCCATGAATTATTTGACGCTTTAAAATATAATCAAAAGGTACTTATCATATTGAAGACTTCCTTCATCATTTGCAAGAGTTGGACCAGAGGCCCGCAACAGTATAACTTAACACATGACCTCCATGGCCGGTTCGAATCCCATCACGATGATGTAGAACCACTCGATAATATCACTGCAACCCTCCATTATCACTAGGTCGCTATAAGCCAGCACCCTTTTAAAATGCACACACACACATATTTGATTAAATTTATGCACCACTAAAAAAAAAATTACACATTAGTGGGCTACACACTCATGGCGGATACATTTTTCTGTTATATATTTTCACTCGAATTATATATGATTTCACATCTTTCCTTTCTGTTATACATATTCACAACTTAGTATTCATTTTTAATATTATTTCGCATCAGCCGAACAATGGACTATGCGTCTCGTACATTAATGCCTGGCGTGGTGCTACATATGGCCCGCATCCACTAACGTTGGCTGAAAGATGAACAATGTTCCTGTCACAGACTTCACCCACATATATGACAAAATGGTTGCCAATTCACAGTTTTGCACATACGACACCAAATGCTCCCTTCACAATCATAGGCTACAGTAATCAGGTACCTTAATTTATACACAAAAATATGGCCTTGCTAATCATATGATTCACGACGGAACTCGATCATAGGCTAAGTTTATATCATCAGCGCTTGGGTAGAACTAATTTCTTGTTGAAGGACGCTATGTTCTCTCTCTCACACACTCGACGTTGTCAGATTTCCTTGCGCAGGGACTACTTTCATTCGATGAACACAGAGATATTTAATCCGTTACCGCATTCCCAAAATTCTTGATAATAATTAGATTCATCATGGGCGTTTCAGATCATTCCTGTAATGCCTTGATCTCTTGTAACTAACTGAAGCGTACTCTTTAAGGGCGGAGTCAGGCATCTACTGCGTGCTAACTTGAGATAGTTACTGCGTTTTGGCAAGATTCTCAGAATTCGCTGGGGTGCTCCTGCTCTGAAACTTGCAGGCAAGCGACTTGGAATGCACCTGCTCTGTCCATTGTGTGAAAACCATAAATTTCTCCCTGTCAGAACTGCCAAGCCATATACAGTATATGTGGTCTTCAACACGGCAGAAAGATCCTAGTTATCATTATAATCATTACATAATGATGATTTCATTCTCATTAACATCATGACATTGTCCTATATAAGTACTCCAGTGACGTAATGTGTCCTTGGCCTAAGACGTAGGTCAAGGGCACAGTATTATATTTTTAAACAAGCAGGAGTACCCATTCTTCGAACGGTCTTCGGTATTAATAACCAGAGCTACTGTTGCAATGGTTAGCGGCTTGGAACCTGTTTGTCGACAAAGAAAAATGATTAGTTAAAATGTTCTCTCAAACTAAATTTACCTAACGTGTACTTCCTGGCGTGAAAATGAAATTGAAAACCTCGTAGACGAAACTCAATGTACGTCACATAAAAACTGACCCTCACCGTTATGTCAAATCCAAGGAAGACCTCTTTAATAAATTATAAAGGCTTGTGGTGCATGAAAATTCAGGTCTTTTAGCCTCCAATGGCCCAAATTCGTAAAAGCCATGAAAATACTAATTCAATTCAGGAATTTTTGAAAATAATGTTGCTGTTTGGAGATATAATAGACCTTCTGTACGACATATCGCACGTGTAAATTGCGTGAAAAGATATTAGGGTACCCCTTGACCACCTTAAGCCCGTTATATATATTGATGAATTTTACAGCTTAATTTGGTTCTATGATAACCTTATAACCATTTGCTAACTTTCACAGTAATGTAGTAATTGGAACTGCATTGCGTCCTACAGAAATAAATGCACCTCTGAGATTCTGTTGCCATGGTTACCGGCTTTCATTTTTTAATTAGTTTATTAAATGAAATTAGTTTTCTGGGAATATCTCAAAACTGTTGGTTTTAGGGCCTTAAAATGTGGTTTCCTAGTTTCGTTTTTCACATGTAGGGACTGAAGATGAGCTTTGTCTCACCCTTGTACGCCTATTTCAGCATGTATTTTAAGGGGGTAGGCCCCCTTTTATGAGAGGTACGGAGAAGAGTAACATCAATGAACAGTGTCGTGGCTCTGATGGATATCTGTACCAAATATTAACTTGATCCACCCAGCCGTTCTCGAGTTATAAGAGAACAAATAATTGTCCACAGACAGACAAACAGACAGACAAATATTATTTGCGCGCGCATCCGTCATAAAACAGTCTGAAACGCGTTAATAACGCAAATTTCCGCAGAAATTCAGAAAAAAAACAGACAAACTTTCATTTTAGCCGACTTTTCACATTTTGCAAAAATGAGGAAAAAGTAGACTTATGAGATCGATCCGGGCAAATGTGTGTGTGTCTGTCTGTCTGTCCTTCTGTCTGTCTGGTTGTGGGTGTGTCGTCGTCGTCGTCCCCCTATCAACTTCTAAACGGCTGCAGCATTCGAAACAAAATTTGGTAGGAGTAAAGATCTATTCCTGAATATCTTAATGCCGTATTTGAAAATTATGTCAGTGCTACCAACTGCTGAAAAATCGCAATTGAAATTTGAGCTCCATGTTGGATATCTTGGAAGGTATGAATGGGCGCTATTTCAAAATTAGCACACGTATAGATAATAATATTTCAGTTTAATTTCCAGGAGACCATACATGGCAGTGTTGCCAAATTGATTATAAGCCTCCTGAAAATCCACACCCTGCTTCCAGTCTCCGACCGGGTCAGGAATGGGATGAATGAAGCCCCCATCTAGCGGCGAGGATATGAACTGTGCCGGCTGCCGAGGCCTGACACACTAAGCCTCCTGATAGGTCCAATTTTTAAATGCACATAACTTCTACACTATTAATTGAAATTCAACCAAATTTCGTATGTGCTGTGTGTACATAAATATATATGACTGAGCGTATTCTGAAGAGCCACTGGGCTGCCAACTGTAAATAAATGCTCTCAATTTATTTTATCCAAATACCAATATATCAGAAAGTATGCAAGCCGACAGCTTTAAACTATGCACATGTATAGTACCTGACATTCTATATTAATTTGGAGTAACTTATATACGTCAGTGCTACCAACATGATTCTAAGCCTGCAGAGAGGTCCAACTTTAAATACATGTATCTTCTATACTATAATTTGTATTTCAACCAAATTTCGTATGTGCTATGTGTGCCATAACAGATATGACTATTCGTATTCTTAAGAGCAACCAGGGATACCAACTGTTAATAATTGCTGTCTCTATTTTTGTTACCCTAATATCACTATATCAGAAGGTATGCAAGCCAATAGCTCTAAATTTTGCACACGTATATTACCTGGCATTCTAGATTAATTTGGAGTACGGTAACTAATATACGTCAGTTCTGCCAACATGATTCTAAGCCTGCTGATAGGTCCAATTTTATAATGCATGTAACTTCTATACTAACTAATGGGATTTCATTCAAAATTGGCACAACAATAGATCATATTATTTCAGATTATTTATGACCAATACATGCATGACATTGTTGCCAACATGATTTTACGCGCGCTGTTAGATCCAATGTTTAACTGCATGTAACGTCCATGTTATCCTTAGGACTTCAAGCAAATTTTGTATTCTGTACCTTAAGAGATGGAACTATGAATATATTCAGTCACCAGGGCTGCCAACTGTAGTGCTCTATTAGGCTGCATTATGCCAGGTATACAGTATTTCGAACTAATTAGAAATTTCGATATTACCAACTTAATTTCGTCATAATTCTAGATAGATCCATATAGATTAATCATTGGCATGTATCTTAAATTTTAAGAAAAGTAGGCTCTTTAGTTCGTCACGGAACTTCTTGTTATATATATATATAGTCTAGGGATATGGTACCTCTTTTGTGAAAACTAGGTTAGATCAAAGTATAACAAAAATGTTTCGGTCTTAAATTGTAAACATTGAACAAGAATTCAAAATCTTTGCTGAAAACTCTTCGTTTTCTTCTTTCGAAACACTTCCCAATTTAATTGATGTTTGTCCTTCCACTGTCACCGACTCTTATTTGCTTATTGTTAATATAAACAAGGAAACTTTGTATATTTAGGCCAAAAGTAACAGATATAGATTTCTAAAGCCTACATCATTCCTAAAATAAACATAACTCAATTTAAACCATGACCTTTCATTTAAACTTCTTTTTTTAAATCACGTGTCTACTAATCAATTAAACGATTCTTCGGTTATAATCAATTAATTGAATGAACGATCAGTCGTTCGTGATTAACTTCAAATTATTTGATTAATCGATAATTAATCGATCAACAAAACATCGCATCCACTTGCATAACACCCATTAAGAGTCTCATCGTTCGCCTTTTGTGGTCTCAGGGAATGTTAATGAGCAAGGGCTGTATGTTTTTAAAATACCTTTCTCCTTTTCACAGTGAAACGATGCCTTCTAATATAGAAACCCATTCTACGTAATGGCGAAAGGAAATGGTATTATGTTCATTTTACATTATTCAGCATTTTTTTCTAACAAATGTTGGATGAAAATAAAGTAATTATTTGATTTCTTTTAACATTTTTTGGGCACTATTAACTTATCAGATGAAGTTTAGAACATTTTTTTGGGCACTATTAACTTATCAGATGAAGTTTAGATCATTTTACTGCAATATATTCTACGTGCAGTTGTCCACCACTTAGGCTATTAATCCCGTTTCTACCGTGTGCAAATTTTCGTGAGATGAGTTTTGATGCCCTTCCTGACCCCAAACTTTTCAAAGAAGTTAATGAGAGATTATATAAATAAAGTTGGGCAAGGATTTGGAATGAACTGACCTTAATGACGCAGAAAGTATAACAGAAAATGTATATCTTATTACTAGGGCTAGGATTTTTAAGTGCTGAAAATAGGGGAAATATTTATTTTTTATGTATTAAAAATACCTGAAATATGTGACAAAAAAGTAAAAATATTTTATTATAATATAGTTTATTAATGCGAATTTAAACAATATGCAGTGCTCACAAATGCAATTTATTCTATGTCACTGACTGCTGAAGCATTACAATAGACAACGAGATACATCGTCAGATTGTCCATCACAAATGACCGACGATAGACGATTATCGCGGAATATTTATTCTGAAGGCGCGAAACTGCGGCAATATGCTTCTTGCCCTTGAGGTGTTGTGGAACTTGAGATCGCTGTTCAGCCTTTATTCCTTTCCCACATGGTTGGAAGAACAGAAATCGCCTATCAGAAGTAAAATTATCTTCAAATTCCGCAACATACTGCTGCAGACGGTAACTTGTAGTTGTTTTTACTTTAGGGATCGTAGAACTGCCTTACACTTCACAGTGTCAGAAATGAACTGCATGTGAGTGACACTGGTTCCAGGTAGCTGGGGGGGGGGGGGGGGGGGGGGGGAGGTCTAGCACGTGGTGCAATATGGCTAAGGACAAGGAAATCCCCGACTTCCACAGTGAGTGGCACGGGGCGACAAATGAAGAATAACACAGTTGCAAGCTGGCATACGCTCTACATGAAGATTAGATAGCACACAGGTTCTTCCCCGTTGAAGTAACACAGAACAAAAATGCAATAAACTAAAAGATCTAGCACACTGATTTTAAAAAATGTAAATATTATGCCTTTTTATGTGCTAATAAGCGAAAAGCAGGAATTTATGTATTTATAGAAAAAATGCTTAAAATATGTATTTACATAAAAAATATGTATTTACCTAAAAATCCTAGCCCTACTTATTACATATGCCGCAATTACAATGACGCAAGTTACCAGACATATTCCACTCACATTCAACTAAATGGGCTGAATGACCTCGATGTCGCAAAACCCCTAAATAATTCAACAACAATATCCGTGACAAAAATAAAGAACAGTGGTGAGAGCGCCAATCCCTGATGAACATTGGCAAGCCGATGGAAAGGCTACCTGCATACCAAACTTGACTGCTGGTATTTACATCGAGCATTTGTATCCGTCCAATAAGTTCTTCATATTCCTGTAGCGTGTACCGGATGAGCTTTTACGAAATATCTTTGATAGCATTTTCTATGTCCTGAAAGTCTGTATGGAATGGTTTTCTTTAGATGTCGTTCCATAAACGTTACACGAAATTTAAAAAAATAAGCGATCGTACATACAGAGATAGAATGGTTGATGAGATCGTCTGTGGTATTAGAAACCGTGTCTCCTCCATTATCTTCAGCTTGCTTTCCGTCCAAGGGCAGTTATTTAGATGTATATATTTCCGTGTCCGGGAGACACACTAAATTCTTCCTTTCCAGAACTCTGCAGCTCTTATCCCTCGGCCTGTGGCATTGAGGAAGGCAACGGGAAACCACCTCAATTATTTTTCCCTACTACATAATCAACCATGATATTTTCAGAGCAAGAAGTACAGTCTACTGATCATGAGGCGCGGAACCCAAGATCCAGCAGTGGAAGAAAGGAGGCTTCTCAGGTCGTCATCCATCGAAATCCTCAAAAGAATGAATTCATGAACATTAGAACGTGGAATGTAAGAACCTTCCTAGAGGCAGGAAAACTGAAAGAAGCCAAAAATGTAATGAATGAAAAAAACATGGATGTTCTGGGACTGTGTGAAATCAGATGGCCAGGAAATGGTGATTTCTACAGTGATGATTTCAGAATGATCTACAGTGGCAGCACAATAGGAGGAAGTAATGGAGTAGGACTTCTGCTTAGAAGCAAATGGGCAAGAAATGTGATGAACACCTATCATGTAAATGAAAGGATTATAGTAGTAAAAATCAAAACAAGCCCCAGGAATATAGTTGTTATTCAAGTGTACTTTCCCACATCGAACAGCTCAGATGAAGAAATTGAAGAAATGTACGAACATATTGACCAAATATGAAATCTGATAAAGGAATCAGATAATGTAATAATTATGGGAGATTTTAACGCTATTGTTGGAAGTCATCCAGATCGGGAAGGAATTGGGAAGTTTGGACTGGGTATCAGGAACAAACGAGGAGAGAGATTACTTGACTTCTGTGATCAGTACAATATGATCGTGACAAACACATTATTTGAAGTACCATTACGGCGATGATATACCTGGACAGCCCCGGGTGACACTGCTCGTTATCAGAATGATTATATACTTGTCAAGAGAAGATATCGCACTCAAGTTAAATCAAGCCATAGCTACCCTGGAGCAGAGATTGACAGTGATCATCGCCTAGTCATGGCCAAGTGCAATATCCAACTGAAAAAGAACCGACATAGAAAAACGAAACCTCTGGATGTGACTAAACTAAAGGACAATAACAATAAAGTGATTTTCGCCCACAAAACGAATGAACTGGCTAGAAGACTTGAAGAATCGAAATGGGAAGATATAAAAGAAGGTTTGATAAATATAGCTCGTGAAACACTGGGAACAAGAATTTTGGAACCAAGGAAACCGTGGATTACAAGAGAAATATTGGATCTGATAGTCAAGAGAAACCAGCACAGGAGGGAAAATACCATAAGAAGTCAGGAACAATATAGACTTGTTAAAAATCAAATTACAACCCTTTGTAGAAAAGCTAAAGAGGAATGGATGGCTGAGATAGCTAAGAACATTGGAAATGATATTGCTGAGGGAAAAACTGACAGGGCTTATAGACACATCAGAGCCTTAAACCAGAAACCGAAAGTGAAAAGTTCTATAATAAAGGATAAAAAAGGGAAAATCTTCTTAGATGCGGATGAAGTCAGTATGCGGTGGAAAGAATATCTTGAAGAACTATATGATGGGAATGTATCTAATAAAACATGGTATATTGAACCGGAAGATGATATAGAAGAAAATGATAAGGGTCCTGCTATCACAAGAAGAGAATTTGAATCAGCGCTTGAAAGAATAAGTGACAATAAAGCTTGCGGTCCAGATAACATACCTGGAGAACTACTAAAGAACATGGGTGAGAAAATGAAAGACCTACTTTATGATGCAATCTGCAAATGCTATGATAGTGGCAAAATTCCTGAAGACTTCGCCAAAAGCAGAACAGTTATGATACCAAAGAAAGGAATTAATACAGAATGCTCTGAACACAGAACCATAACACTGCTCTCTCATGCATCTAAAATTTTATTGTCAATACTAAAAGCCAGAATAAATAACAAACTTGATTTCCAAATTGACCCAGATCAGTTTGGTTTCAGGAAAGGAACAATATTAGAAAGAAGAATGGAGATGAATAGAAACACATATATAGCATTTGTAGATCCATCTCTTCAAAATTATTAAATCTTCAGGATTAGACTGGAAGGATAGGAGGTTGATACTAAGACTTTATGAAAATCATACCACAATGGTAGACATCAAAGGAAGCAGTCAGGAAATAAAAATCAGGAAGGGAGTAAGACAGGGTTGCCCCCTTTCACCGTACCTCTTCAATGTATTCATCGAAAAAGCTATAAATAAGTTCAAAACGAACACAAAAGGAATTAGAATAAATGGACAACAAATCCATTGTATTCGCTTTGCAGATGATATAGCAGTGGTTGCAGACTCAGAAAAGGAATTATCCAAGATGCTGAATATACTGTCATCATATTTAGTAGATTTATACCTAAACATTAACGTGGAGAAGACAAAAATATTAGTTGTAAGTAAACATCCTGAGCGAAATCACACCAACATCAGGCCTGCTAACAAAGTAGTGGAACAAGTCACCAGTTTCCCATACCTCGGAAGTTTAATCACAAATGATAACCGCTGCAGCAAAGAGATAAGAAGAAGAATAGCGCTTGCCAAACAAGCATTCAGCAAAAAAAGAACTCTTCTGACCAATATACATCTAGATATTGAGATTAGGAAAAATTTTGTGATGTCATTTGTGTGGAGCGTACTCTTATATGGATGTGAATCTTGGACAATTCGAGAACAGGATAGGAAACGGCTTGAAGCGTTTGAGATGTGGGTCTGGAGGCGAATGCTAAAGGTCAGTTGGACTGAAAAAAGAACAAACGAAAGTATACTGCGAGAAATCCAGGGAAGGAAACAGCTGATGGTAACAGTACATAGAAGAACAGCTAAATTCATTGGACACACCGTGCGTCATAATACCTTTCTAACCAATCTACTAGAAGGAAATGTCTTAGGAAAGAAGGGACGAGGTCGACCTAGGAAGCAATTCCTTCAAGCATTGATACAAAACGTAAGATGTGGTTCCTATTGTGAGATGAAAAGACAAGCTGAAGACAGAAGACAATGGTTGAATCGACAATGCATTGCCTTTAGACATTGATTGATTGAGTGGCAAACATAAGGTCTTCCTGCCTGCAGGTGTCATTAAGATCTTGGCACGTGAGCAGGTGTTGTGGAGTCTGGATTTCTCCACAGTCACATCCTGAATCTACTACATAACCCCACTTCACAAGGTTGCTACGACACTTAGACACTCCTGTTCTGGGTTGTTCTCATCCGGTTTAAGGACCTCCAGGTGGTATAAGACAAATGAATACCACTGCTCAGTTCTTCTATAACGGTAAACCCCTCTGGTACTATTTGTTTCCAGAGTGACACACGCCGGACGTCTGGTTTGGTATGGAGGGGTACTGTTCTCTTAATAAAACTCTTCCTGGATCTTAGGCGTGGAGAGGTGACCTTGTGGTTGAATACAGAATGTCGGGGGTGTGGAGTGGTCACCTTGTGGATGAATATAGAATGTCTGGGATCTGTCTCAAGCCTTTGTCTCTCTTTCTCTGCTGCCACCTCGCGTCGAATATCTGGAGGTGCAATGCCAGCAAGAGGGTAGATCTTCTGCACTGGAGTAGGTCTCAGACATCCATTGACAATACTGTACGTGTGGACTCGTTAAGAGCTATTTCCACTTTTGGTATGGGCAGATGCTCCCCACACTGATGAGCCGTACTCTCCTGCAGCGAAGCAAAGTCCCAAAGCTGTTGAACGTAGAACCTGAGGGTTCGCTCTCCATGTTGAACCTATCAACTTTCACATTATGCTATTCCTTGGCTGATCTTGCACGTGTAGCCCTATAGATGAAAACGATCGATGAAATATCCGTATGTTTAGCCTACTTTTCACATTTTGCAAAAATGAGGAAAAAGTAGACTTATGAGATCGGGCAAATGTGTGTCTGTCTGTCTGGCTGTGTGTGTGCCCCCCCCCCCCTATCAACTCCTAAACGGCTGGAGCAATCGAAACAAAATTTGGTAGGAGTAAAAATCTATACCTGAATATCTCACGCCCATATTTGAAAATGATGTCAGTGCTACCAACTACTGATAAATCGCAATTGAAATTTGAGCTCCATGTTGGATATCTTGGAAGGTATGAATGGGAGCTATTTCAAAATTGTCATACGTATAGATATTAATATTTCAGTTTAATTTCCAGGAGGCCATACATGGCAGTGTTGCCAAAATGATTATACGCCTGCTAATAGGTCCAATTTTTAAATGCTTATAACTTCTACTCTATCAATTGGAATTCAACCAAATTTCGTATGTGCTATGTGTACATAAACAGATATGACTGAGCGTATTCTGAAGAGCCACTGGGCTGCCAACTGTTAATAAATGCTCTCAATTTATTTTATCCAAATACCAATATATCAGAAAGTATGCAAGCCGAAAGCGTTAAACTATGCACACGTATAGTACCTGACATTCTATATTAATTTGGAGTAACTTATATACGTCAGTGCTACCAACATGATTCTAAGCCTGCTGAGAGGTCCAACTTTAAATACAAGTAACTTCTATACTATCATTTGGATTTGAACCAAATTGCGTGTGTGCTATGTGTACCATAACAGATATGACTATGCCGATTCTTAAGAGTAACCAGGGCTGCCAACTGTTAATAAATGCTGTCTCAATTTTTGTTACACTAATATCAATATATCAGAAAGTATGCAAGCCAATAGCTCTAAACTTTGCACACGTATAGTACCTGGCATTCTAGATTAATTTGGAGTAACTAATATAGGCCTATGCCAGTGCTGCCAACATGATCTAAGCCTGCTGATAGGTCGAATTTAAAATGCATGTAACTTCTATACTAACTAATGGATTTCATTCAAAATTGACACAACAATAGATCATATTATTACAGATTATTTCTGACCAATACATGTATGTCATTGTTGCCAACATGATTTTACGCGCGCTGTTAGATCCAATGTTTAACTGCATGTAACGTTCATGCTATCCATTGGACTTCAACCAAATTTTGTATTCTGTACCTTAAGAAATGGAACTAAGAATATATTCAGTCACCAGGGCTGCCAACTGTAGTTCTCTATTAGGCTACATTATGCCAGGTATACAGTATTTCGAACTAATTAGATATTTCGATATTACCAACTTAATTTCGTCATTATTCTAGATAGATCCATATAGATTAATCATTGGCATGAATCTTAAATTTTGAGAAAAGTAGGCTCTTTAGTTCGTCACGGAACTTCTTGTTGATTGGTGAAATCAGATTACGAGGGAACGTCAAATTGGTAATTTACGATTCATATAAATGACTTTCAACTTGTTGTAGTTGTTAATACATTTCAGGGGCTTGGAACATTTTGGTCATCAGCCCCCTGCAGTTGGGTGAGTGTTGCATTTGTCTGTATTCTCTGACTTGACGAAGTCGTGATTATGTAGCCCCGTGTAATTGCGGGGAAGGGGTGTGGAAATTGTCGGTTAGCCTTTGTTATTTGATGGCTGTATTACCGACAGTAGTGGCTACGCTGGCTAAAGCGCAGCATTAGGTCATGGGGCCAAGCTCTCTGCTGACTCGGTAGACGCGTGGGTTCGAGACCCACCGTCGGCCGTCCTTAAAATGGTTTTCCGTGGTTTCCCCATTTTCAACACAAGGCAAATGCTGGGACGGTACCTTCTGACAGGCCACGGCCGCTTCCTTCCACATCCTTGCCCAGTTTCATACACCATCATTCATTTCATCTCTCATTAACTCCACTCCTGAGGTTGGCGTCAGGAAGGGCATCCGGCCGTAAAAACCAACGCCACAAAGACTTCCATCGCATCTCATCCCCGACCCCGTTGGAAAACGGGAATAAAAGGGGTAGACATACATACATTTGATGGCTGTATTAGTGTGTGTATTTGTAATTCAGATAAGGATTTGGAAGGAGGCGACCATGGTCTTAATTTAGGAAGCATCCCGTCATTCGTCTGGAGTACAAGCGGGTAACCACGGAAAATCACTTCCTGGCTGAAGTGGGAATCGAACCCGCCTCACGAGGCTGAGTGTACCGCATTCTAGTCCTCAGACCAGAATTAGATTTCGTGGCACAGCCGGGGAATCAAACCCGGGCCTCCGTGATGACAGCCACTCCGCCAGGAGTTGGCTGTCTGAAGTAGAGATTGTGTAAATGTATTAGGGACAGAGAAGGGGTAGGCGCTTAGGTAAGGTACTATCTGGACATTTGCCTAGAAGGAATGTGGAAAACCCCGGGGAAGAACCACACTCAAGACTTGCTGCAACTGCCTCCGTGGCCCCTCGGGGCACTTGGGAAAGGATCTTAGAGAATAGACTCCAATCAAGTGACCATGGAATCAAATCTGAACTAATTGCGATTTAGGTTTGCTGTTTTATTCTTTCTTTCTTTCTTTCTTTCTTTCTTTCTTTCTTTGCATTGTGTGTTTTTTGGTTGTTTTTATTTTGGTTTTGTTTTTGAATTTTGCATTGTGATTTTGGTTGTGTGTTCTTTCTACTTTTGCTTTCTATTTCTTTGGTTTTGATTTTGTGTTTGTTTTCTGCTTTTGCTTTCTGTTTTCTGGTTTTGAATTTATGTTTGTTTTGTGCCTTTGTTTTTGTATTCTGTTTATTGGTTTGTTTTGATTTTGTTATTGTTTTCTGCTTTTGTTTTTGAATTTTGCATTGTGATATTGATTTTGTGTTCGTTTTGTGCTTTGATTTTGCATTGTGTTTTAGGTTTTGTGTTGTTTGTTTTCTGCTTTTGCTTTCTGTTTGGTCATGTGTTTTTGCTTTCTGAGGGGGTCAAAATAAGACAGTCAATGAAAACAAACATACACGTTTAATCTCGATAGCATGATACGTTTTATTTGCACCTCTCAAAAGCTCGGAAATGAACAGTTTTGGTCGATCTAACACTAAATATTTTACACGAAACAAGTGAAATGTTCTCAATTAGCATATATAAACGTAGGCCTACATAATCCAGTCGTTTATCATCTCCGATTTCTTTTTTCAAAATAAACATATCATCAATTTACGTTTTTTTTGGTGTAAATTATTTGGCTCTGGTGGGGGGATTGATCCTTCTAATCCCCCCCGTAGTTTACCAGGAAATATCGGCCTATAGTTCCAGCTTTAAAGAAGTGCGAAGGTTGTTTACCTCATGTCAAATTTCCTTTGCTGTTTCGTAAGGTACATTCAAAGTGTGAGACCACAACGAACTCCCACACGAACTAAAAGAGCCAAGGGGCAGATGCCCCTTAAAGCAACAATAAATAACTAACTAACTAAACTAAAGGAGAATATGGATTGCCAAATAGCGGATAAATAAAGGAAATGCACTCTTGGCCTACGTTTGACGTATACCAAACTGCGTTAATGAGGTCCCTCCACAAGGATCACCTCGGAAAATCCAGACGTGTTAAGTTCCTTGAGGCATATTTCACACTCTCCCACTCAAAAGAGGTAAATTTATACCGGGTGCACTGGAAGTTATTCTTTACTTTGGTTATCTCAGAGACGTATTCATTAGCAAGTCTTAACTTTATCTCACAACGTTGGAATTCCTTAGCTTTCCATTTAAAGTTCAAGTTCAATCTTCTTTGTGGGTGTGTTTCACAGTAATTTTTCAGATCAATACACATATTTTAAGTTTTTACTTTGTAAATAAGCTTTAAAACGATGTATTGAGATCCAAAATGCTTACATGCATACTGCTATGAAAAATAAAAAGATAACAGCCTTACAGTGGTCGCATATGATGTGTAACATCTGACATGTTATCGGTTGGTTGGTTCTTAAGTTTAGGAGCTGCGACAACGCGGTCATGTAGCCCCGTGTACTTTGGGTGGGTGTAGAATCTGTCTGATAACCGGTGTTAATTGTGATGACTGTATTGGTGTGTGTTATCTGTTTTTTTAAATTTAAGTACAGACTGCAACTTAGAATTTTTCAAATAGTTCCTTCTTTTGCCGCCAAGCGCCACCGTCAACAACTACTAGGCCAAGTTCAGAATTTAGCTACTAGACGCCACTGCAGTCGGCTTTTGGCAACGAACGTAGAAACCTAAGAGCGTTCTTTACATTCTTAACCTATCCAATTTAGTTTCACACAGGTGCAATTAGTGGAAGGTTCTTTAACATGCCATAAATCTATGACATGGGACAGCTGGCTTTACTTCCCCTCCAAAGGAATGCATACTGAGGGATTTTTAACGCTCTTAAAAATCTGACGGCTTCGGCCAGGTTTGAACCCGCTATCTTGGGCATAGACGCTCAGCATGCTACCGACTACGCCACTGACATGTTATCCTACTATGAAAGTGAGATGAAGTGTATGTGAAGTCATCTGACATGTTATCCTACTCGTATACTACGCAACTTGACATTCTTAAAATGTTAATTTACGCTCCGTTTTCATACTGGTACTATGATGAATGTATAGATGGAATGGAGATATGCTACTGTCACACTTGTTTGAACACACGGATTGTATGGAACTGCGCCCAAGCTTCACTAATGACCCTGGTCATTAGCATCAGCCTTCGAAAAGTGGGCAGGGGAACTGCGCCCATTGAGAGCGGTCAGGTAGCTTCCCTCCCTCCACCCCTCTACCGAATTATGTTTTGTCGAGTGGTGTGAATATTTGAAGTGACTCATTTCAAATCGGTTGTGTCTTGATTGCGAACAAGTCAAAAACCGTCCAGATTGCGAACAACTAAATATACCCTGTCCAGATTACGGACAAGAGATTAGTGTTGGCCTGGGATACATAAAACAGGTACAGTTTTCAAAACAGACTAATATTTATTTTTTGTTCTAGCAATATTAGCATTAACTGGTACATTGGGATGTTTTCGACAACCTAACCATATTTTAAAAATAGTTTTGTTACTGCAAATGTTTAATAATCTAGTTTGAGGTAATCTTACCATTTAGAAGATTATTATATATTTTTTATTGTATAACAAAACTAGAGGGGTAGTTATTTATGGTGGATTAGAAAGAGTTGTATTATTATTATTATTATTATTATTATTAGTGTAGCCTCCGTGGCTTAGGCAGCAGCGCGCCGGCCTCTCACCGCTGGGTTCCGTGCTTCAAATCCTTGTCACTCCATGCGAGATTTGTGCTGGGCAAAGCGGAGGCGGGACAAGTTTTTCTCCGGGTACTCCGGTTTTCCCTGTCATCTTTCATTCCAGCAACACTCTAAAATATCATTTCTTTTCATCTGTCATTCATTAATCATTGTCCCAGAGGAGTGCTACAGGCTTCGGAAGCCGGCACAATGCCTATCCTCGCCGCTAGATGGGGGCTTCATTCATTCCGACTCTGACACGGTCCAATGACTGGAAAAAGGCTGTGGATTTTCATTATTATTATTATTATTCTTTTCAAGCCTTCGTGGCTTAGGCAGCAGCACGCCGGCCTCTCACCGCTGGGCCCGTGGTTCAAATCCCGGTCACTCCATGTGAGATCTGTGCTGGACAAAACGGAGGCAGACAGGTTTTTCTCCGGGTACTCCGGTTTTCCCTGTCAAACTTTCATTCCAACAACACTCTCCACTCACATTTCATTTCATCTGTCATTCATTTAATCATTGCCCCAGAGGAGTGCGTCAGGCCTCGGCAGCCGGCACAGTCCATATCCTCGCCGCTATAGAGCATCCAGCGTTTAGAAAAGACTGTGGGTCGTATGGGCTTTTACTTTCAACGGAAATCCCCCCTACACTGGTTTTGTTGCCTCACCTTTTATCATGAAGGAACTCTGAACATATATATTTTTCGTCATAATGGCTTCCTACAATATCTGCCAATTGATTACCTTTGTTATTGCGTACAAGTATCGCTTATATTACGTCTTAGTAATTTAAAAATTTTCGAGGTTAGCACGCTGGAAAGAAGAGCATCGTCCTGTGGTGCATGCTCGCCCGGAGTGGAGCACGTGCTCAGTTCCGCCGACAACATAAGTTCTGAACCACTATCCGTCATTGGTGTTACTGTTGTGTGTCTGTTTTATTTTCTGTTCGATCGAATCATGGCTGCCGACAGTTGGGTTTTAACCCATTATCTCTCGAATGCAAGCGCACAGCTGCGCGCCCCTAACCGCACGGCTAACTTACTACAATATTACAAATATTAATCTAAACAAAACAACAAGAATCAAATTGAAAGAAACTAAATTACAGCCTAACTAATAACTAAAGAGGTGATGATCAACAGTATTGCTGACATAAAAATTGTTAACATCGTCTGCATACATCCGAGAAGGAAGGAAGGGTTGTGCTCTCGACATCTGTCATTCAGTAATGCGTCATATCACAACGAAATGATTGTCGTTATTGGTTCTCTTCGCATACAGTATCCTTAATCCTGGTCCAATCCGTTAACACCTGCAAAACTGCTCCTTCCTGGGCGTGTTCTATTTCAGGTAGCTGCTGGGGTTGTGGTTGTCTCGCTAACTTATGAAAGCGCAGTACTCGAAGCGGGTAAACATAACGTATGACGTCAGAGCTACCTCTGCCTATACCCCACGTCAGGTCAAGACCTGAGGAAAATATCCCTCCGCGCATCTTCTCTCTCTGTCCCTCCGCGCATCTTCTCTCTCTGTCCCGTCTTGTGTTTCCAACATGGCGCGCATCTGATCGAGTGTTTGAATCTACCTTAACCACAAAGACTTTATTGCGTTCGGACCTTTGATTCACTTCAATTACGAATTTATCTACGGCATATTCACTGAACCAAATATGTTTTCCTATCATGTCGAAACCCAAGGCTCTGTGTTAATAAAAAAGGATGCTTGTAGTTTTATGTTATCGTGCGATTATTTAAAACATTATAACATTGTGTTAGGCGAGGAATGACACATGAACGATGAGCGATATAAGAAGACGAAATGACGTGTGTCCTTGAACTCTATGAACCAACTAATTGCTTATTTGTCATCCGTCACCATCTTATCTTGCAAAAGATCGAAAGTTGACGGGGAGAAACAGCTGCTTCCTTGAAGTGTTACGACACGTATTCTTGAGAATCGGAAGGCAGAATGATTTACTGTTAGTACAAAGACTTAACTGTAACGTGAAGTGGAGGGTAATTATTAAACAAAATAATAATTATACCGCGCATAGGAAAATAATACTATCAGGTGTATATGCGTATTAGACATCATCAAAATGTCATTTCAAAACATGGCGAGTAGGCTATATATTTTCGGTTGAGCTGACATAGGCTACTAAGAAGTAAACAATCTCCTATAAATAAGATTAAATGTTAGGATACAACATGTGTATATAACTTACAGATGTTGTCGCAAATCTTCCTCCATTGCTTCTATTCCACTGAGACCGCCGTCAGATGATTCACTATTACTATCACCATTAACTTTCACTGTCACTTTCGTCACAGTTGGAATTTCATTCTTGAGAAAAAGAAGAAAGCACTTTCCTACGAATTCCACACAGAACAAAATTCTAAATACTGTGACACATGAACCCCCTTTCCTTGTGATGCCTGCCGACTTCTCGCCGGAGACTCACCATGAGCTTTGAATTCAGCGCGCACCGAGTCAACACTGTATGTCGAAACGCCAGTCAAGTATGCAGTCTTCTTCACCAACTCTTCTACTGTCCACTCTGGATTGTCATCCCTCAACCTACTACAGTATATACATTTAAAATCATTTGTTTGCACCTTTTACTGAATTTCTCCCCACTTTTGTTATTTTTGAAGTATTTTGTTGGTGATTCATGCTTTACAGCTGCAGTTTGAACACGTTGTCTACTTGAAGGAGCCATCTTGAAGTCCGTGCAATCATAACAGTATTGCCAACGTTTGAACCTGATTTGCCACAACATTCAATGAGTCGGTTACTCTTTTGCAGCTCAAACAAGGTTTATACAGAACGAAATATAATATAATATCAAATTCGTACCGAATTACTCTGTCTATCGTATAAAATACCACTACAAGCAATATTCGCGCACACAGTTAATCACATGAAAAGCAAGGTTGGTGCAGCTCCCAGTTTACGAGAAAATGATTAATTTATTCATAGATTTATACCAAGGAATTTCTTAAAAGTAATCTAGCCAGTTTATCGAAACATAGCAACATGCGCTGAAACATCTTGTACTTTTCTCCTGATTCTTGGTCTTTATATAATTGTAGACGTTACAAACTATCTGTCGTTCTCTGCGCCTTATAATTTCCCCGGGTTTACGTTTCGCAAACGGAACATCAGTCAAATATTTAATGCCACTTATACCTAAATCACAATTATTTTTATATTACACAAAACAATCCTTCCACTCCAACACTGTTTCAAATATCTTGGAGAGATCTGGACTCGTGCGTTCAGTGGAGAGCTAAGACACGTACAACAGCGTGCGTGCTGTTCCATCCAGCGCGCAGACTCTGCTGTCAGATTCATTACAAAATCATGTTGCATATCAAGAATGTAAGAATTACATATCATTAAATGAATGCTGAGGAACATGTACTCTCCACCCATGGCCATTAACCTAATAAATAACATAGTGAAAATCCAGTTTTAAAGACTTCGAAGTCATCAATTCTGGGGGAGTCCGCTAAATGTAAAAGCCCATAAGAGCCCGTAGTACACTCTTAACTCTGGACGGACAAATAACTCTATACCGAACGTCAAGTCAAGACCTAAGCGGTCCCTTTGATGTTCTGGTCTGTGAAAAGGCTAACGCGCAAGGAAATAGTTCCCAATTTTTCTGCTTGTTTTTGCAGTCATATAGAGCAACACTGTCGCCATAAGGCTCCACAGTCTTTTCTAAACGCTGGATGCTCTATAGATGGGGGCTTCATTCATTCCATTCCTGACCCGGTCGGAGACTGGAAGCAGGCTGTGGATTTTCATTCTTCTTTTCGAATCACCCACTTTGGGGTACGTCAGATCAATCACTTCTTAGATGCTTGTGCTCTCCTTTTCTCCCAATACTTCATCATTCTCTCTGATCTCCTCTTTCTTTCCTCTTGTGATATCTGCATCGGTTTTCTGGAGACGGCTCT
The DNA here is from genome assembly GCA_946902985.2 of Meconema thalassinum. NCBI lineage: Eukaryota > Metazoa > Arthropoda > Insecta > Orthoptera > Tettigoniidae > Meconema > Meconema thalassinum. Next base: position 1,134,576,640 of record OX336388.2, on the reverse strand, counting down.
GGCTTGGAACTTCCTGGTTTCTTGGTTAATTGGGCAGGATTCATCCGGTAGATGTGTCCATAGAAATCAATCCTCCTTTTCCGTATGGTATCTGAAAGTCTCTCCGACTTCACATACAGGGTGTCGTTCCTATAGAAAACTTGTTTGTTATTTTGGAATTTAGGACCTATGATCTTCCTCAAAAATTTTCTCTCTTTGATTTCCAATTTTTCCATTTGCCCTTGTCTCCTCAAGACTAGTGTTTCTGCTGCAAAGAGTGTCTCTGGCTTACGGTGTTATAATGCCTGATTTTAGTGTTCCAGGAGAGGGTTTTCTTATTGTATGCATTTTTGGTTTTCTGGAAGGCAAGTTCCATTTTGATTCTTCTCGCCTCCATTGTTTTTCCTTCAAGGTTATTCCAGTCGATCCATTCTCCTAAGTATTTGAAACTATTAACCACCTCGATTTTATTAGCTCCTACTGGGCACATCCAAACTATTTGACATAATTTTCGCTTTTTCAAAGGGAATCTTAAGTCCTATTTTCCCCGCCATCTCTTGTAATTCTGTGATTTGTTCTTTGGTTTCCTCCCATGTTTCTGCGAGCAGCGCCAAGTCGTCAGCAAAGGCCAAACACTTAATCGTGATTCCTTTGTTTTTTGTTCCTAGACGTACTCCCCCTCGTGTTTTCGCATTCCATTGTCTCATAACCTTTTCAAGTGCACAGTTGAACAACAGGGGGGAGAGACCATCCCCCTGCCGGACCCCTGTTCTGATCTCAAATGGTTCAGACAGTTTGCCCATGAATCTAACTTTAGAGGACGTATTCGTGAGCGTCTCCTTTATGATGGCTAGGGTTTTCCTGTCCAGGCGAAACTCTTCAAAAATATTATTATTATTATTATTATCATTATTATTATTATTATTATTCGCCTCTGTGGTGTAGTGGTGTGATTAGCTGCCCCCCCCCCCCCTGGAGGCCCGTAGTACAGCTGCTAATCGGGACGGGGTACATCTTATTCTCAGCAGTGCAGAAGCTAGTGGTGGGAGACAGGCCGTCACTTCCCCTTAAACCGACCTTGGGCCAACAGCCGACTTGACTATGGGCGCAATTCAATCGACCTAATTAAAAGGATCTGGAAATACCACTGATTATGGGCGCAGTTCCATATCTCCCGAACCAACATCACATATTATATTGTAAATTAAGAGGAGGAATGAAACCATAGTCTTTAGTCTCTCTATAGACTACTAGAAATAATGTTCAACGCAATCAAATTTCCCAACTCCTGCTTGGTGCAAACTATTGTAATTAAAACTAGATAAATCGTAATTTCATGTAGATTCTGTTAAAATGACGCATACTGTTATGATATATATCGTTTAAATAGATAATCCGGTAGCAAAAATAATTGCCGGGACTGGGGTTCAAACCTGAGACCTCATGATTCGCAGACCAAGAAGCTATCAACGCAGCCATTACAACCACAGAAACGTAGAGTACAAGACAGTTACTGATTTTCACGTGCCGATAATAATATGGATGTATTTTTTCATGCTCCATTAATATATATATATATATATATTGTACCCATGTGAGTAATCTCGGTGGATAATATGCATCTGCCTCCAACTAGCATCAGCTCTCAGGCGTGTACGGTAACCCCAATTTAGCAGTGCATATTTTGGATTTGAGGCTAAAAGGTATCAACTCTACAATGATAAGGCACAACTCTATTCTAAAACTTTAATTCATTGAAATAAATCATGGCTTCAAACACAAAACAATACCCAAAAAGCATAAAATAAAGCAAACAAAATTTTTACTTCCACCATCCACAAGTAAACAAGTATAAAATCACAACAAAGTCATACCTAGCCATAATGCTTTACCCTTCTGTGAACTTCACAAGGATATACTAGTGCGCTGATGCACCTACGACTTCAAAACAAACTGTACATTAACATAACAGTCATACAATGTGACTTCTTTAATATTACAACAAGGATTGTTCCTTAAACCTCTTTATGTTAAACAATTATGTGTGCCGTGCGTGTTTTAATATTTTTCTTCTCACCAATGAAATGCTTTGCATGCATTTACCTATTTGGACGTTGCACCAAAATCAACGTGCAACTCCATAATTATGTAAGCTACCCCCTACACATCCTCCAATTATATGGTTTCACCGCATGCTGTCTGTGATTCCTAGATAAAACGTTACGTTATAGCTTATGTCGGATTGTACGATAGACTACCTCGCGCTCATGGCGATTGGCATCTAGTCACCAACTACATGACTTGGCTCCAGTGACAGTACAAATATATCATGTAACTATTCGTCAGATAGCTAAAATAATGAACCATCAGGATGAACTATAATTATCCATGTGTTCACAAACCACATGGCTCTAATACTCAACATAACAATCTTGCATTATATGTCATTTCAACAAGGTCTAGAATCTCTTCCCTTTATAACTTGCCTAGGCGGCCCGGGTGGTTAGCTCCGTCCCTCGGCTAAGGAAGTCGCTACACAATAGAAAGTGGAATGGGTCGTTTCACCAATTATCTCGACCTTTCTAAAAGTTTGAAAGCCTCCCTCTCTCTAAGCAGTGAAGATTTACAAGACAAATACTGTGTCCTGACCGACACACATGTTCCCAAAGGATCTTAATTGACTATTATGCCAACAGGTATTGAATGAGCTTTTGTAATTATTCCTACGTCGAGGATAACGATTAATTAATGGCCTCACATGGGTCCATTCAACATGAAGGTTCGGGGTTCGCAATGCATGAGCCTGGCGGTTTGACCGATGTCTCAAGTATAATATAGGCGCAGAAAACCACTGTCGCCATGAGTTTTCGCTGCCAACGAGCGTAAATAACTCATCAATAAGTTCTCGGGAAATCATAGAGATGCGAGGTGTCCTTGTTTCCTCGACTCTTATCAAGATTCCAGCCCGGAACACATTTCAATCCTTTCCTCAGAGTTAGGGTCCTACACTACAACTCTGGAATAAATAATATCTCCAACAATGTCCACGACATAGGAGAATTCACACGTAGAATAGACTATCTGGCCCCTGATGCTCCATGCTACGACACTCCGACCTATAATATTAAGAGAAATCTAACATTTACTCTATAAGCTTCTCAATTAAGCTGCAAATTCAATCCACTAAAAGCTCTTTCATTACTGGTGTCATTACTGAATATATGCAATATTCTGATATAAAACTTCTTTCCATAGTTACTGTAATGTAATCTCACTGTAACATCTTCCTGCTTAGATTGATAAGTCTTGCACTTAGCGTTAATAATTCTCGCTTACAACATTTATTTGTTTCCTGATGTGTTCATTCGTATTCTTAATAACCATTATTATTATTATCATCATTTCTCACTGACATAAATGACCAAAATCATCCTTTATTATTATTATTATAAATCTCATTGACATAAATGACCAAAATCATCATTTATTATTATTATCACATAAATTACCAAATTTTCCGACATAGCTAGACGTTTTAAACTCGAACAATCGCGTTCGTTGCATTTACATAACTGATTGCCATTCTTAATTCATAGTGGGAATAATTACTCCACTTAATGATGCAAATCAACATTTCAACTCTATCAAAATCAACTCAATACTGATTAAACATGGAGGATCAGCCTCCTAACTGATTTTTACTGGCATCTATAAGGAATTCACAATACCTTTACGGAATCACAGACATGCAGCGGTCCATACTTCTACATACTCATAACCATAATTTGTGGGGTACTTACATCTCTATAGGCATCTAAGGTGGCTCCGACCAATCATATTCTTCCATGTCGCCCGCCATAATGGGTTTAACGCGACATATTTCTCTTGTTTACACACATTTGATTACACATAATTTCTATCACCAACACGACACGTTGCATACCTTTCAGGAAGTTATCACTCCCCAAACATGTGAAACACTTCATCAAACACTACTTTAAATGATATTTTTACATATACATTACACTGAACACTCGTCACTTTACACACACTTCAATGCTGAAATTCCCTAGCAGAGATCGAAATTGCAGGTGTCGACGGCATCTTACGTTACCTACTCCTGATTGAAAGTCTGGTTATCTGCTCTCGGAACTCTCCAACAGTTTTATGACGATCATTACTCCTACAGTAAGCGTCCTGCGTTACATCAATACGCTGGCTCCCAAACATGAGCGTTAACATCTGGTACTCTCATGGCAATACCAAACACTTAGTAGAGTTTCTTTAGCGCATTCTATCGTAGTTACACAATACGATTAGTTAATACTATACACACTGCGCTTAATAAAGTTCAACACTTTCACAAATAATTATATACAATAGTTCTACCGTTAGTCTATACGGTGCTTCGTAACTGAACACGTCATAGTTCGTGCTGCTGATTATGCCTGTATCACGACTATTATTCATACAAGCATATTTACTGTTTCTATTACACATACCAGTCTTTGTCCGGCGTCTTGATGAATAGAATCGTCATGCGTTTTGCCTTGACGAACTTGCTTCAACCTGGCTGTAGCTGACTGAAGTTTCACTCGAAGACTGCACGTAGCTTATTTGAAGACTTCTGTATGCGACTTACACGCTGTCTCGTACTGCTGCATATTTGCTGCATACTTGATTGCAACTTATTGCCATTGTGCTACAATTGACAATTGAGTACGACTGTAACTGGCTGTAACTGCGCTTGGCGGCATGTAGACTGCGTGACAACTGAGTTTCAACTGAGCATAGCTGAGTATAGACTGAGCTACAACTTCGACTGCCCGTGACTGGCTTACAACTGAGCATAGCTGAGAGCTCCTCCTGGGGTCTACTCCCTTATATCGGATTTCCACAGAAAGTAGAGCAACATCTTCCCGCGTAATCTTGGCTCCTCTCACAGCATGATTCAGGTCTTCAAACCATGATCATTGCGTTCCTCTCTCTTCACAGGTCCCAAAACTATCTGTGTGCAAAGGAATCGCTCGTCCAATTAATTAATATTAATTCCTTTCTTCATGGCGTGGGACGCTACCTAACGGGAAACCCCCGGCAACATCTTCACATCCATCCGCGAACAATGGTCGTTTTACAGTCCTTACGCACATCACTAAATATGCACCAATTTCGCAGGTAAAAGACTCTAAAATTATCTTCTTGCCAAAATATTCACCTGTGTGCAACTCTCATCTCGATTCGTTACTCCAATCACGAGTAATCAATGATTTTTCTGGGCATTTCTCCGCCCCTACTCCAAATCCATTCTCCGTCGGGTAATAACTATGTCATTATTCAGGCCTCTCCCCTGCTCCAGACGACTTAATGGGGTGACAGAGATGGACGTGGCTCCACTGGGACCAACCCACAATTCTGGGCCGATTAGTAAATGTCAGCTCTGCCCTCCTCTGTGCTTCAAGCCTCCAATAGCTTACACCAAATCGTCTTATAATGATATAATCTGCTCATTATTTCCTACATTATTTTAATAAATAATGCCATTTCATCAGAATCACACCAGTGATTAAATATACATTTCTTTCGAGGGGTTTTTACCAAGAAACTCCCTGTACAGATCTCTGGTTCGCTCCCTGGTGGAACCTTTTTACTGAGATCACAGTCTCTGAGAACCATGTTCGATTCCAGTCAGCATAACCCCATCGGGTTCAATATATACTAGCAGAAGTACCCATTCTTCGAACGGTCTTCGGTATTAATAACCAGATGTTACCAATTGATCTACTGTTGCAATGTTTAGGGGCTTGGAACCTGTTTGTTGGCAAAGAAAAATGATTACGCCTAGCTAAAATGTGCTCTCAAACTAAATTTACCTAACGTGTTCTTCCTGGCGTGAAAATAAAATTGTAAACCTCGTAGACGAATCGCAATACACGTCACATACGAACTGACCCTAACCGTTGTGTCAAGTGCCTATCTACCGGAAGACCCCTTTTATAAATTATAAAGGCTTGTGGTGCATGAAAATTCAGTTTTCTTTAGCCTCCAATGGCCCAAATTCCTAAAATCAGCAAAAAACTGTCTACTATTTCAAATCAGGGATTTTTGAAAATAATGATGCTGTTTGGAGATATAATAGACCTTCTGTACGACATATCGCACGTGTAAGTCGTGTGAAAAAAATCTAGGGTACTCCTTGAACCCCTTAAGCGCATTGATGAATTTTACAATTTTAGTTGGTTCCGTGATAACCTTATAGCCATTTGCAACCTTTCACAGAAATGTAATAAATGCAGTGGCATTAATTATTCCAGAAATAGATGGAAAGTTGGATGCCACCACTTGATACACTTTTGTCATGGCTAGTGGCTTGCATTCCTTCTTTAGTTTATTAAATGAAATTAGTATTCTGGGAATATCTAGGAAACTGTTGGGTTTAGAGCCTTAAAATATAGTTTTCGGGGACCCTTTACGGCTCTTGAGGGGCCCCGAGTTTTGTTTCTGACACCAAGGGTTTGAAAATGAGTTTGTCTCGTCGTTGTACGCCATAATAATAATAATAATTAAAATAATAGTAATAATAATAATATAACAATATAGGGATAGGGATATAATAGACCTTCCGTACTGTACCCGTTCGTCCTGGGGATGCGATGACCCATCTGCTATTACATCGCATTCCTGGAGTTCCAGGACAGAGCGGAGTTAAATGAACCTCTAGTCAAATAAGGAATGTGTCGGAAATTCAGCTGAGATTTCGAAAAAGCAGAGGGTAACACGAGACAAAGTATCTCTAGGGTCGTTACGGGCTTAAGTTTAATAAAAAAAATGCAAATATAAATGGGCGCCATCAACTGAACTCCTAGCAAACCATCATCCTTTCCGGATAAGCCTTAATCAAGACAAGGAAAGAAAAAGGAAAATCACACCATCATCAGATCACAACTAAGATAAAAACAAATTTATTTTACTTTTATAGTCAGACAGACATTTTAAATATTCATCCTACCTGAGAGCATGGTCGAATGCCAATGTTAAATTGTCATTGTCCAAAAATCGAACCATCTCTTTTCTGATCAAAAGTATTTCATCCACATACAACAGGAAAAATCTCTAAAGTTCTCTTGGGTTCTCAGGATCACTGTAGCACTATGTCTTTCGTCACTGACATTCGTGATACCTGAGACCTAATTTCTCTTTAAATTAACATCATGAATGTGGATTTGAAAATAATTATTAATCTGTCTAAAAATACACATTATAATCACATATTTTAAATATCACGTAATTTATGGCTTGCATGGCATAATTCAAACGTTGAATATGTTAGAAAAAATGCTCCTAAACATCGAATAATTAATTTACACTATTTACATTGTCATTAATAATTGCTTGTTTGTGAATTACAGAAAATCCACTGCTCATTGGTCATCATCATCATCATCATCATCAAAGTTAAATATTTCTTACATTAATTCTCATCTCAAAATTCAACATATTCCTGTCTGAATCATTAACTCATCACCATTAAATCATTTAAATGAAAATTATTATCATCACTTCATTATACTTTCTAATTATTCACACACTCTTATTTTATCATCTCCTTCAGATTAAATCATCTTAAATCATCAATATAAATTATTTAATTCCTCAACTCAAGTTGCAATTTCTCAAATTACATCTCAATTAAATTTATTTAATTCCATATAAATTCATTAATCATCAGCTTCTTTAATTAACTATCACCTTCTAATTCAGTTATTCATCATCTATCCAATCATCTATTAATTTATTTAAATCAGTTTATTTATTCAATCTTTAATTCATCCATTTATTTAATTCGTTGATTTATTCCAAAATTTAATTTATTAATTTATTTAAATTTTGTTCTTCTGGTTATTTAGATTTTTTTATTTCATCTAGTCGTTCTGATTTTTATTTCATTTAGGTCAGATCATTAATATGCTTAAATTTCAGATTATCATTTCATTAATTATTATTCTCAGAAAATCTTGTATTATCAATTTTATTTATTTGTTTAATTTCCTAACGAATTGTTTAATATGGGTTATAGAACGTTGTCTTACAGTTTTATCACTTCCAAGTTATATCTCGTATTTAATTATCATGCCAAAAATATTATTGCCTTCACGACATCACGATGGATCTGACTATCCACAACTACATTATATATCCTCACTTCTTCAAATATCACATTTGAATACCACAATTATTCCACAAAACTCCATAAATATTCAGCGCATACAGCATGAATCTCAACAATTACGCTAGACTGGGTTCGACAACCTCATGTCTGCCTCAAAATACATTAGCAACATTGCAACTATCACTTGGCAACTTCCACAAAATGCCTATCACAAACTTCACTTAACCATGTTGCATGATCTACAAAAAATATATAACTGGCTTCAAATTGTCAACGCACACTATCTCTAATAACTGTAATTACTCTGATCACGTCTAGACAACTTCTTAAACAATTAGAAAAAATATTACCTTAGTAATTCAAGATCTGCTTTCAAATAGCATAAATTCTCTTACAATTCTCATAATTCACATCACAGAAAAACACCAATGTGCTATAATCTCTCATATGAAAATCTGCAATACTGATCTGCCTTAAAATAAATCTGACCATTAATGATTCATCTTACAAGATTCAATTACTTTAAATCCTTCTCAAAGGTATCAAACACAATTATAAAAATCATCAAAAGCATCAGCTGTACCAGCTGTTAAACTGAAAGTACTCTCAAAAGAGTATAGCAACAAAATATTGGATTGGCAAACAAGAATTACAAATGTAACCCTGCTGACATTTATCTTTAATTTATTTAACAAAAATTCGACTGATATGTGACTAGTAGTTCCTTGTTTGATCCTCTTACAATCTCAAGTACACTCGGATGATAAAAATGAGTCCCTCAATGGCAAGTAAGATGAGTAACCACCGTACAATCGTATAAATACGAAAGACCTCGCCCCGTCGACTAACATGATAGTGCCCTGAACTATGGGTAAGATGAGTAACCACCATACAATCGTATAAATACGAAAGACCCCATCTCGAAGACTAAATGAGTGAATGTGCCAGATCGGAATCAACAAGTCTCTAGTTGTCATATAAAAGCGATATTCATTCACTAAAGTGAATAACATCTTAATATCTCCAAACAATCCAATGGAAAAAATCCCTACTGATGAATAATACACACTCGCTAGTATGCAATGAACTGACGAAGTAATATAGATAATCAATTGCAAATCACGAGTTCGAAATACTCGTCACACAAAAAAAAACTATTCATGAAAACTATCCTACTGGAAAAATGTCTAAAAGACCTAACATCTGCTTAATAAAGCCAACCAATGGTGAGAATTTCGTATAATGATGCCTGCCATATCATACGGTCACGCCATATTCTAGCAAAATTCGAAGCATATAAAGTCAAAGCCATGTCTAAATAATCGTATCACTCCTATTAGAAAAATATACATGTGTGCCCAGTATTCTTGAAAATAATCATATCAGGAAGTTATAACTCTTACAGTACCTTCTCATAATCAGCTGTTATTAAATTTCAAAGATCGTCGATTTTCCTTATGTAATGAATTTCTCGAAAGATCGGCGTGAATATCATTCCACCCACGCAATGACGATTGCCTTCGAATCCCAAGTGAATCAGCTGGTGGACCTCCTCCAGGAATCGAATCCATCGCTCTGTGGTGCCATCGCGTCTCTGTCTTCGTTTACTCCGACATGATAAACTGCTGGTTATCCATAGCGGATACTGTCCAAATCCTCACGAAAAAGTTCATAGAAACAGCGGACCCCTTATTCCTCTTCTACGTTACGCCCCTGTTCCATACAATGTTCGGTTTGAGTGTTGAAAGTTCAATCTCCAATAACTGCTAAGTCTCACTTTCATAAAATAAAATTTTATATGAGAGTGTCTAAGTTCATGAAACACCCTGTATCTGTGTTCGTACTCGGTAATTTTATAACACTTCATAAGAAAGAATTGCATTAATGCACGCCAATGTTCATAAGTGCATTTGCTTGAAACATTTCATTTGCCTAAAATCGTTAATGTTACTTGGAATGCGTTATGAAATGCATAGTCGTAATGTCATTGAAAAAAAAAACTATGTTCATCTGAAGTTCACCGTTGCAGTATCTCGTAGCTATCTGCCTTTACAATTCAATTACTGAATAAATGTTCCAACTCAATGTTATAATGAAGTTCAGCTTCTATCATAATGCTTGCGTATAAAATTGGAAATAACCCGCTCGTCTCTACTGCAATGTTCTAGAATCATCTCCGCCTAAAGCTGGCCTCGCCATGCCGCTCTGCTATGCTGTTCTGCGTTTCCAAATTGCAGCTTGAAATAAAGTTCTCCAACTACTCGTTTTACCGTACTGTTCTAAACCCCGGCCTTCTCATGCTTGCTTGGCCCGTACAGATGGTTTTGTAACCGGTCTTCACGCTGCCTACTGCGGGTGTCTGCCTGGCTCACTGACCTACTTTTCGTTCGCTGCTTAGTGAAGTTAAAACTGTCGCTTTCACTTTCCGGGACAAAAGCTGTTCGCTGCGCGACTTTTACCATACGCTCGGCGCATGTCCCACTCAGCTCGCCGTCCTAATTCGACTGCCTTGCTCGCTGTACTTGACTCTCTTGCTAACTGTACTCAACTCCTCTGCTTACAGAGCTCGACTGACTGTCTCTGGACTGCATTGACCTGCACATCCCTAGCGCAGTCACGTGACGTTCTCCCCACCTCTGTGGTCTTGCGTCACAAATATAAACTCGAACCCCCATCATCTCGGCTATTAAGTTATACAATAACTTAAGGGTTATCTGACTTCCTTAAAATTATTACCATATATAATGCTTGTTATATCTTCTCTTCTGAGATGTTTAAATACCATGTTCCATATAGATCTTAATAAAGCTTCATATTTCCATCCATAATTCCATCTGCTTACTGCTGTCAGTGCCTTCTTAATCCTAGACCTTCTACGTCATCTTGACATTCCTCTTGACTCGATCTGAGCGCTATCTTCTCATAACTCTTCCCAAAATCTCAACTACGGCTTAATGTCTGCTTGCGTAGCCGATAGCCTCAACTAGGTATCGGGTACAGTACCATATCCGCACGTGTAAATTGCGTTAAAAAAATCTAGAGTACCCCTTGACCCCTTAGGCGCATTATATGTATTGATGAATATTTCAGCTTAATTTGGATCCGTTATAACCTTATTGTCGCTTGAAAACCTTCACAGTAATATAATAAATGGAATTGCATTGCGTCTTACAGAAATAGATGGACCTCTGAGATTCTGTTGCCATTGTTACCGGCATGAATTCCTTCATTAATTTATTAAGTGAAATTAGTTTTTTACGAATATCTCGAAGAATGTTGGTTTTAGGGCTTTAAAATGTGGTTTTCGGGGTTCATTTAGGGCCCCCGAGTTTCGTTTCTCACATTGACGGGCTGAAAATGTGCTTTGTCTCACCCTTCTACGCTTATTTCAGCTTGTATTTTAAGGGGGTAGGCCCCCTGTTATGAGAGGTACGGAGAAGAGTTACATCAATGATTAGTGTCGTGCCTCTGATGGATATCTGCATCATATTTTACGTTAATCAACCCAGCCGTTCTCAAGTTATAAGGACACAAAATATTGTCCACAGACAAACAGACAGACAGACAGAAAAAAAATTGGGTGCATCCGTCACAAAACAGTCTGAAACGGGCAAATATGTCAAATTTCCGTGGAAATGCAGAAAAAACAGACAAACATTCATTTTTATATAACAGAGAAGGGATATAATAGACCTTCCGTACCACACCCGGACGTGTAAATCGCGTGAAACAAGTAGTTCCGTGAAGAACTATACAGCCTATTTTCATATATCCTACTTATGTTAACTGCCACTATCAACATACAAAATTTCAGTTTAATTGCTGTAACAGATTCGTAGATATTGAGAACCGTCTAAATATTTCAGATGGTCGCCAGGTTGGATTTTTATTTTTGTACTATTACATTAAGATTATTGTGTACGTGTGGTATTCAAACTTCAATCGCATGATTAGACAACAAGAAGTAAAAACGAGATTTTAAAATTACGCACAGCAGCCATCTTGTGATAATGCAAACCATTGAAATACATTAGATGCCAGTGGATCAACATTTGTATAAGCTTTAACGTGCAACGTTTCACGGCACTCGGATAGTTAATTCGCGAGAAATGTCCATTTAAATATTTATACTTCGCGTCGCCGCCATGTTGGATTTGTGCTCACCAGGTTCCTAAAAGTCCTATAGGTGACCATATGTTCAGAGTCTTTATGAACATTAAAAATTCAGTTTGGTTGCTGTAAAAGATTCATAGATATTGAGAACCGTCAAAATATTTCGGGAGCTCACCATTTAGGAGTGTTATGTGTATAGGCCGTAGAGTTATGTACCATTCAAGGACAATTATTGCCTAGGTTCATTATTCAAACTTTCACTTCGATCGCATGATTACGACACAAGAAATTAAAACTTAATTTTAAAATTTCGCACAGCCGCCATCTTGAGGTTATGTAAGCAACTGAATTAAATTAGATGGCAGTGCATTACAATCTGCAAAATCAAATACTGTACCACATTTCACTGCGCTCAGAGAGTTAAATCACGAGAAAAGTCTATTAAAATATTTTAAATTCGCTTGGTCGCCATGTTCGTTTCGTACTTTACAGGTTTATGAAATATACATAGGTATACCTGTATCAGTACCCTTTATCACCGTACAAAATTGCAGGGTGATATCTGTAATAGTTTCGGAGATATAGAATGTCAGTGAAATATTTCGCACAGCCGCCATTTTGAGGTTATGTAAACAATTGAACTAAATTAGACTCCAGTGCATTAAAATGTGTATAAACATTTGCTGTACCAAGTTTCATTACATTTAGATAGTTAAATCGCGAGAAAAGTCTATTTAAATATCTCAACTTCGCTTGGCCGCCATGTTGGTTTTGTAGTCACCAGGTTTTTGAAAGTCTCATATGTGAACTTCTAGTAGTGCCCTTTATCACCGTACACAATTTCAGGGCGATATCGGTAATAGTTTCGGAGATATTGAATGCTAGTGAAATATTTCGCACAGCCGCCATGTTGGATTGGAGAGACGTAACAAAATTTGAAGGGCACGGTCGAGGTCGCCGGGAATAGTGCTATGAACTTCCCGAGTTTCATTGAAATCGCTCCAGCCGTTTCGATTTTATTAGGGGGGGACACACACACGAATCGCACACACACACACTCACACACACACACGCACACACACGGACAAAAGGTGATCTCATAAGCCTATTTTTTCAAAATTGAAAATAGGCTAAAAATTCTAGAGTACCCCTTGAAAGCGCATTGTATGTATTGAATATTTCAGCTTAATTTGGATCGGTTATAACCTTATAGCCGTTTGCAAACCTTCACAGTAATGTAATAAATGGAATTGCATTGCGTCTTACAGAAATAGATGGACCTCTGAGATTCAGTTGCCATGGTAACCAGCATGCATTCTTTCATTAATTTATTAAGTGAAATTAGTCTTCTGGGAATATCTCAAAAACGGTTGGTTTTAGGGCCTTAAAATGTGGTTTTCGGTGGCCCCGAGGGCCCCGGAGTTTCGTTTCTCTCATTGAGGGGCTGAAAATGAGTTTTGTCTCACCCTTCTACGCTTATTTCAGCTTGTATTTTAAGGGGGTTGGGCCCCTTTTATGAGAGGTACGGAGAAGAGTTACATCAATGATTGGTGTCGTGCCTCTGAAGGATATCTGTATCAAATTTTACGTTGATCCACTCAGCCGTTCTCGAGTTATAAGGACACAAAAAATTGACCACAGACAGACAGACAAAAAAATTATTTTTGCGCGCATCCATCATAAAACAGTCTGAAACGCGTAAATATCGCAAAATTCCGTGGAAATTCAGAAAAAACAGTCAAACTTTCATTCTTATATATATAGAGATATATATATACAAGCTGACCCGGCAGACGTTGTCCTGCCAATCAAAGAAAGTGTTGTAACTTTGTTTCTTGAAGTGCGTTTGGATACACAATATTTTTTCAATTTCTGTTAACTGCCTCTAAACTATCGTGAATTGAATTAACTAATTTAGAAACAATCGTTGGAACGTGCACAACAACTCTCCAAAGTTTCATCGCAAACGGATAAATGGCATTTAACGCATACTCGATTTGGTTTAAATGATTCGTGCGCTGTCACTCATTTGTTGAATCTACTCGTGCTCTACCAACTGTGAAATGGATTTACTAAGTTAGAAAGCTTCACGTAAGTGTACACAACAACTCATCAAAGTTTCATCGCAATCGATGAATAGTATAAGAACGCATACAGGATTTTGTTGGAATGCTACCAATATTGTAAAATGGATTTACCAAGTTGAACACCTTCCCTGGCGTGTACACAACAACTCATCAAAGTTTCAACGGAATCGTATGAATGACATATGAACGCATAAGTGATTTTCTTTAAACGATTCGCGTGCCGTCACTTATTTGTTGAATCTACTCATACGCTACCTATTGTAAAATAGATTTACTTAGCCTGAACCTTCTCAATGATTCACCAAGGTTTGATCGCAATCGGATGAAAGATATATGACCGCATACGGGACATTGTGGAAACGATTCGCGCGCCGTCGCTCATTTGTTGAATCTACTCGTGCGCTACTTATTAAAAACTGGATTTACTAAGACAGAAACATTTCCTGGACTGTACACAACAATTCACCAAAGTTTCATCGCAATCTGATAAATGGTATATGGCCGCATACGGTCTTTGTTGAAATGATTCGCGTGCCGTCACACATTTGTTGAATCTACTCGTGCGCTACCTATTGTAAAATGGATTTATTAAGCCAGAAACCTTCCGTAGGGTGTACACAACATCTCACCCAAGTTTCATCGTAATCGGACGAATGGTATTTGAACGCATACGGGACCTTATTGAAACGCTTCGTGCGTCGACGCTCATTTGTTGAATCTACTCGTGTGAAACCTCCTGTGAAATGTATTTACTAAGTTATAAGCCCCCACGTAAGTGTACACAACATCTCACCCAAGTTTCATCGCTATCGGACGAATGGTATTTGAACGCATACGGGACTTTGTTGAAACGCTTCGCACGTCGCCGCTCATTTGTTGAATCTACTCGTGCGCAACCTCCTGTGAAATGGACTACTAAGTTAGAAGCCTTCACTTAAGTGTACACAACAACTCATCAAAGTTTCATCTCAATCCATGAATGGAATATAAACTTATACGGGATTTTGTTGAAACGCTTCGCGCGTCGTCACTCATTTGTTGAATCTAGTCGTGCGGTCGTGCGCTACGTAATGTGAAATTGATTTACTAAGCCAGAAGCCTTCCCTGGAGTGTACTCAACATCTCACCCAAGTTTCATCGCTATCGGACGAATGGTATTTGAATGCATACGGGACCTTTTTGAAACGCTTCGCGCGTCGTCGCTCATTTGTTGAATCTATTCGTGCGCTATCTATTGTAAAATGGATTTACTAAGCCAAACACCTTCCCTGGAGCTCACTCAACATATCACCCAAGTTTCTTGACAATCGGATGATTGGTATATGAACGCATACGGGACTTTGAAACGCTCTAACGTGCATAGACAAACAGTAGAATCCGACATCACTGCCACCTTTGGTATAAAACACAACTTTTCGCCACGGGCGGAGTGTATGTAATGGCGGTAGTTGCACAGGTTGCAACCAGGTGGCTCTAACGTGCAGAGACAAACCGTCCAAAGACATCAGCTTTCACGAAGGCCAAGGCTAGTGGTTTCCATGACGACTGTTTTTGACTGTATATTGTGGTTCTAAAATTGTGTGTAAATTGTGGTTCTAAAATTGTGTTCATTCCACCTACCGGGTCAGATTGTGAATCTAAACCATACATGGACCCACCCTAATATACATACCAAATTCCATCAAAATCGGTTCAGTCGTTTAGGAGGAGTTCAGTCACATACACACGTGTCGAAGAATTATATATATAAAGATATATATATTCGATATGTTCCTGCATGGCATTGAGTTTTGAAATTAGTTATGAATACACCTACTTGACAGTAAAGGGAATTCCTATAGTGGTCCATGATGAAAGGCTAGCCCAGTTCCCGTATAAAGACATCGATATATATTACATTGATCACTGCAGTACCGCAATGTGAGTTAATATCTGAATAGTCATCGTGCTGAAAGATATTACCGGTTTTGCCGACTAGTTACAATATTTCATATTAAAGCATTTCATCATTTAAATACTGATACGAAGACTGTTAACATGTGGTTTGTGTTTCAATCAGTTGACACCAGAGTTCGCATGAGCGTTTACCGCTCAGTATGAAAGTGTTGAGCAAAGTTACTCGGGAAGTTGATGCCCATCGCTTTTATCCAGAGATTGAAAAACAGACTCTTAATAAATCATAATTGTTTTCAGCAAATATGATATAATGCATATTCTTACACCTAAGAACGACAACTTGAAGGTGATTTATTGTAGAAGTGATTGTAATGGCGCCTCCAAACCTTGAAGTAATCCGTATGTGATATACATTCCACTTGGTACCACTGCCAGCTGGATCGCATCCCACCTGACTGCTATGCGTCTACCACACTATCGTACTATTTTTCAAAATCACTCCCACAACAATATATAGGAACCGAGTGGAAAGATGTTACACATCAAAAGGTGTAAATTGTAGGCAAAAACTTGAGCATTAGCCTACTCACAGTTTGTCAAACTCTCTTTGAATTTTCATTCAATCAAGACAAATTAATGGAATTAGCAAGAAATTAAATTTAAAAAAAAAGTTAGGCATCCAATGGCACGTACTGTAGGCCTAGTTTAAGGCTGGAGAAAAAAATGTATATATCTATACGACGATTTGTTAGACAGATATACGGCGATTCCTAATGTCTGCATATGCATGGTTTTAGGGGCACACGGTGAAATGCTCAGTGGGTAGGGGTTAGAAAGAATGAACCTCTCTTTTTATGAACAACTGACCTAATTTAATGTACGTATGTATGCCCACCTCCTTATTATTCACGTTTCCAACGGGGTCAGGGATGAGATGCGATGAAACTCTATCTGGAAATTTTTACATCTGGATGCCCTTCCAGACGACAACCTCATGAGAGGAGTTAATGAGAGATGAAATGAATGAATATGATTGAAACTGGGCAAGGATGTGAGAGGAAGCGGCCGTGGCCTGTCAGAATGTGCCGTGCAATTGATACGTCGGTGAGCCTAAGGCATATGTAATTGATACATGAGTTGCTTTCCGCGTAAGTGACATCCCAAGTATCAATATTATTGCACATGCCTTAGGCTCGAAGACTGCACTCGGTACGACCGCGCAACCGGGGATGACCGCCAAAAACTGACGCGTTAACTATAACTGCCACGAGGTCATGGCTTCGTACTTCAAGGTTTCCTCGGGCACCAGGTCATACATATCCTGACCGGTGTGTGCCTTCCTGACTGCGGTCATTCCAGATTGCGTTCACCTCATTAGTAGTCCAGATTGCGGTCACTTTCATTTTAGGGAAGAGCTATAAACATTCCAGCGTCCAGATTGCGATCACTTTTCTTGGGAGACCGGTCCGGTTGTAACTCCCCTGGGGATTTCCTTACCTTTCACTTTCATCCCTCTTGCCAATGTTGAGATACATGTCATGTGTCAGTTCTCTTTGGACCTGATACACTACATTTTGACAGTGAACTTATTAATTTTGACTTATCAAGTCACAGATTTCAAATCTGGAATGTTAATAAACCTAAAACTTCAAATGTTTGATTTTGTGTGTAGGAGGGGGCGGGGCCAAAATTGATTACAAAGGGGATTTAGAATCAAACGCAGAATAAATTACTTTAACGAGACGAGGTTCTCGAGGTAATGAAAAGAATGTGTTTCACGATATACAGTACTTATTATAAAATAGATACCTCGCGCATCAAATGGGAGAGGAGGGGCAGAAATTAAAAATGATACCCTGTAAGTATAAACTTTCCCGTTACAACAATTTTGTTGAAAGTGAAGGTCATTGATTCCGATCCTGAAACGTTTCTATTCTTAAGACTGAAAATGTTATAATCATTGGTTTACGAGGTGCTGTCAGATTGGGAGGGGACTTGATTTTTTTAAGCGAAGTTTTATGGGGTGTGCTCAGGTGAACACTGAACTGTATTCTTTGGTTAGGTAGTGAAATACCAGGTTCCCTTGTTATCCACAAATCTTACGGAAGGTATGAGTCAGTCGGGAAGAACCAAGATCCAAGGACCGGTCTCTCAAGAAAAGTGATCGCATTCTGGACGCTGGAATGTTTATAGTTCTTCCCAAAAATGAAAGTGGCCGCAATCAGGACTGTTAATGTGGTGAACCCAATCTGGAATGACCCCAATCAGGACACAACCTCCTGAGCAATTATGCCATCAGATAAACACCCAACACCCCTATTCCAGTTCTGTTATGCCCATACCGCTCTATAGATATAGCACTAAGGGCCCCTCAGGCTGACAGGCTATAACAAAAGTGCACGAAATCAGCTCACGCTGCCATGGAGTTTGTTTGATATTCGAATATAGTGTGTCAAAATGAATTCCAATCTACCATCGTAGTAGCTGTAATTATGTTGGTTTTCAACTCAGAAGATTCAGGATTTTACAAGTAAGTTATAGGCCCTACTACACACGCTAGTACAGTACAGTCATCAGAACACTACAGGTCGTCGGACACATTCTACACACTCCCAAGTTCATGAAGAAGATGGTAATGACGTGTTAAGCCCATAAATACAACAGCAATGTAATTTTCTTCTCTTGAGATATCCGACTATTAAGTCCGGAGCCCAGCTAGTGACCCAGAGGATAATGATTTTGTTTTTACCGTACTTATTTTAGGTGATTTGCAACTTCGTGGTCATGTAGCTCCGTGTACTTGTGTATGTGTGTATGTGGGGGGGGGGGGGGAGAGGAATTGTGTGATAACCTGTGTTATTGTGATGGCTATAATAGTATGTGTATTTGTAAATTGGGGACAGGATTGGGAAGGAGGCCGCCATTTCCAGCATTTGCTTGGAGTAGAAGTAAGAACCCACGGAAAACCACTTCTAGGATGGCTGAGGTGGGAAACAAACTATCCTCTTTTCAGTTTTGTCTCACGAGACTGAGTGTATCCTGTTCCAGCCCACACACCAGAATTATTCTTTTTTGGCAGAGTCAGTAATCGAACTCGAACCTCTGGAGTGACAGCCAAGACTGCTAGCCGCTGCACCATGAGGTGGTTGAGGATAATGAGGTGGGTGTTCTACCCCTCATCCACCGACACAGTCAATGTTTTTTTACACACTGCGGCTGATGTTTTTCAGCAACATAATACAGTATTTTCCTGGCGAGCCAATGATTCATTGCATGACTCTAGTAGTTAAGGTTCAGGAAATGTCTCTCCTACTTCCTCATGTGCTTTATCGCATATTGATCGAGTGAGGTATTCCAAGCATTGAAGTATTACATCACTCGGGGAACCCATTCTTGATAAAAACAGTCATGCATATTAGTAAGGACGTTACACCAATATATTATTATTTTCAAAGATTCCTGAATTGAAATAGTGTTTTTGCAGCTTTTGGGAATTTGGGCCATTGAAGGCTAAACATCCTGAATTTTCATGCACCCCAAGCCTTTATAATTTACTAAAGTGGTCTTCCTGGGGATTGGGACTTTCCACAACAGTGAGGGTCAGTTTTTATGTGACATATATTGCGTTTCGTGAACGAGGATTCCAATATTATTTTCACGTCAGGAAGTACACGTTATGTGAATTTAGTTTGAGAGCACGTTTTTTCTACGGTCAACATATTTTTTGTAGACCAACGGGTTGATCGTAAAGATGATTTTGTTTGACTCTGTGTGGTTGATATATCTTTATGTCTATATACGCCTATAACTCGTGTTCGGGTGCTTGGAGCATCGTAAAATTAGGCATTGTAACCATGAGTCAGTACACCAATCCCTTATAAAACGCTTCACCGTACTTCTCATAGAAGGGTGGGTATAGGGAAAATTTTCTCAAAATACATGCTAAAATAGGCGAAAAATAAAAATTATCCTAGAAAGACGACCAAAGCATATGTTGCGCTTTTCAATGTGAGACACAAAACTAGGGAGTCTATAAAGCAGTGATTTCAACCCGCGGCCCGTCGCGTATATTTCAGTGGCCCGCAAAACGATTAAGTTTCAATAATTCACATTTGATAGTATTTCGATAGCCACAACAGTGTTATGTTGATGTACCGATGATAAATAGAACAAAAAGTTCAGAAGATTGCATCATATTGTTGATTTATAAATGTTATGATACTTCGTAGGGTGCGGTAGGGAATTTTGTAAGCGGTGAAGCAAGTGTGGCAACCCTGTGACTCAAGGTCAATCAAATGAGACTGCTTTCCACCGTGCACTAATCAGTATCACCTGATCTCACCTAGCGAGTGAACGCTTGTTGTTGCTTTGTGAATAATGGCTATGAGTAGTAACAAACTGTGTGAATGTGGAAGACTATCCCGGAAACATAGAAATGGATCTTATTGAGTTTCAGTAATAGCGATTTACAGGAGAAATTGAACTTTTGGGGTTTTAGTTATTGTATGCTGAAACAAGATGTTCAGGAAAGAACATATAGCCTACTTTCTCCTAAATGCATGGGTATTGTTATAACTCTTTGTCCTTTTCAAGGAGTATGATTGAATGTTGGTTGTAGTAGCTTGTTGAAATACAACGTGCTATATGGATATTAAACATGAATATGAGGTGCCCTTTGCTAGTGCTACCTCGGTACCAAATTTCGTTCAATTCGGTTTCACCGTGTTTGAATGTATAGGGGGAATCGATTTGCACACATACTTGGCCACCATCTGCAAACTATTGGGCTGATATTCATGCAGTTTGGTCAGAATATGTTTCCCACATAAAGATATGGTGTTGCAAAATTTGGTAGAGACTAGATTATTAGGTTGGTCGTAATTACATTTTAGCTTTTAACATTTGGGTGGCCGCGATTACGTTTCCGTCAAGATAGCGGTGATATAAAACATGACACTGAGGTGCCCTTTGCTAGTGCTACCTCTGTACCAAATTTTATTCATTCGGTTCCACCGTGTTCGAATTAATAGGGGGAATCGATTTTCACACAAAGATGGCCGCCATCCGCAAACTATTAGGCTAATGACCTATTAGATTGGTCAAAGGATGCTCCCCCATAAAGGTATGTTGTTGCAAAGTTTGGTAGAGATCGGATGGTTATGTTAGTCGTAATTTAACTTAAGCTTTGAACATTTGTGTGGCCGCCATTACGTTTCCGTCAAGATGGCGGCGATATAAAACATGACACTGAGGTGCCCTTTGCTAGTGCTACCTCTGTACCAAATTTTATTCATTCGGTTCCACCGTGTTCGAATTAATAGGGGGAATCAATTTTGACATAAAGATGGCCGCCATCCGCAAACTATTAGGCTAATGACCTATTAGATTGGTCAAAGGATGCTCCCCCATAAAGGTATGTTGTTGCAAAGTTTGGTAGAGATCGGATGGTTATGTTAGTCGTAATTTAACTTAAGCTTTGAACATTTGTGTGGCCGCCATTACGTTTCTGTCAATATGGCGGCGATATAAATCATGACACTGAGATGCCCTTTGCTAGTGCTATCTCTGTACCAAATTTCGTTCCATTCAGTTTCACCGTGTTTGAATTAATAGGGGGAATCGATTTTGACACAAAGATGGCCGCCATACGCAAACTATTAGGCGAATGACCTATTAGATTGGTCAAAGGATGCTCCCTCCATAAAGGTACGTTGTTGCACAATTTGGTAGAGATCGGATGATTAGGTTAATCGTAATTTGATTTAAGCTTTGAACATTCGTGTGGCCGCCATTACGTTTCCATCAAGATGGCGGCGATATAAAACATGACACTGAGGTGCCCTTTGCTAGTGCTACCTCTGTACCAAATTTCGTTCCATTCGGTTGCACCGTGTTCGAATTAATAGGGGGAATCGATTTTCACACAAAGATGGCCGCCATCCGCAAACTATTACGCTGATGACCTGTTAGTTTGGTCAAAGGATGCTCCCCCATAAAGGTATGTTGTTGCAAAATTTGGTAGAGATCGGATGATTAGGTTAGTCGTAATTTGATTTAAGCTTTGAACATTTGTGTGGCCGCCATTACGTTTCCGTCAAGATGGCGGTGATATAAAACATGACACTGAGGTGTCCTTTGCTAGTGCTACCTTTGTACCAAATTTCGTTCAATTCGCATTCACCGTGTTCGAATTGATAGGGGGGGGGGGGGGACAGACATTCAGAGTACACACACTCACACACACACACACACACACAGACTCACACACACACATACACACAGACAGACACACTTTTTTCGCCCTGTGTTGATCTCATAAGTCTACTTTCATTTTTTGCAAAAATCGAAAGTAGGCTAAAAAGATCGATTTCCAGCAATCAGATCTCATGCTCTGTCGACAGCATCCCTTTTTGGCGGCAGTCACATCTGCGAGCAGTTATTTTCCAAAATGCACAATGTTAGTTAGTTATTGTTGTTTTAGGGGCGGAACTACGAGGTCATGCAGAATGTGAAGACGAAATTGAGGAATCGTGTTTCTGACACTCATTTAGAGAACTCGCTTCGAATTGCCTCTTCCAACATAAAAGCCAATATTGACAGATTCGTGAAAGAGAAACAGTGCCACATTTCTCATTGAACTAAAAAAAAACATTTTGATATTTTTAATTTAGTTTTGTGTTTTGTAACATATTTTATATTCATTTCACTATGATGTTTTTTTCTTCCAACTTGAAAGACAATTTATATATAATAAGATTAGTGCGGCCCTCAAGCCCTTCCATAACAAATATTTGGCCCTTCATTAAAATAAGGTTGAAGACCACTGCTATAAAGGGTCTCCGAAAACCACATTTTAAAAGGCCCTTACATTAACAGTGTCTGTGACATACCCAGAAAACTCACCTCGCTCTGGTACACTTATGAAGGTATGACAAGCCCCTAACCATTGCAACAGTAGCTCAAATGTTAACGTCTGGTTATTAATACCGAAGACCGTTCGAAAAGCGGATACTTCTGCTAGTATCTTAAGGTATATCTTGTGGTACGCAAAACATAATACACGAAATTTGGTTGAAATCCAACAGATAGTATGGATGTTACATCCATATACATATTGGAACTATGAACAGGCGTAGAATCATGTTGGCAATCGTCGCCTTTTGAGGCATTTCTGTAAAAAGAAAGTGTTCTGATTTTTATTGCATCAATTGTCATTCCAGCGTCATTCATATCTTATTCAATTCCAATGAACCATGTTGGTTTGGATTTGTAACTATATAGTTGCATGGTTCTGTTTAGTGTTTTATTATTCATTTGGTGAAAGAGTCCAAACAAATTAGTGTCTTCCTCGTGAGTTAGCTTTTCACTTGAAAATAGAGCACTGTGTTGGATCTTGGTCTATATTCTGCATTATTATTATTATTATTATTATTATCATTATCATTATTATAATTATTATTATTATTATTTTTATTATTATTACTTTTAGGTTCAAGTATTTATCCCAAAAATTTTCCTTCAACTTTTTCAACACACCGATATTATTTTTGTCAGTTCCAGCATTTCTACTTCAAATGAAATTTTGGGTTGGACCACTGTCTGATACTGTTGTTAGCCTATTTTCAATTTTGAAAAAATAGGCTTATGAGATCACCTTTTGTCCGTGTGTGTGTGCGTGTGTGTGTGATTCGTGTGTGGGTCCCCCCCTAATAAAATCTAAACGGCTGGAGCGATTTCAATGAAACTCGGAAATTTCATAGCACTATTCCCGGTGACCTGGACCGTGCCCTTCAAATTTTGTTACGACTCACCAATCCAACATGGCGGCTGTGCGAAATATTTCACCAGCATTCAATATCTCCGAAACTATTACCGATATTACCCTGACATTTTCTATGGTGAAAGAGGGAACTACTATAAGTTCACTTATGTGACTTTTGAAAACCTGGTAACTACAAAACCAACATGGAGGCCAAGCGAATTTGCGACTTTTAAATAGACGTTTCTCGTGATTTGACCAACCAAACGCAATGAAACTTGGTACAGTATATGTTTAAATAGGCTACATTGTACTGCACCGACATCTAACTTCGTTCAATTGTTTATATAATCACAAGATGGCGGATGTGCGAAATATTTCACCGGCATTCTATATCTCTGAAACTATTAGCGGTATCTCCCTAAAATTTTGTACGGAGATAAAGGGCACTACTGGAAGTCCATCTATAAGACTTTCAAACACCGGTTAACTACAAAACGAACATGGCGACCAAGCGAATTTGAACATTTTAAATAGACCTTTCTCGCGATTTAATGTTCCAAGCGCACTGCAACCTGGTACAGGAAATATTTATACACATTGTAATCCACTGGTATCTAATTTAGTTCAATTGTTTACATAACCTCAAGATGGCGGCAGTGCGAATTTTAAAACTAAGTTTTTATTTCTTGTGATGTAGTCATGCGATCGAAGTGAAAGTTTGAATAATGAACCTACGCAATAATTTTCCTTTAATGGTACATGACTCTATGGCCTATACATTTAACAATCCAACATGGCGACCATCCGAAATATTTAGACGATACTGAATATCTACGAATCTATTTTAGCAATCAAACTGATTGTTTTAATGTTCTTAGGGGCTATGAACTTAAGTTCACCTATAGGACTTTAAATAACCTGGTGATCACAAATCCAACATGGCGGTGACGCGAATTATAAATATTCACATGGACGTTTCTCGCAATTTAACCATCCGAGTGCAGTGAAACTTGGTACAGTAAATCCTTATACGAATGTTAATCAACTGGCATCTAATTTATTTCAATTGTTTCCATAACCTCAAGATGGCAGCTGTGAAAAATTTTAAAATCTCCTTGTTTTTTCTTGTGTCCTAATTATGCGATTGAAGTTTGAATACTACACGTTCACAATAATCTGCATGTAACAGTACATAACTCTAGGACCTACATATATAAAATCCAACATGGCGACCATCCGAAATATTTAGTCGGTTCTTAATATCTACGAATCTATTACAGCAATCAAACAGAAATTGTGTATGTTGATAGTGGCAATTAGCATGAGTAGGATATATGAAAATAGGCTGTATAGTTCTTCACGGAACTACTTGTTAGCCTATTTTCAATTTTGAAAAAATAGGCTTATGAGATCACCTTTTGTCCGTGTGTGTGTGCGTGTGTGTGTGTGTGTGATTCGTGTGTGTGTCCCCCCCTAATAAAATCTAAACGGCAGGAGCGATTTCAATGAAACTCGGAAAGTTGATAGCACTATTCCCGGCGACCTCGACCGTGCCCTTCAAATTTTGTTACGACTCACCAATCCAACATGGCGGCTGTGCGAAATATTTCACCAGCATTCAATATCTCCGAAACTATTACCGATATTACCCTGAAATTTTCTATGGTAATAGAGGGAACTACTATAAGTTCACTTATGTGACTTTTGAAAACCTGGTAACTACAAAACGAACATGGCGGCCAAGCGAATTTGCGACTTTTAAATAGACGTTTCTCGCGATTTGACCAACCAAACGCAATGAAACTTGGTACAGTATATGTTTATATACATTGTAATGCACCGACATCTAACTTCGTTCAATTGTTTACATAATCACAAGATGGCGGATGTGCGAAATATTTCACCGGCATTCTATATCTCTGAAACTATTAGCGGTATCTCCCTAAAATTTTGTACTGAGATAAAGGGCGCTACTGGAAGTCCATCTATAAGATTTTCAAAAACCGGTTAACTACAAAACGAACATGGCGGCCAAGCGAATTTGAACATTTTAAATAGACCTTTCTCGTGATTGAATGTTCCAAGCGCACTGCAACCTGGTACAGGAAATATTTATACACATTGTAATCCACTGGTATCTAGTTTAGTTCAATTGTTTACATAACCTCAAGATGGCGGCAGTGCGAATTTTAAAATTAAGTTTTTATTTCTTGTGATGTAGTCATGTGCTCGAAGTGAAAGTTTGAATAATGAACCTACGCAATAATTTTCCTTTAATGGTACATGACTCTATGGCCTATACATTTAACAATCCAACATGGCGACCATCCGAAATATTTAGACGATACTGAATATCTACGAATCTATTTTAGCAATCAAAGTGCATTTTTTAATGTTCATAGGGGCTATGAACTTAAGTTCACCTATATGACTTTAAATAACCTGGTGATTACAAATCCAACATGGCGGTGACGCGAATTATAAATATTCACATGGACGTTTCTCGCAATTTAACCATCCGCGTGCAGTGAAACTTGGTACAGTAAATCGTTATCCGAATGTTAATCCACTGGCATCTAATTTATTTCAATTGTTTCCATAACCTCAAGATGGCAGCTGTGAAAAAAAATTTAAATCTCCTTGTTTTTTCTTGTGTCCTAATTATGCGATTGAAGTTTGAATACTACACGTTCACAATAATCTGCGTGTAACAGTACATAACTCTAGGACCTACATATATAAAATCCAACATGGTGACCATCCGAAATATTTAGTCGGTTCTCAATATCTACGAATCTATTACAGCAATCAAACTGAAATTGTGTATGTTAAATAGTGGCAATTAACATAAGTAGGATATATGAAAATAGGCTGTATAGTTCTTCACGGAACTACTTGTTTTTCTTTCCGGTTCCTGTGTAAGGATATTTATTGTACGTATTTTCATCATATGAAAGATCCTTGCTAGTTACTTATATACGTATCTAGTGTTGAGGCAATCTATTATTTCCTGAGTAGGGCCTACATTTTTATGACCGTAGCAGAGAATGATGCATATTTTCAGTGAGCGATTCAGCAAGTTATCGTCTCTTCCTGTCACTAACCTCTTCCGGTGATACAATTAGCAATAACTGCAATTTATGTTCGATCTACGCGTAAGGGATATGACACACGGTGTGTCCCTTTAATTGAATCCCTGGTGAAGGATATGAGTGTGTATAGTCACTGAATTTGTGATTCATACAGAGTTAAGTGAGGAAAGCAATGGCAAACTTCCCCACTACTCATCTTGCCTAGTACGCTCCAATATAGCACTGCCTTGGGTATCTACCCACATAACCTAACGGCGGTACTTTTTGATGATCCAACCAGCTTTCGGGCTGACTACCTAACAGTAACAACAGAGTTAAGTTTGAAGTGCATCTCAACATGTTGAGCTAGTGTGCACAGGAGAGCTGCTGGCTTATTAACTCAGAGCTGTGCTTTGAAAAGGAAGCGAAGGAAAGTCGTATGGCTCTGTCTAGAGTTACTAACTAGCTAGACGGTCGGGTAGGAGAAAACCCAACAGCTGAGTGTATTATTGACGTATATGAATCAAGCAAGGTGGTTGCCTGAAAATAGCATTGAGACAAGACTCGGCCATTAGTAATTCAGTAAACCCTGCCTTAACGGAATCGAAAGAGAATCACAATTTTGTCCGTTAAAGTAAGCTGAAGTGGTACGGACATATGATGAGAATGGAAGAATATAGAGACCAAAAAGAATATTTATGGAGAAAATACCAGGAAGAAGACCACACGAGGAAGGCCCAGAAAGAGGTGGATAAATACGGTGAAGGAAAGCATAGAGAAAAGAGGATTAAAAGAAAAAGAAGTATTGAAAGAAGGAAATGAATGGTGGAGGAATAGACAACTGTGGAGGTCCTTGATTCGCAACCCGACCCAGGGAGCTGGAAACGGGAAATGAAGAAGAATAATAAGAAGAAGGTTAGGTTTCCGGTTAACGGAGGTCGCCCTATGCTAAAATAATTAAATTAAGGACATGCATATAATGGGCATACTGAGAAAAATAAAATGGTGTACATAAATTAACTTACTAAATGTCGTATTTATACATTTCTGAGACTGGCTGCTTGTCTCAGCGGTAACGTTCTCGCCTGCTTTTCTCAAGGTTGCGGGATCGATTCCTGGCACAGCCAGTTGGCAATTGAGGGTGCAGAAATGCGAGGGAACCGTGTCGGTAGATTTACTGGTACTTTCAAGATCACCTTCGGGGAAATATTACGGCACCCCGATGTCTCCAAAAGCCACAGTAGTTAAAAGGGACGTAAAACTAATAACATTAATTTGATTATTTTGTTTCCGCTACGAATTAATACACTACGATATCACTTTTACTCTCATGTTAAGATCAAGCACAACTCTTGCTTTTGAAGCCATTTTGACTACTGCCTACCTTCTTCAGTAATGTAAGTTTAGAAGTGTTCAGTTGAAAGCTGATTGAGAAAGGCCGAGTCAAAGACAGGCATTTGTTGATTGACAGCTGATCAAAGAGGGCATTGGGGAACAGAAATCAGGCAATTAGCTCCATACTTTGACGTGTAAGTTGGAGAAAAAAAAGAATGAAGATCTATTTGCACATTCCTTGTTAACTACAGAATCAACAGCTCCGGCAAACAAAGTGCCTGAAAATGATCTAAACACTGCGTTCTTGAACTTGAAAAATATCCGTTAAAATGCATATTTTGATTTTTGTTGTCCGCGTAACACAGTTTCCGTTTAATGAAGGGAATTTAGCAGGTTTTTCATCCCGAAGTTTACGGGACCGTCAAACATTTTTGATTAGGACAAGTTTCCGTTTAATAAAGGGTCCGTTGAAGGCTCTGAGGTTCAGAAGGCAAGGAAAAGTCATATTTGATTTCTGAGCTTATTTTCCTGAAATTTGAAAGGTAACTGTAAATAAAGGGTCTCTGGCTTAATTTTAAGCAATCTTATTTTGCCTAAAAATGCATATTTTGGCCATTTTATGGCTTTTGTTATATTTCCCTCATTTTAGTGATTCAGTAAAACCTGCCCTCAAAGGTCCCTGTATTAAACGGAAACTTGTCTTAAATTAGTGGCCCTGCTCTGCATGAACCCTGGAATGTGACGGCTAACGGGGCTCTTGGTGAAGACCATAATGGCAGCAGAGGTATAGAGAAGAACATATTTGGTATAGCAAAGCTGGCAGATAAGGCAATTCTCCCTTCTGGGGATTAAATAAGAAGGGAGGATCTCCAAAGGCTAAGGCAGACAATCCCCACAGAAAACAGCTAGCTTGGAGGCTATAGATGGCAGTACCACTATCAATCTCAGATACTGTGCGCTAATAAAACGCACATCTTAAATTTAATTGCTTTTTAAGACCTTTAGCATGAAACAGAGAATGAGAATTGGTTGCTGGAACATTCCAACTTTGAAATGAGAAGGCAAACTAAAGCAAGTGTAACAAGTAGTTCCGTGTATAAACATTTACTGTACCATATTTCACTGCGTTCAGATGGTTTAATCGCGAGAAAAGTCTATTAGAATGTTTCAACTTCGCTAGGCCGACAAGTTCGTTTTTTACTTAACAGGTTTTCGAAAGTCACATAGATAAATTTGTAGTAGAGCCCTTTATCACCGTACAAAATTTCAGGGCGATATCGGTAATAGTTTCGGAGATACAGAATGCCAGTGAAATATTTCGCACAGTCGCCATGTTGGATCGGTGAGACGTAGTAACATTTAAAGTACACGCTTGGGGTCGGCTGACATGGTGCTATAGCCTTACCGAGTTTCATTGAAATCGCTCCAGCCGTTTAGAAGTTATTAGAGGGGAACACATACACACACGGACAACATGTGATCTCATAAGCCTATTTTTAGCCTACTTTCGATTTTTGCAAAAAATGAAAGTAGACTTATGAGATCACTACAGGGCGAAAAAAAGTGTGTCTGTCTGTGTGTGAGTGTGTGTGTGTGTGTGAGAGAGAGAGTGAGTGTGTGTACTCTGAATGTCTGTCCCCCCCTATCAATTCGAACACGGTGAGCGCAAATTGAACGAAATTTGGTACAAAGGTAGCACTAGCAAAGGATACCTCAGTGTCATGTTTTATATCGCCGCCATCTTGACGGAAACGTAATGGCAGCCACCCAAATGTTCAAAGCTTAAATAAAATTACGACTAACCTAATCATCCGATCTCTACCAAATTTTGCAACAACATACCTTTATGGGGGCAGCATCCTTTGACCAAACTAATATGTCATCAGCCTAATAGTTTGCGGATGGCGGCCATCTTTGTGTGAAAATCGATTGTCCCTATTAATTCGAACACGGTGAAACCGAATGGAACGAAATTTCCTACAGAGGTAGTACTAGCAAAGGGCACCCCAGTGTTATGTTTTATATCGCCGCCATATTGACGGAAACGTAATGGTGGCCACCCAAATGTTCAAAGCTTAAATCAAATTACGACTAACCTAATCATCCGATCTCTACCAAATTTTGCAACAACATACCTTTATGAAGGGAGCATCGTTTGACAAATCTAATAGGTCATTAGCCTAATAGTTTGCGGATGGCTGCCATCTTTGTGTCAAAATCGATTACCCCTATTAATTCGAACACGGTGAAACCGAATGGAATGGAATTTGGTACAGAGGTAGCACTAGCAAAGGGCACCTCAGTGTCATGTTTTATATCACCGCCATCTTGACTAAAACGTAATGGCGGCCACACAAATGTTCAAAGCTTAAATCAAATTACGACTAACCTAATCATTCGATCTCTACCAAATTTTGCAACAACATACCTTTATGGAGGAAGCATCCTTTGACAAATCTAATAGGTCATTAGCCTAATAGTTTGCGGATGGCGGCCATCTTTGTGTCAAAATCGATTACCCATATTAATTCGAACACGGTTAAACCGAATGGAATGAAATTTGGTACAGAGGTAGCACTAGCAAAGGGCACCTCAGTGTCATGTTTTATATCGCCGCCATCTTGACGGAAACGTAATGGCGGCCACACAAATATTCAAAGCTTAAATCAAATTACGATTAACCTAATCATCCGATCTCTACCAAATTTTGCATCAACATACCATTATGGAGGGAGCATCCTTTGACCAAACTAATAGGTCATTAGCCTAATATTTTGCGGATGGCGGCCATCTTTGTGTGAAAATCGATTCCCCCTATTAATTCGAACACGGTGAAACCGAATGGAACGAAATTTGGTACAGAGGTAGCACTAGAAAAGGCCACCTCAGTGTTATGTTTTATATCACCGCCATCTTGACGGAAACGTAATCGCGGCCACCCAAATGTTAAAGGCTAAAATGTAATTACGACCAACCAAATAATCTAATCTCTACCAAATTTTGCAACAACAAATCTTTATGTGGGAAGCATATTCTGACCAAACTGCTAGATCATCAGCCCAATAGTTTGCAGATGGTGGCCAAGTATGTGTGCAAATCGATTCCCCCTATCAATTCAAACACGGTGAAACCAAATTGAACGAAATTTGGTACAGAGGTAGCACTAGCAAAAGACACCTCAGTGTCAAGTTTTATATCGCCGCCATCTTGACGGAAACGGAATGACGGCCACCCAAATGTTAAAAGCTTAAATCAAATTTCGACCATCCTAATAATTTGATCTCTACCGGATTTTACAACAACATGCCTTTTTGTGGAAAGCATCTTATGACTGACTACAAGGTCATCAGCCCAATAGTTTGCAAATAGCGGCCATGTATGTGTGCAAATCCATTCCCCAGATCAATTCAAACACGGTGAAACCGAATTGAATGATTTTTTTTACAGAGGTAGCACTAGCAAAGGGCACCTCATATTCATGTTTAATATCCCTATAGCACGTTGTATTTCAACAAGCTACTACAACCAACATTCAATTATACTCCTTGAAAAGGACAAAGAGTTATAACAATACCCATGCATTTAGGAGAAAGTAGGCTATATGTTCTTTACTGAACATCTTGTTTCATAAATGAAAATTGGCTATAAATAGATGCAAAACTATGGTTTGGGAATCGAACCCGAAAGGTGCACGGAGGAGAGGTCGTCCTAGTAAGACATGCCGGTAGAGGAAGAAGCACTTGAAGTGGGGAAGACCTGGAAGGATGTTACAGCATTGGCTAGTCGACGGCATTTCACAGAAGGCCTATGTTGCCGTAGGAAGCAGAGGAATTAAGTCACTCCTAGAATATTTTACTCTTCAAATTCTGAGGATATTATACAGTAGTAAAACTATCATTACTTTCGACTTGACGTTTCAGTGCTAGTCTAGAGTTTCGTTCGCTAAATCGTGACATCGTGAACGAAACTCGATTTGTCGTGATATATCGATTTGAATGGCTGCCTGTGATTGGCTAGTTAAAGTGATTTTCCTTCTGACCGCTAGATAACTCTAGGGTAACACTGAACCTCAAGTCGGAAGTAATGATGGCTTTACTATAGTGTACTCCAAATTTACTTGTGTAAAACAGAAATCAAATATTACTACATGGAGCTACACCATACCAGCAATAAGCTGATCGTATGATGTTGGAGTCCACCCTATTAACGCCTAAACATCCGGTTTCCTACGATCGCATTACCACCATTAAAATACACTTGGCAGTAGAGTACTGACGTCCCTATGTTATCTCTTCTTGACTTGCACTTGTCTTCCTGGAAGTTTTATGATTAGTAGCTTCCTGTTTATTGACTGCTATTCGGACAATCAGTAGGCTACTCTGCACCGGACTGTCAGGTGAGTGCGTACAATTTGCAACATATTGACAGCTATTTTGCCATTCACGGCCAAGGAAAATAAACTCAGCAATTGTTCTAGGTTTCTGCCGTGTCTTGTGCGGGCACGGACACCTAGAGCCCGCTGATGAGCCTATATTGGTATTCCTAGGTGAAACCACGCACAAGATACGGCATAAACCTAGAAAGCTTTCTGAGTTTAATATTGACATCTGTTTAGTATTTACTTTCTCTAGTTCAATATTAAGTTGTTGTTTAATTTTAGAACATCTCGGTCATCTTGCCTCATGCACTAGGATGTATACTAGATTTCTATGGTAACCTGTATTCCTGTGGTGACTATTGTAACCGTTTGTCTCTGATGTAGACCAGTGAATAATAATAATACAATTCAAACATAAAATTAAATCAGTCGGATGCTTGGGGTCAAAGCCGGGTTTCTTTGAATTAGAATCACGGTAGCTTATGATTAGGTCTACATTTAGGCTCTTAGAAGTACAATTATTGATGGGCACATACATTGGGTGGATTTGCATGTATACAAATTTAATTAACAAAGAAAATACAATCGTGCATGAATTTAAATAACTAATATAGGCCTACAGTATGTAGGCTAACTCTTAAACATCTTCAATAAAATAAATCCTTACGGGTAAAGAAAAAAGAATAAAACAATATCCTTGTATAATCTCTCTCACCTTACATGTATCCCTTATTATCACGTGCTTTCAATGTTGGTAGGACACGCCTCTTAGTTGGACACAGGAGAACGGTGGTTTCCCTTCATCGAAAACTCCCCGTGCTATCGCCTTATGTATTTGCCTACACAAGCCGATATCCTGGCCTGTCTCCCTGCGCACTGTCTCTGTTTGAAATAACACGTTCTCTTTACACTGGCTTAAATACTGTAGTACACCACCTTTTTACTATGCATTATGCATTAGCCTAGTTCAATAGTGTTTGCAACTGTAACCATTAAGATAAGGGATTGCGGTGCCATCACGGAATTTGCCTAAAGGGGGCTTGGGAAAATTCGGAAGAAACCACACTCAGGACGGCCGATTTTAGCGCCAGGATTCGAACAATCTTGTTTCAGCTCTTCGCTGCAGTCTCGGGATTTCAAGATACGGTAATGAGTAAATTACATTAATATGTATTTTAAAGGAGTTAAACGGAAGGCATTGTTTACGCACAGATATACAATACAGCATAAAAAAAACTCAATTTAGTTACGGAAATTAGATTTGTTGTTTGAATTTTGGATCATCGACGCCTGCGGTTATCAACCCCGTGTACTTGTGAGAGTATTGTATTTTTAATTACGTGTATTGTGATTATTGTTATTGTGTATTAACCATAAACCATTCTGGAAGTGTGGAAGGGCTAGTGATAAAGGACAAGCACATCTTATTTATGTTATTTTTTAAAATTATTTATTTATTCATTTATTTATTTATTTGGTACAAAATATCCCAGTAAGCTGGTTTCTCTATGTTATGCTTCACTGGCACCACAACTTACATCTATATTCGTTTTCACAATATTTACCTGTTTTAAAAACGATATTTGCATTATTTACATGTTTAGAATTTTAATAATAAGATTAATATAGTACATTTTAACCTGTTCACTCACTCTCTCACATTGTTAGGCCCCGTAAAACAACAATTCTCAGCATCATCATCATCATCTCTCTCTCACGTACTCAGTTTCTTAATTTCAATCACTCCCTACATTCATTCATTTCATTCGGATACTCATTCATTAGGGACAGATGATCTCGTAGTTCCGCCCCTTTAAACAACAATAACTAACTACTCATTCATTTAGCGAGACAATCAATCACTCATTCAGTAGTTCATTTACATATTGTATTTTTAGCCTACTTTCGATTTTTGCAAAAAATGAAAGTAGACTTATGAGATCAACACAGGGCGAAAAAAGTGTGTTTGTCTGTGTGTGTGTATGTGTGTGTGTGAGTCTGTGTGTGTGTGTGTGTGTATGTGTGTGTGTGTGAGTCTGTGTGTGTGTGTGTCTGTGTGTGTGTGAGTGTGTGTACTCTGAATGTCTGTCCCCCCCCTATCAATTCGAACACGGTGAATGCAAATTGAACGAAATTCGGTACAAAGGTAGCACTAGCAAAGGACACCTCAGTGTCATTTTTTATATCGCCGCCATCTTTACTAAAACTGAATGGCGGCCACTCAAACGTTCAAAACGTAAAATCAAATAACGACTAACCAAATCATCCGATCTCTACCAAATTTGGTAACAACATACCTTCGTATAGGATGCGTCTTGTGACCAAATTACAAGGTCGTCCGCCGTACAATTTCAGGATGGCGGCCATGCGAATTATGCAAACTTTATAATCCATATCATGGGACCCACCAGTTCCGATTATCGAGCCGAGAATCGTTTTAACTGTTCTAAAGGAAGAGGCACGTTCGAAATTAAAAGTTTATTTTGCAATACTATAGTGCAGACGGGATTTTAAAAAGCTGAACTGATTCAGTAATAAGACAAGATGGCAGCGGATATCTTGTGCCGGACTTATATTTCACTAATTTGAGTATTGCATGCAATATAGCGTACTTATTAAAAATAAATAAACTTTGTATGAAATGCTTTATATATAAATAATATACTCCAGTGATGAAATCGTTTAGTATAAATCATTATTTGCTAACAAGTTCTATGTAAGTCATTTTAAATAGAACGATATTCGTTGACACAAGTAGCTCAGTGGTAGAGCGTTAGCCTATCGCTCAAATGCCTATGGTTCAAACCCGATCAGAGCTAGGTTATTTGCTTGAAATGTTATATGTTTATTGTATTGTAATGACTCAGATGTTTTAAAATTAAGCGTTATATTGTGCACATTATGGTGTAAAATATATATTTAATTAAAACATAATTCGCCAGCAGATTTACTCGGGACATCTAGCTGCCAAAAAGGTAACTTCCAGATTTTATTGAAAAGTTTCTTCTTCTGGCCGCTAGAATGCACTCGCTCTGTTAGGATTATATTGTTCGATATTTCACCAATAGATGTCACGACTAGTCTACGTGGGGATCCATTGATTACTATACCATTATCATTCTATGCGCATCGAATTTGAAGAATGACAAGATGATACTACGATACATTTTAACTTTTTATTTTAAAGGGTTTGTAACAGCCTATTTTGCGTTACTTGAAAATGTTATTAAGCGTTATATTGTGCACATTATGGTGTAAAATATATATTTAATTAAAACATAATTCGCCAGCAGATTTACTCGAGACATCTAGCTGCCAAAAAGGTAACTTCCAGATTTTATTGAAAAGTTTCTTCTTCTGGCCGCTAGAATGCACTCGCTCTGTTAGGATTATATTATCGAAAATATCCACTTAGTTTGTATACACACGTCTCTGTAGGGTCATGGAAAGATTTGTTAATTCAATTAGGGTTGTGAAAGCCATGCACAACCAGACGTGTAAAGACATGCCTCAACTCAAAGTTGGATGTAGCCCACGGCAGGTCGTAATAATAATAATAATAATAATGTTATTGGTTTTACATCCCTTTTAACTACTGCTGATTTTAGAGACACCGGGGTGCCGGAATTTTGGCCCGAAGGGGATCTTTAACGTGCCAGTAAATGTACTGACACGGCTCCCTCGCATTTGTGCACCCTCAAATGCCAGCTGACTGCGCCAAGATACGAACCTGCAACCTAGGGCCCAGCAAGCGAGAACGTTACCGCTGAGCCACGCCGCCAGTCCGGTCGATTATGTCTCCAGATCCATAACATTCTTGATATACTTCTTATCTTTCTTTCTTCAATGATGGTAGCAGTTTTTATCTAGGTTATGGCGTTTGGTAGAGGTAAATCGTTTCTAAGGTCTTCAACAAAGAATAGTTCTATTATACTCTTTGATAATAACAACGAGTTATAACTATACTCATACATTTAGGAGAAAGTAGGCTATATGTTCTTTACTGAACATCTTGTTTTATGTACGACCAGAATTTCCGAAGAGGCAAGATCTTGATATCCCCTGGCAGTGTGTTCCATAACCGCGCAGAGTGGCCATAGAAACCTGTCAGATAGGCATTGCTATGAGCGAAGGGTGGAACGAGAGTTACACCTCGTCCTCTCCGAAGTGAGCGTTATACTGAACCCTTATCATTGTGTCCAATAATAATGTTTCATATTAATAAAAACGATGGAAATACTAAATACATGTATGCTGGATATTTGAGTAATATTGATGTAGCAAGAAATCTGGACTTGGTAAGACATGCTACGTGCTGGCTGGAAATGACCAATAGTTTCACAACCAATGTTATTCTTGGATTTCTGAGAAAATCAGATATGACGCTGTGGCGTACGTGACCATAAAAGGGCAAAATGCTGCGTACAAGGCAAGGAGTGAGAGAGAGGAGAATAGTCGTGACGTCAATATAAGGGCGGGATTTGTAAGGTCAGAACTCCGAAGCCAACTTATCTGACCAATAAGAAAACATGACGCCAGAACATAGCGTCAGTGTGTTTTGCGCGGCAATCGGATATAAAAAGATCTAGCGATCGGTTTGCTTGTTCGACGGCAGATTCGCGACCTGTGAGAAAATACAAGATTTTTGAGAGGTCACACATAATTATAGGCCCATTACTTAAAATATTGAGGAGCTGTTTTACTCCCACCATTGAAACTTTAGGCTTTCTGTATATATACAAATGTCTGAGATGAACCGGGACACTCCTAATTATTCTTCGACAGTCATTTTAAGACGTCCTTAAGACGATATGGTTTTAAAATTATAGTTGTGTGTCGGCAACGAAGTTGGAAATTTTCATAAATTGTGAGATGGCAATTAGCCATAGAATAGGGAAAGTCGACGATTCTGCATAGGACGATCTGAGGAAATAAAATACTTAGAACGCAGATAGAACAGTTTAAAAACTTTGATTTAATTGTGTTTTAACAGCAGCAAAATGTCGACCATGGAGAGAAGACAGCAAGCTTCATCCTCCATTACCATCAGTGTTATGGGCTAACGGCCTAATGATGGGAATTGACGAGGCGGGAGGCCTCTGGAAAGCAGTTTAAGTGATGAGTATTAAAAAATTGATTTATTGATTTTGGACGAGGGGAATCGCGAGAGATGTGTGGAACTTTGTATAGATTTTATTTGTGTGGTTTAATTTAAATTTCAGGGTTTGATTTCTTAACTGACATGCGTGTAGTAAAATTTGGCATTGCGTGACAATTATGTTGTACAGTAAATTTTGTAATATAAATATGGTCCTTATGATACGTAATTCTTATTGCGAAACGGCCGCATCGATTAACGTATCTATAAAAAGTGTAGCCATGAATGAGAACCTAGGAACGACAATGATAAATGGACTGATTTAATGATATGTAAACTAATTACTACGTGGGGGGAATATTTGCATTTTGTTGCTTTGATAACTCGGGCTAGGACTGATCCTGTTATTTATTCTTTATTGTCATTTGGACATGTTGTGTGTCATTATCTGAGGGGTGTGCTGATTAATGCTACGACGTGATCTTCGAGAAATGTGCCACGTGTTTTTGGGTGTAAGTGATGATGATGAGGAGAGGTAAAGCCTGTCCATGACTGCGATATCATTCCGGCAAACTAGTTATCCGTGGGGATAAGTTTGACCTGGGAATGTATTCTTAAAAATCCCTGAGAGGATGTTTTGAGATAATGTGTTATTTATTTGTACGCGTTTAACAGGTGGCGATTAGCAAAGGTGCTGTACGCTGGCTATGGGCCAGAATCTATATTTAGCATGGCACTAATTACTACTTGGGGGAAGAAATCAGCCACTCTCTCGGTGATGCGATAACAGGCCCGGTTGTCTCCAGCTCGTTATGACACGTTATGTTTGCTTTAAAGCCTAATGAGTTAAGGTTATTTTATTTGGTTTAATTTGGGAAGTTGCCATGTTGTCGATCCAAGTTTCTGTTATCATTACTACGACTTATTTGTTCATTGTTTTAAAACGCCAAACTTTCCGGCGTAAAAATTAAAAGTTGTATTTTGTTGTTGTTGGCTCTTATTTTCAAGGCCATTGTATTCATATAAATATAATTTGGCAACCGGCCAAACCTGTTCATGTCATGTTATGCCTTCCTAGTGTTTAAGGTATAAGTCGGTAATTCCGCAGCCCTTATTTTAAATAATACACACGTGTATTTGGTTGTGGTAATCTAAGGTTAGAGCATGTCAGTAGTGTATATAAATATGTAATTGTTGTTCCCACATTTCCGTAATTCATCCTTCGCAGTACGGAGTCCGTTCCCGAACCAACTGTTTTGGTCGGAAACGAGCGCCCGTCAAAATGCTCATTACTTGAACTAGTCTTAAAACCCGTGTCGCTCATAAATATTGAATTTTGTACTATTTTATTTGTTTGTTATATTTGGATCTTGTGATCCGTTTTCTTTTGTTACTTTGATTTAAGTGACATTGAAGTCACAATGCTTGTTGGCAGCTGTCATGCCATGTCGTCATGGTACGTCAGGCTGGTCAGTGTTAGATCTGTTCACGCGAGTGAACAATAAAAGGGTGGTTATAGTTTTCCTTTTTTTATGTTTGATTCAGTTAATAAATTTCATTTGTTAGTAGATCCTGTTGTTTTTCTTGGCTTTATAATAATAATAAGTTAACCTTATGAACCCTGGAAGTTATGTTGATAGCAAAACCTCTAAATCACATTCACAAGAATCCATTACGACCCCGAAATTTTGAATCTTGTCTACATGCTATTTTCCAAAGGGTTTATAAGAGTTACTTTGGCTTCCGAACGTGTGGCATTTGTGTTTTAGAGTAAAAAAATAGATCACCGGCATGTGATAAGTTTATTAACGTTAGTTAGGCGAAGATAGTACCGCCAAATGTTTGAAAATATAAAGTCATGGAGTTTGCAATAAAGTAAATGTGGAACAAGTTAAGTGTTTGAACTTTGATTAAAATTAGAACAAACTGTTCCAGGCGCCCAATAAAATTAAATTAGCTTTGTGTAGAAAAGCCAAACTCAAAGAATTATTTGACAGGAAGGTTAGACCTTAAAAACTAATTAATACTCTATTAATTGGTTAAAATTTGTAAGTAAAGTAAGGTCAGGAAGATTATAACTGAATCAAAGGGTTAAAATTAAATGGAATAATAAGTAAATTATACTCAGTGATGCTATAGTTTGTGGGAGTAATTTAAAGTAAATGAACTGAGTATGTAAAGGGTTAATGTGTGTATATTTAATATATGTGAGCGCGCGTATCCAGGGCTCCGCCCTTATGTCATTTCCCTATGTCTCAAATATATTATTGTTGTGATGGCAACTCTGGGAGAAATCCGCGAAGTGATTGAACTAGCATCCGCTCGTACGCGAGAACAACTTTGTGAGATGAGAAAGGACATAACCAATGAAACGCAGACACAGTTAGCGGCTATAAATAAACAATCGGCAGAAACGCAGACACAGTTGGCGGCAAATAATGTAGAAATGCAGAAACAGTTAGCGGCGAATAGTGTAGAAATGCAGACACAGTTAGCGGCAAATAGTGTAGAAATGCAGACACAGTTAAACACAAAACTATCTGAAGTTAACGAGAATATAAATCAGAAAATCGCTACACAAAACATTCTGGTTAGTGAACAATTACATAGGCAGTCTGAGAAAAACAATGAAATGTTAAACGCACAAGACGAAAGGAACACTCAAAATCTAGCTGCGCTAACGGTAGAAATCAAAGAGCACACAAAAGAACAGCTAATCCAATTAGCAAAGGACGTTAGCACTAACAATACCAAACAATTAGGAATAATAAAAGGTATCGAAGATTCGTTTAAAAAGGAAATAAAAGGAATGGATGAGACTGTTATGGCAAAACTAGCACAAATCGAGCAAGCGTGTTTGACCAGCTCATCTGAGATTAAAGAAGCACACACAAACTTAGAAAAAAGGTTTGAGAATATCGAACGAGGGACACAGGGTATGCAAGATCAGATAATTACAGTAGATAACAATATCACGGGCTTAGTGACGGAACTCAACAAATTAGAAATACAATCAATTAAGAAATGGAAAAAGTTAGAAATTGACCAGGAAGAAATTAAACAAACATTAGAACAGAACAACATTTCTCTGGGAGAAAGGATAGATAAACTTGAAGATAATCAGGAGGCTAATCAACAGGAAGTCGAAAAACGCTTTGTTAAATTGAAGGATACTATTAGGAAAGATTGGACCAAGATGAGCGCTGATTCGAAAGATGAACGGCTCGCAGTAAGCAAGAAGCTAGGGGAAAATAACGCGAAAATACAGGCGTTAGAAGAAAATATGAAGTTAAGGTTTCAAATTCAAGAGGACCGCATGATAAAATCGGAGTTGCAGTCACTTGGACATAATACGATGTTTGCGACACTAATGGAAAAGGGGAAAGGGGAGAATGCGGAAAGAGAGCACACAATAGACAGCCACGAGCTTGGGCAAAGTCCAAGAACGGTAGACACGCAAGCATTCCAGAATTATGAGGGTCGTAGCTCGACACCTCAAAACACACAACTTCCCACGCAAGTTATACAAGTCATCCGTGGAAACGAATTTAAACCGAATAAGTTTTTACCAGAGAGCGGAGGGACACCTAAAGCTTTCTTAAGGGAACTGACAGAATATTTTTCGGACCAAAATGTTAGCTCAACGCGACAATTAAGAATGGTTGAAAAATTTTTGGCGGGCTCAGCACTTACCTGGTATCTTGGATTTAAGAACACATTTAAATCAATGGAAGGTTTCCACAAGGCCTTCCTAAGCAAATACTGGAGTGGGTCGTATCAACAAAGCTTGCGAATGGATTTATACTCGCGCAAATACCATTCCACGCATCAGACGAAATATGCAGATTTTTTCGCCATGCAACTTGTCAAATTGCAGGATCTTGATAATCCACCGAGCGAAATGGAGCTAATAACTACTATAGGAAAGCAGATGCCTATTAGCGTTCAGCAATTCTTGGTGGCGGCAAATATTACGACCGTGGTCCAGGCAGAAGAGGTATTAAGGAAGATAGATGAAACCACTAATTACATCAACCCGAGAGAGAAGAGACAGATAGAGTTAGTTAATGCAGTCGAAGTAGTCAAGACACCGAACAAAAACACGAGGTCGCAAGCTACAAACACTGGGCATAACCAAAGACGGCAGAGCACCGAAGAATATGAGCCGAGATCTCAACCGAGATACGAAAATAGGGACAGAAACCATAACAATCAGGAAGAAACTAACCGCTACCGGAACACAAACAATCAGCAGTGGCGAGATAATAGGAGATACCAAACGTCATACAATAGGAATAATAATAATAACGCACCTTACAATCGAGGATGGCGTGGAGGACACTATAATCAACAATATAGGCCCAGAGACAATAGGCGCTACA
Source organism: Meconema thalassinum (assembly GCA_946902985.2). Lineage (NCBI taxonomy): Eukaryota > Metazoa > Arthropoda > Insecta > Orthoptera > Tettigoniidae > Meconema > Meconema thalassinum. The sequence goes on along the minus strand of OX336388.2, from coordinate 1,134,534,372 downwards.
ATCAACAATATAACGCACAAAATAACCAGCGGTTTAACGAGCAGTCGGATCCAAGGGATGATCAGAGAAATTGGAACGAGAGACACGCTGAGTCACAACAGTACCTGGAGGAGCCACGTAACATGGAAGGAAATAATGATAAATGGGAAAGAGCGATAGATCGGCGGAAGAATCCCGACAACCACGAGGAGGAAAACGGAACACATCAAATGTTGGAGGCCATGCATGTAGAAACCCAGAGATATTTGGAGGAGCTGCATGGAGAAGAAGAAAATAGAGCAGCCGACAATAGGAAACAGAAGAATAGCAGGAGAGATTCGCAGGCCGTGTCAGGCAAGGGTCTCGAAATATGGTAAAAAAAAAGTTATTGTACGGGAATAGGAGAAGAAGAAGGGAGAAGGAAGAAGATGGCAACGCGGGGGAGAAGAAGGAGATGACATCACGGTAAAATGGAGAAGAGACAGGAGCAGCTTAAGGAAGTTCAACTAGGGGTTACGAACTTAGGTAACAACGCCTACAGAGTCCGAGAGGTGAGCACAGGAAACATGGCAGTGTATAATATCTCATTTAAAATTGTATCATCAGAGAGAGCCATACGAACCGAGAAATAATGTTACTGCAGCAAATTAAACATTCGCGTGATAACATACAACAAAAGATACGGGGGTACTCGAGTGGTGAAAGCGCTCAAAAGACAGCTCTGACGTGTTTACAAGTTCAGGCGGAAGTCGTTAATGAATATGTTGATGTTTTGAAAGAGTGAGAGGGGAGACGAGTAGCAAGGAAAGAGGCCGGAGGGCATAAGTATACAGGAATTTCCTAATGAGTTTGGAACGAGACGGCTACTGAAACAGACAGAGGCGGACAGTCATTATATTTGAGGGTGACCAGCAACTTCAAATTTGAGCCAGAAAAGTAGGGGATGTGAAATTCGACTTCATTTGAGTTCGAATTTCATCAACTAGGGGTCAGATGAACCCTTATCATTGTGTCCAATAATAATGTTTCATATTAATAAAAACGATGGAAATACTAAATACATGTATGCTGGATATTTGAGTAATATTGATGTAGCAAGAAATCTGGACTTGGTAAGACATGCTACGTGCTGGCTGGAAATGACCAATAGTTTCACAACCAATGTTATTCTTGGATTTCTGAGAAAATCAGATATGACGCTGTGGCGTACGTGACCATAAAAGGGCAAAATGCTGCGTACAAGGCAAGGAGTGAGAGAGAGGAGAATAGTCGTGACGTCAATATAAGGGCGGGATTTGTAAGGTCAGAACTCCGAAGCCAACTTATCTGACCAATAAGAAAACATGACGCCAGAACATAGCGTCAGTGTGTTTTGCGCGGCAATCGGATATAAAAAGATCTAGCGATCGGTTTGCTTGTTCGACGGCAGATTCGCGACCTGTGAGAAAATACAAGATTTTTGAGAGGTCACACATAATTATAGGCCCATTACTTAAAATATTGAGGAGCTGTTTTACTCCCACCATTGAAACTTTAGGCTTTCTGTATATATACAAATGTCTGAGATGAACCGGGACACTCCTAATTATTCTTCGACAGTCATTTTAAGACGTCCTTAAGACGATATGGTTTTAAAATTATAGTTGTGTGTCGGCAACGAAGTTGGAAATTTTCATAAATTGTGAGATGGCAATTAGCCATAGAATAGGGAAAGTCGACGATTCTGCATAGGACGATCTGAGGAAATAAAATACTTAGAACGCAGATAGAACAGTTTAAAAACTTTGATTTAATTGTGTTTTAACAGCAGCAAAATGTCGACCATGGAGAGAAGACAGCAAGCTTCATCCTCCATTACCATCAGTGTTATGGGCTAACGGCCTAATGATGGGAATTGACGAGGCGGGAGGCCTCTGGAAAGCAGTTTAAGTGATGAGTATTAAAAAATTGATTTATTGATTTTGGACGAGGGGAATCGCGAGAGATGTGTGGAACTTTGTATAGATTTTATTTGTGTGGTTTAATTTAAATTTCAGGGTTTGATTTCTTAACTGACATGCGTGTAGTAAAATTTGGCATTGCGTGACAATTATGTTGTACAGTAAATTTTGTAATATAAATATGGTCCTTATGATACGTAATTCTTATTGCGAAACGGCCGCATCGATTAACGTATCTATAAAAAGTGTAGCCATGAATGAGAACCTAGGAACGACAATGATAAATGGACTGATTTAATGATATGTAAACTAATTACTACGTGGGGGGAATATTTGCATTTTGTTGCTTTGATAACTCGGGCTAGGACTGATCCTGTTATTTATTCTTTATTGTCATTTGGACATGTTGTGTGTCATTATCTGAGGGGTGTGCTGATTAATGCTACGACGTGATCTTCGAGAAATGTGCCACGTGTTTTTGGGTGTAAGTGATGATGATGAGGAGAGGTAAAGCCTGTCCATGACTGCGATATCATTCCGGCAAACTAGTTATCCGTGGGGATAAGTTTGACCTGGGAATGTATTCTTAAAAATCCCTGAGAGGATGTTTTGAGATAATGTGTTATTTATTTGTACGCGTTTAACAGGTGGCGATTAGCAAAGGTGCTGTACGCTGGCTATGGGCCAGAATCTATATTTAGCATGGCACTAATTACTACTTGGGGGAAGAAATCAGCCACTCTCTCGGTGATGCGATAACAGGCCCGGTTGTCTCCAGCTCGTTATGACACGTTATGTTTGCTTTAAAGCCTAATGAGTTAAGGTTATTTTATTTGGTTTAATTTGGGAAGTTGCCATGTTGTCGATCCAAGTTTCTGTTATCATTACTACGACTTATTTGTTCATTGTTTTAAAACGCCAAACTTTCCGGCGTAAAAATTAAAAGTTGTATTTTGTTGTTGTTGGCTCTTATTTTCAAGGCCATTGTATTCATATAAATATAATTTGGCAACCGGCCAAACCTGTTCATGTCATGTTATGCCTTCCTAGTGTTTAAGGTATAAGTCGGTAATTCCGCAGCCCTTATTTTAAATAATACACACGTGTATTTGGTTGTGGTAATCTAAGGTTAGAGCATGTCAGTAGTGTATATAAATATGTAATTGTTGTTCCCACATTTCCGTAATTCATCCTTCGCAGTACGGAGTCCGTTCCCGAACCAACTGTTTTGGTCGGAAACGAGCGCCCGTCAAAATGCTCATTACTTGAACTAGTCTTAAAACCCGTGTCGCTCATAAATATTGAATTTTGTACTATTTTATTTGTTTGTTATATTTGGATCTTGTGATCCGTTTTCTTTTGTTACTTTGATTTAAGTGACATTGCAGTCACAATGCTTGTTGGCAGCTGTCATGCCATGTCGTCATGGTACGTCAGGCTGGTCAGTGTTAGATCTGTTCACGCGAGTGAACAATAAAAGGGTGGTTATAGTTTTCCTTTTTTTATGTTTGATTCAGTTAATAAATTTCATTTGTTAGTAGATCCTGTTGTTTTTCTTGGCTTTATAATAATAATAAGTTAACCTTATGAACCCTGGAAGTTATGTTGATAGCAAAACCTCTAAATCACATTCACAAGAATCCATTACGACCCCGAAATTTTGAATCTTGTCTACATGCTATTTTCCAAAGGGTTTAATACCAAATGACAGTCGGCAAAAGGGTCAATAGCAACGTAACCTGGGAGGGGTTCTTTTTGTTTTTTGAAAAAAAAAAACACAAGTCTGTAGTGGTGAGAGTGACTGTACGGTAGTCGTTTATTTATATAGGGACGTTGCGCGTACTTGAGTGTGTGTTGAATCTTTGGTAGTTGTATTAGTGTTTGTATGAGGCAAAAACATTAACCATATTGGAAAATGCTTAATACTACGTATTCACTTTAAAGGGCCGAAAACATGTTTTTATAAAGAAGTAAACATATTAGTATCAACAGGTGTTTAAACGAATTTAATTAGTTAGTGGTTGTATTAAGTAACTGAGGCTGGGATTTTACTAGGAGACGGCCGTGGCCTTCATTTAGTTACGATCCCATCTTTTGCTTAAAATAGAAGTGTGAAACAACGGAAATCCACTTCTAGCATGGCTGAGGTGGGAATCAAACGCATTTCATCTCAGGTCTGACTCACGAGGCTAAGTGCTCCCCGTTCCAGCCCTCAGACCAGATTGAAAGTTCTTGTCAGTGCCAGGAATCGGACCTGGACCTCCACGACGACAGCCAAGAATGTTAGACACTAAGAAACAAGATGGGCAACTTTACTTTAAATCGGTCGCGCATTCCTTACACAAGTAATGTACATGAAGTTCCAAACAACTTGCGTTATTATACCTTCTATAATTTGTGTTCACACACTCTCCACAAGGGTACATATTGTACTTTATTGTGCAAAAAATATCGAGAATTTCGTATGCGGTTCTTCTGTCTTCCGAGTTCTCAAAATTCATAGTTTTATTACAAATAAGTTATACTAACGTACGTATGCCTGTCCATTATTCTTCCCGTTTACTCGGGCCTGGGGATGAGATACCATGCATTTATCTGTGGTGGGTGTATTTTACAGCCGGATGCCCTCCTTAATGTCAACCTGATTAAAGAAGTTAAAGAGAGTAAAATAAATGAATAAGAATGAAACTGGACAGGAAGTTGTAAGGAGTGGCTGTGGACTATTAGAAGGTACCGTCCCGGCATTTGCCTGGAGTGAAGAATGGAAAGCCACCAGACATGTGGACATATTATGACAAAGCGTATGATGAAAACAAAACTTGGAGTCTTCAAAATAGTAGTAATAATATTCTCATCAACGTCCCGGCATTTGCCTGGAGTGAAGAATGGAAAGCCACCGGACATGTGGACATATTATGACAAAGAGTATGACGAAAACAAAACTTGGAGTCTTCAAAATAGTAGTAATAATATTCTCATCAACCAAGAAAAAACTTCTAAAAAGTCAACACGGAAGAAAACCGTCGTCGTTTAAAAATTCTGGCGTCTGCCACTGTCACTATAAAATGAAGAAGGGTTTATTGCAATAATTTAAAGAGTTGGAAATTGAAAAGAAAAAAAAAGATAGTTATAATAAATATGTTATCAATAAAACTTACCCCTTGAAAACGATCTCCGTCTTAGGTCAAATATTAGTCAGGGAAAGGCACAAGATTGGAACTACTATTTTCTTCTTCTTCTCCTTCTGGGCTGGCTGCGTCGCTCAGCAGTAACGTTCTCGCTTGCTCTCAGGTTGCAGGTTCCTAACCTGGCGCAGTCAGCTGGCATTTGACGGTGCGCAAATGTGAGAGAGCCGTGTTAGGAGATTTACTGGCACGTTAAAGACCCCCTTCGGGGAAAATTCCGGCGCCCCGGCGTCTCTGAAAGCCCCAGTAGTCAACAGGGACGTAAAACTCATAACATTATTATTGTCTTATTCATTATCATAGTACTAACTGTATCATTATATTTGATTTAGATATAATTATCACATCTTTTATATGTTAGGTTATTTGTAGATTAATGTTATATAGTTGTGCTGATAAATGACTCAATGTAAGTCTGAAATATGTCCACAGAACCACACTAGTAAACAAAAGTTTGGTGCTTTTCAGTCGGTCAACACGAATGTACCCAAAAGAGTTGGGTAATACCCTAATCCTGAAAAAAATTACATGAAATCAATCAATAAATAAATTGCATGTATTTTTTTCTGGATTAGGGTATTACCCAACTCTTTTGGGTAGGCCTACATTCGTGTAGACCGACTGAAAAGCACCAAACTTTTGTTTACTAATGCAACACTGAAAAATGGCTTCAAACCCCTTGATGAACCACACTAGGTTTGTTTTTGGAATAAATACATTGATAGGTTGATTTAATCTATCCTTTAAGTGACCTGTGTTATGGTATATCAGAGCTAGAATTAGTAACAATAATCCTGTATTTTAAATTATATTTCCAGAATCTGCTTGGAGTGATAATTAACTGAAGATCAACCAACGATGTTCCAAATGGCTTGAGATACGTTGTTCTCTGATTGCGAAGAGCTTTCAGAATCATAAGATCAGACACAACTATGTCCAACATGACTGAATCACCACTTCCGGTAAGTGCTTACATGAATCAGTGCCATTAACTAACACAATTTAGTAGTAATACAGGGTGATTCAAAAAGAATACCACAACTTTAAAAATGTGTATTTAATGAAAGAAACATAATATAACCTTCTGTTACACATCATTACAAAGAGTATTTAAAAAGGTTTTTTTTTTCACTCAAAAACAAGTTCAGAGATGTTCAATATGGCCCCCTTCAGACACTCGAGCAATATCAACCCGATACTCCAACTCGTTCCACACTCTCTGTAGCATATCAGGCGTAACAGTTTGGATAGCTGCTATTATTTCTTGTTTCAAATCATCAATGGTGGCTGGGAGAGGTGGACGAAACACCATATCCTTAACATACCCCCATAAGAAAAAATCGCACGGGGTAAGATCAGGGCTTCTTGGAGGCCAGTGATGAAGTGCTCTGTCACGGGCTGCCTGGCGGCCGATCCATCGCCTCGGGTAGTTGACGTTCAGGTAGTTACGGACAGATAAGTGCCAATGTGGTGGCGCTCCATCCTGCTGAAATATGAATTGTTGTGCTTCTTGTTCGAGCTGAGGGAACAGCCAATTCTCTAACATCTCCAGATACTGTAGTCCAGTTACAGTAGCACCTTCGAAGAAAAAGGGACCAATAACTTTATTGGCTGAAATGGCACAGAAAACGTTCACCTTAGGCGAGTCACGTTCATGCTGAATTGTTTCCCGCGGATTCTCAGTGACCCATATATAGACATTGTGACGGTTGACTTTCCCGTTAGTGTGGAAAGTTGCTTCATCACTAAACACAATCTTTGAAATGAAAGATTCATCTGTTTCCATTTGAGCAAGGATAAAATCACAGAAATCGATTCTTTTAATCTTATCAGCTGCAGACAGTGCTTGAACCAATTTCAGACGATAAGGTTTCATAACTAACCTTTTTCGTAGGACTCTCCATACAGTTGATTGTGGAATTTGCAGCTCTCTGCTAGCTCAGTGAGTCGATTTTCCTGGGCTGCGAACAAATGCTTGCTGGATGCGTGCTACATTTTCATTACTCGTTCTCGGCCGTCCAGAACTTTTCCATTTGCACAAACACCCATTCTCTGTAAACTGTTTATACCAACGTTTAATACACAACCTATCAGGAGGTTGAAGACCATACTTCGTTCGAAATGCACGCTGAACAACTGTCGTCGATTCACTTCTGCCGTACTCAATAACACAAAAAGCTTTCTGTTGAGCGGTTGCCATCTTAGCATCAACTGACGCTGACGCCTAGTCAACAGCGCCTCAAGCGAACAAATGTACAACTAAATGAAATGTATAGCTCCCTTAATTCGCCGACAGACAGTGCTTAGCTCTGCCTTTTTTCGTTGCAGGGTTTTAAATTCCTAAAGTTGTGGTATTCTTTTTGGATCACCCTGTATAAGGAGAGTTCCATATTTATCGGTAAATTCGGATGAAACGAACATGCTAGTGACTCTACCTTCTCGAGCTGTATTAATGTTTACTATCCTGCGGTACCACGTATGATACTTACTTCTAAGTAGCAATATGTTTCTGAAGTTTCCCATTATATTTGACTTCAAGGCCTCTCGTCCATTGGGAGCGGAAAGCTGCGAACTGCGAAGCAACGAATTCGGACGAACACCGTTCGTACGAAATCGTGCAAATGCCTAACGCCCATTGTCTCAGTATTCGTCCGGATTCATAGACGAGATGGTTCTCCGGAACGGTTTTCCAGATGATTCAGATGAGGAATTTTTCGCTTTGGAATTATCGACGAAGACGGGAAATATGGGTGAATCAAATTTACGCAAAAAGAAAGGAGTTTGGTGAATTTTCTCATTTGTGGCATGTTTTTCAAGCAGACTTTTCGTATTTTCCTATTTCCATTCCTGAACAAGCAATTTAACATTTCACACTCGTTCACAACTAAAATCCCAACAAAACGGGATCGGTGCGCACTTGGCAGCTGTTTGGACAAAAACTGACGATACGGGCTCTGTTGACACTGTCCCCCACCAAGCCACGTCTTTGGAAGGTTCGTGCGTTTTCGTGCGACTTTGGACGAATTCGATTTCGCACCTTTTCGGAGATTTCCGCTCCCAATGGATGAGAGGCTTATCTTACCGAGAAACCTCATTTTTAACAGGTAGTTCCGTGAAGAACTATACAGCCTATTTTCATATATCCTACTTATGTTAATTGCCTCTATCTACATACAAAATTCCAGTTTGATTGCTGTAATAGATTCGTAGATATTGAGAACCGACTAAATATTTCGGATGGTCGCCATGCTGGATTTTATATATGTAGGTCTTAGAGTTATGTACTGTTACATGAAGATTATTGTGTACGTGTAGCATTCAAACTTCAATCGCATGATTAGGACACAAGAAGTAACAAGGAGAATTTAAAATTTCGCACAGCTGCCATCTTGTGGTTATGGAAACAATTGAAATAAATTAGATGCCAGTGGATTAACATTCGTATAAGGATTTACTGTACCAAGTTTCACTGCACTAGGATTGTTAAATTGCGAGAAACGTTCATGTGAATATTTATACTTCGCGTCGCCACCATGTTGGATTTGTGATCACCAGGTTATTTAAAGTCCTATAGGTGAACGTAAGTTCATAACCCCTATGAACATAAAAAATTCAGTTTTATAGCTATAATAGATTCATAGATATTCAGAGCCGTCTAAATATTTCGGATGGTCGCCATGTTGGATTGTTAAATGTATAGGCCATAGAGTCATATACCATTAAAGGAAAATTATTGCGTAGGTTCATTATTTAAACTTTCACATCGATCGCATGATTGCGACACAAGAAATAAAAACTTAATTTTAAAATTCGCAAAGCCCCCATCTTGAGGTTATGTAAACAATTGAACTAACTTAGATACCAGTGTATTACAATGTGTATAGACATTTCCTGTACCAGATTTCATTGCGGTTGGAACAGTAAATCGCGAGAAAGGTCTATTTAAAATTTTCAAATTCGCTTGGCCGCCATGTTCGTTTTGTAGTTAATCGGCTTTTGAAAGTCATATAGATGAACTTCCAGCAGTGCCCTTTATCTCCGTACAAAATTTCAGGATGATACCGCTAATAGTTTCAGAGATATAGAATGCCGGTGAAATATTTCGCACATTCGCCATCTTGTGGTTATGTAAACAATTGAACCAAGTTAGATGTCGGTGCATTACAATGTGTATAAACAGATACTGTACCAAATTTTATTGCGTTTGGTTGGTTAAATCGCGAGAAAATTCGCGTGGCCGCCATGTTGGTTTTGTAGTTACCAGGTATTCAAAAGTCACATAGGTGAACTTCTAGTAGTTCCCTTTATCACCGTAAAAAATTCCAGGGTGATATCGGGAATAGTTTCGGAGATATTGAATGCTGGTGAAATATTTCGCACAGCCGCCATGTTGCATTGGTGAGACGTAACAAAATTTGAAGGGCACTGTCGGGGTCGTCCGGAATAGTGCTATGAACTTACCGAGTTTCATTGAAATTGCTCCAGCCGTTAGAAGTCATTAGGGGGCACATACACACACGCTCCTCACGCACACACACGCGGACAAAAGGTGATCTCATAAGCCTTTTTTTTTTTTTTTTTCAAAATTGAAAATAGCTAAAAATGAATTCAAAAATTCTACTTGAGGATTGGGGACGTTAACTACAAAATTAACCATTTGTTAGTGACGTGATGTTTAATTTCTATTTTGGTGACTCGGAGACTGTCTTTTTGATTTTTTTAATGTTTAGAGTATTTCTTAAGTCAGCAGAACGATTCACAATTATATTTACATAAGTAGTGTGTTTAGAACACATAATGAAAGAGAATAATATTTTACTGTACCTTACATTCTACTGGCGCTTGTTAGAATAGTAGTCATGCCAACACAGATAACTATATAAAAAATTCTACAAATAAGCAACGTGACAATACACATGAAGCATAAGTTTGCGTGATTCCTACTTGTTAAAAAGCATGTGAGAACAGGATCAATCATAGAAAATACTACACGTGGCCTATCCTTTTATTCACTTTTTGCGACAGGCAGCTTATACATTTGGTGAAAATTGGAATTAACACACATTACTTAAGTAACTTCGGTCTCTCGCACCGCAATGGTTAATTCCTCCACAAACACAGAGGGTATTCACAATGATAAAATGAAGCGGATGTCTACATAACTACAGAATTTCTGCAAGATACAATCCCTGCACTCTAGAGGCTGATCATCGCACCACCCACTGAGAGACCGGCCGTCACTAACGGAGGATTAATTACTGTAAGTGATGGTGATAAGTGTAAATTAATACGAGTAAAACAAATCCAATACCTATGGATTTCGCTATGGCTCCATTTATCACGTAGGTGCTGTTGTGTAGGTCGAAGAAGCTATGAGGATTTTAGTTCATTGTTCTGATAAATGTAATAAACACAAGTGCACGTACAGTAAGTGAGATAAAACGAAAGGGAAGAAACGAAAAAATGAAGGAAATGTCATGATAGGCAGCTGTGATTGGTTGAAATTCTTGGTTTTCTTAATCCCAGAATTGTCTCTGATTCATGAGCTATACAGTCCGGGTAATATTCACATCATAAGCAAAACATGTTAACCATACTGGTATGTGAATAATTACCCTATTGACCTACAAAGTATTATCAATATTAATGCCAGTTTGTCAATATGCAACGAAACAATTATAGTTTTGAACATATTTCGAGCCTCATTGGGTGATTTGTCAACAATAAGGGTATTAAATCTTAAAAACTAAAATGATCTAAAAACGAAGCAATGAAACTCCGTGTTAAAATGCACCTATCTGTGAAAAATATTAGGAAATTGGAAGTTAAATTACACAATTAAAAATAACTTGGAAAAATTAAAACTGAGAAGTCTTTAAATACTACTGCAATACGTATGAAGTTTGAAACAAAATTAAATAACTCTTTGGAAAATAATTTAAAAACATTTATGTGAATGACAATAGGTAAAATTATTGAATTAATGTGAACATATATGGAAATATGTAAACATGACCATATCGCAAAGATTGTCAATTAGTAAGCGGTGATAAAAAAAAGATATGGAGATCTTCTTAACTATCCAAGTTTCTAGGTGTCAATACGATAACAGGTTGAAGTATTATGAAGGTGTTTATCAGGCACTCTTAAAGGAAAATGTGTGAGTAAGAATCTGTTGTTGATACGAATTTTTGAATAATATATTTATTTATTCATGTCAGAAGCACAACTCACAGGAACACAGGTGTAACATTGTAGATTAACTCTGCATCTTCCAACATCACTCCGAATTCTATTGAGTGATCGCAAAGTTTGCCAGTTGGTGTCGTGACCTGCTAAGGCTCTCTTTAGCCTTCATCCACCCGGGTGGTGTAGTGGATTGCACTAACTACTTCAGGTTTAACAGTGAGCATTGTTGTTGTTTGCAGGAAGCTTTTCCTTGATTTGAGCCGTCTTCTTGGAGGTCGGTGACCAAATAGAGGGTGATTTTTGAGTTGATAACATATAGGTTATATCATGAGCAAACCTGTACGAGGTGGGAAGTATTGTGTATACATAATGTGTATTCCACTAATTGGATGTGTGGTATATACCACAGCGAATCACTTGAACCCGTTATTTATTTATTTATTTATTTATTTATTTATTTATTTATCGTATGGCTTTTAGTACCGGGAGTGTTCGAGGACTTGTTCGGCTCGACTGAGTGTGTAGCTGCTTCCAATTTCAAGTAGTTCCAACTTTCGCCACCAGATATCAATGATACCTAGTGGTGAACGTTGGAACTTTGATATAGCGTTCTGACGAAATCTAACCTAACAAATTTTGCTTTACACAAGTTTAGTCTGTGAAAGGATCTTTTACATGCCATAAATCTATGACATGGGACCGCCGGCTTTACTTCCCCTCCGAAGGAAGGCATACTGAAGGATTTTTAACGCTCTTAAAAAATCCGACGACTTCGGCCGGGTTTGAACCCGCTATCTTGGGCAAAGCAGTTCAGCATGCTACCGACTACGCCACCGAAGCCGTTGCTTGAACCCGTGAGCAATGTTGAGAACAAATACCTCATAAACAAATTACAAGATGTAATAATGGATGAATACCGTGATAAGCATTTTATAGGTATATGAATCTTTCAGCGTTTAAATAGTCATAACTTGAAGTCGTGTAATCTGTAAGAAAGTAAAGAATACTGATTTCCCAAGCCAATGAGATCGTTTTATATGTATACCTTCGGTATTCTAAGGTATCCATTAGTCCTTTCTAATGATAACTGCTAGGGTAAACCACTATGCAAGATTCAATTGATCTATTTTCTCCTTCTTAGCTATTTGGTGACAAGTAAATTTGGGGATGAAACACTGCCAACAGATTCATTGTTGGTGATCTGAACTACATCAAGTTGCATCAAGATTGAAGTTGTTCCATTGTCAGTGCATTATTTATTTATTTATTTATTTATTTATTTACTTACTAGCAACTCGCCCCGCCTTCGCCCAGTATCTTTAACGGTTTACCCAGCGTAAGCTTAAAAGGCGCACGGGCGGCAGGTCCCAGACACAATTCAGAAAAGCCGAGGTCAACAACGAAACTCCGAACACATATACTCTTCTCTGAAGTCTTAACTCGACACGACTCGGCCATTTGATGCGGGTCGAAGCTGGGGTGATAGGCTCGCTCGCTAGCTCATAAACTCTCTCCGATGCTAGTAATTTAAATTTCCACCGAATGGAGATAGTTGGAAGAAATGAAAACGTAAAAATACTTATAATGGGCGATGCATTAAAGATAGAAATATGATGTCGAGGACTTTTTTTAGAACTTTTCATGCTGAACTAATCTTACACTCATAGGATATAGATATTTTTAACGGTTTACCCAGCGTAAGCTTAAAAGGAAGGTTTATCATTGACTCGATTCACTGAAATCGTTACGGCTCAGCTTCATTTGGTTATAAAATAAGTTTTTCTACAGAAACCTTCCTCAAGAAATTCTTTACAGAATAGTGAAAGCCGCATCAAAATCCTGGATAGTGGTTCTCGAGGTTACCTGTTACACCCAAGAATCGGGGACTGTTTTATACCATCTAGAGATTTATTTGTTTATTATTTATTTAATTGTTTACTTCTTATCTATTCATTTATTTATTTATTTGTTCACTCTTTATGTATTTATTCATCTAATCGTTTATTTACTTGTTTACTTATTAATTAATTTATATTTGTTTGTTTGTAAACTCTTTTATTTATATTATTTATTGGTTTGTTTATTTTTTATTTATTTATTGATTCATTATTTATTTATTAATTTATTTAATTACTTACTTACATATTTACTTATTTGTCATTATTTATTTATTTTTTACTTCCGAATAAATTGACCACTTTGGATCACGCTACAATTTCACTATTTCACTTGTAATTTCCTCTGCCTCCAGTACTCCTTCATACGATGGCTGTGCTGCTGCCATTGTTCGGCCGTCTAAGCTCTTCCGGGCTTTGTAGCTCATCTCTCGTCATGAAACCCTTTCAAATTGTGTATACTGTTTCGAAACGTATCCCTTTCCAACATTTGGGCCTCTGGGATGTTAGATCTTTCAAGGTCTTTCCGAGTTTCTTTAATCCATGATGTAGATGTTTTTTGTTTTTTATTTATTTATTTATTTCAGACCACAATGACGAACCTGAATACTACTGATTCTTCTGAGGAAGACAGAATTCTGCTGGCGGTCATCCTCTTCATGGATGTGTGTATAGTGGTCGGCAATGGCTTCATTCTGTACGTTGTGTTCAGTAACTGGGCTGCCATCAGACTGAAGCGCAAGAACAGAGCCGCGCAACTACTCACTGTGAACCTGTGTACCGCGGATCTATTTTTGGCGACCATTGACATCTACTACATGTTGACACTGTTCGTGCCTGAGCTGTCGGTGTACCTCATACACCATAAGACGCCCTGCCTCATCACCCTCACGTGCTACATCACGGGGCACATGGCTTCAGGCTACACTCTCGTCGCCATTGCGGTCGAGCGGTACATTTACATCGTGCATGGAATACGATACGCTAAAATAATGACTGCCAGGTGAGTTAGTCATTTTTATATATTTGTAGCCTATTTTCATTTCATGAAAAAAAAAAAAAAAGGCTTATGAGATCACCTTTTGTCCGTGTGTGTGTGTGCGTTTGTGTCTGTGTGTGTGTCTGGGGTGATTTCAATGAAACTCGGTAAGGTCATAGCACCATTTTGGCCTACCCCGAGCGAGGCCTTCACATTTTATTACGTCTCACCAATCCAAAATGGCGGCTGTGCGAAATATTTCACCAGCATTCAATATCTCCAAAACTATTACCGATATCACCCTGGAATTTTGTACGGTGATGAAAGGGATCTACTAGAAGTTCACCTATGTGACTTTTGAAAAACTGGTAACTACAAACCAACATGGTGGCCAAGCGAAGTTGCGACTTTTAAATAGACGTTTCTCGCGATTTAACCAACCAAACGCAATGAAACTTGGTACAGTATATGTTTATACACATTGTAATGCACCGACATCTAACTTCGTTCAATTGTTTACATAACCTCAAGATGGCGGCTGTGCGAAATATTTCACCGGCATTCTATATCTCTGAAACTGTTACCGGTATCACCCTGAAATTTTGTACGGAGATAAAGGGCACTACTAGAAGTTCATCTATGAGACTTTCAAAAACAGGTTGACTACAAAACGAACATGGCGGCCAAGCGAAGTTGAAAGTTTTAAATAGACTTTTCTCGCGATTTAATGATCCAAACGCAATGAAATTTTGTACAGCAAATGTGTATACACATTGTACTGCACTGGTATCTAATTTAGTTCAATTGTTTACATAACCTCAAGATGGCGGCTGTACGAATTTTAAAATTAAGTTTTTATTTCTTGTGTCGTAATCATGTGATCGAAGTGAAATTTTGAATAATGAACCTACGTAATGATTTTCCTTTAATGGTACATAACTCTATGGCCTATACATATAACAATCCAACATGGCCACCATCCGAAATATTTAGACGGTTCTCAATATCCACGAATCTATTACAGCAATCAAACGTTTTTTTAATGTTCATAGGGGCTCTGAATATACGTTTACCTATAGGACTTTTTATAACCTGGTGATTCAAATCCAACATGGCGGCGACGCGAAGTATAAATATTCACATGGACGTTTCTCGCAATTTAACAATCCGAGTGCTGTGAAACTTGGTACAGTAAATCCTTATACAAATCTTAATCTACTGGCATCTAATTTATTTCAATTGTTTCCATAACCACAATATGGCAGCTGTGCGATGTTTTAAAATCTGGTTTTTACTTCTTGTGTCCTAATCATGCGATTCAAGGTTGAATACTACACGTACACAATAATCTTCATGTTAGAGTACATAACTCTACGACCTACATATATAAAAATCCAACATGGCGACCTTCCGCAATATATAGTCGGTTCTCAATATCTAACGAATCTATTACAGCAATCAAACTGAAATTTTGTATGTTGATAGTGGCAATTAACATAAGTAGGATATATGAAAATAGGCTTTACTTATTCACGGAACTACTTGTTTTGTATTGTTGAAGATATGTTTTACTGTTGGCGTTGTGGAGCTAGAATATTGCTGTTGTTGACACATGATTTGCTCGAGCTTGAGGATACATTATAAGATTTGCCTAATGGAGCAATACAGAATGTTCGAAATTGTTTCCATACATTGCTATTGAGGCTGAAATGTCCAGGGAGAGTTAGTTATTAGATAGTTGGTAGGACTGAGAACAGGCGCGGATCTAGAGTTTGGTTTTGGGGGGGGGGGGGTCAGAGAATCGATCTAGAGTTTGGCCATGCGGGGGGGGGGGGCGGGGGGGGGGTCAGAGAATCGAAATTGTTAAGAAAAATGGTATCACTAAAAACGCAATCACAAAATAACCAAACGTACAAAACCAGACCAATTTTTTTGCAAGCTATATGGATATAAATTTGATGCATTTAGCGCACCAAAAATATTCGTACAAATTGCAACGGCGTGTTTTGCGACTTTTACATCGAGCTTCGAGAAAAGGATCAAGGTACGTTACAGTTTCGGCAAGTCGAGTTGATACCGACAAAGGGAGAAAGTCACAGCTTATATTGCCAACCAAGCTTGCGGTTTGGATGTCGGGAAAAATATTTGGTGCGAAAAAACCCCAGTTTCCTATCCGTGCATTGCTGCACATTCATCGTGACATCACTATAAACATCGATTCGGTAATCACAAGGTTTGCTAAACAAAATAGACGAGTTGATTTTGTTGTATAACTAATAGTTTTTATACAAGAGGTTTGAAGTCGTAAATATGTACAGTTGTAACAGAACATAATAATTCCAATAAAGATAATTCAGTATTGAATAAAATGAAGAAAAAAACAACTGTTTTTCAGTTAAAATTCGTTAAGTTTTATTTGTCTAGTAATTGTGTTTTCGTTTTTTGAGTTTGCAAAAAAATTTGGTCTCCGTTTGGGGGGGGGGGGGTCATGACCCCCGTGACCCCCCCCCCCTTGAATCCGCGCCTGACTGAGAATATGCACTCGTATCTCTTATGGCATACACTGTATATACTAAATTTGGTAGAAATCCACTGAATGTTATGGAAGTTACATGTAGTTCAACATGGAATACATAAACGTACGCTATGCTAAGCAAACTATTTCTAGGCTCAGAGAAGATTTAGTTTTTGTTGTTGTGTTGTTGATTCTTTAGGGGCTTTGTACTTGGATGTACACACATCAAAAAAAGTTTTGCATCACCTCGGTTCCCAGATCTCCGGCATATAGACGTTGACTGTGTATATTGTATCCAAGATACAGTCCCTTTGACTGTTCATAGATGTCACTAAAACTGCTCAAAGATGTAAACAACCATGCATGAGCAGGGCCTATTAGACGGAGGGGGTACGACAGCCGATCAGTTCCAGTCATTCCACCAGGACGAAGGTACGCTGCTCATGTTGTCTGTAGTTCTACCATGCCTAGAAGGTCAATACCGCAGTTCGATCACGTCCGCATTGTTACTTTGTGTCAAGAAGGGCTCTCAACAAGGGAAGTTTCCAGGCGTCTCAGAGTGAACCAAAGCGATGTTGTTCGGACATGGAGGAGGTACAGAGATACAGGAACTGTCGATGACAGGCCTCGCTCAGGCCGCCCAAGGGCTACTACTGTAGTGGATGACCGCTACTTACGGATTGCCGCTCGGAGGAACCCTGACAGCAATGCCACCATGTTGAATAATGCGTTTCGTTCAGCCACAGGACGTCGTGTTTCAACTCAAACTGTGCGCAACAGGCTGCATGATGCGCAACTTCACTCCCGACGTCCATGGCGAGGTCCAGCTTTGCAACCCCGACACCATGCAGCGCGGTACAGATGGGCCCAACAACATGCTGAATGGACCCCACGGAATTGGCATCACGTTCTCTTCACCGATGAGTGTCGCATATGCCTTCAACCAGACAATCGTCGGAGACGTGTTTGGAGGCACCCTGGTCAGGCTGAACGTCTTAGACACACTGTCCAGCGAGTGCAGCAAGGTGGTGGTTCCCTGATGTTTTGGGGTGGCATTATGTGGGGCCGACGTACGCCACTGGTGGTCATGGAAGGCTCCGAAACGGCTTTACGATACCTGAATGACATCCTCCGACCCATAGTGCAACCATATCGGCAGAATCAAGGATCATGTAAACTATAAGAGATTCGTCACTTTTGGTTATAGAATTTCGGGGAGAGAGCACCGCCCGAGGCTATGTACCGCTATACCAAGTCTGGCAACATAAAAAGTAAAAAGCCATATGAATGTAGCCTTTATTTCACGTAATTGAACAATATGTTCTGCGATGAGTTATTGATTATTGATGAAAATGACACAAACATAACTGCGCCTTTCGCTAGGCGTAGAAATGTATGCCCTGATAGGAAAATAGTACTCTTTGATATATATCAATGTTGGCAATAGATTTGTCACGAAGGATAGAATTATGCCGTTCTAGAGCTTAATTCACCTTTAGGCTAATTAAACATTGCTCTCCTACTCTACAGAATTGTTGGGATATTCGATGAATATAAAGAAAACTGTCCAAATGCACACTCTATATTGACATAACCTCACTTTTGCCTAGCATGCCGGCTGCCACTCACCCCTCCCCATAGCCGTAAACCACAAATTTTATTGCAATGCAAAGGAGAATGGGTAGGAAAACAAACAAGAGATGAAATGCACACATTTATTCTCTCTATATATTTTTATTCCAGAATAGTCCATATTGTCCACTAGTTTTACACATGGTCAACTCCAGGAAGATGAAAATTGCCGTATTGTTCTTACTATCATTATAATTATTACATCCCGGTGCTTGGCAATTTTTCCTCCCTTGCAGTGGCATGATTGACTCTCAATTCAATTCAAATAAACAATCAAAATACCCAACAAATCACAACAACCAACACCACCACGAGGAAAATCAATCAAACCGACCATTCCCGCTTCCGTCAGTCTGTTTGCTGTGAGCGTTGGGTGAGTGCCAACTACGGAAACATAGTACTGAAATTAATTCTTCATTGGTTGGCAGAACATCTATAGCGGAGCTTTATCGAACCCCACGCGCTCCCTATGAACTGTCATCCCCCTGGGCAGAATATTGGAGAGGCATTTGTCTTCATGGACGACAATTCTCGACCTCATCGTGCACATCTTGTGAATGCGTTCCTTCAAGATAACGACATCGCTCGACTACAGTGGCCAGCATGTTCGCCAGACATGAACCCTATCGAACATGCCTGGGATATGTTGAAAAGGGCTGTTTATGGACGTCTTGACCCACCAACCACTCTGAGAGATTTACGCCGAATTGTCGTTGAGGAGTGGGACAATTTGGACCAACAGTGTCTTGATGAACTTGTGGATAGTATGCCACGGCGAATACAGGCATGCATCAATGCAAGAGGACGTGCTACTGGGTATTAGAGGTAGTGGTGTGTACTGCAATCTGGACCACAAATGCTGAAAGTCTAGCTGTATGATGGTACAACATGCAATGTGTGGGTCTCATGAGCAATAAAACGAGCTGAAATGTTGTTTGTGTTGATCTCTATTCCCTTTGTATTTAACGGTTCCGGAACTCTTGGAACCGAGGTGATGCAAAACTTTTTTCGATGTGTGTATATATAATTTGTCTGATAACCTATGCCACTGTGTGTGTTTTGCAATTGAAGTAGGATTTGGGTAGGAAGCGGCCGTGGCATTTAGTTAGATACCACGGCATTTACGTGGAGTAAATGTGGGAAGCCAGGAAAACCAATTCCTGGATGGCTGAGGTAAGAATCGAATCCACCTCTTCTTAATTTTGCCTCACGAGGCTGAGTGTACCCCGTTTCAGTCTTCAGACGAGAATTAAATTCCTTTGCCGATCCGGGAATCGAACCCGGGCCTCCACGTTGACAGCCAAGAATGTTAGCCACTATGCCACGAGGTGGACTAGATAAGAATACACTCAGCCTCATGAGGCATATACCGAGGTGAGTTCAACTCCCATCCTAGAAAGAGCTTACCGTGGTTCCTCTTATCTACTGTACTCCACGCAAAAGCTGGGATGGTACCTAGCTTAAGGCCACGGCCATTTCGTACCCAACCCTAGACCATGTTACAAAGACAAACACTAGAACAGCCATCATGCAGATTCCACACAGACCGAAATATATGGACCTAATGGCCACGATGTCACGAGACTCTAAACGAATCAACAACAGCAACTAAACACTGAGGAAGAGAATGAACGTGTCGAGGGGGATTTCAAACCTTTTCACTCATCTGTCTGTTAGGTAGTCTGCTCGAAGGCTGGTTGGATCCTCAAAAAGCACCGCCGTTAGGTTATGTGGGTAGATGCCCACAAAAACCCAAGGCAGCGCTATATTGAGGCGTACTAGGCAAGAAGAGGAGTGAGGTAGTTTGCCATTGCTTTCCTCACTGAGTCAGTACAGCAGTACTAACCCTATGAGTAGAACCTTTCACAGCATCCACATGCACTGACTGTGCCCCGAATGTCATTACTAAGCACCACTCATACCTCAGTAGCTTCCATATAATCTCAGCCATGAGTGAGACTGAGACATCAGTGAAACGCCACATTTTACTCTAGCCTGTGCCAACAGACAAATGCAAATGTACTGTAGGCTATTCATCAAGAGGGGAGCGTGATGGCGCAGTGGCTTTGCTGCTCGTCTTTCACCCGGACGGCCGGGGTTCGAATCCCGGTGACAGCGGGGTGGAATTTTCACCTGAAGAATCACGTGGCGTCAGGAAGGGCATCCGGCCTTAAATCCCCAGCCAAAACCAAAATGAGCCTGGTTGGCTCCGGCGACCCCAATTAATTGGGAAGAGCTGGAGAAAGAAAGAAAGAAAGAAACTGCATTCATCAAGACATGGCAAACAGGCCAATTTCCACTCATATTGACGCTAAACTCAGCACTTCCTGAACGATTGCATCTGTACCCAGTCTTATGTACCATATGACCGGCTGCTTGGCTCAGCGGTGACGTTCTCGCCTGCTGTACCCAAGGTTGCAGGATCGAATCCTGGCACAGTCGGTTGACATTATAGGGTGCACAAATGCTAGGAAGCCGTGTGAGTAGATTTACTGGCACGTTAAAGATCCCCTATAGGGCGAAATTCCGGCACCCCGGCGTCTCTAAAAGCCTCAGTAGTTGAGAAGGACGTAAAACCAATAACGTTATTACACTCGTATTTATATATTAGGCTTGTGCGAGTTCGTGTTACGTTAATTTGCAGCTCACAAAGAATTGCGGTCACTAAACAACAAGCTGTTAGCAACCTTACTTTCATATATCAGCTTTCTCGGTCGTCTTGTTCAAGCACACCCGCATTCCAAGTCATGGGTGATGCTGTATTTCTAGTTGTCTTCTACTGCCGTGCCCTGGGGCGCTTTACCATCAGGCGTGTGACGTAGGAGCCAGCTACATGTGCGTTAGCTGACCAGAAGGTCACCTGTGCCAAAATACCACTATGCTAATGTTTCCTCTGGGGTGGGGACGATTGTTGTTCTGCTGATGCTGTACAGGCAGATACAAAAGACTTATAGTTTACGTGACCAATAGTCAATCTCGCCATGGGACCTTCTTATTGACGTGGAATCCAAAACACCAGACGTCATATTCAAAACGTATTAACCGGGAATCGTACCCTATAGAGCACAGAACTCCAAATATAATAGGAATGACCTGCTGTCATTGGAAAGGCATGGATAATAATAATGTTATTGGTTTAACTACTCTGACTATTAGAGACGCTGGGGTGCCGGAATTTTGCTCCGAAGGGGATCTTTAACGTGCCACTAAATCTACTGACACGCCTCCTTCACATTTGCTCACCCTCAAATGCCTGCTGACTGCGCCTGGATACGAACCTGCAACCTTGCGCCCAGCAAGCGAGAACGTAACCGCTGAGTCACGTAGCCAGTCGGAAAGGCATGGAAACAACAAGGAGCTACTGCAGCACGCCTGGGAGTATGGCGGCCAACTACCAGTATGAAAATATTAGCTCCCGAACATTTTAAAGTTTTTTTTTGTAAGTTTTATTATTATTTAACAGGTTCACTCCAATCCATGTTAAATTTAAGGATATATTTCCATTAAAACAAATTGCCAACCGGAGATTTTGGACTGGATTTTGAGATAGATTTCATGAGAAAGTTAGCTATTGAATTGGGTACCATGTTGTGACTTAGGGAAAGTTTCCACATTTCTTCGCGTTTCACATCCCCCAGACTCACCGTCAATTTTAACGTTTGTACATATAATTTATATACACAGTTTGTGTATATAGTCGCCTCCGTAGCGTAGCAGTCAGCATGGTTAGCTGCCGCCCCGGAGGTCCTGGGTTCGTTTCCCGTCTCTCCCACGAAATTTGAAAAGTGGTATGAGGACTCGAACGTGATATACTCAGCCTCGGGTGGTCCAAATGAGTAGAGGGGGGTTCGATTCCCACCTCAGCCATCCTCGAAGTGGTTTTCCACTTCGTTTTCGGGCAAATGCCGGGATGGTACCTACTGTAAGGCCACGGCCGCCTCCTTCCCTCTTCCTAGCCTATCCATCCCTATCTTCCATCCCTTCCCATCCCTCATGAGGCCCCTGTTCGCTTTGCAGATGAGGCCGCCTGGGCGAAGTGCTGATCACATCTCCCCAGTTGTATCCACCCCGTCCAGATGTTCCAAGCTCCAGAACACTGTCCGTAGAGGCGGTAGTGGTGAGTTCCCTCGCTGAGCCCGTGGAACCACCAACCTAGAGGGTAAATCGACTAAATAAAAAGTAAAATAAAAAAGTTTGTGTTTCTTTCTTTCTTGTGGACTCGATGACTGCCGCAATTTTGCACCAATCACAATAAAATGTATACATAAAATATAGCCATTCAAAATGTCCAAAATTGGAGCAAGGGGTTGAAAACTGTGAAAAATCGAATCTATTCAAAGTTCATACTATTCGTCGAATAAGTGCCAAAACGTATCTCAGTAAACTTTTTAGTTGCATAAACCATTGACAAAAGGGGTAGGAAAAAATAGAACTTTGAGAGAAAAAAATCACTCCTCCCTCAGTAGGCACAATATCAAAACTGTTTAAGTCAGTAGTTACAGTTATTGTGTTAAACGGGCGGAACTACGAGGTTATCTGCCCTTTTAAAAGGTCAATAGCCCTGTAAGAATTACTTGAAACATTTGTCGGAAAGAATTTTTGAAAAAAAAAAACGCAACACTTGTATTTTTTAATTATTCTCATAATTGAATGCATTGAAATTAATCTTATGTAAAAATTATTCATAATTAATAGCTTTCTAAACATTTGAAAAACCCTTCACATACAAAAAAATGCTTCAAATAAATAATCTGTTTAATTTTCTAGAATATGAAAAAAAGGGAAAATGTCTTAAATTTTGAGTTAATTACAAAGACGTTTAAAATGTTAATCTGAGTTCCAAAATTTATCATTACAGAACTAATTCATTCCCTTGTGTACTGACACAAGAACTGAACACTTAAAAACGTGTATTTCCACCCCTAGCTCGAATCACATCGCGTAACCTCTCTGCCATACTTGCGATGATTTGTGAAATGTATAAGGAGGTGAGGCTTCTTGTGTGCTATGCATGTAGAACGTTTTTACAATGTTATACAAAACTTGAGTCCTTCGAGCGGAAGCATTGGACTCAAGTTTTGTATAACAGATAAGTTAAATAACATTTTTCCATATTAGTGCTGTGCATAATGTGTGCATTAATACCACACATAATAGGCCACCAATTCAAATAGGAGTCGTTGATTTTGAACATAATCACCAAAATAGTGTAGACATCATTGAAGTGATAGAAGCCACTTTTCAGTGTTGCCAACTGAATAGCTTGCCTCCGTGGCTTAGGCGGCAGCACGCCGGCCTCTCACCGCTGGGTCCGTGGTTCAAATCCCGGTCACTCCATGTGAGATCTGTGCTGGACAAAACGGAGGCAGACAGGTTTTTCTCCGGGTACTCCGGTTTTCCCTGTCAACATTTCATTCCAGCAACACTCTCCACTATCATTTCATTTCATCTGTCATTCATTTAATCATTGCCCCAGAGGAGTGCGTCAGGTCTCGGCAGCCGGCACAGTTCATATCCTCGCCGCTAGATGGGGGCTTCATTCATTCCATTCCTGACCCGGTCGGTGACTGGAAGCAGGCTGTGGATTTTCATTTTCATTGGATAAGTAAAGAGGATACCAAAACTGAGATTAAGCAATTGATTGGTAGGGAATTGTGATAACTATTTTTAGTATCCTTTTGATTTATACCCTTCAAGCGAAACATCATTGCATAGGGGCCGTCTAAATATTACGTAATTATTTTTCGGTTGATTTTGACCCCCGCCTCCCCTCAATTTTTGATCAAAGACGTACTTTATGTTTCATCAGCAATATTTTATCAAACTCTTCATGATCTGAATAGAAGTATTCTTTAAACAAGGTAAAGCTTCTGCTAATTTTATAAATAGAACAAAAATGACCTTAAAATTCAACATACAAGGTAGCGTCTCTGAAATTGTTATGAATCAAACAAAAATGGCCTTCACATTCAACTTACAAGGTAACTCCTCTGCTAATTTTATAAGTAAAAGACACGGTTAGTCAGTCTGTTAGGCTGGACTTTATATCATTTTAAATGCTAGCAGCCGAGTACCAAGAAGGCAGTGCGAGAACAGAGTTTCAAGATTCTATTTTGTTTCTTCACTGCCTACTTGATTGCTCTCGCACTGCCTTCTTGGTACTCGGCTGCTACATCGTACTATGACGTCACTCACTTCAGTGCATTCTCGGTACATTTCGTCCCGTCACCGTAACGTAACGCCAGACCCCAGCGTAACGACGAAGTCGACAAGATCATTTAAAATGATAAAACAAATATGATCTTTACATTTAACGTACAAGGTCGTGCTTCTGATAATTTTATAAGTAAGGCTTCGATCACAATGGAGGCACGCTTGTGAAAGTAATTTGGTGGCGCGCGCGTGCGCAAGCGGGCACCTATAAACAACATCTGTAGGAGAGAGACTGAAACAAGTAGTGACGTGTCCATCGTCGCTCACAATGCCCGCCACAAGCAAGTGCACGTTGCGCAAGCTTGATCCGACTCCACATCCAAACAAAAATATTTGTTTTGTAGTTGCAAGCGTGTTTGATCTCAGTTGATTTCCGACCATCGAGGCAGTGTTGTGGAGTTCCTGATTTGTGTGTTTACGAGTATATTATGGAACCGGAAATGCGTATCGATGCCGTGAGAAGAAGAAGACCGATTTGTCCAGTATATGGTAGAAAGAGCCTGTATCATTCTGAAGTATTCAAAAAACTTATCAGGCTGTCTAAGCAAATCGTTGAATATTCGTGCATCTTCCTCTCTGTCCAATAAATACTCGTTCACCCACTCTTCCCTGATTTCCTGCTCATCCAAAAATAAAAAACTTTAAAACACCATTTTCCTAAACAATGTCCTTATCGTCTGACATCTCCATTTCGACTGACCTGTATAATAATAATTAACTTGCACCTGCTTGCATTTTGTGTGAGTGTGCGCCACCGAATTGTTGCACAAGCGTACCTCCAATGTGATCGAAGCCTAAAACTAAAATGTTCTATATATTTAACAAATGTATTTTTCCATCAGCGCCTCTGGAAAGTCTCGTAGAGGGTAAAATGAGTTGTATTTTGTAATTTGCCAAGTGGTTACGTAATCATTTCGTTAACCCCCCTCTCCGCAGATCATAACATATTAATAAGCTTTGAACCCCTTCTCCCTCTTTGTGATTACCTAATATATGGCCGGCCCCATATCTGATTTTCTACTCGCAGTCGAGAAATGTTAATTACTAAGGTTCGGATGTTAAGGAAAAGTCATATTTTTAGCCTATTTTCAATTTTGAAAAAATAAGCTTATGAGATCACTTTTTGTCCGTGTGTGTGTGCGTGTGTGATTCGTGTGTGTATCCCCCCCCCCCCTAATAAAATCTAAACAGCTGGAGTGATTTCAATGAAACTCGGTAAGTTCATAGCACTATTCCCGGCGACCCCGACCGTGCCCTTCAAATTTTGTTTCGACTCACCAATCCAACATGGTGGCTGTGCGAAATATTTCACCAGCATTCAATATCTCCGAAACTATTACCGATATTACCATGACATTTTGTATGGTGATAAAGGGAACTACTATAAGTTCACTTATGTGACCTTTGAAAACCTGGTAACTACAAAACCAACATGGCGGCCAAGCGAAGTTGCGACTTTTAAATAGACGTTTCTCGCGATTTAACCAACCAAACGAAATAAAACTTGGTACAGTATATGTTTATAAACATTGTAATGCACCGAAATCTAACTTGGTTCAATTGTTTACATAACCACAAGATGACGGATGTGCGAAATATTTCACCGGCATTCTATATCTCTGAAACTATTAGCGGTATCTCCCTGTAATTTTGTACGGAGATAAAGGGAACTACTGGAAGTCCATCTATAAGACTTTCAAAAACCGGTTAACTACAAAACGAACATGGCGGCCAAGCGAATTTGAAAATTTTAAATAGACCTTTCTCGCGATTTAAGGTTCCAAACGCACTGCAATCTGGTACAGGAAATATTTATACACATTGTGATGCACTGGTATCTAATTTAGTTCAATTGTTTACATAACCTCAAGATGGCGGCTGTGCGAATTTTAAAATTAAGTTTTTATTTCTTGTGATGTAGTCATGCGATCGAAGTTAAAGTTTGAATTATGAACCTACGCAATAATTTTCCTTTAATGGTACATGACTCTATGGCCTATACATTTAACAATCCAACATGGCGACCATCCGAAATATTTAGACGGCTCTGAATATTTACGAATCTATTATAGCAATCAAACTGAATTTTTTAATGTTTATAGGGGCTATGAACTAAAGTTCACCTATAGGACTTTAAATAACCTGGTGATCACAAATCCAACATGGCGGCGATGCGAAGTATAAATATTCACATGGACGTTTCTCGCAATTTAACCATCCGAGTGCAGTGAAACTTGGTACAGTAAATCCTTATACGAATGGTAATCCACTGGCATCTAATTTATTTCAATTGTTTCCATAACCTCAAGATGGCAGCTGTGCGAAATTTTAAAATCTCATTGTTACTTCTTGTGTCCTAATCATGCGATTGAAGTTTGAATACTACACGTACACAATAATCTGCATGTAACACTGCATAACTCTAGGAGCTACATATATCAAATCCAACATGGCGACCATCCGAAATATTTAGTCGGTTCTTAATATCTACGAATCTATTACAGCAATCAAACTGAAATTGTGTATGTTGATAGTGGCAATTAACATAAGTAGGATATATGAAAATAGGCTGTATAGTTCTTCACGGAACTACTTGTTTTTTCCTGAGCTCATTTTACCCGAAATCTGAAAAATAAGTTTGAATGACGGGTGCCTGACCACGTTTAAAGCAAGTTATGTTGCCTATAAATGCATATTTCGGCCATTTTTATTGTTTTGGTCATATTTGGTCATATTTTAGTGATATAAGGTCACATTTGGTTATAATTACAGCATTTTTGTTTAAATTGAGGCGTCGTTAACAAGGTACGTGTTATCTGTGTCGAATTTCAAACACAGGATTTCCGAATAGTGTAGTAGATATATTTTTCTTTCTTTTCCCGGAACAGGCAGATAACAGATTTAGAAGATCTGATTCCTACAAGGCGCTCCTCTACGGACGTCTTTTAGCACACATTTCTGGACAAGTTGGATTGCGACACTATACGCATGAGGTCACGGAACATGAACAGGATGTCACTCCAGTAGATATATTTTGCTCAAAAGCAATTAGCAAACAAGGAAATTGTTGTTATCCATATTGGTCCGCATTGAATTTAAATTCCACTAAATGAGTTACTCTTATTTCCGTCTTTTCAATACTTGTAATATTATTAGTACTGTTTAGTAATGGTACATGTTTCAAAAAATAATGTTGTTCTTCATCAGCCAGATATAGCCTACACATTGTAAACACTTATGGGCATAAAATACATTGCAAATACACATGGTTCATTAAATAAATCACTTGTAAAATCGAAATATCACATGTCCGATACACTGGAAAATTGTTTTGGCACTTAAGACGTTTACTGTATGTTAGTGATACTCTACCTATCCCAAAAATTCATGTCATAATTCATAGATTTTTAGGTCATATTTTATAGTTTATATGTCATATTTAGCTAGTTTTTAGGGCATATTTGCTTGCATATTGTGTAATTCTTTAGGTCTTAAACTTCCGAACCCTATTAATTACCAATTATGTTTGTAAAAGTATTTGCTCCTTATTTCAGCCGCACGTTAATAATGCTGAGTATAGTGTGGTTGGCTGCCATCTTCGGTACCTTGCCGCTCTACATCTGGAACAACTGGGACAACGCTCATGGTATGTGCCATGCTGTCACCGTAGTCCCCAGAACCTACTCAATGGTTGCTACTGTCGGTAGGATAATATTCGTCATTGTAGCCATCATGATACTGCACTGCAGAATACATCACAAAGCTCTTCAGATCTACGAAAGGAAAGGACCTCTCCGAGCACTGGCAGCATTGAGAACAAGATCTGCACGAGTAGTTTTCATAATAACAATTGCCTATATCATTAGTTGGATACCATACTTGGCTGTGTTTTGTTGCAAAAAATATTCTATTTATGTCCCTTCCCTTGTATTCAAATTTGCTGAATGTATGATAACTTTAAATTATTTGGTAAATCCCTTCATCTACGTGTTTCATAACCGCCCCATTCATCATGCTATTCTGGAAACATTACGGGGTTGTAAGAGAAGAGTTGGTCTTGCTAAAGATGATAGAATTGATGACATATCTCGAGAGGATATCAAGCGTCATACTGAAGTGAGTTTCATGACCAGTACCCACATTTTCAATGTCTCCACCAGTAGTCAGATGTCACCTAAAACTCCTAAGGGAAGTGAAGGATGAACATCCACTGATATTCTGATTATGACAATCAGAATGTAATAAATATTAATAACTGGTATTCATTATCATTTGCTGAATTTTTAGCATCGCTTGCTTATTTTCTAGCATGGTTCTGTGGCATTTCGTGAAGGTACTTCAAGTATCTCGCGCGAAGACGAGGTCCTTGTAAGTGCAGCAATAAAATATTGACACAGGGAATAAAACCCTATTGAAGAGAAAGAGAAAGAATGAAGGTGTGTTCATAAGACACCGAGCTCTGAGTGGTAGAGGTAGGACACACAAGGAGTCCTGTGTGACAGAGCATTGAGATTTCTCCTTCTCGTTCACTCACTTGCTTGATGATGGTAGAGGAAGGGGTAGGAATATGAGATACCCTTTTTATTTTGGGACCTGGAAAGTGCCACAATAGTCATAAATTAAAAAATGAAAGGAAATTCCTAAGTAAACTTTATGTGGAATGTTGCAGCATGAACATGCATTTTCCCAAGCTAATAGTATTTACAATACTCAATTTTTTCTAAGAAAACTCAGTTTGAAAGAATTTTTAAATTGGGTAGTAATATGAGACACTTCTATTTTGTATTAAATAAAACCATGAAATTCATACCAAAGTCTTTGGGAAAAATTTATAAATATAGAATTCCAGTACATGAGTCCCTGCCCCAGCATACCTAGGATTCACTTAGATTTACAACAAATACAAACATATACTGCAGTCTCCGGACCTGCACAATCACTGTAGGTCCACATTTTTCATAAGAATCACTGAAACCACAATTATTCAGCTTCAGATTCATTTAAAAAAATTGTGACACAAAATAAGCAGGTCGCATCTTCAGATTCTGGTTTCAGCAGTAGCCTAGTATCATAATTCGCCTAGAAATAAAGAAACTATAATTTAAAAATACCTACACTAAAACAATTCAAATAGTGTACCAGGCATTGAAACGTTTTGAAGAGAGAAATCAGCAAAATGAAACCAAAACATTACTCACCTTTGAACACATACGTGGGAGTGTAGACCGTGCCACGTTATATTTCTTCGATGCTTTCATGTAGCCACATTCCTTTAATTTTACCGCTTCAATAGCTTTTAACAAATCCTCTTCTTTGTAGTTCTTTCTTAGACCGTATACTTTCATGTTTTGACTTCTTCCTTGGCATATGACACAGAGGTTAGCATTGATTAAAGCATTTAAAACCATGCTGCTTAAAGGTGGTAGCAATATGAGACAGTCTCATATTTCTACCAACCAAGCCGCCACTTTAGAGTTTGTCATTATCTCACGCATAACGCGTCACTATAATTATTATAAATCATCACTGATATTCTAAGTGTGCAATTAATGAAGAGCAACTTACCTTAATTGTTTTTTGGAAAATTAGAATGTATATCGATGTAAACCACACTTCCGCGTCGAGGTACGAAAACTTTCCACAGAACAAGTACAAACAAACATCCACAGTGGAGTAGAGCTAACGCTGATGGGGCAACCTCTTGGGTGAAACAATAGCGACCCTTGGACACGTAGTTGTAAATTCTTTCGAAAGATGTCGGCACTATACAGAGGTGAAAACCTTGCTATCTCATATTTCTACCCTATCTCATATTTCTACCCCTTCCTCTACCCACGTAGCTCGTTCCAAAGATCGTATTGGATAAAATTGACGAGAAGAAATACATATTTCTCTATGGATCATATTCGTAAGAAATATGGGACTTTCCGTACATTGAAATATCAAAAGCCTTTATCAGTGTTGGCTAGTAGTCAATTAGTAGAATTACTTTTCAGTCTGTCAACACAAGTGTAGGCCTGCCCAATCACATTGAGCGAGGATTACAGTTAATTTCCTAGTGCCTGAAATAAGTACAGGCATTACTTTTATACTGAACCCGCGATTATTCGCGCTATGAAGTCAATATAACATGTTTACAGATTTTTCGGGGTGGGATTCAATTAGGATGAAACCTGGTAACTAAGCAGTCATGGCCTATGCTTATGACCAGGTTGTCGGGGTCAGAAGGGAACGTGAGTTAATGAAAGAAGTTGACGGAGAATATGAAGATAACGAACCCGGCACTGGAAATTGGAAACAACGACGGAATCAGATAGGATCCCACGGTCACTAACCCACGTCTCACAATTTGTGATCCCTGGGTGGTGTACCAAGAAACCGAAGAAAGAAAAATGAATTGATGCCCTTGCGTTCTTTGGGACTTAGAAATCCTAGACCAAAACGAGACCAACATGAGTGATTGAGTAGGTTAAGTAGAGAATTCACCCCTAAGTCACTAAGAAAAGGGATAACGGGCCCAGCTCAAGGTCCTTAAAGTTTCCCAATTTCTGACCTTGAGTCTCACTCTATGAGGTGGGAATTACAATTATCCTTCCTGTTACTCACCATCAGCCGACAGGTGGGAAATACCAAAACTTTCACCCACAATCCAAGTAAGGTACATAAAAGGGCTGAGTGTTGAAAAGAGAAAGGTGATGTTGTGATTTATATTTCGACATAGCTGCAGATAAATATACTCTGTATTTATGCTCTTGTGGACATCATCAGATGTTGTGAAAATGTATTTGGTGGCGTTTCAGAAATATTTTCAAAAATGTTTGGAATTGATTTATCTAGCCAAAATTGAGATGTCAATGTATGTTAAAGAAAGTATATTTGCCGAGATAAATTACGCATTTCACTTAATCCATTATTTTCAGAATTCTATAAAACGTAAGAAAAGTGTGTTGTAAACTTGTAGAACTTGTAGAACGGCACATGAATTGCAGTTTAAAAATCAAACACTTTAAAATCTTTAACGTAGTGCTAGGCTAAATTACAGATTGGTGGAGAATCTAATCGTTGCTCCTTGTAACATAGCTATCATAAGGAGGGGGAATACGTTTATGATCATTTGCTCATTTTGAAATCTGTCTATTTGGTAGTTAGCCCGGAGGCTGATCGGATCATCAAAACGCACCATCATAGGTTATAAGGGTAGAATCCCAAAAATTTAAAGCATAACTACATTGGGGCATACGAGGCAAGTTGAGGAATGGGGTAGTTTGCCATTGCTTTCCTCATTCATGAGTAGCACTATTTATAGGCACTAACTGTGCCTCGAATAACATTGCTCGGCACCGCTCATAGCTCAGTAGCGTCCATGTGACAGTCATATATATGTAACGTTGTTGAAAAGCCACATTCTGGTCTAAATTATATCATCAAACAATATTGTAGAAACACTACATTCATCACAAAAATCCAACAAGTCTCATTTTCATCAGTGGAACACAAATATTCAGTTTTAAATTGTGTTTGAGTATAACGAATTCTACATGAATTAATGAATTATGTCCTTTCTTTCTCGGAAAATTTACTCTCCGTAAAATGTTTTAAGGACCTTTAATCTAAATTGTGGTAAGATACACGGGGTTTGTAACATCTATAGTTTACCAATGGATATTCAAAACTTCCATGAGTGTGTGTCTCTTGTGTCTTCACGAGGATTGAAGCATATATTTGCCAGTGTGAAGCCTGTTGATTAGAAACGAGAAACATACCCAGATTCTTATGACGAACCTCCATTGATTGTACTCAGTATTTTCTAAAATCCACAAATAAATCTATTTTCATACATTTACAAAAATATTTTTTCATAGTCTTGCTTCATATTTAGACCATTGCGTATGTTTAGATTCATATTCCAAGTACATATGCTGATTATATAGTCTATCCATGAATGTGCAAAATCAAACTAGTAACTAACTGAAGTTTTGGAATGATTTACAGACGAATAGTTTTG
Source organism: Meconema thalassinum (assembly GCA_946902985.2). Taxonomy (NCBI): domain Eukaryota; kingdom Metazoa; phylum Arthropoda; class Insecta; order Orthoptera; family Tettigoniidae; genus Meconema; species Meconema thalassinum. Next base: position 1,134,501,840 of record OX336388.2, on the reverse strand, counting down.
TTGCCATTGACACAAATATGGTGTTGTACTCTAGGTTGTATTGATTAGACGGATTCATTTATGTATTGAATTCCGAACCGTTTGAACCCTATTGTACATGAATTGATTAGGGTTATTGTTTTAATAAATTACTTATTGGTCCTTAACACAAAATTATGAAACTAGATTACTGTAGATGTGGTGAATAAACTTAAGGAAGTGTTTGTAACAGCAGGATTTCTCAAACAGGTGGAATAATGTTTTTAAAAGTTCCATAATACAATTGTTTAGATGGCACTCAAGTTAGACGCTTATCGTGCTAAACATGGCACAGTCGAAGAGTAAATATTTACTGTTTGAGAAGTTCCACAAAAGCACAAATAATCGCCTGCAATGTTAATTTTAAAACGTTCGAAGTAGCACTTAAACTTTCCATGACCTAAGAGAAACTGAGAGGATGAATTCGGGCTCTAAAAATAATTCTATTGTTACAGACCCTTTTGTACCGGATACCCAGAAGATATTCCACTGTCTTATTAGATTCATTTACATCATATATTTAAAATCATTATGGATAAGCTTTCCTCAAACCAACATGGTTCACATCAGAGCATTTTACTGTATATAGGCCTACTCTAGATGCTATATGTTTAAATATAAATTGAAAGGAATAAACTATATATATAAATTAAACTTGTGTACACTTGTGGTTTCGGTATAGGACCGAGAATATACTCGTGGCAATTATTTGTGCAGTATTTGTTAACATATACTGACAATAAACATACTTAATTTATTGATATCATATGCCAATGGTACATTGTTGTGATTACTATACGGTTATATTAACTGGCTCTCCTAAATGTTAAACCTAACACAATACTGACTGATGTTATTTATTTGTGAATTTCAGCATAATAAATGTTTGAACAAATTACAATTGTGTCAATCTACTTCATTTCGTAAAACACTTCTTTTATTCCTTAAACAACTTGTGAACTATTTACTATTATGCTCTACAAAATAATCCACATTTGTGCAAATGCCACTTAAGTATTACCCACCATATAGATTAAGGGGGAGGGGGGATTGAAGTTTGTTCCGGTCTCATTACACATCACTACACTAGGCCTCGGATGTTTAAGACCTAAAAATAGCCCAAGTATGCAAGCAAATATGAAATAAGACTCAAAAAAGACAAAATATGACATGAAAATGACTGATTTAAATACGGCCGTATTTTAAAAATATAAATAAAACAAGCTGTACCCGGCATGCGTTGCAATGCCAATCAAAGAAAGTGTTGGCGTTGAAATTCTGTTTTTTGAAGTGCTTTTGGATACACAACATGTTTTTCAATTTCCGTTAACTGCCCCTATGCTATCGTAAAATGGATTTTCTAATTTAGAATCAATCGTGGGAGCGTGCACAACAACTTTCAAAAGTTTCATCGCAATCGGATGAATGGTATATGAACGTATATTGGATTTTGTTTGAACGATTCGTGCGCTGTCACTCATTTGTTGATTCTACTCTTACGCTACCTATTGAGAAATGAATTTGCTAAGTCGAAACCCTACCCTGGCGTGTACACAATAACTCATCAAGGTTTCATCACAATCGAAGAACGTTATATGAACGCATTGGGGATTTTGTTGAAACGCTTCGCGCGTCGTCACCCGTTTGTTGCATATACTCGTGCGCTACCAATTGTGAAATGGATTTATTAAGTCGAAACCCTTCCCTGGCGTGTACACAATAACTCATCAATGTTTCATCGCAATCGGATGAATGGTATATGCACGTTTACGGGGTTTTGTTTAAACGATTCGTGCGCTGTCACTCATCTGTTGAATCTACTCGTGCGCTACCTATTGAGAAATGTATTACTAAGTCGAAGCCCTTCCCTGGCGTGTACACAATAACTCATCAAGGTTTCATCGCAATCGAAGAAGGTTATATGAACCCAATAGGGAATTTTGTTGAAACGCTTCGCGCGTCGGCACCCATTTGTTGCATCTACTCTTGCGCTACTTATTGTGAAATGGATTTACTAAGTCGAAACCCTTCCCTGGCGTGTACACAATAACTGATCAATGTTTCATCGCAATCGGATGAATAGTATATGAACGCATACCGGATTTTGTTTAAACGATTCGTGCCCCGTTACTCATTTGTTGAATCTACTCGTGCGCTACCTACTGTAAAATGTATTTACTAAGTTAGAAACCGTCACGTAAGTGTCCACAACATCTCACCCAAGTTTCATCGCTATCGGACTAATGGGATATGAAGACATAGGGGAGTGTATTGAAACGCTCCGCGTGTCGTCGTTCATTTGTCGAATCTACTCGTGTGCTACCTACTGTGAAATGTATTTACTAAGCCAGAAACCTTCCTTGGAGTGTCCACCATATTTCACCCAAGTTTCACCGCTAACGGCAGAATGGTATATGACCTTATACGGGACTTTGTTGAAACGCTTCGCGCGTCGTCCCTCATTTGTTGAATCTACTTGTGCGCTGCCTGTTGTATAGTGGATTTACTACGCCAGAAACCTTCCATGAAGTGTACACAACATCTCACCCAAGTTTCATAGCTATCGGACGAATGGTATATGAATGCATACGGGACATGGTTGAAACGCTTCGCGTGTCGTCGCTCATTTGTTGATTCTACTCTTGCGCTACTTATTGTAATATGGATGTACTCAGCCAGAAACCTTCCCTGGAGTGTACACAACATCTCACCCAAGTTTCATCGCAATCGGATGAATGGTATGTGAACGTATACGGGACGTTGTCGAAACGCATCGCACGTAGTCACTCATTTGTTGAATCTAAACGTGCGCTTCGTATTGTAAAATGGATTAACTAAGCCAGAAACCTTTCCTGGAGTGTACACAACAATTCACCAAACATTTATCACTGTCAGACGAATAGTATATGACCTTATACGGGACTTTGTTGAAACGCTTCGCGTGTCATCGCTCATTTGTTGAATCTACTGCTGCGCTACCTATTGTAAAATGGATGTACTAAGCCAGAAACCTTCCCTGGAGTGTACACAACAGCTCACCCAAGTTCCATTGCTATCGGATGAATGGTATATGAATGGTATTTGTTGATTCTGCTCCTGCTCTTCCTATTTTTAAAGGGATTTACTAAGCCAGAAACCTTCCCTGGAGTGCACACATCTCAGCCTAGTTTCATCGCTATCGGACGAATGGTATATGAACGCATACGTGACTTTGTTGAAATGCTTCGCGCGTCGTAGCTCATTTGTTGAATCTACTCGTGCGCTGCCTATTGTAAAGTGGATTTACTAAGCCAGAAAATTTCCCTGAAGTGTACACAACATTTTACGCAAGTTTCATAGCTATCGGACGAATGGTATCTGAATGCATATGGGACTTTCTTGAAACACTTTGCGTGTCGTCGCTCATTTGTTGAATCTACTCGTGCGCTATCTACTGTGAAATGTATTCACTAATTTTGAAACCTTCACGTAAGTGTATACAACATCTCACCCAAGTTTCATCGCTATCGGACGAATGGTATATGAACACATACGGGACTTGTTTGAAACGCTTCGCGCATCGTCACTCATTTGTTGAATCTACGCGTGCGCTACCTATTGTAAAATGGATTTACTAAGTCAGAAACCTTCCTTGGAGTGTACTCAACATCTCACCCAAGTTTCATCGCAATCGGATGAATGGTATATGAACGCATAGGAGACATACCCACAGACATACCCACAGACAAACTATCACGTTATATTGATTTTTAGCCTATTTTCAATTTTGAAAAAATAGGCTTATGAGATCACCTTTTGTCCGTGTGTGTGTGCGTGTGTGTGTGTATGTGAGGTGTGTGTGTGTCCCCCCCCCCCCTAATAAAATCTAAACGGCTGGAGCGATTTCAGTGAAACTCGGTAAGTTCATAGCACTATTCCCGGCGACCTCCACCGTGCCCTTCAAATTTTGTTACGTCTCACCAATCCAACATGGCGGCTGTGCGAAATATTTCACTAGCATTCAATATCTCCGAAACTATTACCGATATCGCCCTGAAATTGTGTACGGTATTAAAGGGCACTACTAGAAGTTCACCTATGAGACTTTCAAAAACCTGGTGACTACAAAACCAACATGGCGGCCAAGCGAAGTTGAGACTTTTAAATAGACTTTTCTCGCGATTTAACTATCCAAACGTAATGAAACTTGGTACAGCAAATGTTTATACACATTGCAATGCACTGAAGTCTAATTTAGTTCAATTGTTTACATAACCTCAAAATGGCGCCTGTGCGAAATATTTCACTGACATTCTATATCTCCGAAACTATTACAGATATCACCCTGCAATTTTGTACGGTGATTAAGGGTACTGATACAAGAATACCTATGTATAATTCATAAACCTGTAAAGTACAAAACTAACATGGCGACCAAGCGAATTTGAAATATTTTAATAGACTTTTCTCGTGAGTTAACTCTCTGAGCGCAGTGAAATGTGGTACAGTAAATGATTTTGCAGATTGTAATGTACTGCCATCTAATTTAATTCAATTGTTTACATAACCTCAAGATGGTGGCTGTGCGAAATTTTAAAATGAAGTTTTTATTTCTTGTGTCGTAATCATGCGATCGAAGTGAAAGTTTGAATAATGAAGCTCGGCAATAAGTGTCCTTGAATGGTACATAACTCTATGGCCTATACATATAACAATGCTAAATGGCGAGCTTCCGAAATATTTAGACGGTTCTCAATATCAATGAATCTTTTATAGCAACCAAACTGAAATTTTTATGTTCATAGAGACTATGAACATATGTTCACCTATAGGACTTTCAGTAACCTGGTGAGCACGAATCCAACATGGCGGCGACGCGAAGTATAAATATTTAAATGGAACGTTTCTCGCGAATTGACTATCCGAGTGTCGTGAAACGTTGCACGTTAAATGCTTACACAAATGTTGATCCACTGTCATCTAATTTATTTCAATTGTTTGTATAATCACAAGATGGCTGCTGTGCGTAATTTTAAAATCTCGTTTTTACTTCTTGTGTTCTAATCATGCGATTGAATTTGAATAGCACACGTACACAATAATCTTAATATAATAGTACAAAAATAAAAATCCAACTTGGCGACCATCTGAAATATTTAGACGGTTCTCAATATCTACGAATCTGTTACAGCAATTAAACTGAAATTTTGTATGTTGATAGAGGCAATTAACATGAGTAGGATATATGAAAATAGGCTGTATAGTTCTTCACGGAACTACTTGTTATATATATAGATTATAAATCCCTTCGAGATTAAATTGTTAACTGAATTCTTTATTCCTATTATTCAGATTAATTTTCTGAATATACATACATGTTTAACCTTTAAGTACAGTACACGTGTACACCAGCCGTACTAACTTACTTACTTACTTACTTACTCCTTGACGCTACGTTCCTTGCAGAACCTTGGTCTCCGCAACATTCTTCTTCCAAAACTCTCTGTCGATTGCCTTGGTCCTCCATCTCCTGACTCCCATGGTACGTAGATCATCCTCCACTTCCTCGATCCACCGCTTTCTTGGCCTACCTCTATGTCGTCTACCTCCTGGATGCCTCTCCAACACTTTCTTAGGTTCTCTCATTTCCTCCATTCGATGGACATGTCCGAGCCAACGCACTCTAGCAGTCTTCGCCACTGTTACTATATCCTGTTTATTGTATAGTTCTCTGAGCTCCTGATTTGTTCTAATGCACCATCCCAGCTCCGTTTTAACTAGTCCAAAGATCTTCCTGAGTACCTTTCTTTCCCATGTCATTAACCTTTTTTCATCTGTTTTATTTAATACCCAAGTTTCAGCTCCATATGTAACCACTGGTCGAATGACAGTTTTATAAATAGTAACCTTAGCTTTCCATGATACTTGCCTGCTTCTTAATGTTGGAATTAAAGCAGCATAACATTTATTTCCTGCAGCCAGTCTGGTGCTGATTTCCTTTTTAACTTGGGTTTGTGAAGTGATCAGAGAGCCTAGATATCTAAATTCCGACACCCCCTCAAAACACTTTTCTCCACTTCTAAATGCTTGTGCAGGTTGACTCGATCGGGAACTCACCAAGAATTTTGTTTTACTGTTATTCACTACCAGTCCTATTTGTTGTGCTCCCCTCTCCAATTCTTCATAGGTTTCAAGAAGTGCATCCTTTGTACGAGAAATTATGGCCACATCATACGCATATGCCATTATTTGAATCAATCTATGCTATATATTCCTTTCACGAATTGCAGTGATGGTACGCACGGCTGTTTCTAAAGCGATATTGAAGAGGACAGCCGACATTGGATCTCCTTGCCACAGCCCGACTGTGACATCAAAGCTTCTCGTTACCCTTCCTTGTACACATACTTTGGCCTTACTTCCGCTCAAAGCTGTCTTAAGCAACCTAATCAGTTTGCCCGGATAACCAAGGGCATTCATCTCCTTGAGTAGTTTTCCTCTTCGCACTGAATCATATGCCTGTTTAAAGTCCACCCAGCCGTACTAAACATGGTATATTCTTGGTTGTGAACTTTCTGCAGGTTCTTAGGCGCCATCTAACGTCTACAAGCTGTGTCATTGTTGCAGGATTCGTTTGTGCTGATTCACAGGAATACACATTGAGCTGTTGCGTGGTATGGGGGGCACAAAGTACACCATGCGTGCAGCTATATAAATACAATACTAATTCTGTTATTTAACTCAGTCTTATTAGCCTACTTTTAACATTTTGCAAAAATGAGGAAAAAGTAGTCTTATGAGATCGATCCGGGAAAATGTCTGTCTGTGTGTGTGTCGCCCCCCTAGGCTATAAACTCCTAAACGGCTGCAGCAATCAAAACCAGATTTGGTATGAGTAAAGATCTATACAGGGACATCTCAACGTCATACTTGAAAATGATGTCAGTGCTACCAACTGCTGAAAAATCGTAATTGAAATTTCAGCTCCATGTTGGATATCATGGAATATATACATGGGAACTATTCCAAAATATGCACATATATAGATAGTAATACTTCAGTTTAATTTCCAGGAGGCCATACATGACAGTGTTGCCAAAATGATTCTATGCCTACTGATAAGTCCAATGTTTAAATGCATATAACTCCTACACTATCAATTGGATTTCAACCAAATTTTGTATGTTCTATGTGTACATAAACTGATATGACTGAGCATATTCTTAAGAGCAACCACGGCTGCCAACTGACAATAAATGCTCTCTCTATTTTTTTTTATCCAAATACCAATATATCAGAAAGTATGCGAGCCAACAGCCTTAACCTTCGCACACGTATAGTGCCTGACATTCTAGATTAATTTGGAGCAACTAATATATGTCAGTGCTACCAACATGGTTCTAAGCCTGCTGATAGGACCAATTTTTAAATACATGTAACTTCTATACTATCAATTGGATTTCAACCAAATTTCGTATGTGCTATGTGTACCATAACATATATGACTATGCGTATTGTTAAGAGCAATCAGGGCTGCCAAATGTTAATAAATGCTGTTTATATTTTTAACCTTAATATCTATATAGGCTATCAGAAAGTGTGCAAGCCAACAGCTCTAAATTTTGCGCACGTATAGTACCTGCCATTCTAGATTAATTTGGAGCAACTAATGTATGTCAGTGCTACCATCATGATTTTAAGCCTGCTGATAAGTCCAATTTAACAAGTAGTTCCGTGAAGAACTATACAGCCTATTGTCATATATCCTACATAAGTTAACTGCCACTATCAACATACAAAATTTCAGTTTGAGTGCTGTAATAGATTCGTAGATATTGAGAATCGACTAAATATTTCGGATGGTCGCCACGTTAGATTTTATATATGTAGGTAATAGAGTTATGTACTGTTATATGAAGATTATTGTGTACATGTAGCATTCAAACTTCCATCGAATGATTAGGACTCAAGAATTAACAACGAGATTTTAAAATTTCGCACAGCTGCCATCTTGTGGTTATGGAAACAATTGAAATAAATTAGATGCCAGTGGATTAACATTCGTGTAAGGATTTACTGTACCAAGTTTCACTGCACTTGGATGGATAAATTGCGAGAAACGTCCATGTGAATATGTATATTTCGCGTCACCGCCATGTTGGATTTGTGATCACCAAGTTATTTTAAGTCCTATAGGTGAACTTAAGTTCATAGCCCCTATGAACATAAAAACATTCAGTTAGATTACTATAATAGATTCGTAGATATTCAGAGCCGTCTAAATATTTCGGATGGTCGCCATGTTGGATTGTTAAATGTATAGGCCATAGAGGCATGTACCATTAAAGGAAAATTATTGCGTAGGTTCTTTATTCATTATTCAAACTTTCACTTCGATCGCATGATTACGACACAAGGAATACAAACTTAATTTTAAAATTTGCACAGCCGCCATCTTGATGTTATGTAAACAATTGAACTAAATTAGATAACAGTGCATTACAATGTGAATAAACATTTCCTGTACCAGATTTCATTGCGTTTGGAACATTCTATCGCGAGAAAGGTCTATTTAAAATATTCAAATTCGCTTGGTCGCCATGTTCGTTTTGTAGCTAACCGGTTTTTGAAAGTCTTATAGATGATCTTCCAGTAGTGCCCTTTATCTCCGTACAAAATTTCAGGATGATACCGCTAAATGTTTCAGAGATATAGAATGCCGGTGAAATATTTCGCACATCCGCCATCTTGTGGTTATGTAAACAATTGAAGGGAGTAAGATGTCGGTGCTTTACAATGTGTAAAAACATTTACTGTACCAAGTTTTATTGCGTTTGGTTGGGTAATCGCGAGAAACGTCTATTTATTGAATGCAAGTGAAATATTTCGCACAGCCGCCATGTTCGATTGGTGAGACGTAACAAAATTTGAAGGGCACGGTTGGGGTCGCCCGGAGTGCTATGAACGTACCGAGTTTCATTGAAATCGCTCCAGCCGTTCAAAAGTTATTAGGGGACACACACACACACACATTCCTCACACACACACACACACAGGCGGACAAAAGGTGATCTCATAAGCCTATTTTTTCAAAATTGAAAATAGGCTAAAAATACCAGTAACTTCTATACTAACAAATGGATTTCATCCAAAATTGGCACAACAATAGATGATAATATTTCAAATTATTTCTGACCAATTCATGCATGACATTGTTGCCAACATCATTTTACGCACTCTGATATGTCCAATGTTTAACTGCATGTAATGTCCATGCTATCCATTGGACTTCAACCAATGTTTGTATTCTGTACCTTAAGAGATGGAACTAAGAATATATCCAGTCACCAAGGCTGCCAACTGTAGTGCTCTATCAAGCTACATAATGCCAGGTATATTTCGAACTAATTAAAAATTTAGATATTACCAACTTTATTTCGTCATTATTCGAGATAGCCTAAGTCCATATAGATCAATCGTTGGCATGAATCTTAAATTTTAAGAAAAGTAGGCTCTTTAGTTCGTCACGGAACTTCTTGTTTTTAAATCATATTTGAACAGAATTAGAAACTTGTATCTCCGTGTCTTGTAAGGTTCTGTGTTTTAGGGCTTGTATATGAGCTAAAATTCCGAAGGGACTTACTGAAGAGGAAATCCATGACGCTATAGCGCATGAAGAATCAGAAGAAGTTGGAATAGACGCAGATACTTCCGAGGAAGAATTTACAGAAGAAAACGATCACGATACAGTAGAACAGTTCATTTAATTATTTTTCTAAGATAAAATGTTTGGGCTAACTGATTTCGTGACATTATTCTCTTGGTGTACAATATTCACCACGCGTGTACTGTCTTATTGATGTGTAACATCTTTCCGCTCGGTTGCTGGATAGTTTTGTGGGAGTGATTTTGAAAATTGGGGACGGAAGTGGATCGGAACAATCGAGCTGGCAGTGGTAGATCGAACGGAAGTATGCACTGCCCGCTCGCTCGATCGAACGGAAGTGTACTAGCTGGCAGTGGTGGAAAACGGAAGTATGCACTGCCCGCTCAATCAATCGAACGGAAGTGTACTTGCTGGCAGTGGTGGAAAACGGAAGTATGCACTGCCCGCTCGACCAATCGAACGGAAGTGTCATAGCTGGCAGTGGTGAAAAACGGATGTATGCACTGCCTGCTCGATCGATCCATCCAGCAGGCAGTGGTATGACCCAGCTTGATACCATTACGTACTCTCGGCCATATGGAATGTATATGACATACTGAACGGAAAACGCTCATGCGAACTGTGGTGTCAAGTGATTGAAACAAATGACATGGTACATGTTCGAAGTCTTCGTATCAGTATTTTCTTTTCTTTTCTTAGTCGTTTACCCTCCAGGTTGGTGGAACCCACGGACTCAGCGAGGGAACTCACCACTACCGCCTCAACGGGCAGTGTCCTAGAGCTGGGAACATCTAATCGGAGTGGATACAACTGGTGAGGTGTGATTGGCACCTCGCCCAGGCGGACTCACCTGCAAAGTGAACAGGGGCCTCATGAGGGAAGGTAATGGATAGTCAGGATGGATAGGCAAGGAAGAGAGAAGGAGGCGGCCGTGGCCTTGAAGAATGTACTGCACCATTATTCATAAAGGTCCTAAGTACAGACATGGTTACAGTATTTTGGGAACACCCTGTAACTTCCTAACTAGCCTCTGAAGTCTATAATTACAGCTGGTCTACAGCGAGCAAAAGCCATGCTATCAAGAAAGAGATCGGCAGAGCTCGTGTTTCCGACGAGAAACCCGAAGGTCATCGATAATTACCATGTTGACTGTGTCTAACACTATATCGATCGATTCACCTGAGAGTGATTAATACAAATTAAAGCATATTTAGCGCTATATGTAAGCAGCTACATACGTCTGTATGTATATTTCCATGGCAGAAAGCTATTATTAAGAAAGTATGAAGAACAGAAGATAATCTGTTAACTCACTGCTGATTACGTTTCGACTGCGATATATTTTGTATCGAGTCGTGACGTGTGAAGGAGTGGGGGAGCGGATGTGAGACCAAGACGACCTCGTGGAGAGAGCAATGAGTATAGAAACTGACAGCGTAGAGGTTTGAGCCTGAAAACAGTGAAAGTAAAGTCGCCAGCTAACGGGAGTTTTAAAAACGTGTGACCGTGCTGAAGTGTATACGCTAGTTCGTTCAGCATTCTACGTGAAGTAGAAACGTGTTTAATAGGGCTCAGACATGGTCTTAAACATGTAATAGTTTATCTTTGCGACCGTGTATCTACAGCAACTAACGGGCCATGCGGATGGATACTTTCATAATCCCGACCGCGAGCTCAGCTGTAATGTGTCACGAAACTCTGCATATAAACCGTCGTGGAAATGCAGCCTAGATTTGATTCACTCTTCACAGTGATTATACTTTTTGAAAAGAGCACATTCTCAAGCAAGGTGTCAGAGGGAAGGAACAATATGAAGCTCATATCCATTACGATGGTAGGCTAAATTAATATAAGAATACTGCATTAGCAGGGTGTAGCGGGGACATGTTGGCAGCAACTTTCATTTAGCATGAAGTGTGCAAGCGACTCTCGTGATGCAAGGGGCCGCGTGGACCCTTGTGAACTTGTTCACACTCGCGTTCATATATTGGAACTTTTTAGCGACTGTTCGAGTTCACCCTCGCTTCGTGACGAGTCGATAAACTGTGTGCGGTCCGTCCGTCGGTATTCGAATATGTATGGGAAGATATCGCCAGGATATGTTGGAACTATTTCGACCGACCGGGTGTTGTTCGAGCCTAGGAGGACTTTGGTTCGTTCTCTGGAAACCCAGTTGGAGTTCGGCGTGTGTTCTGTTGGTCTGGAGCTTAGTATGGCCAACGATATCCTTTTTTCCTCATCTAGATTCGCCAAAGGTACAGATCACTTCAACTTGTTACAGTAGCGTAGCGTGGACATTTTGAACTACCACTTTGCCATATTTGATTTTGTAGATTAAATGGTTGAGTAGAAAGTGCAGGTTCGATGTTTATTTCGAAACTGACCTTCTATGATGCCAGGATTTTGACTCATAAAAATGAGTGCATCCTTTGTGTAATTTTGATGAATAAATTAAAAATTTCAGTAGTATTTTACAGTATTTAAACTAATATGCTCATTCTTATTTGTCGAGAAACAAATGTAGGAAGATGATCTACAGTTTTCCTTGTGTAAGAACATTTTAGTAACACAATTTTCTTTTGAGAACTTTGGTTGAGTTTTTCATATTCTAGTGTATTGTTCTTTAAGCACTTTCGCTTGGATCATCGTACTCTTCGAAGGGGATTTTCCTTTTCGTATTCTTATTACGATATTAGGAAGTTTTCGGATCCTGTTATTCTGAATGTTACTTCGAGTCCTTTGACTATTTTTTTCTGCAATTTAATAACAGATTTAACTTGTATTTTCTGAGCGTGATTTTCGAAATGGATTGCCTAATGGGTCATTAGTCGCTTAGCCTTTGTTGCTAACCTAGATCTATGCTGTAGGACTAATCCATCGACATTTTCGCGTTCGGGAAATTCAGGGAAGATCTTATTTTGAGATTGAATTTATCTTTATAGATCACTTTACAACCTCAGTTTGTGTGGTTGGTGAGTGTTATATATTTGTTTTCTTTCTTATGAAGTTAACACTGGATTAAATTGATATCATTGCCTTTAGTGCAATAGTTTTTCTCTATTAAGAGGGTATTTGAACGACATCCAAATTTGCGAGGATAATCCCAGGGACGACTTACTATAAGTCATACGTTTAAGAATTATGGATCATGTAATACATCAATGTAAGGCAAGTTTTTAAAGATAGGTGGAATATTTCTGAAATCCACTGGGCTTTGTTGGTAATCTGTTACAGAGTCATATTATTTTTTTTTCGCACATGAGTTCAGGATTTTTCTATAAACAGCTGATTTTCATAATTGTGGATTTATAACAGTAAGGCTCCTATTATAGGTGCATGTTCGACTTTAGAGGGGCATGTACTATGAGTAATGTCTTTGTGTTTAAGTATATTGATGCAGTGCTTTGTAAAGCATATTTTTCTTGTTGTGGATTGAGCCAGGTGTGCCAATCAGGATTAGATTGATTGGGGTTTTAACGCAGAGAGGTGTTGTTTTTAACCTAGTATGGTTAATATTTGGTCATAGTTGACTTTATCGCTGTTATCGTGAAAATGCCTGTGTGAAGATTAATATTTTTCTGAGCAGTATTATTGAGAATCTTGAGTGGATATCCGGTTCAATATTTCCAGTAAAATTAATATAATGATTTTGCCATAAGATGTATGTTTAATAAGGAAACCGATAACTATTTAAGGCTGAATTTATGATTAATTTTTGCTTAGCTTAACTGTTCGGCAGAATTACCCTAAAACTAGAAATGAAACAATATTAAGCAGAAATGAATGTCGTGACATTAAGTCAGTGGGAAGAGAATAATTGAAATTATTCTGGAATTTTGTGTAAATTATATTCTGTAAATAGGCCATATGAATTTCTCCATTTAATAACAAGAACATATAATGTTACTGAAGATGTCGTGTAGGATTATTAGTTAAAATCAGGATATTTTTGTATAAGATGTTATTTCCGTTAAGGAACCGAAATTAATTTAATGTATTCAAGTTTTAAAATATTTTCTTTTGTAAATGCTTACCATATGGGATTGATTGATCATTATTATTATTAATATGCCTTATATTTTAATCAATTAGAAGTTAGTTGAGATAATGGGTAACTTTTTTTTGAAAGACAATCCAGTATAATCAATGAGATTTTTTTTTTGATTGGTCGTGGTATCGACAAAATTGATATTTTTCTGTCTTGTTTATTCTTACAATAAACTCCTTTATTACTTGGCTTTAATTATTGCGTGATGCTTTATAGAGGTGATGGAAGGGTGTATTAAGTGGGCCATCGCTAGGTATTTTAGTGTTTTCCACACCTTTGAGATTCTTTCTTCCTCTTGAAGAATTCTTGTGTTTTGAGCTAGTCTTTTCTTTCTCTGAGCCTTGGTCAGTCTTAATACATCCTGTTAGGTATTCGAGTGGCCCTATTATCCCTGTGTCTGTTGGTAGAACTTGGGGGGTCTTTAGAGCCGGGGCATTTTCAGGTTCTACGATCCAGCTGCTATCCAGGGATTCAACAGGTATTGGTAGGTAAAAGGGTACATTAGGTGGCGCCCAGCTCAGGGGCTTCGAAAAACTGGAATACCAGAGCGAATACCAGGGAGTTGAATGCCATAATTCCGCCAAAATTGAAACTGAAAGTACATAGTGGAAATTAGTTTTATGATCATGTAACACAGATCGCGAATTGGAACACCATGTTTCTTGTGTGACTATGAATCAAGGCGATAAAATAATGGTGAACCAATATTTTGGCACGAACTATTGGAATTCCTATGGAACAAAGCAATCACGAGGATACTCGAGCTACTTGACTTACAAGTGGTATTGCAACCATTATTAATTTTTTATTTTATTTTATGTATTGGAGTGGTGCCACACGCTTTGTTAATAATTTGTTCTACTTGTTTCCGGCTGATGATCATTGCTGACATCATTAAAAATAGAAGTATTTGTAGTAAATTTAAAATTTAAATAATGGTAGAATCATAGACCTTCACCGATATAAACCAACACGCACTTGTATATGGTCGATCCCAAATCAAATGGGGCACTTTGTGTTTAGACATATGCTTATTTTAAGGTAACGCCAGACAATAAGAATGAGCATGTATGGTAAATGGTGGTTGTTTGTAGATGTTCTCGCTGTGCTTTGTTGGTGTGGTATTCTTATTTCTTGTGAAGTGTAGTGAAGCATGTCTGAAGGTAATATGGTGACTGTTGGTGACGTTAAGAAGATGTTTGAAATTATTCAACATAAAATGGACAATTTGAATCAGGACATAGAAAATATTAAGGTCCAAACTAAATCTGCATTAGACCATATGTCTGAAACTGTTATTCAAAGTCAGGGAGTGATAAAAGATGCAGTTGCTGAAGGTATCAGGGGGGAAATTGATACTTTGCAATCCTCATTGAAGGCTATTAATGACAGTTCTAAAAGGGTAGAAAAGAAGGTTACCAGTGTAGAATCAAATATCGAAGATATCCAGGACGATAATAGAAAAACACAACTAGATATCAGTACACTACGGGCTAATGTTGGCTTGGTACAGGTTGCCCAAGAAAGAATCCAAACTAGTCAAACATCAATCCAAACTAGTCAAACATCAATGCAAAATAGTCAAACTTCAATGCAAACAGATCTTAACAATATCCAAACTAGTCAAACTTCAATGCAAACAGATCTTAACAATGTTCAGACTAGTCAAAGGGGAATTGAGGAAACTGCAAAGGATGTAAACTCTAATGTAAGGATTATGCAATCCCAAATCAATGATTTAAGAACAGATGTGGGATTAATAGAATCCAGTCAAAATAAAATGGAGCTAGAGGTCCGAAAAATCGAATCTAGTCAAAATCAGACGGAGGTTAAGTTAATGGAGCTAGAAAAATCTAATAAAGAGTTTCAAGTTGAGATTAGACTAGACTTTGAAAAGAGTGTGAAGCTCAGTAAAAAAAATTTAGAAGCACTTCAGCTACAGTTTTCCCATGACACTAATCAGACCCAGAATAGCCTGGAGCAGTTGAAATGTGAAATGGGGACACTCCGAGCTCAAGTCACTGATCATACGAAACTTCTCAGGGATGATTTTGACATCGATTTGAAAGGGATCATAAGTGATAATATTGTAACATTTCGTCAAGATATCATGAAAATTAATGAGGAATGTTTTAAAGTTGAGAAATCTAAGTTAGAATCTAAACTTGCCACTGGTCTTGCAACTAATAGCAAAGACATAATAAATGTTAGGGAAGATCTAAGCAAAAGAATGGATGGAATTCAAAATACACAGGTTAATAACATATCCGATTTAGAGAAACGTATTAACAGTGTTGAAACTAAAGTCGACCAAAGTAAGATAGAGTTAAATGAGGTCAGGGAGAAGAAAACTTCCGAGATTAATGAAATGAGAAAGGGTCTCGAGCAAATTAATCTAGAGGGGCATATCAATTTAGATACGCTAAAAGATCAATTGCGATCACTTTTACAGTCCGATTTTCGAGTTGTAGTTGAACAACCTGAAGTGATAGTACCTGATGGTAGGGAAAGGATGATGCAGGAATCTCCCAACAACGAACCCAACGTTCGGCTCAGTCAAATGGAACATTCGAGTCCCATTCGAACAAGCAGGGAAACTTTTAGTTCTCCGAACCCCAACGTAGGCGTGGGTGATTATACTTCGAAATCATTGGAAAGGACACCGAATGTAACCATAATACGAAACTTTGATGACAAACCTAGGAAGTTTAGCAACTTGGATGGAATGACACCAATCGAATTTGTCAGGACATTAAGAGATTACTTTTTGGAGTCACATGTGCCACGTGAGCGTGAGCTACGTATGGTGGAAAGGTTTCTCACCGATGCTCCGTTACAATGGTTCAGGGCTTTTCGTTACACATTTGACAATTTTGAATAGTTTTCGGAGGCCTTCATACAAAGATTTTGGTCGATCGAGGTCCAACAAAATGTGAGATCGGAAGTCTATTCATGCAAGTACTCCAGTACAGGACCAACCAGCTATGCTGAGTACTTTGCGTGTCAGTTAGCAAAACTCCGTTTTCTTCAGCCGCCGTTAACCCAGGAAGAACTCCTTGAAGCTATCTCACGTCAATTGCCTGCGGAAGTAAGGAGATCAATTATTTCTTCCGGAGTATCGTCTTTAACGTCGTTAGATGACTTGTTACGTCGATTAGATCATATGAGTATGATGACGCAACCTACCATAGTCAAAAATGCCAGGCAGGAATCGAAAGTTGTAAACGCGGTAATGATGAACCGTACACAGCAGACGGATCGTTTTGGGCAAAAAAGAGATGATAGAATGGGTCCTATTAGAAATACCCATCAGGAAGAGAGGAGATGGGAAAACCAACGTAGGGACGTCCAGGAGAGGCCATGGCAACGTCGCTACGAGGAGAGAAATTTCTATCGAAGAGATAATGATCGAAACCGGAATGATTATCGAGAAACGCCTTATAACAGGAATTACAGATATCATCAAAATAATCGAGATAACAGATATAATAGGAATGATAGGGATACCCGTGACAACAGAGATAAGAGACAAAATCAAGGGTACTCAAGATACAACAATTATCGGACGGAGGCATCCGATAAGAAAGTGCAACAAGAGATGCTCAAGAGAGGGTGAGATAAGTCCACGGAGGTTGAAGGAAGAAAATCGAAGGAAAGAAAGGATGAAAATCGAGATAAGTCACGACCCAGTACTAGCAGAGAAGGTCGGAGTTCAGAAAGAACGCCTGACCGGGACAAAGAAAAAACATTTTCAAAAAGAAATTGAGCACTAAGATGTCACGCATTCTATCTGTTCACGACGACAAGAAAGAGATTACCATGACAGAGAAGTCACTATAATAAAATGAAATAATTGTTATGAGGTAGTAAGCCTAAATGGAAGAGAAATGATAGGTCGTTTCAATGCAAAAAACCTGAAAAGACATGTGCAGAAGATAGTCTGAGTGTTGAATGAATAATGCTACATATGCCGAGATTACCTGGAATGGTGTCAATAAAAGTTGAGGAGACTTTTATTTAAGGTATCAAAAGGAAAATGCACCATTATTCATAAAGGTCTTAAGTACAGACATGGTTACAGTATTTTGGGAACACCCTGTAACTTCCTAACTAGCCTCTGAAGTCTATAATTACAGCTGGTCTACAGCGAGCAAAAGCCATGCTATCAAGAAAGAGATCGGCAGAGCTCGTGTTTCCGACGAGAAACCCGAAGGTCATCGATAATTACCATGTTGACTGTGTCTAACACTATATCGATCGATTCACCTGAGAGTGATTAATACAAATTAAAGCATATTTAGCGCTATATGTAAGCAGCTACATACGTCTGTATGTATATTTCCATGGCAGAAAGCTATTATTAAGAAAGTATGAAGAACAGAAGATAATCTGTTAACTCACTGCTGATTACGTTTCGACTGCGATATATTTTGTATCGAGTCGTGACGTGTGAAGGAGTGGGGGAGCGGATGTGAGACCAAGACGACCTCGTGGAGAGAGCAATGAGTATAGAAACTGACAGCGTAGAGGTTTGAGCCTGAAAACAGTGAAAGTAAAGTCGCCAGCTAACGGGAGTTTTAAAAACGTGTGTCCGTGCTGAAGTGTATATGCTAGTTCGTTCAGCATTCTACGTGAAGTAGAAATGTGTTTAATAGGGCTCAGACATGGTCTTAAACATGTAATAGTTTATCTTTGCGACCGTGTATCTACAGCAACTAACGGGCCATGCGGATGGATACTTTCATAATCCCGACCGCGAGCTCAGCTGTAATGTGTCACGAAACTCTGCATATAAACCGTCGTGGAAATGCAGCCTAGATTTGATTCACTCTTCACAGTGATTATACTTTTTGAAAAGAGCACATTCTCAAGCAAGGTGTCAGAGGGAAGGAACAATATGAAGCTCATATCCATTACGATGGTAGGCTAAATTAATATAAGAATACTGCATTAGCAGGGTGTAGCGGGGACATGTTGGCAGCAACTTTCATTTAGCATGAAGTGTGCAAGCGACTCTCGTGATGCAAGGGGCCGCGTGGACCCTTGTGAACTTGTTCACACTCGCGTTCATATATTGGAACTTTTTAGCGACTGTTCGAGTTCACCCTCGCTTCGTGACGAGTCGATAAACTGTGTGCGGTCCGTCCGTCGGTATTCGAATATGTATGGGAAGATATCGCCAGGATATGTTGGAACTATTTCGACCGACCGGGTGTTGTTCGAGCCTAGGAGGACTTTGGTTCGTTCTCTGGAAACCCAGTTGGAGTTCGGCGTGTGTTCTGTTGGTCTGGAGCTTAGTATGGCCAACGATATCCTTTTTTCCTCATCTAGATTCGCCAAAGGTACAGATCACTTCAACTTGTTACAGTAGCGTAGCGTGGACATTCTGAACTACCACTTTGCCATATTTGATTTTGTAGATTAAATGGTTGAGTAGAAAGTGCAGGTTCGATGTTTATTTCGAAACTGACCTTCTATGATGCCAGGATTTTGACTCATAAAAATGAGTGCATCCTTTGTGTAATTTTGATGAATAAATTAAAAATTTCAGTAGTATTTCACAGTATTTAAACTAATATGCTCATTCTTATTTGTCGAGAAACAAATGTAGGAAGATGATCTACAGTTTTCCTTGTGTAAGAACATTTTAGTAACACAATTTTCTTTTGAGAACTTTGGTTGAGTTTTTCATATTCTAGTGTATTGTTCTTTAAGCACTTTCGCTTGGATCATCGTACTCTTCGAAGGGGATTTTCCTTTTCGTATTCTTATTACGATATTAGGAAGTTTTCGGATCCTGTTATTCTGAATGTTACTTCGAGTCCTTTGACTATTTTTTTCTGCAATTTAATAACAGATTTAACTTGTATTTTCTGAGCGTGATTTTCGAAATGGATTGCCTAATGGGTCATTAGTCGCTTAGCCTTTGTTGCTAACCTAGATCTATGCTGTAGGACTAATCCATCGACATTTTCGCGTTCGGGAAATTCAGGGAAGATCTTATTTTGAGATTGAATTTATCTTTATAGATCACTTTACAACCTCAGTTTGTGTGGTTGGTGAGTGTTATATATTTGTTTTCTTTCTTATGAAGTTAACACTGGATTAAATTGATATCATTGCCTTTAGTGCAATAGTTTTTCTCTATTAAGAGGGTATTTGAACGACATCCAAATTTGCGAGGATAATCCCAGGGACGACTTACTATAAGTCATACGTTTAAGAATTATGGATCATGTAATACATCAATGTAAGGCAAGTTTTTAAAGATAGGTGGAATATTTCTGAAATCCACTGGGCTTTGTTGGTAATCTGTTACAGAGTCATATTTTTTTTTTTTCGCACATGAGTTCAGGATTTTTCTATCAACAGCTGATTTTCATAATTGTGGATTTATAACAGTAAGGCTCCTATTATAGGTGCATGTTCGACTTTAGAGAGGCATGTACTATGAGTAATGTCTTTGTGTTTAAGTATATTGATGCAGTGCTTTGTAAAGCATATTTTTCTTGTTGAGGATTGAGCCAGGTGTGCCAATCAGGATTAGATTGATTGGGGTTTTAACCCAGAGAGGTGTTGTTTTTAACCTAGTATGGTTAATATTTGGTCATAGTTGACTTTATCGCTGTTATCGTGAAAATGCCTGTGTGAAGATTAATATTTTTCTGAGCAGTATTATTGAGAATCTTGAGTGGATATCCGGTTCAATATTTCCAGTAAAATTAATATAATGATTTTGCCATAAGATGTATGTTTAATAAGGAAACCGATAACTATTTAAGGCTGAATTTATGATTAATTTTTGCTTAGCTTAACTGTTCGGCAGAATTACCCTAAAACTAGAAATGAAACAATATTTAGCAGAAATGAATGTCGTGACATTAAGTCAGTGGGAAGAGAATAATTGAAATTATTCTGGAATTTTGTGTAAATTATATTCTGTAAATAGGCCATATGAATTTCTTCATTTAATAACAAGAACATATAATGTTACTGAAGATGTCGTGTAGGATTATTAGTTATAATCAGGATATTTTTGTTTAAGATGTTATTTCCGTTAAGGAACCGAAATTAATTTAATGTATTCAAGTTTTAAAATATTTTCTTTTGTAAATGCTTACCATATGGGATTGATTGATCATTATTATTATTAATATGCCTTATATTTTAATCAATTAGAAGTTAGTTGAGATAATGGGTAACTTTTTTTTGAAAGACAATCCAGTATAATCAATGAGATTTTTTTTTGATTGGTCGTGGTATCGACAAAATTGATATTTTTCTGTCTTGTTTATTCTTACAATAAACTCCTTTATTACTTGGCTTTAATTATTGCGTGATGCTTTATAGAGGTGATGGAAGGGTGTATTAAGGGGGTCATCGCTAGGTATTTTAGTGTTTTCCACACCTTTGAGATTCTTTCTTCCTCTTGAAGAATTCTTGTGTTTTGAGCTAGTCTTTTCTTTCTCTGAGCCTTGGTCAGTCTTAATACATCCTGTTAGGTATTCGAGTGGCCCTATTATCCCTGTGTCTGTTGGTAGAACTTGGGGGGTCTTTAGAGCCGGGGCATTTTCAGGTTCTACGATCCAGCTGCTATCCAGGGATTCAACAGGTATTGGTAGGTAAAAGGGTACAGTACCATCCCGGCATTTGCCCGAAGATGAAGTGGGAAAACACGGAAAACCAATTCGAGGATGACTGAGGTGGGAATCGAACCCCCTCAACTCATTTGGAACACCCGAGGCTGAGTAGACCCCGTTCCAGTCCTCAGACCACTTTTCAAATTTCGTGGCAGAGCCGGGAATCGAACCCAGGACCTCCGGGGCGGCAGCTAACCATGCTGACCGCTACGCTACGGAGGCGACCGTATCAGTATTTAAATGGTAAAATGCCTTAATATCAAACATTGTAAGTAGTCGGCATTGCCGGTATTATGTTTCTGCACAATGGCTATTGAAATATTAACCCACATAACGGTAATGCAGTCATCAATATAATATAATCGTTTGGTTATACGATAATTGAGCAAGCCTTCATGAACTATTACTCAATACATTCTCTTTACTCACAAGAGGTCCTACTCATAAGGCATTTTAAACTCAATTTCACACAGGAACATTATCGAAACAAGCAAAATATAAGCTAAATTAAACTTAATTCCGCAATGCAGTATTATTGGAACGTGGAAATAAGTCACCATCTTGTGCACAATTTTTGCGTCGTCGAAATAGCCGTGGGGTTAGTGCTTATGACTGTGAATCTAGAGATCTTGGTCGCGAATCCCGGACGGGGTAGACTTTTTTGCTACCAGATTATCATTTTAAACTATATTTATCTTATTAATATGACTCATTTTAACAGAATCCATATGAAATTACGTGTTGGTCTGTGACTGAAGAGGACCTGTTTATAAGGAATTTAAGGTTATGAGCGGTGACGCTTCTATTAATCTAGTTGATCCATATCGTATTCTTTATTTAGGCTAGTGCTGGTGGAAGCTACAAAACATCTAATAAAATGAGTTGCGTATTATAAACTACAATATCTGTAAAACACTTCCTTATACAATAGATTAATATTTGAGCCAATAATAGTATAAAATACCGGTGTATCACAATTTCACGTGAGGTTTCTTCTATGTCAGATGTTACACATCATATGCGACTACTGTAAGGCTCGTAACTTTTTATATATATTTATAGGTGCGTGTAGTCGAAGGTTAAGTGGTTATTTATTTCTGTAAACACTTAAGTTGAGCTTGTTTGCACACCTACAGCTGCCGTCAAACTACAGAAATATGACATTCTTACCAAAAAATACTCGAAACATGACCTAATGGTAAAATCTGTTCGAAATATGCATTTATATGACAGATAAAAACCACTGTATTGTAACGATAAACACTTGATTTGCATCAGAAACCAATCGAGCATGAAAGAAGCAAAGAAAAATATATGAGTTTTCCTAAACATCCGAGCCCTACACATCACACAGGGCATTGTGGAATACGAAGGTGACCGATTGGATAGAACAATGACGGCAACATTTCTGCCCTGGCTACGTGACCGATTACGGATACGCACGTGCTTTGCATTTCAACCCATCCACTTCTTGGTGTAGCGGTTGTCATCCTGGAGGTCAGGGTTCAATTCCCGACTCTGTCAAGAAATTAATTCTTGTCTGAGGGCTGGAATGGGGTACATTTGGCCTCTTGAGGAAAAGCCATCCTGGAAGTGGTTCTCCGTGGTTTCCCACTTCTACTCCAGGGAAATGCCGGATGGTCCCTAACCTAAAACCACGGCCGTCTCCTTCCCAATCCCCACATGAATTACAAATACACACACTTTTACAGAGACCTCAATAACACAGGTTACCAGTTTTTTAAATGGATTAATTAATTATTCAATTAATATATATATAAGAACGAACAGAAATGGAGAAAGACTAATCGGGTTTTGCAGACATTTCAACCTGAAACTAATGTCCACATACTTCAAGGCACTCCCGAGCAAGAAGAAAACCTGGGTATCTCCTAACACGATGCTGGGAGAGTTCCAGATCGACCATGTCGCAATAACGACCAAAAACCGAACGGAAATTCTGAATGTTAAAGTAAGGAAAAGCCTAAACATCGACTCGGATCACTACCTCTCGGAGATTTAAGTAAAATTCCAGCCAAACAAGCCCAAACCGAGAACCAAAGGGAAGCCCAGAATTAATACAGAGACTCTGAAACAGAACAAGAAAAAATACTGCGAAACCCTATCAAATCTGAACATGAACAGCTGGGAAGAGATCAGAGAAGCAATGACCAAAGCAGCTGAAGGTTTGGGAAGTCCAGTGAGGAAACGAAAACATAGGTGGTGGAATGAAAAGTGTGACGAAGCTCTTGACAAAAAGGCTACAAGCCTGGAAGAGATGGCACTCCAACAAGACCTAGGAGAAGTGGGAAGATTTCAGGGAAGTAAGGAAGAGAACTGCTAAGATCATAAGATCAGAGAAGAGGAACTACGACAGAAGTATGGTGGAAAAGTTAGAAGAAGATTTTCGAAAAAACAACACGCGAGAGTTTTACAGAACCTTCAAAGAGGAACTACAGGGATATCAGTCACAAAGTCTGTGCTTCAAACGGAAAGATGGTAGTATAGCGACGAACGGCAAGGAAAACTGTCAACTTTTGGCCGTCTATTTCAAAGTGCTGCTGAACTGTGAAGAACCTGTGGAAAGATTGAATACTCAGAATCCATCCTATGAGAACCCGGATTCCAACCCACCAAGTTTAGATGAGTTGTAAACCTATCTACCCATCTGATCTTCATCATTCTCCTGTAACACCACATTTCAAAAGCTTCAATTCTCCTCTTTTCTGCTGCACCAATAGTCCAAGTTTCACTTCCATATAGTGCCACGCTCCAGACAAAGGCTTTCATAAATGACTTCCTAATACCTAAATTTATATTCGATGTCAACAGATTCCTTTTTTGTAGAAATGCTTTCCTTGCCTGAGCCAACCTACTTTTTATATCCTCTTTGCTTCGTCCATCACTGGTTATTCTGCTTCCTAAGTAACAGAAGTCTCCTACTTCCTTCAACTTTTCACCTGCCAATTTGATCTCCATAGAGGTTTCTGATTTATTTCGGCTGCATTCCAGTATTTTTGTTTTACACTTATTAATTTTCATCATGAATTCTTTCCGTAAGACGGAGTCCATACCAGTCAAAAACTCATTCAAATCCCCAGGCTTGACGGCCAAGATGACGATGTCATCAGCAAATCTCAGAGTTGAAATTATTTCTCCTTGAATCTTCACTCCCACTCTAAATTTTTCTCCAATTTCCTTCATTGCAAAGATTGAAAAGTATGGGTGATAAGTTGCAGCCTTGCCTTACACCTTTCTGAATACCAGATTCTCTCTCATGTCCTTCAGCTCGAATGACTGCTGTCTGGTTTCTGTATAGATTGCATATCACCCTCCTATCCATGTACTTTATTCCAATAGATTTCAAAATGTCAAACAATTTAGTCCAATCAACGTTATCAAAAGCCTTTTCTAAGCCTACAAATGCCATGAACGTTCTCTTATCTTTCCTTATTCTACCTTCCAAAATCAGCCTAAGACTTAGTACAGCTTCCCTTGTTCCTACATTTCTCCTGAAACCAAACTGGTCTTCACCCAACTCCGATTCTATCTGGCTTTCAATCCTCTTGTAAATTATTCTAGACAGGATCTTTGAAGCATGAGTAATCAAGCTGATTGTACGGTAATCTTCACATCTGTCAGCTCCCACTTTCTTTGGTATAGGGATGATATCATTCTTCTTGAAATCAGGGGGTACCTCACCTGTCTCATAAATCCTACACACCAAGTGAAATAACCTGATCAGACTTCATCTCCTATGCAGCGTAGCAACTCAATCGGTATATCATCTATGCCTGGTGCTTTGTTCCTGCTTAAGTCTTCCAATGCTCTGTCAAATTCTGATCTCAATATTAAATCTCCTTTTGCATCCTCATCAATTTCCTCCTCCCTTTCCATTACACGATTCTCAATCTCCTTTCCCTTATATAAACACTCTATGTAAGATTTCCATCTCTCAACCTTTTCTTCCCTACCTGTTACAGGCTTTCCATTTAAGTCCTTAATATTACAGCACTTAGTCTTCTTTTCCCCAAAAGTATTCTTAATCCTTCGATAAGCTGTGTCTACTTTTCCTAATTTCAGACAATTTTCTATACCTGCACATTTCTCTTTCAACCATTCTTCTTTCGCTTCCTTGCACTTCTTGTTGACCTCATTTCTCAGACGTCTGTATTCTGCTTTCCCCTTTTCATCTCTTACATTCTTGTATTTCCGCCTTTCATACACCGATTCTAGTATATCCTGAGTGATCCACGGTTTTCTACCTATTCTTTCTTTCCTACCAATGTTTTCTTCTGCGGATTTTGTTATTTTATTCTTCAATAGTGCCCATTCGTCTGCAATTGAAGTTTGTTTAGGGTTTTTCATTAGTCCTTCTTTTATACTCTTCTTGAATCTTTCGTTTACATCCTCTACTTTCAGTCTGTCTATTGCCCACCTTTTTGCCTTTTGACTTTTCTTCAGTTTCTTCAACTTTAATCTACATTTCATTACAACCAGATTGTGGTCAGAGTTTATGTCAGCACCAGGATATGTTTTACAATCCAAAATCTGGTTTCGAAACCTCTGCTTGAGCATAATGAAGTCGATTTGGTAACGCCCTGTATCTCCTGGTCTCATCCATGTGTATATTCTTCTATTGTGGTTATTGAATAAGGTGTTAGCTATGACCAACTCATGCTCGGTACAGAATTCCATCAGCCTGCTTCCTCGATCATTCCTTTCACCTAATCCGGAATCTCCTACTATCTTCCCTTCTCTCCCTTTTCCTACCACAGCGTTCCAATCTTCCATTACTATAACATTTTCATCACCCTTGATATACCTCAGAATTTCATATATTTCTTCGTAGACCTTTTCAACATCCTCATCATCAGCTTGACTGGTTGGCATATAGACTTGTACCACTGTGGTGCACGTAGGTTTAGTATTTATTTTTGCTACAATAATCCGTTCACTATATTGCTCATAATATTCCACCCGCTGTCCAAGTTTCCTACTCAATATGAGACCAACCCCTGCTTGGCCATTGTTTGATTTAGTGCTAATGACCCTATAGTATCCTGACCAAAAGTCCCATTCTTCCTGCCAGCGCATTTCACTAATCCCAACCAAATCCAACCTCCACCTATCCATTTCCCTTTCTAATTTTTCTAACCTTCCACTTCCTAGCAGACTTCTAACATTCCACGCTCCGATCCGTAGAATATCAGATTTCCTCTTTGTCACTTCTGTAATGTTAACCCCCTCTCGAGTAGTCCCCACCCGGAGATCCGAACGGGGGACTAGTTTACCTCCGGATTGAAATTTTACAAGGGAGGAGGCCATCATCACATGTAATTATGCATAGAGAGGTGCATATCCTCGGGAATAGCATTACGGCTGTAGTTTCCCGTTGCTTTCAGCCGTGCAGCAGAACGTAGTGTAGCCATTAGTTGGCTTATATTATCAATATCTCAACCGTCTATATGACTAGTAAAGAATTGATTTATTCTGAAAGGCTGCTGCTCCCTTTCAGAATAAGTAACGAGCAATTCTACTAACAACAATACTAACCTTCTACTACCAATTAAATACCAAAATTCTACTAACGAAAACAATACTAAGACAAAGAAAGGGATGATAAGCTCAGTGTCAAATGAGCGTCTTATAAGGGACAAATCACCCGATTTCGAAAATATATCAAAGATCTGGATCCCTCAGAATCTCATTTAGACATAATAAAACATCGCTTAGGGCTAATAATACCAGTGTTTAAGAAGGGGGACAAGAAGGTGTGTGATAACTATAGAGAGATCACCCTCTTATCACAGATAGTAAAAATACTGGAAAGGATATTAGAAAGAAGAATGAGAAGAAAGGTGGAAGGAGAGTTGCAAGAGGAACAGTATGGCTTCAGGAGTGGAAGATCCACAGTGGACCCAATCTTTAGCTTGAGGCAGGTGATGGAAAAGAACTGGGAATATGGAGAGGATTTGATCATGACTTTCATAGATCTAGAAAAGGCATATGGTAGTGTCCCCAGAGAGAAGGTATGGGAAACCATGGTTAAGAAGAGACTGGGAAGAGAAATGTTGGAAATGGTGCAAGCAATGTACAACAACTGTGTTAGCAGGGTACTGACCCCAGTTGGAAAGACAGATTGGTTTAGGAACAAGTCTGGACTAAGACAGGGGAGTGTGCTGTCACCTCTCTTGTTCATATTGGTGATGGATGAAATTGTAAAGGAAACAAAGGAAGCATATGGACATAAAGAAATGAAGTTACTGTTATTTGCAGATGATATTGTGGTCTGGGGAAGGAACACCGAAGAAGTGTAAAAACAACTAGATGCACTGAACGAAAATATTCAGAAGTACGGCCTGAAAATCAGTATAGAGAAAAGCAAGACCATGGTGATGACAAGAGGGGAAAGACAAGGAAAGGGCAGTGTGAAAATTGGAAGTCAGAGTTCGGAAATTGTGGACACGTTCAAATACCTAGGAAGTGAATTGATGCAAACTGGTAGGTTGGACATGGAGATTGGCAGGAGGGTACAGCAGAGCAATGCATTCTATCAAAGTGTAAGAAAACTTGTTTGGGATAAGGAAGTACCAAGGAAAAGCAAGGAGGTAATGTATAAAATGTACTACGTTCCCATATTAACTTATGCAGCTGAGACTTGGACCCTGACAAGCAGGCAAGAGAGTAGAATCCAAGCCAGTGAAATGAAATTCCTAAGAAGTATGATAGGAAAGACAAGGAAAGACAGAGTGAGGAATGAAGATGTTAGGAAGGAAGTTGGGATGGGAAAACTAAATGAGAGAATTGAGAAGAATAAACTAAGGTGGTTTGGACATGTAAAGAGGAAGAGGAAGACCTAGAACAAAGTGGATTGATTCGGTGAAGAACAGCGTGAGAAAAAGGAATCTGGACTGGGACAAGATCGTGGAAGAAGAATGGTGTAAGGAAAGAGGGAAGTGGAGAAGTGCCATAAATACCCCGACCCGGCAGGAGCTGGATAAGGGGAAATGATGATGATGTTGATGAAAACATCGCTTAAAAGACTATGAACGATCCTTTGAGAATTATAACACTGTTCAAACAGAAATTGAAACATGCATGCTCGGCCAAACAGACGACCGAGTGTATGTAGAAACCCAATACTATGAAGGCATAGGCGCTGCCTTCAAAATAATTCGTAGACTTGAGCAAGATCAAAAAAGGACGTTTTGGTGCCTAGTTCACCCCAAGAACAACAAACCTCGTCTCGTGAGGGCACTCATAAACCCAAACCATTACTCCCTAAAATAAATTTGCCTTATTTTTCAGGTAATGAATCCGAATGGGATTGATTCCTTTTATGAGCTATTTTGCTCTCTTATCCATGATAATAAAGATATCCAAGATATCCACAAATTCCACTACTTGAGATCAATTCTGCGTAATCAAGCATTGCAATTAGTTGAAGCACTTCCGTTAAGCACTGAAAACTACCCTATCGCCTTTAAATTACTAAAAGAAAGATACGGTAACGTACGCATATATGTTCAGCGACATATGAGATCTTTGTTCAACCTGTCGGCGGTATGTCGTAATGATGTCACCTCTTTAAGAGACCTTGTTGACATCATGCAACTTCATGTCAGAGCTCTATACCAACTTAATCAGCCTGTCCAAACTTGGGACACTTTCTTGATTTATCTCGCCACGTCCAGATTCGACTTCTCCACTTTAAAGGCATGGGAAGTTGAGCTCGCTTGTAAGGACGAATATTCTTTCGAGCATCTCAGCAGCTTTATGAACAGTCGGTGCCAATTTCTCACTGCGCTTTCATTTCAGTGTGAAAGCTTTGCATCTGATTCTTTAAGTCACAACACCTCTGTTGCCAAACCTGATACCTCGTCCAATGGACATAAGCTAAATCTGTCGAGAAAAAACGAACTTGTCCCACTGTCTTTAACCGTCAATGAGAACTTGGTAAAACGCTCAACAAGTTCCCAAAATGTATACCTTGTGCCAAACTTCACGCAGTCTGTTCTTGTGATGCTTTTCGACCGCTTACTGTTGAGGACAGGAAGAAGCTTATTTCAAACCATCAACATTGTTTTAATTGCTTGTCTCCAAGTCATTCCACTTCGAAATGTCCCTCAAAAAGAAGTTGTTTCCATTGCCAAATGAAACATCACACTCTTTTACATCACAATGTCACATCAAGGTCATCAGTGCCTGCATCTCTTAACTCGAGGCAGAGCAACCCGGAAAAGACAAGTGCGTCTTCCTGCATTCACAATGCCAAGACCCTGCGCAGTGCGCAAGTTTTGATGTCTACCGTTCAATTTGAAATCCAGGACAAACAGGGCAACTGGATTCAAGCAAGAGGTTTGTTAGATTCCGCTTCAACTCACAACTTTGCGTCACAATCATTAATCAAAAAACTTGGTCTTCCAGTAACCCCCACTTCTATCAATGTATCAGGCATAAATAGTTTAAAATCACAAGCTTTGCAATTCTCAAAATTATCTATAAAAGTTACCTGCCAGAGAAATAATTTTCTTAAGCTAAACTGTCTCATTCTCAACAGTATCGGTGAAGACACCCCTAGTCACTGTGTTGACACTACCTACTTGAATATTCCCGCTAACTTAAGGCTTGCCGACTCTCTGCTCAATATACAAGGCCCTATTGACATTATATTGAACGCTAACGTTTTTTGGAAAAGTTTACGTCCTCAAGAGCGTTTCCTGGCTCGTGGAGTCTTTCCTCACGACACTAAATTTGGTTGGGTCATAACCGGTCAAATTCAGCGTTTCAGTCCTCAACTCAAATCTCAATGTCTCATTGTCAGTGTCGACTTAAGCTTAGCTTCTGAAAAAGAGAACACTAACTTTTCTAATCTCAGTCATTACGTCACTGCTTTACTTCCTTACAAAAAGGTAATCCAAGCTCGCCTTGCCTTTAGCAGTTTGTGGTACTGCCTTTTGTCACTCCTCGTAGCAGATAATTGTTTAAACCCTTTATCGCAAACAATTTTCACTTTGCATCAAACTATGGTCATCTGCTCGCATCACTTAAATTGCAGTAGCTTTTTCAACGCAATGTACCATCGCTTCGCTGAGAGTTGTGCCTTGCTTCTTTCTCTGTTACGTCGGAAGGCTGTGGACGCCTCCTTCCTTCTCTATCACCCTCGGAAACAGCGTTTGAACAATCTTAACAAACGCTGTTTCCGAATTTGTAATCTCTTAAATTCTGCGTAAAAAGAAGTGTTTATAGAAACTACAAATTAATCTTCTTTTTTCTTATCCTGCTAGCCGAGGAATGCCTAATTCTGTCCTCACTACTAAGGTATTGTAAAAGCCTTATTTTGGAAAATTTTATACTCTACCAAATTAATTTAGTTAAATATTAATCAAAATTGTAATTATTTTACTATTGTCATTATAAGCTTTACATTTCTCAATTTTATGCACATTTCAAAAATCCTCGTAAGGTTTTAGTGCTTGTAAAAGGTTCGAAACCTTAAAATTGTTTAACGCTATTGTTTATTGTAAACCTCCTTTCATTACAGGTCTGAGACCTTTACGGCTTATAAAACAAATAATTTGTTCCTATCTCAAAATAAACTAAGATCTAATTGTTTCTATTCTAACTTCTCCAATTTGTTAAATAAAATATTTGTTATTTGTTTCCTACTTCTATTGTTAGAAAAACCGTTAGACAGGATCTTCTCTTCCCTAATCTTTCTCCTGAAATTATTCTATGTTCAAAGAAAAAGGC
The DNA here is from genome assembly GCA_946902985.2 of Meconema thalassinum. NCBI lineage: Eukaryota > Metazoa > Arthropoda > Insecta > Orthoptera > Tettigoniidae > Meconema > Meconema thalassinum. Next base: position 1,134,470,732 of record OX336388.2, on the reverse strand, counting down.
AAATTCCTGAAAGAAAGTTTATTAAAAACTCTATCACTTGTTGCGTTTAAAACAAACCTTCTAATAATAACATTTACGAAGTTTCTCTTAGCTATCACAACTAATTCTAGTAAATCATTAAGGCAAGTATAGCTCGCTCTGCCAGCTTCCTACTTGTAGAGATTTTCACTCTAACTTATGATTCACTGTTTAAAATTTTGGTTTTGTTCAAGTAAGGTTTGAGGTTTTCCTCCGTTCTAAATTTTTAGTCGGCACTCTGCTGAGTAAGAGTTTAGCCTGCTTTAAGTGCAACAATTGGTATTCTTTAAAGATTCTCACTAATAATACTAAAAATATTGCCAAAAAATCACTATCGTTGCTTAATCCCTGCCCACCCTGCAAGCATTCGGCCTTTCTGTCGGGGATCCGACAGTGTCTGATAATAAAAATATTCCAGTCAATTTAAATCTTTCTGGCATTTCAGAATGCTCTCTAAAAATTCACCCTTTTGAAGGAAAAGTACACAATTCCTTGATATTTGGCACCACCTGGTCCGCCAGCACACTACGTCCCTACAATATACCCGCAATCAGGCTCGGGAGGGAAAGAGCACTTAGTGATAGCTTGCCGGTGACCTCAGCTCTCTCTGCACTCTCCGTTAGCCTTTACACAAGTTCCTGCACATTTTAGGTATTTCATGGGCCATGTGCAGTAAAAACTCTTTTTACATCTTTATTTCCTTTCGACTTTGTGTCGGATTCTCTCCCTCTCTGTCAAAATATGTTCCCACTCCCAAATCTACTTCATTTTTTTCTCATCATCTTTCCTCGGGTAGTGTTGACACTCAGTATTAACCTACCAAGGTTCGCCCGCTAGCAAGCCTGTAACTGGGGTGATAGGCTCACCCCTAGCTAGCTCGTAAACTGTCGCCTCAGTATTTGAATGGAGATTGTTAGAATAAATGAACACTTAAATGCACTTATAGCGAGCGATCTATTGAAGATAGAGATATGCTCTCCCGGATATTTTTGTATAACTTTTCATGCTGAACAATTCTTACACTCATAGTAAATTGATATTTTAACGGTTTAGCCCAGCATAAGCTTAAAAGGCGCACAGACGCCAGGATTTCTTTACGAAATTTTCACTGAAATCGTTACTGCTTGGCTTCCTTTGATCATAATTTTTTTCCCTCCACCGAAACCTTCCTCGAGATATCCTTTACAGAATGGCGAATCCTGCATCAAAATCCATCCAGTGGTTCTCGAGATTACCCGTGACATCCAAGAATCGGAACTTTGTTTTATACTAAGTAAAGAATGAGCATTAGTCACCAATTATGTATTTTAATTATTTTATTTTATTTTGTAGTTTTAAGTTTAATTCTTATTCTTTTCTTGTCTTCTCCTAAATTATTTAGATTTACAATTAACTTCTTTGTATTTGTGTCAAGAAGGTACTTAATTCTGTTTATGACCTGTGTATTTTCATAAATAAATAAATAAATAAATAAATATCTGGCCGTAACAAGGTTTTGTGAAGTCTAGTACTCAATACTCGATATAGATTCACGACCGTTCATCCCAGAGAACGCACATTTTCCAACAAGTAATCGTATGTTTAAGCTTTGATTAATTTCTTCCCCAGGGGCAGATGAACTTTCTGTACTGCCCCTTAAAACAACAATTATCTTCTTCATCATCAACATTATCAATTTCTTCCTTAGTATGGTCCATATTTACTCCATAACTACCTACTTTTTGTGGAGACTGTGTATCCTGAGCCATTGTTTTTTTCAAAAATGTGAAGACATTTGAAATTGCTGAATTCATGACTTTATGTGAGCGTGCGTATATGAAAGGATTCACCAGCGGATTGATTTTGAGTAACGTTGCCGTTATTTCTATTCCTTCTGTGGGTACTGGTGTGAACCCGTTTATCAGAAGGGCAATCATAAAAGGTACAAGTGAAATCATATAAATCCCTAAAATCAGCAGCAATGTTTTCGCAGATTTCCAGTGGATTCTGCTTGTTAATTTGCCTTGGCGTTTCTTCATTCCCTGAATAATTTGATGTATTCGCCAGAAGACAAAGCTACCGACCACTATGAATGGCAAGTTGTATCCCAAGACACCGATGATGACAGTGTGTAGAAGTGGCATCAGCACAGGGACGTAGCAGCCTCCACCAGGAGTCCACTCGTGCCAGTAGAAGGGCATTGTTGCACCAAAGATGGACACCACCCAGATCACAGCAATCACAGTCATTGTGGGTCTGAAATAATTATGAAACAAAGAATGAGCCATTCTGCGCAATACTTATAAAACATGAATCCTGTGTGTAACAGATATAAAGCGTAATTATGATGTAAACAAATTGCTTTAGTCTACATTTGGAGTTGAGTAAATTATACTTTACTTTAACTTAATCCCTGCAATTTACATGGCCAGTGAATGAACCTACAAATACTAAATACACACTTAACTATACACATAATAACCAAACTAAAGGCCGTAAGATGTTCTTCCAGGTAAATTATTTCAGCCAAGGAGTATAGAAGATGCTTTCAAAACATAATTTTTGAGCATTATGAATTTGAGAGTGTTAAGAGTTTCAACGATCTTGGTACTGAATTAAATTGTGGAAATGCATTGACACAAGAGATGATAAGAGGATCATGGCTGGAAACCGAGCACACTTCGCTAATATTAAGCTCTTAAAATCAGCACTTTTCTCTAGGCAACTGAAAGTCAAACTTTACAAGACTCTCATTAGACTGCTTGTGACATATATATCAGAAGCATGGCCTATGTCAGACGCTGATGAGAATGCTGAACGGAGAATAATTAGGAGCATTTATTGCCATGTGAGAGAGGGAGAAGGTTGGAGAGTAAGTTCAAACAAAGAAATGAGATTCTCAGAAGCGAAGACATAGTGAGGTTTGTTAAGTCTCAGCGGTTAGCTTGGTTAGGTCATGTGGAACGAATGAGTGATGGCAGGGTACCAAAGAAGTTGCGAACTGGGGCCATGGAAGGATGGAGAAGACGTGGGAGGCCCAGAAAGAGATGAATGTAGGACCTGAAGGAAGATTTGAAGATTATGCGAGTTGGAAGATGGTGGGAAATGACACAGAATCGAGAAGAGTGGACGAGAATCGGGCGGGAGGCCAGAGCCCATCCTGGGCTGAAGCCCCGAGGAAGTAAGTACAGTAGTACTAAGTAAGTATGTGCCAGATTACTTTGTTCTTTACACTGGTTCGTTCATCAACTTTCCTACTTCTTGCTTCAGTAAAGCATAACTAACAGATGCTTTCAATTAGTAACTAGCAGTTAAGTGCGACCTCTCCCAAGTTCAATTGGTAGATAATTTCAAATCACTTATTTGATAGTAATATATCTAAATCATATAAACACTGACAGAGACATCAAATTAGTTACATACTTCTGATAAATATGCTGTTACTTTCAATGTTTTGCATACCGGGTTGAGGGTGTTATTTAAGTTTGTAATAGTAGTGTTACGTACCACCCCCTAGTGGCACTTTTGTTAACTGGATTACGGTGGGTTGAAGCACAACACAGATTGTTCCTTTAAAGAAATAATTAACTTTATTGCGGCCAGAAAGATACACCACTCAACAGCAAATACAAGCAATTAGAACCTTACTCCAGTTTCCTCAAGTCTCTTCCTTATGGAGCGCTCTTGCCCCCTTTCACTTGTCAAGAGACCACAGAAGTTAATCCGTCCTAATGAGTCTGGTGGCCTTGACAGAACTACATGCAACACTTCCTTATGTACACAAACTACAGTTACTTACGATAACCTGCTACACGCTGCTTCGCTGTCCACAAACTGGGAAGCAATGTCACTGGATTTCGTAACTCGCTCGGCACTTCCTGACAATACCTCTGTCGCTCAGTGAAATCACACTCGCTCAAAACACAGGCAGGCCCCTGTATGCTTCTCACTCCCTCGCTGTCAAGAGAATCGGCTTCACTAGGGGTTTCGCAAGTCACCACACTTCTGTCGCTCAGGATAAACGCTCGCACTAGCTCGAAAAACAAAAAAAACACCGCTGCTTGACAGGTCGCTCTTATATAGCAGGCCGGTGACTCAACAAATGCTTCTAGACCCATCCAGGGTTCACCGCTTCTCGAGGTTTCCTTCACTGGCTGAGTCACGAATATTCTGGACCATCGCTTTGTCCTAGTAGTCCTGTTGCATAAGGCTCACGCAATACACTGAGGCAGAGCACGGCCCAGCCCGGGGGCAGTTGTGACTCATGCGGCGAGCGATGAAACAAACTCACAGCCGTAACACCAGCCCCTTTCCTAAAAGGCTGATCGTCCCGATCAATCATTGGTCCATCTGTGTCCCTCCGTAGGCTGCCAGGCGATCTCGATGCACGATCTTCATCTTCGCCATCGGGCTCCGCTGGATTCTGTAGACGACATCGTTGATCCGTTTCACGACTCGGTACGGGCCATCCCAGGACTTCTGCAGTTTGGGTGACAGGCCTTTCTTCCGTAATGGGTTGAAGAGCCAGACCAGGTCGTCCTCGTGGAATCCACCACACCCGTCTGTTGTTCGTATCGGGTCTTCATTAGGTCGGTCTCGATCCGCAGTTTCCTCCTCGCGAACGTGTGCACGTCCTCCAGTTGGTCGACCAGTTCTTGACAATACTGGCTTACCGGGACCGGATCATTCCCAGGTCGGCCGAAGGCAAGATCGACAGGTAGACGGAGCTCCCTCCCAAACATGGCCCGGGCTGGTGTGCACCCGGTGGCTTGAACCGTTTTTCTTTTCCTCCTGTAGTCTTCCCTTTTTCCTCTTTTCTTCGGAGTGTCAATTATCGGAATTGTTCTCTTTTCTTCTTGGTTATTACTGGCCAGAATAGCCGAGAAGATCAGTGGACATTTCTATAATTGCTGATCAAGGTTCGTTATAGTGATTTCTTGCTATGCCGAATCGTGATTAGTGGCACCTCTTACCTTTTTATCTTCCTTTTTCGTCACCTGTGACAACCCCTTGTTACTCTCTGGGCAGTCTTCTGTTTTTTTTCTATCCTGGTAGGACCTTTTTGTTTATGCACCCGCTCTCATTTTCGAGATGCCTTTCTTTTCTATCCGTTTTTTTCCCGTTCGTTTGTGTTTTTTATAAAGGTGCGCGTAGAGGTGCGAATCTAGTTCATTTAATGTAATTCCGTGATGCCGGATTAATGCTGATACCATCAAGGTAGGTTACGTATTTTTGTCTTTGCTCATTGTATAGAATACTAGGGCGTTTTGCCTATTCTAGTATGCCCATGGAGTATCTGATTCGTTCCCGTTATCTTTGTCCCCTTTTCGTCGTATCTTTTTTGTAGGTATTTGGTCCGGTTTACCGAGTAACGTGTGTTCAACAGTAAGACCTATGCCATATCTCTTATCTTTTTGTTTGCCTCTTATGTTAGGATTGCGTTTTCATATGCAAGTCCATGAGTTTGGCTTAATCCCTTTCTGACGTAACTTATTTTGATGGGTATCTTTAATTTTGTGTTGAAATACCTTTCTCGTAATTATTTTTAATATCGGTTACTTGCCCCTTTTTGTGTTTATACTTTTACGTCATATCTACGCGCGCTTTTATTAATACTCCGTCCTCCTCGCACTCCCTCATCTCCTTCAGGGCTATTTGAGCTATCGTTCGCTCCTTTGACGGTAGACTCACTTTCCCCGACTCTTTGTCTAGCCCTTTTAATCTTTATTTTTCCCAATGTAATTTTACTCTTTACGAGTATACTTTCCCAGATGTGTTCCCCCCTTTTACCGTTATCTCCTACCGATCACGACATTTACGTTTCGATCCTTTCGCCCGTTATTTTACCTAATATCACATGTTTGTGGTCCACTTAACCTCATTCATAGCATGTAATGCTTCCTCGTCATTCCTTGATGTTATCTCTTTAGTCAATGTGTTGCCTATGTGTTGAGTAAGTGTACCTTATTTAGTCTTTATTTCTTTAGGCTAAGCTAAACTAGGCCCATAATGTATAGCGCATGGCAGTGAATGTACGTTCAATCCATCGCCTCTGATACCTTCATAACATTAGTCCGGTGAACTGGGCCCAGCGCCAGGCTAATCGGTACACACTTCCACTGCGAACTACATCTTGCGAAAGGCCAGACGGCACAGGCTTCATGCACGGCGGCGCGGTAGGCCAGGAGAAATAGTGGAAGATGTTTGTCCCAGTCCCTCTGGTGCTCGCTGACGACTATTCGGACTGAGGGTGTAGTGGCGTTGTCCTTGTCTTCCGGATTCCCAGCAGCTGGCATAGGTTCTGGAACACCTGCGAATCGAAGTTCCTCCCTTGCTCGGAGTGCAGCTCCAGGGGTACTCTGTACCGGCTGACGAATTTCTTCAACAGGGTCTCTGCAATCGTCGCGGCTTCTTGGTTAGGGAGCGCACACGCCTCCGGCCATTTGGTGAAGTAGTCGCTGACGACCAATATGTAGCGGTTCCCTGCCTCGCTTAGCGGGAATGGCCCAGCAACATCGATGGCCACTCTCTCCATGGGGCCGCCCACGTTGTAGGTCTTCAGTGGACCCCGTCGTCTTCGTCCTGCGCCCTTGCTGGCTGCGCAATCGTGGCACCTCGCGCAGTGGTTCTCCACGTCAGTTCGGCATCCGATCCAGTAGAACCGCTCTCTCTGCTTCTCCAGGGTCTTTTTTATTCCTAGGTGTCCACCAGATGATCCTCCATGGACTTCCTTCAGGACTTCCTCCGTCATAGCCTTTGGAACGACGACTTGTTCCCGAGATGTCTTCCCGTCGGTGCTCCCCCAGGCGCGGCAGATGAGGCCATCCCTTACAATCAGCGAGTCCCACTGCGCCCAGTAGGACTTAAACTTTGGGCTGCAGTCACTCACAATGTTCCACCCGGGTTTGGGGACACAGGCCCTCTCCCATTCGGCTATCAGTCAGAGGTCATCATCTTCTGCTTGTGCCCGCGTGAAAGATTCGCGGCTCCAGTTCCCATGAAGTTCCACTGTAGTCCGTCGGCACTGTATCCCGGTGGTCTCCTCGCTCCTAGTACAGAAGGTGCAGTCTTCGGGGCACGGTCTTCGTGACAGTGCGTCGGCATTAGAATGCAGTTGGCCTTTCCTGTGCTGGATCTCGAAGTTGTACTGTTGAAGCCTCTCTAACCACCGCGCGAGTTGACCCTCGGGCTGTTTGAAGTTCAGAATCCACCGCAGGGATGCATGGTCGGTCCTGATGAGAAATTCTTGCCCGTACAGGTACTTGTGGAAATGTTCGATGGTCTTCACGATGGCGATCAGTTCCTTCCTGGTGACGCAGTAGTTCCTCTCTGGCTTTGACAAGGCTTTGCTGAAGTAGCCCACTACTCGCTCCTCGCCGTCCAGTATTTGCGACAGGATTCCCCCTATACCATAGTCGCTGGCATCGGTATCGACGATGAACCTTGTTCCAGGTCTGGGGTAGGCCAGTATAGGCGCGGTGCACAGAGCCTGCTTGAGTTGTTCGAAGGCACTGTGGCATTCTGCTGTCCACGTGAAGAGTTGGTCCTTCTCAGTCAGTCGATGCAGTGGTTTGGCGATGTCGGCGAATCCTCTCACGAAGCGACGGTAATAAGTGCAGAGTCACAGGAAGCTTCGTAGTAGGGACTTGTCCTTCGGAACTGGCCACTCCCTCACAGCTGCGGTCTTCTCTGGGTCGGTGCGCACCCCGTCCTCGGAGACGATATGTCCAAGGTACTGGACCTGCTTCTGGAAGAGCTGACACTTCTTGGGGCTCAACTTCAGCTGGGCAGCCCGTAGCTTCTCCAAGATCTCCTTCAGGTTGCTGTAGTGCTCCTCGAAGCTTCTTCCCAGAACGATGACGTCGTCTAGGTAGACCAGGCAGGTCTTCCGGTGTAGTCCCCTCAGAATGGACTCCATTAGCCTTTCGAAGGTCGCAGGGGCGTTGAACACACCGAATGGCATGACGGTGAACTGCCAGAGCCCGCTGCCTACAGAGAACGCAGTTTTCTCGCGGACCTTAGGGTGGACCTCCACCTGCCAGTAGCCACTCTTCAAATCCGAGGTGGAAAACCATCTAGACCCTGATATGGTGTCCAGGGTGTCATCGATCCGGGGTAGAGGGTAGCTGTCCTTTTTCGTGACGTCATTCACCCGCCTGTGATCCACGCAGAACCTGGTGGATCCATCCTTCTTCCTCACTAGCACGACATGAGAACTCCAAGGACTGTGTGATGGCTCGATCACTCCTTGTTCCTTCATCTCTCCTACCATCCGGTCGACTTCAGCTTGCTTGGCGAGCGGGACACGTCGGAATGGGGCCCTAATGGGTTGCTGTCCCCAACGTCGATTCTGTGCTGGACCAAGCTTGTCCTGCCGAAGTCTTTGCTCCCCACGAAGATGACATCCTGGAATTCGTGTAGCAGGTCCCGAAGTTGGCGTGATTGTTCCTCATCTAAATGGTCCTGGGATCCTTGGTACAGCTTCTGTAGTTCTTCTGGCAGGACGCGTCTTCTTCGGTTGTCTGTCTGCAGGTGTCCGTCCGTCGTGTCCGTGATGCGGGCAATCCAGGTAACGGGCTTGCAGGCCCATAGGTTGGTGTCCCGGTGAACCGTAATATCGTAGTCGTTCACGTTGGACAGGCGGACGTACGGCCGAGACGTCGTGTTGATGAGAGTCTTGGCAACTAGCAATCCTTTTGTCTGGATGTCCTCATATTTGGCTCGATGACAGCCGCCACTCCCTCAGCTGTTCCGTCGACAATTACGGCAGCGCTGACTTCCGTCCTGACGGGAACGATGACGTCCTCTCTCAGCCTTACTCGTCGTGCGGCGACGGCCTCGTGTGCTTGTTGCAAAGCAAGTTCCTCACTTCCGAAGTGCAGAGTGTTGGTACTCAGATCCAAGATGATGTTGTTCTGGTCCAGGAAGTCCAGTCCGATGATCACTTCATTTGATACGTCAGCCACAAGCACTGGATTCTTTATCGCCCGTCGACCAATGACGAACTCCAGTGATGCTTCGCCATGTACCGGTGCGGTCTCTCCGGCCGTGGTTATTAGCTGGAGATTCCTTCGTGTAGGTTGCACCCTCCACTTCGGGATCACGGTGGGACTGACGATGGTCCTCGATGCTCCCGTGTCGATTAGCATGGGCCAGATCACTCCGTTGATGACTCCGTCGACCATCAAGCTGCTATTGTCCCTCCGTAACTTCGTCACACGTACTTGGACTGCCGGGGCTTGACGACTGTCACAAGCCATCCTTTGCCCACCAAGGCTGGCTAATACTCGTTTCCCTGGGCCGCGCGGTTTTCAGACGACTGATTTCTCGTCGGATACCCTCGGCGGCGGCGATCACCGCAGTCCTTGCTCAGGTGGCCTTTCTTACCGCAGGTCCAGCAGGTCGGTAGTCCTCTTCCGGGCCGCCTCTCCGGTTGTCTTCCAGCGGTGTCGTTGCTGGTGGCGCCGCGACTATCCAAGAAACGGTTTAGCGCCTCCATCAATTCGTCGGCCAGGGGCTTGGTCTCGTTGGTTTTTACTGGTTCGTCGACGTTCACTTGACGCACCCACGCCTGCATTCTAGATGCCTGTTTTGCCGTCTCGAACTCATGTGCGTGGCTCAGCGCATCTGCCAGGGTCTTATTGCGCGCGAGTCGCAGCGCCTGTTGAGTGTCCGAGTCCCGTAGCCCGTCGGTGAAGGTCTGGGTCGCAATCTGTTCCAGAAAGTCGGCCGGCGCTTTTGGATAGGCGAGCCTTACGAGGCGTGCGATGTCCATCTCAAACTCCTGCAGGGTTTCCACGTTCCTTTGTACCCGGTTCCGGAGCTGCATCTGGTAGGCCTGCTGAAGATGGCTATCTCCATATCGGGACTCCATATGGGCGATTAGTGAAGCGTAGTCCTGGGATCCAGTCGGGATGGCCTGAAGGACGTTAAGGGCGTCCCCTCTCAGCGCTACAATGAGAGCTGTAGCCTTTTCCGTGCTGTTCCAGTTGTTTATTTAACAGGCTGCCTCGAACTGACGTAAGTAGGTGCTCCACGGGACCTTTCCATCGAAGGTTGGGGGCGTTACTCTGCTATGTCCCGTTCCTGATATTCCCGGTGTAACGGTGGGCGGGCGTTGGCGCAGCTCGGCAACTTCCTCTTGTAGAGCGTTGAATCTCGCTTCCATCCCCGTTGGTGGGCGTTGGCTCAGCTCAGCAATTTCCTTTTGTAAAGCGTTGAATTTCTCTTCCACCCCCGTCAGTGGGCGTTGGCGCAGCCCGGCAACTTCCTTTTGTAAGGCGTTGAATTTCTCCTCCACCCCCATCAGCGGGCGTTGGCGCAGCTCGGCAACTTCCTCTTGTAAGGCGTCGAACTTCTTTCCCACTGCCATGACTTCCTCACGCAGACCCAGTTTTAATGTCTTCAGGTCCTGTGTCAACTTATTCTGACCGTCTTCCATCTTCATCTGGCCGTCCTCTATCCTCTTCAGGTCCTCCGCTAGCTTATTTTGACCGTCTTCCATCTTCTTCTGGCCGTCTTCTAGTTTGGCAGTTAGGTCCTCGGCCAACTTCTTCTGGCCGTCTTCTAGTTTGGCAGTTAGGTCCTCGGCTAACTTCTTCTGGCCGTCCTCCATCTTCTTCTGGCAGTCCTCCATCTTCTTCTGGCCGTCTTCCATCTTGGCTTCCATGCCACTTAACTTTTCTAGCAATGCTGCAAATTGCGCTTCCATTTTAGATGTTTGTCTAGTAAAGGGCATGCACTCACAGGAAAATTAGAGAGAAATGACCTGCTCGGGTTTTGAAACCAGGACCGTCAGTTGTTGTGCTTGTGCTTGAGTTCGTAATCCGGCTTCTGACACCAGTTGTTACGTGCCACCCCCTAGTGGCACTTTTGTTAACTGGATTACGGTGGGTTGAAGCACAACACAGAATGTTCCTTTAAAGAAATAATTAACTTTATTGCGGCCAGAAAGATACACCACTCAACAGCAAATACAAGCAATTAGAACCTTACTCCAGTTTCCTCAAGTCTCTTCCTTATGGAGCGCTCTTGCCCCCTTTCACTTGTCAAGAGACCACAGAAGTTAATCCGTCCTAATGAGTCTGGTGGCCTTGACAGAACTACATGCAACACTTCCTTATGTACACAAACTACAGTTACGATAACCTGCTACACGCTGCTTCGCTGTCCACAAACTGGGAAACAATGTCACTGGATTTCGTAACTCGCTCGGCACTTCCTGACAATACCTCTGTCGCTCAGTGAAATCACACTCGCTCAAAACACAGGAAGTCCCCTGTATGCTTCTCACTCCCCCGCTGTCAAGAGAATCGGCTTCACTAGGGGTTTCGCAAGTCACCACACTTCTGTCGCTCAGGATAAACGCTCGCACTAGCTCGAAAAACAAAAAAGACACCGCTGCTTGACAGGTTGGTCTTATATAGCAGGCCGGTGACTCAACAAATGCTTCTAGACCCATCCAGGGTTCACGGCTTCTCGAGGTTTCCTTCACTGGCTGAGTCACGAATATTCTGGACCATCCCTTTGTCCTAGTAGTCCTGTTGCATAAGGCGCACGCAATACTCTGAGGCAGAGCACAGCCCAGCCCGGGGGCAGTTGTGACTCATGCGGCGAGCGATGAAACAAACTCACAGCCGTAATAGTAAAATAATATAATAAACTTTATGTTCGACCCTGGCGAAATGTAAATATTATATGTCAGAAAACTACTATAATGAGGCTGGTTGGTTGGTTCTTAAGTTTAGGGGCTGCGACAACGCAGTCATGTAGCCCCGTGTACTTTGGGTGTGTGTAGAATCTGTCTGATAACCGGTGTTAATTGTGATTACTGTATTAGTGTGTGTTATCTGTTTTTTAGTTTAAGTACCGCAACTTAGAATTTTTCAAATAGTTCCTACTTTTGCCGCCAAGCGCCACCGTCAACTACTACTAGGCCAAGTTCAGAACTTAGCTACTAGACGCCACCGCAGTCGGCTCTTGGCAACGAACGTACAAACCTAAGAGCGTTTTTTACATTCTTAACCTATCCAATTTAGCTTCACACAGGTGCAATTAGTGGAAGGTTCTTTAACTTGCCATAAATCTATGACATGGGACCGCCGGCTTTACTTCCCCTCCGAAGGAAGGCATACTGAGGGATTTTTAACGCTCTTCAAAAATCCGACGGCTTCGGCCGGGTTTGAACCCGCTATCTTTGGCATAGAAGCTCAGCTTGCTACCGACTACGCCACCGAAGCCGCGCTATAATGAGGCTCATTAAGTACAAGTTTTCATTATGAGGCAGTTTCTCCTCCAATCAGAGCTCAAGAAACAGTTGTGTGACCAATTAGGTAAGGATAGCATCGCAACTGAGCTGACTTCCACGGCCTTCCTATTTTTAATTTCACTGCGTGCCTAGTGTCAAAGTGGGGTATTCCAGGAGGCCATGGTCAAATACAAGGTATTCTCTGCGTCCCATGCGCTCTGTTCAGTACATAAAACTGGCGAAATCTCGACAGATATTGATAAATATTTATGTTCGAACATAAAATAGTTATAATTATCGTCGAACATAAATAGTCGTATGCAACTCGCCTATAATGGTATTGCCATTATAGGCTCGATGCGTAATGTACTATTTATTGCAGCCAATGGCCATAAAGGTATACATTCAAATAGGATAAGCACTCTCAACAGTTACTGACACAATTGTATCAGGCTTCCTTGTCTACGAACACATTTGATAGCATGGTATATATCACATCGTTGGTCACAGTGAAAACACACGCAGCCTGGACCTGGCTTTTGGAATCCCAGAGTTCTGCATATTTTATGGTGAAATCCTGGTGATTGTATGCCTCAGATCATATCCTCCACGCGTCCATTCTCCATTGATCATAGCATCTGTGGAATAAAATTCATATCATATCATATCTCTCTTCATGTTTAGAGTCTGCAGTAATTCTGTGTAGGCCCTTGTCTCCTAAAGTAGAAGTCTGAGTCTTAAATCTTCCACAAAATACGTCTCCTTTGCAAGAACATAGACTAGGCAAGATTATGTATATTTCGACACACATAGAACTCGCTTCAGAAATCTTGCCTTCAATGTTTCCAAATCGTGTAAAGCAGTGGTTCTGAATCCGTAAAAGTCTGCGGAGCACTCAGCGTGAAATTGAATCATGTACGGACCACCCTCAACCCAATACATCTTATCAGTTGTAACACTTCCTCAATAACACTTATTTTAAATATATTTCAATTCCAAACCTGATAGTCATCACCGCCAATACATTCGGACGATTCTCGTTCAACGCATATCGTTTTCGAAATCGCCATTTATTGGCCACTTTTCATAAGTTCTGGTGGACCCTTTTCTCCCGCGGACCAGTCCTGAGGCACTCGCGGACCACCGGTTAAGAATCACTGGTGTGAAGGTATTTTCGAAATATATTCCCTTTAGAAAGCCTCCGTAGCTTAGGTGGCAGCACGCCGGCCTCTCACCGCTGGGTGCGTGGTTCGAATCCCAGTCACTCCATGTGAGATCTGTGTTGGACAAAACGGAGGCAGATAGGTTTTTCTCCGGGTACTCCGGTTTTCCCTGTCAAACTTTCATTCCAGCAACACTCTCCACTATTATTTCATTTCGTCTGTCATTCATTTAATCATTGCCCCAGAGGAGTGCGTCAGGCCTCGGCAGCCGGCACAGTTCACAGCCTCGCCGCTAGATGGGGGCTTCATTCATTCCATTCCTGACCCGGTCGGAGACTGGAAGCAGGCTGTGGATTTTCATTTTCATTATCTCTAGACTGATCGTCTGATACACACATACCATCTTATTATTCCCTGGCTGGCCAATATTTACATCGATTACAGTCCATGAAACACCACTCTCCTCTTCTCCAATTACACATTCTGTATCACTTTACATTCAAATCCCGTGCCTTCCAATCATCAAAAGAGACACCTCCCTGCTCATACCTTGTTATATCAGCGGTGCCAAGTCGCTAGTACGTTCAGTCTAGGACTTGCCCGGATGTGTCATTGGTAAACCCAAGCGACCAATATACCGTCCATTTATACGACTCTTTCACAATTACCAAATACAAGTTATAGCCAGCCAGTTTTCATATCCATTTGAATCATATAAGCCTACTGTACTACGAAACATGCTATAAAAGGTACAATTAAACCATGCATTGGAATATTGTTACTAAGCAAAACGGTATATCGCCACGAAATAATTATATTGGTAACAACCTACAGTATTGCAGTAATAATGTTAGATAAGTGTCGCAATGTACAGTGATGTGTAGTAAAGGAATGGTTCAATGTTTTGCTGTCGTTCTGAATAGATAATTGACTCATCATTTAGGTCACAAGGGCGTTTGGAAAACTATCAATTCAAGCCACTGATAGTAGCCTATTAATGTCTTCTCTTATACTAGTACATGCTCAGAAATCCTGGACAAGATTAGTTTAAATTATAGTATTGGTTCATCATGAGGTTTATTCGAGAGCCTCCGTGGCTTAGGCGGCAGCACGCCTGCCTCACACCGCTGGGGCCGTGGTTCAAATCCCGATCACTCCTTGTGAGATTTGTGCTGGACAAAGCGGAGGCAGACAGGTTTTTCTCAGGGTACTCCTGTTTTCCCTGTCACAATTTTATTCCAGCAACACTCTCCACTATGATTTCATCTGTCATTCATTTAATCATTGTCCCAGGGGAGTGTGACAGGCTTGGGCAGCCTGCACAGTTCATATCCTCGCCGCTAGATGGGGGCTTCATTCATTCCATTCCCTGACCCGGTCGGAGACTGGAAGCAGGCTGTGGATTTTCATTTTCATGAGGTTCATTCAATGACGAGTTGGGGGAATTGATATGCGCAACATCTAAAATTTAGAAAATGTAACCTAGAAAATGTATTTGTAAGTTAAGAATATATCATGGTTCGTTATATCAAGTTTAACATACCTAGGTAGATCAGATAATTTAGTAACGAGTTAGGGGAATTCGTACATGACGAAGGGGAATTCGTACATGTCGAATAGACAAACACATGTACGTGCAACTGGCAGTTTATTAAATGAAAATCATAGGTAAGCATGTAGATTAAGATTTTATCAGTGCTTCATTATGAAAAGTCTCATTTCAATCGCTTGATGAGCATTTAAGATATTAAATCATACTTTCAAATTTCCACACAGCTGCCATATTTATAATTTGAACAAATATATTGAGCTCTAAATAAGGATTCGCTGTGCCTCGATGCACTGCACTCGAACGAAGGTGAGCTTAAACATTTGAAATTCTCGTGGCCGCCATGTTGGTTTGTGCTTATGAGGTTTTTGTAACTCATTTATGTGAGCTCATTTTATAGCACTCTGATACCATACAACGTTTGAGAATGATTACTGTATTAATAGTTAAGGGAATATTGACAAATGGTGAAATATTTCGCGCGTGACTGCCATGTCGTATTGTTGTTGAGGTTTGAGTTTTCAGTCATTTGACTGGTTTGATGCAGCACTCCAAGACTCCCTGTCCTTAGCTAATAATGTCATCTCTACATAGCTACTACACCCTACATCCGAGGCAATCTGTTTAACATATTCTAACCTTGGTCTACCCCTACAGTTCTTGTCCTCGACCCTTTCTTCCATAACTAAGCTTGCTATTCCTAGGTGTCTTAGTATGTGTCCTACCAACCTATCTCTTCTCTTCATTAGTAGTCGCCAGAAACATCTCTCCTCTCCCACTCGTCTTAATACCTCTTCGTTTGTAACCTTATCCACCCATCTGATCTTCATCATTTTCCTGTAACACCACATTTCAAATGCTTCAATTCTCCACCTTTCTGTTGCACCAATAGTCCAAATTCAACTTCCATAGAGTTCCACGCTCCAGACAAAGGCTTTCAAAAATGGCTTCCTAATACCTAAATCTATATTCGATGTCAACAGATTCCTTTTCTGTAGAAATGCTTTCCTTGCCTGATCCAACCTACATTTTATATCCTCTTTGCTTCGTCCATTACTGGTTATTTTGCTTCCTAAGCAACAGCAGTCTTCTACTTCCTTTAGTGTTTCACCTGCGAATTTGATGTCCATAGAGGTTTCTGATTTATTTCGGCTGCATTCCAATATTTTTGTTTTACATTTATTAATTTTCATCGTGAATTCTTTCCTCAAGACGGAGTCCATACCATTCAAAAACTCATTCAAAGCCTCAGGCGTGTCGGTCAAGATGACGAAGCCATCAGCAAATCTCACAGTTGAAATTATTTCTCCTTGAATCTTCACTCCCACTTTACATTTTTCTCTAATTTCTTTCATTGCTTCTTCAATGTAAAGATTGAAAAGTATGGGTGATAAGTTGCAGCCCTGCCTTACACCTTTCTGAATATCAGCTTCTCTATCATGTCCTTCAGCTTGAATGACTGCTGTCTGGTTTCTGTAGATATTGTAGATCACCCTCATATCCCTGTACTTTATTCCAATCATTTTCAAAATGTCAAACAATTTAGCCCAATCAACGTTATCAAAAGCCTTTTCTAAGTCTACAAATGCCATGAACGTTCTCTTATCTTTCCATATTCTACCTTCCAAAATCAGCCTAAGACTTAGTTCAGCTTCCCTTGTTCCAACATTTCTCCTAAAACCAAATTGGTCTTCACCCAACTCCACTTCTAACTGACTTTCCATCCTTTAAAAATTCTTGCATCACGGTCAACATTTGACGAATGAGTAGGCCAGTGACATTCTACCAAGTTTTTTGGAATCATTTAGGATAATATAAATTACTAGAGATCACACAAGCGCGCTCTCACATACAAAAAAGTGTTTTTCAAATGATTACAATAGGCTAAAAATACAGTATATGAAGAGCATAATTTAATCCCATTTTGGATAACAATAGGAATTAAGAGATGTTAACGATTACGCCAATCATCAGGAAAAAAGATTAGTAACGTACGAGATATTCGATTCGAATGAACTTTTTCATATCACACCTCTTCATTTATATATATATGCTTTGCGCATTTCCAATATAGGCCTACTTTAAATTCACACCAGATTACCTGTGTTTATCGGTTGGTCTCTTTTTACAAATTTAGCAAGGTAGAACAAAAATAAATATTAATTTGTGTATTTTTAGCATCTTTTAATTCTTCTAAAAATACGGATCTCTAATTAATACATTACTGTCATGGCAAATATATTTGCATTCTAAAAATAGGAAGCAAATTATATTAAGTTACAAAAATATTTCAAATCATCATGGCGTAGTTCTAGTTGAGAGACCTGAGTACACATTCCTTACCTTGTGGTGCAGATGTCAGCATACTGAAAAGGCTTTTTCGCAGCGATGTAAAGATCCAATGCAATGGCGGTCAGCGTGTACCCAGATACCAGATAGAAGGTGCTCCTTACGGCAATTTGGCTTATACAAGGAAGAAAATGGTAATCGAAATAGTTAGCGAGGGTGCATACAAACTTGGGTAAGAGTAAGAATATGCTATTGAACCCAAAAAGAGCATCAGCAGCTGCTAAGTTGGTAATGAGGAGAATTTTGGTGATGTTGCCATGGGGAATCCCACATCTTCTCCACTGCCGCAGCACGGCAAACAGGATCGTAGAATTCACCAGAATTATTGAGAATATCATCACCGTATCCACAGTGGCAAGGATACTGCGATAAATGGTGTATGATGTACTGTCTTTGGTTAAGCACGTCATGGATGCCTGAAACCAAACACCACAACGTTAGATTACAATCACAAAAAACAAGTAGTTCCGTGAAGTAATAAATAGCCTATTTTCATATCTCCTATTTATGTTAATTGCCTCTATCAACATACAAAATTCCAGTTTGATTGCTGTAATAGATTCGTAGATATTGAGAACCATCGAAATGTTTCGGTTGGTCGCCATGTTGGATTTTTATATAATGTAGGACGTACATTGCATGAAAATAATTGTGTAGGTGTAGTATTGAAATTTCAATCGCATGATTAGAACACAAAATATGAAAAACAAATTTCAAAATTTCGCACAGCGGCCATCTTGTGGTTATGAAAACAACTGAAATAAATTAGATGCTAGTGGATTAAATTTGTATAAGCATTTACTGTACCAAGTTTTACTGCACTCGGATGGTTAAATCGCGAGAAACGTCCATTTCAATATTTATCTTTCGCGTCGCCGCCATGTTGGATTTGTTCTTACTAGGTTATTGAAAATCTCATAGGTGAACTTATGTTCATAGCCTCTATCAACATACAAAATTTCAGTTTTATTGCTATCATAGATTAGTAGATATTGAGAACCGTCTAAATATTTCGGTTGGTCAACATGTTGGATTTTTATATATGTAGGCCATATACTTAAGTACTATTAGATGACGACATACATAGGTTCATTATTCAAACGTTCACTTCGATCGCATGATTGATACACAAGTTATAAATACTTAATTTCAAAATTGGGCACAGCCGCCATATTGAGGTTATGAGAACAATTGAACTAATTAGATGCCAGTGCATTACAACGTGTATAAACATTTACTGTACCATATTTCACTGCGCTCAAATGGTTTAATCGTGAGAAAAGTCTATTAAAATGTTTCACCTTCGCTTGGCCGCCATGTTCGTTTTGTATTTTACAGGATTTTAGAAGTCTCATAGCTGAACTTCTAGTAGTACTCTTTATCACCGTACACAATCTCAGGGTGATATCAGTAATAGTTTCAGAAATATAGAATGCCGGTGAAATATTTCGCTCAGCCGCCACCTTGAGGTTATGTCAACGATTGAACTGCATTAGATGCCAGTGCATTACAATGTGATTAAACATTTTCTATACCAAGATTCATTGCGTTTGAATTGTTAAATCGCAAGAAAAGTCTATTTAATAAATTTCGCTTGGCCGCAATGTTCGTTTTGTAGTTAAGAGGTTTTTGAGGTTGTGCCCTTTATCACCGCTCAAATTGTCAGGGTGAAATCAGTAATAGTTTCGGAGATATAGAATGCCGGTGGAAAAAATCGCACAGTCGCTATGTTGGATTGGTGAGACGTAATGATATTTGATGGACACGGTCGGGGTCGGCCAAAATAGTACTAAGACCTTACCGATTTTCATTAAAATCGCTCCAGCCGTTTAGAAGTTATTAGGGACACACACAAACATTCGCACACACACATACACACGGACAAAAGGTGATCTAATAAGCCCTTTTTTTATTCTCATAAAATGAAAATTGGCTAAAAGGCAGTGTTTTGGTAAGATTTATTTCAATTTTACGTGATTCCCACAGATTATTAGACGCTTGATTCATATTAAAGTGGTGGTGGTGATTGCTGTTGTAATGAGCGAATAATGTAGGTCATCTGCCCGTAATTATTTGAACAATGAAAATTAATGATATGAGTACTTCTGTTACCGGTACAACAAAATTACCAGCAACAGACTTACATCTGGAAGAAGAAATTAGCAGGAAAAACAAGATGTTCAGTAAAGAACATATAGCCTACTTTCTCCTAAATGCATGGGTATTGTTATAACTCATTGTCCATTTCAAGGAGTATAATTGAATGTTGGTTGTAGTAGCTTGTTGAAATACAACGTTCTATACAGTAGGGATATTAAACATGAATATGAGGTGCCCTTTGCTAGTGCTACCTCTGTAAAAAAAAATCATTCAATTCGGTTTCACCGTGTTTGAATTGATATGGGGAATGGATTTGCACACATACATGGCCGCTATTTGCAAACTATTGGGCTGATGACCTTGTAGTCAGTCATAAGATGCTTTCCACAAAAAGGCATGTTGTTGCAAAATCTGGTAGAGATCAAATTATTAGGATGGTCGTAATTTGATTTTGACACAAAGATGGCCGCCACCCGCAAACTATTAGGCTAATGACCTATTAGATTGGTCAAAGGATGCTCCCTCCATAAAGGTATGTTGTTGCAAAATTTGGTAGAGGTCGGATGATTATGTTCGTCGTAATTTGATTTAAGCTTTGAACATTTGTGTGGCCGCCATTACGTTTCTGTCAAGATGGCGGCGATATAAAACATGACACTGAGGTGCCCTTTGCTAGTGCTACCTCTGTACCAAATTTCGCTCCATTCGGTTTCACCATGTTTGAATTAATAGGGGGAATCGATTTTGACACAAAGATGGCCGCCATCCGCAAACTATTCGGCTAATGACCTATTAATTTGGTCAAAAGATGCTTCCTCCATAAAGGTATGTTGTTGCAGAATTTGGTAGAGATCGGATGATTAGGTTAGTCATAATTTGATTTAAGCTTTGAACATTTGTGTGGCCGCCATTACGTTTCCGTCAAGATGGCGGCGATATAGAACATGGCACTGAGGTGCCCTTTGCTAGTACTACCTCAGTACCAAATTTCGATCCATTCGGTTTCACCGTGTTCGAATTAATAGGAGGAATCGATTTTCACACAAAGATGGCCGCCATCCGCAAACTGTTAGGCTGATGACCTATTCGTTCGGTCAAAGGATGCTCCCCCCGTAAAGGTATGCTTTTGCGAAATTTGGTAGAGATCGGATGATTAGGTTAGTCGTAATTTGATTTAAGCTTTGAACATTTGTGTGGCCGCCATTACGTTTCTGTCAAGATGGCGGCTATATAAAACATGACTCTGAGGTTTCCTTTGCTAGTGCTACCTTTGTACCAAATTTCGTTCAATTCGGGTTCAGCGTGTTCGAATTGATAGGGGGGGGGGGACACACAGACATTCAGAGTACACACACTCACACACACACACAGACTCACACACATACACACACATACACACAGGCACACTTTTTTTCGCCCTGTGTTGATCTCATAAGTTTACTTTCATTTTTTGCAAAGATCGAAAGTAGGCTAATAGGTGCAAACAAAGGACAGGAAGAAACAAGTAGTTCCGTGACGAACTAAAGATATAAGATTCTTACCAATCTATATAGACCTATCTAGTATAATAACGAAATCATGTTGGTAATACTAACATTTGTAAGTACTACAGTTTGAAATACACCTGAAATAGTGAATCCTAATAGAGTAACTTACTACAGTTGGCAGCCCTGGTGACTCAGAATATATTCTTACTTCCATCTCTTAAGGTATTGAATGAGCATACAACATTTATTTGAAGTCCAATGGATAGTGTGGACGTTACATGCTGTTTGAAATTGGATTTATCAGTGCGCGTAAAATCATATTGGGAACAATGTCATGTATGTGATGCTCAGAATTAAACTGAAATATTACGATCTAATATAGTGCCAATTTTGGATAAAATCCATTTGTTAGTATAGAAGTTACATGAAATTAAAATTTGAAAATATCAGAAAGCTTAGAATCATGTTGGCAGCACTGAGGTATATTAGTGACTCCAAATTAATCTAGAATGTCAGGTACTATATGTGTGCAAACTTTAGACTTGATAGCTTGCATACTTTCTGATATATTGATATTAGGATCGAACAATTAGAGAGAGCATTTATTAACAGTTGGCAGACCTGCTGGTTATGAAGAATACTTATAGTCAAAACTGTTATGGTAAACAAGGCACATACGAAATTTGGTTGAAATCCATTTGTTACACTAGACGTTAAATGCATTTAAAGACTGGACCTATCAACAGGCATAGAATCGTGTTGGGAGCACTGATGTATATATGTTACACCAACCTAAGATAGAATGTCAGGTACTATACATGTGCAAAGTTTAGAGCCGTTCGCTTGCATACTTTCTGATATATTGATATTAATGTTAAAACATAGAGAGAACATTTATCAACAGTTGGCAGCCCTGGTGGCTCTTTAGAATACGTACAGTCATATCTGTTGTAGTACACATAGTACATACGAAAGTTGGTTGAAATCCAATTGATAGTATAGAAGTTACATGCATTTATATTATGGACCAATCGGCAGACTTAGAATCATGTTGGCAACACTGGCATGAACATGTATGAACTTCTGAAAATTAATCTGGAAGATTATCGTCTATTTGTGTGCTAATTTTGGAAGAGTTCGCATCCATAACGTCTGAGATATCCAACATAGAGTTCAAATTTCAATTTTGATTTTTCAGCAGTTGGTAGCACTGACGTCAATTTCAAATATGGCCGTGAGATATTCAGGTATATATATTCACTCTTACCAAATATTGTTTCGATAGCTGCAGTCGTTTAGGAGTTGATAAGGGGGGGCACACACCCACAGCCAGAGAGACAGATAGAAGGACAGACAGACAGACACACATTTTCCCGGATCGATCTCATAAGTCTGCTTTTTCCTCATTTTTGCAAAATGAGAAAAGTAGGCTAAAAATGCCTTAAACCTCAATGAATGAAAATTGGGGAACTTAGAAGGATAAACAGTCATGAAGGGCAGAAAAATGAAAGAAAAAAAGAGAGGTTCGTCCACAAGACACGTAAAAAAAAACAAGATGTTCAGGAAAGAACATATAGCCTACTTTCTCCTAAATGCATGGGTATTGTTATAACTCTTTGTCCTTTTCAAGGAGTATGATTGAATGTTGGTTGTAGTAGCTTGTTGAAATACAACGTGCTATAGGGATATTAAACAAGAATATGAGGTGCCCTTTGCTAGTGCTACCTCTGTACCAAATTTCGGTCAATTCGGTTTCCGTGTTTGAATTGATAGGGGGATCGATTTGCACACATACTTGGCCACCATCTGCAAATTATTGGGCTGATGTTCTTGCAGTTTGGTCAGAATATGTTTCCAACATAAAGATATGGTGTCGCAAAATTTTGTAGAGACCAGATTATTAGGTTGGTCGTAATTACATTTTAGCTTTTAACATTTGGGTGGCCGCGATTACGTTTCCGTCAAGATAGCGGTGATATAAAACATGACACTGAGGTGCCCTTTGCTGTACCAAATTTCGTACCATTTGGTTTCACCGTGTTCGAATTGATAAGGGGAATCGATTTTCACACAAAGATGGCCGCCATCCGCAAAATATTAGGCTAATGACCTATTAGTTTGGTCAAAGGATGCTCCCTCCATAAAGGTATGTTGTTGCTAAATTTGCTAGAGATCGGATGATTAGGCTAATCGTAATTTGATTTAAGCTTTGAACATTTGTGTGGCCGCCATTACGTTTCCGTCAAGATGGCGGCGATATAAGACATGACACTGAGGTGGCCTTTTCTAGTGCTACCTCTGTACCAAATTTCGTTCATTCGGTTCCACCGTGTTCGAATTAATAGGGGGAATCAATTTTGACATAATGATGGCCGCCATCCGCAAACTATTAGGCTAAT
The DNA here is from genome assembly GCA_946902985.2 of Meconema thalassinum. Taxonomy (NCBI): domain Eukaryota; kingdom Metazoa; phylum Arthropoda; class Insecta; order Orthoptera; family Tettigoniidae; genus Meconema; species Meconema thalassinum. The sequence continues at coordinate 1,134,447,441 of OX336388.2, read as the reverse complement.
GACCTATTAGATTGGTCAAAGGATGCTCCCTCCACAAAGGTATGTTGTTGCAAAGTTTGGTAGAGATCGGATGGTTATGTTAGTCGTAATTTGATGTAAGCTTTAAACATTTGTGTGGCCGCCATTACGTTTCTGTCAATATGGCGGCGATATAAATCATGACACTGAGATGCCCTTTGCTAGTGCTATCTCTGTACCAAATTTCGTTCCATTCGGTTTCACCGTGTTTGGATTAATAGGGGGAATTGATTTTGACACAAAGATGGCCGCCATCCGCAAACTATTAGGCGAATGACCTATCAGATTGATCAAAGGATGCTCCCTCCATAAAGGTATGTAGTTGCAAAATTTGGTAGAGATCGGATGATTAGGTTAATCGTAATTTGATTTAAGCTTTGAACATTCGTGTGGCCGCCATTACGTTTCAGTCAAGATGGGGGCGATATAAAACATGACACTGAGGTGCCCTTTGCTAGTGCTACCTCTGTACCAAATTTCGTTCCATTCGGTTGCACCGTGTTCGAATTAATAGGGGGAATCAATTTTGACATAAAGATGGCCGCCATCCGCAAATTATTAGGCTAATAACCTATTAGATTGGTCAAAGGATGCTCCCTCCATAAAGGTATGTTGTTGCAAAGTTTGGTAGAGATGGGATGATTAGGTTAATCGTAATTTAACTTAAGCTTTGAACATTTGTGTGGCCGCCATTACGTTTCTGTCAATATGGCGGCGATATAAAACATGACACTGAGTTGCCCTTTGCTAGTGCTACCTCTGTACCAAATTTCGTTCCATTCGGTTTCACCGTGTTTGAATTAATAGGGGGAATTGATTTTCACACAAAGCTGGCCGCTATCCGCAAACTATAGGCTAATGACCTATTCATTTGGTCAAAGGATGCTTCCTCTATAAAGGTATGTTGTTGCAAAATTTGGTAGAGATCGGATGATTAGGTTAATCGTAATTTGATTTAAGCTTTGAACATTTGTGTGGCCGCCATTACGTTTCCGTCAAGATGGCGGCGATATAAAACATGACACTGAGGTGCGTTTTGTTAGTACTACCTCTGTACCAAATTTCGTTCCATTCGGTTGCACCGTTTTCGAATTAATAAGGGGAATCGATTTTCATACAAAGATGGCCGCCATCCGCAAACTATTACGCTGATGACCGATTAGTTTAGTCAATGGATGCTCCCCCCATAAAGGTATGTTGTTGCAAAATTTGGTAGAGATCAGATGATTAGGTTAGTCGTAATTTGATTTAAGCTTTGAACATTTGTGTGGCCGCCATTACGTTTCCGTCAAGATGGCGGCGATATAAAACATGACACTGAGGTGTCCTTTGCTAGTGCTACCTTTGTGCCAAATTTCGTTCAATTCGCATTCACCGTGTTCGAATTGATAGGGGGGACAGACATTCAGAGTACACACACTCACACACACTCACACGCACACACACACACACACACACACAGACTCACACACATACACACACACAGACAGACACACTTTTTTCGCCCTGTGTTGATCTCATAAGTCTACTTTCATTTTTTGCAAAAATCGAAAGTAGGCTAAAAAATCCCTTTCGGCACGCCGGAAGGTGGAGGTAGGTTTCACCGGGCAAAGAAAAATATTTCGAATTCATTAAATTTGCCAATTGTTGTATACCTAAATAAACACGTTCTACATGTTTAGCATACGAGAATCCCCATCTTATAATGCCGAAAGCATTTTGCTATTGGCGCAAAGATGGGCAATATCAAAATTTCTTTCAGACAAAAATTTCAGGTAATGTTTAGGGGACTATTAATCTTTTCAGTCGGTTTTCATATTACGTCTATTAAGGGAGGTATGATTTTGTTTGTTTAAAATGTCTATTTTTCCAACCCATTGTTCAATGGTTAGTGGCATCAAAGGAGCATTCGCAATGTTGAGACCAATTTGGTAAGCAAGGGAACTTAACACCTATACCAAACTTCGCATCTTCAATTCAAATGTCAAGTCAGTATTGCTCTAGGGGTGTGAAACTTGGGAGATCAACAAACAACTTATTAACAGACTCCAAATATTTGTGATTAGATGCTTGAGGAATATCCTGAGTATATGGTGGCCATAAGTTATCTCCAATGAAGAGCTATGGAGAAGAACACAGCTAACACCCATTTAGATTGAGATGCGTCGTAGGAAATGGAAATGGATTGGGCATACATTACAACGAGATAGAGACACCATAGCAAGACAAGCCCTGGGATGGAAGAGGCAGACCAAGGAACACCTGGAGGAGGAGTATAAGAAGGGAGGGAATGAAGAAAGGAGGGAAGACCTGGAACGAGATTAGGAGGATGGCGCAGAACAGAGTCCGATGGCGAAAATTCATGGATGCCCTATGCTCCACTTAGGAGATAAAAGAAATAAGTCAAGTACGTCAAAGTGGTATCAAAAGTCTTCACTGGGATAGATTTTAGCCCTTATTCGAAGAATAGTACTAATTTTGAATGGTTTTGAGTTTTCACATACCAAGAAAGTTATTGCAATATTTAAATTTTTCGAAAAAGGCCCCTTTATTTCTACTCCCAGGGTGTGATTTTACCCGTTAACGAATTCGACCGAGATTTTCAATGGTTATATTTGATGTATACATTGTAACGTGATTGGTGCAAAATGACGGTAGTTATTGTGACCACAAGAAAGTGATTTAAACAGGCTGAAATTGATATACTGTACGTGAAGTCCGTTACAATGGTGATAGAAGATGGTGTTCCTAGCAAATATCTTCATTAAATTTAGACGTATTTTATTTCTTGTAGGTAGAATTAAATCACAAAAATCGTCGGTCAATGTCTTAGAAAAGGGAATATACTGCGTTACCCTCAGCAGCACAGCTGATTTCTCCCCGCCTCCAACCCCTCCAAAGCTGTGGAATGTTGGCCAGAGTCTGAAATTGAGTGACCTCCTCGCTGTTATTTCCAATGGCACAAACCTAGACTATCTACATCTCATTCACACCTCGATGGGGAGTGGCCAGCAAGGTAGTTTCAAGGTTGCGATAGTGGCACTGAAAATTTTAAAAATTGCCAATTGTTGCAGACTTTCAGAAAATGTTTAACTGTAACTACACTTGGTAGTATTCATATCTTAGGGCATTTTCTTTCTCCTGTAGGGGTCCGGGCGGAGACACCAAGAGCCCGCTAATGAGCCAGCTTGGTGTCATAGGCAAAACCCCACGGCACAAATTAGAAAAGTTGCTGTGTTTTATTTCACTAGCAGTGAAAGCCAACATACCATCTTTTTGGAAGCCTTGATAGGGAGGTTAGGGCTGCTTGAGAGTTTAGCTCTCGCAGTAAAGAGGCGCAGGTGCGCTTCATTTAAAGGGAGATAGCGCACAGTTCACTACTCGGGTGGGGGCCCTGGTGGGGACACCAAGAGCCCGCTGATGAGCCAGCTTCGTATCCGAACGAAACCCCACATAAGACACGGCACAAACCTTAAAAAGAAACAAGATGTTCAGTAAAGAACATATAGCCTACTTTCTCCTAAATGCATGGGTATTGTTATAACTCTTTGTCCTTTTCAAGGAGTATGATTGAATGTTGGTTGTAGTAACTTGTTGAAATACAACGTGCTATAGGGATATTAAACATGAATATGAGGTGCCCTTTGCTAGTGGTACCTCTGTACCAAATTTCGTTCAATTCGGTTTCACCGTGTTTGAATTGATAGGGGGAATCGATTTGCACACATACTTGGCCACCATCTGAAAATTATTGGGCTGATGTTCCTGCAGTTTGGTCAGAATATGTTTCCCAGATAAAGATATGGTGTTGCAAAATTTGGTAGAGACTAGATTATTAGGTTGGTCGTAATTACATTTTAGCTTTTAACATTTGGGTGGCCGCGATCACGTTTCCGTCAAGATAGCGGTGATATAAAACATGACACTGAGGTGCCCTTTGCTAGTGCTACCTCTGTACCAAATTTCGTTCATTCGGTTCCACCGTGTTCGAATTAATAGGGGGAATCAATTTTGACACAAAGATGGCCGCCATCCACAAACTATTAGGCTAATGACCTATTAGATTGGTCAAAGGATGCTCCCTCCATAAAGGTATGTTGTTGCAAAGTTTGGTAGAGATCGGATGGTTATGTTAGTCGTAATTTGATTTAAGCTTTAAACATTTGTGTGGCCGCCATTACGTTTCTGTCAATATGGCGGCGATATTAATCATGACACTGAGATGCCCTTTGCTAGTTCTATCTCTGTACCAAATTTCGTTCCATTCGGTTTCACCGTGTTTGAATTAATAGGGGGAATAGATTCGGACACAAAGATGGCCGCCATCCGCAAACTATTAGGCGAATGACCTATTAGATTGGTCAAAGGATGCTCCCTCCATAAAGGTATGTAGTTGCAAAATTTGGTAGAGATCGGATGATTAGGTTAATCGTAATTTGATTTAAGCTTTGAACATTCGTGAGGCCGCCATTACGTTTCAGTCAAGATGGCCGCGATATAAAACATGACACTGAGGTGCCCTTTGATAGTGCTACCTCTGTACCAAATTTCGTTCCATTCGTTTCCACCGTGTTCGAATTAATAGGGGGAATCAATTTTGATATAAAGATGGCCGCCATCCGCAAACTATTAGGCGAATTACCTATTAGATTGGTCAAAGGATGATCCCTCCATAAAGATATGTAGTTGCAAAATTTGGTAGAGATCGGATGATTAGGTTAATCGTAATTTGATTTAAGCTTTGAACATTCGTGTGGCTGCCATTACGTTTCAGTCAAGATGGCGGCGATATAAAACATGACACTGAGGTGCCCTTTGCTAGTGCTACCTCTGTACCAAATTTCGTTCCATTCGGTTCCACCGTGTTCGAATTAATAGGGGGAATCAATTTTGACATAAAGATGGCTGCCATCCGCAAACTATTAGGCTAATAACCTATTAGATTGGTCAAAGGATGCTCCCTCCATAAAGGTATGTCGTTGCAAAGTTTGGTTGAGATCGGATGGTTATGTTAGTCGTAATTTAACTTAAGCTTTGAACATTTGTGTGGCCGCCATTACGTTTCCGTCAACATGGCGGCGATATAAAACATGACACTGAGATGCCCTTTGCTAGTGCTACCTCTGTACCAAATTTCGTTCCATTCGGTTTCACCGTGTTTGAATTAATAGGGCGAATTGATTTTCACACAAAGATGGCCGCCATCCACAAACTATTAGGCTAATGACCTATTCATTTGGTCAAAGGATGATTCCTCTATAAGGGTATGTTGTTGCAAAATTTGGTAGAGATCGGATGATTAGGTTAATCGTAATTTGAGCTTTGAACATTTGTGTGGCCGCCTTTACGTTTCCGTCAAGATGGCGGCGATATAAAACATGACACTGAGGTGCCTTTTGTTAGTACTACCTCTGTACCAAATTTCGTTCCATTCGGTTGCACCGTGTTCGAATTAATACGGGGAATCGATTTTCACACAAAGATGGCCGCCATCCGCAAACTATTACGCTGATGACCTATTGATTTGGTCAAAGGATGCTCCCCCGATAAAGGTATGTTGTTGCAAAATTTGGTAGAGAGCGGATTATTAGGTTAGTCGTAATTTGATTTAAGCTTTGAACATTTGTGTGGCCGCCATTACGTTTCCGTCAAGATGGCGGTGATATAAAACATGACACTGAGGTGTCCTTTGCTAGTGCTACCTTTGTACCAAATTTCGTTCAATTCGCATTCACCGTGTTCGAATTGATAGGGGGGGACAGACATTCAGACTACACACACTCACACACACACACACAGACACACACACACACACAGACACACACACACACAGACACACACACACACACATACACACACACACACACACGGAGAGACTCACACACACACACATACACACACACAGACAGACACACTTTTTTCGCCCTGTGTTGATCTCATAAGTCTACTTTCATTTTTTGCAAAAATCGAAAGTAGGCTAAAATTGAGTTGTAATTCACTGGCCGTGAAAGTCAATATACCATCTATTTGGAAGCCTTCTTAGGGAGGTTGTGGCTGCTTGAGCTTTTAGTTCTTGCATTAAAGAGGTGCAGGTACGCTTCACAAAAAGGGAGGTAGCGCGCAATTCGCCACTCTTTTGGGGGATTCGGGTGGGGACACCAAGAGCCCGCTAATGAGCCAGCTTGGTGTCCTAGGCAAAACCCCACGGCACAAACCTAGAAAAGTTGCTGAGTTTTAATTCACTGGCTGTGAAAGCCAATATACCATCCTTTTGGAAGCCTTCATAGGGTGGTTATGGCTGCTTGAGATTTTAGTTCTCGCAGTAAAGAGGCGCAGGTGCGCTTCACAAAATGGGAGGTAGTGCGCAGTTTGCTACTCTAGTGGGGATCCAGGCTGGGACACCAAGAAACCGCTGGATAACCAGCATGGTGTCTCAGGCGAAACCCCACACAAGACACGGCATAAACCTAGAAAAAATGCTGACTTTTAATTCACTGTCCGTGAAAGCCAATATACCATCTCTTTGGAAGCCTTCATAGGGAGGTTAGGGCTGCTTGAGCGTTTAGCTCTCGCAGTAAAGAGGCGCAGGTGCGCTTCATTAAAAGGGAGATAGCGCACAGTTCGCTACTCCTGTGGGGGCCCTGGTGGGGACACCAAGAGCCCGCTGATGAGTCAGCTTCGTATCCGAGGCGAAATCCCACGTAAGACACGGCACAAACCTAAAAAAAAAATAAGAGTTTTAATTCACTGGCCGCGAAAGTCAATATACCATCTATTTGGAAGCCTTCATAGGGAGGTTGTGGCTGCTTGAGCTTTTAGTTCTCGCATTAAAGAGGTGCAGGTAGGCTTCACAAAAAAGTAGGTAGCGCGCAATTCACCACTCTTTTGGGGGTTCGGGCGGGGACACCAAGAGCCCGCTAATGAGCCAGCTTTGTGTGCTAGGTAAAACCACACGTCACAAACCTAGAAAAGTTGCTGAGTTTTAATTCACTGGCTGTGAAAGCCAATATACCATCCTTTTGGAAGCATTCATAGCGTGCTTATGGCTGCTTGAGATTTTAGATCTCGCAGTAAAGAGGCGCAGGTGAGCTTCACAAAAAGGGAGGTAGCACGCAGTTCGCTACTCCAGTGGGGATCCGCGCAGGGTCATCAAGAAATCGCTGAAGAACCAGCTTGGTGTCATAGGCGAAACCCCACACAAGACACGGCATAAACATATAAAATTGCTGACTTTTAATTCACTGTCCGTGAAAGCCAATATACCATCTCTTTATAGCTTTTCCACGGTGGGTGAGTGGATAGTTGGTCACTAGTCGTGGCCGAGTGAGGTACGTGTGTGCGCGCTTTGTGACCGCATTGGAAGAGTGTACGTTTCCTAATACCGGTGCTTCCGATAGTTCCACGTGTGTACTGACCTTCCGTGTGTCATTCGGACAATACTTTTTCAAGTAGTGTTCCAGATAGGACAACAAAACCAGAAACCCAGAAAACCCCGCTGAAAATCATGTCCGGATACCAGAGGAAAAACACCGTACGCTGTCAATGGGACAGGCAGAGTTCTCGCCCCACACCAGGAGAAATTCACCGCTGGATTAGCGATACTCTCCCGTTGACTGTCGACCAAGTAGAAGCCATCCAGTTAAATGCGCAAGAAAAAACCATGTACATCAAGGTAATCAGCATATCTACTTATCAGAAATTGTTAAATACTTTTGCAGATCCTATTAAATTTCAGTATGACTCAGGCGAAATGACAAATTTAATGTTAAGCTCTCCACAGCGGATTCCAATTTTACCACAGTGCGTATGTTTAATGTCCCACTCGAAGTTCCCCCTGAAATTTTCAAATCCGTCCTGTCGAAATATGGCACTGTGAGTGACGTCAGGAAAGAACAATGGTCTTCTGCTTATCAGTTCCCGGTGTATAATGGAATACGTGCAGTTACTATGGAAATCAAACAAGATATCCCCTCCACTGAGACTTTTGGTGGCCATTCTGGCTATATATCGTATAATGGACAGAAACAGACCTGTTTAATTTGCAATGCTAACACACATCTACGTATCAACTGCCCAAAGGAAATGATTCCCCTCGGTATAACTCCTACACAACAACGACGTGTCCAATACTCGGAAGTTGTGTCACAGCAAACGTCACATGAAAACATGCTTATTGATCAGTCAGCTGGGACAACACCAGAAGTGGCCTCGGACACACATGACGCAGAACTGGTACCTTGCACTGACCAAATCAGCGAGCCACAGAGTGCCCCTGTGCTATCGGCAACCTGTATCGCAGCCTTAGAACCAACTATGCAGTCACTACAGGCTGCCACAGAAATTTTGTCTTCACTGCCCCCACCTTCTCTGGTACCTACCGACTCACTTAAGCAGGTTGATCGGGGATCCGAGAACGTATCTAAGAAGATTAAAACAAATGCCTCGATTGCCGTACCAGCCCCGAAGAATCAAACTGGCTCTACAAACGTTCCCGCAGCTGTGAAAAAGAAACAAAATCTTCATTCTACGTCATCTAGGGACCCACGAACGCTCTCAAACGCTGACAGCCGGCCTATGAATGGCAGTCATAAGGAACTATCTCAACCTAATTTGACATAGTGCAGCAGTATATTTCTCACCTGTGTCCTTTTTCTTTTTTCTTTTTTTTCTCGAGTCCACCTTCCAGTATGTCTAGCACAGCTTTTATACTTCTCTTAATGGCGCAATTTCTCACTGTGGCCACTGTGAATATCAATGTAATAGAATGCCCTCTGAAATTTCAACTGTTGGAGAGATTCCTTCGAGATGCAGACATTGACATTGCCTTCATTCAAGAAGTTGCTATACCCTGTTTGCCCATATCTGCCTTCTACAAACAATACATCAATACCGGTAATACGAATAGAGAGACCGGATTCCTCATAAGACATGATATCCCACTCGAAGGTGTGCTATGTCATCCATCAGGACGCATAATATCTGGACACATAAACAATACCACCCTGATAAATGTATATGCCCCATCTGGGTCCAATAAACGTGTGGAACGGAAAATGTTCTTTCAACAGAGTATACTGCCTCATCTGCACGACGTTAAGGAAAAACTTATTCTTGCAGGGGATTTCAATTGTATTCAACGCCCAGAGGATTCCACTAGTTCATACCAAGGTGTCAACCCGGCTCTCAGGACCCTTCTTACCTCCCTACACCTCATTGATGCTGTGGATAGTTTAAGGGTGCCCCTGCCCCATAACACCTGTATAAGTCACAACTCCTCATCACGAATTGACCGCATATACTTTTCACAGGAACTTATCCAGCCTAGACGATATGAAGTGATACCTGCCAGTTTCACTAACCATCATGCTGTCGTATGTACAATCTCTTACCCCCATCCCATATTTCACATAGGAAGAGGTTATCGGAAACTGAATTGCTCGCTGTTACTGGAGGAGGAATGCCAAGATATTTTCAGACAACACTGGACTCGATGGGTCCAACAAAAATGCAAATTTCGCGACTGCGCAGACTGGTGGGATATTTTAGTTAAGGGACACTAGGGCTGAGTTTTTCAACATCCACATTTTTTATCAGAATGAGTTGAAATTTAAACTGCAGACTTAGAATAGTAACACTAAGTCACACACCAAATTTTAATACAATTGGATGAAATCGAATGGATTGTTCACTAATTATATTATTAAAATATACCGTGTAATCAAAATGTTCCATGCGCATTAGAAATTGTGTAAAACGCTTGATATTTTCATTACATATACATAAAACTATTCTTAATATTTTAACATTGAGACATTTCAGGAAAGTGATACATGTATGCTGTCAGATTAATTTTTTCTTGATGTGCCATCATGTTTTATGAATTTTGATAATTTTTCATAGTTTTTTTATTTTTTGATGTGTAATTTACAAAGTGACTGGAGATATCGCAATGTTATCGTACAACACATGTGTTTCTGAAGATCCAGTGATTTTTTTAGTAAAATTGGTGAATATCTCATGCACATGGAGCATTTTGATGTTGTTGTTTGGAGATAAAAGCATTCTTATAAACCGCATGCTATATTAACCAGTTTGGCTCAACCAATGGAACGTTTTTGAAAAAAATCAGAAAAATACAATGTTTTGTTGTAGAGATAAAGAGCTTGGAGACCTTTCGTTTGAGTTAACCTACGACTTTCTAGGATTTCTAGTTTTAAAAGTATAGCCTACTTTCTATGATTTGCCTTCCATCTTCTTTTTACGCAGATGATATTTAAA